>JALJVW010000241.1:2052500-3252500 GCA_024865655.1 Emberiza elegans | reverse complement strand
AGTTTCCCTCATCCATAAAAATAGGATAATGATGCATTTAATAAAGTGTCTTTGGATGCAGAACACTGTCAGGGATGATTAAAGATATAACCAGGGAGTCACAAATACATTGGACCATATTTATCTCAGAGATATTTGTGGAGGAGTCAAAAATGGGTTTTCATGCTCTTCTCTGCTTGTAGTTGATGTAAAACAGCAGATCTTCAAGAAAATCAAGGAGGTTTGCAAAACTGCCCGAAAACCTCGATCAGACCAAGCAGCTCTACTTGGACTGGCATTTCCCATAGGAAAGAAGAGTTTCCATCCTCTCCTGAAGTTGGAAACATCTTTGATTTGCATGAAGGGAGTGTGGCAGAAGGCCTCAGCACCTTGGTGTGACACTGGTTGAGAAGATCATGGTCTGCCTGCCCTTCCGAGTCCAGAGAGACAATAAAAATGATTTAACTCAGGAAATGTGCACAATGAGTCAATTCCTAACTCATTGGATGAGAGTAGCTGGGGGTGCACAACTACAGTCCCACGCACAGAGATGGGATAATTACACTTGTACAGTAGTGGAGCCATTGCCAATATCCCATAATTAATTTACAGAGTATTTCTGCCTCCTTTCCCCCCATTAAGGGTAGAGAAAATAAATGTTCTTAGGAGTTGGCAGTTTCTCTTTAGTTTGCATATTCCTCCTAAATATGAACATTATGTTGTTTACTCATCTGTTAATGACAGCTGATTATCAAACCATAAATATACATGTATCTAATGGTTTGTGAACATTAAACACTGGGTTGCAATAAATGTGGCTGCATGCAGGAACCCAGTCCCCAACAATTCCCATTTAGCCCTTCAGCCTCTGTCCCTGTGTCTCAGTCTGGGCACTGCCCCTTCCCAGGGATAAGAAGAAGAGAACTGGATTGCCCAGCTCCTGTTCAGATATTTGTTTGTTGCCACATGCAAACAGATTGGGGTTTATTCAGCCTTAGTCCTGGCTCTTCTGCTCCCTCTGCACTGAGGAGCTCCCATTTCATAGGTTTGGTTTTTTTTCTCTTTCTAATGCCAATTCCATCCTTTTCTCTATCTTTTGAAGCCAAAGCCCATGAAGTGTCTCCTTTTAATTTTCCATCCCCCCCTTTTCTGAAATCTTGCTGAAATTCTACTGCTGAAATTGTGTCCCCCTGTTGTTCGGATCACATGAACTTCTGCTTCCTTGAAGTCTTTCCTCATGTGTGATGTTGCAGAGATAACTTAATTTTCTTTTGTGTCACCTCTCTTCCAGCTCCAGATTTACTCTCCTTTTCTTCTGGTCCTCCAACAATTCCTCTTTCTCCGTGTGCTACAACTCACTCCCCACTCTGTACTAACAAAGCTCTCTGAAAAACTCAGGCTGGACCAGAAACAATGTTTTGGTTCTGAATTCTTGAGAAAGTTCAGGGGAACTGTGGGGAGCTCTGATGTTTCTGAGCTTGGAGAAAAACCCAAAGAAAGGGGCAACTCCTCCCTTAGAGCCAACATGCAAAATGCTGAAAGCTGCCCTGTACCAGCTGCCCTCAGCTTTGGCAGCTCTGTCTGAGGGGGGAATAACCCAGAGCAGCTGGGGCTGCCCCAGATCCCTGGCAGTGCCCAAGGCCAGGCTGGACAGGGCTTGGAGCAGCCTGGGACAGTGGAAGGTGTCCCTGCCCACGACAAGGGTGGCACTGTGTGATCTTTAAGGTCCCTTCAACCCAAACAATTCTAGAATTCTGTGACTGAGGGCATCTTCCCACTCCAAAGCCTCTGGGATCAGCAGCATTTCCTGTACTGTGCATCTAAATATAAAACTGATGGGTCCATGCTCTGTTAATGCATCTGAATGGTTCTTTTAATTTTTGCAAATGTTTAGGTCTTGGGGTTTAAATTCAAAATTGAAAGGAGAATTTTGCATCACAGCAGTGTGTTCCCAACTGCACTGAGCACTATGCCATTGCTTTGGATGGAATCAGAATAGCTTGGTCAATTCTATCTGGACAACTCCTGAAGAATATGGTGAGCATTTCTTGTCTCCCAAGTAGCTTTTGGAATTCCTCGAGATAGGATGAGGCATATGTGTAATTTTCAAGCCTGCAATTTTTATGCTGTTCCAAGTTAGAGAAAACATTTAGCAATTTTGATCAAACAAAAGCACTGCTGTGATATAATTCCAGGAGCAACGTATGAAAAATTTCATTTGTCTCTTTAGCAATTATTGATGAAGGGAATAAAGCTGCAGGTGAGCACAAAGGGCTGGCTGTTTGCATTCCTGCACTGCCAGCACGCCAGATTGGAGAGCAAGCAAGTCATTTTGCCTGGAACTAAACCAGGGGAGTGCTGACAGATAGGTGTTTGTGCAGTGCAGCTCAGTGATGAAAATAAGCTGTTACTGCTCACACTGACCCCAGCTATTTGATTACTGTATGACACTTTTCTTCTTCAAGTGAGTCACCAGGGTTTATTGGGGTGGTGTTGGTTCAATGCCCAGCAGTGCCTGAGCACCGCAGGAGCTCAGGTGCTCTGTGAGATCTGTATCTGTGGGGCTGACTCCCAGGGAGGTGCTGGCCATCCTCTCCCATCTCGTTTTTATTGCACGAGTCGAGAGAATTGAATAACAGTAGCTGGATGTTTCAAAAGGGCCGTGGAGTTTTATGGATGGTTAATAACAGAGGTGTGTCTAGAGGTTAAGGACAGCCATAGCTCATCATTGCCCACAGTTGCTGCCAGAGTTGGGCAGGAGACCTGCTGGGGAGCAGCAGGAATGGCAGGGACAGGGCAGAGGACACTGATCCCAGCACTGCCCACTCCTCCCGGCACAGCACACCACCCTGAGAGCAAAGGACAGATCTGCTCTGATCTCTGAGCAGCTGGATCTTTACAGACGCCCAGGGAGGGCAGGGAGTCATCCCCCAAACCCACTGGGATGTGCTCCTGTGTCACCTGCTGTGGGTGACCCTGCCTAGGCCGAGGAGGATCTCCAGAGGTCCCTTCCAATCCCAACAGCTCTGTGAGTCCTTCTCCCATCTACCACCACAAGCTGCATCTGAGCATGACACTGTGAAGGGCTTTGCTACCCCAGGCCAGTGGAATCAGTGCAGAATGGCTCCTGTTTTGCTGTGAAACAGCTCCTTCCTGAGCCGGTTTATTAGCATGAAAAAAACGCCCTGCAAGTATGGACAAATTCACACTGTTTTGTTTTCAGAATTTTCTCCCAGAAATAAACCTGGAAGTTTTCTGCTTTTCTCCAGAAATAAGCCAAGAAAAATGTTGAAATCTTTCAGACATGGAATTTCTACCTTGCATTCAGGTCGGCAGGAGATTACATTTCATTTGGCTTCAGGTAGAGGCCAGTTTTGCTAATTAAATGGCAGACCTGCTTCGCTAGAGATAAAAATAAAGCAAGAGCTACTGAGAAAAGGGGAATGGGGACCAAACAAAAGGAAAGGATAGGAAAGGGATGAAGTCAATAACAGATAAATCCCAGTCCCAACACAAGTACTAGAAAGACAATACTCTGTTGTGCGCTGAAAAGCTGAGGTTTATTAGCTGTTGATTAAGTCTTGCAAGGAGCAGAAAGATAGTTGAGGAGAATGAAGCAAAATACAAGCAGTCGCTTCTATTTTCTTGGCAAATTTGATCTTCTCTATTAGGATTATCAGAGAGCTTATTCCCTGGATGTGGGCAGTGAGGCAGATTTCCAATGCCTTTCAATTGCTTTTCTGGCTGAGGCTGGCTATTCTAATGCGACGTGACGGGTAGCCACAAACATAATCCGCAGGACCCAGTGGTGCTCGAATGCAGATGCTACTCAGAGTCAAAAGAGGAGAGCAAGCCTCCAAGTTTCCTCAAGCTGGGGCACTCTCAGAGCCAGATTTTGTGCAACACGGCAGCCCAAAGCTCAGTATTGCCGCATTCACAACTTTGGTTATGGGCAGGATATCCAGGCATTTGAAAAACAATCAGTTTCCAAATTACAAAAGATTGCATATTCTTTTTTTTTCCACAGCTGATTTTACTTCCCAGAGTGGGGATTTAGGAATGCCCATATTGGATCAGGCTGTCAGTTAATTCAATCTGCTATACCTATTCCGGCTGCAGCTAATAAATGATCCTTCAGAGGAAGAAAACACAGAGAAAACAAACCCACCACAATCCATCTAGTTAATTGAACAGTGCTGTACATGGGGAGAAAAATTCCTTCCTGATGTCCACAGGTGATGAGCGTATGCCCTGAAGCATGAGATACGATTACTCTTATCATTATCTTAGCTTGCATAGCAACAAATGCAATTAGCGGTCATAAAATTATCCTGCTGTTTGGGATTATCTGGTTTTTTTAAAGCAACAGAGCCAAGTGTGTCTCTGAGGTAACTTCATTGGAATAGGATGGATTTGGCCCATAGAGTCTAAAATGTATCCGTAGGTAAAAACAATGGGAAGTACAAAAGGCAAGAATTGAAAATCCTTGGCTGTGGCCTCCTACGGCTGCTGTTTCTCACATACTTTGGCTGTTTCTTAGGAGGTTTTATTCAAACTTCACGTTGGTGAGATAAGAGTAGAAACAAACTGCTGGGACCACTGACAATAAGCAGGAAAAGAATAAGATTTCAAGCAGGAGCTGGGTAAACACAGCGAAGCAACACGTTGTGGCAATTGAAAGGCAAACTCATTCCCAACTCTCACGGCATGTCTGCAGCTCTGCAGAGCAGGAGTCACAAAAAGTGCATTAGCAAGATGGATGTGTGGCCAGAGAAGTGTTGGGACTGCTGGGTGAGAGGAAATATAAACAATTAGACAAGTATTAAGCTAACATAAATCACCCCCAGTGCCCACTCACAAATGGAGATGCCCCTGCAGAAGGGTCAGAGGACCTGAGCTCGAGGATCTTGAAGGTCCCTTGCTGCCCACACCATTCTGTTGGTGGTTCTGACAATTCACCTCACACACAGTGGCTTTTCTGAGCTGTTAATTTTTATTACACAGCCTGGAAGGGCTCTGGCCTCAGCTGGGGGTGTTCCTGTGGGTGGGATAAGGAGTTCTGTGATGGTGTTCACAGGGGTCCCAGGGTGAGGGAAGAGACGAGGATCTGCCCCCATGTTGCAGAAGGCTGATTTATTATTTTATTATATATATTATATTAAAACTATACTAAAAGAATAGAAGAAAGGATTTCATCACAACGTTAGCTAAGAATAGAATAAGAAGGAATGATAACAAAGGCTTGTGTCTTGGACTCTGTTCTGAGCCAGCTGGGCTGTGATTGGCCATTAATTAGAAACAACCACATGAGACCAATCCCAGATGCAACCTGTTGCATCCCACAGCAGCAGATAACCATTGTTTACATTTTGTTCCTGAGGCCTCTCAGCTTCTCGGGAGGAAAAATCCTAAGGAAAGGATTTTTCATAAAAGATGTCTGCAACAGAGTTCAGCATTATTAAACATTGGCAGATATTCAGAAGGTGTTCCCCACTGGAAAATAAGTAGAAGGAGCTCCTGGGAGCTGCTATTAAACTCTGATTTCAGGCAAGGCCCTCCTGCTAGTGGCTATCCCATTGCCAATGCAGGCAGTGTCCACTCTGGCTATCCTGGTTTCCCAACACCTGCCCTGCACAGCCCAGGCTTCACCTGCAGCCCCTGGGAGCTCCTTTCCTGCTGCAGCAGAGGTGCCATGGCTGTAACTCTCTCAGCAAACAAACAGCATGTAAAACTTTATAAGCCACTTGGCCTCGCCACTGGAAGCGCTGTAAGAATTGATAGAGCATCCAAACGACAGACTGACGGACATAAACCAGCAGAGCACTTTTATGGCTCCTCAGAGGATTCATTCTTATTTGCCAAGGTTAACTGCATCTTTGAGGCAAGGCAGTTTTGTTGTCATTAAATATCTTTCACTGCTGTGTCCTTCTGCTGAACAAGATGCCCTCCAAAGATGGAAGGTAATTTATGCTGTGACTCTCTTGCTCTCATCATGAGCCCCATGGTGGGCCTTTAGAAGCCCCAGCTCCCAGTCAAGTGAGTCCAGAACCTCAGCATTTGTTTTAACATTGGAGTGACCTGACCTCACAGCTAGGGATAAAACCAGGGGATGTGGCCTGGGTCAACAGTAAATGGCCTGAAAAACAGAAGGTCAAATGCAAGCGCCTGTCTTTGCTACTGTCTCATCTTTAGATGGGGTTTGGGAGCCGTGGTTTCAGATTTGGGAGCATGTGGGGTATGCAAATCATTGTTTTTGGCTCTAAGGCGCTTGGCTGCCCATGCTGGTGTGAAGAAGCACCTGGCACCCAGTGGAGCCCTGCAACACATCCAGGGTGCCAACAAAGCCACAGCTGCTCAGACTGGCTCTTCTGCCCAGCGTTAGAGCTGGTCACTCGTCCTGCCTGTCCCCTCTGGCCCTCCTCACAGGGAGGACACGGTGGCACTGGGCCTGACCCTCTGCACCTTGCCCAGAGGTGATGAGCATCCCCTTGGACTCCTCTTCCTCCCACATTTTGGGCACCCAAACATCATCACTGTCATCCCTGTTGGCCACCACCAGGGAACAAAACACAATTTCAGTGTCACCTGCTTCCCATGTGACAAGGACCCTGCAAAACTCCATGGAAAATGTTACAGTTCTAAGTCAGAGCCTTCTAACTGAGCAAGAGCCGCTCGTTGCACAAACTGTACCGACAATTTTTGATGGATAGAAAATACAATATTTAGTCAGACTGCTGTAAGTTAAAACACAGCAGACAGTAAAAGGATGAAATTATACCCCAACAGACTTTTAAATGAGAAAATAGTCTGTGTTAGGGAACATTATTCATTTAAATAGCAGAAAGCTTATAATTTCAACGAGGCCACAATTTCCATAAAAAGCCTGCATTTGGGATTTTTTTTCCCTTTTCCCTCTTGCAGATTGCAGCTAAAATGAATGAACCTTTCTGCTTACAGAGTAATTCATTTTTATTTTACTTTGCCTTTTTCATGTCAATTACAGAACACTTTGTTAAAATGATTACATAATTTTTGCAGAAGCTGGGTATTGCAGGCTGGAGGAGATAAACCCACTTAAACGTGACCAATGTACTCTCAAATTCCTGCCCTGAGCAGTTTCCCATCTCGACATCACTCACACCATCTTCCAAAACCCCTGCACAGAACCAGTGTAAATGTCAGTGACAAAAAAGCATCTTTCTGTGCTGAGGAAAGGAAGCACGTGAACTCTGCTTTTAGGCAGCAAGTCAGAGGTCACTTGCTGCTAAAAACTCTGTATCCTCAGTCCTCATCTCATCACTTGGTTCCTGTCTCGTGATAAGGTTACGCTGAATGTTGCTGGCATCCTTCAAGGTTACTGTTCCAGAAAATATTTGCAAATAATTTGACGTGCTGTCAGCTAGCAGGCAGCAGTGAACTCATATAATTCAACATACTAATGTGGGTTTTCACGCCTAAAGCTATAAATAAGCTTGATATTCCAAAGTTTCTGTAATGTTTATTTAATAGCAATATTTTATAAATAAATCTTGATTATTCCATTGCACTCCAGTAGAGATTTTCTTCCAATATAAGAGTTGCTTCTAACCCCAGGCCTCTTTTTCTGACCCTTCCCTGCCACCCACATCTCCATTAAAGAAATAAAACACTTCCTTCTCAAAACCTTTATCAGACACTGGGGAATTGTGGCCACGGCAGCTCCATCCTCCTCCCTTTCCCTCTACTTTGCTCAGATTACTGCCCACTCCCCTGGAGATTTTTCCTGATTGATGGCTGCGCAGGGACACTCTTGGAAGGCCAGCAAGGGAAACTCTTCCTGTTGGGCACATCCCACTTGGAATTACTGACTGGGGGCGCATGAGGAATAAAAGAAATGGCATCAGCTCCAGTTGGAGCAGGAGCTTTGGATGCCACCAGCCAGACCTCAGGTGTGCTTCCCACTCCACAGCTGCTTTTTGGGCTGCCCTCTCTCTTCCCGTGCCAAGGAGCACCACCCAGCAGATGATGCTGGGGCTCAGGTGCTTTCCACGTGCCCCTGCATGGTTCCAGCTGCATCAGCTCCCTGCTTCCACCTTTGTGGCTGAGAAGAAATGCAAAGCCCACCAAAGCCCATTTGAAAGGGGCTCAAGGTACGGCACCAAGCACCAGTCAGGTCTTTCAGGTCCTGGGAAAGCTGACCCTTCCCATACAGCAGCTATGCAGAATTTTTTTATTATTTCCATCAAAAAACAATCCATGAAAGCTTTCCAAGTCAAATGAAGCCTTTAATTGAAAAATGACCCTGATGAAGCTGCATTCAATGTGGATCACGGCACTCCAGTGCTGACAACACCAAGGCTGTGGGTTTGATCCCTGTATGGTTAATTCACTTCAAAGTTGGACAGGATGATCCTTGTTGGGCCCTTCCAACTCAGAATATTCTGTAGTTTATGATTTTGTTTTTTCAAAGGCCCTAATTTTCAGCACAAATCAATAAAATAATCCTTCACTTAGAGAACCCAATAATGCCTGATAACAAATCATGAGACTCAAGCAGGACCCAACGCATACACGCAATGTATCATAGAAACCTGGAATCACAGAATATCCTGAGCTGGGAGGGACCCACAGGGATCATCCAGTCCAGCTCCTGGCCCTGCACAAACACCCCAACAACCCCAGCTGTGCACCCCTGAGAGCAGTGTCCAAACCCTCCTGGACCTCTGGCAGCCTCAGGGCTGTGCCCATTCCCTGGGGAGCCTGGGCAGTGCCCAGCACTGTAGCCACGATCTTTTCTGGAAAATCCTTTCCTTAGGATTTTTTGTCCTGAGAAGCTGAGAGGCCTCAGGAACAAAATGCAAAAAATGGTTATCTGCTGCTGTGGAATGTAACAGGTGCATCTGGGATTGGTCTCATGTGGTTGTTTCTAATTAATGGCCAATCACAGTCCAGCTGTCTGGACTGTCTCAGTCAGTCACAAGCCTTTGTTATCATTTCCATTCCTTTTTTATTCTTAGCCACCCTTCTGATGAAATCCTTTCTTCTATTCTTTTAGTATAGCTTTAATATAATATATATTATAAAATAATAAATCAGCCTTCTGAAACACAGAGTCAGATCCTCATCTCTTCCCTCATCCTGAGACCCCTGCGAACACCGTCACACAGAACCCTCTGAGGGAAGAACCTTTTCCTGAAACCCAACCCAAACCTCCCCCTGACCCCTTCCCTGGGTCCTGTCACTGGTTTGGAAGGGAACAGCTTCTCAGGCACCTGGTTCTGAATACAGATGGTTCATTGCTGTGGTGAGGGTGCAGGAAGGATTTCTCAGCCCCATGTTACTAAGCAGGAATTCAATTCCAAGATGCCGTGTCTAATACAAAAGGATCAAAGCACCTCCCCACATCTAGGCTTGGATTCTGGGGAGGAAGCAGAAATATCTGTGTCTAAAGACTGTTTGATGGTCCTGCACAGGGTCATGGACCCACTCACAAGATTCTGCTTGCCAGACTGGAGATTCAGGAGAAGGTCACTGTAATTCAAGTGTCAAGGAAACCAATGGTCAAAAAAAATTGGTGTGACACCAATAATTCATAACAATACCACCCCTGAGGTTCAGAGACTTCTGCACCACGAAGGACTGGACCCCAAAGGAGCAAAAACCCATTTTCCTCCAGCAGCAGAAAGGGAAGTGAGAACTTTCATCAATGAAACCTTCTTTGTGCTGCACTCTGTGCAAATATTTGGATTACTAAAACAAATTTATGAAGCAATTACTTTTAATGCTATATGAGGAAATTAAGTACTCATTGATTCATGATTTATAATCTAAAGCTAAAAGATCATGAAAAAGTAAATATAACTTAATTAAACGTCCTTTGGCTTTGCTACTGTTGCAGATCCAACTCATAAAGTAAGTAAAACAAACCATTTTTAGAACATAAATGAGTATGGCTTCCTCTAGTTCAGAAGACAAATAATTTACTGGTTAAATACATTCAGCAAAGTTTAGCCATGTGAAAGATTTTTCCAGTGGCCTCTGGGTGTTGAAGGAAGGATAAAAACTCACTGGTACAGATTCAAGGAATTCATTGTGCTGCGAATGACAGGAGCATTTGCTATGAAAAGAGGAAAACAAAAGGCTATTTCCGTTCTTTTCATACTGAGAAAAATATTTTAATATATTCATGGGGTAGAATATATTGTGAAAGGAACGTGCCTTTATGGTCTCTCCATTGGCAACGCACTTGTGATTATTCACTCCTGACACTGAGCCCATTAACCTGGGGAAATTTAATCTAATGCTATAGTAATGTTGCTATTTTTCCACTCTGAAGTGTAAATAATTTGAAAAAAAAACCCACCCAGGTTTTTACAGAATTGAACATCCCAAGTGATGTATTCAGTTGGTTAAGTAGTCAGTTTGACTCTTCCTTTGTACTGCAGAAGCAAAAAGGGTTGAGTTTAGAAAAAGAATGACAAACAAACCACTACTAAATAAATCATGGAAGCCTATCCATTGTAACTACACATTTCAGCAAGAGAAACTTGCCAAATATTCTGGGTTGGATTTCTGACTTTCAGCCCGTGACTGGGTGTTGCATGTCCATACTGAAGGAGGACATTCCAGACAACACTCATGACCCTTGACATGTTTTGAGTGCAGGATAAAGATGAGCTGTTTGGATGTTTCTAACCCTCCTGAGGTGTCTTTCTGTGTCCTTTGATTCCAGGAATGGCACAACAGGTTTAGAAGGCAGGATCAACCCCAAGAAGTTGTGTCGGGGGAAGTTTAGGTTGGATTTCAGGAAAAGGCTCTTCTCCCAGAGGGTGCTGGGCACTGCCCAGGCTCCTCAGGGAATGGTGACAGCCCTGAGGCTGTCAGAGCTCCAGGAGTGTTTGGACAATGCTGTCAGGGATGATCAGGGTGGGGTTGTTGTGCAGGGACAGGAGCTGCACTGATGATCCCTGTGGGTCCCTTCCAAGTCAAGATTGCCTATGAAAAGTGGTGGAAGAGTGGTAACCCAGCATTGAGGACAAATTCAGTGTGCTTTCCACTTCTTGAAATGAATATGGGAAAGAAGAGAAGTATAAAACACACCCTCCCACCCGGCCCAGGCCTCTCAAGCTCAGTTACACTGCAGGGCCTTGATCTCTCCATCGGATTGAGGGGGTCCTGCAGCGTGAGGCCATCATCTTCATCACCTCCATCTTCACTGATGAAGGTGGGGCCATCACCTTCCATCTTCCCAGGTGGTGAAGGGTCTGCAGAAGGGCAGTACCCTGTGTGAGGAAGGGCTTGTGGACGTGGCTGTCCCTGAACAGATTTTATCCAGTGGGTAACAAATACCTGGCCATGTCAACAAGGTCTCCTTCCAAGGGAATGAGCCCTGTGGGTGCCCTGCTGCCACCACTCACATCAGGAACTTGGCATCCCATGTGACCCTGCGTGGAATTACACTGGGTCCTTTCTGGAGGAAGGGAGCTGGGGTGGCTCCAGCCTTGGATCCCCAAACGTAGAGGACATGTGTCTTCTAAACCCCAGGGTGGAGAAAATGCTGAGTATGGAGATGTACACACAATATCCAGCTGATGGAGCATCACAAGAGACCCAGCAGTTCCTGACAGGGTGCTCAGGCCTGTCCTGCTGGGGGACACAAGAGCTGTCTGCCCTTCCACGGCACTGCCCTTTGTGTGTCAGCTGAACACACAAACCCAGCACAAATAAAAGCATTACAATGTGCAGATTCCCAAGAAAGGGATTTGTCCCCCAAAATGCATCAGAGAATCAATTAGTAAATCAAAGGGTGGCTGCTATGCCCTAGTCAGACACAGTCAGGTGGAGCTGGGCCCAAGTGAGCAGTGATGAGAACTGGTCAGGAAACATCAGCTGTGCTCCGAAAAGAGACATCACAAACACACAACATTTCCAAGAGACCTTGGAGCACAGGCAGCATCTGTCTTTTAAAAACCTCATTACTGCAGCCTACGAGGGCTGCAGCTCACAAACCACAAATTACATCAGGTGAGTGAGTCACCATCCATCAGCTGGTCTGTGTGCACAGGAAACACACCACTGCTCCAGTTCGCTTCACCTCTCTGGTTTACCCTCACCCTTGCACAGGACACAGATGGGGAGAGACTACAAATGCAGGAACCCCAGCTCAAGGATGTGCCAGGGAAAATCCCTTTGCTGTTATCCTGAGCCATCCCAGGCTGCAGGTACTTGATGGGGGTACCTTGACTGAGGACTCTGCATGTCCACAGGTTTTTTCTTGTCTTTGATGGAGAAAGATTTGGGCTGCCACAGATTTTCCAATTTAGGCAACTCCAGAAGAAATATTAAGGGTATTCCACAGTGTGATGAAAAATAAGGCAATTAGTCTCTTCTCGTAATTCTGAGGGAATGTGAAAAGTTAAATTTTTCAGGCAATGTAATTTTTAAACATTTATGGCTTTAGAACAGTAAATTACCTTCCAACTCAAAAAGCAAGATTACAGTGTACCCAGGAAAGCACTTAGCATCTTTGCTTAATATGTAAAGCATCTAACACAGGAAAGTAATCTGGCTGCAAAAATCTGTGAAATCAATGGCTGCACTGGCAGTGACTGTATTTACCTGGCATTTTTTAACATAGATTTTTACACGTGGGCCTGATGATTCTCTGGTATGTTTTGCTTCAGGACTTACAGCTCCTACATTCTCTCTGTGAGAATTCGTACATGGATGTTAACATCCTGTAGCAGTTCAGGACGGGTTGGGTTGAAAGGGACTTTAAATCCCATTAAATTCCATTCCACCCCCTGGGCAGGGACCCATTCCACTGTCCCAGGCTGCTCCAAGCTCCAATGTCCAGCCTGGCCTTGGGCACTGCCAGAGATCCAGGGGCAGCCCCAGCTGCTCTGGGCACCTGTGCCAGGGCCTGCCACCCTCACAGTCTAGAATTTTTTTCTATTATCTATTCCCCCTTGTCCTGTCATGACATGGTCTTGTAAATAGTCTTTCTCCAAACAGTTCTCCATGACTTAAATCAAAATAGAATGGAAGGTGCTGAGAGCCTTCTCATGGGCTTTTGTGTGTATAAGTACCCATGGCAGCAAACCTAAAATGAGTTCCTTTCCTTCTCCCAAACTAGAAGATCTAGGTTGCAATATAGACAGTCTCCACTATACAGTCAATATTTTAATCCACCTTCCTTGGCCTCAGAGAATTAATGTTTTCTTTAAAAGAAAGATTTCTAAGAGACACTACATCTGGAACAGTAGAAAGGGACCCCAAACAGCATTTACATTAAATTTGGTAAATATATAACCTCTTTCCTGCAGCTTGACCAAAACATTGTTAATCTCAGCTATTTGTTTCTGTTTGTTCTCATTTTGACAAAAATCTAATATTAAATTATTTGATAATTACTTAAACTAATATAGTGTTTCCTGTACCTTGGCCACCAAACCAGAAAAATCCAATATTCAAAGGCTCTGTTCCCTGTTTGTTTTCCGTGTTGCCATCCTCTATCAGTCATTCTTCCATCTCGACACACAACACTTATCAAATCTTTCCCTATTGTCTCTCCCTCACACCTTCTTGCTGCAACATTTCCATTAAAGCGACTACTTAACTTTGTGTGAGTGGTGCTGGGATGCAGCAGTGCCACGTTCATTTGCATAATGCTGTTTGGAAAGCGGCTCCTGTGAAAATTACCACGGCACAAACAGGAGGAGCCTGGCTCAAGGTGAACAATGCACAGCTCAAGTGGATCTGCTCCTGAAGCCTCTCTCTGCATTGCTGTTGAAAGGTCACACACAAAAGCTCAGAAGGTGAGGAACAGAAAGGTGAAGTGAACTGTATCATAAAATGACCCCAAACAGCAAGAAGATAATGCTATACGTATAATAAAACAATAATATCCCAAAGTCCTCCAGAGATAAATGCAAGCTGTTTTCCTTTATCTGACAGTTACACACAAAAACAAAAGCAATAACAGAGATGTGTGATAAAACAGATTGACAACCTGTTGTGAAGTGTATTTGGAGATAACCAGAGTGGGACTGAACACAGGCAGCCAAGACAAAGGGACAAATCACACCAAATTAGCAGAGGGAGAGAGAATCATAATGGAGGGATATCCTGATGTGCCACTGATCTCCTTGGACGAGCAAGGCCAGAACTTGTTGGATCTTTGGAGTGAGGTGTGCTGGAGCAGATCTGCTCCCTGTGATGCTACACAGGTGCTCTAAGGGACAGTGTAAAAAGTCCAATTGTCATCCATTACTTCATTCCTATGACATTCAGTGACCAGCCTGACCCTTTTATCCACTCCAGGATGTACATTATGTTTAAATGCCTCCTATTTTTAAAAATCAACATTTCCCAAAGAAAGATGGATTCTTTAGAAAGGAATTAATTGACTTAGAGTGAATCAAATGCAATGAATGGAAAGAGCATGGCATGAATTCACAAATATGTTGTGACTGCCCTATAGGATGTGTGTGTGAGCCCCTCAACCAACAGCTCAAGGCAGCCTGGGATGGAGGAGGGAGTCCAGACTGTCTGGCTGCCAGGACCACCAGCTCCAAAACACCATCTTGGCAAGCCAGCCCCCTGGGGCTGCATTAATACCTGCATCTTGGGTGGGCAGACAAGCAAATCCCTGACTTAGAGACACAGGTGCCACTCCGATACCTCCAGCATGGCACAGATTATTCATGATGCTTTATTTTATTGTCTTTTGCTGCAAGTTTGGCCCAAAGTTGTTGCAAATCCTGTCGGTGACCCAAGAGAGATGTACATCCCCCATCCTCTGCACACCAGTTTTGGGCTTTGGGACAGGGAGGACCTCTCCTCCACTCCACTGCTGAGGGAACAGCAGCCTGTGTACTGCTCCTAAATGCAGCCCACGAGTTTTGATGCAATTAGCAACCAGGATTTGGGTATTTGCAGCGGACCTGAGGCCAGCTGTGGCTCAGCAGCTGAGCTGCAGTGGATGCATCACTGCACGCAGTGGTGAGAGGGATCAAAAACACCACTCAGGAATGGAAATGTGTGCTCACATTGAACTGGGAACACTCCACCACAGAGCTTGTGTGTTTGTTCTCCAGAAGGAGAAGTTTCCCTGATGCCAGAACCTACTCCCTGTAGGGAAGAACCAGAGTTCCAGAGAAACCTTTATAAGCAATGGTCTGCTCTGGACAGCATCTGTCACCAGCGCTAAAGCTGAGTGGATTTAATTCCACAGGAAGGTGAGGTTGGAAGTGAATTTGTGGCAGAGTATGCAGCCACCCTAAGGAAGCTATTAGGACCTGTGACCTTGAGCTCAGTCTGGAGGGCTCTTTGTGGGACCACTTTGCCTGCAGGCAGCAGGATAAAAGTGTTCAGCCAGCCTGCCTACAGAGGGAACGTGACAGAGCAATTGGGGCTGGAGAGATTGATTTCCACTGAAAAAGCACTGAAGGACACTTGTGTTAATAAAGCAGGGCTGCAAGGGTAGGGAGACATCACATGCAGCGCCGGATGGGCTGATTCCCTCAGAAACCTTTCAGGTGGTCTTGTGTCTATGCTTGACGCATGGAATTGGGCACAGCTGTGGATAGAGCTGTGCATGAGCCCAACTTCAAGTCCATGCTTAGACTACTGGGGAGGTGCACTCCTCTGAGAGTGGGAAATGCGAGAATTTCCCAAGTCAGTGTGGAGCTGGGAAGTGCTCTGAGTGCCAGGAATTCCACTGCAGCCCCAGCTGGGGGAAAAGGGATGGAGCACTGCTGCTGTGCCCAGCACACTGGACCAAGAGGAGCAAACCCTCTGAGGGATCAGCTGCATGCTGGGGAAGTGACTGAGGGCACTGGGAAGGGCTGATCACCCAAAGAGCTCAGCTCCCACCTTATCTGGCACCCCCTGCATCCCTAGCAGAGTGGCTGCTCCGTGGATAAGTTGTGTCTGACATTGGATTTGGCACCTCAAACACTCTTCCTGTGTGACAGGAGAGGTCTCACTTCAGGCAGAGGCTCTGCTGCTGGTGATCCCAACCTGCAGAGCCCTGGCCTTGCCAGCACAAACATTTGATCTGTGACAGGAGTGGGCACGTGGGGCTGTTCCTTGGAAGGAGCCAGAGCAGATGAGATGAAGTTGATGCTGCTTTTGTGCCAACTTTATTGCAGCAGTGGGAGAACAGACACCACCTGACCTAGCAGAAAGCCCTGTGTGAGAATCTGTCAAAAATTCTCAGATAAATCTGAGCTCTGAGAGGCAGTTTGTACTGAATCAGCACTTTGCATCACTTGCAGGTGGCATTTTGGATCCAATTCCAAGAGTCTTAGTGCCAGATTTACTGTATTGATAAACCACAACCTCAGCTTCTGTCCAACAGGGCAAAACCAAGTGGGAAAGGCTTTATTTCAAGCATCTATAAAATAAGTAGAGACAAGAAAGAACATTTGGATGGGAGAGAAGGACAAAAAGAAGCAAGGAGTCTGATGGCATCTTCTAAAGCCTCTGAGTATTAACAAAGATGTGACTTCTGAATAATTCAGTGCTGTAGTGACCAGCAGCAGAGCTACAGCTCTGAAGCCCAAACAACAAGATTTCATTACACCCTAATAGCATGTAGTCTTTAGGCTGCAATATTCATCAGATCAATACTTGTATTTCTATCAGGACACTGTACATTTGTTTTGTTACCCCTCTAGTATCTCCAGAGAGTCTGTTGTTTTACACAAATAGAGTCAACCCAGTGACTCTGTTATTATAATGAATTTTTCTGAGAGAGACACCCAGCACTCAGAAAATTGCAAACTACACTTCTAGCCAGCATGGTTTCTAACACTTTTAATAAATGTTTGAAAGAAACAAACCACCCAGAAAGCCAACAATTGTGTTTATCCCCTGCCTGCAAGGATCTGCCTACTCTTCAGATAGCCAGTTCCATCAAATTACTAATACAGAGTTTTATGGGCAAGAAAGGCTCCCAGTACCTGCAATTCAACAGTTGGAAATCAGCTATAATTTGCATTAGGAATGAAGCCAGTCATGCCCTATAGCTTGGACATGGCAAGCTGCAAAATAAGATAGACTAACTACCTACCCAGGGTTATGGCACAGTGCTCCCACGGCATCCAGCACTCCAATTAAAAGCGTGTCAGCACTTCTTACAAAGCTCCATTTCTGAGGGCCTTCTACCAGCTGCTTAACTTCACCTAGCACATAAATGTTCACAGTCCAGCAGCAAAGATATTATGTGCAAATTGCCCCTGCTGTGGAGGAAATAAGCCCGGAGAACTAAAAGCTGGAAAATGCATTAAAATGTGCAATACCTGTGTTATTTATGTACCCCCAGCCTCATCTATACATCCTGCAGCAAGTTCTCTGTGATGAAGAGCATGTAGGGCCCCCAGACACTAATGTGGATCCCATGCAGCAGCTAAATGTGGGCTGAGCTGATGCTGGATCATAGAACCATAGAATTCCATCATTATTTGGGTTAGAAGGAACCTCAAATCTCATTTAGTTCCACCCCATCCATGGGCAGGGACACCTTCCACTATCCCAGGCTGCTCCAATCCCCATCCAACCTGGCCTTGGGCACTTCCAGGGCTGGGGAATAAAGGATGTAGCACAGATGCCTCTGCACCCTTCAGCAATGGAACACCAGGAGCACCTGGGACCCCCAAATCCTCTAAGGGGCTTTAGGGGGGATGAAATTCCTGCTCATCCTCTCCCTCTGGTGCCATGCAGAGGAAAACTCTGTACAAGGAGCCAGGGGAACTCTTCAGACCAAGACATAGCTCCTATAGATTTTGGGCTTTGGCACTTCAGGCCATCTAGGAGGCAGATGGAGAACATTTTTGTCTTTGTGCTTTGCTATTTAATCAGAAAAAAATTGACCATAAATAAAAAGTTAGCAAAAATAGTTTGTGAGACTGCAAAAGAAAAGAAAAAAAAATTAAACCAAAACAGACTCCAATAACTAATTTAGGTCCAAAATGTAACCTACTGTGTTGGTCTTTATATTTCATGTGATGGTCAGTGTGCTCGTTATTCAAATAAATTTCCTTTTTCCTTTTATATTCTCTTTGTACCTGACGCATTTTCCCAAAAACAAAACATTTCCTACTGGTTCAAACAGAAAGTATGATTTAAACATTTTTTCTTTGCTCTGGCACAGCAGTGATTCAGCCCAGCAAACACTGGTGGGATCACATATGGCACAGATGCTCTGCAAAGTTAAAACACCACCAGATCATTCATCTGAGCAGCTCCAGCAATGTGAGTTAGGTTTCATTTGGTAATCAACAGCAAGATGTGAAATCCTCCTCCCCTTGTGCCACACGCTGTTGGCTGCCCGTCAGCTGTGCTGTGACCTCACCAGAGCCAAAGCTCATCCCAAGGTGCCAGCAGAACACAGGCAAGGGCGATGCAGGAGATTCACCAGGTGAGCGTGGGGACAGCAGCGTCCCTGAAGGGGCAGATATTTCTGACCCAGAGCAGGAGAGACACCAGCTTTTAAGTGTCTGTTCCCACTCAAAGCAGACTGTGAGTTACTGGTGAGTGTGTGGTTTTGGGGTTTAGCTGCTCACAGTGACCCCAAGATGTGTTGGAAAGTCTCTTTTCCCAGCCTGGTGCTTGATGAAGGAGTCAGAACTCTTCAGTTCTTATTCTCAAGGTTGTTTATTGTTTCTTATCTATAAAATTCTATCTCCTGTCCAGCTGAGGTCCACTCAGCAGGACAGTCCAAGGCACTCTGCCTGCCCCTGGGGTGGTGTTATCTTTTTATACTAAAAATTACATGTACAACATTTACAATTACTTCCAATACCTATCACCTATGTTAGACAGTGAGCTTCTACTCTAAACCAATCCAAAAGTGCCAACATCACAGCAGAAGATGGAGGCCAAGGAAGAAAGAGAAAGGCTGGACACACCCAGATCCCTCCATCTTGCCCCCTGAACCCCCATTCTAAAAACACCCAAAAAATCTATTTTTCACCCCATGACAAACTAATTATTATTCCACTTAGACTTTCGTGGCTTGCAGATCTTCATATAAGGTTGGTAATTTTTTCCATGGGTCATAATCAAAGGCACAGGCGTCTTGGGCTCTGTGCCAGGGTCTCTGAGCCCCCTGGCAGGGGTCCTGGCAATCCAGGACAGCCAGAGGGATGTCCTGAATTCCAGCATCATCGCACTAACACACATTCAGCAAATCTCTTCAGCTTTAGCTGTGTCGAGGAATAGCACTCTGATCCTTTCTTACAAAATTATTATTCACACTATGAATAATGACTGCAGTCTGTGGCTGTCCCTCAGCATCCTGGAAGTATCAAATTATTCATAAGGACAGGGTTAATATGGTTCTCACTGCACTGTGGCAGACCAGCTCATGGCAGAAAGCACTAACTGCTCTATGCATGGAGGTGACCCAGCCAATGCTCTTTCAAGTGGTATTGTTTTAACCTGTCAAGTCTGACTGTTGCCATGTCTAATTTTTCCCCAAACTTGCCAAATTTTACTGAAATGAGAGCA
Organism: Emberiza elegans; assembly: GCA_024865655.1. Classification (NCBI taxonomy): domain Eukaryota; kingdom Metazoa; phylum Chordata; class Aves; order Passeriformes; family Fringillidae; genus Emberiza; species Emberiza elegans. The sequence continues at coordinate 3,233,027 of JALJVW010000241.1, read as the reverse complement.
GGGGTTCCTGGCTGAGGGCTGGGAATGGGAACACTTGGTTTCCAGGGCTGTACCTGCCACTGTTGGGCAGCTCACTGGGACAGTCCCTTCCAACAACCTCATCAGCTGGGAGATTTGGGAGGAGAGAGTCCTCCTGCACAGGTCCTGGGAAAATGAAGGCAGAGGCTGCTTCAGGGATGTCATTAGTGTTCTTCTGCCAGTCAATTGCAGTTAGGAGTGATTAGTTCTGCCTGGTGCAAATGACTCTGGAACAGGAGGGCACTGATGTACATCAAACACCCCAGTTCAGCACCTTTATCATCACAGGAATCTTGTCACAGACATCAGAGGGCTCAGGACATGCCTGGTCACATTCAGATTCCTCATCTTTGTGCAGATGTATGTATTTTATTGCTTGAGACTAGGAACAGTTCAATGTTTATTTAAGGCACAAAAGCGATCTCATTATCACTCTGTTTTATAACACAGTATCCATAATGCTTCTCTTTATGGCTCATTCCCTGGAATGAACTGGTTTGCAAATGAGGAACAGACATTCAGGGCTTTTGGGCACAAATGACAATCCTGACTCATTGATTCTTAGCTGAGCTCAAGCTTTTTCCCTGGGTTTTGTAGAGCTGTGCAGAATCGGATTAAAACCTTTCCATTTGAAGGAGTGCTGATGAGGGGCACTGTGACTTCAGCTGCCAAAGGGTCACCCTGGCATTTGGGCATTTTAGAACCTTCCTGGTTCCACTGTGCACAAAAGCAGCCCCATTTCAGAGGTTCCACTGTGCACAAAAGCAGGCCCATTTCAGAGGTTCCACTGTGCACAAATCCAGGCCCATTAAAGCAGCCCCATTTCAGAGGCTCCACTGCGCACAAATCCAGGCCCATTCCAGAGGCTCCACTGTGCACAAATGCAGGCCCATTTCAGAGGTTCCACTGTGCACAAATCCAGGCCCATTTCAGAGGCTCCACTGCGCACAAATCCAGGCCCATTCCAGAGGCTCCACTGTGCACAAATGCAGGCCCATTTCAGAGGTTCCACTGTGCACAAATCCAGCCCCATTTCAGAGGCTCCAGCCCAATTCCAGGAGAGGTTCCACTGTGCACAAATGCAGGCCCATTTCAGAGGTTCCACTGTGCACAAATCCAGGCCCATTTCAGAGGTTCCACTGCGCACAAATCCAGGCCCATTCCAGAGGTTCCACTGTGCACAAATCCAGGCCCATTTCAGAGGTTCCACTGCGCACAAATCCAGGCCCATTCCAGAGGTTCCACTGTGCACAAATGCAGGCCCATTTCAGAGGTTCCACTGTGCACAAATCCAGCCCCATTCCAGAGGTTCCACTGCGCACAAATCCAGGCCCATTTCAGAGGTTCCACTGTGCACAAATCCAGCCCCATTCCAGAGGTTCCACTGTGCACAAATCCAGGCCCATTTCAGAGGTTCCACTGTTCCAGCCCCATTCCAGAGGTTCCACTGCACAAATCCAGGCCCATTTCAGAACTGTGCACAAATCCAGGCCCATTTCAGAGGCTCCACTGTGCACAAATCCAGGCCCATTTCAGAGGTTCCACTGTGCACAAATGCAGGCCCATTTCAGAGGGGCAATGTAGCACAAAATGCAGTCCCTGTTATACAGTTAGAGAACACAGCTCCTGATTTTATTTGAAATTGGAATTGGTGTAAAAATAAGGCTTCTAACACCTTTACCTTTTGGCACAGCTGTTGACACTGTTATTTATTAAATCTGATGCCTTCCTGCTACCAAAACGTACTGTTTTCAGCTGAAGTATAAAAACTCCTAAATTCTCCTTATGCTAATTTATTTATATGAGCTGTGTGCACATTAGCCCTGCAATGAGACTATTAGTAACACACCAGCTAGGCTATCTCTACTTTGAATGTTTAAATATTCACTTCCAAATGATGCTCAAAGATTTAAAGCTCGAAACATATTCGGTGCTTTTCATCATAAAACTCTTTTGCACTGATGATTTTACAGAGCTTTGCTTGTATGCAGGCACTTAGTGGAAGACCAATTGCACAACCTTTTTCCCCTTACAAGCATTCCCGAGGCTAAATAAGACTTTACCAGCAACAACAACACCCATCAGTTATCTATGCTGTAGTGTAAACAATGAAATTCTTATTATGTACTCAGAATTCACAGAGCCATTTCCATGGTAACTCTGTTTTCATGTCATATCTTTAATGAATAGGTAATGAAAGAAATGCTGCATTTACAACTTCATTACTAGTAAAAAAAAATACAGCAGTAAATTTGAATTATAGTAGCTGTCATTTTTAGAACATGCTGAAGATCATGCAGGAATTTCAAGCCTGTCATTCTGAAGTGACAAAGTAAACACAAGCAGAAAAATATACCAGGTGCTCTTGGTTTTAATTCCACCCTTCAGTTTGTTCTGCTATTCATAATTTTCTGATACAGAGTAAAAGCTTAAATAATAAGACAAGGTCATGGTGGGATGATGGGGCAGGCACAGTTGGAGACAAGTTGTGCACTTGTGAACACGTGTACCAGCGCTAGTGAATTTTAACGACTTGATCCATCATATTTTAATTACATAAATCACTGAAGTGCTGACTTCTATAGGTATTACTTTCTGGAGAGATACAAAATGCATCACGGCCTGGAGATGATGTTTACCTGTGGGAAAGGACTGGAAAGTGATTTTGACTGGTGTGATAGACAGGGAGGGAGATAATGGGAGCCAGGCAGGCAGAGGAGGATTGCAGCAGAACCCCCCCCTCGATATTGTAACCACTCCATGGAGTTACAACAGGGAGTAAATCAATGAGCCCATCCAGCAGGAGCTGCAGGCTGGGATGCAGGTCTGGCTCAGGGGAATGCCACTATTGGAATGCCAGACACGAGCCGAGGAACTTCCCTTGCTCAACATGTTGGAGGCTGAACCCTCCCACTGCCCTCCTCAGCAGGCACAGACCTGCAGCACCTCTGAGAAAGGGGCTGAAATCTCCCTTCCTGCGAGTGTGTGAATGGTGCCACAGGGCAGGAGTGAGGGCCGGGTGTGTCCAAGCCACAGAGACATCCTCCTCCCATCCCAGTGTCACAACTTCACCACAAATCCCTAACATACCCTTTAGTAAATCTCCCAGATCTTATTTTCGCATGAACACCCAGGAGTGAGTGCCAGGTGTGTCCAAGACGCACAGACATCTCCTCCCATCACAGGGGAGCAACCCAGTGTCACAACTGCACCACAAATCCCTAACATACCCTTTATTAAAACCCCCAGTTCTTATTTCTTGTGTGAACACCCAGGAATCCGTGTCCATTAAAAGGTTCAGAGCCTGCGGAGCAAACAAGGACCCCCAGAAAGTGCCTGAATCTGGTTTGGAGCTCAGTGGCCTCGACTGATTCATGGACACTGGGGTTGGTCTGGGCACAATAAACACACTCAAACCCCAAAATAGGATTATGGAACAGCAGTCCCAAGAGCAGCCTAACAGTATGGGGAGGGAGTCAGGTGAATTGGTGCTCAAAAAGAGTTTTCTTTTATTCAAATCCAGATAATTTAAAATTAAATCTTCCCAATGGGGGCAGAATAACCAAGTGTATTAAACACTGTTGCTGTTTGGGAGCTGCTGGGAAGGTGGTGTGTGTTTTTGGGATGTGTGTTTGTCTGCAAAAAAAGATTTGTTAGTTCTTGAAAGTGGTGATTTGGGAGAAACTACCATTGGTACAAAGTCATTATAGATGGAGGCCAGAGATGTTGCAGAGATTAAACTTGTTACAGGAATATTTTATAGCCCACCTAACCAAAACTGAACAACTGGACTGTGAAATGATTGAGCAAATAAAAAAAAGCAGTAAAAACGCTGCAGTGATAGAAATGGAAGATTTTTAACTACCAGAGCATAGACTGGAGTCCATTAAGCACTTGAAATAAGGCTGGGGGTGTGTGAGAATGTGTGGCTCACTGGATTTGTTTTTTAAGAACTCATTAAATGCCCCAGAAGCCTTTAGCTGGGTATTAAATAACAGGGAATAAATACATCTGCCCCAACACTACTAAAGTGGGCATTATTAAGAGTTGGATGTAAAGGATTGTATACATAAACTGCATTTAAAAAAACCTCTATCCTGAGTGTGCATCACCCAGGAACATTTCTGGGTACCACCTCCAGGTCCCTTCTCTATAATTTCTGTACACATGGACCAGAGTCTCTTTTAGCATTTTCCTGGTGGGAGCTGGGGTCCTGGGATAAGCCATAACACAGGGGATGGAGATGGAGGACACCAACAACAGTTAGGGAGAAACTAGACAAATGTGAAGGAAATTTTTCCTTTAATTATTTTCTGAATCATTTTCACTGCTTACATAAACATTTTGCACCCACTGTAGATGTTCCTTATCTCAGGATTTCCCAGAAAAAGGAAAGAGAGAGAACTATACTGAGATACTGGGATCATTTTGGGGCAATAGGGTGATTGATGGTGATTTAAGGAGTCAGGAGCTGCTCCTGCAGGACTGGTGCCAACAGCCTGGTCCTAGTGTATGACCAGTCTTCCACCTCATCACCTCCAATACCCTGGAAAACCTTTTCCAGCTAATTTTTTATTTCTGCCCAGCAAACAACTGCTTTTCAATGCTTGAATTCCCAGTGACTCATCATTACAGATTTGTGGAACTCGTGAAAACTGTTGATGCTTCACCTTTAGAAAATTATTCTACCTTTTTTTTTTTTTTTAGCCAGTTTGTAAATTAAAACTGACTTGATGTAAACTGTGAATCTCATTTAAATCCCTAATCCCTACTGAGATCTGTGGAACAGAGCTATTGTCACCTGGAAGGTAGGGAAACATTTGGAGGCTTTAGAGGTGGAAATACTTTATACATCTGTGAGATATACAAGGCTCTCAGCATGTGTTACTGCTTCCCTGCGAAGTCTGGCAAATGTTGCAGGCACCACTCCTAACTGAGGCTTAAAAATAAGGAAAAAAAAGAGAAAACTGGGAGGTTTTGAGGGCAAACTACACTCTGTGTTAATGTGGGACCAGGACCTGTCCTTTCTTGGGATGTGCAGGAATGGCTGCATTTCCAGCACTGCAGCCTTGGCAATGGTCTGGGTGCAGGAGGGATTTTGGGGGGTTGTGGAAAAGCCTGAAATGTCCATGTTCCCTATGGTACCCTAATGTAGTTGGCCTTGCTGCCTCCTCTCTGGTTTTGGGATTGAATGACCAGCCCTGTCATCAGTCAGACTGACACCCCTGAGATCCCTGGGGAAGGTTCCCATTCATCCCCCCCACCTTCCTGCAGCACTGCCAGCAAGTGATGGGGTTTTGTAGCCCAGGAAGGGGTCAAAATCCAGTGCTCAGAGAGAAATGGGAACATTGGGATGGGATGAAAATGTTAAACCTCTGCTTAACACCAAATAATCAGATAAAGCAAATCTTACAAACCCTTCTATTTTTCCCCCCTGCTTTTCTTGCTGAAAGGCCCATTGGGACTCTGAGGGTTGGGAATCCAAATTTATAAAAGTTCATTTACATCCATCCGGTTTTGTGGCAACGTTGTCCATGGATCTCCTTTTCCCTCACTTGTGTGCATTCCCTCAGCATTTATCAGTGAATGATCAGATCTTATCTCAGCATTTATTCTGCTGGCCGGGATGATCCAGGTTCTTGTATCCTCATGAGCAGGTTCAGAGCCACACCTGGCAGGCCAGTAAGATGCAGGAGGATGGCCACACACAGAAATTATCACTAGAACTAGATATTTCACTAGAAATACCTATATATCACTAGATATTTCCAAAACCTTCCTGGCATCACATCATGGCTCAGAATCCTCTGGGGTTGCTGAGCATGGCTCAGGTGTTCTTCCACCAAGGTACCCCTAACCTGTGAGCCCCAGCTCATCCCAGAAACCTTCCCTGCTGGTCCCAAAGGGCAGCTGCTCCATCTTATCCTGTCCTGCTATTCCAGCCCCAAATCCCATCTGGGCAGCAGAGCCAGCTCTCGTCCCGATGGTGTTTTTAATTTGGTGCTGTCTCCAAACTCAGTTAGCATGGTCCTCGTCCCCAGGGCCATTCCCTGGAATCTGGCAGAAGACAGTGTCAGGAGCAGTCTCTGGGGAGTGCTCCAGGTAACCTCCTCCTAACACCACGGCTTTCCTGTTAATGCAATCTGTTTTCATTTCCACCTGTGGCTCATTCCTTATCAACCTTTCTGGTTTTCTACTAATCTCCACTGCCTCCACGTTCCCTGGTAATTTCCCATGTGGTGCTACATCAAATGCTTGACTGAAGTCCATAAAGACGAGACCTAGTGCATTTTCTTTGTCAAGAAAATCAGTTATCCTATCACAGAAAGAGATCAGGCTAGTGTGGCATGTGAAAGAATTGGACAAAAAAGAAGTGTGTTGTTCTATTTTTCATTCATATCCTCTTTTGCAAATTATGTGATTGAAGTTTTACATACTGTTCTTCCTCCAAATATCATCTGAAGCTCTGTACAGTGTTGAGATCAGAAAATGAGGCTTTGGCTGTTGAGAATGTTGTCCATCCCCTTGTCCTGTCTCCAGCAGGGCAGGTACATTAACCCTTCCTAGTCTGGGCCCACTGAGCACCTTGAATCTCGTTTCTACTTGAGATCAGGAAAATTCTTACAGTTTGATTCCTGTAGCCATCGAGCCTCTGTCCCACACTCTTCTTTAAAACCAAGATGCACACACTAATTTTTGGGGTCATATCTTGATTATTTCTACACAACTCTCTCTGTACAGTCTTAATTTCTTGTGACTCAATGATGCTCCTGAGTCCCTTCCAACTCAGACCATTCTGTGATTCTGTGATCCTGTCTTCTGGAAAGCCTTGAAATCTCTTATGATTTCCCTTGCAAAGTCTGTTTTGGCAGAGGTTTTTTCAGTTGCTTTATCCTTACATTTCCTGAATTCCTTCAAGTACCTAACTGTATTTCTAGGACCTAACATTTATAAAAACACCCAAGTTATGCAGCCTCTGTCTGTGCTTCTGCTCCCATCTACAAAGCAGCTCAGTTCATTCATTTCTAAAACCATCTGCCTCATCTGATAAGCCCCTGCCACGTACGGGGGGAGCAGAATTGGCCTCTGTGCCTGCTATCACACAACTGCACAGGAAAAAGGGGTGCAGGAACAGGACCACAGCCCTCACACAGGCCTCTGCTGCCTGCCCGAGCTCTCAGGGACTTTCCCTGCCATTTTAAGACAGTTTTAGTACTATTTTTGAGGTGGATCCACCAAGTCAGATTATAATTTATTTGGGTTTTGTGCAGGTTCTGAACAGCTTTTCCTGAAATCCATGTATTGATGAGGCTCACAAGGCTGTTCAGTAAAAAAAAATAAAGCAATGTTTGCACTCCAAGTTTCAATACGGGGATGAAGTAGCACTAGGAAAAGAAAAGGAAGGAAAAAAAGAATTAGCTCATCCACCCAAACACTGTAATACTACAGCAAACACAGATCTGTCACTGCTGAGAACAAAATAATGAAGAGTAGCCAGGATTGCACAACTACAAGAGATTTCATTCCCTAATTGTCAAAAAGCATTAAAGATCAACTATTTATTGTGTAGGAGAAGGAGAGAGAACAGACTTCAGTGCCTCCCTTCACCAGAGGTTGTCCCTAATTGACATGCATGGATTGCAACCAGAGGTTACTGAGGGAAATTTGTTTGCATTTATTAATCAAAAGGAGTCAAAGGCACACAAAGATATCATCAAGGCTCCCTTGTGCTTGGGGAGGCTGACAACTAAAATTCTTGATGAAGTGTTTGCAGAATGTTTGCAATCTGTTCACAGCCTTTTTACTTCGCAGGTGCAAACCTTTCTATCTGTTACATCAAAGAAACAATTGAAAATTAAACATAGTAAACATCTCCGTACAGGTTTTAATCTCCCATTTCTACAGGACAAAGGGAGTGCTATAATTAATTTCAAAGCAATGTTTGAGTTCTTTCAATATTCATTTGGGCACATTAGCATGTCATTAGCTATGTTTTAAACACTGATCCTTATTTCCTTCTCCCACACACCTTTTTTTTTAGCCCTTTTGTTAAAAAAAAATAAAAAGAAATAAATAAATGGGAAAGTTGTACTTCCTGGGAGATGTCTTTAATGCTAAAGCATCCATGCATAGATAATTATCTTGCTCAATGAAATAGATGGGGGGAATAATGTATGGCTTTTGAGGTATAGCAGAGGCAGTAGAAAATAGATGAAGAGAAATAATTCTTTTCAGTGATGTTAAGAACGTGCAGGGGCAAAGACACTCTCACCGAGTTTTGCTATCATGCCTCGTGAATAATGTATTTTATTATATCCATTGTGGTTATCTTTTAATATGTTAATAACACTTCTAACACTCTTTCCCCCCCCTTGTTCTTTTATGTAGTTTTAAAACTCTTTCTTTTATTAAGATGTAACAAATGGAGATGCAATCAATAGATACTTATTATGTTGGTAACTAACTAGTAAAAGGATTTTCTTGTAAGTTTAATTTTAAACACAGATCTGTTTGAACAATGTCTACAGGGTAATTTCAGCCATCTATCTGCAGCATTTCCTGTAGCATTTCCGAGCTAACTCCTAATAACATCCTCCCCCTTAGGTATATTAATTTTATACATCCTGAACAGGAGATTGAACAGTCCTTAAACAGCCATGCAAGGTCACTGACACTAACAAAAATAGAACCTTTCATTGTGCTTTTATCAAGCTCTGCTGGCGTTTATATTAGCCTGTGTGGGCCTGAGCAGCACGGATATTTGCTGGAGTTTAATGTACAATTGTTTTCAAGAACCATTCAGCTCAATTTGTATTGAAAATATTACTTGGGAAACAATGAGCCTTTCAGATGCTTTGGCTGTCTTTCAGCAAAAGCTATAATTCCAGTGTTTGGAGGGAGGTATGAAAATGCCATAAATGTGCCCAGGCTGCCAGTCACAGGGGAAGGGCAGCAAAACCCAAACTGCCCAAGCCAACAAGGATTACGGACGTGCTTCTGCTGCCCCTCTCAGCCGTGGGCAGCGCCGTCCAGAAGTGCCCGTGCTGAGGATCCCCTGGAGACCCACCCAGCCCCTGATGGGCAGTGGGTCACCCTGCACAAATCTGATCCCTGCCTGGGCTCCAAACTGGAGCAGGGGCTGCCTTTGCTCCTGTCGGTGTGGTGTCATGCCAAGCTGGCAGGAAACACTCCCACACATCCCCTCACCAATCTCCCTGTACCAAGAACCAGCCTGGGCTTTGAAACTCCACAATGGGGCATTTTCAGGGTCCCCTGTCGTAGGGAGGAAATGGTGAATCTGGCTCCATGTTCTCAGAAGGCTAATTTATTATTTTATGTACTTATATTATATTAAAGAATGCTATACTAAAACTGTACTAAAGGATAGAGCAAGGATGCAGACAGAAGGCTAGAAGATAATAATTTAAAAATCGTGACTCTCTCCTCAGAGTCCAAAAGAGCCTGACCCTGATTGGCCATTAAGTCAAAACAATTCCCATGTTGGATAAACAATCTCCAACCACATTCCAAAGCAGCAAAACACAGGAGAAGCAAATGAGATAATATTGTTTTCCTTCTTCTTCGAGGCTTCTCAGCTTCCCAGGAGATAAATCCTGGGCAAGGGATTTTTCCAGAAAATATGACCGTGACACCACAGAAACACTGAATGGTTTGGGTTGGAAAGGACCTTTAAAGATCAACTCATCCCATGGACAGGGACATCTTCCACTGTCCCAGGTTGCTCCAAGCCCCATCCAACCTGGCCTTGGACACTTCTAGTGGAAAATGTCCCTGCCCATGGCAGGGGGCTGGAAATGGATGATCTTTAGGCTCCCTTCCAACCCAGGCTATTCTATGATTCTATAATTCCATAACGTCCCCTGGAACCTTCTCTTCTCCAGGAGATTACAACTGGGCATGGCACAGCAGGAGCACTTGAATGGGGACCTTACAAAGCAGCACAGGGTAGTGAGTTGGCAAATTTCCCTGGGGTAGTCAAAGAAAGAGGTGGGTATTTCATAATTACTTAATTACTGAACATCTTCACTCTCATCTCAGGCTTTTCAGCAAGAACAAGGAAATGCACATGAAAATGCTAATTAAGCCTGGATGGAACAAGAGGAGGGATTCAGTTGTCATCTGAACTGTAAGAATATTGAACTCTCTGAGCCTTCCTGTGCAGCTCACAGGGAGGAAGGAGGGAATAAGTGTTTAACAAGACAAAAACACCTTGGTGAGTATCTGTGAGTTTTGTTAAATACTCTTAAGTATTCCCATTCTTACTGACACACACATAGGATAATTAAATGAGTGGATGGTCCCCTAACAGCCATCTTCCTATTATCAAGAATTTTACTGCAATTTAAGTATTCATAAGCATAATGAGGACCAGTTGACTCAATAAGGGGCACAGCTCGCTACAGAGGTTGATCTGAAGTTTTGCTGCAGTAAATTTTTCAGTCTGTCTCTGCCTCTACCTAAAACCTTGCTGGGTTTGCTCATCTTCAAAAACATCCAAAATCAAGGACAACTAACCATGCAGACAAAGCTTGGAGTCGGTTCTTATTTTAATCTGAATTCTTCTGCCCAGCCCTCTGAATGGGATCAGCCAAGTGCTCAGAGCACCCTCAGGAGCCCTGCAGCAGCATAACCCCCTGAGGCTGCACACAAACGAGGGCAGGATGGGTCCCTTTCCTCATTCCAGCATCCCAGGTGCCGGTGACTCTCACGGTGATCAAACAGCAGCTTGCTCCAAACGTGGGACCTGTCCACACCACAGGCAATGCCCATTCAAACAACTTCTCCATGCCAGTATCACCTCCACACCCAGGTCTGCATGGGGCTCCTTGGCAGAGACCTGCTTGTGAAGGGCAATATTCAGCAGAAAACACGCAGCAGGGTGAGAGTCTGAGTTTACATAAAGCACACAAATATTGATATTTGTGCTCACACATTATCTCACGGAATTGGATTTTTCCACTCAGGGCCAGCACGCATTTCACAGATGTATTTGTTTCTCCTGATGTTGCAGACCTTAATTACAAAACCTCAATTTTCATACATTCTATTCATTTTCATACTGAGTGGAAGCAAATGAAATTGTCTTTTTTCTTTTATTTTTTTGCACTCAATGCTGTGATGAAATTAAATTAAATAGGACACACTTCTGAGACAAACACTTAGCCCCTTCAAAACAAGAGGACTGCTCCAGGTCAGTGTTTTAATTGTGTGAGGATGCTCAAAGCCATCTTAACAAGTGTTTCACATGGCCATACTGACTCCTAATTCAAGCTATGAAGTCGTGTTAAGAATCTTCCATTTTAATTTACAACATGAGAGGAAGAAACAAACAGAACAAGCCCTGGGTCTCTTGCTGCAAAGCAAATCACTGAGCAGGAAACACTCCTGAAGGGTCCTTGAGCAATCCTCCCATGCCCACCTCCCCTGCCTGGGATAGCCCTCACAGCTGCTGCTGCTCCCCCAGATTGGTTTTGGAGCTGGGGTCAAGACCTCGGGTTTATTGTCAGTTCTGGCATTGCCTTCTCCTGTAAAGCTGAGTGCAACTTGCAGTGTGAGGCTTTTGACATCACTGATGCTTTCTTCCTACAATTTATTGCAAAGGCGGTGTTCTAAAATGTCCAATTCCTTCCCTTCCCTTCCCTTCCCTTCCCTTCCCTTCCCTTCCCTTCCTTCCCTTCCTTCCCTTCCCTTCCCTTCCCTTCCCTTCCCTTCCCTTCCCTTCCCTTCCCTTCTTTTTTTTTTTTCCCCCTGATTTTCCACTGGCCACACCATGAGCTCCAGTTTTCACCTCCACTGTTCCTGGGTGCCTCCCCCAGTGCCTGGCAGCTCCTCCCACCAAACAGCCAAATTCGGACAATGCAGCCAATTATCAGCTGCTTTGTTCTCTCCAAAAAGCTCTCCGTTCCAGCCTGTTTTTCCTTCTTTTTCAGCAGTCTCCAATGACTTTGATTCCTCATCTGAAGAGTAATAAAATAGCTTCTTATCAAGGCTTTAAAAAATAATATACCTTGACGTGGTTATTTAAGATTGAAAAGTCAGGGGGGGCAGAAATAATTATTTTCAAAAGGAACAGAACAAAGTCTCTCTTTACACAGACACAAGAGAAACATGGGCTACTCCAGCAGGAAAATACCATCAAGACTGAGTTTATAGGGACTACGGGTTTGTAACTGCAATTAAAATATCAAGAACATTTGATAATAACAAAACTCAGAGAGACTGCACAGCAATTAAACCCAATCTACTGAGAGGTGAGTCTACAGTAACACGGTACAGAAGTTTATGAGACATAGATCTAATTAACCTGAGCTGTGCAGACAACCCAGTCTGAATGCAAACCATTCCCAGCTGATATTCCCCGATCCCAGGAGCACCCCCAGAGCCCAAGGACACCGGAGAAGAAATTCCTTGGGTTGTGGCACATCTACAGCAGCAGGAAGGGACATGATGGAGAACTCAAAGCCAATTTGCAGGGACAATGCCTCTGAAGGCATCAGCATGTAAGAACCACCCTTAAAATAAAGATTCTCTTCCTAATATCAATCTACAAAAAATACATTATTTCAGCTTAAAGCCATTCACTCATCACCCATGTCCCTGTCAAAAATTCTTCTCGAGCTATCATGGTTTTGTTCTTTATTCTTCTTTTTGAGAAGACAGCCTAGAAGAGTCTGGGGAGGAAGCTGAAAGTGGGAAAAGTTTGGAAAAAAATACCTATCACTTAGATAAATATTTTAAAAGAAAAACAAATCTTCAAGTCCAATATTTATAAGCAGAGAGTTAAATTTTTGGAGCTTCACATGGTCAGCAGCCCAGAGGAGCAGAGGGCTCTTGCTCCAAAGTGTCCATCACTGTTTTTCCAAGGAGCTGCTAAGCCAGGGGCTGGTTATGATGGGCTGTTATTTACAGCAGAGCGGTTGCCACATGAACCCCATGGTGGGACTGCATTGTTTGTTTGTTAAGTGTTTCTTTGTTAAGTGCTCTGACATCCAGGGTGAGGAAGGACGTGAATAAATGACAATAAAATGCATATGGAAGGGAGCACAATGGGAGTAGTTTGCAGTTTATTTCTGAGAGTCAATAACAATTTTTTCAGCTGTAATTTTTAGTCTTTATTATTCCAAGATACAGTTATTTGTTAGCAGGTGAACGAGGCAGGGCTTCAGGAACCATAATGCAATGATGCTGTCACGTTGCTGTGGCATTAATCAGAGGATCTAATTTTATGTGTAGTCCAAACATCAACAAATCTTTTTTAAAGGTATCGACTTTATTGATTTTAAGACATATTGTAGCTCTTGGGACAAAGACAGAGGAAAGTTCTGCACAGATGTGCAGCACAGAAGTGGGTGTAATTACCACCCCCTTGTGTTTACAGCGCATGGTGGCTGTGCTGGTGCTCCACATGAAGCCAGGAGCTCTCCCACTGAACTCCACAGGAGCAGCTTAGAGCTGGGTAAGGGAATTGTTCCAGAAATGCTGATCATTCTACCTGCTGGAGAAAGAAATGAGCAGGCACGGAGCACTAAAATGTGGAAACTCTGTCTTTGGTTCCTGAGATTACCTGAGACTCCAGGTGTCCCCAGGATCAGTTGTTCAATGTGGGTCTGAAATCGCACGTGTGCCCGTGTGGAATATACAGTGCGCTTTTGCTTTTTTCTTTAATTTCTAGGCCATTAGCTTCTTCAGCCAGTCATTTTCTCTTACTATTATTGATTGTAAGATGTCTCACACTGCGACTCCAGAATGCCTGGAGAGCACTGATGACAGAGGAGTCATGCTGTGGCCATGCTATTCAGTCCTGTCTTATGTTCTAAAACTCCTTGTAAGTTAGATATAGTCCAAATATTCATGTGCGTGTCCAGGGGATTATTGCAAATGTCAGCTAAAACATAACAAATTGACCACTCCTTAAAGTTTTATTCAAAAAGCTTCTCTCTTAAATGTATGCAAAAATAGTCTGTGTTTAAAAGGATACATCAGGACAAAGGGTATTCCCACTTTTCTACAGATGGTGAAGTGAAGCCAAAGAAGAGAATTATTTTATAAAGTTCATAAAATGAAGGCCACAGTAAAAACCCTCAAAGTCTCTCTTTTTCTGCAAACTGATTCTTCTTGCTGAGCCCAAGTACCCTGGGTGGGAGGGATGACAGAAGAAGGGATGAGGGGAGAGCACAGATTTTCTGAGATATCTTCTCGACCTTCTCAACCTCTTCCAGTTTTGACCCCAAAAATGTATTTCAGACGATTTTGGTTCTTATTCAGTGAGAAAACACTTTCAGTTCAGAATGGAAAGAACCATTAAAGAAGTTAACTGCATTTTTATTTGTTTGTTGAACTGGCAAATACATTTTTCCCTCTCTTCCTGTGGTGCTGCCAGCAGGACAAACCAGCACTCTGCCATGGGACTGTCTCCCCAGACAAACTGGCTTTCCTCCCTAAAATGCTCCCCTCCATACCTGATGCCAAAACTCTCATATCTCATAAATATTAGGAACTTAATACTTCATGGAACTACCAGTAAGGATGATCATAGAATGAACTTCAGGATAACGTGATGAGTATTATGGAGAGAAATCTCCTTAACTTTATTAAAGGAAATCACTTGCAGTAGATTAAAGCATAATCCTTCTTGATGTTTTTAATATTGGTAGGAACCACTAAATGCATATTTTAGGTTCCCATGAAGACTTTCATGGACTTCCTTTGCCTATAGTGCCCTGAAACAGTTCCTGTGGTGTCTCCAAATAAACTGCTCTGTTCTGACCATGCTACTACAAGGTACCACACGATGATAAATCACATTGGCAATTGTTTTGTTACTCTACAAGTGGGTTTTGTTGTTGTTTTTATTTTTTTTAATTAAAAACTACATAGAGTTAAATGCGATCCTACAAACAAAAATGTTAAAACTTCTCAGGGTTCACTTAGAAAGAACATCTTTCAAGTCTTTCTGAGAGACTTTAAGGACTGCTCCAAATCACAGTTCTGGCAAGTAGTGACAGGACAGGGGGGAATGGAATCACACTGGCAGAGAGTAGGTTTAGATGGGATATTGGGATGAATTATGTGAGGGTGGGCAGGCCCTGGCACAGGGTGCCCAGAGCAGCTGTGGCTGCCCCTGGATCCCTGGCAGTGCCCAAGGCCAGGCTGGACAGGGCTTGGAGAACCTCGGGATAGGGGAAGATGTCCCTGCCCATGGCAGAGGGGTGGAACGAGATTTTCTTTAAGGTCCTTTCCAATCCAAACCTTTCTGCCATCCTGTGACAAATGGCACCTTTTCCATCTCCTTAGGCTTTCTCACATACCACTGGTCTTTAAGACTCATTCCACTTTCAGCCTACAGACACAAACCTCCTGTGGTGCTGCCAGCAGGACAAACCAACACTCTGCCATGGGACTGTCTCCCCAGACAAACTGGCTTTCCTCCCTAAAATGCTCCCCTCCATACCTGATGCCAAAACTCTCATATCTCATAAATATTAGGAACTTAATACTTCATGGAACTACCAGTAAGGATGATCATAGAATGAACTTCAGGAGAACGTGATGAGTATTATGGAGAGAAAGCTCCTTAACTTTATTAAAGGAAATCACTTGCAGTAGATTAAAGTATAATCCTTCTTGATGTTTTTAATATTGGTAGGAACCACTAAATGCATATTTTAGGTTTCCATGAAGACTTTCATGGACTTCCTTTGCCTATAGTGCCCTGAAACAGTTCCTGTGGTGTCTCCAAATAAACTGCTCTGTTCTGACCATGCTACTACAAGGTACCACACGATGATAAATCACATTGGCAATTGTTTTGTTACTCTACAAGTGGGTTTTGTTGTTGTTTTTATTTTTTTTAATTAAAAACTACATAGAGTTAAATGCGATCCTACAAACAAAAATGTTAAAACTTCTCAGGGTTCACTTAGAAAGAACATCTTTCAAGTCTTTCTGAGAGACTTTAAGGACTGCTCCAAATCACAGTTCTGGCAAGTAGTGACAGGACAGGGGGGAATGGAATCACACTGGCAGAGAGTAGGTTTAGATGGGATATTGGGATGAATTATGTGAGGGTGGGCAGGCCCTGGCACAGGGTGCCCAGAGCAGCTGTGGCTGCCCCTGGATCCCTGGCAGTGCCCAAGGCCAGGCTGGACAGGGCTTGGAGAACCTTGGGATAGGGGAAGATGTCCCTGCCCATGGCAGAGGGGTGGAATGAGATTTTCTTTAAGGTCCTTTCCAATCCAAACCTTTCTGCCATCCTGTGACAAATGGCACCTTTTCCATCTCCTTAGGCTTTCTCACAGACCTCTGGGCTTTAAGACTCATTCCACTTTCAGCCTACAGACACAAACCTCATTTCCCTAAGGCATCATAATCTTCTCTGTGTTTTTTCTTATCCCCATATGCCAAGGACAGACAGTGAGGGCAGGGGGAGGATGGAGTCCCCTGCCTCTCCTGGAAAGCACTGCCACCACACAGACTTCCTTTACACTCTCCCTGCTACTCAGGTTTCTGTGCTGGGGTTTGAGAGGCTCACTGTGTTTGTGCACCCACAGCCAGGGACCATTTTTCACTCCTTCCTGTGGCAGAGGAGTTTGTGCAACAACATCTGTCACTATAGGACACGAAACAGCACAAGCGCACACACTGCTGCTCTCAAGGTGAAGAAAAGGGAAGTTTATTTTCTGACTCAAACATTTATAGATTTCCAAAAGTCACAGTGAATTGGAGGGTGACAGTGCCACCTCTCCAATGACACTGGACAAACCAACAGTCCATCAAATTTCTCCTCCTCCATAAAAGAATGCAAAACAATAAGTTATTTACAGAAAGTGTGTGAGAAGGTTTGCTACAAGAATGTAAGCATCAGAAGGCTTAGAAAAATCTTAAAAAATCAGGGTGACAACCATCTGTGGTGTTTTGGAGAAGCTCCTGGAGAGGGCTGGCTTGGGGCCGTACACCCAGGGGGATGAGAGGCAGGCACGGCACCACAGAGGCAGGCATGGTGTGTGACCTGCCTGGCAGAGGAACAGAACAACTGGGGTGTAATAAGATTATTACAGTGAGAAGTTATTCTGTTGAGATAAGGAGGAATTTTAATGACTTTGGTCGAAGGTATCAAGCCATGGTTAGCCAATCACCGACTCTCCCAGCCGGCTGATTTTGCAGACGTGGGATTGCCTCGCTTAGAGGCTCCCGCACAGCTCCATGATACGTGTGACTGAAAGGGGAGATAAATCTCTCAATCTCTCTTTTTTTTAAATTTCAATACAATTGCCTTATTACAGCATTATGTGAGGAATATGCATGGTACTTCCCAAGGGTTTTGCTTTTCCCAATAGCAAATGTCTCACTCAGTGTTTGGGCAGAGCGGTTCTCTGCTAAATTGCTCACAATGCAAGCTATTATAGAATAGAGGGACCCTGTGGGTATGATTGAAATTTATATGCACTGAACAATCAAGAATGCCAAGTGCACTGGATAAACTGTAGGTAGGTGGCAGAAGGCAGATAAGCAGCCTAGGAGGTTTAAGTTACAGGATCTTAAGCCGTAGAAAGATTCATTTTATAATTTACATTACAACCAGTTTCATTTGTAGGATGAATAATGGAAAGCTCCTACAGATAAGTATTTGAGGTCCCATCCTGGGAGGTGTTGAGCACTCAGCTCCCACTGAAGTCAGTGTTCCAGGCTTTTCCCAGAGTGTGTCTGTGCAGCTCAGGAGAGGTAACTTGTTGGTTAGCGGCCACTGCAGATCCTCGAGCAGGGAAGCAGGGCTTTCACAGCACATCCCCATCTAACATCAGCCTGCTCTGAAAGAACTCTGCATCTCAAGGATATAAATCACTTCACGAAAAAGTACAGAGTGAGTGATTTATTTACCTTAAAGACACCAATCAAAACATTAAGTGTTGCTACAGGAAACTATCCATTTTCCTTTGGCTGAGTAGTCAGGCAAGGATTTATGAATATTTGTATTCATATATAAATTCCTCTGTTCAAATATAACTAAATCCAAACCAGTAAATCTCCAGCCTTCCCTCTTTTCCATGATCTCAGACCTCCACAGGACAACAGCAGTGAAAAAGAGATGCACCACAGGTAACATCAGACCTGCCTGGCAGCTCCAGCCCCCTCTGCCCCATCTCCTGTGACCGGAGGGATGTCCATGCACATTTCCCAATGAGTCTCGGGACCGAGCATGGCATGAGGTCCAATCCACTTAAAAAAATTATTCTGATTCATTGCATTTGTGGTTTTTCTCCAGAAAGTTAAACTGACAAAGCTCTATTTTCCTACAGCTTCAATATTTTCCTAATGACTTAACTGTCCCAAAAGCAACTCCAGCTAAAAGAAAGTATTGAAAATTGTATCCCTACTGGAGATGAAAGAAGGTGAGCATTGAGTTGGAAGAATGCCCTCAAGGTGCAATAATTTTATTTAGAGTTGAGTTCTGCTTTATGTGAACAACCAATTTTGAGGCATTAGGTTTGCAGTGTGCAGCTGTGGGTTTGATCCTTACCTACACCCACATGTTATTAAATAGAGCTGAGAAATACCCATCAGCAAGGCATGACAAATTTAACATGCTCTTAATAAATAATTATTAATTGAATTATATCATTTGGATGAAAAGAGGCATTTCCTTCCAGTGTGCATTAGCATCATAAAAAGCTGCTTGAGAGGTACCAAAACTCCCGCGGCACGGCGCATTTCGCATCCCGCATTTAACATTTACCCGGCGATATTCGGGGGAAAAAACCCATTTCCTATCCATCACAGAGCTGAAATGGCACTCTCCCATCTGCCCCGTGGAAAGGGGCTGTGTCTGAGGCCCTCTGCAGGGGTGGGAGGCAGAAGGGCCCCCAGAAAACTTGTGCTGGGCAGAACAAAGGCGCGGGAGCTGCGGCGGGGAGCGAGCGGCAGCCGCAGCGCCGAGCACAGAGCGCAGTCCATAAAGCCACAATGAATGGTAATGACAGGCAATAAAATACCCTTTTAAAAATCCAGTAAAGGATAAAGACTGTGGGCTGCAGCACTGACTGGCAGTGCTGCGGCTGCAAAACATCAGCAGATTAGCATAAAGCATGGCAAGAAAGTACAACTAAAAATTATTCAGTCGTACCGAACGCTTGCAGGGAATCTAGGCCAAGCAAGCAATCAAAATCAAATAGAAACAAGGTATATGTAATCCCACAGTAAAAAGATTGAGTGACTGTACATTGCCAAGACATTTTAATACTCCTTTAGCCCACAGTTTTTGAAAACCATTAATAGAGCTATAAAAAGTGAGGAAAGCTGCACAATGCAGTTCAGACCAACACGGGGGTGTAATTCTACACCAATGTAGCGCCAGTGTTAATATAATCTCTCTCATGTTACACAAGAAGCCCAGCAAGAGCATCATAAAATGCAATATGTGTTTTCTCTACAAGCTTAAGTGTCTTTTAGCATAATTATTCCTGATGCTTCAGTTATGGGAAGGAACGCTACCAATCTAAGCAGCAAGAAGATATTTATTTGCCCTTAAGGTGCAATTACATTCTGGAAAATGGCTCTTTTTTAATTCAATGATGTACTCCTTCTGCTTGTTAGGGGTCACACACTGCTAAGACCAAAGTCCTTGGCATTAGGTGTCTGCTCCTTAAAAAGCTCAAGTTCTGTATGCTGAGGTTTGTTTGTTTAGCCCTCCTGCTTTTTCTCTGGGTTGTTTTTTATCAGCTCCTGCAGCTCTAGGAGAGTGAGCAATATCTGTTGTGGCACATGGAAAATCATCAGATCATAATTTAAATTCCAAACACTAAATCTTTGTGCTGAGGATGCTCAAGGCAAAAAGGCCACTGAGTGGCTTTCTCTGTTGGATTCACAGAGCTACCAGTTAAGGGAAAAATAACCCAAAAAACCCCAACCTTTTATTTAAATTTTAATTTCATCAGATTTGAAGTCATCAAGATTTATCCCATGGAATCTCTCTGAGGAGAGCCAAATCTTCCTGTGCAGGCTCTGCAGTGAGCCCAGCTCCCTTGGGACACCTCTCCTGCCTGCCAGGCAGCACCACTGCTCGGTGCTCCCTCCCTGGGAACACTCACCAACCTTACCAAAACTGCAACTTTTAGTAAAAAACACTCTCTTCTGCATGGCTGGGAGCTTTGGGAAGGAAACCCCAGGCTCCACAGATAGGGAGAGGGAAGGACAAGGTAGAGAGCCCCTTTATTTGATTCCTGTCCTTGGTGTTGACTTGCCCAATGGAGGAGTCTGGGATGATGGATGTCAGCATTCCATGGCCCAAGTGTAACAAATTCTACTCCCTTAAATCATATTTTCCAGTCAAATATAGTTTCTATCACGACACAATGATGAGGTGAGCATTCCCTGGCATTAAAGTCAACTCCTCATCTGGGGAGCCCTAAGCCCCATGGATAATGAAGGGGAAGATTTTTAAGGAGTAAACTGATTTCAGTGTAGCTGAAAAGAGGTAGGACTTTTCCCTTCTGGATCATGTTCTTTTTGTACCACAAAGATCCTCTGGCGTGTAAAATCCATGACTATAACAAATACACGGCAAGAGCTGCTTTTATTAAATGATTAAATGTTCCAGCGTCTCCCCTGAAACTGCGTGCCTCAGCAAGAGGATTTTGGAGGAACGTATGCAAATGGAAACAATATTAAAATAATTCCTTAGTCTCCTGCAACTGCGTGCAGTGATTTAATACTATTAAATAGCAAAGCCTTTTTTCATTTCAATATTTATCTTCAGTTTTTCTCAAGGAAAAAAATTAAAAGGCGCCTGTAGTTGATTCTCTGATTTTATACAACCGAATAAAAATTATTGTGCGCTAAGCAAAGGAACTTGTACCTCCAAGCTAAAGCCAAAGTCTCTGCAGAAAACATGGATCTGGTCCAAGGAGCTGTGGGCAGGGGGAGATGGAGGCAGAGCTCTCTTGGTGGGTCTCCAACTGCCCCATGGCCTGGCCTTGTGGGAAAGACTTGCACTTTTTGGGATTGCTGAGCTCTGGGAAGCACAAAGGGCACTTCACTGGAGTGCTGGGGGGTCGCAAAGGCCCTTGGGCAGCTTTTGCTGCTCGTTCCTTGAGTCTGAGCACAAGCTGAACAGAGCCCAGAGCCAAACCTGTCCCACCAGGCTGACACCCAAGGGTGAGCCCGGAGCTCCAAATCTGCATCGGTGCCTCCCCCACTGGATATTCCCATCCACCAGGGCAGCTACGAGCACCCCAAAATGCCTTTCCCTCTGCCTGGCAGGGGGTTCAGAATAAATGTGGGCACAGCAATAAAATCCATGTGCTCCTTAACCCAGTTTCGAGGAGCAACTCGGCACCGCCTTCAAAAAAACCTTTCCTTGGCAGCCACAGCTATTCCCAAAAAACATTGGGGAAAGGGCAGGAGAAAAGGGTTTTTCACAGCAAACTGGGAGTGAGGGCGGCCAAAAGAAGGCGTCCAGGCTGTTAGGTTTGAATGGCACGTGGATAATAGGCAGGAGAGCAAGCAGGGAACTCTGCCTCCCTCCCTGCCGCCGAGTGCTCGCGTTTGTGCAGCGCTCCAGCGCTGCACTTAGTTCATGTTTTACCTTAAAGTGCCGCCTTTCAACTGGAGAGGGAACGTGCAGCAGCTTTCGTGCCCCTGCTGTGTAACTGTGGGCAAGTGCAGCCTTTGAAATGGCAGCCTCTGAAAGCAAGGAATGTTGGGCTGTATGGGAAGGCGTTCTGGCGCAGGACTGACGATTAGCGAGGGAATAACAGGGAATTAAAAGAGGGAGCTAAGTCGCTCTCGTCAGGCATCCCCCTTTCTTACCTCTTGCAATATGGACATGTAACTGTGTCTAGAAACGAAATCTGGGACGGGGGATGGTGGTCACAAAAGGAAGTTTTAATAATACAAGCCCTGGGCACAAGATAAAAACTTGTAAGTTGATGGGTTTTGCATGCACATGGAGTTGTGGCCATGGTTATGAACACATTTACACAATTTCCAAGAAAACAAAGAAGTTGGGAACTGAAAAAAGAACCCTCTCCTTTTGACCATTCAAGGGCTATGAATGAAGTTGGGAATTTGCACTCTACCTTATTCATTAAAATAGAAACTGCCATCACTTTAATGAGCAGCCTGAGGGTGGACAAAGTGCCTTGAATAGCTACGCACCATAGAGAACTTGGCATCCTCGCTGAAACATAATGTGGGATTGCAATTGTGGGATTTTTCCAGTGAATACGAAGTGATCAAAGATAACACTGCCCCAAAAAGAATTAAAACAGTGCAACATTGCATCAAGTTACAGCCAATGTCAATCATTACATGCCTGAGTGCACAGGATCTTTTAAATAATGTTATAGGCATGCTGCGGCATTCAAAATATTCACTGAATTTCAAATTAAAATGCAAAAGCATGTTCCCCGCTCATCTGACCAGAATAGAGATCTCGAGGCACATCTTTCCAAATATTGCTCTAATGCCACATCATTTACCATCAGCTGGAGGACAGGCTAATTTTATGCAGAACTGGATGATGGGAGCACTGTCACATTAAATGGATTCCCAAAAGTTACCTTTGCCTTTGGTCCTGGGAGATGAGAAATTAGCAAAGATGGAGTTACAAAAGACTGGGGAAGGAGAGGACTAATTGCAGACTGATCACCTTTCCTATTGTGAAAGAAAAAACCCTTGGCACAATGCAGAACTTGAACTCATCATTGTATAGAGGAGAGTTTCTGGCATGGAATTCCAGCCTGAGCTGCTTGCTGGAAAAAAAAAATGTTGCTTTATTTACATGCTAAAGGGAACCACCTCCTCGCTTTGGGCTGCAGATAAGCAGCCCTGGTGGGGAAGAAAAGGAAAGGGAACAGTACACCATTCTGGAAAAGGAGAGGGTGGGAGGGAATGGAGTAAAGACACATCAAAGGAAATATTTATAATATGCCACTGCAGAGGGGGAGAATGCAGAAGTCTTTTGCAAACATAACAGGGAGCTCAAAGTAATTTCAATTTCTAAAAAGGTCAGTGAGGAAATAGCAGAGAAAAACTTTACTCCAAGCCCAGAAATAGCAATAGAAATATTGGAGCATTTAACCTCAAAACCTCTATGAAAACAGCATGAAATTCAGTCTTCAGGTGGAAAGAAAAAAATACCTTCAGTGAAGGCTGTAGAAACCAACTGGGAGCAGGGTAATCTATGTGCTGTACAAGTGCAATTAAGTGGAGGATGGAGTAAGCAAATTTAGATCCCAGAAAAACATGATCAACAGAAGTGAAGGGAACAAGTACACATCACCCACTACCGTGTACTTTTTTTGCATAAAATGATCCAATTTGGCTCTAATTTTCAACACTGCAAGCTCATGGATTTGCACAAAGCTCAGATTAGCCCAGGATCTGGCTCAGAAGCTGACAGAAATGATATAAATCTCAAATAACCTCATGTCAGTTAAA
The DNA here is from genome assembly GCA_024865655.1 of Emberiza elegans. Classification (NCBI taxonomy): domain Eukaryota; kingdom Metazoa; phylum Chordata; class Aves; order Passeriformes; family Fringillidae; genus Emberiza; species Emberiza elegans. The sequence goes on along the minus strand of JALJVW010000241.1, from coordinate 3,209,552 downwards.
GCCAGGCTCTCAGGCTGGAGCCGTCAGCAAGCTCTGATGGCCAGGAACTGTCCTGGGGATCCCAGGAAATTCCAAGAACATTCTACACTCCCCTGAGCATGGGATCATCACCTTCTCTCTTTAACACCCATACTGCTTTCAAATCTATGAGTAATATGCAGCCTAATTTTGCTAAATGAATTGTAATTACAGTAATTCATGCCTGTAGCTCATGCCCTTTTGTGGGAGGTTTTTGCTGTGAGAGCCATTGTATCATCTTCTCTTTGGATCTACAGTTTTAGAACTGATCTCATGGAGCTCTGATAGATCAGCTCGTGTGTTATGGCTCTGGTTGGTTAAGGGGTTTAATTATGTAATTTCATCATTTATTTTTCTGTGAATTGAATTGCATTTCATTGCATTGCATTTCATTCGTTCTCTGGCAGCTCAAGGTCTAGAATGTGTCTGAATTTCCTCTTTGGTTTAATTGTTTATATGACAAGGTTTACTTCATAATACTTCATAAAAGGAAAAGTATATCATAGACTTACAGGACTTAATTTAAGGTAAATGCTTAATTTCACATTCTTATAAATAAGAAATGGAGCAGTAGGAATAAAAAGGTTTAAAATGAGCAAACTGTAGAACTGCTTATTTGAAGTGTTGAGAAGTGTGGTCTAATGAGCTGAGCACTGGACAGGAAGCCAGAAACCTTCAATAGATATTCCTGATTAGACCCAGCTTGAGACTGCTGTCTCAGGCAAGTTATTAATCTCATCTGAGGTTGGTCAGTTCTCTGCCTGACAGTGCTTAAAAGATCCAAATTTGTTGTGTTTTTGTTATTTAGCTTTATGCCGCATTTCACATCAGCACTATTCTCGGCCTCAAAAGAACAGAAAATAGAATGGGTTGGATCTTCAGCTACCACTTTCAGCCAAGCACAGCCTAAGCTTGACCCAGTTCTCTCTCCTGTTCCCAGGGCTGGGATCATCCTGTTTGTGCATTCACCAAGCCTCATGGTCAGAAGAACTCATCCATGCAGGGCAATGGAAACCGTGTTTGGAGCTAAGTTGTGCCAGGTCTATCTCCTACACCAAGGCTTGCCATTCACAGTCAGTCATTTAGGGACAGGAGTCCCCAAAAACCCCAAATGCATTGAATGATTGTTCGTTACCACCTTCCCAGCCACCACTGGAATTCTCAGCTGGGCAGTGATTGATGTACATGAAGAACCTGGGGAAATAATAAAATACAGAGATGAGGAACACAGCAAGCAGAGCACAGGCAGGAACAAAATGAAGATGAGGTTGTTAATGTGAAGATCAGCAGCTTTCAGGAGCTGTGTGCCAGCCTGCAGCTCTCTCCTCTCAATTAGAGGTTACTTGCACCGGTAGGGGTTTGGTGGGAGTTGGAAGAGAGAGATGCTGCCAAGCAGCTGCTTGGCAATGCCGTGCTTCTGTGAGGCAGAAGGGCTGCCTGTCCCACTGCTGTCCCAAATTCAGCAGGGAATGGGGGCTGTGATCTGCAGCCCCCTCAGATGCGGCAGTTCCCAAACCTCAGCCTGTGTGACCTGCTGCCCACAATGCCTCTCTCAGGACCTGCTCCACAGGTTGCCAACCCTCCTGCTGAAGGGCCAAAAAGCAGATTTGATGGTCAAAGCACCAAAGCAATGATAATAACAATTTAAAAAAATCCTCCCTCCAACAACAAATTAAAAGAAAATACACATTTCCCCTATACATTCAGATAGAAATAATAAAATTCATTTTCTAGGATGCACAAAACTGAGGATGCCCAGCAGAGTGCAGAGGATTTCAAAGGAGGTTCTCTGATCACTACCTGTGAGGATGGGAGAGAGTTGCAGAAGCAGCTGGAGGGTGATGGAAAAGCTTTCTGGACCCTAAAGCTTTTCCTTTTGCTCTTCATTTGAGACAGTAAACACAGACTTACACAGTCAGAAGTTATTTTTAAATTTCCTTACTCTATATTAAGAAAAAAACGAACACTGCAAACAAAGCAACGTGAGTTCTTTTATTCCAAATAAACAATGGGATTTATACTTAAGTGCATGTATGAATCCTACACCTCAGGTCACAATTTAATCTCTCTTTAATTTAATGCCCAATTTAATCACAATACGACAGCTAACAATTAAGAGAATGCATGTGGAGCCACTTAGGGTTTGATTGTATCGGCCGTGTATTGACGGCGGATCCGGGACTGTTTTCCCGTAGATCATAAAACTTGAGAGCAAAAGATTGCACAGTTCAGAGAAATGTCTCCTGTTCTCAGCAGCTTTCAGGATTAGGACTTTAATGAGCCATGACTGGCTCATACCCATGCATGTGTTGCAAAACCCCTGTAGTTTTAATAAGCTACTTAATTAGCTAAATGTTCCATAGTGGGCATTTTCAGTGCGGTACTTCAGGTATGACACACTCTTTTCTATATTTAAATCTTGGTCCAAAAAATGGACTTTGTCATAAAACCTTTGCACAAAGTGATCTTCCACAAGCTTTGTCCTTTTATGCCACACTCTGAGCATGGCTCAGAGGCCCCAGAGATCAGTGAGGCCCATCCAGCCTTTGGCAGAATGTGGGAGCAGCTTCCTGGGCTCAGACCTCCAGTCCATCACTTACTGTCTCTGCTTCCTTTTCAAAGCTTTTCTGCCTGGAGAACAGAAAGCCTTGGGGAGACCTTATAACAGCCTTCCAATACCTAAAGGGAACTTGCAAAAAGCCTGGAGAGGGACACTGGTCAAGCGCATGGAGTGACAGGACAAGGGGGAATGACTTTAGGCTGAAGGAAAGAAGGTTTCTATTAGATATTAGCAAGAAATTCTTCCCTGTGAGGGTGGTGAGGCACTGGCACAGGGTGCCCAGAGAGGTTGTGGACTCCCCATCCCTGGAAGCGTTCAAGGTCACTTGGATGGAGCTTGGAGCAACCTGGGATAGTGGAAGGTGTCCCTGCGCCAGACAGAGGAGTGGAATGAGATGAGCTTTAAGGTTCCTTCCAACCCAAACTATTCTGTGGTTCTGTGAAATGCACCATTTCAAATAGTACAGGATAATGCAACAGATAAGGAAAACCTTCTCCCCCAGGTCATGCATTGTAGAGATGCAGAAGTCCCACTTTGTACAAAAGCAAGGATGGGCTGTGCCCCGTGTTAGCCACATTCACAGATTTCTATCGGTTTAAATGTTTCATAGATTTAAATCCGTGCATGTGCCTCACACAAGCCACTGCAGCAGGATTGTTTCTAACACAGAACTTTGCTTAGACCTTATTTGTCATGTTCCAGCATCCCTCAGTACAAACCTTAAAACTAAAATAAAATTACACCGCGTTTTAAAAAATCACACCCCAAGTGATTTTATATAGTAAACTATTTATTTTAAAACAAGATTAAATATTGCACCTCACTGAAATATTCTCTCTTAGCAGAGAGCACTCAGATGGAAAATTTCATACATTTCAACTGATTTTTTGCCTGAATGGTTTTCACATATTTTTCGAAAACCTAGTTGTGTCAAATGATTTATTCTCCTCTAACAATACGGTGCAAGCAGCTCGGAAGATGCAAGTGCTGAAATGGTTGACGGCAGTTGGCCAATTAAGTACTCTCCAGTATTCTGATTTTTTTTTTTTTTTTGTGCTTTGCACATACTAATCCTTTTCTTAATGCATTGAGGTTCTATCCAGCAGAAAGAATGAGCTAACTGCAAGGCATGCCACATGAGGAGCGGGGAAACGTACGGCGACACGCTCGTATCCAGGGGAGGTTTAGCCAAGTGTGAAGTGGAAAACACAGAAGGGAAGGGAAGGGAAGGGAAGGGAAGGGAAGGGAAGGGAAGGGAAGGGAAGGAAGGAAGGGAAGGAAGGAAGGAAAGGGAAGGGAAGGGAAGGAAGGGAAGGAAGGAAGGGAAGGGAAGGAAGGAAGGGAAGGAAGGGAGGGAAGGGAAGGGAAGGGAAGGGAAGGGAAGGGAAGGGAAGGGAAGGGAAGGGAAGGGAAGGGAAGGGAAGGGAAGGGGAGCCTGGCCAGAGCCATGGGGTGTCCCAGGAAGGAAGGGCAGGCGCTGCCTGGCTCAGGAGCTGTGGGAGGGCTCCGGGCACCCTGGGAAAGGCATCCTGGGCTGCAGTCCCCAGGAAGCCTCCCTGGCTGCACATCACTGGAGGGGGTGATAACGGTGCTGCCTGTGCCAGGCAGAGCCAGGCAGCTTCAAACAGCTCAGCTCAGCTCGTTCCAGGCTCCTCGAGCTGCTTCTGGTGCCTCACAGCCCCTCATGAGCTCTTGGGTACCATGAACACACAAACCTCTTCTTCAGAAACATTGTTCTGTCCCATGGAAGGAAAAAACCACTTTAAAATGTGATGAACTTTTCTTCCCTCTTCTATTACAAAGTGGTAAGAAAGGCATGGCTTTAAATACTGTACACAACTTGGGGAAGTGACACAGATGTACAGTACATAAGCAGTGATAGAAGCAAAATTTTGTGTACTAAAAGACAGCACACTGTCAACTGAAAGGAAAGAAAATTTAGTTTTATTTTCAGTGGATTTTTTTCCAAAACTTTAGATTTGTTTTACTAAAATAAAATCAAATTTTCAAGTTTTCAGAAAACTTTCCATTGAATCCCATTCTACTTTCCCTGCAGTTTTTTCTTCAGCCTTACTGACTATCAAGTAACTCCCAAAATGTTTCTTAGGTTTCTGGGGAGGAAAACCCCTAAAATTTCAATTGTAAAAATCTAAACTTATATTTCAGAACCTTCCCAACTGCTGTTCTGCTCAAATTCCTCATTAGAGAAGAGACACAAACACTTGTCAAGTGCAGTGAAGACACCAGATATCTGAAGGCCAGTGAGGAAGACAAAATGCTGTGAAGAATTCTGAAGTGATTTACAGCCCAGACCAAATTTATTTATTGCAGATGACTTTGTCTAATCCTTCTCCTGCTGAAGTTATCTCTGCCTTCAGCATCGGGTGTCGATGACAGAAGTATTACCACTACACATCAAAACATTGCTATAATTTCTCTCACAGATCTATACCAGTCAACAGGTTGCAGTGATTTTTGCAGATAAAAACCTGCAAGAAAACTCTTTTTTTCTTGTTAGCCAACTGGAGTTAAAACAAGTGACAGAATGAGCAGACACTCCTGGCAGTTTCAATGAGAGGCTCTTAATTGCAAGTCACAAGAGTAGGGGTCATCTCCTCTGAGGCCAGGACATTTGAATATCTCCCTCTGGGTTACACCATTGCAGGAAAATGTGTTTGTCTATTTAAAGCTCCAGAAAAATAAATAAATAGAGTCAGCAAGCAGGTTTTTCAAGGTATGAATTTGGGAAGTTGCAGGTTAGGAAAAGTCTGAGTTGCAGCTAGTCTGTGTAAAAATGAAGAGATACTTATTAGTATTTAAGAATTCCATCTTGAAATGCTACACATAAAACAACGTCACTTCCTCACTGCTGTAGACATGAGTGCTGATGCTCCTGCAGGGAATGGCTTTGGCCATCTCCAGAGGCTCTGCTCATTCCCACCGAGAGCTGGAGGGTGGGCTGAGTGAAAGCCTTGCTGGGATTCTCTCCTTCCACAATCCCATCCCATCTCCAAAGAGAACCAGCATTCCCAGCATTGCTGATGGACTCAGAGCACTTCCCCAGCTTTTAGCCTGGTCCTTCTCTGAGCTGTAACTCTCAAAACAGGGATTTTCTGCCTGGGGAAGAGAAGGCTCCAGGGAGACCTCAGTGCAGCCTTTCAGTACTTATAGGGGCCTAGAAGAAAGATTGGGACAAGTTTATTGGCAGGGCTGGTTGTGACAGGACAAGGGGAAGTGGTTTTAAACTGAAGGAGGGTTGATTTTGATTAGATCAAGGATTTTTTCAGGGTGGTAAAACACCAGCACAGGCTGCCCAGAGAGGTGGTGGATGCCCCATTCCTGGAAACACCCGAGGCCAGATTGGATGGGGCTCTGAGCATCCTGCTCTAGTGGAAGGTGTGCCTGCTTATTGCAGGGGGATTGGAGTACATGAGCTTTAAAGGTCCATTCCAACCCAAACCATTCTATGAAAAATGGGAATAACCACTCCAGCACTGAGGCTGGACTGCAATTGGAGTGAGGGCAGCACTGGGAGAAAGCCAGGAAATCTTTGTGGGAATGCTGTCAAGAGCAAGGAGGACAAGCTTTGTGCTCATGGGTCCAAATAAGAACTGTCTATAAAGTTCCTGAAAATAGATTTTCAATACATTTCACTCATTTTCTCCTGCTTTTGAACTGTTCACTTTCATCTCCAGTGTATTCCTCACTCGATCTGCCATTGGCTTGGTAGACCAACACGTGGTCCCTACTTCTGGGTACGGATTTATTAGGATTCCAACTTTGTCTGAGCAACATGATAAATGCTACTAAATAAAGGAGATATTACAAATACAGGCCTTGGATATCAAGCATCATATTGTCCTCCTTTGTGAAAACAATTCAGCCAAAATTACATATATGGAAAAAACCAGAGTTAGTCAGGATGATTTATTAATTGTACATAACATGCCTGAAGGCAGATTGGGAATGGAATTCAGATGGATGGACACAGAGGAGGATTAGGCCAATAATGGCAAGGCAGAGTGCAACTTCTTAGTCACAAACGCTCTCATCACATGAAATTATTTTCACAGATGATTATACTACAGCAGGAACTGCCCTACAGTTCCTCTCTTAAACATTGCAGAAACCGAAATGCCATTGTGATAAAACTTTTATGCTTACCAGAGACTTTCTGCAAGTTTCTTTCATATCAAAATTTGACAACCAAGCACTTTATTGCAAAGTCTGACAGGTGTTCAAGTTATTTAATTGGGAAACTTGCTCTTTGCTTAAGTTCTGCCACATCAGGACTAGATGGGACCCTTTCCATATTAAAAAGGAAAACCAGAAAGAGCTTAAAAAGTGTGGAAAATTGCACAAGAGACCACTCTTGTTACCTGAAAACAAATCTTGGGGTTTCTTCTGAGCAATTTAAACTTTTTGTCACAGAAAATAGGACTTTGTTTAGCTCATGATTTATAAATACTGGGCAGAAGTGTTCTGCACTGGTCTGGCTTGCCCATTAACTGGCCTTGGTGATATTTCTTGCATTTTCCCTGCACTGGCCATTGCCAGAGAGAGGCTGTTGCAATAATCTAGCCATGCTCTGATCCACCAAGGAAAGCCAAGAAAATGCTCTCCCTCAAAGGGGAAGGGCAGAGAGGAGGAGCAAGGATTGGAGAGCCACGAGTGGCTTGGAAAAGATTTTTAATTTGTAACTAGCAGGAGATCGCAATCCCATTCCAAAATGCACAAGTGGCCATGGAAGTCCTAAGTAAGGAAATCTCACATTAAATCCCCTCACCCCTCAAAGGTGAGGTTTACACCAGCCTGTGAACCTGGGAGGGCCAATGCAGCACAGCCAGCTCCTGCTCCAAAGAACCTTTCTGCCAACAGGAATCAGGCAAGACCAAAGAGGAGTTTCACACCAGTAATTAAACCTGACAGGAAATCCACGCTCTGATCCTCCCAGGCACACGTGCTGCCCTGTTTCCTCGCAATTCCCCTGTTTTGGTGAGGCAGAGGTGGGAGGAAGGCTACAGATGCTGTCAGACAAAGAGCTGGTCCCTGTTACTGTTGCAGATGGTGGAGGCAGAATCCTTTTTCTTTTCACACTATCAATTAAGCAATGTTGCCAAACCCACATCAGCTTCTCAGTCAAACATTTCATTTCTCAGCAGTCTGTGTGAAGTTTGAGAGCTACAGTATGTTCTGCCAGCGGCCTCCAGAAAGCTGCTTTGCATTGTTTTGCTTAAATGGCTACAAAAGTGCTGTCAAAGAGACACTGTCAACTGCAGCTTTTGTGTTTATGTCTTTTTTACTTTAAAAAAAAGAGAGAGAGAGAGAGAAAGAAAAAAGAAACAAAACCTTGTGGAGTTGAAAGAACTGATTTCTGCTTGTTTTATCAGTCCTTTTTGCATTCCTTTGGCAGACATTGGATTTTCCTCTCTGCTATTCACAGTGCAAGCATATTCAATATTGAATAGACCTTTTTGACAGTTTTTGAACCTGTTCCATAAGATTCCAAATGCACTGATTCATGGGGATTTGTAAAGTTCCGAAAACATTTTAAAAAAGTCTACCCTGACTCAAGAAGTGTTTTACATCAGGATAATTTAAAACTTCTGCTCCTTCATCTGTATGATTTCTCAGAGCCAGAAACACTTTCACAACAGATTTGTCTGCCTTGTGCACTGAGAGGGATACAACAGCAAACACTCACTGCCTAGAAGTCAAAAAAATCTAATTATCAAATATTATAAAGGCTCTGCTTTTGTCTTTCAACATCTAAATGGGGGTAAAATGCTGGTCTTGCAAAGAATGGGCCACTGATTCTTATATTTTAATGAGTATCAGTGACAAACAACCACTGGACACATTCAAACACAAACTAAATTTCTCTGCTATGGTTGTAGATTTTTTATTCACTGCACTCCCTCATGTCTTGAGTTTCCCTGAGAAGCCTGGGTATATTTTTTTCCTCAAGTATTCCCTCCACTCCCCTAATGCTCCTTCTCCAACACCAACACCATGGCAGCAATACTGATTGTCGTTTAAAACTGCTCCTGTTTTCTTACTTCAGGGGTATTTCCAGCCTGATCCTCACTTTGGAAAAGCAGATGTGAATTGGTGTAAATTAATAAATGACAATAGTGATGATTGCAATAATGTGTTATGAGTATTCTCAGCTGCTCCCAGACACATGGAGTGGTGGTTACATTTTCTATTCCATGGCCAGCATAAAGGAAATAAATAAACCAGTGGTTCTCAATTTGTTGTCCAGAGATTCGCTGGAGTAATTCCCACATAAAGCAGTGAAGCCTGCGGTCACAGAGTGCAAATTCAATATACAAGAGCCCACATGTTCTAGTGGAAATTTTTTTGGTAGCCCACAAACAAAAAAAGGATGAAAACCACTGAGGACTGAAGCACATACAAATAGAGCATTAGATCTCTCACATATGTCCTCCTGGGGAAAAACTCCCACAGAAAGCACCAGGAATTAAAACTATAGAAATGTAATACAGCTCTATGGAATTTCCTCCGGAGGCCTATAGAATTTAGTACAGCAGGGAGTCCTTTTCAGAGCCCTTTTTTTTTCAGACAACTCACAGAAGGATATAATTCTAATGAATGGGGTTTAAAAAAAAGTAATAGATCGACAATAATCTTCTATTAAATTATATCCCATAGAAGTATTGACAGCAATAGCTATTAACATTATTTTATAAAACTGGAGAGATATATTGATTAGTGGAGCCATTGTCCTGACACAGAAAACTCAGGCAATTTATGTTGCTATTCAATGTTAGGCAAAGGGATTTGTTATTTTTCTTTTTTTTTTAAACATCTGGAGTCCAATGAATAATTACTTTAATTAAAATAAGAGACCATTTTATCTGCTCTCCTTGACAAGAACTTTGCCTCATGCTACCTGGCAAATCCACTACTGCCACCATGTAAATACTTTGCATGGATTTTTTGTGATTTAAGATGCAGTTTCCCCTGGGGATTCCCAGCTCTTGGACTTTGCCTGAGCATCCCCAGGTCAGCCAGGGAGCAGCAGGCAGTGCAGCAGAGCTGGGCTGGCTCAGTGATGGACAAGGGCAGTGACAAACCTGGGGACAGCAGAGCTCCTTGCACAGTGTGTGAGGCAGGGACATCCAGACTGTAAAAGGAGAGGGAATCATGGAATTACAGAGTCATTTAAGCTGGAAAATCCCTGTAAGACCATCAGATCCAACTCTGCCGGCACTGCCAAGGCCACCACTGCCCCATGTCCCCAGGTGCCACATCCACACAGACTTTAAATCCCTCCAAGGATGGGGACTCCACCACTGCTCTGGGCAGCTGTGCCAGGGCTGGACAAACCTTTGGGTGAAGCAATTTTCCCCAAAACCCAACCCAAACGTCCCCTGGCACAGCTGGAGGCCATTTCCTCTTGTCCTGTCCTTTGTTCTCAGGTAGAAGAGCCCGACCCCACCTGGCTGCCCCCTCCTGTCAGGTTTCCCTGTCCTAAGGAGTGGGTGACAAAGGAGGGGGGGACAAGAGATGAGGCTTTAAAAATTCCTCCTGTCTCAGTTTTCTCCCTTTCCAGTTGCCAAGGGGAGGAAAAAAAACCATAATGAAACCAACCTTACATGCCCTGTAGTGCAGGGGTGTGTGAACTGATTAAAATATCCTGCAGAAAATACTAAGTCTATTTGGGTCTGATGATTTTCTCCAGATCCTCATTAGTTTTATCATAGATTCATCTCTAATCTTTCCCACAGTGAGGTGGCAAAGTCAGATTTGCAAGGATCTATCAGACAAAAGCAAAAAGTCAGGGAAGGAAAAGCTGTTTCTTCCTTTGATGATGCAATTATCGGAAAAAATAATTTTTTACATTTTATTTCTTGTTGTTTCCTCAAGTGTCCTTCATTTTTACTTCTTTTCCCTTTTATTCACCTGAATACTGGCTAAATACAGGGAAGCAAAATACTGAATTCTACAAATCTGGGGACTAAACCTCACAGGAGCCTGAGCCTGATTTTTTTTTTTTCCAAAGAAAAATGTGCTCTCCATGCTAAATCCTACCCCCACTGAAGTCAGTGGCAAAATTCCTAATGCCTTCCTCCCGTGGGAGCAGGATTTGGCCCGGCAGGGATGGACAGTAGCTAAGCCCACCACCTCCCATCCCTGGAGATCTTCCCAAGGCAGCAGTAATCAAAATAATTCATTTGCAGTTCTAAGCCTTTGATGCATGACTGCTGAGAAAGAAGATTTGTGAAAGCTGTGACAAACTTACACCTCAGCTTTCAGAAAAGGAGAAAAAAATCTGTTACTGGAAAATTTGCCAATTTTTCCCCTCTAGCCCTTAATGCAGAGCAATCCATTTGACCATATAATTATTACTTAAAGGAAAGGAGTTGGTAAAAGAAGCGTAATTTATGAGGGTGAACAAGGAAACAGATGAGATATAGGGAAGAAATATTAGCAGAAAAAATACAAAAATAAGAGAAACAATGCTGTAAAATGCTGTCAGACCTAAATCAAAGTCAGAAAGGAAAAATGAGATGCTCGTGTACACAGATTATGCCACCATCAGTTTTTGCTGGAGAAGGAAGAACCTTGGCAATCAAGATTATCTGATAATTACCTTTCTTAATGCATTAAATTCACTCAGCTTCACCTTCAGGCACTAGCTGAAGAAAATAATGACACACATCCTCATGGTTAATGGTTAAACCCTATTTCCAAGAAATCTATTACATGTGGTGTCACCTAGAAAGCCACACAATAAAGCATCTTTAAAGGAAGCACTGATAGAAAAGGATGGGGTTTGGAAACATAAATAGCAGTTCTTTGCAGCAAAACATTTTAAGGTGCAGGCTTTAGTAATACTAATGAAAGTTTGATTGTCTTTGCTAATTAGCTCCCCGCCCTCCTTTGTCAGCTGCAGAACAAACCTTTTCCTGCCAGCATCTCAGGATGCATTAGACATCATTAAACATCATTTTTAAATGAACATTCCATTTAAAAGAGATTAATTTTCAAAGTATGGCAGTGCTTGAAAACTAATCTGTACAATGATACAGCTGCTGAAGAGCACCTCCACCTCCTAATTCCCCAGAATTTATGGACAGCTCAGTCCACATGCTGCTGCTGCTGAGGTTTGGAGGGGCTATTTGATAATCTACTGGCTCGCAAAGGGACTTTGCCAAGCGGCCAACCCCTTTCCCATAGGATGTGCAAACCAGCCCTGGGCCAGCAGAGAGCCAAGCACATCATCCTCCCAGTCACACAAGCTCTGGAAAGGACAAACTGAACCTGAATCTGCTTTTTATCCATCCCTGCACGTGAGGACAGGTCCCTCACAGACAGCATCTCCAAAATGATGTCCTGGTGGGATGACCCTGGGCTCAGGGGAGCAGATGCTCCTCCAGGACATTCCCCATGGTGCAGACCCCCACACAGCACACTCCTTCTCCAGACCCTGTCCTCTGCTATTCCAAAGGAGTGATGGGGAATTTCACCGTACAACACTTGGCAGGGAGTTGTTGGGTTGTTCTTGGTGTCTGAGTTAGGTCCCACCAGACACCAGCAGGAACCAGAATCTTCTGTGGTTCATTGCCATCGTCATGGGGTCAGCATGGAAGAAGAAAAATGGACCAGAGATGCTTTGTAAATACAGAAAGAAACATAATTTTTATGTGAAATTTGGTTGGTCTTACAGAAACTGACCACTTTTCTTTTTATGACTAATTTGTTGCTGAAGAAATTATCATTTCCACTTGAGAATGAGTGAGGTGTCTGACTGCAGCATGCACAAATTCATCTGCAACCTTTTCCCAGAAAAACCTGGGAGATGGTTCTTCCCAACTGGATGCCCTTTATCTCATAGTGGGTTTCCATTAAAGGGTAAACTAAAACTTTCTGAGACAAAAAGACCAAGAAGTTTTAGGTAATTCTTCTAAGATGGTCTGTGGACTCTCTCATGTCTCCAGCTGCTCCACTGAAATGTGGAGAAGGAAACCTATCAGTCCCATCATGGAACTGCTTTAATGGTGCATAATGAAATGGAATTTGTTACAGGATTTGGGAAAAGAAATTAGAGCTTACCAGGACAGCTGATTTCCTCCCATGCTAATATAACTCTGCTGACTCCCATGGGACTCCTGCCTGTCATGGACCTTAATTTAAGCCAACTCTTCAGCAATGTCCATGAGTAAAGACAGAAATTTAATAACTTTGCTGGAGTCTCAGGAGTTGATGAGATTTCAGAATTATCTTTGGGCACAATAAATACTAAAATGGAAGCTGAATTGGTTTTCACTTGCTATCATTTGAAAGTGTTCTTGTTATTTTTTTCTATATGGATTGCTTAATTAGAAATACAGGTGCATTCACTGAGCTGTATTTCACTGCTCAACTTAAAAAGCCATTTTTAAACTACTGATACAAAGCAAAACTAATATTTGCTGTTTAATTGGTTTTACTAAAAGTCATTTTAAATGAGTCATTTAAAAAATTAATTAATTTTAATTATACAGTGCAAATATTTATCTGTTAAATGAGGACCCATAAAATGAATATGAGAAAGGAATAAAGGTGCCACTGCAAGGGACGAAATGGGCGGCTTCTGTGTCAGTTACTAATGATTGGCCATTATAAATAAGATTTTCCCTTCTGTTGTATGACATTACTTTGGATATTTTTTTGTACAGACTAACCATTAAATCACTTCGTGTATGACTCAGAGAGTGCAATTTTACTCTATCAAAACTCAGGACTGCAATGTGCTTTTCCAGGATCCACACCCCCACAGCCCCCAGTGCCCTGTGCGGTGGAGGCGAGCAGCGCTGACAGAGCCGCGTCCCAGACATTTCGTGCTGCACTTGGCAGAGCACAGCTGGCCCCAGGAGAGCCTGTTCATCAGCGCTGCTGTGCAACACTGGGCAGGGGATGCCCCAGCAGCTTTCCCCGAGCTCTTACGGGTCATGCTGGAGACCAAAACCAGTTTTTATCACCCACTGCCTGCACCTGACAATCACATATTATCTGCAGATATCACGGCATTACTCCTCTCCTGTGCAGGACTCATGGAAAATGCCGTTAAGTCAATCCTTCAGCTCCCCCAGGTAAAACAGCCACATCTAAACCCTGATTCTGTGCACGTTGGTTACTTTAACAGATTCCCTGGAGTTTACTGCAGGAGAAAAGCAGCCCAGATTTGGTCATTAAATTTAGATTCTTTTCGCTCATCTTATTCACACAGTCAAGAAAGGTATTTGTATCATTTTGCTTTTCAATGGAAGGAATAAAATTAGCTGCATAACAAGTGTCCTTGATCATGAATTATATAAAGCAATGCACTTATTTGGAATTCCAAATACACAAAAGAATTAAAGACAGTGAATGAGTTTAAACTACTGATACAAAGCAAAACTAATATTTGCTGTTTAATTGGTTTTACTAAAAGTCATTTTAAATGAGTCATTTAAAAAAATTAATTAATTTTAATTATACAGTGCAAATATTTATCTGTTAAGTGAGGACCCATAAAATGAATATGAGAAAGGAATAAAGGTGCCACTGCAAGGGATGAAATGGGCGGCTTCTGTGTCAGTTACTAACGATTGGCCATTATAAATAAGATTTTCCCTTCTGTTGTATGGCATTACTTTGGGGTTTTTTTTGTACAGACTAACCATTAAATCACTTCGTGTATGACTCAGAGAGTGCAATTTTACTCTATCAAAACTCAGGACTGCAATGTGCTTTTCCAGGATCCACACCCCCACAGCCCCCAGTGCCCTGTGCGGTGGAGGCGAGCAGCGCTGACAGAGCCGCGTCCCAGACATTTCGTGCTGCACTTGGCAGAGCACAGCTGGCCCCAGGAGAGCCTGTTCATCAGCGCTGCTGTGCAACACCGGGCAGGGGATGCCCCAGCAGCTTTCCCCGAGCTCTTACGGGTCATGCTGGAGACCAAAACCAGTTTTTATCACCCACTGCCTGCACCTGACAATCACATATTATCTGCAGATATCATGGCATTACTCCTCTCCTGTGCAGGACTCATGGAAAATGCCGTTAAGTCAATCCTTCAGCTCCCCCAGGTAAAACAGCCACATCTAAACCCTGATTCTGTGCACGTTGGTTACTTTAACAGATTCCCTGGAGTTTACTGCAGGAGAAAAGCAGCCCAGATTTGGTCATTAAATTTAGATTCTTTTCGCTCATCTTATTCACACAGTCAAGAAAGGTATTTGTATCGTTTTGCTTTTCAATGGAAGGAATAAAATTAGCTGCATAACAAGTGTCCTTGATCATGAATTATATAAAGCAATGCACTTATTTGGAATTCCAAATACACAAAAGAATTAAAGACAGTGAATGAGAAAATACACCTGCCAAAAGAAGAAAGGATCCAATTTTCCATGCATAGTACAGATCATATTCCTAAAATGGCTGGAGCAGCCTGAAAATGTTATTCTAAGGGATATATCCTGACAGTCCCCCTGACAGACGCACCTTAATTGTTGACTGACGGAGATTTTAGGTACCTGCACTGGGGTCAGTGGGCAAGGACAGGTGGGTTCATCCAATGGAACTGCTTAATCTTTAATGCAATCAATGGAAACCCTGCAGCACCACAGAGAGAACCCACTCTGTCCCATGCCTGCATTCCCATCTTCCCAACAGCTATATCCAAAATGGAACCGTGCCTCCAGACAGAAATCCAACCCATGGAAGTTCAACATAAGGATGGTCATGCTTGAGGTGAGACCAGAGGCTCTTCTCAGGTAGATACCTCTGCTCTAGAGTGGCCAGACCACTGGAAATATTTATTTCTAGTAAATATTTGGAAACAAAGGTTTTCTTTGATCACAAGGTTGGTGTTATGGATTTATTAATCCCTCATTGGATTTCCTTTTCATGAGAAAATGCATTTTTGTCTCTTTGAGGCTATAGGAAGCAAAATGAACCTTCAGGTGCCATTCTCCACCTTAGATCCAGATCTCAGAATGAGAATCGTTCAGGTTGGAAAAGTCCTTTAGGATCATCAAGTCCAACAGTCAACCCAGCACCACCACCATGGTCACCACTAAATCAAGTCCTTAAGAGCCATATCCACATGTTTTTTAAACCCTTCCACGGATGGTGACTCCACCACTTCCTCTTCCAGGTTTCCTAGGTCTCTTCATCTCCAGCAGTGCTCATCCATCAGATCAGCAACAGCAATTCTCTGCTTTTGCAAACCGGTCTAGCGACAAAAGAGAGGTAGGCATTGAGGGCAGCCAAACTGACCCCACAGGAAGAAGTCCCCTCCAGGAGATGCTCAGCTTGAGAGGTCTCTGCCTTTGGTCCCAGCACTGCAGGTGGACATCCACAGTCCTCCAGCCGAGAGAAAATCTCCTCCTTACTGAACAACCCACACCAGCCAGGCAGGTGGGAACCCTCACATTTTGGTGCCCACACCCCATGACCTGTGACCATTTTAAATGACACCATCAGTGGCTGCCAAAAAAACCCAAATTCAAAACAAAGGACCCAGTCCTGGCTCTATGGCTAAGGATCCGGAGCAATTCCAAATCATGGAAGGAATTATCAAATTAATTTAAGTTCCAGGTCAGACAGTCCTGGGCAGCCAACTGGACTGGGTTCAGTCTGAGACCCTGGGCAGAATGGATTTCAGCCAATATTAATAATTGCTTTACTAATTGAGGTTCTTTGTTTAGAATCTACAAATTATAGTTCAGGGTTTGAGGCATCTGTCATTCCCTATCACAAAAAATTAAAGCACCTGGATGACAGCGTTACTATTTTACAGCTCTTGTTCAGCATAACAGTTTTGAGATCTTGAAGTTGGTAACATGCTTATTTCACATAGTTTGGTGTTTTCCTTGCTTTCTTTGATCATTTGGAAATTACTGGAACCACGAATATCCTCTGGGTGACCACCTTTGACCAAAGGGAATCATTGCTCAGTGATATAACTGATTTTATCTGCATTAAAAAGAAGAAAGAGAACTCCACGCCACCATTTTCCCACTTTATTTGTGCAATAACGTGAAAGCCCAGACCAACTGAGAATTATGCAAAATACCAGGACATGAAGTGTCTAATTGCATTCTGACTTTACTGCTTCCTAACACCCTAAGTCAAAGTAGGTGAACTATGAAGAATATGGAATAATTGCAATCATTATCACATAAAATGCACTGTATATGATTTTAGAGTGGTTTTGGGCTAAATCTATCTTTAGCTTAGCCTCATGGTATAAAGTCCCTTTTGTGCTAATGATTCCAAACCCCAGTTCAGGGGAGTGCAACAGAGCTTGATGAAAGCCAAATTTGGGGGGCTACTGGAGTGTTTAATTCCTCTGGAGCATGGGAAATTCCTCTGATGAAGAAATCTTGGATATTATTCTACTGATGTTACCTCTGGCATGGTCTCATGGAAGTGGTGAAAATGGAATCAACTTCTCAAGATCAGGCCTTGCACAGCTGAATTTCCATGATTATGTGTCAAGATAGAGAATTTAATTGCTTATATCTATGCAACATTTTATGAGCTCTGCTACAAGCCCGTAGGTATGAGATCTGCTACGAGCCTCCAGTTCAATCCATTTGCTTTTAAAATCATCTTCTTAAATAAATTCTTAAGAAAACCCTCAGCTCAGTTCAGCTCTTTTATCCTTTATTTATGCTTTGTTTAAAATCACCAGAGTTGATAAGAGTGAGCGAGGTTGCTTTGCACCTCTCAGAAGATGTGTGCACATTAAACATATTGGCAATATTTATTTATTGTGCCATCTGTCCCACCAGCCCCGCGTTCTCAACAGTTTGGCCTAGAGAGGGCCAAAAATCACCTGAGCATCATAAACCGAGTCCCCGGCTGTCAGCCTAACACATTGAGCCCACAGCTGCTGTCCTGCTGCCTGATTTAATGAGGTTCCTAAAGTATGTGGACAAGTATTCGGGCTCTTGGTTGCCATGGCGATGGAGCGGGCGCTCGGAGCGGGTGTCAGCAGCATCCCGATCAATGGCAATCAGCTCACGGCCCATCAGCCCTGCAGATGCGCCCGGCCGGCCCTGCCCGCACGGACACGGTGGAGCTCTGACCTGCCCCAACAGCCCGGCCGGCCCTGCCCTCACGGACACTGCGGAGCTGAGCCCGATAGCCCGGCTGTGCCCTCACGAACACAGCGGAGCTGAGCCCGATAGCCCGGCCGGCCCTGCCCGCAGGGACACGGCGGAGCTGAGCCCAATAGCCCGGCTGTGCCCTCACGGACACGGCGGAGCTGAGCCCGATAGCCCGGCCCTGCCCGCACGGACACGGCGGAGCTGAGCCCGGCCGGCTCTGCCCTCACGGACACGGCGGAGCTCAGCCCCGACAGCCCGGCTGTGCCCGCACGGACACGGCGGAGCTCAGCCCCGACAGCCCGGCTGTGCCCTCATAGACGCGGCGGAGCTCAGCCCAGTCCGGCTGTGCCCTCATGGACACGGCGGAGCTCAGCCCAGCCCAGCCCGGCTGTGCCCTCACGGACACCGCGGAGCTGTGCTCTGCCCAGCCCGGCCCAGCTCAGGGCACGGACCTGTCCGAGGGGCAGCGCCCTGCACGGAAATAAACACGTTGTTGTTGTTCGCTCTGTCTGTTCTCTCGCTGTTTTGCAAACACGGCGTTTCGTATCCTCTGAACTCGATCACTTCCCTCAGGTTCCAGGAGAAAACTAGAATCATGGAATCACAGATGATGCTGAGTTGAAAGGGACCCATCGAGACCAGGAAATCCAACTCCTGGCCCTGCGCAGGACACCCCAACAATCCCCCCTGTGTCTCAGAGCATTGTACAAACTTGGTCAATACTACATTCCCCAGAGGAAAAGGAGTCGTCCATGGTTGACTTAAACATCTCTGAATTTCCCATCACTTTTCACAGCATTTACTACAACAGAGCAGTGCCTACATTTCTGAGGCCAAGTGCTTTTTTACTGTGTAAATTCACCTGTTTTTTGAAGACAAACATTGATGAGCAATCTGTGATTCATGTAGAAGTTTCCTCACCCAGAAGGAACTGAAAACCAGAGTAGCAATCCAGTGACAGGGAGAAAACATGTCATGCCAGGTAACTCAGGTTAGATTCCCACACATTTCCACCACAGTAGAAAGGGACTGAATTTTCTCCCACATACCTTCCAAGCTAAAATGCTTTAAGTGTATTTTTTTTCTGTCCAAAAGCATGAAAGGGGTAATTTAGCTATTTAAGCCTATCAGGAACACTCAAACCTGAACGAAAGGTTGTCTCAGACACTCATCACACCCCAAAAACCTCAACAATTAAACATATTTTAATGATCCAAATCTCAATTTACCACCTTACAGCCTTGTGAGATTATTCTTCAGAGCCAAAGGAAGCTGTTTCTTGTTCCTTTCCCAGCCCTTCTGACAGGAGCATTCAGACATTATTTTTCAGCCCAGAATATTAAAGCCCAAACAGCACCAGATCAGAGGGATTAGTCACACATGTTTACATTGCCTTGGCCATTCAACCTCGCTTGTCCTCAGATGGATCTTAACAATAAAGCAAACAGCTACACCGTGTAACAACCAAAGTGGGTAATCAAGGCCTCTGAACAAAGACAGCGAATTAGAGAGTTTGGAGTTTCTGCGAAAGCAGCAAAAGATGTCATCAAAGTTGGTACAAACTGACATTTTAGAAAGTATCACGTCAAGTTTCAAAAAATGCTGTATTTTGTAGGGGTAGGTGGAAAAGCACAAGGCCATTACGACAAAAATTCAATCCCTCTGGGATCATCTTAGAAAACAGGCTGCACATTTCAAGCAAAGAAATTCCCCAACAAACCCACTCCTCTCCATATTAAAAAGCATCAACAATCAGACCTATTCTTGACATGGCATTCTGTCACTCATCAAATCCTCTGTGTGCAGAGGGGGAAACAAATTCCAAAGGAATTCACCTGGGGAGCAGGAATTTCCTTCTGTAAGAACTGATAGCATCATTTTGCTACAGTTGTGAGCAGATGTTTCACAGCTTCCGCTGCTCACTGAAACAGAGCTGAGCCCTCAGGATCTGAGCTGCACCAGCACTGCAGTGGGGACAGCACGGTCCGTGTCACTCCATGGTTTGTCACTCATCGAGGTCAGCTCCAGTGCCAACGCAGCAAACACAGCCCACACCGTTTTATTTACAGCTGGAGATTTATTTCATGCCATTTACCACAGCATCAGGGATGTTTTACAGACTGGGTTTCCTCATCAGAATGGTGCCATCTTCAAAGAGATATTGCTTTCTGAACTTCCATGTCCGATTTTCCTGTGGCAGCTACAGTGGCCAAGGGATGTCTACAACTTGTAGTATTGCCTCAGCTCAAGGAATCTGTGACTTGGTTGGTGACAATCCAAGACATGCTGATCTTCAGAACAAAATCCACTGCTCTGCTGGTGCTCGCTGCCACTCCTCATCAGTCTTACCAGTCATGGGAAGAGCAGATTAAAGGCAAAGGCACATCCAAAGCCTCTCCAGTGAGGAGTGAAGCATTTCAGCACTGTGCCACAATGGCACGTTTCATCTTGGCAAACCTGTCCTTGGCAAGAAGCTACTTCTGCCATGGACATTCCATCTCATTCTTTTCAGTCAGATTGGGTCTTACAGCCTCTTTGTGGTATCTTTGGCTTCCTTTGAGTAATTGGAATAAAGTTAGAAAAGAGAATCTACAGGTCACTTGGAAATGGTGCTGAGGGCTGGTAACATGCAGCCCTGTGACCATGCAGGCTTCAGTAGTCAATCATGAAATCTACATTGCACAGGACCTGGCCCCATCACACAAAGCCAAGACTAGAAAACCAATACCAACCTCTCCACCTAACCAGATATTCAGACTATTCTGATTGGCAAACCTATCAAAATTGTGTTTGCTTTACCTGACCCCTTGCAAGGTATTTTCATGATGGTCAATCCTCATTTAAACAAGCAATAAAACTAATGGCACTGAGAATTTCCTGTCACTGTAAAGGCAAAACATCTGTTTTACTGAACTCAGAGGAACTTGGCTCCTGGCTCAGAACACACCTGAAGGAAAAGGTAGCACATTCCTGACGAAAACTGACTCAGATGTCCAAGGGCAGAAAAATGAACTGTTGCTATGTTTTCTGTGACATTCACTTTACTACAGGAGCAGATGGACAGGTGGAAAAGCACTACGGACTGATCTCCTCATTGATTTCCATACTGCACTAGGAGTCTTTCCTTCACAAAAGACTATCACCAGGCTTCACCTTCTCAGACTGCACCAGGCTTCACCTTCTCAGACTGACCAGCCCAGAGCATCCACTGGCAGAAACTTCCTCTAACAGAGCCCTTGGATGAATGAGTTAATCAAAGCCATCCCTGAAAACCTAAGGCTGGTGTCTTCACTAAGGCAGATAACTGCCTTAAAATTTGATCATGTAATCCTACTCATTTCTGCAGTGGTGATTTCCACACAAAGCATTTCTCCAAAGCTGAGTGGTCCAGAAAACTATGGTTTGAGATTTTTTTGTTGGGTCTTTCTATTTTATGGGATATACAGAAAGTTAAAAAAAAGTTTTTAAATGTTTGAGATTGAGTTTTTTCTTACAATATACAGACTCCAGATTTGTAGTAGTAAATGAGAGCTCTGTTCCATCTTCTGCACAAAGACACAATTCTGACTTCTCTCCCAACTTGGATATTAAAAGTTAACTTCAAATCCCTTCATGAAATGGATGTTTATTCTGGGGGCTTTTATTTGCAGTTTTTGGCATAGTGTGATTTGGTTTATATTTACTTTTCCCCACCATAGCTATAATTTCCCCTTTCAGGATAGTGAAGTGTTCTCTAATTGGCTTTTATTTTGCTTCATATACTCTTTGCACCTCGTAACAGAGCTTTGAAGAGCTCCCACTCTGGTGAGAGAGTTCCTGCAGAGGCTGTACTTGCTGTAAAATATGATGACATTAGTTAAGTGATACGATCCTCCGGACACACATCCCTGCCATCAGCCTCCAGGAGCCTGCATTACAGGGAAGCAGCAGTCCATAATAAGTCCATATACAACAGGGAGTGATGTGATCAGAGAATGTCCTACTGAAATGCTTGTTCTTATGAAGTCCATGAATATTGCTTTTAGGTGTAAAAAAAAGTAATCTGTTCTGGAAAGACACTTATGAACAGAAAGGGGGAAAGAATACTCTCTGATCTCTTGAGCCGAGCTCTCAAGACATCAATGACTATGCACTCATTTATAATCTTCACTAATTTACTGGCTGCCCTAGAGACACACTTTGATCTTTGGGAAGATCTACTGTATCTCTCTGCTTTGCAACAGGCAATAAAAACTGTAACCCTTATAATAAAGTGGTCTAAATAATGTAGTCATAGCATCTAGCCCCCAATTCATCAAGGAAGATGCCACCTTGCACTCCACATTCTTGGCATAAATATTCATCACCAGCATGGGAAGGCTTGGCTGTGCACAAGTTTTGTAGTAGATGTCCTTTCTCTGCAAGTACATGTGCTGTGTGAAAGTCTGTATAATTAATGTCAAGGATCACTGCTACGCTTTGAGCTGAGGATGGGAAGCAAATGCAGTTTGCTTCCCAAAGCTGCTGGTTGGTTGGTCAGATTGCTGTCATTAGAGGCTGTGCTTATTCAGGTTTATTAATCTACAGCGTTGGGAACACATGGCAGCACCTCACATCCCAGCAGCACAGGGAGATGCTCTGCAGGGGAAGGAAAGCACACGGAAACGTCAGCCCAGGGGATGCAGGTGCAGGCAAAAAGAAGCAGGTACCACGAGAGAGGTGAGGAGCAGCACTGCTGCATGTCCAGCACTGAAACACTCCTGCTCCTCCTCCACGTGCTAGAGCTCCAGCAGCAGCACCTGCTCCGTGCCACAGCACTCTGAGACAGGCAAGAGGGCTCTTGTTGCTCTCTGTGGTTCACTTCAAATGTCCTCCTGCAGACCCAGGCTCAGCTCTCTCCTTCCCTCACTTGTCCTCTGCTCTCTCTCCCCTTTCTTTGGTGTTCAGCCCCACCCCTGCTCAGAGCCCCTCACAGCCATTGAGGGAGATGCTGTTTGGTGCCACGGTGCCACTCACCCTGCCTGCGTGTCACCCCCTTCCCTCCACATCTCTAAAGCTGAAGTTTTTCATTAAAGGGCAGCCCAGTGCCCAGCAATCACCAGAAATCACTCCTCCTACAGAAAAGCCCCACCATGCACCTGCTACTCAGCGCAGAGCGGAGATGCTCCTCCGAAGGAAGCAAAAATATTCCTCTGAAACTTCTGCTCTCACCAGTGGAAGGGGGTGCTCTGCACTGCTGCAAAAAACTAGTTCAGAAAACCCAACTAAAACTCAGAAAAAAGCAAGGCCCCAGGGTCAACAGACATTTTTGAATATTTTGGCCTAAATAATGAATAAGGCTCCCAAGCAAATACTTTTAGGATTAGCCAAGATTATGAATGCTTCAAGACTGTAAAACAATAAAAATCACAGTCAGATTTAACATCATTATTTAGCATATAGTACACATAGAAGAAGAATAATTAAATAATTCAAAGAGCTGAAAGTTACCCATTATAGCTTCTGAATCTGTAGATCCTTTGTACAATTTCTTCATAATGGCAGAAAGCAAATCCAGCTATTAGGGCTACAGGAAATCCCATGGGAGGCATCTTTCTTAATTGTGTATCTAAATTTCATTTTGCTGGAATAAAAGAGATTAAATGTTTTCTGCAGTTATAGGAGCAAGGCATAAAGCAGCACCAAGAATCCCAGATCTCCTGTGCATTCACTTTCTGTCACCCAGGGCAACTCTGGAAGAGAGATCCAACACAGAGCAGGATTAATGACAGCTTGGGTTTGTCATGGCAGGATCAGCTTCCCATCCTGGAGTACCTGTCTGGGAATCGTGCTCTTAAATAGCACAGTGCATCCAAACAACCTCTTTGGTGGGATGCTTCCGACTGTATCTGAGGCTGAATAAATTGCCCACTTGCAAGCCAGTCAAAATTGAAGGGAAAAGCAGATTTGCCGCTGACTTTGCCAAGGTCCCTTTGTAACAACACTGGTGTCACACAGGAGTGGGTTTGTTTCTTGTGAGGAAGCACCTCCTCAGTGTCAGCAATGAAATAACAGCACCAGAAATAGAGAGAGCAGAAATAACAGCACCAGATGCCTCCAGACCTGTCCACACTTGTTGATCCATGGATGCGGGAGACAGCACACGCACGGCATGGGGAATGACAGAATACACCTCTGGATGCCAAAAAGCATTTTCTGCAGCAGTCGCTCTGGGAACTGTCTTCCCCACTGACTAGCCAGATACACAAGGCTGGAAATATTACCATGGGATAGGCAGATCCAACAGCTGGTTAAAAGTTAGCAAAAGGAGAAGAAACACAGCGGTATTTGGATAAAGAGAATTAAATACACCTCCTGTCCCCAAACAGACCCAAGTCCCTGAGGGAGCAAACCAGAGAGAGCTGAATTTTCACATGCAACCAAAGCCAAGAGGAGACAACACAGAGAGAGGTCCCAGCATGGAGCCCACTGCTCGCCTGGAGCTTGGCTCCAGGGATGGGGACACTCTGGCACAGGTGAGGAGCCCAGGATAGCCCCTGTGGTCACACAGGAGAGGAAACAGGAATGCTTTTCCTGGTGGAAAGGGCAGATGCAAAGGTCTGGTGTGACATCTCCATGGGCTTTCTGCTTTCTTTAAAGTGTCTGCAGCCAAAATTAATGACCAAACAGGCAAAGCTAATCACTGATGGTGGTTTCAATACATGAGCTATTCAAACCCAGTACAATTTTACCTCACGTTTATCCTGAACCTTTCATCCTAAGAATGTAAATGTTCTTTGTAAAACTTTAACATGAAAATGGGACCCAAACTTTGAAGTTTATTAGAATTAATGATTAATACTACCCAGAAGCCAGTCCTAAACCAAACACCAATACACAGAGTCATTTTCTCAAACAGGAACAGAGATGCCCTGTAAAGTGTCTTCACAGCAGCAGACTGAGGGGAAGGAGGAACCCAGCGGGATCAGTTAACAAGGAGGGAATGTGCAGGTGGGCAATATTTAGTGTTCACTACAAGAGGAATGTGCACAAGCTCCAGGAGAGGTGCTGGAGGTATTTATTATTCCTGCACATCAGTTCAGTGAGATATTGCTGTCTCAAAGTGACACCCATGGCCGTTGAGCAGACATCCTGGCCATCACAGGTGTATGCCAGTTTTCCCAGCAGCACAGCAGTATGGAATGTTGGTCTCCTGGAAATAGGAGCACAGGGTTTGGCCAGAGCTCAGCTGGGCCATGGCTGAGAGGAGCAAGACAGAAGGAAAAGGGCAGAGGGTGCATTTGAGACAGAGAACTGGGGCAGGAAGGGGAGCAAGGACCCTGCAGAGTGTGTGTGGCTCTCTGCTGTCCATGGGGTGGAAAAGGAAGAGATTTCCTGTTGCTGTTGGGCAGACTCCCTCTCCCTGCTCCTGGTGGCCGTACCTGCCACGTTTTCCCTCCAGGACGATGGTCTGCCTAGCAGCAGGAGCTGCTCTGGCCATGCAGGGTTTTGCTGTAGCACAGGGAAAGGGCCACAGCCATTTCACTTTATCTGCTCCAGGCAATTGTCTCATTTGCCTGAGCCTGGAGGGGAACAGAACTCGGTGTTATTGTCAAGATGCCATAAAAAAAAATTATTCAATACAAAAGCCTCCTCAGACTGATCAGTCTGACAGACATTAGATGCTCCATGGCTTTTGTTGCCCTCGTAGAAAGTCGGACAAATGATGGTCAAATAAGTGAAGTATTATGGATTGGACTAATGAAACATAGGAGAACTTTGTCCTGTAATTTGCCATGGATAAATGAGCTATTTTTTCCCATTCATCCCACATCTTTGTTAACAGCTCTTTTTGGAAAGGCTGAATCTCTGTGACTAGGGGTGAAAGCTGAAATTAACTCATGGTATATAAGATTTATAGAAGCATGTATATAACAAGGTGGCTTTCCAGTAAGATGCTCAGACTCAAACATGTACTAATACTTTTGTTTTTCTAAATATCCTTATTTTTTAGGGGGGAAACATAGAAGTGTGGAGCAGAGCCAATCCTGTTCATGTCCTGGAGTGAGCACACACATGGGAGAGCTCAGCTCACTTCTCTTTCTGCAGCTCCAGGGCCACCCTGGCCTCACTGTTCTGCCCAAGGCCATTCCTTCCCCCAAAGTATTTCAGTGCTGTTGGGATCTCTTTCTCAGCTTTGCAAAAACTACTCAAACACTGTTCAGAGAGGTATTTTAAGAGTTTCAGTTTTTGGTTTTCACTGTATTAAATTTGTATTTTCCCTGTTAAAAGTTTTCTATTTCTGCCTTGCTGTACTATGTCCCTATTCTGGCATTTCAGACACCTCTGGTGTGAAAATGAAAACTCCACTTTAACTGGGAGAGAAGAATCAAATGCCATTTGCTGGAACAGGTTTCGCACCAAAAAGGGAGCATGGAACATGCTTCTTCTTCATAATTACCACAGAATTTGTGCAGAAGGAATTTGACACGATCAACAAAAATATGAATAAGAAGAAATGTGTGTTAATGAAATATCATGTGTTTGGAATTCATACAGAGATCATGAGTGCTCACAGGAAGAGCACACAGCAAACTCCAGCTGCAATCATGCCATAATTCTAGCAGAAATGGCCCTATCACTGAGCAAAATGTCATGGTATAAAGTGATAATGTATTGAATTAAGAAAACTTTTTGGAAAATTATACTAGAGGGTATTTTCCTAAATGGATGGTCATGTTTAATTAGGTTTAAGAGCAAATGTGGCAAGGGATCTTCACACAACAGAGCAGACTGCTGTAAACTTTGGCTGCTTCCTGAATTTCCAATGAGATCTCCACTATAATAATCATTTTGTCATTGCAAACATTAAGGAAAAAACTGCCTTCCTGATCAAAGAATGCCCCCTTTTGGAACATCCCACTCCCACAGAACACAGGCACTGCATCAGGGCGGTTCTGAACACCACATGCATGGATCAAGTCTTCTTTTCCTGATGGAGGAGCATGCAGTGCAGGTTAAAACCAGAGCTCACTTTGTGCCCCTCACTCCTGAACTGTTATAAAGGCAGACCAGTGTTAACACTCCTGTGTGGCCTCTGCCAGCCCATGGCTGCACCGAGGCACTCATTTGTGCCATTTGCTTTTCCTGACCAATTTTACAATTCCCATCTAGCTGTATTGAGTTTTCAGCGTGGCACTGAGCTTCGTTTCCAGAGCAGCAGCCAGGAAAAGTTAATGACCCAAAAATGGCACTATTTTAAGCTCATGGTGGGCCAACCAATCCCTTCCAGCCTTGGAGTGAAGGGTTTTGCCTCTCAGCCCTGCGGGGACACGAAGCTTGAAGGCTGCAGTACTCACAGCAGCTCTGCCCCATTTAGGATCCTTGAATATAGGTGGCAGCCCAAATTTCCCCTTCTCTCTCTCCACTTTCCATTACAGAAGAGACGGCAGCTTCCTTCTAGTCCAGGTTCCCTGATTCCCTGTGGATCAAGTGCTCAGGAAGAGGGGAGCACAGCAAGGGAAGTGCTGGCCATCGCCTCTGGCCTTTACAGGGGGGAAAGTGACTGACAGATAAGCCAGGACTAAATCTCTGAAGACAAATCTTGGGGCTCTGACCTTTAAACAATACCAAATCCCTCAGAAAAAAAAAAAAAAAAAAAAGGCTAAACTTCTGAGGAGCTCTTTAAACCATTTCAGATCCAGGAGTCCAGTTTTAGGGCAATTCTTTACAGGAAAAATAAAAACAGACACTTCTTTTAGACAGACAGGAATAGGAAAGCAATATGGGCACGTTCTAGCAGCTGGAAAAATTATGCCAAGAATTAACCAATATAAGTGGACAGCATAAAGCAGGGCTGTTCTTTCTGATTTGTTTTTTTGGGTTTGTTTTTTGAAATGCCACAAATAGGGCTTTTATTACAGCCCCACATTCCACCTTGAGCAATGGACGTCCAACTGCATCCTTTAAAAAGCGTTGCATTTTAAGAAACACAAGAACACATTAACAATGGAATGAAGTAACTGGGCACTATTTGTTACCCCTGATTTTTGAATTCCCATTGGCTTTTCTTCTTTTCTCTCCCTCCCCTCCACAGAACAAGATAATTAGACAGAAGCAAATAAGATGTACAGAGCTAGAAAACAGAAGAGCCTGACATGTGTAGTGCATGCTGTCAGCCATATGGCATTCTATATATATTGTTACAGATGAAAATTGTACCACACACTGCGCTGTACATTAACACTGGAACGGTATACAGTAATTCACGGGCAGAAACTGATACTATCTGCTGTGTTGGCTAATAGATTTTTGAAGTTTTCTCCATAGCATTTTATTTTAAATGACAGTGTTTTCTATTAATGGGTGGGCACTGTCAGTTTGTTGACCCCGGTCGGGAAGGACGTCTTTTTGTTCCGATGGCAGCCATCATTTCTGTGAAGTGATGCATGTAAAAAAGCCAGGAAATGCAATTCACCTCACACGCGGCTGTCACTCAATCTGACATCTACATGTTGGAGTATTTTCTCAAAGTTTTCTCCATGTGACCTGCAAGTTAAAGATCAGGGAGGTTACCTTCATCCAGCCCATCCATGTGTCAATCATCCCCACCTAAAAATGAAAGTTACAAATAAACTGCAGCTCTATTTATACTCTGCTGCCTGTCCCATCTTTTCCACGTCAATCTTGCCGTCTCTCATTACAGCTACATCATGCTGCCCCCCTTCCTGCTTTGTGTATCCCAGATTAAGTGCCTTTGTTTTTCTGCTGCTGTCCTTCTGAGCATGTAAAGCCCTTAATGCCTTGGCTCTCTTTTTTACCCTATAAAACTTTGAAAGGAAACTTAGAAACATATTAGTGGTCTTTTTAAATCAGTGCATGGCTAGAAATCAAACAAAAACTCCCTTTTCCATGCAGAAACACAAGGGAAGTAAATACAACCCTGGAGCTGAAGTATCTCAAAGAGAGTGGGGTTAGATGGGATTTTGGGAAGGAATTGTTCCCTGTGAGGGGGTGAGGCCCTGGCACAGGGTGCCCAGAGAAGCTGTGGCTGTCCCATCCCTGGAGGAAGTCCGAGGTTGGACAGGGCTTGGAACAACCTGGGACAGTGGAAGGTGTCCCTGCCATGGCAGGAGGTGGAATGAGAGGAGTTTTAAGGTTCCTTTCCACCCAAACCATTCTGTGATTCAATGATTTTGTTCTTTCTTTGCTGGCTGTTGGAGCACACTGGGGGAACTGCCAAAGGCAGAGCCAGGGACCTGGCTGTGTTTTCCCAAGTCCTTGGTGTGTCACTGGCACTGCCCAGTAGAGATGAGGGGTTTTATATGTGCTGAAAGTTGACCTGAACAGAATTACACCAAGGAAAAGAAAATATTACCAAAACTAAAAAATATTACTGCAAATCACCTCTCCCAGTATCCAAGCTCTTTCCTGTATTTAGAAAAATGCTCAATAAAATCCTGACCTCTTCCTAACATACAGAGGCAACTCCAAAGCCCCTGGACACCAAACTGAAAGTAAGCTGGAAACTGCCCAAGAAATCTTGAATTACTTCAGCTAGAATAAAACTTCATGGGAAGACAAGAGGACTGTCCTTCAAATCCAATGCCTTGGGATCAAGGTCCTTGTACTACCCAAGGAGATAAACTTATCTGAAATATCCACAAATACATAGAGGGAAGATTTGGGAACAGCTTCCTCTCAATTACCAAGCAGGATCATACAATTTTTTATTTTACTTAGGTTTTGTTGCCAAAAATCTAGTCTGGGTTTCAAGCATTTTATTTGTTTTGCTCTTAAATCCCAGTTCCCATTGGGAGATAAGGTGAATCAGGGCAAGGTAGACAAATTCAGAGCCTCATCTCCATGCAGGCAGTAAATTTCCTCACAACAGTCTTCAAAAATGGTACATGGGGGTTTCAAACCTTGGCCATATCCAGGGAATCCAGAGGTGAAAGAATATTTTCTGCCTGTCTTCAAAGGAGCGCATTTCCAAGCACCATCCTTTGGGAAGTGCCTTATCTGGCAGGCAGAAATAGCTATTGCTGTGCAAAGAGCAGAAAATGAAGCAAATTACCTCCATGTTTTTGGCTGGAAACGTTATACCAGGTAGTCCCTCTCACAGTCCTTCTCTTCTGCTCCATCAATATTTGAGTACTGCCAACAAAGAAGAACTGGCTGCACAGAAAACATGCATGGCAAAACCCACAGAAATGTCTCCGTATGTCCAAATACATCTCTCCATATCTCAGCAGTTGGGTGATTTTTCTTAGTGGTGGGGAATGCAAATTCCAGATTTCCCAGGCAGAGGAGGGGGTTGAACCTCGGTCTGCTTCACGCTTTCACGCTGGACAAGCATCTGACTCTTGAACGTAGGCAGGTTGGGATCACCACTTCCCTGGTTTCCTCTTTGCTTTCAAAGATTCCATTTGAAAAGTGGAAGTAAAGAAAAAAAACAAAGGAAAAAAAAAAAGAGTGGTTTGATCAAATGTTGTATTTTCCTCCATGGTTTTAGTCTGGCTGCCAAATTTGGTCTGGGGGAGGAGGTCACCCAGCCAGAAGCACAATATGTTCAGTCTGCTGTGGCTTCCAGTGGATCTGCTCCCTCGGGCCTGCCAGATGGAGCTGCACACCCTGCACTGAAGCCCCTCAGCCGTATGCCAGGACTCACCCGTGGCTCTGCTCGCCTCCAGTTCTGCTCTGAACAACAACCAATGGAAATGTTTGGATCCTTTGTCTCAGAGCACCCACAGGGAGGTTCTTCTAACCTGCCCTGAACTCCAGAGGAAGAAGTGGTGCCCAGACTTCTCCCCCTCCATCTAGCTGTGCTTTGGATGAAGCTGAAATCTCCGTGTTCCTGTAGGAGCTCAGCAGGATTTCATCCCATCAGTGATGTGGCACAGGTACCTCACTGGTTCCCACTTCTCCAGCCGTGCCAGAGTCCCTCCTGCATCCCAGGGACGTGGCCACACAATAAACAGGAGCAACAAACCACCCAGAGCAGCCCTGGCAATTCCCTGGTCATGCCCACCTCATCCAGGGGCTGATGGCTTGTGGAACATCCCAAGAACCAGCTGTCCTGAGGAGCTTCCAGGATCATGAGAAACTTTCTAGACTAAGGAGGTAAAATGTCCTCTGTGTGCTTGTTTCTCTGGAGAGCAAATCTCCTCCTCTGGGCCACAAAATGTGAGGAATTCCTTCTGTTTTCTGACACAGCTAAGCAGTGAGGTTGGTGTTTTCACAAGATGGTTTGTAGGAACTGGGACTGTATTAAATGACATTTTACAGCTATTTTGACTGCAAGGCTGTTTACATTTCAGACTCTCAAACCTACAAGAAACAGACTATATTTACCATTTAATCAAAGAATGGACTGTGGATATTTTGATTTAGGAGATCCAGTATGCCCCAGCATCATGTTTACTGCCCACACTCACTGACCACAGCTTGTGCTCCCCTCTGTTCACAGGAGGACTTGGGCACAAATCCCCCTAAGACAGTGAATGCCTTCATCATTTTCTTGTGTCTCAGCTGGAGCACAGAGGAATGGACTGAGAAACAGGAGGAGTGAAATATTGCAGTGAACTTTTAAACTAAAATAGCAATAGAGAGTTAGATAATTAAATGGGAAACCAGATCCAAATGTCAAATAAGGAGGGGGACATCAAAGAGAAACAGCAATCTCTGATAAAGATCAAGAGAGAAAACTAAAATTTTTATGGCATATGCTGACAAATGGCTGAAGTAAAATATAACAAAGTAACTTGGTTTAGCAATATTTCTACAGATTGTCTGAACTACACTGCTGCAGAGATCAAAGGATAGAGCTGGAAACAAAATACCAAAAGAAATGACACACTACCCTTCTACCTCTTCCCTCTCCCACCGACCCCCCCCTCCCTTTTAAATTCATATTTCAAACCCAGGACTCAGAGGCTGGAAATTTGTAAGAGTTTCTGGAAAGGTCACTCCATCAACTGGGCGAGTGGGAACTTTTGATTTGAAATTTCTTTGCAGGGTGCTGTTATTTTCTCTCCCCATCAGAAAGGTGTTCAGAGGGCAGGTCCAGGCGGCTCCAGCTCGGGTCTCCTCTCAGCTGAGCACCAGATTTTCCTGGGATGCTCAGCTCTGCTCTGCCTTTCTGTGTGGGACTCTGTCACATGGCTCCAGCAGATGGGTTTGCTGCAGATTTTTTTTCCCAACAATGCTCCCATTGTTGCTATTGAAACTTCTCCTCCTGCTTGAGCCCAGTCCTCATTATGTGCAGATTAATCCCCTGGTTCTGATGACTGTGCTTCTCTATCAACACTCGCCATTTGTGGGCATCCTCGAAAAAGAGAATAATTTCTTATTTTTGGTTTGCTTTGTTGACTTGCTTATCACTTCATCATACACTCCAGCTAAATATATTTGTCAATTGAGGCATTTTGAGCATTTTGTAAATAAAAGAGCCATCTGTAATTTATTTAAAGTTTATTTGCAGTAATCTCAAATGCAGAGACCGTGCCAATTATTTTTTGTTCCTGTTTTTCAATTACTTAAAATTAAAAATGAAATTTCACAAGGAAAAAAACCCTGGTTTTTCTGTTCTACTTGAAAGGCAGCTCTCAAGATAGCTGCTTTTCTGTATTATCAGGAGACTGGGCGATAAAGATTATCTCTGACTACATTCTCCTCCTACAAGAGAACAAAGACTCTTTTAATAAATGAAAACTCAGATTCTTCCTGCTCAATGAAAACGAATTGCACTCAAAAATAAAATATCCAGGTGAAATCTTGGAGTAGATGTTACCTGCAGGACTAAACTAGATTGAATGACCCTTTCTGGCTTGAATCTAGGAAAAGATTTGGCAGATGTAGCAGATGGAGCCTGTACCTGCTGCAAAGGTGTGATAGCTAACAGGAAATTGCAAGTCCATTGGAGGGCAAGGTTGGACACGAGGCACAAATGTTCACAGATAAAGTGGTTTAGCTGGTTTAAAATATCGACTTAGTTTAAACAAAAAATTACTTTTCAGGCACTTCTTGAAAGCTGGGAAAGAAAAAAACCACCCTCCTGCACCACCAAAAGTGTGTAAAATGCTGCAGAGCTCTCATTTTCTGTTGGGTCCTGGTGTTTCCCTGGGAGCTGGCAAATACCAATTCCCATCCCCACGAGAGCACGGCAGCTACAGGGCAAAGACAGATCACAGGGCCCTGACAGCAGGAAAACGATGTTTATTGCTCCCCTTGCACCAAAGATGGATTCTGTGTAACCCTGGTTAGTATTTAAAAATTCAGGAGGAAGGGATTGCTCAGGATTACAAGAGTGAATTGCTACACTTTAGGACATGGATATGTGGGAAAAGACAAGCAGTGAGTTGGGCTGGTGGAGACTCCCCCTAATGTTCCCCAGTTCAATCTTTATCAGCAGAGACCACCAGAAATGAAGTGCATCCCGACTCCTTTTGATCCTTCAGCTTGCATGTTTGCCACGAGGAAAGTTCAGCAAAATAAACTGTTGATTTTAGGAAGCTATTTGTCCCCTCTGTGTAATATACGCTGACATTTCCTCCCTGTGAACCATCTTTTGCCATTTATTACACTCATCCACTGAGTCCTTCCTCTGATGTCTTTCTATTTATAGCTCTGTGCCTTCTATTTTTCTTTTTTTTCATTGCCTTTTAGGATTGTGGAGTCAAAAACCAAATGTGGTGCCAGAAGAGAAAACTGCCATTGGATTCTTCCAGGGCTTCCTAATCTGCTTCTGAAACTTCCTGGAATAAATCTCATCGGAGTGGAATGAGCTGGGTTTATACAAGATAAATGTGAGAGCAAACTTTGGAAACTTCCTGTTAATCACAAAATAACAGAATTTTGAGGGACTTTTTGAGGCCTCGTGGTTCAACCCAAGGCACAAACAGAATCATGACACCCAATGGCTTCTGAGGCCGACTCGCTTCCCCAGATGGAGACACCACAACCTGTCTGTAAGAGCTACTTCAAAACCTTGCCTACCTCTTGTCCTGTAAAACTGTCCAAAAACCCCTCTGGATTTAAGATGATTTAAAACAAAGCTTCAAGTCTTGCATTTAAAAACAGACAAAAACTCCTATCAATAAAAAAAGGAAAAAAAAGAACTGCTCTGTGTAAAAACTCTTCATTCATGGCTGTGCACTGTCAGAGATTTCCAAACTCCAAGAGCCAGGAAGAAGTTCATTGCTGCTGATGACAAGCAATAAGAATTCTTTGCTAGACAATGAACCTTTTCCTTTTAATTCCCTGTGACTTCAAGATGCAAAGGATCAAGTGATTTTGGTTTCGCACTTCACTAGCACAGTTTATTTGGAAACAGAAGAGGTGACAGATAACACTACACAGCATTCCAGGCACTTCTAATGACCAGACAAATCCCAAATAACTGCCTGAGACTCCATGGAATATGCTTACCTAGTTCCTACATTGAGCACGGAGTTTAGTACATGCATTGGTGGGAAATTGTTGTGCAGTGGTAGCAATTAATGGCAGTAATTAACTTTCCAGATTATAAAGTGATAATGAAGTGTTGATTGTTGCAGGTGAAGGGATGAGTATGGCACTGTACCCAATGGGGAGTTTGGTGCCTGAAGCTCTAACAGGCACAAAACTTCATAAATAAAAGATTTTCTACTCTTCACTTCCACCTATAACAACTGGAAGAAAAACAACAAACTTGAAACAGATATTGATCTTGGTTCCACCAGCATTACATAAATTTAATACAAAATTACATCATTTCAATACAGTTTAAAGCAGGATGAGTACATTGCAGACTGGTCATAAATCTTGCTTTCTGATTGAATTAATGACCAGTACATGTCCAGCTACAAAATTCCTCATTCAATTCATAATTGATAGCATTGCAATCTCCCCTCAGTTTAAAACATATTTTTATCTTAGGCAGAAAAAAAGATCTTAACACAGCTTTGTTTCCTGTGCTGGCTCTTCTTTGGCTAGAAAGGAATTTGGGATTCCTTTTACTGTCCTTCAATTCCCAAGATTATATTTGCGAGAGTTATATAAAATTTCAGAGAGGAAAAATACCTGAAAATGAGCAATTCTAAGTGGCTTATGAGGAAAACAGAAGGGAGAAAGGCAGGAGACGAAAACAATAAATTGATTTTTGGTGATTTTTGAAGGGCTGAAGCATTGCCTAGAGCATGACCCATGATCCATGAGTTCTTGCTCAAAGTTCACTTGCAGGGTGATGGGGTAACCTGAGTGGCACTCGAGTCCTTCCCACGGAACGAGGGACAGCAAACGGAACAATGACAGCAGCCAGTGCCTCCAGAGGCAGGAACGGAGCCCTGCACAAAGGGTCCTCTCCAGGGACCTCCCTCCCAGCTGCAAGGGGCTGGAAGAGGCTGGAAGAGGCTCATCAGAGTGCTTTGGAGCAGAACCCCCCCCAGGGGCTGCTCCAGGGCGCGGGAGGAGGGATCTGATGGCAGAATGGGATCGGATGGCAGAATGGGATCGGATGGCAGAATGGGATCTGATGGCAGAATGGGATCTGATGGCAGAATGGGATCTGATGGCAGAATGGGATCTGATGGCAGAATGGGATCGGATGGCAGAATGGGATCGGATGGCAGAATGGGATCGGATGGCAGAATGGGATCGGATGCACCAAAGCTCCAAAGGCACCTCCTGCCTCAGCTGCTGTGTGACCCTGCTGCTGCTGCTGGTGGTGCTGCCACTCTGGGACTGGTATCTCCAGTCAGGGATGCACAGACAGAGAAAGCAAGAAGAAAACAAATGAGTGTAAAACGTTCAAGTTGAGTTTAGACAAGGCTTTTCTGGTTAATTCTCCCCTTTAGCACCCCCATCTCTCCACGGCAGGTATCCCCTGGCAGCAGAGGGCAGCGGGACCCACCTGGGCTGGCAGCTGTGCGCGGTTTCCTGGGATGCTGTTTCCCAAAGGGGCAGCCTGCCTTTGAGGAGAGCCCTGCTGGCACAGGCAGGGAGGGCGGGGGACTCCCCCACCTCTGACGGAGCCCATTCAAAGCCAGATCAAAGGGACTATTCACTCCCAGGCTCCAGGTTGTAAGATGATGCTCACCCACGGGTCTCAGAGCAGAATTTTCCCACAGAGCCAGGCACAGGGCTGGGGAATACCCTGGGAGTTTCCTGCAGTTTGGGAGAATAGCTGTTAGCAAACTGGATGGATCCACGGGCCATGCCAGTACAGACACCACAGCTGTAGATGAAAGTTGGGGGCAACAACTGATCTAAGTTATTCCAACAAACTAACTCTGTGCAAGAAGCCACAGAACAGCTGTCAGTTATTAATTACAATAAACCCACTACATCAGGAAATTGGCATATACAGGTACTAGAGTTATAATTAATCTCCAGCATCTGCTATCAGAAGCAGTTTAGAGCACAGGACTCCAGTGAACTTGTTCAACAGAGGTAAAGAAACCTTTGCAAACACCTATGTGTGGATGTGCACCGCGTCCCTCTTACCACAATCCAGTGGAAAACAAGCATGAAGACATTCAGCTGGAATTATTCAAAACTTCTGAGTCAGGTCTCCAAAACAGAGGACTGAATCTGAAGGTTTTTTGTTTTTCTCTGTGTTACAGAGAGAAATGGTTTATGGTAGCCCTTTCTCCACAGCCACAAAGACTTTATTTCCTCTTTTTTATTACATAAAATCTGAGAGTCTCATCAATAAAGCAGACATCTAAAAATCTGGAATGTGAGCAATGCAGCAGTGCTGTGACTGCCTTTGGAGACATCAAGGCAGGCTGCAGTGCGGTGAAGAGGGCACCGAGGCAAAATCAATGAACACTTTCCCCATGAAAAGAAAAACCTCAGAAGAAGTAATACAAAATTTAAGTCAAGAATCTAACCCAAAAATACAGAAAACAGTTTTCAAGGAACAAAAAGCAAGAGATATTGAGAGGAAAACTGCAGAGGAATGTGGCCTAGAGTAGGATTATAGGCTTTTGGCTCTGATTCCTACCATGAGTAAGGATTAGCCTTGATTACACAACGGCTCTGCTACTATTAGTGACTTGCTCACTTGCCAGTTGCAATAAAAGCAATGCAAAATATATTTAGTTAATTTTGACACCAAAAAGCAGCCACAGGGCAGTTATTTAATCATGATTATGGGAGAAAAGTCCCATTTTTTGTTATCTTCCAGAAGTAGAGGCAGAGTCTGTTTTACTCAAATCAATGTCATTATGCACATAGTGTCATTCCCTCCAAAGTCTCCTCTGTCTTTACCCCACATAAATAAACCCCACCACCCTCTAACCTCAGTCTCTGAGGTAACGCTTCCAAAGCACATTTGGTCTTAAAAAAGGCACAGTTCAGTCTGAACCAAATAATCTTTCAGCAGAATCAACCAAAACCATTTGCACTCTCTTCTCACACGGATTGCCTGAAACTTGAGATTTCCAGAGGTCCACTGTCCTGGTAGGTGGGAAACTCATCTGCAGCATAAACACTCCCACACAGCAGCAGAGATTTCACCTACAGCAGTCCTTTTGTCCAGGGGCTCACCACATTCTCAGTCAGACAATATCACCACTGAGGGTCATAAAAAGACTGAGCTCCATATTGCACACAGTCTGACAAGCAGATAAATGCACAAGTTGCTCCCTCAGCAAATTACATTAAGGCCTGATTTTAGGATTAATAGGACTTGATAACTTCCCAGAGATGCTGCAAGTCAATATATGATGGGTTTCAGACTTGCTTTAGAGCATCCCTCCCCTGTATGCCAAAGCAAACAGACACTGGATCCAAGACAGATCCCATTCAGCCCCTTCCCTTTCAAACTGAGTATTCCATGTACTGGATGTTGATTCCTGTTCCTGCTGCTCTTCACTGGACCAAAGGGAAAAATTAGTAAGGCTCCTGCCCCATCCATCTAGAACTCAATTCACCTGAGAGATGAGATTTGAATTTCATTATTCAAAGGAGGAGATGGAACATACATCTGTTTATGCAACAGATTACATTTCCTTGTGTAAGTACAATAGCTGTCTGATCACAGCTATTCAAAAGGCATTTGAGTGTTCAGCTCACTTCCCTCCTCCTGCTGTCCTCCCATCCCTCCCCAGCTGCAGCTCTGACAGTTCTGGGGGTCAGCTCTGAGTTCTGCCTGGAGCTCTTCACTTGGTCTTGTCAAAGCTGATACTCAGCCTGAGGAAAATTCTCAGGCAATTGGAAAATACAGGTAAGGAACGGGAGCACTTAAGGCTTGGACATCTTCAAGTCCACATAGCCAGGATGTTGAAATTTTTGGTAACTCCATTTTTGGGTTAGGCAGCAAATTTTACTTAATATTCATGGTACAGTGTGGCAGCCAGCTGAAGTGTGTTTAAGACTATGTGAACTCTTGGAGGGCTGATCCTGACATCTCCACCCTGAGTGCTCCTCCTGTTCTTCACATTCCACTTTAGTGGCCCATGCCAGAATCTAAACTAAACTAAACTTTCCCTTCCCCAAGGAGTGTGCTTTCAGCAGCATCGCCTTGCTGATCTGAGTGACTCCACAATTCCTCAAGCACCACTGCCAGCTCTGGGACACGCCAGGACCATGAGTCTGAGAGCCAGGAGAAAGCCTGGACCCTCCTTTGGGCAGCATCTCAGACTTGAACTTAATTCAGTTGCACAAAACATTCTGAACTAATTTATGATATTGTCTTGATCACATCAAAGGTAGGTAGGAAGACACACACACACAAAAGTCTTTCTCTGGAGCATCCACTCTGCCCATCTCTGTGTGTTATTGCAGGTCTTGGAGTCATTCCATACAAAATCTCTCATTCCCAAGGGAACCAATGCAGAACTTTAAATCAGGAAAGACAAAGGAGAAAATAATGTTGTGGCTTTTGCTTTTCACTGAATTGCCCTCACTGCAATGGGCATGGCAGGAGAGAGGGAAAGTCCAGCTCCGCTGCTGACAGGAGGTTTGTTCAGAGAGAGGGATGGATGGTGGGACTTTGGCTGTATCCATTTCAAAGTAGCATATTGTGCTAACTTTATCTGCAGCAACTGCAAAAGTCTGATACAGGGGACACTTTATCTGCTACTAATCTTTGAACTGATAAATACTTCCGTGTTTCAAATCCAGATTCTCTGAGGCCTCTTGAAGGAACAGGTTCCTGCTGATTAAAGACAGTGTTAACACCTCCAGTCCCTGGCCTAGATTTTCAGAGGAAGGTTCAGATACTGAATCAAAAGTTCAACTCTTTTCAAAAGCTCTTTCCTCCCTCATTACTCATCTGGCCAAGATGAAAATTTGCTATTTGAATTTTTAGAGAAAAAGCATTTGGAAGAGGGTTTGAGCTACTGTTGTTAACCTCACTTTTTTTGTCTTAGCCTAGAGTCCAGAATTTTAAGTAATCACCATTACCAAAAAGGATTGTAAGTACAGACCCTTCAAGTCCTCTACTTTACCAAAAAGGATTGTAAGACCCTTCAAGTCATCTACTCTTTTTTTACTATTTTGTACACCACAAAATACTGATTTTCCAACACCACAACCAAGCCAAAGGGAGCAGGCAGACTCCTATCTTTATTCTGATACACTGTTACAGATTTATTAATAGTTTATATTGATTTTGGATTTTTTTGTTTTTTATTCAGTAAAAAAATTCTTTCTTTGAAGGTACCAAGACTCCTCCCTGGTCTTAAATAATGGAGCTGGTACATGGCTGAACAACTTCTTGCATTGTTTTATTTATGAATTGACATATGTAGCTATAATTAGGGTGTTTAAAACACATTATGCTACGCTTAGTAAAGTGAGATTTTTTTTTCCTGGAGTCTGTTCAGCCGGAAAAGCCTCTTTGGGACATGGCGATGAACGCCGTGCCCCAGCCCGCGCGTGGAGGCGCAGGGAGCGCTCGCTGCGCGCCCCAGGCATGGGGGCTGCGGCGTGCGCGGCTCCGCGAGGCTCACAGCAGCACCATCTGCCGGACAGCCCCCGGCCCCCGCACGCCCAGAGCCTTCCCGGCGCTCCGAAGGGAAGGACAAGCCCTGACAAGGTGCCCAGCGGGGAAGGAGAAGCCCTGACAAGGTCCCAAGGGGCGACACCGCCCGTGGCCACACGCGATGCCCGGAGGGACAGAGATCCCCGCGCCTCCGGTCCCCGGGGCACCGCAATGCAATAAAGAAATTAAACTATCAGTGTCCAGAGGAGGGCAATGAGGATGGATGCTGGGGGAGATGAAACAGGAAAGACTTATCGATATGATTGCCTGGCAAAAGATGTTGAGAATACGGAAACTATAAGCGAGATTGGAATGAAAGCAAGCCTTGAAATACCTTAGTTTCTGAACAACTGGAAAACAATGGTGTGGCCATCTGAAGGTAAAAGGAGTTTCATCACCCTTTTGATGGAACAACACCCTCTGCTTGCAGACAGCTCCAAGGGTCAGAGCAGACCCTACAGCTTGGCAGAAGGGGCCCAAAGAGGCGTTTTAGGGTTTAAAATGTAACACAGCATGGTAATGTAATGATTCTTATAGGCTGTGTGTAAATGCTATAGGATTTGTATGTTGTACTAGATTGGTTAGTGGGAATCAGAATATTCAGCACAGAAGAAGATTTACTGTATTGTAACAGAGACCTCACTCTGTTATCTTCTTTTACTCTGTACCTCTTTTACTCTCTCATCCTCTTTACCCCTCTCTTGTCTTCTCTCTCTTTCCCACTCTCTTTATTTCTCCCAGTCCTGCTCTGAGCTGTGGCTGGCAGCTCCCAGCAGGGCCCTGCACTCACACCTTTGCAATAAACCACAAGTTTCCAGACCTGGCTTCAGAGATCTCTCATCTCCATCCATCCCAACCATCCCACCCCTGTCAGTCCCACAGAGGGAGGCCCAGAGAGGAGCAGCTGAGGGCTGGGGTGTGCTCGCCTGGGTCCCTGTGTCCCAGGAGGAAAGGCAAAGCCTGGCTGCTTGCTTCTGTGCAGAGTAGCACCTGAATTGCTCTCCTTGAGTGTGATCAAGCCGTGTTAGAAAGGGCTCCGTGGGAATGGAAGAGCTAACACAGATGATTGTGGAAACCCAGGGAATATTTCTGTGTCTGCTCTGGGGTGCCCTGACCCCCAGGGCAGCACTGATTTTAACCCTCACCCATGGAGAAAGTTTCCCAGACTTCAAGATAGACTGGAATGCACAAAAGTGTGAAACAGATTATAGAGAGTAGTGCAGGTGCATCACTTGGTGAGAAATTGAGGGTTTGGGATTTTTAGTGTGCTGTGGATGGAAGCAAGGTGGAGGGCACAGGGTGCCATCCTGGGTTTCTTCTTCTTCCTTCTTCTTCCTCCTTCTCCATGGGTTTGGGTGGCATTTTGTGATTGGGCAGAGAAGTCCCCATTGCAGCTCTTTGGGATCAGTTATTGGGTTAAAAGGGAAAATAATCCAGGTGTCAGTTCTGAATTGGATAGTTCAGTCTTAAAAGAGCTTGGAACAAGAGATTGTTGCCATTTTGTGCCTTCTAATGAAACCCTGCCCAACTCACAGCAGTGAGGCTGTTTTACTGACAAGAAATAATGAACACCTGAGTCTGAACAGGAATTACTGTCTCCAGTGCCTTCAATCCAGACCCAGAGAAACCCATAGTGATTACTGGAAGGAGTGGATGGTGTGGAACACCCAGCCCAGCTCGGAATTGGCACCTTGCACGTTTGGTTCTTCAGATTCTTGTGCTCTGGTTTTCCTTCTGGTAAACACAGGATCCACTTCTCTCCAAAGCAGTACTTGCTCTGGCCCCCCTAAATACCCTTTAAAAAAAAAATTAATCTCAGAACAAACACTGAAATTCTGTGCCTCAAATAATGTCTTATTGTGAAGGAGCAAAGGCAATAGGATGTAGATTCCCAAACACAGATCCTTACAGTAAATAAAACAATTACTAACAGCCTCTTATTCCAAAAGATCAGTCAAATAATTTAGATGAACTAAGGAATGTAGGAGATGTATTAAAAATTCTTATGCTGTATATGTATAAACATGTGCCCATCTCCTAATTTAAGGGCTTTAGTTCTGTTGAAAATGAACTTGCAATCTTCTAGGACAAACTGTCCTTCACTTCATCTAAAGCCCTGCCATTAAATTCAAAGACAGGGAGGCTGATCTTTAATGACATTCATCTATTTATATCTCACTTCTTAAATAACTGTAGAAATCTCTTTTCAGTGTGAACAGACTACAGAATATTTGTAAATGCATGCTGGCAATACAATGCACAATTTTGTTCTGTGCTTTCTAGAAGTGCCGTCCTCTCAGGT
This sequence comes from Emberiza elegans, assembly GCA_024865655.1. Taxonomy (NCBI): domain Eukaryota; kingdom Metazoa; phylum Chordata; class Aves; order Passeriformes; family Fringillidae; genus Emberiza; species Emberiza elegans. The sequence continues at coordinate 3,167,634 of JALJVW010000241.1, read as the reverse complement.
GGAATTACCAGGATTAATTTAAGGACCATTAAAGGACAAAGCCCTTCTTAAAAATGGAACCAGACCAATTTATCTCTTGCTTGCCAAGAAATGCATTTAGGAAAAAATCAGCTACTTTGCATTTTGAGCATGAGATAATTTAGTAATGTCAACATGCAGCAAAATGGACTCGAGTGTTAAAGTGACTGTGCCAGGGTGTAATTAAGGCTCATGTCTTGAAGGTCATAAAGCAGATATACCTGTGCTCCACTGGGGTTGACTCCACTACACTGGCTAATTATTTTTTTAGGAATAATGGCAAACCATGTCAGACATCTTGCTGCTGATTTAATAACATAAAGCTTCCAGGAGACAACCTCTACCTTTCAGTTAAATCTAAAATAGCAAACGGGGCATTTAAAGAAGGGACAGAAAAATCCTGGCTGCTCCCCTTTCCTCACACAAATACCTCAAAGCACATCACAGTCTACGAAACATCAACGAATCAATTTGAAGAAGTTTTAAATGCACATCCAGACAGGAAAACATAATGAAAATTGCACAGGTCTTTTACTGAATTTCCCAGGTTTTATTTGAACTATCTTGGAGGCTTTTTGCTTGAGTTTATTATTCATTGTTTAAATTCTTTGGGGAAGTTTTTCCCAATTGCTGTAATCGTCTGTGTTAGCTCTTCCCTTCCCACTAAACCCTTTCTAATACAGCTTGATCAGACTCAAGGAAAGCAATTCAGCTGCTGCTCTGCACAGAAGCAACACAAGGCAGTAAAATAGTTCCCTTTTATGCATTTCTGAAAATAGTCTTATATTTAACTCCTGGAAGTTATCCATCTGAAAGGTTATCCATTATCTTCTTACAGGAGCTTCTGGATTTTTTTTCCTGAGGGTCTGGAAGGAATTTAGAAACTACCAGTGTTGCATCCATGTGGGGAGTTAAAATGACTCTCTCAAAAATGCTTTGATGCAACTTTAATAGCTAATTTCATTTCTTTCATGATGTCCAAACACCAACATAAACTGGTTTCCTCATTTCATCCACCCCTCTTCAGCATTAGTCTCCTCTGTAAATTTTAACATATTTTTGTTCATGCTGTATCCTCACTGTTAAAAGATTGAATGAGATGCAAGAATAATTCTTGGGATACATTTCTGGAATTGTTTGTCACATTAGCAGTTGACTGTTCTAATGTTTCAAGGGGATTTTTTCAGGTTAAAAAGTAATTACAAAACTGAAGAAAAATTAGCTCTCTCCTGACAATTCACTTGCTCAGCTTACAAGAGACATTTGGAAATCCAAATTTATTATCTGAACTAGTGAACCATAACAAAAAAATTCTACTAGAACAGAAAGGCATGATTTTCATACTAGCTATAATTTTCCAATAAAAATCTTACAGCACAGTAAAGATTAGATCTGGTTGGAAACAGGAATTTTCCCCATCATCTTCTTTAATTTTTTTTTAATTAAGATATGAACTCTTCATCCAAATCCCAACCATTCAATTTTCAACAGAGAGGACCTTGATGATGCTGGGAAGGCTGACAAGAGCTGAAATTTTTCCATTGGATACAGACAAGATTTTGTCAAAAAGGAAGTGTTATTTAATAGTTCAAAGAATTCCATCTAGTTTAGCTTGTCTGTTGTTTTTCAATTTTTTTGGTTTATTTCAGCTCTGTCAGTTTTTTGACACACCAATACCCAGCCCTGCCTTTGTTCCTTATTCCCTGCCATTCTTGATTGGGGTATATTTGAAATAATTTCTTGTTTATCTTTCCATCTTCAGTTATTTGCTCTTCAAATTCCCTTCTTAGTCTTGCTTGACTTTTCCCTGTAATGGTTTGCTCTTTCTGTAGGATCCATTCGGGCAGGATTTCCATTTTCTCTGTTTGGCTTGGATAACCCCTTCAACTGCACCAGCAGACCAAAAATCTGTGCTGCTGATTGAGCAATTAAGATTCTTTAGGCACGTTAATGAAAGGACACTGACAAGTGACTGAGCTATATATAATCATGGCCTTTTAGAACACCAGAAAATAAATTCACTAATACCAGGTCTTTTAGACCCCATTAGAGAGCACAGCCCGTGAGGCAGCCTGAGCATTTCATCAGGTCGGCCAGGTCTGTGCTGGCTTTTGATGAGCTCCTCATTGCCATACGTGAACTTTCCAGATGAGATTCGCTGCCTGATTATTTCCCTGGGGGATGGGAAGAGCACAGCCCTAATTAGCAATCTACTTTGATATGAAATAAATATTAATTGCCTTTTCTAATCTGGAGGTGTCCACAACCCTTGCCTTTTACTATTAACAAGAACCCCTTTTTTTTTCTTTCTTTCTTTTTTAATTCTGAGGTGTTTGTTTTCCTTTTACATTTAAATAGGCCTTAAACTTGCTCAAGCAAGTTTAATGCCTATTTAAATATAAACTATCTCATAGTCATTAAAATATAAACTATCTAAATGTAAACTATTCAAATATAAACTATCTCATAGTTACAGGTTTGGTTTGTGCTATTCTTGCAAAAACACTGGGAGTTTTAATTCAATTTTCTGATTTCTAGAAAAATCTGTAGGATTATATTGCTGAAATATCAGCCACATATAAACATTCACTTAAGTTCCTTGCACAAACAAGTGTAGATAATAAATAAAAGTGTAAATAATAATATCCATTTTTATAATATTTTTTAATACTTATCAAAATACTAAAGGAATATGGACTTACCCTGTAAAAGTATCTACCTGGAATTAATCTAACAAGTGACTCCTGCTGAATGTTTAAGGGAGAAAGCACCATATACAAGGAAGTCAAAGAGGTGGCTCTCCACAAAAGCAATTAGAAGTTATCAGTGCAGAGGAATGATTAATAACGAGGTTGGAAAACAAGGCATGGGAGTCCTGAGTGTGAGGAACGGGGGTGGAAGCAGAAAAACAGAGAGGAAATGAGAATTTTCCTTTCCAGTCAGTGCTGGGTTTTCCTCAAGCAAACCTTCTTTATTCTGCACCACATTTTCCTTTGAAAAAACAGCAAAGCAGTTTTCTTACAAACATCCACAGAAATCATCTTCCTGTAAGAAACCTCAGGAATACAATGTAATTTTTACAGCTTTTCCTCTTCGGTAAGAGAGCAATGGCAACCTGGCAGAAATAAGAGGCAGGCATGAAAGCCTAGCGAGGATTTTTTTCTTATTATCACACCATCGCATCTGAAATAATTCCAGGATTCCAGCCAAGATCTTTGACACCAGTATTTGTAATGTTGAGCTGAAATACCAACCCAAAATGCAGCCAAGCACTGTTTGCTAAGACAGAAATCCTCCTGCAGGGTTTCTAGATTTATGTGTCTTCAGGAGATGGAGGGGGGAAAAAAGAAATCCTGAAGTTTTTCTGAACTGATACAGCTTCAGGATTAAGGGTGATCTGTAGACAAAACATTTTGCAAGGCTTTTATCCCTGCCATGGGAGACATTTCACTTGAATGTTCTATTTCTGGAGCAACGGGGGATTTTTAAGTTTGCTGAAACAACTGAACGCATTCTTCAAAACAATACAGTGGGTCTTTCTTGTGAGAGCAAAGCTAATCAAACACACATCCTGTGCTATTGATGTCAGCCAGCTGCTCGTGGCACTACTGGAGGCTCTGCTTTTAGGCCAACAGGAGTTTTATGGACTGTTTCCTCCATCTGTTCTCAAAGCAAATGCCAAGATGGTCAAGGTGTCAGAACATCCCACTGAAAACTACATCAAAGGAGTGACCTGAGCTGCTGTGCCAGGACTGGAGTCTTTGCAGAGGCAAAATCTGTAGAAACAAATATGACAGCAAATCTAGAAAACATTTATAAGATAATTCAAGAGGAACAGCCCTAGATGGACTTTGAGGGCTCCAAAAGCCCAAAATACCAAAAGGTGTAGTTATGGCAATATATAATGGGATCCTACATGGCTGCAGCCACCTCTTTGTAACCTGAGAATAAAAATTTCCTTGACACAGAAAGAGAGGAGAAAGCTGGAAGGAAAGGATTTACAGGATGGGTAAGTGAGGCGATTCAGGCTCTGAGAGGCTGGAAAAGGGAACAGGAGAGGAATGGGAAAGGAGGGGGTGATTGACACGGACACAGTGCAAGGAACTAAGGAAGGTGTTGGCAAAGAATGTGCTCGGGTGGAAGGAAAACCACTTCCCACAGAACTGAGTGTGGGGTTTGGTTAAAATCTCCCTTGGGAGCTGCATCATTTTTCTACAGACTGGAAGGAACGGGACTTAAATAAGAACAAGTACCTGGCAGACAGAAGCCAGTAAGGGTGCACAGATATCCTTGGTCTCTGAGCTCCTCTGGGAGGCACCAGAGCAGGAGTGCAGAGGGCTCTGCAGGCAGAGCTCAGCTCAGCTCCCACCTGAGGTCACCTCCAGGAAAAGGGAGCTGAGCACGTCCTGGCTGAGGTTTGCTCCCTGGGGAGCCCAGCCAGCCCAGGCAAAGCCCTCAGAGCCCATCACACCTTCCCTAAAATCCAGATGTTTACTTCAGCTGCCTGCTGGACATGTCTGAGGCTGAGGCAGCCCTCCCAGGCAGGATTTCACTGCCATGGAAGAGGCACCTGAAGGACAGGGGGCAGCTGGGGAGCAGCTGCCTTTGGCAAAAGCAGACACCACCACGTCACTCCCCCTCCACCAGAGATGGCAAACAGCAAATCCAAATGTGTAGGACTGTCCATCTCTCCCACTGCCTTCCTTTCCCTCCCTGTGCTGTAGGAGCAGGATCCAGTCCCTGACACCTCATCAGGGGTAGCAAAATTCAATTTTATCTGTGCTGCCAAAAGACCTGGATGAATTCTGGCCTGCTGTGCTCCAAAAAAGAGTTTAAACTCGTTACAAATTCTAGGCAAGCCTCGAAGTTATCAGTGAGATTTTTTTTCTACAGCAACAGTCAGAAAAGCCTGTGGATTCCAAGCCTCCATTTCCATGTAAAGCACCACATCTCCCTGCCTGACCGACCAGGCTATTATGATTTGTGTATTAAAGCCTTGTGTTTTCCACCTATCGAGTGCATAAACAACAGTTTAACCTTTATCCCAAGGCATGTACACCCCTTTACTCCCAGAAAAATGAATTCATGTTTAGCAGTCAAATCAGTATCAACCTGACCTTTAAACACATCAGTGTTTCTTGGAAAAATATTATGGCTGGGATGCCTGCTGTGGTAAACAATATTAGCTGCTCCAACCCATGGCTGAGCCATGCTGTGAGGAGCCTTATCAAAATAAGGGGGTGAAAGCCAGCAGGGACTGCAGATCTTCTGACAAACTCCACAGGATATGAAGAACAATGTAAATGTAACAGTACTGGCAGATATATTTCTATATTACTGTTCCAGAGATAACAGCTAAGGTGAATCATTTCCCACCACCTACAGCACTGAATTATTTCAAATTCTGAAGGGACCATATTTATTTCATTGGTAGGTAGCAATTTACTTAGCTGAAGATCATTATATTTATGTGTCTGTGAAATCCTCACAATAATTATATATTTGAGCTGTCTCAGAAGTGCTATATATATTCTCATTAGTCATGTACTTCCAAGGATATTATCATTTTTTTTTCCTTCAACAACCTTTGCAATCCGAGTGTGAAGTACTGCACTGCACATGAACCTCAATTCTTATAGTTTTCTTAAACTCCAGTTTAATCAAACAGCAGGGTGGCCTATATTCAAATGCAAATGCTAAGCGTGCTATGAAATATCTTCATTCCCTTAAATGACTGCACTGTGGAGCTTATTTAAAACAGACCACACTGTGCAACAAAACAGAGGAGGACATGGGAAAAAAGTCCCCTGTTTGATATTACTTTTGCCAGACTTCTCCAAAAAAGGTCGTGAAAATGTTTAGAGCAGGGTAAGGAGATGAGGGCGAGGGGGTTTCTGTCGTTCCAGCCCTGGCTGTGCCAAGCAGTCAATTACGCCCCGTGGGTGGAGAGAGCTCCATTTGTTTTCTTCAATGCACTTCACAAGTCTCATGTGAAAAATATTTTGGAAACACAAAACGTTGCAAGGCTCTAAATGCAAATGGCAGCCCATAGAGCCAGAGATTAATAACCCAAGGAGGATCAGTACACACTGACATTAAAACTTGCGGCCCTCAGAGCCGCAGGAGAAGATCATGCAGTCCTTCACACCAGCTTGTGACCCTCTTCAGTGTTCCTGCAGGATCACCAGCTCAGTTTTTCCCTCTCCTTTTTAATGCAAAACAGAGATGAGGTGCCAGGCTGGCACCCCTGGAGATGGACGCTGCTGGTTCATGTAAACACTCCACCCTTCTGCAGAAAGGCTGAGCCAAAGGAACCCAAGAGCTTTAAAAATATTAATGCCTCACATCACTACTGGCATTCTGTCCAGGTTCTTATTTATTTGAACACCTTCCACAAGCAATAAGGAAATGGCCTCAGTTGTGTTTTCCTTTTACCATTCTTGCCAAAATCAGAGAGATTTCAGTTTCTTTCTCCTTTTTGAAAATAACTGAGTACAAAAAGATTTAGTGTCAAACTTGTTTTGATACACCAGGTCATATCAATTACTCACTAGTCTTAGACCTGCCAAAATGACAAGTTACAGCTAAAATCAACAAGCAGCACAGGTAGAGGACTTGACATTACATCTCATGGATGCAGTGCAGTAACAAATCAGCCACAGCCACCTTAACTGTGATATTCCAGCAGCAATGCACTGCAACTACCAAAATCTGCAAAGAAAAGGGCAGAGGCTAAATTCTGTTTCAGGCTGTGCAAGCATGGGTTGAAACAAAGAGAAATAGATCTCACTCTTTTTGGTTGGGAAAATTGAGCAGTGAGGGAGATGCTGAGGAGTATCAGTTCCTCCTATCATCAACCCATTTCTGCAGCAACCTTCACTCTTCCCTTTGGCAAGCAGTACCTTTGTGCAAGTGTTTGCCATGAAAATTAAACCACCGTCATATTGTTAAATGTTTCAGTTCAGATCACGGAAGAATTGATTAAAAAAGCAGAAGTACAAAGCTTCCTGGAAAGCACCTGCATAGTAAACAAAAATCAAGCAGCAACTGACTGTGAGGAGCTCACTGCACCTCTCACCCCACATATTTATCTATAGCTATGCTACAAACCCATGACACTCTTGATTTTGCTGGGGATGCTTCCAAGTAGTGCAGTTACACACAGGATCTACCATTTCTCTTCAGTTGACCACCTGTTTCTACCTATAGAAATTTATTTATTTATTTATTTATTTATTCATTCATTCATTTATTTATTTATACACTCCATGGTTATGGAAGGAAGCATTGAACAAATGTAAATAAGCATGGCTTGGGAAACAGACAGACTCACTGTGAACCCCCCCACAGCAAATTAATCAGCCTAAAAGACTCTCACAGTTTGAAATTGGGCTTCCTAATCTATGATGGCTGCCACATTTAGCTTATGATGATATAAAATAAACATCACACCTTTAAATTTTTCCCAGGGCTGATAAATCAGCAAGGAGGGGATGACTCTCACGAGAGGATCGCGCCTGTGGTTAGCAGAGTCCCACAGATACACAAGAGATGCAATTATGCTGGAATAGCCAATTCTAGAGCTCTGACATGGCTTATTATTTGACTAGCAAACAAGGAACTTCTTCAACTTAATTGCAGCCTAGCTATTCTAATGCTGATCTTTTTCATCCTTATTTTCTTTTAACTATGGCCTTCATAGAATTTTGTTTTATTTTAATTCTTTGGTTGTTGATGTGCCCATTTCTTGGATCTGTTTCATACCTGCCACAGATATGCATAGCTTCTGAGTAAGTTTCACCCCCATCACAGCTCACTTGTTAGAAATTTGTGATTCAGAGTAAAGGAACTTGCAGCATTAATTTCAGCCACGCATTGTTAAATGTTCTGAACGGTGGCAGTGCAATGAATACATTCTGAAATGTATGGAATTACTGACGCTCTTGGTGCAATGTTTACCTTTGGAAGCATCAGATGATACCGTGCCTTGTACCAGATGTATGTAAGTGTGATAAGGAATTTATAACTACAGGAGGCAGCACTAAACATGCATCAGGAATGATCCTCATGATCTGTGTGTGTGAGGGGAGCTGGGCTCTGCCAGGGGTGGCAATCCGAGGAGCTGCAGGTGCTGACCGCCACCTCAGCCACACGCCAAGGACACAAACTTGTCCTGCCTGAAACCATTTCCATCCCCCTGCAAGGTAACCCTTCCATCACCCTAAACACGAGGAACAAATGATTTTCACTAATTAACAAACAGCCTTGGCACAGGGCCCGGGCCCCGACTGCTCCGGTACCGGCTGGAAGGAGCACGGCAGAGCAACTGCTCTGGCAGGTTTGGGACTTGAAAGGTCAAGTAATTACCAGCCCTTCGGAGGCATAAACTGCCTTTAAAGCCAGCAGAGCAAGCAAAAACTATTAGGAGATTCATCCAACATTTATCTTTTAACTTGTTATCTCTGATACACAAACTCATTCTTATACTGTTTGCATTGTGGTGCATAAAATATTAAAATTAAAAGGCTTAGGGACTTCTGAGGGGAAAAAAGAGAGTAAAACTATTTTAGATTCAGAAACATTTCATCAATATCTAGTCTATTTGCATACTGGAATCAGAGAGTCCTGATTATGCATGTTTATTGATTTTGGCTTTGTTTTGATTAATGATAAAACTATGATCCTTCTTGTAAGGTAGCGGGGCTTGAGGGAGCTCAGTGCAATACAAATGTTTTGTATTTTAAGAAATCCTATTTATGCAAATAAGAGCACATTCACATGCATTTTGCTCAAGCATGGTTGTAACAAAGCTCTCCAAACATTCTCTTTTATACTCTGGATAATTTGGGGAGGCATGTTTAATACAAAAATGCCGCATAACAATTACTTTTTTCTTCATTATGAATGGCTCCCATTATATCACCTTGGACAAAAGAACAAGCTTCAATTCCCACTGAGCCTAATTTATTATCACAGCCAAAGATATTGTTTTGTGTCAGAGTGAATGCAATATTTCTGGAAATGGACTGCAAAAATCCTGCTGGGGGAAGTTCAAGGGGACTAGGGAGAAGTGAAAAACAAAAAACAATCTGGAGCTGGCTGGGAAAGTTTTTGCATTTCTGGAAAAGCAATGTTGGCATGTTTGCCTCCAGTCCAGAAAGCAGGAGAGAGGTTTCCACCAGACAAAGCAGCTGTAGATACTCATTATCAGAGTGCAAGGAAAATGTGAGGACAGACTCCCAATGTGTCATGTCCTAAGGACATCAAGAGTTGTGACAGATTCTATTCCTGCCTTAGTTACCAGCATTTAGACCATCCAATGGGCAGTGGACTGAAATGATTCTGAATTGATCCAACCAGACATCTGCACATCAAGATAAATAAAATTATCAGTTGGCCTGTGTTCTGACACATGAATTATCTCACAAATCTCAGCAGGATCTTTGCCTGTATGACAGCTGCCATATTGGCCTCTGATATCTGCTTTGGCAGCAAGGTCAGAATCTGGAGTCTGAACAGAAGAGCAACCTGAGAATAAGTGAGGGAGTGGAGGTGAGGAAAATCCTCCTCCTTAAGTTATAACTCCCAAACACTCTTTTTTGACAACTTATTAGTCCAAAGCTGTGTTGTAGAAGAAGGATATGGAACAAAAGTGTCCACATCTGCAAGCAAGGCTGATCCATCTGCTGAGAGACCGTTCTGACAGTTTCTTTTTGAAGGACAGTGGGGTTAGTTTGCCTTCTGTGGGCTCTTGGGGCTGGGGACAACAGAACACCAAGAGAACACCTATGGAACACTGATGGAACACCGATGGAACACCAATGGAACACCAATGGAACACCAACAGAACACCAAGAGAACACCACCTTCCCATCATCCTCCGCTGACTCTGAGTCTTTGCTTCCACAGCGGATCAGAGCTGCTCCATGCTGCAGGAAATTTGGTTTAATCCCTCCTCCAGGTGCTCCTGTGTATTTGGAGAGAGACCCAGCCAAGCTCAGAGGGAAGAGGAGGGGTCATCTGCACAGCAAGGAAAGGTCAGGCTGCCTCACCACCATTCCTGCAGCTGAAGGACTGCATTTCTCTTGGAAATGGGCTCTTAATGTCTTCCCTGGTTAATAACCCCTCTTCTACTTCAAGGACTTTGTTACATGAAATAGATGAAATGTTCACTCTGCTCTTTCAGCTCCAGCTGCTGGGAACTCTCCTCCAGTTTCAGAAGAAATGGCATTGCCCGTGGAAAGCCTTTGCTGGCCAGCCCTGACAGAACACAGCATTCCCAGGCTGCAGGGCTCCACGGGGATCCCCTCCGGAATTGCTCAGGTCAGGAATAAGAGTCAGGACAGAATGGGGAGATCCCTGCTATTTCCTGAACACAGGGCACAGGAACTGCTGCTTCCCTCCCAGGTGCTCTGCAAGAAGGGATCAGCCAAGCCATGAGGGCACACACACATTTCTGCCTCCAAACAAACAAGTTTCACTTGGTTTTCAACTCACTTGAAAAGGCAAATATGGTTTGAAATTTCGAATTTTGTAAGGAATTATTTAACCCAAAGGCTAAAGCTGTTTTATATTTAAGACTGAATTTAGCTTGAAGCATAAAGGAAACTCTGGCATAAATTAGCACATATTGAAAACTTGATGCTAGAGAAATAAAAAGCTGGTTTAAATCCAAGTAGTAAACCAAAAAACCAATTTTGTGAATTTGCTGGATACTGTCAGTGATTAAATAAGTAATTGTAATCAGATTATAGGCTCTCTGAGACAAAGTAAAATAAATAAGTATTGAAAAACCTTTGAACTTTGTAAGCATCAAGCCCCACGAGGTATCTCTATGCTGGAATCAAGTTGTTGCATTTCTCTGACACAATCTGAGAGCTCACTGATATCAGTATAAATCTGATAATTCAACTCCCAACTGTAGCTCTTCCACTGATATAACACATATCAAAATCAAGCCGTTCAACACATCTGCCCTCCTATGGAACCAAGCTGCATTGCAGGTCACAAAAGAGTTTGAAGATCAAATGTTAATTCTTGTCTCAATGATAGCACACTTAATTCAGAATGAAAATTAACATCCCACATGCACTGAAAACCTTCATAGCAATGATGGAAAGCTGGAAGTGTGGAGATTAACACCAGGAACAAAGATAGGATTAGGCATTTTTGATGGAAAATATTGTGCTTCTGCATCAACAGTCTTCCCCTCCAGTCCTCTTTAAGTCTCCAAACCCGGTGCTTAACTCGGCCCATGAAATATTCCACAATATGTTGGTCAGGCTGGGTTTAATTTCAATTCAACAGAAGAAGCATTGTTAAAAAGAATCACTATATCCCAGGGGAATCAGGAAATTACACTTTATTTATTGGGTTTGCCTTTCCCATAAGTAGACAGAGCCATATAGCATCTGATTTCCCTGTGAGGGGAGACACAGCTTGAAAAAGAGCCCTGCCAATGAGCCACTGGGCCATTGATTAATTAAGCAGTAAGATGGGGAGGGTCACTTAGGGTCATTAATGCATGCCTACAATGCCACTGGAGTGTCTGGTTAATACCATAGGGCCTGAGCCCACAGCAGTTTACATCTGGGCACAGGACTTGGCACTTGTGCGGCTCTGTTTGCACATTAACATTGCCATTTGTAGGTGCTGGAATGCACCGGGCAGCCTAAACACAACCTTCCTTTTTGGGGGTGCTGGGGTGACACAGGGACAGGAGACCTTCATTTTCAATGTTTCCATAGAATTGTTTCAGTTACAAAATCTGTCATTCCATAGACTATTGAAAAGGATCACAGACATACATACTCGTTGCTATAGGAGTAGTGCTCTGTGAGCACTAATTCTACATATCCCACAGCAAGGAATGAAAAGAAAAGGAATAAAAATTCCTAAGACTCTGGTTTTCTGGTTTTTCTGAACTGGTTCAGGCAACCTGGAAAACCACCACCCTCTACCTGGTCTGCCAGAGCTGCTGCATTTTGTTTGCAGCAGTTGGACACTGGCCTTGTGAGAAAGCACAGGGTTTTCCCTGGTTCAGGGGGCTGGGCACTCACCTGTGAGCAGGCATTCCTGAATTCCTGATTTCCAGTCCTTGCAGTCCCGGAGGTCTCCTCTGAGCACTTCTTTCCTTCTGTTTGAATTAAACTTACCTGTTTCAAACTACGTTTTTTTAATGTACACCACATTTCAAAAATGACAATTTGAAATATTTCACTTTCAGGTGAATATGCTGAAGAATAACAAGCTTGACCAGACAAGAGGTAACATGATCTTCATAAAAGCAGCTGTCCAAATCATAAATTTGGTGTTTTACTGGTTCACTCACACCCACTATGCCTAAACATCCAATTTAAGGTCAGTTATGATTGCTTCCCTATTGAATGGACTTCCTTTTAATTAGATATTCCACAGACAATGTTCTAACAGCTAGTTATTTTATTACTTTGTTGGGGAAGCAGGAATAAACCAAAAAATTTGGGATGAGGCAGCTCTGTATAGTTCTTCCCCACTCCAGAATGGAATAGGTCTCTGTCCTTGCCATCTACTGCTCTTTAGATAAGGTATCAGCAGCAGCTTGAAGATAGAGATGCCTAAGAAGTTCTTATTTAATTTCAGAAATTTAATTTCTTGCCAACCAGCGTGGCCAGTGTATCAACATAAACACTTCCATTAGATACAGGCCTGTCTGTACTCTTGGTTCAACATCAGCACCACCAAAGTAATACCAATATTTTCCTCAGTTAGGGGAATGCTAAACCAGTAAAAGAGTATTTAAAGAAGCTTAATATCACCCACACATGAACTATATCACTGTAAATAAATGAGCATCAGCTTTGTGTTTAGGCAGAGCTGGGACAGAACTGTCGCTGTGTAACTGCAGCACAGGGAAGGAAATGGACTCACCTCCAGTGCCACATCCACACCAAGTTTCTTCACTCTAACCTTGATAGTACAAGCTAAGGAACAACATTTCAGCTACATGGAGTGATTAGATTATGAACACATGATTAGATTAACAGCAGATGACTTGGAAGTCAAACTGCTGCATCCCCTCTGAATTACCAGCTCCAGCAGCAGCAGAACTCCCCCTTGCAGTGCTCCCCACAGGCCCAGCTTTAAGGACTTCTTTAAGTCTTTAGACACCAAGTAAACAAAAGACAAAAGTTCCATTTTGCCTCCTATTGTACCAAAGCCAGTGTGCTCTCATAGAACACCAGGGTCTCTGATGACTGTAAACAGCTTTTCATTGGTCACAACACCTGACAAATGACACAGCTATAAAAAGGGACATCCACTTTACAGGCTGAGCAACAGCAGCTTTGAGGGAGAGCATGTCCTCACATCTCCTTATCAGCAAGCAGGACAGAAAGAAGGCAAAGAAAACCAAGCACAGTTTAAAGCAGTGAACGTAACACTGCAGACACAGGCACAAGACTGTCACCCAGCACAGCTCCAGCGGCCACCTGAGAACCCAGGGGCTCCAGCTGGGCATGGAAAGTTCAGTGGCAAAGTTGTTACTCTTCAGCTCAGTGCTTCTAATCACAGAATATCCTGAGCTGGAATGTCCCAGCAGGGATCATCAGAACAGCTCCTGGCCCTGCAGAGACACCCCAACACCCCCACCCTGTCCCTGGGAGTGCTGTCCAAACCCTCCTGGAGCTGTGGCAGCCTCAGGGCTGTCTGTGCCCATTCCTGGGGACCCTGTTCAGCCCTCTGATTTAACTTTTTAAAATTGATTATGTTTCAGTTCTGTGAATTTAAGAAACATGCTGGAAACACTTTTAAATTAACACAAAAAAGATTTCCTAAAAATGCTGCATAGACAGTCCCTACATTGATGCAGGCTCAGGAGAAAAACAAGAGGGCACCAATACTCCTTGGAAAGATTGGAGGATGAAGGCAGTTGTTTCTGTAAAGAGGGTGTTTGGGTTTGATTTTTTTTTTAATATAACAATGCACAAAAAGTCCATCCTTGTCAGCAGGACAGAACAGCATTTGGCTGATTTAACTCACAGTATGATCATTCTGCTGAGCCTACCTACACCCATCTGATCCCAATGAGCTCCCAGCCAACAGCACTGTCCTGCACTGACCCGAAAATTTCAGGGGAGTTATCAGCCTTATGTCAATCTCTTCCATTCCCAAAGAAACAAACAAAAGAAAATGCATGTTCAAAAATGTTTTAACTCAACAGGACCTTCCTCACAGAGACAGTATTATCACAAGAGCAAACAAACTGATGGTTTCTATTCAAAGTACACAAATTTATCTGAGGAATTCATTATTCATTTCCAAATTCAGTGCATTGTGTCTCCTGTTATTTACCCAAGAAACACTGGCAGAGCATGAGATGTGTGGGAATCACCTGCTTTATCCAACCCACCACAGTGTATTTCAGTTTATAAGGGTTTCATGATCTCTTCAGTTTGTCCTCTGCAATCCTTATTACAATATAGTTGAAAATATGCAATAATCCACAGGTACTTTTTTTTTTCTTTTTTTAAAGCCACATTTTAACCAGAAATGGGAAGAAAAAAAAAAAAAAAGAGAGGGGAAAAAAGAAATCTGGAGGGTTTCTATTGGTGTCTTAAAGCATAACAAACTCCAGCAATTTATTTGACCACATCCAGTTGTAATGCTAAACCACAGATAAACATTACTAATGGAACAAGAATGTGTTCCTTCCTTCTGATGGAGGTCCAGAATTGCCCTTTGGAGTTTGCCAAACAGCATGGGGCACTTCATTCACCATGTGACTGGCACACACTTCAGTTCTGAATCAGTCTGGGGATGAAACTGTTGGCTAAAGCTCTGGAAATTCTGACTCTGGAGCTGTCAGGCAGGCTGTCTTTACTTTGAGAAAATGCAATTCTTTTTAATAGCACTATGTTACTTGGCTTTTTATTTGGTTTTACATTGTTCATTGATGTTTTGGATTTTGATGTATTGTGTAGCACCCCAAGAACTCTAACAGGGGGACCTCCATTAAAAAAAATGAGTTTATTATTTCAACATGTGCTAATAAACATGCTACATGTTTGGGGAATCGAATCCCATCTATTTTGATGGCACACACAAAGGCCTTCAGCCACTGCATGCTGATACCAAAAAATGCATCTGTTCACTGAAAGGCAGAAATGTCATTTCTTAACTGAGCTCATGTTCAAGGCAGTTCTTACAATGCAGGGAATTCTAAGGGTCAAGGGTTTATTTTTCCATTTATCTTGTAAAAAACGGAAATGATCTCATAAACTTATCGGGGTTTTTTTAATCAACATTATTTTGCATAGCAACAAGCTTATTTGTAGGATATTTTAAGACACATAGCTTAGTTTATTATTTTATTGATATTAATGGAAATGATCCAGAAGAGGAAAACACATCATCTGGAGGTCAGACTCTAGGTGTGACTCAACTGCCTGCCACATCCTAACATCACTGAACATTCTGGGAGCAGAGTGCTTGGAGGACTGGGTTTGAATTATCTTCCCTGGGGACATGTAACTATAAAATCATGAGTTCTTTTTAAGATCCAGTCCACCCCAAACTCAAACCTCCATGCAGCCTTTCACTTCAGCTCATTTTTTTCTCTCCCTTACAGCCATGAATCAAATTTTTGAGTGAACAAATGTTGTTCACAACACTCCTTCTTTTTTCACTTCTACAACTGCTGTGCTTATATAACCAAACAGGACAATTATTTTGCACAGCAATCTAATGCACAGCTTCTTTTTTATCTGCTTTCTCTCATGGCTGGTCACCTGCCTTCTCAGCCATGAGACCTTTCCAAAATGTTTCTCTCTTGCCTGGACACACAGGGGTTTGGCTCCCTGCTGTGGTAACCCCTGAAGGATCCAGGTCCATTATGCTCCTGTGTCAGTACAGGTGCTGTCAGCTGCCTGAGGTACAGCCCTGCCACTGATTCACAAGCTGAAGGAACTTTTGTATCAAGATGAGGGTCAACCAGTACCAGGTAACACAAGCACAATCCCTATCTGTGTTCTCCTAGCAGACGTATGTCTAAAAATATGCACAATCTTGGTTTTGCTCATAACACTCCTGTTCTTTAAGGGTTTTCTAGGAATGTATGTTTTCAGAGTAATGTAAGGTAATGAACACTCAATGTACTGCCACGTGCACTTTATTCAATGTTTATTCCTCCACCGTTGGTTTGAGTAGTGAACAGCTCACATTTGCTTGGTGGATGTTCCAGAGGTGTTCTGCTGATTAAGATGTCTCGGATGGCTTCAGGGCTGTCTCATCCTCAGTAGCAGGTTCGCTGGAGCTTTCGTTCTGGTCGCTGTGGCACTGGCAGTGGTGTTTGGGGTAGCGCCTGTGAGACTGCTCCTCCTCTCCTGGGCTCTGACCCGACACAAACGTGCTCTGGTACACGGTGACAAAGCCATCGCGGCTGCTCCGGCCCGGCGCGCGAGACCACTCGAAGAAGTTATGGGAGTTCTGTCTCTGCTTCTCTGGATCCAACTTCCTCACGCCCATGCCCTACGGGGAAAAAAAGGGAACTAAAATTCATGCAACCATATGACTTCCAGTCACAGCTTCACAGATGAATCTTGTAGCAGTCACTACCCCACTGGGAAGTGAAGGAAGCTGTTACCACAGTGATTGCAAGAACTCACGGTCGACCTTTAGCAAGTTAAAAATAATATTGTCAGACTCGCCTGTATGAACATTTTTGGTTGCATATATAATGGGAAATCTGCTGACCTTCCACCTCTCAGAGCTAATAAACCACTTTTACTTTGCATTTCTGTAGCACACCAGCTACTCAAGGCTATTTAGCTGCACTCGGCTAAATTAATCTTCAGAGGCACCCAAAGAAATAGGTTAATAATTCTAGGTTTGGACTGCAATAAAGAAACTGAGACAGACCATGAAATCTGAATCTTCAGTGTTATCCCTTGTGTGTCCAAACAGAGAGAGACAGAATCTGATTTTCACACTCCACAGCTTGCAGGAAATTTAGCTGGAATTATGGTTGATCAGTATCTCTAAACAATGAGACACTGCCCAAAGTGCACAGAAATTGAGGTTACTCAGTGAATAATGAATTCCAAAAAGTCTAGGCCTGACAGAGCCCAAAATCAGACAAACTCCCTATATCACAACTTACTGCTTCCTCCTTTACTCATTATCCTGTGAACTGCAGTATTTCTTTTGCTGCCTAGAATAATACCAACAGTCTAAGGGGAATGGAAGAACATGAAAGTGTTGCCCACAGAAAAAAGCCAAAAAAATGTTAATTCTAGTCAAAGTTGTGGCTTCTGCAGCATACATTTAAACAGGTGTATTGTAAAGAATTCAAAGAACGCATTCTGAGATATACTGTGGGTATCCTATGGATTTTGTTTATATTTATGATAAAGATGAATCTGAACAAAATATTTGGGACTGCAAATTAGAAGTTGCTGAGATATCTACAGAAATTCATTGCAAAGCAAATCACTTAGAGCAGACTAATAAGACATTTAACTGGGTACAAAACCAAAACAGGAATATTAGAAAATATCAGAAAATGTCAGAGACCCAAATCATGGCTTTTTGCTTCCCTTTGAATCATACCATTCTCAATGATGGTATGCACTGCTGCATATCTGTGACAGTCCCAGAGATGTTCCAGCCCTCTACTAATAAAAAGTGTATTTTTCTTTGCTATTTACATTTTTCTCTTCTCACAGTTTTAGCATCTATTTTTTCTTTTTTTTTTTTTTTCAGGGGACAGAAAAGATGCTGTATTTTATCTCTGGCAGACCAATAGAGCTGAAGCTGCTTGATCTGTCTCAGTGCTGGTTACTTACCAGGTCAAAATACTCGACTGCATTGCATATATCATGTCTGTTGTCATGAGACGAGAATGGAAAATTGTTGTTTCCTGCTTTCTGCAAAAAAAAGAAATTATAGCAAAAAAAAAAAGAATTTTAAACTCTGTTTGGAGTCTATTAGTCTTTGTTCTTATATTGTCAGATTACAGCTGCCTTTGTTCTAGTACAGAAGACTTATTCCTGTGTTAAATATTCACCTGCACATTATTTTATAGGGGTAATGTGGAGTTTTAATTTTTTTAATAAAATGACCAGGAGGATTTGCTGAATATATACATGATTAATATAAAAGTGTGAATTTTCAAATAAGAAATGATACATTCTGTCTGCAAAGCAGCAAAATGCTAGATATATGTCAGGATTGCCTTGCTTGATTTAGTAGTAGGCCTAGAGCTAATTAAAATAAACTACAAAAGGGACCTCAAAACTGAATTAGTCTGAGATTTATGAACTGAATGTCATGGACACTGCTTGTTGCAGGGGAAGTTGAAGAGGTATTAATTGCTTAACTGATTTATAATCTCATTCTTTAACATGATGTTCATCCAGTCTCTAAATGAAACCAGAGTTTCAGAAGAAAAAAAGACAAATGCAAAAAGTGCTATTTTAGAAATACTGAACATAAATGACTTTTTAAATGTTATCAATGCAATATCCCAACTGTGATATTCCACTCCAAACAGAAAAGGAAATTTTAATATAACACAGTCTAAAAGAAGTGTTTCAAGAATAGGGGAACCTGAATGAGTTTTAAAGATCAATGTGACTGGAGGCCTGATCCAGCAAGAAGATTCACAAAATGTGTCTGCACGGGGTCAGCTCCATGGTCAGATCTCAGGATAATTGGTTTAGTAGGCAGATTCTCTTCCTTTTTTAGGTATATTTACCATCTGATAAAAGCTACCTTTTTCAGGCAGTGGCTAAGGCCAGATGTTCCACAGAAAGGTAGATGTAATATTAACACAGTGTATACTCATGTTACAGTATAATCTCCTTTTCATAGTCCCAAGTTCCCTTTTAAATATTCCTTCCAAGCCCTTCATTTCTGCCCTTCACTATAGCAAAAACCAGTGAAATGAACCCCCTGTAATTGCTGTGCTTATAGAAAATGAAAATAGAAAATGTTCTGTGCCCAAAGCGGGTGGGTAAAGCAAAGCTCAGTGTGATGATAAAATAAGGACATGATAAGGTGCTTACAACACTGCAACTTTTTAAATACCTGTGATTTTTTAAAATACTGTATTTCCTTTCATCACAAAATTTTTCACAAATGCCATTTTTAATCAAGCCTTACAAATGCTTGAAATGAGGAGCTTCTAACTTTTTAATGATCAAAAAGAACACTCCTAGTGTGAATATACAGAATTTCCAACATTCATTGCCAAACAGCTGATCAAATTTCCATTAAACCTTCTTCACACACAGGCTGTGGGCTGAGATTGATCATAATGAATTTGGTGTCTCAATAATAAAAGAGAAAATCAGCAGTAATACAACAGGACTCGCAGCAACTAAAATTATGAGTGAGTAACAGGGAAATATGTTTCTTCCGCAGCACAGGCAGCAATCACTGCATCCCCTGAGGCACAAAGTCTGCCAGCCCGCTGTGACTGCTCCGCTAACGACCCCGAGTGCTGCTCTTACTCACAACTTAGCGAGTGACAACTTGTAAAAGAGCTCGGAAAATCGGCTGTGCCGCGCAGGAACTCACCTGCACCCGAGCTTTGTATTGCAGCGGCATTCTGTGTTCCTGGCCCACAGCGGCTACAGAGTTCAGGACATGCTTTAGTGAAGCGCTTGTTACTGATTCCAGCTCGCCCAGCTCCAGTCCATCGTGAGTGAACTAGAAAATAATGAAGATTGTGAGCCTTTAAAATAAAAGCCAACTGGGAAAAAAAACCCCATCAAAACAAACAAAATCCAAATTACAAATAAATCTGATCAGAAATGTGGGCAAAATGGTATTTTCCCGTTTATTTTTTATTACTTGGATTGCAGCAGCACCTAGTGGCGCCTGGAAAAGTGAGGAGTCTCCCACACACACAACACAAACCCTACCATAAAGACGTTCAAACGCAGATAAAAAAAAACAGACAAGAATTTTAGGAATCTTCAAGACAAGAATGTCCAGGAACTTTCTGAAAACTGTTTACACAGCAATAACCACCAAGGAAAACAACGACCATCTAACCCCCCTCCCCCCATGCTACTCCTACTGTGGCACAAGTTTGAAAGCACAAAACTTTTGGGAACAGCTCAACCCAACATCAGGCCAAAGGGTTCAGAGAGTGAGGAGCAGCCTGTGCCAGCAGTGTCACAGTGCCCTGGGATGCCAAGATGTCCCAGCCCAGCGCTTCTGATGGGATCACAGTGTTCTCCTGGAGGCGAGAACTGAGGCAAACCTTGGCTGGAGCTCTCCAGAAGAGAAGGAAAACCAACCAGGACAAATTATCAAATAAGAGACCTCCAGCATTGCTGGAAAACTTTGTGGGGGTGGGGGAATGAAAAATCCAGACAGGGTTGGTTAACAAGCCAGAACTTTTGCACACTGAATAGGACACTTTCCTCGTAAACCTCAGGAACGGGAAGACTCATTCCTGACTGAAGGACAAAGTCACCCTTAGCACGGTGCTTTTTCTGAGATTTTAAGGATCAAGAAGGCCCTGTGGGGGACACGGGGGCTCCTGCTCGGCCCTTACCCAGTCGCTACTGTGCACCCCGCTCTGCTCTGATCCCTCCTTAGCCATGGCTCGATGTCACTGCCACTGCGGTCACTCTGCCAGCGCCACCGCGGTTCCCTGGAGACGGGCGCAGGGGGCGGCCGGGCTGTGGAACCTCCTCCCCTGTGACCTCAGAGCCCTCCCGGGGATCCACAGCACCGAGAGCGGCGCTGCTCCCGCTCCTGCCCTGCAGGGAAGAGGGGAGTAACAGCTCCTCGGAGGATTGAATGGTGGAAACAAATGAGTTCTGCACAATCGCTTCAGTGACACTTTACAGCCTGAATAGGGATGGGTGGGGAAAGGAGAGCTGGTTCTGAGGAAAACCCAAAGGAAGTTAGAGAAAGAATTTCTAAGATGTAACTTCCTGCTCTTTTGAAAATGGCTTTCCACATACATACATCTTAACTGAACACACGCCCAATATTTACAGAAAACCTGGCTGCGTCCTAAGGATTTTTTTTTCTTTAGACTTTAAGCGCCGGCTTGAAAACATCCCAACTATTTAACTGCAGCACACTTGGCCACTGTAGCACGCACCAAGACTTTGCCTCCTTGGCCTTGACAGACTGCAAAGAAGATGTCACTTGTGTCCTTTTTGTCTTCAAACTAACAGAGACTAGGTTTAGATTGGATATTAGGAAGGAATTGTTCCCTGGGAGGATAAGGATGTCCTGGCACAGGGTGCCCAGAGAAGCTGCAGCCCATGGCTGGGGTGGAACTGGGTGATCTTTAAATTCCCTTCCAGCCCAAACCATTCTGTGATTCCACAATCTATATCTATGTGTGTGTGTAAATATATATGTATTAAAACATATATGTGGCTATAGATACAGATATAGATATAATTTATGAGGTAATCAGCATTTGTACCCCTGACCAGTCATGAAGTGTACTGCCTCTTGTGGTTTAGAGAATGAGGAATACCATCTACACGGAAAATAATAAATAGTAAAAATCCCATGGGCACTATTTAGGAATTACTTGCTCACTGAAGCCATGTGAGCTTAGCTTTTGTTGAACTCAGTGTACAGAGGGCAGGACACTGCAATTTTCAATCCTCTCCCATGCTGAGGTACCCCATCACCAAGTTTTCGCTTGTTTCATTAAGGTCCCAGTTATCCAGGAAAGTCAAGCCTGGAGAAAGGGAGGCTCGGGGGGACCTTCTGGCTCAGCTGTGAACGGCCTCAACCTGTGCCAGGGGAGATCTATATGGGAGATCCGGGAAAATTTATTCATGGAAAGGGTGGCCAAGAACTGGAAGGGGCTGCCAAAGGAGGCATCCCTGGAGGTGCTTCAGGAACGACTGGACGTGACACTCCGTGCTTCGGTGTAATTGACAAAGTAGGGATCGCTCACAGATTAGCCGTGTGTTTTTCCGACCTCAGAGCCTCTCTGATACCGCTGGGAGCGCCACAGCCGCCCCTCACGGAGCCGCCGTCGCCTCCCGCCCCTCACGGCGCCGCCCTCAGAGCCCGCCCTTCCCGCGCCTTCTCGAAAAGTCTCGCGAGAAGCGGCGGTTCCCGGCCGGACGCCCCCGGGAAGCGGCTCCGCTCCCGCCGCTCCTTCCCGGCTGCATTCCCGCCCCATTCCCGGACCATTCCCGGACCATTCCCCGACCATGGAGGAGCCCTGCGGCGCGGGCGCCGCTGCCCCGCTGAGGGGAGACGCCGAGGAGCCCAAGCAGGTGAGCGGCGCTGAGTGGGGGCCGTGCTGGCTGAGGTAGAGGGGCTGAGGGGGGCTCGAGCGGTGCCTACAGACACATCCCCTAGTGGTGTTTTAATTGAAGCGGTGTTTTTGATCCTCTTTCCAGTTTGTCAGGGCCGGAGTGCTGTAGGGAACACGCTAATTATGATTAAGCGTTAATTGCGAGCAGTGTTGCTGTTGTTATGCCTAAGTGCATTGTATTTACGTAAGTGGTGTCCTGTGGAGCTGTTTTTCCCGCGACATGTGTTACTTCAAAGCTCCTCGCACACGGGTGACAGCTGCGTGTTTGAAAAGAAATAGGCAAACACCAAGCTTATTTAATTTATTATTATTTAATAATAATAAGGTAGAAGCCTGTTTGGCTTTAATGTTGGTGTTAGGGAACGCTTGGTATTAATAAACATCTACTATCACAAACTTCAGTGGGAGGACTCGTGTTCGTTTTAGCCTTTCTGACTGATAGTGTGTTGTGTGGGCAGCTGACCTTAGTGGCACTTCATTCTTGTATCCCAGTGTGCCCAGGTGGGAAAGAAGGCCACTGTCACCTGCTTGGACCAGAACAGGGGTTGTCCCCCTGTGTGTCCCAGTGTTGAGGTCCAGACTCACATTCTGGGATTGGTTCTGGGGCTATTGTGTCAGGAAAGACATTGAGGGGCTGGAGTGTGTGCAGGGAAGGGAGCGGAGCTGGGGAAGGGGCTGGAGACCCAGGAGGGGCTGAGGGAGCTGGGAAGGGGCTGGAGAAATCCCTGAGGAGCCGGGCAGGGGCTGGAGAATCCCTGAGGAGCCGGGCAGGGGCTGGAGAATCCCTGAGGAGCCGGGCAGGGGCTGGAGAATCCCTGAGGAGCCGGGCAGGGGCTGCAGAATCCCTGAGGAGCCGGGCAGGGGCTGCAGAATCCCTGAGGAGCCGGGCAGGGGCTGCAGAATCCCTGAGGAGCCGGGCAGGGGCTGCAGAATCCCTGAGGAGCCGGGCAGGGGCTGCAGAATCCCTGAGGAGCCGGGCAGGGGCTGCAGAATCCCTGAGGAGCCGGGCAGGGGCTGCAGAATCCCTGAGGAGCCGGGCAGGGGCTGCAGAATCCCTGAGGAGCCGGGCAGGGGCTGCAGAATCCCTGAGGAGCCGGGCAGGGGCTGCAGAATCCCTGAGGAGCCGGGCAGGGGCTGCAGAATCCCTGAGGAGCCGGGCAGGGGCTGCAGAATCCCTGAGGAGCTGGGCAGGGGCTCAGAATCCCTGAGGAGCGGGCAGCAGGAGGGCTGGGCAGGGCTCACCTGGAGCAGAGGAGGCTCAGGGGCCCTTGTGGCTCTGCACAGCTCCTGCCAGGAGGGCACAGCCGGGGGGGTCGGGCTCTGCTCCAGGGAACAGGGACAGGAGCAGAGGGAACGGCCCCAGGCTGGGCCTGAGGAGCTTCAGGTTGGACACCAGGAAGAATTCCATAATGGGAATGGTTGTCAAGCATTGGAACAGGCTGTCTGAGTCCCCATCTCTGGAGGTGTCCAAGGAAGGACTGGATGTGTTGCTCAGTGCTCTGGTCTGGGTGACAATGTGGTGATCCATCACTGATTGGACTTGATAATCTCAGAGGTCTTTTCCAACCGAAATGATTCTGCAATAATTCCTAAAGTGAAGCTTATGCCTGACATGCATTGGGATAACTGGAAAAAACTGTAGGTGCTGGGGAAAGGTAAGTGAATATAGGACTGGATTTTGCTCTCTTAGCCTTAAAAATAATTTGTCACAGAACAAGCCTGGTGGTTTTAATTGCCAACACTTAAGAAGAAGGCTAATTTCTCTCTGGAAAGCAGGGCTCGGTGCTGTTCCTCGGAGGCAATGAGGTGAAGAGCTGTGCTGTGGTGAAATACTCCTCAGCCCCTCCTCAGGCAGCCTTTGCCCGTCTGCAGGAGAAAACGGACCTGAAGCTGCCTCCTGCCAACTGGTTACGGGAAAGTGCCAAGCTGGGACCTGCAGGGACAACCATTCTGGGCAACAGCAAAAAAAGTAAACCCTTCTCAAGGTAAATAACAGCAGCCCCTATTTTTTTTTCCAGGCATTTAAGAACAATTCTGATTGTGAACTTGGATCCTGTGTCATTTAAAGTAGAAAGTACGGGTTTTACAATAGCAACTCCATATTGCTTTGTCTTAACCATTCTCCCTCTACTTTTTTATCTTGAGCTGTTGCCTCTATGGTCTGATCTTTTCTCATTAGTAAATGATTGATGATGTTGATTATTTACATAACATACAGAGATGGTTTTGTTTACTTGCTCGCGTGCATGTTGACACCTTGCCTCAGACAGTCAAACTGATTTTTTGTTCCTCCCTGCTTGGCCCAGATCAAACTGGACTGGTTCAGCCAGCCCTTCTGCCTTTGATAACAGGTGAAATAGAACATGTGGTTGGTTCCCCTTGGAAACCAATTTATGGCTCTTCTGGATCTTTAGAAACTGGACCTGACTAATGGCAGATGAAATTTTGTTTTTATATCAGGATTTCATATTTCTATCACACTACAGGTGAAATGAGGGGCACACCCAAGAAGCAGTGTTGCCTTTCAGTGTGGATGTTTGCTGAACTGTTGAATGAGTTGAGTTCAGAGTGTTCATAAACAGGAGGCTCAAATCCTGTGCTGAACAAGCAAATTCACACCAAGTCAGTCAGTCAGTGAAATTTAACAGTTTGTTCGAGGTCTGTGTTTATATCTTCATCATCTCTTTTAGGAGCTGTACTTTTCAGAGCAGAGTAACGTATTTTCCAGGGCTTTATGAATTTGTCATGGTTATTTTAGATACTCTGATTGTCAAATAGAGGCTGGCAGTTCAATCTCTTTCTCTAGTGTCAGTATTAAAAAGCTGATAACGAAAGTATAACTTGCACATCATGTATGTTTTGGATTTTAGTGCTATCTGGATTTGTTTTAAAGAATGATCTGTGCATTGAAATATTCCAGCTTAAGTACCTTGTAATTTCCTTTACGAGGGCGGAGGAAGAGGCAATGTGTCTGTTACAACATGTAGGGCAGTTCTGGAAAATGTGAATAAGAGGTAAAATTGAATTACAGCCACTAAAATTCAAGTCTTTAATGTGCTTAATGCCTTACAGAGAAACTTCTTGAAGAACTCTTCTTATTTTCAGTGTTAGAAAGAATCTTTCATTTTCTCTGATTTTGCTTGATTTCCACAAAACTCTTAAGTGTTATAGAATGTCCTGGAATTAGATCTAAGCACTTTCAAAGATATATTTGAAAAACTTGCAGAATATGAAGATGAAATTACTTTGTTAATTTTAGGTCTCATTACACTAGGGGATGTTTAGCTGGGTAATTTTTTTTTATTTTATAAAGCCATTCAGAGATTTAATAGATATAAAAGCCAGGTCTGTAATGTCACACTGGAAATGTCTTAACTTGTAATGTTTTTTTTTTTAATAGTTTTGGGATGGCCTATGACTTCATTGACTCAGTTGGAAATGATGTGGATGTTGTATCTGATTCAGAGGTATGGACACATCCTAAATTCTCTCATTCAAATTCTTACATTGCATAAACTTTTATTTCAAGACACTGCAATGGCTTCTGGCAGTTTTGTGTCCTGTGGGGAAAAGAAAAGATCCCTTAATGAATCACAGATCACCAAGTAAGGGAGTTGTGATCACTGAATAAGAAATGTAGAGAGAAAAATCATATTTCCTCTGGAGTTCTACAAATATTCTGCAGCTGAAGTGTGCTGTTTAGTGAATGCAGCACATCAGTCTTGCAAGGTAGTTGTCTTGTGTGTTTAAAATCAGTTATTTTGATGCAATCTGTTACTCTCAAGATGTTTTGTTTCCTATTCTTACCTAGAAGAGAGAGCTCCCCTCCAACTTGTCCTTTCATTTGATTTTTGTCAGTTTGTCAGCTCTTTTGGTTCTGGTAATACCAGTAGAATTCAGATGAGGCTACTCAAAAGAGGAAACATGCTCATGTTAATATTTGTCAGATTTGTATTCAGATTTAGATCTCAGTCTGGATTGCTTTGGACAGAGAAGAATTGGTATTCATGCTGTGAAAATAAAGGTTTACAATCCAAATCATCCCCTTGGATATTTTTGTCATTTTTGTTGGTACCTGGTCATGGTGATCCAACCAGAGAATGTGTTTAAGCCACGTATGTTGTTCCTACTGGTGATTTGGGTTCTCTGCCCTCAGCAAATGCATTTTCTTGTGGGATGGTTTTCAGATCCCTGGCACTGTCAGGTTTTATTTGAAAGGGACTGCTTTGGGATTGTCCTGAGCCCAGGCTGATAATACAGAGATGTGTTTGCTGTTGCTGGGCAGGGCTTACACAGAGCCAAAACTTATCCTGCTTCCCCTCCAGCCCTGCTGGCAGGGGGTGGGAGTGCATGGGAAACTGGGAAGGGGCACAGCCAGGACAGGGGACCCTGACTGACCAAAGGGGGCTGGGGAAGAAGAAGGAAGGAAGGGGTGGGATGTTTGGAGTGGTGGAGTTTAGGCTTGGAGTCTCCCCTAGTCACTGTTACACATGATGGAGCTCTAGTTTCCTGACAATTGTCTTCCCATGCAGCATAATTATATTAAATACTCTCTCTTTTCACCTTCCTTCTGCAAGAACATTAAAAAACTCCTGAAGATCCCTTACAGCAAGTCCCATGTGAGCATGGCAGTGCACAGAATTGGGAGGACACTCCTGCTGGATGAGTTGGATATCCAGGAACTCTTCATGAGATCATCTCAGGTGAGCCATTTGGTTCTTGGTAACTGTGACATGTGGGCAAAATGCATTATTTCAGGAATAAAGTAGCAAAAAAAGTCTGGAAATCCCTAAAATTCATATGTGGCTGCCAAGGGTGTTCTGTTCTGCAGCAGTTTACCCACAAACTACACTGATGTCCTGTGTTCATGGCATTGTAGGGTTAATATTCTATGTTTCACTTCTGTGTGATTACTTCAATGTTGCTATAGCATTTGATTTTATAAGCAATACATATTTCTTACTATGTAGCCTCTTATATATCTGGTTTTCTAATTAAGTCAAATTATCAGTAAGAACATAACTTTCTTAGAAGCTGCATTTTCAAGAAGTGACCAATTCAAGACTTCAGCTCTGATGTTATTTTCTTGGTTTCTTCCTGTGGAGGAGTATTTGTAAGTTTATAAGGCACTTGGTTTACTTTGCAGATGCTTCTTGACATTATTTTTATATTTCTTCTGTTGCCCAGACAGGGGACTGGACATGGCTGAAAGAGTTTTATCAAAGGCTGATTGATCAGAAATGGCAAAGAAAAAAGAAGAGTAAAGAACATTGGTACCAGAAGGCAATACTTTCTAAGTTTTTATATTACAGGTAACCTTTTGTCTCTTTGTCTTCATGAAACTTGAATTCTGCACCACCCCTGCTTGGTTTTTGGTCTTGGAGTAAATGTTAAAATTCCATTATGGTCTGATTTATTTACTGCTTTTTCCTTAAACAGAGGGAATTGAGGGGTGAGGTCAGGAAATAACATTAAATGTTTTCATGGAATTTGAAGTATTTTACTTTAAAATTAAAATACTAAAGAATAAAATAAACAGCATTACCTAATTAACTGCATATCAGCCAAGTCATTTGTTGGCAAGGGTGCATCAAACATAACAACTCTAAAAATGGATCTGTTTGCATCTTGTCAGCTGAAGTTGTAAATGTTTCCTTGTCAGCATTAATGGAGATGGAGCTGCTCAGCCCGTTCCTTCCACTTCCAAGCAGCACCAGGAGGGTCCTGTTGCAGGTGAGAGTGATGAAGCAGGAAGGGCCTCCTGGCCAGCTCCTTTTGAAATGCCTTCCTCGCTCTCTGAAGATCCAGGTGCCTCTAACCAGGTTGGTGTGAAGAATGTTTTACATGGCACCACAGATGGGGAAAGGTTCTCAGAAGTGCTGCTGCAGCTCCCCTTGCTGAGAGAGCTGAGCTAAGGCATGAGGAGAACTTGGCAGGAGGTGCAGTTCCAGATTTGCCAGTGATTCAGAGCTCCAAAATTCAGATATTTGTTCTGTCACTGTAATGCTAAATTGCTGTTTACCCCAGCATCTTTGAGAAACAAAGCCTTTGGCTAAGAGTATTCATCAGTGCCTTTACCTAAGAGCAGGAAAATGCTCATAATCAGAAGATGTGTTTGGAAGCTTAAAGTTCTGGCCTCTCTTTTTAAATCTGCCATTAAAATCCATTTTCTGGTGGCCCTGAATTCATTAGGGGAAGAGGAAAATGAAAATTTCTGAAAAGGGAAAACAGTTAAGCAGTACTTAAAAATACTTGCCGTGAGATTACACAAGTGAAAGGGGAGTTGTTTACAGGAATTATGCAACGAGCTATGATTAGTATCAGGCCCTAATTCAGGGTTTCTATTCTGGCTAAACTTATTTATGAAAACTGTTCATTCCTGTGGTTTTTGTGAGTAATATAAAACAGAATTGATTAAATTTTGGAGAGGTTGAAAGGTCTGCTGTCTTCAGTCTGCATTAATATAATAATGATGCTACAGTTGTGCTTACACAATGTTACCAACTGATCTGCCAAATTTAGGCAATTTCTAACCTACATTGGCCATAAAATTGTAACTGCATGTGTTGTGTGAAGTGGAGAAATGCTTCAGTGCTTGAAAGCTTTTAGAAAAAGGATTCAGTCTCTATTCCACCCTCTTGAGGAACATTGCCCCATTCAGCAGACTGTTTATCATAAAGAAGCTGTTGTGCATTTGCACAGTGTCATTTTCTTTAGTTCATAAATAAACCAGCAGGATAGAGGTTTTGCTTCTGGACACTGATAATGTGGTGTTGACCCTGGGTTAATAAGGAGCTCTTGTAAATTCTTCCTGGTTTCTTCCCAGAGCCTCTGAACATGTTACAAAACACAACATTTTGGCACTAACTGTAGAAAAGAAGCATTCTAGTCACTAGGCCTAGAGGCTTTTTGCAGTTTTATGCAGATTCATTTAAAGATGTTAGAGGCAAGGGTTTTTCCCTTACATGCTTTTGTCGTTCATATCTTTTTAAATGGCTGACTTGACCTCAGCAGCAGAATCACTCCTTATCCTTGTGCTCTCCACAGGGAAATGTTCCTCTTGAACCCTCATATCTAGTGGGGCACGTGGCCTCAGCCCCCAGAGAACAAAACCTGTCTCCTTTGTTCAGTGACGGGGAGAGCAGTCAGGTATGCTTTATGTGAGAGCTGCACCCCCAGGTTAAACCAGTGCCTCCGAGCCAGGCCTGAACTGGAACCAAGGCCAAACCTCAGTCCCTGTAGCAGTAGCTTTTGTGGCATCTGCAATTTTAAGTTCCCGTGAACGCGCCGGGTTTGTCACGTGCTGGCTTTTATTTGCTGCTTTGGCTTCTTGCTGTCTCATAATTCCACAGAATGTCATGGAGAACAAGTGTTAAGCCACTGATTTACTGGCCAATTCTGTTTTCTCTTAATGAAGGGACTTAAAAATGACTTTGTTCGTAATATCCTGTGGACCTTTGAAGATATCCACATGTTGGTGGGATCAAATATGCCAATATTTGGAGGTGGGAGATACCCTGCTGTGAGCCTGCGTCTCAGGTGAGTTTAGAAGTTGATAGATATTATTTATACCAGCCTTGACTGATTTGTTACTCTACTTCCTAGTTAACTATCTGCATTTTTTGCTATTTTTATAAAAGACAGCAATAATATTTCTCTTCCTGGGAGTCTGAATTTTAGTAGCTGCTTGTTGGGCGTAAGCACTTAAAATGTTACTGAGCAGTGAGACAGAACCATTCCAGTCCCAATTTAATGTCAATCCCTTCATTACCACTCATCCTGTTCCTGCCTCTACATAGGCAAAGAATGAGCAAAAACTTGAAGCTGATTTAGTGTATTTGTCATTTTTTAAGACACATTTAGGAGTTAGCAGTACCTTGCTCTTCAAGGAGCTTTGGAAGGCCTGAGAGTAGGTTTGTGCTATAATTAGTTGCAGCTAAAAGTGCTATTCCTTTAGAACTTCTGAAGTACTTATTATCTTGGTAATAGTGTGACATCTGAAGCCTGTTAAATGTGGGCAAAAACTCCAAACTGCTGATGGAATGTGAGCATATTCCATTGGAGAGATCAGCACATCTGTTTTGTTATAACTCATTAATACAACGATTCACAAATCATTGTTTTGGTCTTCATCCACTCTCAGGTGACTTAAACCTGAATTCCATTAGTAAACATCCCTGATATTTCCTGAATATGTTCCTAATATTCCTAATTTCCTAATGTTTTCTGAAGGGTAAACAAAGGTTTAAGTAACACTAGAAATATTTTATTTTAGGGATAACAACAAGCCAATAAATGTGCTAACAGGGATTGACTATTGGTTGGACAACTTAATATGCAATGTACCAGAGCTTGTGATGTGCTTTCATGTCAATGGAATTGTTCAGGTAAGTCTGGCTCTTTGCATTATGCCTTAAAATAATAATTCATTCTTCATCTTCTAAAATTGCCTCAGTTATCACAGATCCTTCACACTGTTCTGAGTAAAGATGACAAAAATCCTGTGGTGCAGAATGAGAAGCATCTTAGACAGCTTGCAGCAGTCATCTAAAAATAGTGTATTCTTTCTTCCCCTCCCTTTCATGCATGCAAGATTCCTTCTTCCCCTGGTGTTTGAGTGAAGGCAAAAATAAAAAATGCAACTGCAGAAATGACTTTCTTACATCTTGAAATCTTCAGTGTTCTCTTGCCAAGACAGATGCAAGCTTTTGAATGTTTCTGCTATTTTACTGTGGACCAGCTGTGTTTCTGTTCTACCTGGTAGCCTGGAGTTTTTTCCTAGGCTGACTAGGTTTGCTTGAAGTAGCAGATATTGTACCTTCTCCCCCTTATTTTTCCTCATCTTTTGTTCTCCATTTGCCCTGTTTGTGACAGAAATGGATCCTTCTTAAAGCTTTGTTTGAGTAGTGTTGTCAAGATGTGCTTGCTTAAAGTAAATCATAGAAATTAACTCAATTTATCATAATAGCACTCTGTTTTAGCTGCTGATGGAGACACTGATATATTCATTTTGGTGTCACAAAACCGTCCTGAGCTTGAGTCTTAATTTCTGTTCTTTGCAGAAATACGAAATGATCAAGACTGAAGATATTCCCAATTTGGAAAACTCCAATTTTTCTACCAAAGTGATAAAAGATATTGCTCAAAATATCTTGTCTTTTCTGAAATCAAATTGCACCAAAGAAGGGCACACCTATTGGCTGTTTAAAGGTGAGAAGGTTTAGATCAGTTTGAAAAGATTGATGTTAATGTGAAGATTGGTGTTAATGTTAATTGATTAATGAAAAATTTTCCTTTTCAGCAAGTGGGAGTGACATAGTAAAGCTCTATGACCTCACCACGCTTTGTGAAGAGACTGAAGACAAATACCAAAACCCTTTCACAATGCCAGTGGCAATTCTGCTGTACAAGTGAGTTTTTGTCATTTTTATTGCAGTACTTCATTCTTCGTGCGGTTCTATTCAGAACACAGACCAGTAATCATGATCAAATGACAATCATGCACAAACTCACTAAATCTTAGTCCCACTAGATCAAAACAGACTTCTTCCTTTTCACCATTTCTCCATGTAAACTTGTTTGCTGATAAAGTCTTGTAGACTCATCATACAGTTTGGAAGATCAATAACTGTAGAATATTGTTTAAAACTCCTTTTTTTTTTTTTTTTTTGTAGCACAAACAAGTTATGCAGGGATTTCACTGTTTTGTTCAACTTTCTCTTAGAGTTGCTTGCAATATGATGCTGAAGAAAAACCAGAACAAGAAACACTATGGCACAATCAGAACATTGCTCCTGAATTGTCTGAAGTTGTTGGACAATGGCAGACATCCTCAAGTGAGAATTCAAAGTTTTCTTGCACTTTTGTCTAAATATGCTGTAATCATAATAAACCTGGCAATAAATAGTGTGTTACTTCTTCCTCCCAAAGGAGAGAATTTAAATTTATAAACAAACTTAAAAATTGATTTTATTTTTAAAGAATCCCTATGTTATTTTTTAAAATCAGTATTTTTTGCTGCCCCTCATTGCAGCACAAGTCTTCTGTCCTGCTCCAGAAAGGACCTTCTCATTACATTGTCTGTTGTTCTTGCTGCCAGAGAGCCCTTTGGGAGCAGATCCTGGATAAAAAGTGTAAAATGTGAATATATGAACATTTTTACTCTGAAAGTGGCTGAAAACTGGGTCAGAGAAGTTGTAGTCTCCATCTTTTCAGACACTCAAAGCCCAGCTGGACACAGTTCTGAGCAACCTGCCTTGATAAGTGGGTTGGGCTAGAGAGTCTCTAAATGATTTAAGCTGTTTTCAACTGAAAATGAATCCCAAAAATGTGATGTGAAAAATCTGAGTCATATTTAGAATGGAGAGGAGACGTGGGACAAGAGGAGACATGGGACACATGAAACTAATAAGAATGCGGATTTCTTCTAGAGTTGTGAAAGGTTTTCAAAATCCCAGTGGGATCTCTTCAGTTTTGGTTTTTTTTTTGCTTGCATAAGACCCTCGTGTTGTCTCCTGTGATCTGCAAGCTGTCAGAACAGGCAGTACTTGTTCTCTACCAATTGGTTTTTGTTCTTTTCTAAACTTGATCAGCTCGGATCCTTTTCCCTTCCAGGGAATTTGCTCAGGCTCTATTTACAGGTTATCAAACGCCTCTTTGCATGTCCTCTGTCCTCCTTATTATAAGATCATTTCTATTCTTGCCTCTCAAAAATTTAATTTGAGAGTGAATAATTTTTTTCTTTTCTTTGCAAAGATTATTGCTTCAGCAAACTACATGTTATCAGAGCTTTTTCAGCTGGATGAACCTAAAAAAGAAGACAGTGCAGACTTCCCTATAAATGGAAATTCTGATGAAAGTTACAGTGAGGAAGAGGAAGAGATGCCAGACAGTGATGAAAATGGTTCCTACAGCAACAGTTCTGATCCCTCAGATGACAATAAAGCAGTGGCAATCATCAAATCTGTTGGGGAGCTGTCAGTACCAGAAAAGTACAAGTCTGTCCATCGAATACGTGTAAGTGGCACTGGGGGGTATTTAAGGGTTTTCCTGAATGATTCAGTCCATGGGTAGTGAAATTCAGTTCCCTGGTAGTTTTGCCTTCAGGTAAACTGAAGTGGGCAAAGAAACAGTTCATGAGCTGCTCATAAAATCTGAGGTGTTTGAATTTTATGGTAGAGCAGGCTTCATTAGATTTTTTTTCCCTTACCATATCTCACTTTGTCTTGCTGATATCTCCCATTTGCATCTTCTGGCCAGTCATTTTGTATTTCCTGTGTTGACCTTTTCTTCTGTTCCCTCCCTGGTGCCCCACTGAAGCCCAGCTGTGCTTTCCCTGTCTGCCATGGCACCGAGGAGCGCTGCAGGCTGGTGCTCAACCACGTCCTGGAGGTGAGTTCACTGCCACCTTCCTCAGGATGCTTCACCTCCCACCCAATCCTTCATCTGCTCTGTTTGCCAAATATTGCTCTCGAGGTGAATGAAATCATTTCTCCCTTTTGCAGGGTTTGAAGTCTGTTGACAGCAGTGTTAAAAAAGAGGGTGACCTTCCTGCAGCTGACCCCAGCACTCCAATCCCGTTGAAATACGAGGATGAATCCACCAGTGGTGGTCCTGAGTCTCTGGAAAAACAGATGGCCTTATTTCTAGACAAAAGTAAGTTATATTGTTGTGCAAATAAGACCTTTCCAGTGCCAACACAAACTGCTGCTACTTTATTTTGATTGTCAAAACAGTGTGCTTAAATCACTAATTACAGCATTGCCTAAGGAAAAGTGCACTGAAAATTGGAGAACAGTCTGTTCCTTTTTAAATATGAAAAGAGGAGCTCATTTGAGTTGTTTTGCATAGCAAAGAAGCTTTTATTAGTCAACACATGATTTTACTGGACCCTGTTTAGATGTGGCTTTCAGATGACTTCCATAAAGGCTTGGTATTTTGAGGTTTGGTATGTGCAGCACCGTAAGTTTTGTGGGTTGATTTAAAAATAGCCTTCATTTCTTTATGTGTGTGTGGCCTGGATGTTTTCTGGAAGAATTTCTCCCTTCTGGCAGGTTTTGTTCCTGCATTAGGTGCTTGAATTGCATATAAAATGTTAACTAGGATTTTGGTTTTTTTCCTGTACCTCTACAGTTGTGAAAAGAAGCAGCAAATAAAAGATGCTTTGTTTGCTTAAATGCTCAAACTCCTGAAGTTTCAGACTACAGTCTCTCTGTTTTATTTTGTTCTGGAGTGACATAAAAAGTTCCAGGAAAGACTTTTTGTTTGAAAGTAGTGGAGTTTTCTGCAGGGCAAGGAGCCCTGTAAGCATAGCCCAGAAAAAAACTTACCTTGCCTACTTTGGCAGTTTTTTATTCTTTCCCTTCTCCTCCCTTCTGCCTTTGAAAAATCTCTGAATAAGAAGCCAGTTCAATTTTGAGTTGTTAACACTCACACAGATTCCTGCATCTGGTTGAGTACATCCCTGAAGCAGCAGCAGAGCTGCTTGCTCACTTCTGTTTCCCAGTCCATGGGTTTGTTTTCTGTGATGTGAATTATGTCTTTTCTCTGCCACGTGTACATATTTACGTACATGTGGAAAGGGTAAGTGCTCTAAATCCTGGAATTTCTAACTTCAAGAGACCTACCTATGAACAGTGGGTGGATACAGGGTATGTGCAGTGTGTGTTTTTAGCTGGCTGGGGTGTTACCGTTGTAGATGGGTCTTTGTCCTAGTAGAACATGTACTGCTTAAGGATTCATTATATTTACTTACTATATATTTATATAATGTGGTGAGATAGTGCATTTACAAGTCAGGCCTTGTAAATCCACCTTAAGCAAGAAACTCATTTCTGTGTGCAAATGCTGTCAGGGCAAAATGCTGTCCCTTGGTGGGGACAGGCCTTAAATCAGGAACAGTGACCTGTTCTTTCTGGTTCCATAACCACTGCAGTATCAAAGAAAAGCTTCATAACCTTATGCAGAGGATATCCTGAAAAAAGTGTGAGAAAGTGCTTGGTTTTCCTTGTGGGAAGGATCAGGTTATCCAGGTTCTTGTGTGCTGGAGGCTAAACCCACACATGGAGGATTTCTCACTGAGGCTGTTCATATAGAAACTAAGTATTTATCTTAAGGATGTGGTGGAGAACATGAGACAAATTCTGCCTGTGACTTTCCTGTGGTTTTTCTATTGCTCCCTGAGGGAGAAGTGTTGGCCTCTGCTCCTGTGTTCCACAGGCTGTCTGAGGTCAGAGAGGTCACCTGCACTGTCCCACTGCATTCCAGCATGCTGCTGCCAGGAGCAGTGCGTGGAGAAGTGCCACGTGTTGGGTGTGTTCTGCAGATGATACTGGAGTGGCAGGGCTGTAATCGGGCAATTCCCATCCTGCCTGTGCTGGCATGTGTTAGAGGGGAGAGTCACTGATGGGGTTCTGTTCCTCTCACAGTGGGCTCCTTCCAGAAGGGGAAGCATTCCAGTCAGTCAGGAATGATTCCTGGATCGTGGCAATACAAAATGAAACTCCAGCTCATCCTGAAATCATCAAGAGCTTACTATGTCCTGTCTGATGCTGCAATGATCCTGCAGAAGTACGGGCGGGCGCTGCGCTACATCAAGCTGGCCTTGCAGTGCCATGGTAAGATCCTTGAATGATTTGTCACCTGTGCCACTGCCTGGAGAGACCTGTCACCACATCAGAGTGTGCATGATTTTCCCTGTGGTGTGCAGTGACAAGTCTGACAAGCTTGTGTTTAACTGAACTCAGTGTCCAGCTCAGTATTCAGGGCAGAAGTCTGAAGTGAGGATAACTTCTGTCACTGAAGTTAGAAAGATGATCCCATTTTGACAGGTTGGGAACTTGAGGGCACATTGGAGCTCCAGGGCAGTTGAATTTGGGAGAATCTGTCCTGGTGCCAAGGCCAAGACAGTGTTCTGTGCTCCACGTGATGCTGTTGCAAGCTGGTGTTTATTCCCTGGTGGTTCCCATGTTATTTAAATATATCTTTGACTCTGAGAAATACTAAACCTCTTCAGCAGCTGAATTGGATGCTAAAATGGAATATATCTTGAAGTATTACTGAGGAAAAGGAAAAAAGTAAAATCAGGCTGTTTAGACTAATATTGCCATAATGAGAGTAACCAACTGGGAAATGCCAGTAGCTTAGTGCCTAAGTGCTGCTATTTCCCTGCCATAAGGGAAGGCTCCTGTCTTAGGGCAGGAGGAGGTTTATAAAGAAACCCACTTGATCTTAGCACAAAGCATCAATAGGCATCTCAATAACTCACAGGACTCGGCAGCTTTCAGTCTTTTATAGTCTTGTATAAACTCTACCTTTTGGAAATTAACTTTTCAGGCTGTATTTCCCTTGAGTCAATCTGCAGAAAGTCAGTTTTCCCTTGGCCAAATCTGAGGTTAGCATTTGTAATTACCAGAGTGACTGCTCATCTTGGACAGCATAGGGGCTCTTTAAACCATCAGCTGTGTAGAGCAAGTGTGACTTTAAAATAGGTTATTTCTTCTGAGGATAACACATTGTCACACTTATTCTCTGTCTGCAGACAGGTAACATAAAACCCAATTATCTTGTCAGTCTGTTTCAAGCCTTTTAATGTGTAATCCTTCTCTTTCCCCCTCCCTGATCCATGTTGTTTTTTCCCCACCAGATACCTACTGCTGTCTGTGTGGCAGCATGCTGCCCGAGGTGCTGGTGTTCCTGTGTCAGTGCTTAACCCTTTGTGGAG
Organism: Emberiza elegans; assembly: GCA_024865655.1. Classification (NCBI taxonomy): domain Eukaryota; kingdom Metazoa; phylum Chordata; class Aves; order Passeriformes; family Fringillidae; genus Emberiza; species Emberiza elegans. The sequence goes on along the minus strand of JALJVW010000241.1, from coordinate 3,130,603 downwards.
ATATCCAGTTAATGCTGGCTCAGAATGCAAACAACAGAGCAGCTTACCTTGAAGAATATAATTACCAGACTAAAGAAGATCAGGAGATATTGCACAGCCTTCACAGAGAATCCAGGTGCCAAGGTATGGTCCTGACATGGGAGAAGTGCCAGACTTTGCATACGTGACAGACATAAATAATTCCCCTGGGTTTCCTCAAAGCCATGCACTAGGAGAGCTTGTGGCAGAGGGGTTATTGCACTTCACTTCTGCTTTCTTCAGAGAGGGCTCATCCTGCCTGTCATACAGAAGGGGGTTGTCAAGGTATTGCATGACATGGCCTGAAGCTGTGAAACAACTAAAGGCAGTAACTGCTTCAGTGATAAACAGAATCTTCCTGACATGAGTCTTGTACTTTGTCTGGGCAATTTCCTCTAGACTTAAATTAGAGAAATAGTGTTAGACTCAAAGGCTTTGCATTTTGTTTTCCAGTGTTTGCCTGGGCTACAGATTTATCCACAGACTTGGAATACCAGCTTTCTGTCAGCTGTAAATGCTATGAAGCAGCTTATGAAATCCTACTCTTCAGTAACTTAAAAAGCCAAAACCCAGAGCAGCACATCCAGGTGCTCAAGAGGATGGGCAATATCAGGAATGAGATTGGAGTGTTCTACATGAACCAGGCAGCTGCAGTGCAGACTGAGAGAGTGGGCAAGTATCCTTTTTCCATTCCTGACCATTTCATGGAGCTACAGCAGTGATCAAGTTCACTGATTGTATGAAAAAATCTATTTCTGTTTATAAAGAGGACATTTAAATGACTTTGTAGTTTTTTAACGTCCACTGTGATTATTTGTTTACAGGAGATCACTGTGGCTTGTAAACGTGTAGTTAATTGAGCCCAAACTGAATAATGGAATATACAGTTTGGAAAAAATCCTTTAAATGTGTAGAATGATCTCAAAAAGCCATCAGGGAAAACTTCAAACTCTGAGGAATTTGAGTCTCTAAGCCTTGTGTTTCACCCTAGTGAGTAAAAATGTCTCGACGACAGAGCAGCAGCTCTGGAAGAAAAGTTTCTCCTGCTTTGAAGAAGGAATTCAGAATTTTGAGTCCATTGATGATGCCACCAATGCTGCCCTTCTGCTGTGCAACACGGGGAGGCTGATGAGGATCTGTGCCCAGGCCCACTGTGCAGCTGAAGGGGACTTCAAAAGGGAGTTTTCCCCAGAGGAGGCCCTTTATTACAATAAGGTAACCCCAGACCCCAAAATGCCTTCTGCTGTGAGGTATTTGTGAATACTTTGGTAAATATATTTAAATTTGTGTGGAATAATCTGGGATGGCTGCCCTGCCTCCATACTACCCCTAATCCTTGCTGTGGGGGCTTTGGTGGTGCTGTTGAGGTTTGATTGCTGTGACGTTCACATGCTGATATTGAACACAAGGCAGTGCCACACACAAGGGAGAGGAATTGCATGGTCAGAATTAAAGTGATTATCAAATGGGAAATACTGAAGAAGGCTCAGGGAGATATTTTGAGTAAAGGGAAGTTGAATTGTAGTTGTTAGAAATTCAGGCACTAACTGTGTGCGTGATTTTGTCATTTGTAGGCTATTGACTACTACCTGAAGGCACTGAGGTCTCTGGGGAAGAGGGATGTGCATCCAGCTGTTTGGGATTCTGTGAACTGGGAGCTGTCTACAACCTATTTCACCATGGCAACTCTGCAGCAGGATTATGCTCCCTTATCCAGAAAGGCTCAGGAGCAGGTAACAGAGGGCATTCATCGTGTCTGAAAAATGCACTGTTGGCATCCTGGAAAACTGAACGGGGGGCAAAATTGGTACTGGAATTGTAGAATCATACAATGGTTTGGGTTGGAAAAGACCTTAAAACCCAGCATGTTCCACTCCTGCCCTGGTCAGGGACACCTTCCACTGTCCCAGGCTGCTCCAAGCCCTGTCCAGCCTGACCTTGGGCACTGCCAGGGATCCAGGGGCAGCCACAGCTGCTCTGGGCACCCTGTGCCAGGGCATCCCCCCCCTCCCAGGGAACAATTCCTTCTCATTATCCCATCTAAGTCTTCCTTCAGCTTAAGGCTGATTCCCCTTTGTCCTACACTTCATACTTTTGTGAAAAGCCCCTCTTCAGGGATTTTTTTCCTTTGTATTTATTTGTGTTGTAGATAGAGAAGGAAGTCAGTGAAGCCATGATGAAGTCCTTGAAGTACTGTGATATTGATACAGTGTCTGAACGACAGCCCCTGTGCCAGTACCGAGCTGCCACCATCCACCACAGGCTGGCTTCCATGTACCACAGCTGCCTCAGGAACCAGGTACTGCTCCAGGAAATTTCATTTTCTACATTCCATCCTTAACATGCTCGGTGTGTGTGGAGCTGATATTTATCCTTTTACCTGTAGCTGGGATACATTTATTTCAATTACTTAACCAAAGAAACGAGTGCTGTTTCCCAGCCCTTTCCCAGTAGACCCTTGCAGTGGCTCCCCATGACCATCCAGAGAGGGGGATTTACTGTGTGCCCTCCTGTGAGTGCAGGTTGGTGATGAGCACCTGAGGAAGCAGCACCGAGTCCTGGCTGATCTCCACTACAGCAAAGCCGTGCGGCTCTTCCAGCTCCTCAAGGACGCCCCCTGCGAGCTGCTGCGTGTGCAGCTGGAGAGAGTGGCCTTTGCAGAGTTCCAGATGGCCAGTAAGTGCAGCTCTGGCTTGAAACAGCTTTCCAAACCACCACTGCCTACTTAGTTTCATTTTTAGATAACTAAATTTATATGAGAGCAGGAGCAATCTGCTGCTCAGAATAGAATTTTCCTCAAGAGAAGAGAGAAGGCACTTTTGTCTTGCTGCTTTTCAGCTGACTAGGGCAGTAAGGGCTGTCTTCCTAACTCTTGAAGTCTTTGGATGGAAGAAAAATACGGTCTGTAACATCAGCCTTTTGTACTTCTTTTTTTAGGTCAGAACAGCAGTGCTGGGAAATTAAAGACTTTGTCTGGGGCCCTTGATATAATGACCAAAACCAAGGGTGCATTTCAGCTCATCAGGAAGGAGCTTGTGGCAGAAACTGAACAGGTAAAGGAGCTTCAAGTGGTGTGATACCTGCTCCCTTCTGGCTCATGCCTTCATAAATAAGGGGGCATTTGGCAGTTAAAATATTCCTTGGCTACTTTTCCATAGAGCCAGTGGCTTAAAGATGTGGGCAGAGTTAGATGTATTGCAGCTCTCACTTAACGTGGAAGTAGATTAAAAAAATTCCTCTAGAAATGATCCAGAGATGGATTAAAACATATTTCTGAACAGATGTGGACTGCCTGACTCTGCAAATGGACTTTTTTTGTGCAACTCTCCTATCCCTTAAAAGTCTTCTCTAAGAACTTCAGAATTTGTGTATAATGAAAAAAGTTCTCTGTGTCTGGTATATTTAATATTTAAATATTAAAATGTGCAGGGCTGTCTGTAGCCAGTGTGAATTATGTTCCTGATACCTCAGACAAGAATTACTTGCAGGATGTGCTGATGTGTGTGTCCCTTGCTGGTAGTTTGGGTAACACATCTGAAAGCTCACCTGCAAGAGGGGTTTTTTAAATCACTCCCTGTATTTAAGTGGTGGAGTTCAGTGAAATTGTTTTGGGTTGTTTGTCTCCTGTAGATCAGCAAGGATAAAAGTCCTCCTGAGAGCGTGTCAGTGAATGATTCCTCTGCAGGCCTTAACAAAGAGGAAGTCTTGAAACTGCTTGGGATTTTTGAGTCCAGGATGTCTTTTCTTCTCCTCCAATCCATTAAATTGTTAACTTCGAGCAAAAAGAAGATTGGGTGAGTTGAAACTTGGTGTCCTTTATCCTGAGTGTAGTGAGATCGATGTGTGACTGAGCAGAGTTCCTGGGGGAGCAGCTCCTGGGTGTTGCTGGTCTCTTGATGCATCTTGCTGATAAAGTGTCAGTGGAGTTTGGCAAGCAGAACACCTGAGAAGAAATTCAGGCACATCAGTAATGCTGCAAGGAGAGGGATGGATGTGGGGAGATGTGCCCTGGTGTCAGAGAATTCACTAATTCCTAATGGACTCTTCTGTCCTGCTGCTGGCATTCAGGACAAACCTGAGTTCTTTTTGTGCTGACTTTGAAGAGATGTTGAGATTTGTCGTGGCAGCAAATTCCTTCTCCCCCACTCCTTCTGTTGCTTTGATCTGAATGTGTGTGGTGTTCCTTTTGGGACCCAGAAAATACCTTTTACTCCCCCTGCAGCAAGTGTGTGACTGCAGGAGCTGCTGCTAATGTTACATAAAGTGAAGTTCTGAAAATGTGGCATTGGTTTTAGAGGATTCTTTTAGGCTTGGAAGTTGGGTTAATAGTTTTGGGGATTGAAACCCTGCTGATGGAAGAGCTGTTTTGCTAAAAGTAAACTGTGAAATGAGTTCATTGTGCCCAGGAAGTTGTCTGCTGATAGTGGGAGACTGGAAAATAAAAAACACGAGAAGAGAACACAGCCTGGGTGTGTTTTTAGCTGTTTTTCAGGCACTGTTAGGAGCTTGCACCTCCTAAAAAAGAGCTTCCACAAGGTGGCAATCTGAATATGTGAAACACACAGAATTTTTACAGGATAATTTATATATTACCAAGCAGATGTCACAGCTAACTGAGTAAATGGGTTAGTTCTGTTGTCTCATAACATGAGCAACTCCTCATTTTTGTTTTGGAGGGTTTTTGCCCCCACATTTATCTTGGCATCATTGTGAGGTTTTGCACTGAAGATTCCGCACAGGGAACCTGTTACAGTTTGAATGCTGTGCAAGGGGACTCTTAAAATCTCCTCAGCTCCTTGAAACTTTGAGGCCAAGCTTGAAACTACCTCTGATTTAACCTTTCTTGTGCCTTCTGTGCATCCTGTGTGCATTTCCTCCCTTCTGCTCTGCAGAGGGGAAGTTCTGCCCTCTGCTTTGATAATGGGGTGAAAAGGGAGGAAATTGGAGCTCAAATGCTGCTTCAGAGTCTCAGGTGCTCTTTGACAAAAAACAGGAGAATGTGTAGGAAATGTAGTGTTTGGTAGGCAAACCTGCAGCCTGGCAGTCAAAACGGATGAAATCAGTTGTGCCCTCCCAAAGTGGAATCATGAGCAGAACAGAAGTTGGCTTTGCAAATTGGAGGGGAAAAGTAATTGAAAGTAATTCTTTGTTCTGGGAATACTTGTAACTTGTCCCAGAAATACTTTGCATTTCAGTGGCTTTTTATTGACTACCTGTTCTGTTTAATAAATGAACCTGATTCCTGCCAAGTGTGTGATGAATTTAATTTGCTTCAACATTTCTCAGTCCTTCCTGTAGCACTTGCAATTAACCTGACTGCTGCTTGTGCATTTTACATTCTATTATATTTATGTTTTATGTTCCTGCCTGCAGTATAAACAGAATGCACTGACTGCAGTGCAGGGAGTGGGGGGGGCAGAGGGTGTCCCCAGTTATCCAGTTGGGATACTCAGTATCCAGTATCCCAGTATCCAGTTGGTCTTGGGGCTTCAGCTGCTCGTGGTGACCCCGAGATGTGTTAGAAAGTCTCTTTTCCCAGCCTGGTGCTCGAAGAAGGAGTCAGAGCTCTTCAGTTCTTGGTCTCAAGGTTGTTCATTGTTCCTTATCTATAAAATTCTTTCTCCTGGCCTGCCAAGGTCTGCTCAGCAAGACAATCCGAGGCACTCTGCCTGCCCCTGGGGTGGTGTTATCTTTTCATACTAAAAATTACATGTACAATATTTACAATTACTTCCCAGTACCTATTGCCTATGTTAGACAGTGAGCTTCTACTCTAAACCAATCCAAAAGTGCCACCATCACAGCAGAAGATGGAGGCCAAGAAGAAGAAGGAGAAAGGCTGGACACACCCAGATCCCTCCATCTTGCCCCCTGAACCCCCATACCAAAAACCCCAAAATCTACTTTTTCACCCCGTAATAAATTCACTATCATTCTACTTAAACTGTTGTGGCTTGCTGATCTTCATCTAAGGTTGGTGACTTGCTCCACGCGTCATGATCAAACCTACAGGCAATTTTGGGCTCTGTGCCAGGGTCTGTGAGCCCCCTGGCAGGGGTCCTGGCAATCCAGGACAGGCAGAGGGATGTCCGGAATTCTGACAAGTTGGGATACTCACATTTAATATTTTTATTAACATTATTGAATAATGCTGTTGATGTGCAGAAGGCAGAGCTGTGGTCAGTCACGAGTTGGGATTCTGTGCTCTCTTTGCAGGGGCAGCAGTGAGGAGGAAGCAGCTCTGAGGACAAACAAGCAGGTTTATTCCCTGCTGCTCCGTGCCACTGCCAACAAGGGGCTGTCGCTGCTGGAGCGCAGCGAGCTCCTGCTGAGCCTGCTGGAGCAGCTGGAAGGCAGCCCTGGCCTGCAGTGAGGGCTGCCCTGCACAGCTGCAGCACCAGTGCCTTGCTGGGAGCACTGGGGTGTTCCCATGGGGTCTTTGTGGTCACTGAGGGTGAGCTCTCCACTGTTGTTCCCTTGGAACCTGGGAAAGCACAGGGATTCCTTTTTAGCCCCACAAAGCTCTCCTTGTTCGGCTCGTGGTGTTTCTTTGTTTGAAATGCCAGCTTGGAGTTCTGGAGATAAAAATGGAACTTTGCACCGTGGGGAAATTCCTGGTTTTTCTCTTGCAGTGAAATCTGTGTTTTGCGTAAAGATGTAACCTCACAGCTGCTCTGGTTTGGTATTTATTGAAATGTGGTTTGTAAGCAGGGCTGCACTGGAACACTTCCACTGCTAAAGGCAGCCCAAGCTGTACCAGGAGATTTCTGGATGCACTTCTTAATCCCAGGGAGGATCCTGCACAAAAACCTGTGCCTTTCTAGCTTTGATGTGACTCTTGCAATTTATCAGCCATCTCTGGGATTTTGTTTTGGAAAGTGAATGGTTTCAGCTATGTTGGAATTGATCAAGAATAGTATTATCTTTTTCAGACTTGAAACTGTGAATAAATGAGAGGATATTTTTAAATAAAAATTTATTTATTAAATATAAACAGATCAGTCTGCCTTGTTTTTCTTGATTGTGACCCTCCTCAGAGCAGCAAACTTTAATTCAACAGAATTAAAACTATTGGAAAGACAAATTTTTAATTTTTTTGAATAAAAATCTGTAAACTCCAATCAAGCACTGAGTTGGGGTCTTACCTCAGCATGTGAGGACTGGGTTTTTTTGCTAGTATGTATTATTTGAAGATAAAATTATCCAGAATATAACATCTGATGTCCTGATGTTCTTATACAAATAAATGTGATTCTCTATTGCATAACAACAGTATAAACCACTTTACATAAAGGTAGAAATAGGTTTTACATGCATTCATATGGAATTAGATGAGCTTTTTAAGGTCCCTTCCAACCCAAACCAGCGTGGGATTCTGTGATCTTCCAGCAGTTTGTACCCTCAGAGATTCCATTTCATCCTGAGACAGGGAAGTGTTCCATGAGCCAAACACTGTCCTGCTGTGCCCAGTGGGACTGCTGACCCCACACTCTGGAATTACTCAGCTTACAGGAACAGAACTCGGCTTCCCTCTTGTTCCAGCTGTGGAGCCTCTCCCGTGGATGGAAATTCAGGTCCCAGCCTCAGACTTTGCCTGAACTGTGCAGCAAACGAGGCTTTCTCTGTTATTCCAGGAACCTCAGCACTGTGCTAACACCACAAATGGCTTTCAGGAGGATTATAATTGAGTATATTATGATTCAAATCTCCTGTGAAGGCCCTGGCATTAGCTGGAGGGAGCGTTAGTGCTAAATAGGATTATTTTTCCCCTTCCAGAGATAAACAAAGCATAAACTACATCCAGAACAGACAACTCTAACACCATTATTAACTCTGATAAGCCAGTTTATTTCCCTGTTAATAAATCCTTCATTACAGAACAGAAACCAAAAGCTACTTTTGAAGACCCTGGTAGGGTAACAAGGGGCAATAGCTGCCCTGAACTGACAGCAGCCCCACACAGAGCAACTTCACTGCAAGAATTCTCCTGTTCCACTAAGAATCTACAATTAACATTTTAATACAAATATTGGAAAAGCAGAACAACGAGCAAACAAGTTTACAAAAAAAAAAAACTTCATTGGAATATGGGGGTTTTTCCTACAAAAAAGATGTGCAAGTAAAACTGATCATACAGAGGAATCCAACCTGAGCTGTGTGCTGGGGGATACCTGAGGTGAGGTCTGGGGCTGATTGCAGTTTCTCAGTGTTCACAGCTGCTTTTCAAGGACAAAATATTCACAGTGCACACAGGAGGAAGGGGGAAGAGCTGGATGCTTTAAGGATGCTGGACAGATCCCAGATTTCTTAAGATATTTAAGTGCAACTTTCTCAGAGCCATCCCTGACCAGGACAGTGCTTCATAATCCCCAAAACCACGGGCTCTGCAGACTGGAAAAGCCCTCCTGGAGCGCCTTGCTGGGCAGGCCGGGCTGTCAGCAGGAGCAGCTGTGTGGCTGCAGGGCTGTGTGGATGGCAGCAGCCAGGTCCTGCGCCGTGGGGTTCCCTGCAGTGCAGCTCACGGCGACGCCGGCACCTCGCAGGGCCTCTGCTGTGCTGGGGCCGATGGCAGCAAACTGCAGGGACAACGCTGCACGGTCAGGGCTCGGCTCTCCAGCTCAGGCTGAAGAATCGCAGCATTAAAAGGCACCCCTCAATGGAGCTGCTTAGCAGGGACTCAGGGAAGATGAGTATTTATCTTGCCATTACAAACACTGAAAGCTCCGAGTCCCACGAACAGGGGAAAAGTGGAGGAATTTTAATCAGGCTGCAGCCTGGTGCAAGCAACAACTCCTCACACCATGGCATCACTCAGGGAAAATGAAATCTATCCCAATGGAGATGGGGGATTTGGTTGGGGAAAATATTCCAGGTGAAAACAATTTTGTTTTTAAAATCCACCCAAGGCCAGGTTGGATGGGGTTGGAGCAACCTGGTGTAGTGGAAGGTGTCCCTGCCTACAGCAAGGGGGTGCAATAAGATGGGTTTTAAGGTCCCTTCCAACCCAACCCATTCTGAGATTTTATAATAACATCTTTAGTATAATTCTATATAATCTTGTTATAAACTGGGGTTTTCTTCAGAGAAATAAACATAAACTGAAGATAAAGTTTAAAGTGGTTGTTACAGCCTTTCTATCTCATTTGCCCACCCCAAATTTACTGCCTCTCATATTCCACCATTTGTAAGAGAAGATACCTTGACTTGGTTGATCAAATCCCCTGAAAGCTTCTGGATGTGCTGGAGGCAGAATTTGACACCGGAGGGGCTGAAGAACACCACGCTGGCAGGGATGCCCTGGGTGAAAGAAGCAGAGGCTGGCACAGCTGACTCCCTCCTCCAGCAGTGTGCCAGTGCCTTGGCACATGGGCACAGCACACACGGAATGGCTTTAGCCCAGAGGGCAGGGCTGGATGGGAGATTGGGAATTGTTCCCTGGCAGGGTGGGCAGCCCTGGCACAGGTGCCCAGAGCAGCTGGGGCTGCCCCTGGATCCCTGGCAGTGCCCAAGGCCAGGCTGGACACTGGGGCTTGGAGCAGCCTGGGACAGTGGGAGGTGTCCAGGTGTCCCTGCCATGGCTGGGGTGGCACTGGATGAGCTTTAAGCTCTCTTCCCACCCAAACCATTCCATGATTCTGTAATTCTATGATGGAGGCTCCTAACATGGACAAAACAGGTGGCCAACCTTGAGAAATGGAAAGCAGTGATTACTTTTACACAAACTACATAGGGCAGATTACTCCCAGATTCTGATTTGTGATACACAGCAAAGATGCCCAGTGATATTTCAGTTACACTACTTCAAAAATGGAATTTTCTGGGAGGCATTGTCACCTGCCCCAGAAAATCCCAAACTACCTCAGGGTCCAGTACCTGCTGGGAGAAGTAACCGCTCAAAGATTCCTGCAGATCAGGGTGCTGGGCTGCCTGATAAACAGTGAGGCTTTCCAGGGGTATGCCTGCAATCAGGACATGCAGCCACAATTAATTCATTCATTCATTTCTATTCTTTCAGCTCAGCACTCACAACAGCCTAACTGCACTGAAGTGTAACTATTTGTGGCTAAAAAGACACATGGAAGTTCTGTGAAGGATTTGCAGGTCCCAGAGCTGTGGGCAGCCAGCCAAGCTCCCAGTGTTTACTCCTGTCCTCTCCTCAGCAAGCTCCACTTTTACTTCTTCCAATTTGGTTCACAAGCTTTAGATACAACTTTTCTCATCACTGACTAATTAAAATGGGTCTCCAGGGGAAGTTCAACCTTTTTCTCTAAGCACTGTAGGAAGTACTTCTCTTTTCAGGGCTCCACAAGGAAACAGGAGAGCTGAGGAATTGGGTTTCTCTCCTGTAAACACACAAACAAGAACTTTAATTAACTCAGGCCTTTAATAAAGAGTAAATGTGATTGAATACATTTTAAAGGTATCAAATGCTGATTTATCAAATGCCTCACCACAGACACAGCTCTGAGGTAACTGAAAACATCTGCAGCCCCAACTCACAGGGCAGGCTACTTAGCAGGAACATTAAAAATGTTCCATAACTAGAATATGAACATTGGCTAAAAAGATAACTTCCTTTGTACAAGGGGAATAGAAATGCACTTTATCTCCTCCTCAGCACAACCTGCCTCAATCTGATATTTAAAATCTGTCCCACTCAATAAATGACAGAGCTCTCTATAAAAGAATATTCAGGCAGACAAAGAAAGGACAATACTGTGCTGGAAAGTTTTGGTCTATCTGCAATTCCATTTTCTTAATTCCCCAAGGAAAAAGGATTCTGGTTGCAGTGCTGGGGTGGGAGTGGATATCCTCACATGCTTTTGTCAAATTAGGAATTTAACAGCAGACTTGCTTTGCACAGCTTTTGCCTTTTCTATAGATAAGAAAATTTCAAGATTAAATTCTACACAGATTGATACAGCTTTGGATTCAGCTTTCCAAAGAAATGCTGAAATTATTTTATTACTAATTCAGATTTGTTACTAGATTTTTAAGAGACAATTACTGGAGAAGAAATGTTTTTAAGTGCTGGAAGGAGATTGTTGGTTTATGCAAGCAGACATTCTTCAGGGATTAAAAACAAAGGGCAGCAGGGTGAAACTCAAATGGAAAGACCCCTGTAGGAGTCAACCCAGACACACCTGAGTGTCCTGACTGCACACTGAGTTCTATTAGAAACCAGATATTCTTAAATTAAAATTAAAAATTAGAGGATGAATGAACTTGGCTCAGAATGTAAAAAGATTTTTAAATTAAATAAAATTGGAATGTTCCAGCATCAATTTTCCTGCAAGTCATGGCAGTTATTTGAAATGTCAGTGTGATACCTGTAAACAAACACCAATTCTTTTGGTACAGAAAAATTCCTTGGTAGGCCTGAACCACACAACAAGAACTGGGATCTCCTGCTTCTGTAGCCAAATATTTGCCTTGGGAAGAGTAAAGCCAGACTGTCTTGGAGTAAATTCCTTTATTTCCCAATCCCTTAAACTGAATCCCTTTGTGTTACCAAAGCACAAAAGGTGACAACAAAAATAATCTCATTATTTCAGCTTTTATTTTTATTCTGGCAATAACCTCTCATGATATAAAAAATTCAGAGCTATTCTTTTAATTTACTTCTTTATGCACAAACAAAAACGAATTTATACATAACAGGGAACATGAGATAATTTAATCTGTACTTCCAAGGTTGTTATAAAGCACTTGATCAGCTGAGAGCATTTAAATATGCAGAGCCCAATAAATCCTGGAGGATATTTCTATGTCTCAACAACAAACAGGCTCCAGTGACTGAAATTCACTGCTTGGGTAATTTTTTTCACCTTCATACAACACAATAAACAGGTATTTCTCTTGTCTTTCTGCTCAAAAAAATCCCTGGTAAATATTAATTCATTGCCAGAAGTAGATTTTCCAGCACTAAAAATCAGCTGAAACCTTTCTTTGCTTCAATACATTTGCTATTAGAATAGAGGAGATGGGTTATTCTTCACTCATGACATATTCGTGTTGCATTTTTAATTTTCAGAATTTATTATTTGATCTTGTGTTGGCAACTCCCATTTTTATCATTAAATATTCCCTAGAGCTGAAGTATTTTATTTGCCAGTGAATTAGAGAGCACTGTGCCCAGCAAAAACAATCCTTTCCAGCTCCCATCCCATTTTTCTTTTCCCTATAAATCTCTGCTGCTGGGCTGACTTTGAGAGCAGCTCTCATATCTGTACAAAAACTCTTTTTTCACGGATCCTACTGAGCCATCCACTCAAAAAATAAACAGCTCCTAAGCCTAAAAATCTTCCTTATTGCTACTGGAAATTTTAACAACTTAAGAGTAAAACTGGAAGTCAGCAAACAGACTTTTAAAATTCCCCAATAATCTGATAATAGGTTGAGAAGAGTTACAGATGTAACCATAACAAAATGGTTAAACAAAACTTAAAGCATCACTTTAATTTCTTCAAAATCACTCAGTTTTGGTGCTGAAAACCAGATCTCTCTGGAACCACAGGGTAATTTTGGGGAGAGTCACCAGCAACCAAAATTTCTGATTTAGCAGCAATTTCCAATCATTACAGCTCTGATCTTCCAGTAAAAATAAACTTTTTCCTGCTGGCTCATATAGTATTTATTAATTAAGTAGAGGGTCTAAGATTACATGTAGATTAGTATCTTGTATATGTATTTTGAAGTATTTTTGCCTCACTGTGCACTTGATTTTACCTTAAGGAAATTCTGAAATGATGAAGGGACCTGAATTTATTTAGGATTACTTTAATTTAACTCCAACATTTTAGCCACTTACTTGAACAAATATATTCAGCTAATTTCTCAGCATTTCCAGCCATTTCTCCTTGTGGAACAAGACCAATTTCTTCCACTAGAACCAAAAGCAGCAAAGAAAAAGCCATGGAGAACAATGAGAACAATTCAGATTTCCTGCAGAACCAAAAGCAGCAAAGAAAAAGCCATGGGAAACAATGAGAACAATTCAGATTTCCTGCCACAGAACCCTGGGATGGAAAGGGAGGCACACAAATAATTTGTGTACAATCTCAGGCAGGTTAGAATCCCTTTCATCCAAATTCACTAACAAAAGCAATGACAAAACCACATTCAAATTAAGAACAAAGGGGTTTTTTTTCCTGTTTTGACCCAATTTTTCAAGCAGTGGCCATCAGATTACAACAAAAGGAGCAGAAATCCAGAGGCTGGGTTAGATCCATGGATATCCTTGGCTGGAAGCATGGATAATTCCAGTGTTTACACAATTACCTTTCTTCCAAATTAACCAGTTTAAACTTAAATTTCTTCCTCAGCAGCCCTGAACAGCAGCTCCTCCTCCAAAAATTGTACGTACAATCCAGATTTAGCCAATTTTTCTTTTTTTAAACCCCAGCTTACCTAAAGAGGCTGTAGCTTTTCCTACCACATATGTTGGTTTGATATTCCACATTTGTTTAAGACATTTTGACCAGGCTGAAAAACATTAAATTATACTAAATTAAATGAAATTTAAGCACATGGCAACAGAATGTGAATGCTAAATGACTATTTGGGCTTCTGTTTAATCTACAAATGCAGCAAAATTATAATAATAGCTAAAATTCCACTACACATTCAGTAAATCTGGATGTACAAATCCTAAAGGATCAAAAATAGATACTCCAAGTTTTTTATTGTCTTGTTTAAACCAGAGTAGCACAGGACACTGAGTCTTGTCTGGGAATACTGGGGGTGAAAAAAGAAATACAAACTACAACAGTAAAAATAAAAACCAGAAGTAAAAACCCAAGGATTTATTGCCTTTGAGAGGAACCCAAATAGGAACTACAGACTCATTTTTATTATGAAAATATTTATTTTCCAAAAGTCCTAATCAAGGTTAGGGATGGAATTTAGAGATTTCTTTTGATCTAAAGTCTTAATATCTTGTCCTCTGCTGCTGCAAATGCTACAATAAGCTGAGGGTCTCAGTGCATTTGCTGCTTACTCAAAGGTGTAACCTTACTCACAGGACGTTGATTTGTCCACAGCCCAAAAATGGAGCAGGTAACACAGAAACTCCATGCCAGAATCACCCAAGATAAGAATTTGGAAGAGTTTATAAGGATTTGGCATTTCATTGTGATGGGTATCTCTATTTAGGGGGATTCTTCCTCACTCCTCATCTCTTGGCTTTGATGCCTCAGCACGTCACCATGTTTTAGCTAATAATTAATTCACTTGAGAAATTTCTTGTTCAAGACAGAGAACTCCCCTTTTCTGGAGCATTTCATATGAATTATACGGGCACAGAAGTGATGGCCAGTTTTTATGAGAGGAGCTTCTCTTTAAGGGAGGAAAGCAGTCCGCAAGCAAACCAGGCACTGCAGCAGAACATCCCTTCTGCATGAGAGAACCAGAGCTGGCAAAGCTCTCACTAATCAGTAATTTGCACCAAAAGCTCCTTGCCTTCATTTTTCAGTGTGGAAAACACAACCCTTAAAAGGTTTGTGTTTTTTCAGTGTAGCATGAGCCCTTTATGATTCTGAAAGAACGATGACATTCAGGTTTCTTTACAAAATCATGCTCCAAATATCTACTGGTGGGTGAAATAAAATTAATTAAAATCCAAACTTCACAAGATGCTGGAAGAAAAAGACCAAGGAATATCCATATGTACTTACCCTCTTTTTTACTCTTCTCTTTTAAACATATCTTGATGGCTTCTAATGCTCTTGGGCTGGTAAAAATTAGGCCTCCATAGCACTCTGGATGGGAAAGCTATTTGGAAACAGTAAATTTAAGAAGTAAAAAAAAAAAAATTATAAATTAATTTTAAAAATCAGCTGATCAATTATTTTAACCTTGTTGCAAAGAGAACAGCTTCAATAATTGCCTGGAATGCCCCAACACTTGTGACAATTCACAATTTAAATATTAATTCTGTCTGACCAATTTAATTCTTTAACCAGCAAGGGCAAGCTCCTTGATGCTGTACATGAAATTTACTGTACAACCAGAGAATTATTTGTACCACACAGAGAATGATTAAATGGGATCTTGGCAACCAAATCCTGTTGGAAATAAGACAACTGAAAGAATTTCAAACTTACCTTCTCAAATAAGCTGTCAAGAGAGCTGAATTCAAATGACAAAACTGGGATCAACGTTGCTTCAAGGTTATAAGATCCTAATTCCTATCAAGAGAAGGTTTGCAGCTCTTGAAATAAACTCCAAACAGCATTTTTGCTTTTTCAAAGAGCTGACTAAGTCAGCACAAGCATTTCTCTTTGCTAAAGCAAAATTAAAAAGACATTTTATTTCCTTTCCCTGGTAAATCTAGTTTGAATTTGTTAATTATTTAATATTACAAGATTTTATTAAACAAACAGCTGTGGGACTGCGACCTTCTGAGGTACAGGAAACACCAGCACAAAACTCTGAAGTCCCCAAGTGCCCACCCAGTCCTGCAAATATCCCTGTGCATCTCTGTAATTCTGTCAGCAGGTTTCTTCTGAAGAAATAATCCTCCTTTATCAGGAATTCCTGCTCTTCTCAGTGAGATTTACTCACATGTCCAAGGGCAAGAGCAGAAGGGACCCCAGCAACAGGTAACCTCTATTTCACATCACATTCCCAGTAAAAACACAAAGAATTTCTGTAATCTTTATTCTGTCCAAATAAACATAATCAATACTAATTAATTCAAATGAAGCTGGTTTAATATCAGCACTTTCCTGAGAAGCTTTACAATGAATTCAGTACAAATGTGCCATCATTAATACAATTTTTTGCAGGAAGGGCTATTTTCCAAGACACTTTTTCTCTCAGCATAATTTCAGACGGACACTTCTAATTTTGATTAAGCCCCTTTTCCCACTTGAAACAATTCCACTCATATTTAATAAAAAAGTGACACTTCTTTTTTAGTTTTCTCAACATTTACTCACTTTAATATATGGATCTGGTCCTGAATCTTTGTCTTTGGGATCCTTCAGCAGCAGAACCTTCATTGTTCACTGAGGAAGCACGGCAGAACCCTGAAATACAAGAATGGAATTTATCTTAATTAGATCTAGAGGAGTTTTTGACTCTAACAGTGACTTCAGCAGCTCCAAGAAGCGGGCTGCTAGCAGTTGTACTGCTCCTTACACAGTGAGTAAACAGTTATTTGTGCATTCTCCAGGCAGGAGCACCCACCCTGATAAGGACAGAAAATAATATGCTGCCTTTAGATAACACTGCTCAAAGGAGAGGCTCTGGTAAACTCATCAAGGGGAACACATTTTAAAGAGTATTTTGTAAAAGCAGTAACAGGTCCTATAACGCCACCACGTTCTGCAATTGAATCAGCTCCTACCTACAAAAAGATCATTTATTCTGTTCATTTCCATGCACCTCCTGCTCATCAAAATGAGTATGCAAAGATTGATTTTATTTAATATATGTGTCTGTATGCACACATTTATACATCTATAATAATATAGATAATATTCATATGCCTTCTCTGATAGTTTAGGAAACAAGGCAGGACTGAAAACATCTGTTCTGCCATAAAAATGGAAGAAAAAAGACGAGATTTCTCAGTTCCTTACAAGCTTTGTGCTAAAGTCAAAGTTACAAAACATAAACAAACACACAAATAATACAAACAGAAATCCACTCTCTAAGTGCATATTTGCCCCAATTACAAGTGTGGTATTTTCCCTACAGATCACACACATAAGAAAATTCATCTTCTTCTAAATTCTTTCCCTGGATATCAGTTTTCAAATTTTGGCAATGACCTAATTGCTCCCAGAGCAAACACAGCTTAAAAAAACAAAACAAAACCCCAAAAAACCAACAAACAAAAAACCCAAACAAACAAAAAACTCCAAACCAAACCAAAAATAAATGTGTTTGAGGCTTTAAAGGGAAGATGAAAATTTGAGCCTACTTGTAGCACGTTTATAAAGCTGGAATTACATCCCAGGGCTCTGTGCCTTGCATTTCTCCTGGCTGGCAACAGCGAGTGTCCAATGCTCTTCTTTCCACGGCCTCATTAACAGCTCATTTCTTCATTAATTAGACACAAAGCGGTAAATGGAACGCGTTCCATATAAGCGAGGCTTGATCATTAATGAGAATTTCTTCAGTGTTTAGGGCATTTGAACGCGTTTTCCAGACTGGTATTTTTTACAAAGCCCAGAATCACGTTGTGCTTACTGTGCTGTCCCTGTCACCCTTCTCTGCGGTTCGGCTGGAATTATCCAGGGAATTTGGGTCGGGGGAAGCCGGGACACGATTTTTAGAGCGAGCAGCCTGATTCCTGCTTTAACTGGCAATTTTCACTAACGCTGGGTTTTACTTACAGTAGTTTTTGCTAATGTCGGAGATGCTCAGACAGTTTTAAAGCACAGGATCCCTGAGGCTGGGGAAGCCTCCAGGGTCACCGAGCCCGAGCAGTGCCCGATCCCCGCCGCGTCCCCAGCCCCGAGAGCCACCTCCAGCCCTTCCAGCAGGGATGGGGGCTCCAAACCGCCCTGGGCAGGCGGATTTAATCCCTGACAGCCATTCCCGTGAAGGAATTCCCTTTGCAAGGAAGTGACACCACAGCACCGAGAGGAAATCCGGGTTCACGGGGACAGGGGCGGTGCGGGCCGCGCTTCCCCCTTCAGGCTCCGCGGAGCTGCCTGCCGCTCTCTGTCGCGACATTCGGCGACATCCCGCGGCCACACCGCCCTTCCGTGCCATGGCCACGCCGGCCAAGCGCAGGGCGCGGGGCCCCGCCGGGGAGCAGGGCTCCCACAGCGGCTCCGGCAGCTCCGAGGGCTCCGACAGCGGCTCCGAGAGCTCCGGGTGCTCGGACTCGGACGAGCCCATCGCTGAGGTGAGTGGGACCGGCCCCGCACGGCTCCCGCATGGATGGGATTGGCAGGGATGTTCGGGATTGAATTGGGAAGGGATTGTTGTCAGGGAATATTCGGGATGGGATTGGGAAGGGATCGTTGTCAGGGGATATTCTGGAAGGGACTGTCACGGGATGTTCAGGAAGGGCTTCGGAAAGGATTATTGTCGGGGGATGTTCGGGAGTTGCCACATTTCACAGAGAAAAGCAAGACACAGCTCTTCCCAAGAATATTTCTGGGTTTCACATTTTCTGAACACCAGAGAAAGGAAAAACAATTCTTATCATTTGCTGTGCCTGTTTTTGTGCTAAAGTAGAACGCAATATGGAGATTGTTTACCCAGAGTGATGCTGTTTTGTTTCCTTGGCCTGTCAGGGCCAGGTGTGTGTGTGTGTGTGTCGGGACTGAGGGTGACAGGCACCAGATTCAGAGCAGTGTGTATAGAGTTGAGTGCTTGGCAGGTTCAGTTTAGATGTAATGTAATATAGTATAGAATAATATAGTATAATAAAGTAATTAATTAGCCTTCTGATAGCATGGAGTCAGATGCATCATTTCTCTCCTCTCATTGGCGGTTCCCTGAAAATCCTATATTGGGGAAGGGCTTGGGAAGGGATTGTCAGATGCTTGGGAAGGGATTATTGTCAGGGGATATTCGGGAAGGAATTATTGTCAGGGGATATTCGGGAAAGGATTATTGTCAGGGATGTTGGGGAAGGGCTTGGGAAGGGCCTGTGCCCCCACAAAGCCCAGCAGGCGCTTGGTGCGTGTCCTGTGAAAGCGCAGGGAATGTGTCCCAAAGTGTGTTCGCTGTGTTGCTGATGGAAGTTTTTGATTTTTTAACTGTTTTTCAAGTGTTGGGACCCCGAGGTCTCAGCTGTACACCCCCCTGGCCCTTGGTGTGCCCGCTCAGGTGTGGGGCTGGAGGTGGCTGCTTGGAAATGGTGCTGGCAGCACAGAGCATTAGCTCTTTTATTATTTGCTGCTATGTTTTATTACTGTAAAAATAAATTTGCTTCCTTTCATTGTAGAATCCCAGAATAGTTTGGTTTGCAAAGAACATTAAAGCCTGTCCAGTTTCACCCCCTGCCATGGCAGGGACACCTTGCACTGTCCCAGGGTTTTCCAAGCCCTGTCCAGCCTGGCCTTGGACACTTGCAGAGATTCAGGGCAGCCTGGGTCAGTGTCTCCTGAATTTTATTGCCTCCAAAGGGATTGTGTGCCTGTTTTCTACATTGCAAACAGATCTTTAGCTGTTCTTCCAGTGGACAGCAAAGGCCACAACCTCTGTGTGAGATTGAAGAGAGTTCTGAGGCTGAATGGTGGCAAAAGTGAGGCTGAATTGTTGAGGTTATTCAGGAGGTGTAGTTGAAACTGGCAATTAAAAAGTTGAATGATCTTGAACAGTGGAATAGGTGGGCAGAGTAACCTTGGCAGGAGTGACTTTTAATTTTGAATACCAATCAAAATATTGGTAGACACACAGCATTTGTTCTGGAAGGAGAAGCAGCAGTTCCCACTGTGGCTGCTGCAGTGCCTGGGTCTCATCATTCGCAGAGTTCCACAGTGGGGTTAATGATGCCAGGGGGATTTGGGGAAATAGCAGAAGTGTGGGTTTGGGTGTAATTATTTAAATGTCTGCAGCCATCTGCAGCTAAGGTGTTAGACCCCAGTGCTGAAGTTGCCAGGGTTTAATTGCCTGGGTCAAACCTCTCTCCAGGAAGAGTCTGTGCTACAGCAACTGTAATTGTGTGAACCTGATGGCAGGAGCAAAGCATTAAAGGTTTGTTCAGGACACAGTTGGTGGCTCAGTTTTGAAAAGTTGCTTTCACATATGTTCTCTAAAGGTCACAGGAGAAATTATAACAATTGCTGAGATTACTGCAAGGTGGAAATAAGTTCTGTTTCTGCTGTTTGCCATTATTGTCTTCAAGTTTCTTACAGGTTAGCTTTGTTCTGATATAACCTCTTGCCAAGTGTGTGTGATATTGTCTGTTTTACTCCACAGGAAGTGAATGTTGAATTTGAAGCACATTCCATATCAGACAATGACTATAATGGGATAAAGAAGTTACTACAGCAGGTACTGTGGCTGCTTGTCAGCTTGGTTCATGTGTCCATTGATAAATAATATCTAAGGAGTTGTGCAAAGGCATCAGTTCACATTCTCTGTGTTGATTTATAGCTTTTATATATTACTTTATTAGATAATCCCAGAGTAGTTTGGGTTGGAAGGGACCTTACAGCCTATCCAGTGCCACCCCCTGCCATGGGCAGGGACACTTTCCACTATCCCAGATTGCTCCAGCCTGCCCTTGGACACCTCCAGGGATGGAATAGCTGCAGCTTTCAGATCATACCAAACTCCAGAGGGACCAGTGTGGGAATACCAGCATGTGGAAGGTGCAGGAGCATGCACCTCCTGCAGCTGATTGTTAGTTTTTGCAGTTTATAATGAAGGATTATTATACATTATAATACATTACATTATAATGAAATCTCACTTTATTTTCTATTAAGTGGTCCATGAGATATCTCAGTGCCTGAAACTTAATACTTGTTTTCGTGTCTTTCAGTTGTTTCTAAAAGCTCCTGTTAACACTGCTGAATTAACTGATATATTAATACAACAGAACCATATTGGGAGTATTATCAAGGTAAGACAGATATTATATTTGTAATTGAAGTGCAATGTTTTCTTTGTTAAAATTATATTATTTCTGTATTTCAGAAGGGGATCCTGTCAGTTATTTGTGTGCTTTCTTGCTTTTTCTGCTTTAAGAGTTATTTTTCTATGGGACTGAAATTTTCCATGCCTGCTTTCAAGCAAAGGATGAATTTGATGTGTTGTTATTGCTGGTTTCTTTTTACATATGGAAAGCTTTTCCCTCCCCGAATTTCAGTGTAGTAATGCTGAAAATGCAATGGAGAGGTTTGTCACCATCTCCATGAGGAACAGGAGCTTGTGACTTTCCCAAGAAGACACAGCTCTTTGTCTCCCTCCCTATCAAAGCTTTATTGCTGTGTGGTTGTCAAGACACTCCAGGTTTACTGCATTAGAAACTGAAGGAAATTGGTTTTGTTTAAGGTGTTGCCATTCCCTGGGCTGAGATGCTGCTTAGTAAATGTGAGCTATCAACCTTTAGTGCCTTTCAGAGGACTCTGCTGTGGAAAATGCATGACCTGGCCCTCTCTAAAGCTGGCTCTGAGCACACTGAGATGTTCAGTGATGCAGCAGAATGTGCAGTGTGTGTTTGTACAGATCTCCTCAATGGTTTTCATCTGCTGATACCACCTGGAAAGAAAAACATCTTTTGCCTCAGACTGGAAATAGAATATCAGTATGAGTTGCTGCTTTTCCTTTCATTCAACAGCAAGCAGAAGTGCAGGAAGACAGTTCTGATGACGAAGAAGATGATGATGAAGTATTTGGTTTTATAAGCTGCTTGAACTTAACAGAAAGGAAGGTTGGTATTCCTCAGTAACATCTGGGTATAAATATTAGCATCCGTAATAAATGAGACAGCATCCTGTGTAACAAGCCTGGACAGCTGGACCAGGATTTGGAATTCCACTCTGGAGGACTGGGGTGATAAACCTTGAAGTGGCTCAGCTTTTTGGGGTTATAAAACTTAAAGTGGCTCAGCTTTTTGGGCAAACGTGAAGCAGAGAATGGAGCAGAGAGTTAAAACTGGGCCTAGTAATTCCAGCATAAATGAGCTGCCAATCTCTTGTATTTCCTCCCTTTGGTCTTCTGCAGTTTGGAGTTTTGCTGTGGTGCTGCAGTTCCTTGTTCCCATCGCTTCACAAGCTTTGTTTGCCCTCAGCTTTAGGGCTGGAGAATGATTTCACAGCAACTGTGCAGTGCTTTAGAGGCTGCTGAGGGAAATTGCCACCAGGCCTGTAGGAAGTTCCCTCCAAGGTGACGTTCAGGGTTTTCTTGTGTAAACAGTTGTTGTGTCAGGTAAAGGAAATGCACCTTTTGCTTGCAGGGCACCCAGTGTGCTGAGCAAATCAAAGAGCTGCTTCTGAGTCGCTGTGAGCAGAGCTGTGAGCAGCGGGTGGTGGAGCAGCTCAGCAAACTGCTCAACGACAGCACAAAGCCCGTGGGGCTCATCCTGAGTGAAAGGTTCATCAATGTCCCCCCACAGATTGCTCTGCCCATGCACCAGCAGCTCCAGTAAGTGTGTTTATTTTTTTTTTTTTCTTGCATGATGCTGAGTGGTATTTTTCATCATATTTTTCAGAATTACTATGTATATAGAGCTGGGTTAAGAGAGTTGATGCTATAGATATGAGTAAAGCGTGAACAAAAAAAAAAAACCCTCATATATGGTCTTTAGGTAATTTAAAAATATTTGTTATATCTTTATAAAGATATTTTTATATCTTAGAAAAGATATTTTTTTATATCTTTATAAAGTCCAGAACTTTCTCAAATTCTGTAGCAAATATAATTCGAGAACATGTGCTGTTCTACAGAAATAGCTGTGTCTATGTTGCAGTTTTTCCTTGTTTTGCAGATTATTTTCACACTGATGTAGGAAAATTTAAGAATGAGAACTCTTTCAGTAGCTTGGGTGTTTTATTTCTGTGTTAATGTCTGGCTCAGGAATGGGAGATTTGGATATGGAGGGAGAGGATTGAAAGGTGAATTTGTTTTGACCCATGTAAATATGCAGTGTTTTGATTAGTTTCAGGTAGTGAAAAAGCAGGTGAAGTGCTGCTTGATCTCTGCTAATTCATGGATTATATCAAAAGCTGGGTGAATGTAAATAAATTAATCCACTGAAACACAGCATTACATTATTCTAGTGCCATGCTGAGAACAGGGAACAAGGAAGTTTTGTTGGATAAGATACCAGTAATAGAATGGATATCATCTCTTTTTCTTCTTCCATTTTTGCCTTCTTTCCTCTCATGTGAGATGAGATTAGAAGTCAGATTGAGGTCACCCCAATTCAGCCCTTGTCACAGCTCAAATTCAGATCTCAGCCTCTTTGTCTTAAGGTTTTGGAGTGACAACATGTTGAACACAAGGGTGAGCAAGAGTATTTTCTGTCTTTTCAGTTGCAGTCCTCAAGGAGTGATAATGTGATGTATTTTTAAGGAGAGTTGCACTTAGAATCGTTGCACAGACACTACCATGAACAGGATTCTGGGAAAAAAGGGTTATCCTGTGAGCTGTGAAAAAATCCATATTTTTATAGTTTAAAGCACAAATAGTATGTTTAAGTACCAGGAATGCATCTGCAAAATTGATTTTCTGAGGTGCTCATAAAAGAATAGGCTGCAATTTGAATATCCTTTCTATACCACTACATGATAAGGTTATATTCGGTTATGTGCTTGTTTAGGATTTAAGTTGTGTAAACATTTCTTCCTCTTTAGGAAGGAGCTGACTGAGGCACAGAGGACAAACAAACCCTGTGGAAAGTGCCACTATTACCTCCTTATCAGCAAGACCTTTACAGAAGCCACAAAGAGCAATTCTAAGAGGAAGGAAGGGAGGAATCAGCCAAAGGAGGAATTAATGTTTGCAAATGCAGAGGAAGAATTCTTCCATGAGGTAACATAATTATTTAATTTAAAATCCTTCTTTTTCTTTACATATCATCAACCAGAGATGTTTCACCTCAAATTCAAGGGGAGCTTTTATCAAGATGATCACACATGTTTTGAAATTAAAGCAAGGGTGTTTTGGAGTAGTGTTGAGAGAGGAGCAATCAAGCTCTTTTTGTGTATTGATCTATCTGTTTCCTCCTGGGTACCTGTTACTTGCAAAAAATGCTTGGAATAAAAACTTAGGGAGGTCCTAAGAGGTGACTCTTGCTTCCCTTTCCTGACTCTATTCTACTCAGGGCAAGTATATTAATAAAAAGTGGTGAAACACTGAGATGAGAATATTACTTCCCATTTCCTAAGGCAACCTGGCCACACAATTCTGCTGGTCCCAAGCCAGATCAGGTGAGGGCAAAATGCAGGAAATTAAATTTAAGATGTGCTTTGAAATGCAAAGAATTTTTCATGGCTTCTTTTTTTGTCCTTTTTTTTTTGTTCCTAAAGCTTTAAAACCACTATTATAAAATATCATTACTTTGTCAAGAGGCTGTTATTTTTCATTTCTGGCACTGCCTGCAGGGCAAAGGACTTGCACATGCATGGGGTGGTTAATGGCAAAGGTTCCTGTGTGTAATCATTCTGGCAGAGGCTCTGATAGGGCTGTAATTTTATTTTTTGGGAATGAGAGAAATGTAAGTGGGGGAATTCACTGGTAGCTGTAGGGAATTGTGTTGTAGCCTCTGTGCAGTAGCAGGTTGTGGATTTTGTTTTTGTGTTCGTGCCACAGCAGCTGAAACAGCTGAAGCTGAACTCTGTAAAATGTTACTGAAAAGCTGCTGAAGGAGAAGCCTGTGAAGCTCTTGTGTCCATGGGTGTTGTCTTGTAGAAGGCCCTTTTTGTATTTATTTATCTCAGCTTTGTTATTTATTAAAGGCTAATTGTGTGCTTTCATCTAAACTTCAGTAATTCTCAGCTCAAACTGAGCATGTTTTTCTTTTTAACAGTCTTTCCAGTGTTTAAAAAGAATAATTTTAAACATTATTTAGGGTATTAAATGAAATGTCTCTCTGTACTTAATAATGTGTGTGTGTTAAATTAGTGCTGAGTGTCTGTCCTCACTGATCACACACATAATGTTAATTAGATTGCCATCAAATAGCATTAAATGTGCTGAGGCACTTGGAGCCATATCAAACTGAGAGCAGCCTTTTCCTGCACTTGGCACTGCCCTGGGCTTCATTCTGCTCCTTAAAATTACAACCAGAAAATCTATTATAACCAGACTTGCAGTTGATTAAAGGTGCTCAAATTGTTCTTGAGCAAAGCCGCTCAGTTCATGTGGTAATTCATCCAAAATGAGATTTAAAGCCTTGATACATTGTTAGTGAAGAGCAAACCTAAAAGGAGAGTGGATCTTAAATTTTCCTTCAAGGGGAAGGAATCAGGTAAGTTCTGCTTGATGGTTCAGCTCAGAGTTCTTCATCTGACTTGTGTGAGAACTGGAAACATTCATTAGGTTGTTTTTCTGATCAGGAATTTTGTCTAGGAAAGCTGATGAAAAGGGACTTTCTGTATGGGGTCCCTGAAAAGAAATAATGCACATTCTAGATACCTGCCTGTTTGGAGAGGCATAAACAGATCTTTCAGTTGCTTCAGCCATCTGGAAACTTTCCAAGAGCTTTCTGAAATTCTCCTCAGGATTCATTTGGTGCCCATCCCCTTAATATTTGATTTCTACTCATATTCTTACAGATTTCTTAATTTTTAGGGCTCTGAGCAGTTGAAAGCAGGAGAGCCTCAGAACATGGATTTTTTAAAAATTTTTTTTTCCACTCCCTCCTAGGTTGTTTCTCTGATCCCAAACTATAATGGTAGCAATCATTATAGAATTTAATATGAAAGATATCAATTCTGTGAAAATAAAGTGTTTGTTGAAAGTACTTCAAATAGTGGATTTTTTGGTTGTTCTTTTTGGGGGACACTTCAAGAGGGAAGAAAACTTCTTAATAAGCATGGGCATAATAGATTCATTATTTTCACTTTGTTTGGATGATGAATTATCTTCACGCTAATTAAACATTTTAATCTGAATGCTTTTGTTTCTGTTGTTTAGAAAGCCCTTCTGAAATTCAACTACTCTGTGCAAGAGGAAAGTGACACCTGTCTGGGTGGCAGATGGTCCTTTGATGATGTACCCATGAAGCCTCTGAGGACAGTTATTGTAGTTCCAGCTGATGGAATCCATGGAATTATGGATAAACTCAAAGATTATCTCTCCCTCTGAGCTCCCCTACAAACACCAGGTTTTTACAGAGCAGCCATGCAGGACTGTGACCTCAGAATATTTGCAGAACTGCTGTTGGGTCAACGGTTTTGTACAAACAAAAATATCACCAAATGAATATTTTTAAATACTCCATCTTATTTTACTTTGGTATCATCATGAAGCAGTCAATAAAAACCCAGTGTCAAAAGAAAACCTGAATATCTGTTCAGTGTGTTTTTAACCAAAGCTAAATCATGTGGTTTTGTTCCAAAATAATGCATGCATCTCCTTTTGTTGAGAAAAGTGCTTTTTGTATTTATGTTAAAAGTTTGAAATAATTACATAGGTTAAGGAGGGGATGTGGTTTGGATATATTGCTTTTATTTATTGTTGTCCAGTATGTGATGGTTCAGTCTAAATTCACTGAATAACACATCTCTGCTCAGTGGGAGTTTGGGGAAATTCTTCATTTTCTTTGCTGTCACTGGCAGTTTTGTGTTCCTCCTTTGTGGCTGAAACAGGTGCCAAATGATTGATCACTTCCTGCAGAATATCCTTGCTTTCACTTGGAGGAAGATTGCTGAAATAATACTGAGGTACCAGCTCTGCAAATCTGGGGAGGAAATCACACAAAACATTATTCATTTTTAATTGATTTTTGAAATACTTGAATAATTATTTCCAGGCATATCTAAAAGAACTACAGAGTTGATATTTCAGCCCAAAACTCTGCAAGAATTCACGATTCTCTGTAAGATGTAGTAGGAGTTGGTGCTTTCAGTAGGACTGAAAATCCTCAGCCTGCACTTGAGCTGCAATGCAGTTCCCAGTGCTGCAGGTTGCATTAAATAGGAATTTCCCTGCTTTAGAGCAGAGTGGTTCAATAACATGATGAAAAAAGCTCTCCTATAAACATGGGAAATAGAAAAGACGATGGGAGAGTGAAATGTATATTCTTTGTGTAAAGAGATTTTTGCAGGAGGAGGACTCTGGTCTCCCACATCCATAAACAGGCCATGATTCAGCTGGCTGGGTACAGAAAACATGTTAAGAAAAGGATTTGCTGGAAAATTGGTTTTCAGGGAGCAAAGACCTTTCCAGCTGGATTCATATGTGAGTACACCGCTCTGTTAACTCTGTTTGAATTTTTTTTTCTATATATTTTACCTTGTAAGAAACTTTTGCAGTTCATAATGTGAGCTTTTTCAATTGATTACAGTTACAGTGGCAACTACTGAGAATAGTGAGGGCCTGAGAACACAGATCTTCCCTTTTTATTTTTATTATCCTCCCAAAGTGATGATTTTAGGAGTGAAGGAGAGTTGCATCACAGTTCACTTACAGATGGGGGGAGATCTCAGAGACAACTCTGATGGAATTGCCCTCCGAGATGCTGAACTCATGGAATAAAACCCACTCTGGAATCCTCCTGGTGTGGTAATAGGATGAGAAGGGGTGGAGCTGGGCCACTTGTTTGTGTGTTAACATTAAATAGTTCCCCGAGCCATCCACATCACGAGCAATCTAAAAAAAAACCAATGTGGAGAGTTAGCCATTATTGAATTGATCAGGGCCTTATAGATTTCAACCCAAAATTAAACTTCCCTTCAGACTCTTTCAACTGGAGCCTCTTCCCAAGTTTGTGTGGGAAAGCTTGGCAGTGGATACCATGAAATGAGACTTAAAGAAAATGTTCATTTGTGTATTTGAAAGGAAGCTGCAACAAAGAAGTACAAAACTATCTGAGTTTGGCTTTGCAGGTCTGTGTGAAAACATATTAACATGTATTTAGGACATTTACTTTTCACAGACTTTTAAATACAGGCCATGAAATGTGCAGTTGGGAGAGGTAATTTTTGTGTGGAGACTGTGCACAAGGATGTGAAGGAAAGTCTGTGGACTCAAGTGGGAATAAACCCATCTAATTTACATTTACAATTACAGTTAGAGTGCCTTCCTGAGATGAGGCAAGCTGTCTGCTGTGCACACCTAAATGTATCCAAGTAATTTCTCTATTTCCAGACAATTTTCACCTTCAAAAAGGAGATAATTCCTGAGAAAATACTGCAATTTCAAGAGAGTTTTTTTGAGGTGTAAGAGTTCTTTGAGTGAAAGGCATATTGGCAGTTTTTTTCTTGCTATGGAGAGTGTGAACTCCATGCAGTGAGACATGAACCCCAGAGAAAAGGCTGAAATGAGAAGAAGTGTTTGATACACTGGGAAAAAAAGTGGCTTTTATGGTAATCAAGAGATTTCACTAATGAACTTAAGTTTTCTGAAAGCATTCTACATAATTTAACAGTGCAGGAAGATGAAACCACAGTGTTTTTCCTTACATGCATGAAGTAACCAGATAAAAGAGCTTTCTTAATGCTTAGTAGATTTGCTTCTGATCCAAAGTCTGGTTCTGAGATGGGAAGTTCAATGCGCTTCATGATCTCCACCAGCTCAGCTCTGATCATCTCTGCCACGCTCAGAGCAGAGCAGCTCAGGAAATACTCACAGCACCACTGCTCCCTGCTGAGGTCTGTGGGGGAAAAACAATGTTTTGGCTTAAAGCAGAATCCCACTGATGCAGAGGAGCTGCTCTGTGCAATAAATGCTCTTGCACTGCTGAGATGATGTCCAAAATTCTGGTAATGAGCCATACAGACAGCTCGGGCTCAGCTCACAAAGTAAGTGGGCAGTACTTGATACCCTCAGTTAGTTTATAGAATTGCAGCTATTTCTTCCTGATCTAATCCCTTCTTTGCTCTGTTAGGAGTAAAGCTTCCCACAGAATGAGTAGCAATTCTGTTTTTCAGGCCTTGTGGATTTAGGCCAGGATATGGAGTTGAAATCACACCTGTAGTGGTGGTGCTAATGCTGCACTCTGGTAAAGGACTGGTTCTCCTGGATCTTCCTTCAGCATTCCACATGACTGAACAGAAGACAATCCTGCTTCCCTGTCTCGAGTTTTTACTCAGTGTGTGCAAATTTATCCCTCTGCTGTCTGAGCACTGACTCAGGCTAAATGAACTGGAGCAGGGGAAAATGCAGTGAAGAGTTTCTGCTGCTCTGCAGTCTCCTGGCTTTTGGGTTCCTGCAAATTTGGGATTTACTTGTCACTGATATGTTTTATGAAAAATCCTTTCCTTAGGATTTTTTCTCCTGAGAAGCTGAGAGGCCTCAGGAACAAAATGCAAACAATGGTTATCTGCTGCTGTGGAATGCAACAGGTGCATCTGGGATTGGGGTCATGTGGTTGTTTGTAACTAATGGCCAATCACAGTCCAGCTGTCTGGACTGTCTTGGTCAGTCACAGGCCTTTGTTATCATTTCCATTCCTTTTCTATTCTTAGCTATCTTTCTGATGAAATCCTTTCTTCTATTCTTTTAGTATAGTTTTAATATAATATATATCATAAAATAATAAATCAGCCTTCTGAAATATGGAGTCAACATTCTGGTCTCTTGCCTCATCCTAAGACCCCTGCAAACACCATCACATCTACTACTTTCCATTTTTCCTTTAACTTTACCTTTCAGTTCACAGCTATCAAAACCCACCAGAATTGTTGGGCTGCTGGGGAAATTGAGCCCCTCCTCAACAGCTTCTATTAATCCTAAACTTGGATTTTGTGCTTCTACAGGAGGAGCCATCATTCTGGTTTTGCACACAGTGCCACTTCAAAAGACAGTTGGAATAGTGATTATGGATCCCTGTTGGGTAAGAGATGCTTCCTATGACGTTTTTAATTAATTAGTAAATTAATATTCATCAGCAATAGCTACTCCCATAGGTTTCTCCCCGCATAGCAGCAATTCTAGAAAGAATCACCAGATTTTTTAGTTTGTTTTCTTTCCCCACTGGTGCCAGTGGGCTGATGTTGGCTCGGGCACACTTGCCTGGGTGTGTGGGGCTGGCAGTGGCTGCCCTGAAGGCGCTGAAGACGTTGATGAGGGTGCAGTGATCTCCTGCAGGGTGGGAGAAGCGGCGCCAGCGGCTCCGAGCGATCTCCTCTGTGCCAGGAGGGGCGTGCAGGAAGCAGCTGGGAGCTGAGGGAAAACCAAGCCAGTGGTGAAAACACAGAGGTGCATGCACAAAACCTATTGGTATTTTGGGGTTTTTTCCTTCCTCAGTTGCATTTAACCCCCAGTATTGGATTGGTGCTGAAGAGCTGAACCTGCTGCATTCACAAAGGGTTTATTTTGTGGGTGTCCTTCCAGTCTTGTTTTGTGGGAATCAGAAAAACAGAAACTTCCACAGACACTGAAGGGTTTGATCTGCAGCCTTGGATTGATGCAAAAATACAATACACAGATATTAAGTAGAAAAATCTTAAACTCCTATTTCTATAGTTGTAAGTTAGAATATGCCTTAAATAAGTGAGAAGATAAGCACTGATAAGATGGTGAAGGGTTTATAATGCAGGGGTGGGGCTGTATGGAATAAATAAAGAGTTCAGAAGTTGGAACAGAAGCAGATGTGTGCCTGTGAGACAGAAACCCATTGGACAAAAGTATCCAGAGTGCAGCAGAAGTGAGGAAAGGTGATGGGTCAGAAAAGCAAAATAAACCCTGTGGAGCTGTCCATTGGGTTAGAAAGTTCTAGATTGCCTTGTAACAAAGAACTTGTGACTGCCCCTGAGCTATGGCCGAATGCTCACTCCTCTGAAATCTCAGGGCCCCTGATGTTTGAGCAGTAAATTGTTCTTAGCTTGAAAATAGTCCCACCCTTTTATTTCTAGGGGCAACATTGACATTGTTTAGTTAATGTGTGTTGCAAACACAAAAGAGCAGCTTTCTCCCAGACTGATGCCAAAAAGCTTCCTACTGTCACAACCTAATTGAGCCAGAATCCAACAAATGGTTTCTTTATTATGAAAAGACATCTTTTGATTTAATGCCTTAGTTTGCCCCTCTGTGTTGAAATTTCTGCTTTCCAGTGCATTTTACTTTTGTGTCTTTTGAGCTTTTCTAAAACTGAATTGTGCCTATGCTCAAACATTTACATTTGTTATATGTACTTTAGGAAAACCATCACAAGTTAAAAATCAACCCAGTTTGGGCATAAAAAGTTGTCCTACGAGGAGAACAACTCATGCAGCTTGATATCCTGTAGTTCATGTGTTTGCTGCCCAAAACTCCAAGGTTATGTCAGTTTTAGAAAATATTTGAAGTAGAGAGACAAGATCACAAAGTAATTTTTTGTAAACAGTTCAATGTTTTATCATTAGAACTTCCTTTATTTTGCTGCACTGATCTGTCACAAATGTAGATTAAAATAAGAAGGTTTCATTTTGAGGGATGTTTCTGACAAAAGGGAGAAAGCCAATGGGCAGCTGAAGCCTGGAAATGGGAATTCTCTGTGGGAATTCTTTACTTACCTTTCACTGTATCCTTACAGTTAAGACTTGAACTGCCAAATATATTCATTTACTTGAAATAAGCAGGATGAGAATAACAAAAATTTGCTTTTGTGGATAGATTTGGAAGGAGTCTGGATTGGGCAGGTGGCACAAGGCCTGCAGTGAGAGCTGACCCAGGGTACCTGTGACCATGGCTGCAATGGTGAGCATCTCATCCACACACTCAAATTCACACGAAGCCAGCAGTGACTTGGACAGCTGAGGATCCAGGGGGAATTCTGACATAATAATCCCAAATTCAGAGAGGTTTCCATCATTATCCAGCGCTGCCAGATAATCCAGATCTTCCAAAGCCTGCATCAGGCTTTCAGGAGCTAAGGAAAAAGGGAAGAGAATTCCAGTTCTTGAGAGTGGGACACAGGAATGAACGTCTGGACACTCACTGTAATATTTCAGCTGTGGGAAAATGATACTTCTTCTATTTGGCAGTGCTTAAGAACAAAAAGTAATGGATGAATGAAAGGCTGAGAAAATTCTGGAGGAAGAAAATAAGAGGTAACAATCATGGAGCTGTAAATCACTTTTTTGATACTTTTAATGTCAGAACAAATTTTGTCAAAAGCCCAGACACAATTCTCAATGCCCCTACACTCTGTCAAATCTGCTTCCATTATTGGCAGATTTCAGGTGGGTTTTTCATGCTTATTCTTTTTTTAAGAGGGGTGGTTACATGTGAGGGGTGCTGAGATACAGAACAGGTTTGGGAAAGATCTTTTTTAACCAGAGGAGATATTCTGATATTTACAGAAGTTGTAACTTTCATTCTTGCAGCTATTTGAAGTTCTCTTGGTTGGCTTTTTAATTATTATACTTCTTTTACCTAGATTCTCATAATACCAGAAGAAAAATGGGAATGTAGTAAAAGAAGATGTCTCCCTAGCAGTTGGCTGTACTTTCTCACTCCACAAAATTCAATGTTCAGTTTTCCCTTAGTGTGGGTTATAACTCCCTTACAACCTCCATAGGTAGGAGTGAGAACAGTGAGGCAGCAAAAATAATGAGGGAATATAGGACAATGTCCTGAGAGGACAGGATTAAACAAATCAACACTTAAAATTAGGAATTGAGCAGGTCTGTAGGAGATCTGATAGTGATAAAAGGAGGTCAAACAAGCACAGAAGAGCTTTATATGGCTCCAGTTGTGAGGGTTGAAAGTGGGACCCCCAAGTTGAAGTTGTCAGGCCTACACTCCAATGAATTGTTTCCAGAGCATGAAAACATGGTGGAAATTTGGGAACTCCTGAAGCGTGAAGGTTCTTTAAGGTTCTTTCCTCTCAGCTCTTTTCCAAGGTAGATTTCTATTCCAGGTTATATTGAATGGTCAATATCTTTCATGGTTAGCAGTTCATTTACATTTACAACTGCTCTCCAACCACTGCAGCAACTTTCTCCTCACTCCAGCCTAAGGATCTGCTTGATATTTTCTCAGTTTTATGGCAAACAAGTTAAATTTGAAGTTGGTGGCAGAAATTCCACTGCAGCAGGACTTGGCCTCACCCCCAGCCCTGGGAAGCTGCACTGGCCATTAGTCAGCTGCTGTCAGTGTGTACATTAATGGGGAAAAATCCCTAAATAAAATATCCAGGCCACAAGCACAGCTGCCCACACAGGCAGGGGTGCATGTGCACTTGGATCTTCATTAGGAGATGAGCAGAAATAATTTCTTGCTTTCATTAAGAGTGTGGGAATGGGCATGGCATCGCCAAGACTAAAAGGCTGTAATTAGCTGCTAGGTCACATCTTGCCACACTTTCCCCACACATTTTGCAAGAAAATCTTGAGGTCAGGTTTTGACTTCATTGGCAGTGAACTGTTTGTTGCCATCTCTCTGGAATTAACCACTTAGAGTCAAGGAAAAAGTAAAATGGGAAGCAAACAAGCACCTGTTGCTTTTAACCTCATTCTATTACATCTGAAGGGGAAAAATAATTTATTAATTCCCATTACATGAGCTTTTCCAGAACTTTTCCAGCATCTCAATCTGCTAATGTGACTTTGGTTAAGTTTAAACCACCCAGTTTTCTCTCAGGAACCTGCAAATTCCTTTTGAAACTGTGGACCTGCTTCATTTCAGTCTCAGAGTTCTTCCCTCTGCCTGCAAAATTCTATCTAGAGAGCACATTTATTATAAAAAATATGGGGTTTAGTGGGATAAACGATGAGCCCTTGCAAAAATTGAAGTATCTGAGAAGAAAATACTTAGGAGTTTTAAAGAAATGAGAAGTAGCAGCTGATGATGAATATGAGTCAGTGACAGGAAATAAAAATCAGTGATTGACAATCATGGATAGTAAAAGGGTCACTCCGATGTGCAGTAATTACTAGGAGATCATGGAAAGCTGTTTTCCAGAATTCAACAAAGTAGTTTGTGCTAGAGCTCACAAAACACATGGTTATATGGCAGGCAATTTCAACCCCCTGATGGCATCAGTAATTTGCATTTTTATGCCCTAGAGTTAGTTGTCTTGAGATTTATAAGCACAAATTACTTCCCTGTCTGGCTATGAGTGTTCTGGAAAAAAAAAAACCAAGAAAAAAAAAGATTCCTGGAGTTTTATTGCTCTAGAAAGGACAAGACAGTAAAGGTGGATTAGAGCAGGTGAAGGAACAGTAAAAAAGCAAAAATAAAAAAAAAACAGGGTAGGGCTTTTTAGGGCTTCTTGCCAGCACCAGCCACTGCTGCCTTGAGGTGTGAACCACGAGGATTTGGGACTCCACTGCTGCTTTCACAGCAGCAAAGCTCAAAAAACCTCTCAAGATGTGTCCTGTGCTTTCAACAAGAAGCTGTCACATCCCTGGAATTTTAAAAGGTATTTCCTAATCTGATATTTTCTTTCCCTGCTTTGTGTTCTTTGGCTGCTCTGGACTCACTTCAGGAAATCTGACCAGTTTTATGTAAATACAGATCCTGCTTTTGATCCTTCTTAGGCTTAGGAAAGCAAATACATAACTTAATGTTATTGTTAGCACTGGAAACGTTTATCTGAGAATTTCAAGCTACTTTAAATAATATTCTTGGTTTCGTATTTCTGAAACTTTGATGTGAACAGAGTAAATTTTGTCTCTAAAGGCAGCTACACCTGTAGTCCTCAACACCACATCCCAGATGGCTGAAATGCAAGTGCTCAAGGTGTGAGCAAATCAATTCCAAAGTATTATTCCTGTTGCATTAGGAAGCAAGTGATTTAGGGATTTGGTCTGTAATAAGTGGATATTAGAGACAGGAATGAAACTTAAATGTTGTGATTTTTAATAGTCCATTTAACTGCTCTCTTGTGCTCCTCTGGAGATCCACAGCTCCTGTGTTCTGGTCTCCTACTCTGCAAATGCTGAGGATGTAAAATACCTTTTTTTTGATAGATTGCTTCCTTCCAGAGGAATAACTTTAAAAAAGAGCTGAAATGGATGTCAGGTGAAGGGATGTTATGTTTAAGGAGCTGATGCTCTGCCTGGCACACCCCAGGTTTTGCAGGTTCTGTTGGGCTGAACAGCAGAAAGAATTGCCAAAGTAATTCCTGCAGGGAGAGCAGTGCTGGGGAGGGTGTTTGCTGTTCCTGCTTTCTAACACTGCTCCTTGGACAGCAAACTGAGAACATCGAGGAGTCTGTGCCAAGTTTTCCTCAAATTATGCAAAGATTTTTCTTCTGCAAGCACAAGTTTCTCTGTCCTGATTCTCTTTTCCCCCCTGTACCTTCTGAGTCAGGATTTTTTATGTGTCTGTTTTGGTTTGAAGCCACCAGTTATAACTATTATTTTGAAATTATAGTTGATCATTAAAAATGACCTCCCCAAGCTCATCCTTTGCAGTATTTCCATTTCCCCCTCATGCTGCTTCATCACTCCTCCAGTCTGGCTGGTGATGGTCCCTGCTGTGCTTTTCTGCCAGCAGGGACAGCCAGGAAGGGCCTGACCTGCCCTGTCCTGACAGAATTTACTGAAAAATGTCTGCACACATCATTTAATTGATGAAACCCAGAATTTAATACATCAAATAATTAACAAGTAAATTTAAGATAATAAATCTGCCCTGAAGTGGCAGATTTATTATCTGCTGAGCAGAGTTTACATGGTGCATTGAGTTTCTGTCTTTGACAGTCTCCAGTGAAAATATGCCAACAATTTATTTTTCTGAAACAATTTGAAATTATATTAATGTCTATAACTCTTGTTATTCTGGATTTTCTAGAATATATTCTCCAGGGGGTTGTGAAAGCATAGCTCTCAAATGTCATGGCCATGATCATCAATATATCCTTTAATCTGAACATTGTTTAGGGAAATTCTGAATTAATGCAGAATCTGCAAATGCTTTCCCCTTGATCCCACAGAGAAATTTTACATGGCTTCATCTTTCTAATGATTCACTTAGTTTAAATACGGATTTTCCAGTGATTTACAAAAGTACTCAATGTTGCTGCAATCTATGGGACTGGAATTCTTTTGTCCCATTATAAACCCCAGCAAAGATCTATCTGATTTACTGATCAGAATGCCAACACATCCCTGTTCTAGGGGCACAGGAACCCTGATTTACTGATCAGAATGCCAACACATCCCTGTTCTAGGGGCACGGGAATCCCTCTGGCACTTTGGAGCTGCAGTGCCAGGTTCATTTTGCTCTGGCTCATGAATTCCAGAAAGGGGAGCGAGCTCTGCTGCATTTGCTGCTCTCGATTATGGCATGAATTAAATGCAGCAGCTCTAAGCCTGACATGTTTGTTGCTTTCATAATGCAGTAATGAGTCAGACCTAATCCAGGCTTTTATTTCTCCTCGAAGAGCAGCAGGAAAAAAAAAAGAATCTCTTGTGCACATTGTTGCTGAGCAGAAATAAAATGTTTTACTGATGCATTTTTTGTCTCTTATCTGCTGCATGTTCTCCATGGGCAGGAGACAGATTGAGAAGTACTTCTTGCTGTGGATTTCAGTGTCCTTCTGATTTGTTTGTTCAACAGTTCATGCCTGTGTCTTATTCTCAATGAAAACTTGATATTTTTTTTAGGAGAAATTCACCTAGAATTCACAGAATCACAGAATGACTGCCTTGGAAGAGACCTTCAAGATCATGGAGTCCCACCCAGCCCCAACAGCTCAACTAAACCCTGGCCCCCAGTGCCACATCCAGGCTTTGTTAAACACACCCAGGGATGGGGACTCCAGCACCTCTCAGAACCCCTAAAGCCTCCCTGTGTTTCAGCTGCAAAGACAAGGTGAGAATGTTTGTTGGACAGAAACAGAGCAGAGGAAGCCTGTGGCACTCAGGGGATGCTGCAATGATTTTACTCCTTTTACTCCAAGGGAACTCAGCTCCAAGGAGGGGAAGAGCCATGGCACAGCCAAACCCATGGCAGGGATGGAACCGGGTGGTCTTTAAGGTCCCTTCCAGCCCAAACCATCCTTGGGTTTGTGTGCTTGAAAGCCTGATGTGTTTTGAGTTCTGTGAGCTGGCCCAACACACAAGAACTGACTCCCCTGACAAATTTCTCCCTTGGGTGCTCCAGTTTCTTTCAGAGAATTTCACCCAAACTCTGTTCTGACTGGGGGAGCTTTGCACTCATCTCTGGAGGATTCTGTAGGGATCACTCCAAGTGCTGGTAGGAAAAAAGTTCCCTGCCTGCTCCAAAGTGGAAAGAAAGTCAATGTGTGATGTGTCCTGGTTAAAGAAAGAGCAGTGCTGGATCATCAAAGCTGTGTCTCAAATGTTTAATTGTGTAAGGCAGGAAGCAGCCAAGGAAATTCTGCAGACTTTCTCCTCTCCTTCCAGAGCACCCCTGCAGTGTTTGTGGGATTTTTTCCTTTGTTCAAGAAGTTTGTGGGATTTTTTCTTTGTTCAGCCAGTTTTTCCACTGGACAATAATTTAGTAATTCCTAAAATTGTTCAGTACCTGCACCTGACACTCTTGATTTAGTCAGCAAAACCTTTGTCATATGTGATGTGATGTCCATCCAAGTAAAGCCAATTTCTTCACTCTCGTCAAGTACCTGAACAATTTTTTACACCTCAGGACAATGCTTTCTTCAGCTGCATCATCCAAAAATACAGCCAAAACTTGGAATTCCTGTATCTCTGAGACCCTTATGTGCCTCTAGCACTTCATGCTCTCTGAATGCTGTCCCCACTGTGCCTTTATATCCAAAAATGCCAAATGCTTTCCTCATATAATTCTACTAATTCCTTCTACAGTTCAAGACCAACTTTCTTCATATCCAGGAAAAGCATTAAAATGTTTTGGTATATTTTTAATAGTAAAATATATTTTAAAATTGATTGGGAGCAAACTATTCCATAAGCATTTTCCACGCAGATTTTGTGGGTTCAGCACAGGAGATGACACAAGGCCAAAATACTCCAATTCTCGTTGCTTTTGAATTAATTACCATCAGACTGGTCAAGGTTTTTCCTCTTTCTTTTAGGCATGTTTCTGCTAAACAAGACACAAGGGAAATGTAGAATAAATTTTTCTTTAAAATTCCACTTAACCATCTATTGCAACATCCAACAGTGGGAATTAACACTTTATTACTGATTAATTACAGTGAACAACACATAGAAGAGAACAGATAATTCCAATTTTGTGTATGTGCACGAGGAAAGGCAAGATAATGGAAGAAATGTTCCTGTTTGTACTGGAAAATTTTCAAGAATGAAGCAGCAATCCCCAAAGCAATGAAATCAGGGCTATTTCCCTCTCTTTAATGGGTTTCAAAGTAACAGCAGAACCTGCAGTGGCACTTGGGGTTTGTGATAAGCCAGAACAGAGGAAAATATTCCTCTATAGAAAAAAACCTAAATTATGAAGTCAGGGGAAAAAAAGGCAACTTCCTTCACTCTCTTACCTCAAAATCCAGTGTTTTCCCTGGCTTGTATTGAAAGTGTATTGGGTTTATTTTATAAGGAATATTGCCCTAAGGAACAGCCCATTGTAAATTGAGGTGGGAGATGCTGGAGGATAAGGAGGAAGCTCATTTCCTCCACACACATCCCCCAGGTAACAACAGTGCTTTATTTGGCTTGTAAACTTTTGATTAAAGGAATATATTTCATTGGATATCTGTACAATACCTTGTACAACAGGGCACAAATTTTCTTTGTGGTTTACAGGAAAATAATAGGTAACCCAGATGAGAAGATACTTGGAATATTGATTTTATTTTTTTAGCAATCTAAGTCCATTCAGATACTTTATGGTCTTTTTTCTAAGTGCTATTGAGCTGAGAACTGCTGTAGCAGGTAAGTGGGAAAAGCAGGGTGATATTATTACAAGTCCTTAAATAAAAAACAATCCTGTGAGTGACAGGGTAAAATTAACCTGGAAAGAACTTCTAAAATAATGATAAAAATATCAGAAATTGGTGCATGCCCTTACCTGGGCTGCTGATGAAGTCACAGTGTGCAAAGCCTGCTATGTCCATCCTCTTCAGGAACAGGACCAAGCTGGTGAGTTTGGATTCCTGAACTTTAGCTGGAATTTCTGGCTTCATTTCCTTGTGTGTAAATTCTTCAGGGTACAAGCAGAAGATTTTCCCTGGAAGAGAATTCAGGAAAATTACCTTTTTTAAAATGCTTCATCCTCACGTTGCCTCATTGATTGTATTAATTAATTTGAGCTAATGGATTGAAATTTTGAGCTAATATTTCTACCTGATGGAGACATGCCCAGAATTTGTTTATGCACCTCTGCTTGACTTTGGCTGATAGGCTGGGTTAGAACAGAGTCTGCTCTGATTCTAGGATTGTACACCTTTAAATGAAAGAGACACCAAGCATCAGACAAGTACACAAGGGCTGCAAAAATATGAATGGTCTGTACTGAATTTCTCTCTAGGTCATTTTACAGAAAGGGTAGTAACAGGTTTCATTTCTTTTTGCTTCAGCAGCTTGGGAAGGAGAGCACTCAGCACCCTGACAAACTGACAGATGTTTTGCAGTCACTCTAAGTGTGCTCTGAGATAAATGTCTTTTTTTTCCCCCTGAAGAAATGTACCTTACTGAAGCAGAAAATGCTATCATCAAGAAAAACATCAGAAAATATTATTTATTTCTTGCAGTGACAGAATCCCAACCTTTTCTGACAGCATTTTGCTCCTTAACTCCAGATTTTTATCTTAATACTGAAATTACAGGAGATGAGGGCTGTATTGGAAATAGATGATGCCATATTTTATAGTTATCTTAATTATGCTTTATTTGGATTAAGCTGAGGAGCTGATTCACTCCCTGCTCTGGCCACAAGCCTGTGGTGTCCAGCAAGACATAAAACTGCCTGGATAAGGCAGCTCTCTGCTCCTGCCTTCTGAGTCAACTCCATCTGCTTTAAGCAGACAAAAAAAAAGATAAAAATTTTTAAAAAAATCCTTCAGTGCAGGGCACAGATTTCTTTTCCTGCAGGTGAATTGCTGATTTACCCCAGCTGCAAGGATCAGGTGGGATTTTGCTCTGCACTGAACTTTTCCTGTTCCTTCTGAGCTCAGCTGACTTTGGCTGAAGGGCAATTTGAAGTGGTGAGGGAGGAATATCACAGGACTGAACAAAGGAATTGAATTAAAGGTAAAAATTGCATCACTGATAGAGGTGACTTGATAGACATCAGGACTGTTGGATCTGGTTTGTTCCCATTGATTTGTATTTCAAATTCACAAAATTTGTAATTTGTTGAATTGTACTTTGGGCTTCAGGTCACCATGGCAGTGAAATTCATTTCTGCCATCCAAGAAAACTGCAGTTGTAGGAATAAGCTTAAAAAATAAGCATGGTCTAATTGAAAACTGCTTTTAGGCTCTTCTTCCTTGCACACAAAACTGTAACTTTTTAAAACTTGCCTTGAGACTGACTTAGTTCATAATTCTCAGTTAAAAACCTTTTAAAATGACAGATTTTTGCAATGCAAATAAAAGGTACTGGTAGTTCACAAGCTTTTCCCTGAACTACTCGCAAGGCCAGTCAGGATTAATGATCCCTGCTCCAAAATGTTAGGAACACCCAACTCCAATTTTGGTTATTCCACCTTGTGCTATAGAAAGGAAATATATTACATTGTTTCTTTTGCCTGTTACTGGAATTTTTATTTTAACCAGGACAGTTACAAAACCTGTAGTAGTGCAGCTCTCCAGTTCATGTCCCTCCAGTTACTCATCCCTTAGGACATCAGTTTTGTAGAAATAAATGAGATTTTCTTTTTTTTTTTTTGGCAGCTGCACTAATCCTTCCCAGGGTGGAAAACAAAAAAATGAGGCCAAACTTAGAATGAACTGGAAAAGGTTAAATATGAATTAGATAAATCAATTTATTTAGCTAATTTATCTAATTATTTCTAATGCAATTAGATAAATTGCAGCATTTGGAAGAGGGAGCACATGTCCAGGAGGAGCACAAGCAGCTTGAAAAAATAGAGATTCCCTGTGTGGGCAATTACTAGGTCATTAAATAATGGATGAGAATAATCTCCTAAACCAGGAGATCTGCCAACAGGTGCCTAAGAAGTGATTGTATTTTGTTTTATGTATAAAATACTGAAGAGAGATTTATGACTGATAGACCAGAACTCTAGTGATATTTATTTTGGAAACAACCTGTCATGGGTTTGGTGCCCAAATGAGTGGCAGT
This sequence comes from Emberiza elegans, assembly GCA_024865655.1. Classification (NCBI taxonomy): domain Eukaryota; kingdom Metazoa; phylum Chordata; class Aves; order Passeriformes; family Fringillidae; genus Emberiza; species Emberiza elegans. The sequence continues at coordinate 3,089,861 of JALJVW010000241.1, read as the reverse complement.
TTCAACTGGAAGTGTTCATCTGGCTTTAGAAATTTCAAAAATCCAATTTTTGATTGAATCTGGGAAGTAACTGTGATTTCTTGCTTGGTTTTCACATGAGATGTCCATGAAAATGATTTAAATTCTATTAATTTGCATGTTAAAAGTATCATAGAACCTGTGCAGTGAAAGAAGAGAAAACCACATGATCCTCTAGAGATTATTTCCATTAATCTGAGCTGCACAATTCCCCCTCCCCTGCCCTGAAAAGCCCTTTTGCAGAGTTTATTTTGGACAAAGTGCTTCTGGTTCCCTTCACTGACCTTTCTTGTCTCCACACCAACATCGATGACAAAAGTCACGTTTTTAGTCCAGATCAGAGGCTCCCCAGAGCTGGTGGTGAGTAGCACTCTCCTCCTGTATTTTTTGCAGCATTTCTGCTTGTTTTGAATTGGTTTGGGAGTCAGGTCTTGTTTTGTGGGGTACAAAGGGATGGGGATGAGCTCTCCAAGGTCAGGGTTTAAATTGGGTTGTTCCTGTCTGATCATCTGATAAGCTTTTTCAATTTCCTGGAATCAAGAGAAATACATTTTTCCTTACAAAATTGTTATATTCTTAGTCCAATTGCAACACGTAAAATGATCAAAATATGTAGAAACCTCCCTACTTTCCCTTAATTATTATATTTGAGAAGATGTAATTATTGTAAGGGTTTGAATTTTTTCCCCCCAATGATTAATAAGCCCTATAAAGATTTAATAAAGTCAATAAAATGTCCCTAACTTGTGTTGATGGAACATCACCTTTAGAAGAGTTCACAGATCCAGAGGTTGGATATGAATTGTAAAAGCTTTTTGTTGTTGTTTTAGTGTTTTGTTGTTGGAGGGGGTTAATAAGAAACCATTTATGTTCTGCACGATTTTTTGAAAGGCATACAAAAATAATTCATGGCCTTCCTCCATCTGAAAGGGAATTTTTTTAAAAGCATTTTTATTAGCAAAGGTTTTTGCAAAATTGAAAAGCCAGACTGAGTTTCTCTTTGAGAGTGACACCACATTTCCAGCAGTTATAGGTTGAAAGTGCTCCATAAAAATTGTTATAAAGATACAAGAGTGACATCTAAGAGCAAGGCTGGCAGCAGGGCAGCTCATAAATCCTGATGTTCTTGGTTAATTCATATTTTTGTTTAGTTTAAAAGACAGCTGAGTGCTTGGGAACAGTGAACCATTACCACTATGAAACTTTAAATCACAGTTAAACAAGAATTCATGGGATATTCTGGTTTGTAATGAGTGTTCTGTTCATTGTGAGAGAGAAAAATGAGTGATCTCTTCTTGGCAAAAAAGAAATTCCTATTTTAGTTTTGTGGGGAATTTACCTGTCAAAAAACCCTTTTAAGCAGAAATGAAACTTTTGAAATGGAAAGAGAGTGTGTTTTTTCTCTAACATTATCTATTGTAAATATGGGGACTAACACAGAGAATTCACCACTTTATCATTTGTACAATTGGTGTCTATAAGGTTTAAAACTGATTATTGACATTATTAAAAGTGTTTCATATCCATCCCCCTTTTAACAGCAAAAAGCAACAAACACTACCTGGGTAGTTTGTGGTAAATTATCTTTGCTTGTGAAAAGTCATTATTTCCTGGGGAGATGGTTGTTCTAAAGCAGATTTAATGACACACAGTGGAAGACTGGGGATCATTATCAGGAAAATGATAATAATAATAATAATAATCACAAATACTGCAATATTTATTTGGTTGTCAGATTACTTTGACAGCTATCAAGGACCTGCTGGAGCAGTGAATTTAGGGAACCACTGCTGTCTACAGAGATTCAAAGGTGTCACTATTTAGAATGGCCAAGCCTGTGCAGATTCCTGGATTTTCTGTCACACCTCTGGAGTGACACTTTCCTCCTGCTGCTGTGCACACAAACGGTTGGGAAGAAGAATCCAAATGGAAAAATCTCCTTGGGATATGGAAGGTAAACCACCCCTGTGCTGTAGGGCATTGATGGAGGCTGGACCTGTGTCCATGTGTCCCTTCCCACCCAACAGGGACAGCACAAACTGTGGGATGCCCAATGCCAGGAGAGGTTATTGAATCCCTGCCCTTGTGGCCTGTGCCTACAGGGCTGCTTCTACAGCTTTCTGCATCACACAAAAGGATGGTGGCCTTTCTTTAAACCTACAGAAAAATATCTATTGTCTCCACAGTATTCATGTGTTTTATAGATATTTTATGTGTATAAACCACAGTGTTATGTATGCCATGACTTCTTTTAAGGAAAAACCTGAAATTATAAAATCTGGTGGTACATCTGCTGTCTTAGCTACTGACAGCGAGGTATTTATAGGTCAGGTAAAAAACCCACATTTCCTGATTAAAATCAGAAAGATTCCTTGGGAGGCTACCTAGGACAGAGGCTAGACAGAGTTAAGGGAATAAAGCAGGGATTTATTAAAAGGCCTTCACAGATACACCCTGGGCAGTACAAGAGCCTGGCCATGGCTCCACCCCAAGATGGATCCTGGGTCATGAGTTTTCATGTGTAAGTTTTGGTCCATTTCCATATTGGGGTTAATACTGAAATGTTGTTGCTTTCAGAATATCTCACTGGAATGGACAGCCAGGAGTTTAATCAAAGTTTCTTTGTGCAATATTTTTGCTTAAATATAAGAGATTATATTGATTCTATTTCTAATGTAGATGGACCCAAGATGGATGGCACGTCACCAGTTTTCACACTTTTATAAGTTCTGCTCCATTTCCCCACTTCTGGGGGAAATTGTCCAATTACAGCTCCAGGTTATGAAGTCTTATCGTCCCAAATTGCTCTCCCCAGTTCGCTGTTTGTGCTTTTGGGGCCTGGAAAAGGATTGTTCTGTGTAACTGGGCTGTGAGGAGAACTGCTAACACTTTATATGAAGTTCAGAGTTATTTCCTAATGCAGTCCAGAATGTGGAAAGCACGAAAGCTAAACCTTAAGGCGTCAGTTCAACAACTCACTTGCTCAGATGCCAGGAAGACGACGATGTCGCCCTTCTCCCTGGCGTGGTGGATCTCCAGGAGCAGCCTGAGGGCAGGCAGGAAGGGGTCCCCGTGGGGGCTGCAGGAGAACACGGCCTGGGCGCGGTGCCTGCCCCGCACGCGCAGCACGGGGACGCTGCCACAGAAGCCCTGCAAGGTGCTGCACATGTGGGGGGCGGTCAGCAGCACCAGCCTCAGCTCTGCCCTGGCTGCCAAGACCCCCTTCAGGAGGCCAAGCAGGGCATCTGTGGCCACAGTCCTGTGGTGCACGTCATCCAGGACGATGACGCTGTAGCAGCTCAGGAGGGGCGTGGACATCATTTCCCTCTGCAGCATCTCATCTGTGCAGTACCTGCACACACACACACAACACCCCACCAATAGAGTACCAAACAAGTACCAAAAGTACCAAAAGTCTTGGACTATTATTGTAAGAAATTAATTCAGTGTCTTGGGGGCAGCTTGGTTGTTTCAGTTCCAACAGGAAAAGTTTGATAAGAACAGGGAGTATTTTTAGTCCCAGTGACAAGTTTAAATCCTTCCTTTAGCAGCTACAAACCTGATGTGATTCAATGACACTCTGAGACACTGTGGTGGAAAGGATGCTCCAGGCAAAAGCAGAAATCCTCCTGCCCCGAAATCATCTGTTCATCTTCCATCATATGCCATAAACAATTCCTGAGCTAGGAACAAATCCCTTTGGATGAAGAAAAGAAGGTGCACTTGAGGCAGAGCCAGAACCAAGAGGAGGAATTAATTTACACCATAGGGCCCTCCTCACTTCTATCCCTGCTGCTGACAGGTTTTTTAAAGGATATTATTTTTATTGTGTTGCTCAGCAGGACTTGGAATTCTTGAAGCAGGTTTTGATGTGTGAGAGGAAGGGATTCATCTCCCTCTCAACAGGGGCAGCTGCAGGATGAGGTGTAAGGAGTTCTCCGCAGACAGAGAAAGGACAGGCACGAGGAAGAGTGGTGGAAATTGATTTTCAGAAGTGGTGAGTATCCTCTTGTTCACTGGAAGCCGGGGGCTGAGAAAAAATCTTGTGGTCTAGATATGATACTTTGTGCCTCGCATATTAAGGAATCTGAGAAAATAACTCTCATAACTTTCTGGGAGGCTCAAAAGCTGAATCCCTCTGTTCCTGCTGTCACCTGCCTGTACTTGCTACATTAAGTGCATTTCTTATCTCCCCAAAATCCCCCTGAATGCCATTTTCCTCTTGTTGATGGATATACCCTCTTCTAGCCATGTTTTTTGATTGCTTTTGAATTTTAACTTTACTTTGGGAAAAAATATCCCCTGTTCTCTTTTGGTAATGAAGATTCCTGTACTGAAAAATAGAAAAAGAAGGTAGAAGAAAAGAAAAAAGGTTAGTGAGGTGCTTAATGAAATTTTGCATGGAGAGTAACCTTACCCACTTAAATCTCTGCTATGATTTACCCCAGAATGCCTCCTTCAGACCTTTTAGTGCTTATTGATTCATCACAAAATCTCTGCAGAAGAAAGGACAGAGCTCATTCATTGCAATCTGAAACTTCCATGTGAGGGGAGGAGCAGGGCAGGCTCGGATCTCAGCTCAGGGGTGGCCAGGACCGAGGGAATGAATGGCTGGAGGGGTTCAGGTTGGATTTAGGGAGAGATTCTTCCCCAGAGTGTGCTGGGAATGGGCACGGCCCCAAGGAGTTGTCCAGGAGTTTGGACAACACTTCCAGGGATGCCCAGAGTGGGATTGTTGGGTGTCTGTGCTGCACTGGATGATTCCTGTGGGGTCCCTTCTACCTCAATGCACCATTTTAAAATATGCTACAACTTTCCAAAGCAGCTTTGATTTTTATTTACAAGATCTGCAATGCTGCCAGCTGCCAGTTTCCCCAGCCACATCTTGTCCCGAGGGCCTCCAAAGGCACTGTGAAAAATGCGTATTTTATGATTGGCTTTTTGCAAATATTAAAATGAATATTGTATGTGTTGTGTTAGAAAGCTATGCTGTATTAATTCTCTTAAGTAGTGTGTGAAATATAGTTTTAGGTGATAACAAAATGTTAAAATAGAAACTGTGCTATGTAGGATTTTTTTTTTCTAAAGAAAGGACTTGCACTGAGATAGCAGTCACAGGGGCACCTAAAACTTTCAGAGAAAAAAAATTTATTGCTGCATTATCAGGAGAAATTAACTTCTTGCTGCATTATCAGGAGAAATTAACTTCTTCCAGCCTCGCTTGGGCAGGACGACACAGTCAGGATTATGAAGAAGTTGACGATGACCAGCCAGAATCCTGTGTTTGAATGGAATTTATGCATTATGTACAAGGTGTATGACTATACAACATGTTATTGTTTTTAAGGGTTAATCCTCTGTTAACGTGGGTCCTTTTTCAGGCTTAGGCTGCCCAGAAAAAGATACCTGGGCATCCGTAACTCTTTGTTTCTATTGTCTCATATTGTCCTAATCCAAATCGTCCAAACTATTATTACTCTAATTGCATTACTATTTTTATAACCATTTTATTACTATTAAACTTTTAAAAATTGAAAAACAAGCGGTTGGCATTTCTCACAGGCACCAACCTGAGGATGGTGTCGGGCGCGCAGCAGCTCTCGAAGGGCACGCAGTATCCCACCTCATGGCCCACGCCGAGCTCCATCTGGTCGGCCACGCAGGCCAGCGCCAGCGCCCAGGGCGGCACCTGCGCACACCAGGCAGGCACTCGGCACACCACTGGGGACTGCAGGGGACAGCACAGCACCAGGGTGAGGGCTGGCCGGGCTCTTGGAAACCCCCGCGGGGCTGCAGGGCCAGGCAGTGCTCGGCACACCACTGAGGGACCTGCGGGGACAGCACAGCACCAGGGTGAGGGCTGGACGGGCTCTTGGAAACCCCCGCGGGGCTGCAGGGCCACGCAGTGCTCGGCACACCACTGAGGGACCTGCGGGCACAGCACAGCACTGAGGGACCTGCGGGGACAGCAGGACACCAGGGTGAGGGCCGGACGGGCTCCTTTGGAAACGCCCACGGTGCCAGGCAGTGCTCGGCACAACTGTGAGGGACCTGCGGGGACAGCACAGCCCCGCCGACATCAGCACGCTCAGCTCCTTTGGAAACCAAAGCTATGAGCTGAGCGAATCAATGTTGTCAAAAGTGCTTCGTGGATTTAATTTTTTCCCTGTAATTTTTTTTTTTTTTTTTTTTTTTTTTTTTTTAAAGAGGAACGGCTGAGGGAGCTGGGGGTGCTCAGCCTGCAGAAAAGGAGACTCGGGGCTGCCCTCATCACTCTCTGCAGCTCCTGAAAGGTGCCTGTGCTCAGCTGGGGCTGGGCTCTTTCTCCAGCAGCACTGACACAACCAGAGCACACAGCCTCAAGGGAAATACAGGTTGGATATCAGGAAAAATAGAGTGATAAATTTCTGGAATGGCTGCCCAGGGAGGTGCTGGAGTCCCCATCCCCGGGTGTGTTTAACAAAGCCTGGATGTGGCACTGGGTGCCAGGGTTTAGTTTGAGGGGTTGGGGCTGGGTTGGACTCGATGGTCTTGAAGGTCCCTTCCAGCCTGGTCATTCTGTGATTCTGTGAATTCTGTGAAAGACCCTAGTAAAGGAAATTAAAATTAATATAATGCAAAGCCAATGATAACATTTTCCAATCCTTTATATTGGGATAATGGCTTTGAACACTAATAAGTATTTTCTGAACTAAATACTTGTTTGTTTTAAAGAGAGTGAGGTGTACAAACTGTGGGGTTTGGTTTTGATTAGATTATAATGGAAATTACTATAATTTCTTATTAGTCCAATTTCCCATACGCTAATTCCTGTTAGGAGCTCGTTCCAGGGCTGGAATTCTGAACAACTGGAATGCTCTCAGCAGCGTGGAACAGCACAACCAAGCTGAGTGCTCACTGCTCGCCAGGGCCTGCACCATGGATGGGAATTACCCATGTCAGCTCTTGGAATCTCTTAAATTCTCAGTATGGATTAGAAGGTTTGTGTGGGAATTGCTCAGCTGGACTCAGGTTGGTTGGAATTTGCTGCAGAAGGAGCCTCTGGGGAGGAGGTGACAGCAGGGTGACTGCAAGCACATGCTGATGGATGTAAAGGCTGACCTAGAACAGAGGCTGGACAGACCTAAAGAATAAAGTAGGGATTTATTAAAAGGCCTCAAATTGATCCACCTTGAGCAGCACAACCTAAAATGGCCACAAAATGGACAACTGGTCATGGGGTCTCTAACTTTGATAAGTTGTGCTCCACTTGCATATTAGAGCTAATTGTCCAATTCCAGCTTTAGCCCATGCAGTCCCATCCTTGTTACTCTCTCTCCAGCCCACCTTATTTGTGCTCCTGGGCTGAGATTTGGATCATTTGTCCTTGGTCCCCAGCTAGAGAAGGAATTGTTTTGCCTCCCTGCTCTGTGCACAGAGCTCAGCATCCCTGATATGAAGCCCAGACCCACACACTAAAGCAGCCCAGAATGTGAAAAACATAAAAGCTGAACCTGAGGCATCACAGCAAGGTTGGTGCAGTTCTGTTCAGGGCTGGCTCAGCAGCAAACCTGCCCCTGCTGGACCATATCCATGGAAAACACATCCCAGGATTTCAAACTGACTAATGCCACAGCCAATATCTGTAATTTCAGATTAATTACTCTGCAAACAAATAACTGAAAATTTTCCAATCCTTTATATTGGGATAATGGCTTTGAACACTAATAAGTATTTTCTGAACTAAATACTTGTTTGTTTTAAAGAGAGTGAGGTGTACAAACTGTGGGGTTTGGTTTTGATTAGATTATAATGGAAATTACTATAATTTCTTATAAGTCCAATTTCCCATACGCTAATTCCTGTTAGGAGCTCGTTCCAGGGCTGGAATTCTGAACAACTGGAATGCTCTCAGCAGCGTGGAACAGCAAAACCAAGCTGAGTGCTCACTGCTCACCAGGGCCTGCACCATGGATGGGAATTACCCATGTCAGCTCTTGGAATCTCTTAAATTCTCAGCATGGATTAGAAGGTTTGTGTGGGAATTGCTCAGCTGGACTCAGGTTGGTTGGAATTTGCTGCAGAAGGCGCCTCTGGGGAGGAGGTGACAGCAGGGTGACTGCAAGCACATGCTGATGGATGTAAAGGCTGACCTAGAACAGAGGCTGGACAGACCTAAAGAATAAAGTAGGGATTTATTAAAAGGCCTCAAATAGATCCACCTTGAGCAGCACAACCAAAAATGGCCACAAGATGGACAACTGGTCATGGGGTCTCTAACTTTGATAAGTTCTGCTCCATTTGCATATTAGAGCTAATTGTCCAATTCCAGCTTTAGCCCATGCAGTCCCATCCTTGTTTTTCTCTCTCCAGCCCACCTTATTTGTGCTCCTGGGCTGAGATTTGGATCATTTGTCCTTGGTGCCCAGCTAGAGAAGGAATTGTTTTGCCTCCCTGCTCTGTGCACTGAGCTCACCATCCCCTAATATGAAGCCCAGACCTAAACACTAAAGCAGCGCAGAGTGTGAAAAACATAAAAGCTGAACCTGAGGCATCACAGCAAGGTTGGTGCAGTTCTGTTCAGGGCTGGCTCAGCAGCAAACCTGCCCCTGCTGGACCATATCCATGGAAAACACATCCCAGGATTTCAAACTGACTAATGCCACAGCCAATATCTGTAATTTCAGATTAATTACTCTGCAAACAAATAACTGAAACTGAACTGCTCCAGGAACTTACACAGCAGCTCCTTAATTTATATATTTACTAACATCAATGCTGGAGAATATTCCATGTGTTGTTGTTATGAGAAATTAAAATTGCATTTAAAATATTATTTTAATGGATGTATTAAGTTTCAAATCCTTCATTTAATCAACATCTAAACCTAGGTACATCAGCCACATATAATTAATTTTTGCATAGTTATATGCATTTCTAGAAATGTTTAAAAACCAACCAGCAATGTGCCACATCTTAATGAAGGTTCAATAAAATTTGCCTTGTTAAAGGACAGTTTAAAAGCTAACATTTCTTAGCAAGTTGTTTACTATTACACAAGTTTTTTGTGTGTAAATTACAGGCAATAACAAGAGGTAAAAACTTGGCACTCCAAAAATTATTTGGGTGTGAATCATTTTTATGGGAACATAGGAATTTTCAGGGAGAGCTCTGATGTGTCTAGTTTAAAATGTGATCTCTAGAAGTGTCCAGCATTGAAGTCTGTAGGATATATGAGGTGCCCTGTAACAGTAATTATCCTGCAGCTCTACCTACAAGAAATTTTTCTCCTGATCCCAGTCATAAACAACAGTATTTTGGCTGATAGCACTCACTTGAAAATTCTTTTCAACTGACTGTGACAACAGACCTGGCTTGTTATATATTGGTAAAGCAGAATTTCATAGTCCTGACTGATATTTGTGTGCTTAGACTCAGCTGAGGCTGTGGCTTCAGTGGTTTCTTTTAACAGGAGTTTTGTAAAGTAATTTTGTGCTGTTGGAGAGAACATTTGCTCCTGCTGAAAGGGGGGTAAGACCATTAATTCTCCCTGAGAATCAGTCCTGCTGATTTCAATCCTTCATTCCCTGGGAATGTTTTGTCACTTTATCTTATGACAAATCCCCTGTATTTTTTCCTGATACAGCATTAACCAGAACCAAAACACAAAGTAACTTCAAATTTTTTTGAGTGCTTGAAGAAAGTTATTAAAATGTTTAATATATTTTAAATCTGTACTTGACTCCATTAATCTTTATTCACCTTCTGTATTTCACTTTCCCTTTCTGGCCTTAATACTTGGATTACAAGAGTTATAGTGACTCTGAAATTCATACCTCATTAAATGTTCTAAAAATACATAAAAAACCCCAAATGAAGTCTGTTGTACTGACCTGGGAGCTCTTGCCAGTCTTAGCATCTCCTGACACAATCACAATTTGATTATGAAGCAAAGTTTCCATGAAAGTACATTTTTCTTGCCATATTGGAAGCTCTTCTCTCTCTTTCATCAGTCTGTAGTAACGGGAGGAGTAAGGCAAGCCATCGAAAGGATTAAGCTCTAAATCTTCTCCACAGACAAGAATTTCCTCTTCATCCCCGTCGCTACCGTCGAGTAATTCCGGAAAGCAGTGGTTCTCTGGAGAAAAGGTTAAAAACTCCATTTTTCTTATATGTATTATTCCCAGCAAAAGCACATTAGTGATGGAAGGAGTCCTTTGTGTGCTGATTGATCATTTTGGCCCCCTAAACCTGAGCAAATCCATTTTTCCTCGCTCCGGGATTAGTATTTCACAGCTCTTGGGTTTAAAAGTCCAGGCTCAGTGTCCGGCTGCCTTTGTGGTCTGCTTGTCTCGCTCTGGGTGGTTTAACAACCCCAGTGAGCCTGGAGAAAATACATTTAAAAAAAAATAATCACCCAAAATCTTCCAAATGGCAGCAATGGAAGCAGAGAGAGAAGCTGAGCAGATTTTGCAGTTCAGCATTGAGTCCAGCCCATGAGTCCCAGTGTTTGCTCTTGTCCAGGCTGGGAATAATTGGGCAGAGCAGCTGAGCCTGACCTTTGTGGCTGCCGGGGGAGGCTCTGGAGCCCTGGCTGTGATTGCAGGGCTGGCATGTGGGAGCTAATCCCAGCACAAAGGCTGCACCCCTGGGTGCTGCAGCAACGGGCAGGGCTCTGCCTTTGTGCTCTCTGCAGGGCTCCAGTGAGTCACAGTAGCAAAAACTCTTTTTATTGCACGCTGTGGATGAGCCCGGAGGTCTTGGGAGGCTTTAACAGCTTTTGCTGCAGTTAAAGTACACCTAATACATGAAAAAATCCCAGTTCTAATCCTTCAAGGGCACCAGAAGTGGCCTTGGAAGGTGGTGGAAGAAAAAACATTATTGATGTAAAGTAACTCCAACTCTGAGGACTCAAAAGTAGCAAAATAGCTTCCTAATCTTGGCTGAGCTGTACTGTAAGGCAAATATGAAATAACACTTTTTATTTTAGCTCCAGAGAGCAGTTATCACCAGGGTGCTGATAATGTCCAGTTTTCAGGCTCACTTAGGTCATTCTGCTGCATTTGGATTCCACTTTTCCTCTGACCTTCATGGGTTCCTCTAATCCACCCTGTTTGTCTGATTTTGTGTTCCATCCCTCCCTGCTTGTTGTTACAAACTCCCTACCTTTGGGATCTCTGAAATGGGCCCCAAATTACTCAATAAGGCAGAAGTTCAATTGCACAAAAGGTTTTTTTTGGTAAAAGTCATCTTAAAATAACATTAAGGAGTTTTTGGGGGTAAAATTAATATTAAAGCATCTTGAAGCAAACACGTGAATTGCTATTATTCTGCATTTTCCTTCCTTTTCACATATTTAGCAGCAGTAGCGCTGTGATTTCCTCATTTGCAGTACAGGCTCATCTCCTAAACACTGAGAATTGGACAGCAATATTCCTGGTTCACTGAACAAATTTGAATTGTCATACCACAGCAATTTTTTTTTGTTCTCCCTTTTTGGTATGTGTAATACAAGAAAGCAGATTAAAATGTTACCAAATCAAGAAGAACATTTTACTATTTGAAAATGAAATATTTTGAAACTAGTTTTCCTTTCATGATCATGTTTTCACAGACTAGGTTGTTGACTGATTGACTTTATTTATCTTTGCTAAAATAGAGCCTGTAAAATTTTATTTTTCTTTTCAGCCAGGCCTTCGAGGACTTACAAGATGTGTGCTTTAACATAGTACAGAAGGATTTAATTAATTCTAATAAATAACAAAACACTCTCTGCAGATGAGTGCTTTTAATAAATTAGGGTATAAGCTGCTTTCAAAGATATCAATGAGAACTTTGCTATTGATATAAATTATATATTGTTGTGCAAGTGCTGATGATAATGCACTCTAGGAAAGGAATAAATACCACACAACATATTCTGGATATTTAATAGACTCCTTAATACACAGCTACTCTTTGCAGCTTTGCTATTAAATCTTTCAGGAGAGGAGGATTTTCTGTGTGTAATTTAAAAGAATTTGATCTGTGCTATCAGTGGCATTACAGAGATCTTTCTTCCCCATTTTTCCTCCCCCATTTCAGCAGAAATATTTTGCAGTAGCAATGGGAATTTAAGGGTGTCACTTTTTTTTTTTTTTACCCCAAAGATGTTGTTTAAATAGAGGGGTTTAGATTAAATTTACTTTATAATGTAGTGAATAAAGCCTGTGAAATGTGAAGGTGAGACATCCTGCCTGTTAACATCAGAATTGCAGTTTATTGTTGTTAAATGAGAACCAGCAGATGCTGTCAAGAGCGGTTCCTCCTTCCATCCTATTTTCCAGCCCAGACTTCTTTGATGCCAAATCCCTCCAGTGGGATGTGGAACAGCATCTTTGCAGCTGGAAGTGGAGGGGCTGCTCCTAACCTTGAATTATTTTAGTCCTGAAGGCTTTGATAATTTTCCCTTTTAACACAACCCCCCCAAATATGTGTGCTGGTGTATTTTGATATTTTCTCTTTTTGTTTGTGTGGCTGCTGTGTGACCCAGTGTCTCCCCTGCACTCCAGATCTGGAGCTGGCAATGAACCTGAACTTTGTTTTTCCTAATGAGGGCTGTGTTTTACCTGCCCAGACACCTGAGTTTGCTCCTTGGGACTGGATTATCGTGCTGAGCCTCTGTTTTTCCATGATCTGAGACTGCTGGATTGCAGGGGTGTGAGCCCAGGCTGGGGCTGGACCTGCAGCTCATCATGCACAGCCCAAGGCAGGGCATGCAAGGGGGAAAGCTGGGTCAGAGCTGCATTTTGGCACAGGAAATCCTCATGGAAGATGTTTCCTGAGCTAAAAGCAGTGCAGGACATGGGACAGGGGTCTCCTTGTACATAACAAAGCTGATGCAGTCACCTGTGTGAGCAAAGCAGCTGCAGTGACTGCAGGGGCAGAACCTGAGGTGAGGATGTCTCTGTGATTTATGGAGTCCTGCTGCTGAAAATGACACTTTAATAGTCTCAGCAGGAGTTCTTGTTGTTGTTTTCGTTGCTTTTTATGCTGCTATGAATATGAAAGCTTGGTGCCTGGCCAAGAGACAGCAAATAAATGTGAAAAAACTCTTCTCATTTGAAGACTCTGTTACTTCTCTCTTGGCCTACAGACAGCAGCATTTAACCTTGCTTATACTGTAACTAAATTACAGTTTATGGACCAAAGTGTAAAACTAAAGCAGAGAATTTTCACCAGTGAGAGACACAGCAGCAGCACAGATGTCTCACACTTCTATTGTGTTTTAATTCCCACTCAAGGTCCTGCTGTCAGGTAAAATATTTTGCATTACTGCTCTTAAAAGTACTGACAGCCAGTGATGGATTGATGCAGAGCAAAGTGTTTCAAGTCAGGATATTAAAAAAAATACCTGATTTTACCTCAGTGGTTGCCCAGTATTGGATGAAAATGCTATGAGAATTGAGATGAAATTGTGCATGTTTATCCTATATACTTGGCTGGGGTGCCATTCAATCCCAGGTCAGGCCCAGGAAAGGACTGGGATGGACTGGTTTGGTGTGGAGCACTGTCTGAATGCCCTGAGTGTTCATAATCAGAAACAAAAGCCAGCTCAAACCAAGTTTTCTTTGTGTATTTCCATATTCCTCACCAGCATTTGCTTAATAAAGCCATTGCTTATCTCATTATCTGCTGTAAAGCTGGGTTAGGACAGCACCCATAGAACTGCCAGCCCTGCAGCAGATCTGGGCTTTTATTCTCCATTTGAATGATGACATCAAAAGCAAACTCCTAGCTCTCTCTGCCTTTTGCAAGTACATTTTTTCCTGAGCTGTTTCAGAGAATGGCTTTAAGGACAATTTAAACACCGAGACAGCTTAAGACAGATGATAGGAGGCCTAAATGAGATTTTTTTCTAATTTATTATTGGGTTTTTTTTAATGTAATGGGATATCTTAATCTGTTTTCTATTCTCTTTCTGTTGTTTAGAAAAGCAAGACCAGCTTTTTGTTTTCAGTTCATAAATACAATATTCATATGTGCTGTAAAGTTAACACTTTCCAGAGCTGCAGGAGGAGGGAGAAATAAAAATAATTCATTGGGAAGAGAATAAAAAATATTTTAAATTTGGATTGAAATGAGATGAAGAGTCAGCTAGGATGGTATTAGTACAATTTTTTTCCACATGACAGCAACAAGGGATGAGGAGTTTGGGTGGGGGCCAAAATGTCTGATGGGGGAATAGTGAGACATTGGGCTGTCTGAGAGAGCTGCTTGAAAAACTGATGAGAAACATTCTCTGGAAGGTTCCTGGTACAAGTAGGAACTGTATTTGTGAAAGTACTGGTGATGTGGTGATGGTTTTCTGTGCAGGCAGAAATATTTTCATAGCCTGGAATATGAATTTGGGGATTTTGAGGAAATAAAGGGGTGTTGAGCAGGTGAATTTGTGGATTTTGGGGAACGAGGGAGGTGAAAGAGGAGAGCAGCAGGGAATTCATGGCTTCAGTTTTCTTTACAGCTCCTGGCATGGAACTTTGAGAGTGCTCATTGCTGCTCTGATGGATGCTGGAGTGAGATGCCTCTGGACTCCAGAATTATTTTCTGTCTTCTAAGGTCTTCCAAATGCCTCTTTAGGCTTTGATTGATGTGACTGCTTTTTATATTTGCCCAATAAAATATATTACACACGCCCCCCCAAGTGTTTTTATGGCACAGGTGTCTGCCTTCCTCTGCACTGAGGTTTATTCCTTTCTCTGTGGCTATGGATTCCTGAGGCTTTAGATCCTGCAGAATGGAAAAACATGCAGAAAAGTAATTTTAAAAAATTTATTATTATATATAAAAAAATATTTTTGGCTCCTTTATTGTAAGTACAAATGCTATTGATTTCTCTCACGTTCTAAATACTTTTATTTCTTAAAGAATCACAAAATGTACCGAGCTGGAAGAGACCCACAAGGTTCACTGAGCAGTGGTTTTTTATCCGCGCTAACTTTTAAGGAACTTAATAACTTAATAACTTATCTAATGGAGCATGAGATGTGAAAATGTTACACATTACAGATGTTTGTGATAAACAAATCCTGCCTGAGACAGTGCTGCAAATAAGAACGGGGGAGAAGAGTGAGAACT
Organism: Emberiza elegans; assembly: GCA_024865655.1. Classification (NCBI taxonomy): domain Eukaryota; kingdom Metazoa; phylum Chordata; class Aves; order Passeriformes; family Fringillidae; genus Emberiza; species Emberiza elegans. The sequence continues at coordinate 3,074,747 of JALJVW010000241.1, read as the reverse complement.
TTGACTTTAGGAAGGGTGAGGACTTGGGCTTTAGGAGAATGAGAACTTTGCCTTTAGGAAGAATGAGAACTTTGACTTTAGGAAGAATGAGAACTTTGACTTTAGGAGGATGAGGACTTTGCCTTTTGGAAGGGTGAGAATTTTGACTTTAGGAGGGCGAGAACTTTGACTTTAGGAAGGAGGAGAATTTTGCTTTTAGGAATTATGAGAATTTTGCCTTTAGAAGGATGCCTTTAGGAAGGGTAAGAACTTTTTTTTAAGAAGGATGAGAATTTTGCCTTTAGGAGGATGAGCACTTTGCCTTTAAGAAGGATGAACTTGCCTGCTGGGGTTGGCCATGTTTTGCCTTTCCTGTTTGAAGTGAGCTGCTGATCAGGGCTGTTCTCTGTCACAGGGAGCTGGCACAGCTCAGTGTGCTCTGAAATAACATTTTGGTTTGTTTGGCCACTGGAGATGTCTCATGTGACACTGCCCTGGCTCAGTGTCCCTGTGTGCATTTGGGCACTGTCACCTTTGGGTTTCACCTGTTGTCACAATGTCACCATCAACACAACACCCAGCAAATCCCACCCTGTGCCTTTGGACACCTTTTTTTTATTACAATATTCCAACCCTGGCTAGGTCAGTGGGAATTTTATTGCAGACAGAAGTGAAGTCAGTCTCCATTTTTTGGCTTTTACCCTCAAGGCAGAAAATCAGGGGAGCCAATGTGAGCTGGCAGGGCTGTGCTGTGCCAGTTCCAGCCCTGCCTGTTGGGATATGTGCAGATAATAGGATGAAAATCTGCTCCAATACAGATGCAGAACTAATTTTTAATTAGTTCTAATTTTAATTTTTTAAAAAATTTAACAGGAATTTTTGCATGCATAGAAATCCAATCAGATTTTAAAATCTGGTTTAAATCAACCCAGATTTTATTTCAGAAAATGTTGTTAATATGTCTGTGACATATTAAAGAATTCTAGAAATGCATTTTATTTTATCAAGGTAGAGTAACCCTTAGTGTGGGGTCAAGCTTTGTTAGAGTTTTCAGCTGCAAGCAAAAAAGTACATGGTAGATAAGAAGTCATCTCTTGAGCTTAAATTTATGCTCACCTCTAAAAGAAAGCAAAAACAATTTTACATCTTGATTAAGAAAAATTCCTGCTTTATTATTTTTTTCTTCATTCCCAGTAACTCTGTTGTTTCTTCTGAATCCACTTCTCCTTTTATTTCACCTTCCCTTTGAAAGTCTCCTGAAAGATAATTTTGATTTTGATTTTGCTTTTTCTGTGCTAAAGCAAACTGCAGCACTAGAACCTTTTGTAATGTGTTTGGAAGGGCTTTATGGTCATGGGAACAAAACCTGGTTATGAATGAAACCTGAAACCTTTTAATTATAAATACAGTGATTTAAAACATTTTAGAGCCACTGAAATGGGGGGTGGAGGGAAGATAATATCTTTACCTTCTGTAGGTGCATTTTGTTTTACACTTTGGATTGTAATTGGATGGGATAAGTGAGATTGTTTATTTTTAATGACTACACAGGTTTTCATGAGCTTTGGATGAGGTGTTGAATATTCAAATTCACCTACTCTTCTTTTCAGTCATGGCCTTTATTGAATAAATCATTAAGAACAACCTTGTACAAGTGGGACCATAAATCACAGTTTGGTTCTAGGAAGTTATAAAGGGGGGGGGTTGTTTGTTTCTTTCTCTGTAGGTAAAATTCAGCAATTAATAAGAACTCTGTTGTGCTTTTCTGCTTAAAAAAAACCAACAATGTTTGATGAAACACCAGTGAAAGGAGACAAATGGGATGCAAGTCAAGGGGTGATGGGGAAAAGCTTTTAAGAAATAATAGTTAAAGCAATAAAATCCCACTGCTAGAAACCTGAGTGCAGATAAGCTTTGGGTTTTGGATGGGGAACTTGGATTATGTCACAGAAATATGGATTTGAAAATCCTTCAGGAAATACTGAATTTTTCAGTGTCTTTAGGTAGGATCTGGTTTTTAGAGGGGTTGGCAGTGATGGAAGTGCCCAAGGCCAGGTTGGTGGGTGGAAGAAGATGAAATTTAAGGTCCCTTCCCACCCCAACCTTTTCCCTGCTCTAAAGGCTGCTCATGGCTTTGAAATGAAATTTTCACCAGGGAAACCAAAATGTTCTCTCACCCGTGCCCTGGAAAAGGCAAGTTTGGCACAGAGGGGATTTAAACCCGCTGGAGGCACTGGTGCCACCTGGGTAGAGAACATGAACTTGGTGAATTAATTGATGTTCTCTGGGGCTGCTGAGCCTTAATTCCCCCTGGGACCCCCCAGCTTTGCCTCTCACCCTGGGCACAAGGGATGGAAAAAACTCTCCAGCCATTCATTAAATAATTCCACAGCCAAGGCAACTCTTGCCTTTAAGTTTCTGTTCACCTCTAAAAGAAAACAAAAATAATGTTATGTGTTGATTAAGAAAAAGTCCTGCTTTTTTTTTATAATTTAATTTAATTAATTATTATAATTTTTATAGAATAAATAATTAATAATTATTCTAATTTTTGCAGTCCTCGCTTTTGGTGTTTGTTTGTAAAGCTGTGAGTTTTATTTTATTTATTGCAGGAATTTTCATTTTGTATAGGCTGGAAATTCAGTATTTGTGGTTGAGCAGTTATTGGTTAATTAAGTAGCAATTAAGAATATATAATATAATCCAAATATGTTAATTTTGTCCATATTTTAAATATATGTATTTATTTATTACTTTATTATATTTTATAGATAAACATATTTTTAAAGAAAATAGAAGAATAAAAGGGAGCTTTAGCAATTAAAAGTATATAATGCAAATATGTTTATTTTGTCCAGATTTTAAATATGTATTAATTTTTAACTTTATTATATTTATTTTATATACTTTTAAAGAAAACAGAAGAATAGAAGGGAGCTTCTGAAGTGTTATTTCAAATTTTTTTTTTTTTCTTTGTTGCTTTTTCCTGGATTTTCTTGCTTTGAGACTCAAGCTACATGGATGTCTATATTTACAGTTATATTTATAGTTCTATTTATATATTTATATTTTATATTTGTATTTATTTTTATTTTTACATTTCTATCTATACAGCAGCCCAGAGCCTGCCTGTACCATCTAAGATTTGATGAAAAGAAATTTTGGAGTTTACTGATTTTCTTTTCCCTATCAATCTTTTTATGCTGTGCACAGAAAGATTTACAGTGAAAAACAGAGGCTGCACTAAAGCTGACTGCTCAGTGTGAAAACCATAAAACCCTTCAGTAAAATAACTTTAAATATAATTGCTATGTGAAACAGTGAATTGAAAAGTTGATTCTGTTACTTAGATATAGATGCAAAATAATGTCTATGTGTATTTCTGTGTAGTTTGTTCTCCAAGGGGCTATGTCAAACAATAACATCATTTATTCAATATTCAAAATCCATCTTCTCATATATATTCTATATGAATAAAATAGATAATAAAAGATATACTATATAATAAAAATATAATATTGAAAATCTATTATAATATATAATAAAATATTTCTATAAAATATTTATAAATAAATAAATATATAATAAAATTAGTTTTAAAAATTATTTATTTTTAGGAAAAAGACCCATCAACAAGCCACATCCTATTGTTACAGAATTGTTGCAGCCCCCATATTCAGCTGCTTTGAGCTCCAAAGCAGATAAAGAGACTGATAAGGACAATAATTCTGATATTCCAGGAGCTCCAATGGTGCATCCTCATGGAGTCCAATATTATGGAAGTGCAAACTTAATGTAGAACTCTCCTCAGATTTGTAAACACTTTAAAACTGGGAGGGACTGAAATGGTGAATATTTACTGTAAATTTATATTTCAGATGTAAAATAGAAAGTTAGATAAAATTTGTTCTCAAAATAAGCTCTGGACAACTCCAGAACCACTTGTACCAAATCAGTATTTTCTATAAATAAATAGATAATTTAAATAATTCCCTTAAATGCTTAAATAGTTCACTTTTTAGCTACTGGCCCAAATAATTCCTAAGTCTGTTTGCCTTTCCTTTGAATTAAACACGAAGTGCTGGTAAAATTCAGAGTTTGGTTATAAAGGCTCCACACTTGGGTTGTTTTCCTGCAGAAAAATGCATTTTTTGGGGAGATGTGGTGATTTTCCAAGGAAATTTGTCACTAGGTGGCAGGATCAGACTGTTCTTAGTGCCAGCATTGCTGAGGAGTTATTCACTTCCCTCTGCTCCCTAAATACCCCTTTGATTATACCCACCATTCAAAAGCATCAAAATGTTACAGTAAATTCTAATAAATTACAACAAATTCTAATAATTTATAATGAATTCTAAGAAATGCAACACTTTTTAATGAGATTTTTTTTAATAGCAGGTATACCATGCTGGACTCCAGAATCACTGAAATATTTCATTAATATTCCCCTTGGGATAAAACCTGCTCGTTTTTGGTAGAGCATTAGAACTATTTTACTCCTTAAATTTGTAATGATGTGTAAATAAAAGCGTGTTAGTTTTCCCAAAGTGTCCAATATTCACATACTGCCTTACCCACATGTGCAAATGAGGTATTTCTTGTGCAAATGGCTTTTTTTTTGGCTCTAAATGCCATTTTTCTTTTTAGAACCCCCAATTCCCAGCCCCAGTCAAAGCTATTACAAATTAGTTTTTTCCTTTGTGGGCCAGTTTGAAATCTCTCTGGTTGGGGATGTGGGTAAAACTGGAAAAACTCTGCTGTAATTGGCATTTTCATTCTGCTCTCCATTTATTCCATCAAAACAATCCTGGAGTTCCAATCCTGGAATGTTTGGTGCCTGGATTTGACAGATGGAGCGGCCAGGCAGAACCTGAGGAGATTTTCTTTTGAGGGATAAAGCAAATGTTGGGGGAAAATTAGAAAAACATCTCTGATCATTTGCTATGTGCTGAAATCTCTGAGATATTTGAAGGAACAATTTAAATTTCATTTTCAGGGATGTGCTATGGGTTGTGAGCCAAGAGTGTCCCACAGAGATGGATAAAAGGTCACCAGTCCTAAAGGATCCCTCACTTTGGTCCAGTTATCCCTGTGTTCCCTACCAGAAAATGGCCCAGATTTTAAATTATAATGGAATTACTAATCCAAGGCTTCCTTATATAGGTTCAAATGAAAAAAAAAAGGTAAAGAAATGTGTCTGAACAGGCATGAGGAAAATAATATAATTTTACTTTAACACTCAGGTTAACTAATATGGACTAAAGTTATTCTGTAGATTAAATTATAGTTATAAAATTCTCTAGAGTGCTCCCTGACATAATTCTTAAAATAATGAGTAAAATGTTATTTGATTTCCTTTATTTTATTTTTTAAATGATTTTTAAAATTATTTTTTCCTCAGCCAGATGCTGGTTGTCCAAGGTAAGCAGGTGCAGAAGCAAGTCTGGATTTTGTGTGGCTTGAGGAAGAACATGGTTGTGATCCCAGGTTTGATTACCAGTGGGAGTCTAGACATGCATGTTCTTAGAATATTTTAGTGAGACCATATTTGCATTTCTTCTCAGGTGTCTGAGTCATGGGTCAGTGAAGATTTGCCTTGAATATGTTTTTAAGAATTTTGGAAGTTGTGAAAAATGGGTGCTGCAGGTGCCCAGTGGGCTGAGATCAGTTACAGGAGGAGTTTGGTACCCAGAGTCACTTCTGGCAGAGGGGGGTGCTCAGCAACCAGAACAATGTGAATATTATTACAATTATAAAATTTATTATTTAAAAAAATATTATAAAAATTTATTATAAAATTATAAATGCCTTTTTCCCCAAAAAAGGATATTCTTAGGCTTGAATAACATCTGCTTGAAAACAGCCAACTCACTCTCAAGTTTTTCAGGAGTTTTACATATTTTTAGGTAACACCTGCAGTGACTTCAGGAATCTGTTTTTTACCAGGAGCCTTTTTCATTGAATCTCCAAGCTGGAATTTCAGGTTTTTTTTTTTTTCCACAGTAAAGTAGAGCTCTCCTAAAATGTGAATATCTGTTTGTAGAGATGCTTTAAACTGATGGTGTTGTATGGAATATTTGAGACTTAGATGAAATAAAGAAAGCTTTAATAGATTCATTTGCTTTGAAGCAGAACTTGCAAAGCTGAGATTTATTTCTTCATGTATTTGCTACAAACCTTCAGCTTCACATGTAATCAGAGCTTGGTTAAAATGATTTTTAGTTGAGAAATATCGAACATATTACTTAGACCATCCCAGGCAGCACCTCACCTCTGCCACAACCCAAAATTGGGTTTTCTTTACGAATTCCTGCTCATGGCTGCAGTGGAAGGGAAGTGATTGCAAGGATGAATCTCCCCTGTTCCAGGTCAGTCAGTGCATCTCTGCTCTGCTTTGCACTGAAGGGTTCAGGGCTCTGCACCAGTTTTTGGTCCCTCTTTGGACACTTTTCAATTGCATTTGAGCTTTTATATCTCACACTAGCACATACCTTAAATACCTTAAATAATTTGGCTGTAGATATCTCATATATCCATATATCCCATATTAATACCTTTAGTATTTTGGGCTGTGGATATCTCATATATCCATAAATCCCATATGAATGGCGTGTGAGTCTGTGTAAATCCACACATGGAAAAAGTAGGAAAAGAAGCATGGTTCAAGCCTGAAATAACTTCTTGCACCAACTGGGCTTTGTTACAGTCAATGTCTGATTAACACTCAAAATATTTTACCTCTGGTTTTTCAAATCATGTCTGCACATTATAAACAACAAGGCAGAATAGGTTTCTAATTTGTATTCAGCTGGAAAAATGTTCTATAAATCAGAAGAGAAGTTTGCTCTCCCCCTTTGGTGAAGTACAAGAGAATTCTGTTTCAATGAAGCATGCAATTTTAATCAATTGTACCCTAAGAAAAGAAGACAAACAGCTGCTGCTGGTTAATTGGTGAATGTCTCCACCAATGGACTCATCATTTATTCACTGCCTTCAATGCTGAAATAAAGGTGTGGGCACCCTGCAGTAGGACTGCCTGCACATTTGGGACTGAGCAGCTCAGACTGTACATGAAGAATTTATTCCAAGAGACAAAGATGTGACCTTCACCCTCCCAGCTTCATTGTTTTCATCTAATAATCCCATTTCTTGTGAAAGGTCACATCTCTTGTGTCAAACCAAGGGAAAAACAAATTTAATCCCTCTGGCTGAAAGATTCATTTCTTGTTAGGAATGATACCAAGCTCTGGAGATTTCCTGAGGGTTTTGGGGTAGAACCACTGGTTCCTGTGGGCTGCAAGGGACCCTCAGGCGTCCCTGGGTCCAGCCTTTGGCTCAGGTTGGATCCAGCTCTAGGTCTTGCTCAGTTGGGTTTTGGAGCTTCTCTGTGTTCCAGATTTTTTCCCTCCATGGTAAATAAATTGTTTTCTTACAGCAAGTCAGAATTTCCCACCTTCCAGGGTGATTTCCATCTGTCCTTCCACAGTGCACCTGGGGAAAAAGTCTCTCCATCACCTCTTTCCTTCCTCTCCTCCAGAACTCCTCATTATTTCTCTTTATTTCCCACAACCTCTCTGTTACTTTCATTTACAGCTCCACTTTCGGGTTGGGATTTTGCCCTACTCCCTCTTTTCTGACTGATCATTTGCAGTGGAGTTGCAAACTCTTCCGGGGAAATACAGGAGTGAAATACAAACTTCAACTTGACAAAGGATTTATTCTCCTTTCCTCCCTTTTCTCTCCACTCTTGTTCCCTCCTGTATCCCCTTCCCTTTTATCCTCCTTGTAAGTAATTTTTGCAGCAGCTGTGCTCACTTGTTCTGTTCTTATCTTTTGTTTTGCCCTTGCCTCTAGGTTTGTTCTTTGTATTTTGGTTTTGCAGTTTGTTTCTTTGAGCCTTCCTTGTCCTCGTTTTCCCTCTCCATCCATGGTGTGCCTGTTTGGGGTTCTCCACAAGATCCTGGGATTATTCCAGTGTTGGGTTTTACCTGAAAATATTTCCTTTGGGTTGATATTGGCTTAATATTTCCTTTATCTGGCTGATAAACAGAATCATAAAGCTCTGGGTTTTTTTTTTTTTTTTTTTTTGTAAAAATAAGTTAAAATTCAAATTAAAATAAGTTAGGTAAAATAAGTTAAAATTTCTCAACTCAAAGGGTACAAACACTTAATTTGATCCTGTTCTGTTTCCTTTGAAAGGTAGTTTTAAGGCAGGCTCTGCAGCCATTTCTAAGTAGCTGAAAAAGGCCATATCTGGAATATTTGATCCTAATAATGATATCAGATCTTGTAGAACTTTGAATAATCTGTCACATTAAACAGCAAACAGAACTGGGGTTTTGTTGTTGAAATAATAAAGTAAAACTAAATATCAGAGCATTGTATTATTAAACATGAAGATTAATCTTCTACAGCAGTAGCTTAATGCTGTGTAACTAAAATGAATGTTCCAACAATTTTTTTTAAAAAATGCTTTGTGCTTTGCTTTCCATAGGAGAAGCAATGAATGGAGAACAATTCCATTGGCTGTAACAATGCAGAGGCATTTTTTAAAAAATAATTCAAGGAGGGCAAGAAAATGTTCTGGTCTGAAAGAACAGATTTAGAAATGCTAAATAGCTTTATTATGTTGTTTAAATGTTTTAATAATGGTGTTACACGATGTTCTGTAAATTTCATTTACATTATAATTGCTATTACAACGTTAAAATACCATCAATGAGATGCTATTGTGCTTCCAAAATTCAATTATCAGTGTATCTTCTTTTATATCAGGCTTAGCTGTTGTGTTTGCAAATTCTAGATAAAACTCACTCTGCAGGCATCCATGGCGAGCTAAAAGGGAGAGAATACAGGAAGTGGAAAAGACAGGTATACTGAGAATTTATTTTTATGTGATACAGAAAGGCCAGAGAAACTTATCTAAAGAGAGGAGACTTTGTCTTTGGGTGCTGTTTTTGTCCTTCTGAAGGTCTGGAGGGACTTGGCTCTACCCAATAATGATATTTTTTCCCTTCACTAATCCACGCATGTATTCTTAGATTTGCAAAGAAAGAAATCAAACAGAATTATTATCTTTATTCAAACCAGTCTGTCCTGAGCTAAACTCTTTCAGACTTCCCTTAACTGCCAGGTAACCAGCAGGCACTTTCCAGTGTCAGACCTCTCCCCTTCATGTGAATTTTGTGAAGAAAACCCATTTCTCTGTATTCAAAAGCAAAGATTCACTGTACCTCACTGTACACTCTGCTCTGCATCCTACTGATTATCTCCCCTTGGAGCTGGAATTGTGCCATTTTCACTGAAAATCCAAACTGTAGTCAAATGCCAGCCTCTGTTTGGTGGGGTCAGGTTTAAAGTCCCCTTCCTGAAGGATTAAAGAGCTGCAGTTAAGTAGCTCTGGCAGGTGAGTTCAGTGTGCAGCAGCTCTGCTTAAAGCAGAATGCTGAAGGAAAAGTGGCTCTGAATTAAATCAGCCTGCATTAGGCACTGGTTTTCCTTTTCAGAATTTAGGGAATATTCTGCAGACCATCCCAATAATGTCGCTTTATTCTCTAGTGGGTAATTATGTCTTTAATTTCTAGGCTGTCACCAAACCTCCATGCTGGGGGTTAAAGGGGCTCAGTCAGAGCATCCCAGGAGTCCCAGAACTCAGCACAAAGGTTTCTTTTGGGGCTCAGCATCCCAGGAGTCCCAGAACTCAGCACAAAGGTTTCTTTTGGGGCTCAGCAGCCCAGGAGTCCCAGAACTCAGCACAAAGGTTTCTTTTGGGGCTCAGCAGCTGCTTTTCCCGGAGCTGTAAATCCATGAAAACCCCCGTGTGCTGATTGCTGCATTGTCTGACACCCATCCGGCCCCAGGGCTGGCAATCACCCAGCTCAGGATGGGGGGAATGGGATAAAATTGTTGTTGGCCTCCAGCAATCCCTGCTGAACACCTGAATTCCCACTGAACATGTTCCTTAAGTCTCTTGGCTTTTTCTTTCTTGGGCTCTGGTCATCCTCAGAAGTTATTTCTCCTAGCATAGCTTGGAATTTCAGCTGTAGCTGTTGGAATTTTGTCCTGTGTGCTGGGACAGCCTCACAATTTCAGTAGTTGGAGCATTCACATGTTTATCAAATGCCTTCTGCTGATTTGCCCAGCATTTTGGTAACCATTGCTGGTTTTCCTGGGCAGTTTGGAGCCCCACATGCAGCTGTGCTGTCTTGCCTGGAAATTTGGTGATTTGTGCAGGAGGGAATGGTGTGTCCTGCTTTCTTCATGGCCTGTCCATCATTCTGGGTCTGCTGAATGTATTCCAAGAACCTCTGGGGTCACTGGTGAACATTTGCTTATGTCTATATGGTCTCAAAATGTGTGAGATTTCTTCTGCATTTCTTAAAGTAGTGGATGTTATGATTGTCTGTCTTTGCTTGGAAAAAACCCCAAGTTTTTGTCATGTTTTCATCTCTGTCAGAGTAGAAATTTGCAGCCAAGGAGCCAGGGTTTGAAACCCTGCTTTGAGCTGAATTTGCTTCATTTACCTTTTTACTACACATTTAGTAAATGTATTGATGTGGTATTGAATTATTACCTCAGTGATGGGGTAAGGCAGTAAAATGTTGTGTTTTGAATGGCATTATATTTTGTTATTTCCAGGACAGCAAGGTTTGAATGTGAGTTTAACCAGAGTATCACTGCCACATTTCCATGGGGGTTGTTGTGCTTGCTGGTGGGATCAAACATCCCAGTATTTGGAAAAGCACTGTGATAAATAGAAATTATTTCTCATTTAGAAGTGGAAAAACAAACAGAGCTGGAACTTGGTTTTGATGTGATTGAGTGTTATTTGGCCAAGCATTGCACTGAAGACTCATTAATTGAGACACTCCTACAGTTTTGTTAATTGTAACCTCTGAGAGATAAATACAGATAATTAATCACCTCTCAGATTTGGGTCTGATGTGAAGCAAAGAACCAAAAAAAAAGAGAACTGCCTCAGTACAAACAGGTTTTCTACACAGCACAGGGAAATCTTTGGAGGAGCTATCCAGATAGCAGGGGCAAAATTCTCATTACACTGAGGACTCTCTGTGCTAAGTTTTTGAAAGGCATAAAATAATATGGTTGCTTGCAACAGCAGGAGGCTGGACTTGATAATTTGGAAGATTTTATAAGTCCTGCATTCATAAATTTTAAGATGCTGATGGAAGGTGTCCCTGGCTATGGCAGAGGGTTGGAACTAGATGATCTCTAATGTCCCTTCAAACCCCAGCCATCCTGGGATTCTGTGATAAATATGTATATAACTATATATAAAAGATGTAAAATGCAATATGATGTGACAGATGCTGTGGTACCACCCTGAGGGACAGGAGAATCACACTGACAGAGGATGTCAGCTGAAAATCAACAGTGAGCTGATCTTTTAATTCTTTTCATTTGAGAAAAAAGTAAAAGTATTATCCTGATGAGCTATTTCTTTAGGCAGAGGGCTAAAATATTACAGGGTTCTTTCCCACTATTTTTATTTTGTTTGATTTATTAATTACCAAATCCTTGTATCGTTTTTATTTCCCGTTTCTAGTTAAGGTTTGGAGAACCAGAAGGATTTGAAACTAAATGAGGAAGTGGATCAGCCAGGAACCAGTGGTGGGCATGGAGCATGTGAGGCACAGGATTCAACAAAAGGGAGGAAGGATGAGAATGGCACAAAACACACACTTGTTAAAGTCCTGAACCTGACTCTGTGTGGTCCTGCAGGTGCTGGGAGTCCCTGCCAAGCTGACAGCACACAGGAACTCAGGCAGGAGAGAAAAAGCCCTTCCCAGGAGGGCTCCTCTGCCAGGCAGCAGGGCAGGGAGCACAGATGGGTTCTGCCTCCCCTCCATCCCTCATTGTCCAGCTCTGACCTGGAGAAATCCCCCATTTCTGCTGGGAGCAGGAGTGGGACTGGAGCCTCCCGGCTGCTTTTGTGATGCTGGGGTTGAGGCAGGTGCAGAATTCACCAAAGAAAAGGTGCAGAGAGGAGATCTCACCATTTGTGCTGGGATAATGGGTAATTAGGGAGCTGCTGGAGGCTTGGAACAGCTGCTGGAAGCTCTCCCAGGGCACAACTCAGTGTTACAGCATGGGAAGGAAGACACTGGCCTTCAGCAACAGGTGACAAATCTCTGAAGAACAAAATCATCTGAAATACCTTTGGATTTTAAGTAAAAAAAAGGTTCTTTAAGGATTTACCCAAAGGGAAATAAACTTATTTTCATAGTGTCTGTTTTGAAACAGAGATGTAAGTCCAGGTCCTTTAGATTTCAATTATTTCCAGCTGATATCTGGCAATATAAAGGTCACATCCTTGTGCCAGAGTGGGAATTGGGAATTCAGCAATTTAGGAATTGGGAGTTAATTAAGAGGAAGAACAACATTTGGTGTGAAAGATGGGTGTAATGACACCATTTCCATGGACTAATGGATAGTGAAGGCAGCAGGAGGATTGGAATTTGGATGTGGATTTCTCAGTGTTTGTTTCTGTGCCTGCCTCTTACCCTCTGATGTGAGGCAGAGGTTTCAGAGAGCTCTTAGGAGTGCATCAAGGGTTTAAAATATATTTATGGTGTTACTCCTTGTCTCCAAGAGATCAAATATTTTCAGATGTCTCCCATGTTAGAGCTGGGTTACCACAGTCACATTCTTGCTCACAATTTCACGTGGCATTGAACACATTTAATTGATTTTTTTTTTATACTGATAATAATGTCCTGATTTTGTAGCACGTTAATTTCCTTTTCTTCTGCACTTTTAATGATGATGTTGGCTACTTTTTCTGGTCACGTGGATATGATTAAGTACCTGAACTCACCAGATGCTTCCTGGGAAGGCAAAGATCTGGGAGGTGCCACCATTTTTCAGGGCTGCAGGTGGAGGACAAGGTCCTGCTCTTGCCTGGTGATTGATGGTGCTGAAATGGAAGAGTTTCATCCCCACAGCTTGCAGAGAAGGCAGCATTGTCCCAAAAGTGAGCAGGTTAATTTTTATCCTCATGTTAATTCTGCCCTGATACATTCCTGAATCCTTTGGGCTCTTGCTTAATGGAAACTCATTTTCCCAAAAGAATGATGGCAATGGGTTCAGAAAAGTGGAGAATTGTGTAATTCTGACTGGAAAACAGAGCAGTGGATAAAACCCAGCTGATATTAAAGCAATAACCGGAATAATCACTAAGTCTTTAGGGCAGTGAAGATTCCATGGTAGAGGTTTTGTAATTAGACCTTCTCTCTTTACTTTTCCTTCATAGGAAGCAGGGTGTCAGAAAATCAGGAGTTGATAAAGGATATAATATGGAGCCTTCCTTATAATCCACATTTTTAATCCATCTGCAACATTCAGTTTTATTTGCAGGTTACCATGAAACAGGAGATAGGCATGATTGCCTGGATTTGGTTTCACAACAGGCAGGGATGTGTGTTAGCAAACAAAATTGGAGATATTTAGTAATGGCTGAGTAAATATTAGCAAATGGATGGTACAATTAAACCAACAGGGTTGCAGCTGATCAGCTCTGATCGAGACTGCTGGGTGGCTGAATGAGAAGCTGAAGATTCAGAGATAAGAATTGGTGGATGTAATGTTATCCTAATTGAGAAGAGGGGAGCACCTAAAGCATGGAGAAATGAAATTGATGACCTGTAAAACAAGCTGAGATTAAAAAAAAAAATCAACTTGATGGAGGCTCCTGCAGGAGTGCAAGGGGCCAGAGAGGGCTGGGCATGTGTTGGATAAATTGAAGTTTTTCTAATGTTTTTCTTCAAGATGGTCAGGATAATGTGCAACAACAGTATGGGACTTAAAGCTTTAGGTATCACTTTAAACTTGTGGGATAAAATTTAGTTTTGCATTTATTTTATGGAACTGAGGGTGTTTTTTCCCCTCCCCTGACAGATCCCCTGTTCCCCATGCTGCCTTGTTTGGGTTTTGTGAGCAGTGATGGAATTCTGTGTCCCTCTGCTCCCAGCATCAACCTGGGCTTCTGGTGAACTGGTTCCCCTTAGGGGAGGGAGAAATGCTGCTTTGGAAGAGGGAAGGAGGATGAAAACCATGGAATGGAGGTTTGGGAGCAAAGAATCAGCTCTGGGGAGGATGGGAGTTTCTCACTTAATGGGTATTGCTGTCCCAGCCATCAGCAGGTTCCAGAGTTTCTGTCTTCATAAATTAATTCTGCTGGATGTTTGTTACTCCAGGAATTCCATGGCTGAAGTGTTTGAAATTATTTAATTTTTATTATTTAATGTGTGTGCATTGCTGTACAGTACAGTCTGCTGTCCATGCTTATGGAACAATGACTTCAGAGGAGAAAAACTAGAAAAGTTATTTACTGGGACCTGCAGTTCTCTGGGAAGCTTTGCTGGAGGGAAACACATCCTGAGAGGTGAAATTTGGAAAAATTTCTGTTCAGCAGTCGCTGCTGAGAGCCTTTTCTCTTGAATTTTTTCATCTTATTTCCAGAGTGTGTCAGGAAAATCCACAAGTGCTAGAAGAAGATGGAGGAGTCCTGTGACTTTATTTGAATAAAGGGAGAGAGATTAACTGAAGGGCTCCTCTTCTTATATCTCAATTTGTCTTTACAAAACCTAGTTATTATTAACTCAAGCCTTTTGAACAACCTGGAACATTTGAAACACACCCTCCTGACTGTGCCAAAACTGATCCCCACACCAGGCATGGCAGGTAAATACAGAGAATAAAGCAGACAATGAGACATGAGCCCATTAATCACTGCAGGTCCTTGTCCATGGCCACTGATGGCCAAGGTCTTCCAGCTGAGAATTCCAAACCTCTGGGGCTTCAGAGACCTTGACCAAGTGGGATGGGTGCACTCGTGTCCAGCTGTCCTGGCTGCTGTTCCTGTGCTCCTGCCTGGATTTATGGACAGCAAAGTCCAGAGGCAGCAGCTGTGCACTGGCTCTGCAATTGTAGTTTTTGGGGAATTGTCATCATTGGCTGAAGTGGTGAAAGGAGAAGTGAATAAGGTTAAAATTCCAGCAGTAAACAGACCTCCTGTTGGAAAAACCAACAAAAAAAGAGGCGGCCTGGGAATTGTCACAGCCCTGGGAAACTTCAGTAGTGGGGAGGATGTAACCAGTGAGTGCTGAGGTGGTGCCACCTCACAGAATGGAGAAAATCTCAGGTTATTTCAATAGTGGAGAAAAGGCAAAGCTGTAGGAGAAGAGAAACCCAAACTGGGAACATCCTGACAGTGTAATTCATCTATTCCAATCAATCCATTTAACTGTCTTTCCTGTTATTTATGGTGGTGCTCCCAGAGATTTATAGTGTTTGTCTGAGATTGCAAAGCTTCATCACAGAAAACCAGACACAAAAAAGGGGGAGAAAATAAAAAAAAAAAAAAAAGATTCCAGCTTCTCCAAAAGATTGGAGAGGTTTTTATAAAATCTTCCTCTGTTAACACCTTTAGGTTTGGGATTTAGATAAAACTGGCTGGGAGAGCCACAACAACACAAGAGCACAAAGGGGATGTGACAAAAGGAGGAAGGGAAAGGGAAAGGAAATTTCAAGGAAAGGAAATTTCAAGGAAAGGAAATTTCAAGGAAAGGAAAGGAAATTGCAAGGAAAGGAAATTTCAAGGGAATTTCAAGGGAAGGGAAGGGAAGGGAAGGGAAGGGAAGGGAAGGGAAGGGAAGGGAGAAAAAGAAAGGGGAAGGAAGGAAGGACCCCAAAGTGATAAAGAGGGAAAATGTGAAGAGAGGTTTTGCTGGATGCGGAAGGGCAAAGGTTTTAGTGAGTTTCTTGAAAGGAATGAATAGGAAATGTGCTTTTTTAGGGGCAGGCAGTGCTCTGGGGGGAGTGCTAAAACAGAGAACCCTGAGCCCAGCCACTTTCCCCTCTGGCAGTGGGGAAGGACAGCCCTGCTTGATACTGGAAGTTCCAGCCCCAGAAAGTTTCAAATATACAAAAATAACATTAAAGCCATTGCCCTATAGTTTGTTATGCCTTACAGAATCCTTCCTGAATGTTGGGATTCTATCAAATCTCCCTGCTGTCTTCAATCCACACAATTTTCTGTCTTCAGAGCTGTTATTTTGGTTAGTAATTGCAGGTAATAGCTTGAAGGTACCTGGAGAGGAAGGGATAATCCAAAATGTGCCCAAACCACATTTTTAGGGAAAAAAAAATTCTACAAACTGAATGTATTCATTGAATGAATAAATTTTCATACATTCCTAATGCACTCCAAAATGGTGCTCATGATAAACAAAGAGCTTGATGAATTTCCTCAGCTGTCCCTGACCTATATTTCAATTTGAATATGTATATCTCATGCAGACTGCCTAAAAATTCTCCCAAACCATCTACTTGTTGCTGTTTCCATGTTACTGGGCTTTACTTAATGCTTTACTTAGTGCTAAAATGAAATTAACGGGTTCTGTAGCAATGCTCTGCTTTGCATCCTTGTGTGGGCTGCAAGGAGCAGCAGGGGCAGTCAAGCACTTTGGTCCTTGATGCTTTGTTAAAACCTGACTGATAGTTTAATTCCAGGCAGCAGCACCCTGGATTAGAAGGGTGTAGGATGGAGATTCCACCTTTCAAACAGGATTTAGGGTGATTTTTCCACTTGGTGCTGCTGGGGCTGCAGGAGGAGTTACACAGACTTCACTTGTTCACTTTTTTGGCTTTTTTTTTTCCCTTTTCTCTTTACCTTTCAGTATTACAAAAGACTGGAAGTTTTCACAGGTAGGTATAAATAATCCCTATATAGAAGTTTTCTGCCTCTGAGTTTATTTTTAAAACGTCTTTCCTTCTGGATTTGTTGTGATTTTTGTTTGTTTGGAGCTTGGTCAATTTGCTAGAAGTCAAGAAGAAAAAGCTAAGAGAAAAAACTGCTGCTCCCCAGTTTGGAGATGATGCCTCCCATCAAGAGAATGAAAAGATGAATATTTGGCCCCAAATGCTGTAACTTGCCTGTTTCACCTCTATTATTCAGATTTCTGAGTCCCTGGCACTGAAAATTTTGTAGCTCAGCCCCCTCTTCAGCATCTCCTCCTGTTTTTAAGTGCATCCATGGGATTTACAGACACTGAACCCTTACAGATCCCTCTTGCACACAGAGTTAGATGTAAAGCATGAAATTCAGATAAACAAAAATACTTTTTAGCATTCCCCGAGGATATTACAAAACTGCTGGAAATTAAATACTGGGGTTTTTTTTTTTTTCTGCTTCCTTTTCTTCTTCAAGACCTTGTTTGCTTTCATGATTGTCCCTTTAGTTAATAAAAATTATCATTTCTTACCCAACATTGTTAATATTAATCTTTAAATTTTCCAAGGAGATGCTTCTTCACTTCAAATCACAAGCTGCTTATGCAGCAAATTTAGATTCAGCTCTAGAAATGAAAAATATGTTCAGGTTGTTAAGGCATCTAAAATTCTTACCAAAAAATTAGGCAAATTAACAAATATTTGTAGAAAATATATCTTGATATATTTTTAGCTTTTGGAATTAAGTAGTAATTTACAGTTTTAACAGTAAAATAATCTGGTATATTTGCTAAATAAAAGCAAGTGATATATGTTAAGTATATAAATGATCTGAGGTCTTTTCAGAGCTGTTCCTGAAAGTTATGGTTTGGGGGTTTAAAAGTAGTTTTAGAGACCTTTGTATCAATGAAATTTATATCAGGTAACATCAAAATTGCAAAGTAAACCACTGAGAAATGCAAAATTGAAGTTGCTTTAAAAAAATGAGAAAAAATTCAGTCCTTTCCTGCAAATCCAGCATAATCTAAGATATGGCACATACAAAAGGCAATCTGTTGGATAGAACTTTTAATTTTTGCTGTGGATTCTTGCAGCAGTGAGAACACACAGGCAGAAATCTGCCATTCTCTCTACATTCCTTCTTTAAGGGAAGAATTTTTCCCCAGTATCCAATCTCAACATCCTCTGCTGCAACTTGAGGTCATTTCTTGGCCCTTGGTCCTTGTCCCCTCCTGTCAGGAGCTGTGCAGAGCCACAAGGTCCCCCCTGATCCCCCTTTGCTCCAGGCTGAGCCCCTGCCCAGCTCCCCCAGCCCCTCCTGCGGCTCCAGCCCCTTCCTCAGTTCTTCCTAAGTACATTAAAAGCAATAAATTTAAATATGCAAGAATGCAGACCTGAAGTAAAGCAGAAACATGTATTGCTCACCTCTACAGATACATGTGGTCTTGCACGTTGCTTAAAAAATAAAAGAGCGTCATGGAAATGAAAAGTATCTTTTGTCATGATGATGATAATGTTGGATATTAATTCCTGAATGAACTGAATCCCAAGAGTTCTAAATGTTCAATGTGCTCTAGGTTTTTAATTTCTCTTATAAGCGTTGTGTGAAAAGGGCAGCTGTCTGTAATTTGTGGGGAATATTTCTGTGTGGTCTCATTCTGTGGAAGGATGGTCCCTGTGCAGAACAAGTTTCAGCCTTCCTGGGTTCAGAAAATGATGTTTTGCAGAGTGAGATAAAGAATGAATTTGTTTACTGTTACATGGTAATTTACAGTTAAATTGGAAACTGCTGTTATTTGATTGGAAGTTAATAAAAGAGAATATTGCATACTCAAATGATCAGAAGAAACCAGAATTGAAACAAAGGGAAGTTCTGTATCTCTTTATACTCTGAGCTTCTGAAAAGGCTTTTAAAATATTCCATGAAATTAAAAGGAGATAAATCTTGCTACCCTGATAATTGCTAGCTTTTACAAACAATCTGGGAATACTAAACCTAAGGGACTTGATGGGGAGAAAGATGGTGAATATGCAATTTTCCTTTTGTTTACTGCCTATTTATTAATTTTCTTTGGTGTTTTGTACTTTCTGTTCTATGGATTAGCATAAAGGCAGCTTTAGGGAGAGCACACTCTGTTCCTGCCTTCCCTCTGGAAAGGGAGCCTGGCTGTGGCAGCATCCCAGGGGTGGGAGGCTGGAACTGGGATGTGGCAGGGGACAGAAAGGAAGAATCAGCACCACAAAACCTCTCCCACGGATAAACAGAGACCCACAAAATACTGAGGATGTAAAGGTTGGTGTAACCTTTCATTATGAAAGGTGATTTAGAAATTATTAACCTTTAATTATTAAAGGTGATTTGCTGAGCAGGGAGGTGGGAGGAATTCATTATGACAGGACTGAATTTATTATGCCAGGGCTGGTGCAAGGAGCACACCTTGGATTTCACACCCTGCTGTATCCCACAGGAAATTTATTTGCTTACAGATGTAAAACCATTCACCTGCTCTCCACAGTGGAATTTTCCATGCCATCTGCATTTCTAATCATCAAGGCACTAATTAGGTGGGAAAGCACCTCAAACCAGCTACTACTGATAAAATTCCCCCCCAAAAAAGAAGGATTTGATGGATCATTTGGTGTCATCTCTTGTTGTCAGGTGTTGTTTGTTGTCCCATTCCACCCAAGCTACAGGTCCTTGTCTGCCTGTAGAATTTTGCAGCTGAAAATATAAATATAAATATAAATATAAATATAAATATAAAATAAATATAAATATATTGGTTTAGTTGAAGTGTTAGGGCATGGGATGGACTCGATGATCTTTAAGATCACTAATAATTCTGTGAGTTCTGTGAAATATAAATATAAATAAATATAAAATTTGCAAATTACTGACTGGAAGGATTCCACATTTTATGGCTGTTGCCTACATTTCACCCACATTTTTCTATGAAAAAAATCACCCTGTACTATTCAGTAAGAACTTTTATTGGTGTTTTTATATTTATATATATATTTATATATATATATATATATATATATATATATGTGTGTTTTTTATTAGTTTTTATAGGATCTTTGGGTTTTGTTACATGTGTTTCAGATAGAGAATTGGGGTTTTTTCCCCAGACATCTAAAAATCTCAAAGTTCAGCCATGTCTTAGATGGTAAGTCTGGAAGATAATATGTTCTTCTTAAGTGTAGGACTAAATTCCCTGGATACCTGTGCTTGTTCTAGTGGGAATAGTTAGGAAATTTGACACATGGTGTGGGTGAGGTGGCTGCTTGAAGTGACAGGGACACAGGTGGGTGCCCTGTGTGAATATTTCTATTTTCTATACTTTAAAGCCTGCCTAGGCTGGTCATGTTTGAGTTTATACACGTGCCAAGTCTCACCTAGGCTGCTCCTGTTAAATTCAGAACCCCTGATGCTGATAACAGACACTTTTTACTCATTTCATGTCACCTTTCACTACCCACAGTTTCACCTTGTGGTTTTCAGCAATTTGCAGAAAAAATCTGATAAAATGGGAGCATTCAAAAAGCAAACTGAGATCATGTGGCCGCCTCAAATGGAGGTACCCTTTACTCTGGATACAAAAATTAGTATTTTAAACACAGAAATATATAAAGTACATAAAAAGCATCATTTTGGTTCCCCCATCCTTCTGTTTTGATTCTCCGCACACAAAGCTCTGTTGCTGCTATTAGAGGTGCTTTAAGAATTGAAATAAATTTCTGAAGCTTTTCCTTTGCTATTGAGCACCAAACTGAGCTGGGGTTGATTTTGGTTGGTTCAGTTGCTCAATAAACATGAACCTTGTGTTGCTGTGAGGGGGAATAACTGGGAAAATGAAATACAATGACACTTCCTGAAGCCAGGTGTGAGTTTCTATCAATGCTTTTATTTTTGCTTAAGGAAACAAAAACCACAAGCAATGAGGAAACCATCCTATTAAAGGTGATAGTCCCTTCTCCCTCTGCTTCAGCTGATCATTAAAAATTGCTGCTTTTACAGGTGAAACTGTGTTCAGCAGTGCTACTGAGAAGGCACAGAAGAGATCAGGTGTAATCACGGAGCAGAGATGAACTTTTTTTTTTTTTGATAATCCAAGTCTATGTATTAAAATACACATTTTGATTTGGGAATTAAGGAACCTGGAGCAACGTTGTAGAAGTTTAATACAAAACAGTAGTAAATATGCAAAATACAGGTGATAAGCAGAGCAGTGAGGCAAAAGGAAATAATACAAAAGTTGATTTTTAAATGTAATTCTTTGTAATTCTTGGCTTCCCCCCAGCCCTGGGTGTAATGCACTGCCAGCCGAATCAGGACAACAATGAGATGGTGGAATTTAATTACCAAAGCATCAAAAAGGAGATGGCACAGGGAGGCCTGATATCTGCATTAATATGGGCTAGGCAGGCTGTGTTTGAGGAAAATGAGGTTAAAACCACCACAGCTTGGTGATATACAGTACTTCTTCAGTGAGAGGACTTCTCCCAGGTGGACAAATCCTCTTTCAGCACGGAGATTTCTGGGAGATCTCAAACAGTAACGTGAAAATTGAGATTACAGTACAGCTGCAGACACAGAGTGAGCCTTTGGTTACATACAGGTCACACCTTGTGCGCAGGTATTGGGCTTTTCACCCAGTTCCAGGAGAAATTTTGTCTTTTCACCCAGTTCCAGGAGAGATTTTGTCTTTTCACCCTGCCATATTTACTCAGAAGTTGGGTAAGGACCATTGAGATGGAGCTGTTTACACATTTCATTGATCTGCATCAGCACCCTTTAAAGAACAAAACTAAGAAACCTACATAGGACCAACAGAGCAGAATTATTCAAGTTCAGTGAAATATTACAAAAAAAAGGTTTCCTTTTTAGGAAAACTCAGCTATGGTAAAAATATCTACTACAGTGCACTGCACTGTAATAAATATTCAACATAAATTAATAATTTACAAGTACCTGAGCAAGTATACAGAGCACCATAGCACAGCACAGCACCAAAGGCAGTAGCTCAGAATTCTTAAAAATAATGCTGTTTTAAACATTAAAAATTCTAAGTATTGTCATAGAAATGAACTCCAGCTGGAGTTGAAGATAGTGCAAACTTCTGTCTTCACTTTTTAAAATAAAGGTGTCAGGTTTTCTCTTCATTTCACATCCTTAGTGTTGCTGAACCTGGATACCTGTGGTGGATGTTTGGGAGCAGGTCTGTTAGAAAGAAAGAAAACAGCAAATTGTTATTTAATCTCCATTTCTTTGGGTGCTCATCAATTTTGTACCTGATCAAAAATGTCAGTAATGTGGCAGAATTCCAGGTGGTCTCCAGAAGCTGTAGAAGTCAGCATGAAATGTTGTTGCTTTCAGAATATCTGACTGGAATGGACAGCCAGACGTTTAATCGAAGTTTCTTTGTGCAGTATTTTGCTAAAATATAGGAGACTATATTGGTTCTATTTTTAATGTTTCTGAGCACTTAAGTGCTTTACTGGTAGAATTTTTGTAGCTCAAAACACCACTTTTATCTTCCTTGGAGCTCATTTATTCATAGGAAACTGAGGAATATTGGGTCAGAAAACATAGACAAAGCATGGACTAAACCCACTAACATTGGGTGTAGTTATTCCACTTCCTGATTCTTTTTTCAAATATACTTTATATTTTTGAAGTGCACAATTTCTATGCTTTTTGAATCTTTTGGATAACGCTTCCAGATGATGTCAACTGATGTTTCCTTGGGAAATGGGTGATCAGGAAATCACTTTTTTGGTGGCTGATTTTAACAGCATTCAGTTCTCAGCCTAATTCAGATGGGGGAGGTCTGAGGAGAAAATTCAGTATTTATTGTTTAGTTTTGTAAATATGCAGCCAGGTGTTTACAGTCAAACATTCACAGGTATTTTAAATGTTCATATTCTGTGGGAGTCAGAGCAACTGTGCTGGTGCACTCGCAGTGAGAAGCAGCATGATAAGTAAAATTGGAGATGGAAATTATATTGGAAGTGGTTGTTGCAGCAGTTCCTTGAGCCATTTTAGCCATGTTGCTGCTGTAGTGCTAAAATCCAGGTGTTGGGATTGATATCTTTTTGGGACTACCTAAAAACAGAGGCTAGATTAAATTAAAGGAATAAAAAGAGGTTACATTTATTGCAGGAACTTCAGGTACATTTTGGGCAGACAAGGCTCCTCAGGGACTACACCCAGAAATGATGATGGGTCACAGGTTTTCATACTTTTATGAAAAAGGGAAAATTAAGGGAATAAAAAGGGGTTATATTTATTGAAGGAACTTCAGGCACATTTTGGGCAGATGAAGCCCCCCAGGGACTACACCCAGAAATGGATGATGGGTCACGGGTTTCACACTTTTGTGAGTTTGGTCCATTTGCATATTGGGGCTTAATCTTCCAATTACAGCTTCAGATAATGAAGTAATTTACCTCAAGTTTTCTTCCCCCAAAACTCACTTTTATTTACACTTCTGGGCCCTGAGGCAGTGAGGTGTCCTTGATTGCCAGGCCTGGAGAGGAATTGTTGTGTCTGCCCAAAATGGGGAAGCAGCAGCTGACACGTATATGGAGTTTAGGGTTATTCACTGCTGAATTACAGGGTTACAGATGGATGGAAGGCAAGAAGCCGCAATCCTGAGGCACGAGGGTGAGGACTGACCTGGCAGGGCTGGCGTGGGGCAGAGCCCGGGGCCGTCCGGCGGGGCCCTGGCGCGCTCGGCCCAGCGGGTCCGCGGGGAGAGGCTTCCGAGGGGCGCTGGGCTTGGGGGGCTCCTGCAGGGAACACGAGCTCCTGTCAGTGCTCAGAGGGGACATCCCACCCTCCACCACACAGCCACAGCTCTCACAAAGCCAGAGAACTGTGGAGTCACACACTGGGCTGGCTTGGGAGGGACCTTAAACCCACCCAGTGCCACTCCTGCTGTGGGCAGGGACACCTTCCATGGTCCCAGGGATGCCTTGGGAGGCTGCTGAGAACAGGGTTAAAGGAATAAAGAATCAAGGTTAAAGGAATAAAGAATCAAGGTTAAAGGAATAAAGCAGGGATTTATTAAAAGGCCTTCAAGGATACACCTTGGGCAGTACAAGAGCCTGGCCAAGGCTCCACCCAAGATGGACCATGAGTCACAAGGTTTCACATTTGTGTAAGTTTTGGTCCATTTCCATATTGGGGTTAATACTGAAATGTTGTTGCTTTCAGAATATCTGCCTGGATGGACAGCCAGGAGTTTAATCAAAGTTTCTTTGTGCAATATTTTTGCTAAAATATGGAGACTATATTAGATGCTTTACTGTCAGAAGTTTTGACACCACTTTAAGTTCTTGGTCCATTTATATATTAGTTAACTGTCCAATTCCAGCTCCAGGTTATGCAGTCCCATCCTCCCAAATTTGCTTTCCTCGATTTGATGGTGTTTCCACTTTTGGGGCTGAAGCTCAAATTGTGTCCTTGGTTTGGGGCTGGAAAAGGATTGTTCTTTGACTGAGCTGAGGAGAACTTGCTAACACTTTATTTGAAGTTCAGAGTTATACATTAATGCAGTACAGGGTCTGGAAGATATGGCTAAAACTTAAGGCATCATCAGGGTGCTCCAAGCCCCATCCAACCTGACCTTGGACACTTCCAGGAGGCATTCACATTTATTGTTTAAAACTGAGACCTTATCCTTCTCACTGTTTCTTCCTAACACATAATCTAAACCTAAACTGAAGATATGTTATGACCAGATAAGTTTAAATGAGAGTAAAAGTAACTTATTTTAATATTGAGATGGAATTTTAAACCAAAGATTTAATACTACATTTTCATTATTTTATGACTTGTTGCTGCTTTGCTCTAGAAATGCAGATTGATATCTTTTGGGACTCAGTGCTTACTTGGTAAATAAACAGAAAAAGCAAAGATTCAATACATTGTAGAATTAGTTCTATAGAAAGGTAGGAATGCTCGACACGACTTTAAAATGGAAATGCAGATGGCCACAAAACCAAAGTTTTCAGTCTGGTTTGGATTGGGAAAATCTGTGGATTTTTTTTTTTTTTTGCTGTTATATTCAGTGGAATTAAAGGCTCCATTAATGAAGAACAGAAGTCATCTGCTGTCGGGCTGGGCCAGTGGCACCCTCTGGGTGGGTCAAACGGGGAAACTTGGCTGTTTGTTATGGGGATTGGGACTTAATTAAGTGGCTTGCTTCAGATAACACAGATTTACCTCCAGTTTATCCCCAAACTCACTTTTATTTACACTTCTGGGCCCTGAGGCAGTGAGGTGTCCTTGATTGCCAGGCCTGGAGAGGAATTGTTGTGTCTGCCCAAATGGGGAAGCAGCAGCTGACACGTATATGGAGTTTAGAGTTATTCACTGCTGAATTACAGGGTTACAGATGGATGGAAGGCAAGAAGCCGCAATCCTGAGGCACGAGGGGTGAGGACTGACCTGGCAGGGGCTGGCGTGGGGCAGAGCCCGGGCCGCCCGGCGGGGCCCTGGCGCGCTGGCCCAGCGGGTCCGGGGGAGAGGCTTCCGAGGGGCGCTGGGCTTGGGGGCTCCTGCAGGAACATGAGCTCCTGTCAGTGCTCAGAGGGGACATCCCACCCTCCACCACACAGCCACAGCTCTCACAAAGCCAGAGAACTGTGGAGTCACACACTGGGCTGGCTTGGGAGGGACCTTAAACCCACCCAGTGCCACTCCTGCTGTGGGCAGGGACACCTTCCATGGTCCCAGGGATGCCTTGGGAGGCTGCTGAGAACAGGGTTAAAGGAATAAAGAATCAAGGTTAAAGGAATAAAGAATCAAGGTTAAAGGAATAAAGCAGGGATTTATTAAAAGACCTTCAAGGATACACCTTGGGCAGTACAAGAGCCTGGCCAAGGCTCCACCCAAGATGGACCATGAGTCACAAGGTTTCACATTTGTGTAAGTTTTGGTCCATTTCCATATTGGGGTTAATACTGAAATGTTGTTGCTTTCAGAATATCTGCCTGGATGGACAGCCAGGAGTTTAATCAAAGTTTCTTTGTGCAATATTTTTGCTAAAATATGGAGACTATATTGATTCTATTTCTAATGTAGACGGACCCAAGATGGACGGCGTGTCACGAGTTTTGACACTTCTATAAGTTCTGGTCCATTTCTATATTGGGGTTAATTGTCCAATTCCAGCTCCAGGTTATGCAGTCCCATCCTCCCAAATTTGCTTTCCTCGATTTGATGGTGTTTGCACTTTTGGGGCTGAAGCTGCAGTTGTGTCCTTGGTTCTGGGGCTGGAAAAGGATTGTTCTGTGTGACTGAGCTGTGAGGAGAACTTGCTAACACTTTATTTGAAGTTCAGAGTTATACATTAATGCAGTACAGGGTCTGGAAGATATGAAAGCTAAAACTTAAGGCATCATCAGGGTGCTCCAAGCCCCATCCAACCTGACCTTGGACACTTCCAGGAGGCAGCCACAACTCTGGGTAAAACTGAGACCTTATCCCTTCTCACTGTTTCTTCCTAACACCTAATCTAAACCTAAACTGAAGATATGTTATGACCAGATAAGTTTAAATGAGTAAAAAGTAACTTAATTTTTAATAAGCTGGCACTCTAATTTTAAACCAAAGATTTAATACTACATTTTCATTATTTTATGACTTTTGATTCTTTGCTCTAGAAATGCAGAGTGCATCTCTACTGGACTCAGTGCTTACTTGGTGGTAAATAGAAACAGCAAAGATTCAATACATTGTAGAATTAGTTCTATAGAAAGGTAGGAATGCTCGACACGACTTTAAAATGGAAATGCAGATGGCCACAAAACCAAAGTGCCTCAGTCTGGTTTGGATTGGGAGCATCTGTGGATTTTTTTTCGCTGTGCTTTCATTCAGTGGAATTAAAGGCTCCATTAATGAAGAACAGAAGTCATCTGCTGTCGGGCTGGGCCAGTGGCTCCTCTGGGTGGTCCCTGCAAACAGGGAAACTTGGCTGTTTGTTATGGGGAGCTGGGACACATTAAGTGGCTTGCTCAGGGCACACAGATCTCTCCAGTTTATCCCCAAACTCACTTCAGATCTTCCTACTACTGGAGCTGCACAGCCAAGCTTTGCCCAAGGAATTTTACTCCTTATTTTTAGTTTCCCATAAGTATCATTAGTAAAGTTAAAGGAAACAAGAAGAGCTTACAAGCATAATCTGATTAAAGATCCTTTGAAAGATGTGATCCAAACAAGCAATCAGAGCATGAACTGCTCCTGAA
The DNA here is from genome assembly GCA_024865655.1 of Emberiza elegans. Lineage (NCBI taxonomy): Eukaryota > Metazoa > Chordata > Aves > Passeriformes > Fringillidae > Emberiza > Emberiza elegans. Next base: position 3,047,759 of record JALJVW010000241.1, on the reverse strand, counting down.
TAAAGTCCAACTTTTCATTATTTGTTTTGAGCATCCTTTTGTTTTTTTACTTTCCATGGCAAATATTTGCTCTTTCAAGAAGGAGATGCAGATTGATTATCCACAGGCATTTTGATAAGTATGAAAATACATGAGCTTAAGTAAATCTCATATATAATAAGTTCAAATTTGCCACAAACAACATTTTAAAGTTGCAATGTCCACCCTCTGTTTAATTCTCTGCATAACAAGTACTAGTATTGATGGGTACAGAGGCCCAACTCCTGATTTATTTATTCATCCATTTCCCACTCTAAATGTCCTCAAGTTAAAATATCCTTAAGGAGGAAGCAGCCAAATGTTCTGACAGAAAATGTAATGTTTTGGCAAGCTGCTAGGAAAGGGTAAATGAAAGAAAAAAAATTAAAAAGGAGAGAACTCTGATAAAAATGGAGCTGGAGAATAAATGATGGCTGAGATGAAGCAAAATGGAGCAGCACTTGATAGAAAGGAGATGCCACCAGGAGCACACAACCCAAGGAACAGAGGAAAAGCTCTGTGAAGGAAGAAATCCCATCCCTCAGACTGATTACAGGAGTCTTCACTGTTCTTTCTGGCCACAGGAGAATCCAAACTTTGTGTGTTAACTCGTGTGGGGCCCTGCAGAGCCTTTGATGTGCTGGGAATCTGCAGCACAGCTCAGGGTACCACCGCAGCTCTGCTTCCCTCATTCCTCTGCCTCCACTCCTTGCCCTACAAAGCTTCACAAAGAGTTTATGGATGGATTTCTTTGTCCATTTTATATCCACAACCTGGAATTTAATGCATTCAGGCCCTGCCTGGGCAAGTGCTGTTTTAAATATTGGAATGGAAAACCACAATTTTCATACTGAGCAGCTCCAAAGACATCCAGGTGCATGAAATTCCAGGGTTTTTCCACTGATTTTTAAAGAAGAAAGTGAAAGCCCTCAGTGTCTACAGCCAGGCTGAGGTGTCACAGGAGAGATATTCCCAGGATAACTGTGGCAGAAGGAGCACAGCTGGGCTGAGCTGAGTTTTACTGAAGAACAAGTAAAAGAACTTTTTTAAGCAGTAAAATTTTGAAGTAAAAAAGTTCTATTCCCTGGCATTAGGACGAGCCGTAAAATATGAGCTGCATTTTGGTAACAAGAGGATGAGAGTGTCAGAGGCAGCAACTGAATGCTAAATGCACCAAAATCGAGGGGAAAGAGATCAAATCCAAATGCCTGGACTGAACCCATGGCTAGGATAAACCTGCAGTGTTCCCTTGATTCACATGGGGCTCTGCTGATTTATACTGACTCTGAACCTGGCCCATAAATAAGGACTGTTTGCCTTGCAAGAGCATCTGAAAGAAGGAAAAGCTGTTTTTCAGTCAAAAGATAATTAAATATTAAACTTGGCAAGAGCTAATTCGCTGAGGCTTTTTTGTTTGGTTGATTGGTTTGGTTTATTTCATGTTGTCTTTGTTTTTTAACTATTTTACTTACAACTGAGGGAAATTTTATATAATTTACAGCACCGTCCTGCAGCACTGAGCATCTGGGTGACATCCTGAATGTAGCAATGATTTTTCAAGTCCTTCCTCTTGCTCACCTTCTGGATGTGCTTCCAAGAGAGAGCTGAAGCAATACATGAAGTAGTATCTATATTAATTATCCCAAACTATTCTTAAGCTAATTTACTTCTTCCAAGATTTGAGGGCAAAAAATAACTTAGGAATGAAAGATTTTCTACCCACACAGTAGTTTTTGTGGTCCTTCTGATACAAAAAGTAGCTGTTTCTCACAATATTGAGGTTATGATATAATTTTGAAAGAATCCATTCTTACTCATTCTTTAGGCTGCCTTGAGCTGATCCCTGTTTGTGTTCCACGCAGAGACTGAAAATGGTGAAATGATATTTTCTTGATGAAGGAAATGTCACAGTGAATTTGAGCTGCCAAGCTGAGAAGCTTTTTGGCAGTTTCAGATCTGTCAGAATTTGCTAGTGGTAGTACTGCAGGCCTGGTATTCCACCTGGCACTCTGGGTGGCATTTGGAGGATTTAGGAACATGAGCTCTAGGGGGGCACTGAGCTGCTGTGATGTGCAGTGAGGCTGGGGCAGGTGCAGATGCAGTATCAGAATGACAAATGGCTCCTTTTCCTTGGAAAGCCTTTTCTCCATCCATATTCTGCTTAAGAAGCAGAAAAGCATTTGCACTTAAAATCTTCCCTATGACCACTGTGAATTGAGCAGAATGTTAGAGAAAACAAGAAAATGAACAACGAGACCACTGGAGCTAAAGACAAGCAAGAGGAATCAATGTTGCTTCTCACTCCCTACAAAATTTATTTTACAAAGAATCAGCGTTCCTTACTCCTCTGGAAAGGAAAATGACTGGGAACATGGAAAAGGGAAGATAAAAAAGCAAATAAAACACAGATTGCACTTCTAAAAGTTGGTCTAACCTGAGTGATACAATGTTCAGGCTTTGAAAAAATTAAATCTAGAAACACTTTATTTGCTACCACAATGGGCAGGGACACCTTCCACTGTCCCAGGCTGCTCCAAGAGCTCTCCAACCTGGCCTTGGGCACTGCCAGGGATCCAGGGGCAGCCCCAGCTGCTCTGGGCACCCTGACAACTTCTCTGGGCAGCCTCTCTCATCCCTGATTGTTTCTGACATTTTTCCAATCCCTTTTCAAAGCCCTGCACTCCAGCACTGTCTCAGAACTTTCTCCTCCTATCCAGCACCAGGAAAGGGTCTCGAGGCAGCTCTCAGGGCTCCTGCAGGTGAGAGCCTGGTGCTAACAACACGCACTTCATTTTCATCTTGTACCACTCCCAGAGCAGGAACAGCCTGGGTGCTTTGATAGAAACAGTCACTCCAAAGTGCCACCAAAAGGGAGCAGCCAGTGACAAGAAAAGGCACTGTTTAACACAGACAGCTTCATCTGCCCTATCACCCTGAGATGCATTTTGTTCAAAAATAAAAAATAAGAAATATTTACCATTTCTACTTAAACATTGCAGTGAAAGGTGGGTCTGCATGAAATAGTGTTTTTTGTGTCTGTGCTCTGGAAAAACAGACTGTGCTTCATGCAGCCCTTGGCAGGGCAGAAGCACATCAAGCTAAGACACCTTTTGCTCTTGCACATCACATCTGCAACGTGACTCCCCAAACTCTCTGTCTGTGTTTGGCAGCTCACTAACAAACTGTGCAGCTCCGCTCTGCCTGGGCAGCTGCAGAGATGTGTTTGCCTCTAATGTGTTTGTTCTGTTGTCTTTTGAGTGGTGAAGGCAGGGTTCAGGATCCAAAATTTTAGGATCACAGCCCCACTTGCCACAAGGCAGTTTTTCTACAGCACATTCTAAACTCACACAACACATAAAGAAAATACTGTGGGAAAAGGGCAGCAGGAAAGATGAGAAAACACTTCATTTCTCCAGACACTCACAGAGTAAATATTACATAGAAGAGAATCAATGGTTACCTGGGAGAACCGCAGTGAAGGATTAGCTGGCAGGGGTCTCTCAGGCCCAGCTTGATGGCCTGGCAGCTGGGGCAGGGGTGGCAGGACTCTCTGGGGTGTTTTTAATGGTGGCACCTCGTGTGTCTTCACAGGGTCGCTGATGTCAATGATCTGATACGGCAGCGGCCGCCTGGGGCCGTCCCTCTGGGAAAAACCATCCACCAAAGTTATTAATTCAATAATCCAACCAAAGTTATACATTTCAACCATCCAGCGAAAGTTACACATTTCAATAATCCAACCAAAGTTACACATTTCAATAATCCAACCAAAGTTATACATTTCAACCATCCAACCAAAGTTACACATTTCAATAATCCAACCAAAGTTATACATTTCAGTCTTCCACCAAAGTTACACATTTTGGTGTTTACAAAAGTTACACATTTACACAAATCTTCCACCAAAGTTACACATTTCAATAATCCAACCAAAGTTATACATTTCAAGGGCTGGCACAGAATCATAGGATGGTTTGGTCTGAAGGGATCTATCTGAAGCACCAGCATGTTCCAACCCCCTGCCATGAGCAGGGACACCTCCAACCAGGGAGCTGCAAGCCCTATCAAACCTGGCCCATTGCTACTTTAAAATCCATGGGAGTCCCTTGCTTTTCTCTCCTAGAGACAAAACTATTTCTTTTCTGCACTGGACAGCTCCACCTGTATTCAACATGGAAGGCATAAATGAATTTTGAAGCCTACATCCTTTCCCATTTTACTTAATGTTAGTCCTATGTGATATTAAGATCATGCAATTATTGTATTACAATAAATCATTTAATTGAGATCCGAAATACATGAGACCTTTTTTTTGTTTTCCCCCACTTTTTAAGAAAAATTATTTAGAGACTCACTTTCTGTATGACTGTATTTTGTGGCTTCACAATGAGGTTTTTACTAACACATATGGTATGAACATGATTTGGCTCAGATGAACTGGAAGGTCTTGCTGGACTCACAGACCTGCAATACAAACATTTAATTGTTGAACACAACATTCTGCTTTGTAACATTTTCTTAAAAACAGGAGCCTCTTTTCAGAATGGGATTTTGCAAGGACTTTCTGCCTGGTTATAGTAAACAAGGAAAGTAAAAATTGTCTAGCACTCCTGCAAGAATAAAAATAAATATTGATTTTTTAGAAACCAGTAGTCTGTTAAATTAGCTTCTGCAATCTGTGGAAATGCAGCTTTGTAACACCCAGGAGACTATTCTAATGAATCTAACATTTAAACAGTAATGACCTCAAATAGGAAAGTTTCAGCTCACTCAGCTGAGTTTATATAAAAGGCCATGCAGTGTAATGAAACTGTTTCAGGCAAATGAAAATAAAGGCAATACTTCCATCACTGCTTAATTTTTCATCCCAAAAGGAAAGAGGGATATATTCAAACCAATACCTGTGTTATTTACTGCCTATCAATGAAATTAAACCAACCCAGGGAAAACACTGCTGATAATGGTGAATATTTTTTGTCAAGGCTGGCTCTTCCTAATACATTCACAGTGATGAGAATTGCTGTGTTTACTGCTTCCTTTCCTTAATATCTATTGGAATATAATTAGGGAAAATAGGCATACCTTAATTTCTCTATTGTTGTCTTCTTGCTTGTAAACAACCACCTCATGAAAGTCTTCCTTTTGAGGTACATGATTGATCCAGCAAAGATAAGGCACAGGATGGTTATCAACACTCCAATGGTCAAACTCTTATTGTCTGCAAAAAAATCACATGGAGTTAACTTCTTCCTAGGGCCTGCTCACTGCCTGGCCAGGGTTTCTTTGCTACCTTCAAAAACCAAAAATCTTTCACCAGTGAAATCATGATGGGAAGCTTTGTCATGGAAATAACCACGCTGTCATAATTTCAGTATTGCCACCCACTGCAGCATCTGGCATGCAGAGGAGAGATCCATTTTGGTTTAGAGCAGTATTGTTCATATGAAAACAGACATTATTTCCCATTGAGATTTAGTTTGTACATCCATTTGTGAGGAGACTGCTTGTCTTGTCATGTCCTCAGACATAAACCAGAAACATCTCTTTGAGGTCACTAATGTTCCAACACTCTGGGGTGAAAAACTGGCACGGAATAATGAAATCCTGTAAAAGTAACAATATAAAAATTCTTTCTAAAGTTGACCAGTTTCCACTCTTTATCCTGTAAAAAAACCAGGTGGAGCCTGAATTCCCACTGACCTGCCTGTCTGATGGGCCCACTGTCCACGCTGCCACCAAAGCCTGGCTTGTCACAGAAGGGGGGGGCCCAGTCAGCCTCACAGTGACAGTTCTTTTTGTTGTTGCAGACCTGCAAAACAAGACAAATGGCTTAACATAAAAAACAACCGAGAGCAGCCCTGGCTGATAAGGGCTTCTAATCAGACAGTGACACATCAGAGAGGAATAAAATTTGGAGAAGAAAGGAGATGTGCTGATAGCTGCCTGCTGCACACTGAGGTGGCAAAGAGCAACTCGCCACGGAGGAAGAGGGAACCTAAAAACCTTTATTTCTTTGGCAGGAAATCGTTGGAGTTGCCCCAGCTGACAACATCAATAATATGAGGATAATCAGACACCTCTTAAGTCTTGTTCTCTGTTTGCTTCCAGCAGCAGCATTATCTGCCTGGTAACTTCAGTTCCTCCTGCCTGCACAGGGGCAGCAGAGCTTTGTCAGCCCCCCAGGTATTACTGAAGGGGTACTGGGGACAGCCAAAGGTGATACAGAGACTCCACCATCAGAAGGCATGAAAAGACACTTGATTATTAGAAATCTACAGTTCTTATAGAAACAATGGTGGACCTAAGACCTTTAGAAATCTTCTCTCACACTATTGGTGGATATGAATAGCACACTCTAGAAAACCATATCTATAAACAATAGTTACAGAAAGAGAGATAATAATTATTTGAATTCTTTCATCTAAGTTTCTCACAGCTTCTACACAGCTTCCCAGGATTTTCCTGGGAGAGCCATGTCTCTCTCTGTTCAGAAGATATGTAATTACTACACCCCAAGCTCTCCTCTCCATCAAGGCCTTGCACTGAGCCCAGCACGGATTTTTCCATGGCTCCAAGATGAACCAGTTGCTGGAGTAAGCAGTGAAATGGCCTCAGGGCTGAGGAAACCCTCGGGGAGCTTTGATACCTGTCCTAGGCTGACTATATGATGCTTTTATCCCAAATTGCCTTGTTCTTTTCATGCTGAATAATAAGTTTTGCATCTTTAAGACTCATTCCAGAGAGTGAAAGGGGGAGAGAAGAAACGTGCAGTTTGTTTTCAGACACTGCTCTCACTCCTCCACATTCCTGCTCCTGACTGTGTTGTCTGCAGATGGACAGACAGGGGGACAGAGCTCTTTGTTGGTTTTAGTTAGTTTAGCTAGCTGAGGCAAAGAAATTCCCTGGACTGTGTTTTTTTCCCTTTTCTTTGGCCCTGTTTAACCTGCTCTGGACTGAACACCCAGGGGAGCACCGGCAGCTGCACCTGAGGCCCACCAGGCCGGGCCTGGCCTGCGACACTGCCAGCACTGAGGGACTGATCAGAGCCTGAGCGAGCTCAGCTGCAACCCGGGGAGGGACTTTCTCAGTTTGTCATCTCTTTTGGAGCAGCAAGGGGTTTTATTGTTTAATATTGTTTAGGTTTTATTGTTTAATAAACAGGTTTTATCCACTTTTCTCCAAGGAGGTAGTTTCTCCCGAACCAGTTGGGTAAAGGGCTGATTGAATCTGCTTTTCTAGAGGAGCCCCTTTGGGAGTTCTCTCCCAGATTTGCCCTGAACCAGGACAATACCACACCTGCACTGGCTGCAGAGACACAGTGCTCCATGCTGGGGTGCTTTTAATCCAGGTGAGGGAACAGCTGGTGAGGCCTGACCACCCTGTGGGATCAGAGAGCTCTGAGGGGCTGGAGATCAGCACTGGCACAGCCTGGTCCTGCTGCACACAGGGCAGGAGCCGGAGCCCCAGGGCTTTCCCCAGCAGGTCCCACAGCCAAACACTCATTATGTCCTCCTGCTGCTCCTCAGGCAGCTGCTGTGCGGTGAACACAGAGCTTAAAGCTCCCTGCTGAACCTACAGAATGCATGGAGTCACAGAACTGCTCAGGATGGAAGAGATCTCTGAGATCTTCAACCATTCCCCAGCACTGACACAGCTGCCCATGGCCCTGGCTGCCACCACATCCACGTGGATTTTAAATCCCTCCAGGGATGGGGACTCCACCACTGCCCTGGGCAGCTGTGCCAGGCCTGGAAAAACATTTCCATGAGGAAATTTTTGCAAATATCCACCCTGAGCTGCCCTGGCCCAGCCTGAGGCCGTTCCCTCTGCTCCTGTCCCTGTTCCCTGGAGCAGAGTCCGACCCCCCCGGCTGTGCCCTCCTGGCAGGAGCTGTGCAGAGCCACAAGGGCCCCTGAGCCTCCTGTGGTCCAGGTGAGCCCTGCCCGGCTCCTCAGGGATTCTGCAGCCCCTGCCCAGCTCCTCAGGGATTCTGCAGCCCCTGCCCAGCTCCTCAGGGATTCTGCAGCCCCTGCCCAGCTCCTCAGGGATTCTGCAGCCCCTGCCCAGCTCCTCAGGGATTCTGCAGCCCCTGCCCAGCTCCCCCTGCAGCCCCTGCCTCCTCAGGGATTCTGCAGCCCCTGCCCAGCTCCTCAGGGATTCTGCAGCCCCTGCCCGGCTCCTCAGGGATTCTCCAGCTCCTTCCCAGCTCCTCAGGGATTCTGCAGCCCCTGCCCAGCTCCACTCCCTTCCCTGGACAGACTCCCCCCACCTTGTCCTGAGGGATCCAAACTGACCTTGGGATTTGAAGTCACATTTAGGTGTTCAATCAATCAATTTGTAAATAAATCAATTTGGAAATAAAGATTTTGGGCTTAGGGTTTGTTGTCAATAAGGTCCTTAATTCTGTGCTAACCCCAACCATCACTGATCTGCCACCACCCTGGAGAGCCCACAGCACAGATTAATAAATGAGTTTTCAGTAAGACACAAATCAGTTCACAGGAGTTTGGGTTATTGTGAGCATGCAATATTCTGGCCAGGTCAGCTTGGCAGGCTTTCAGAAACACTGTGCTCCCTGTGTCTGCAGAGCACTAAAATATTCAGAGAGCTCAGACTGGCTGTGGTCATGTAAAATTAAAAAAAAAAAAAGATTTACATTTCAAAGACAGCAAGATAATTAAAAATATACTTTGTTACATACTTTGTTAAGCATTATTTTTTAAATTAATGCACCGCAGGAGTTCCCATTTATAATTCCACGAGGTCAGTTTTGCCACTGAGGAGTCACCAGAGGTTCTTGTTTGTACAGACATAAAAAATGCCAGTCCAAAGCCTCTGCTCATTCCATCCTCAATGGTAAGAGGCAGCACCATCAACACTGCTCAGTTTTGAAAATTCAGGGTGATAAAATAAGTTAAAGCAAATTAAAATCCTTCCTCAGAGAGGACAGTGAATTTCTATGGCTCTTCCAATGTGGCTGCCACAGCTTTTCAGAGAAACAAACAGCTCATCAGCACATCAAGGTTAATAAGGCAAAGCTTGACATAATTAACATTATCATAATATAAACTGGGTTTCAAACCACTGATATTATTAAATGATATCATCACATTTTTCATTCTGTGCCACTTTCATGCCACAAAACTCATCAATATGTTTTTACTTCTTAAAATGTTTTTGGAAATGCTGTTTCATTTGCCTCTCAATCCAAACACTCCCAATGCTCAATTAAAAAATTTTACATCTTTGTATCTATGGAAAAACTGCATTTTTGATTTTTAATGGGAATTTTTAATTCTTCATGATGGAGGGTCAGGCTTCAAATTGCTTTGAGGGTTACAAGATTCCTTTGTATCACAGGCTGTCAATTAAGAACAAGATAATTACTGCCTGATAAACATTTCTTTGTCAAACAAAAACAATTTCATATCAGGCACAGTGGAAATGGAAATACATAATAAAAATGGATTGCAGTGACTCTGACTGATCTATTGCAGGCAATTATAGATCTCAAAGCCATTAGAGAAAGTGATTCCATGTCCAGTGGTTGTTGAGGGATTGTAGAAAATGTTTTCCTAGGATGCTTACCCCCCGTCCATGGCACTTGGTGGCACATTTATGGACTCCAAAAACACTGGTGTTCTGGCACCGCCGGTTCAGGCAAATCTGCAAAATAAAAAAAATGGATTTTGAACAGGGACAGAGCTGCTGGGGCTCCCAGGGCATCCTATCCCTTCTTTCAGCAGCTAAATATTTCCCAATACACAAATATATATCATTATATGGACACAAAGGACACCAGGATTGGCTGTCTTCTTCTTATTTCCCTCAGCCCCTTTTAAATCTTTGAAATCCAAACCCGAGCAAGTTGAATTCTGCTCCCCTGGCCAGCCCTGGCTCCACACACACAGCTCACAGTGTGAGCTGGTGCAAGCAAACCCTCGCAGATCCACTCAGGTGGAACTAGTGGGGAGACCCTGGGGTTTGGGAGGTTTTTAAGCCAATTTAAAAATCAGTAATTTGCATTTTTTTCAGGACTAGGAGGAGTGCACTGAGCAGGATTCCTTCAGGTTCCTGCTCTGCCTGCCTTCCTGTCTCCACCACAGCTGTCTTCGAGCAAAGCTTTGGATCCTCATGGTAAATTATCAGAGTTTTGTTTCTATCAATAGTGAAATATTTTTCATTCCACTACAGAATGTGGACCCAGGGTAGGTGAATATTTAAGTGAGGTCATTGATTTTTATGGGCTCATCATTTTTTTCCAGGAAAACCAAGATCTTTCTAAGTTTTTCCACACTAAATAATTTTTTTTGGTGTCAAATATAAACCAACCCTATTTAACATTTAATATTTATAGGAAATGGAAGTAAACAAATAGCATATGCAGAGGAAAAAAATTCAATTTTTTTTTTTGTTTTCCAGTCATTGCAGATAAACTTTACGCTGCCAATGGAGCTGAAAATTGAGGTTAAGCAAGATTAGTGCTGAGCAATAATAACATCAAACAGCCACACAACTGATGAGCACGTCTGTAATGAGAAGTTACCCTACTCCAAACTGAAAAAAGAAGAAATTAGGACTGGAATAACTGTTCCTATGCTATGTTGACAACAAAAAAGGTCAAAAAGCCCCACACTGCACATTTTGCTCATGTTTAACTGCAGTGCAGTTCAGTAGTACTAAAAGTCAGTCACAATAATTAGCATTAAGCTGGGAATGGTGTTGAAGGAGGCGACAGGGATGCTTAATCAGGGCACTTATCCCCTGGGGAGAAGGAAAAATGGAAAGGAAATTAGAGTGAATTGGCATCAACATGCAGGCATGGAGAGAATATGGTCTGATTACAGCACTATTCACAATTCAAATATTCACAGTGCAGCAGCTCCCAGAATTCTGATCACATTAAAATGGCTGCGTTTCAAATTGTGCATCTCCAGTTGAGAAAACCCAAGAATATTTAAATTCATATTCTTAATCCATAATACAAATGCACTAATGTCCTCAAAGTAAAACATACAATTTCAGAAGTATTAGCCTGTGTATTCTATAGTGTGGATGTGTATGATTAGATAGATTAGAAAGATTAAATACTCATTAGTAAAACATAATGGGGTGCTTTCTCAGCGCTGAGTTGCCTGTGAAAAGACTTTTGAGAACAGATTGACTTAGAAATGTTGCAAGGGTTGTTTTGCTGTAGCAGAGCTGGGGTTTCACTGGGGATGGATTTCAGACCTGCTCCCAGCACAGTGAGATAATCCAACATAATTCAAAAGCTTTCAGAAATTCAGAGGCTTACTTCAATTTACCACAAATTATCAAAGCACTTGTTTTTCCTCCTTTTTGCAAGCAATCCACTGAGGGTATGGAAACCTCCTTCATTTCAATAGCTCTTGGACTGCTTTCCATTCCTCCTCCCCCTGTAAACTCATGGCTGCCTCCCATCTTTCTCAGTTGCTTTCCTCACAAAAGAAAAACTTAGAATGAGTTCTTTCACAGCCATGTGAAATCTGGGCTGCATTTGCAGTGGGTAATTCACAAAGTTTGCAAAACACAAACACTAAAATCAGTTTTGGTGGCTGAGCATCAATAGGTTTATAGTTTTCTAAGAGTGCATATAGAGATAGGTTTTCCTGCATGAAAAAAAGAAGAAGTGGGGACTCATAATCAGGAGATAAAATACATTTTGAAACCTAATGTGAAGTTAATGACAATTTTGCAATGCCAGAGATGCTGGGAAAGGAAACACATTGAGGAATTCATTAATAAGCCAGTAATGTATTTTGCTGTACTTATTTTGCAGGAAACCTCAAGCCTCCATGGGCAGATACTTGGGACTGTCTTCAAAAAATCAGTCATAAACTTAAGCAACTTGCATTGCCCAGAATCCCAGGATGGTTTGGGTTGGAAGGACTTTAAAGCTCATCTATTTCCAACCCCCTGCCATGGCCAGGGACACCTTCCACCAGATCAGGTTGCTCAAATTTGCATCTGAAAATCCAGAATCCAGAACAGTGGCCAGAAGGGACCAAAATTTGTTTCAGTCTGAGCATGAGAAGCAATTATTTTGTGGGGAAAAAAAAAATCCCAAAGAAAAAAGAAGTACAAAACACTTGGCAGAATGACAGTAATGATGTTCCCCTTGTCTGGGAGCATTCCAGAATCTTACTTTTCCATCTCCACACTTGGTTCCTGCCAGCACCAGCCCAGGGTCAGGCATATCATCCCCCAGATACACGTGGGTGCCCCGGCACAGGATCTTGCCCCCCTCCTGGAGTGGGATGTTGGTTTCTATGGAAACCGCGTTGGTACCAATGACGGGTCGGTTTGCTCCTCCTTGACACTGGATTTTTCCACACTTCGCGTCCCTGACGGAAATAAACACAACACAAGCAAGGACGAGGTGAATAGTTTGAAATGTTCCAAGCCCTCTGCCAGTACCTGTTGCTGTGTTTGCAGGGAGAGGCCCTACCTGGGTTCACATTTGGCAAAGGAGCTCTTGGAGTCCTTCCCGCAGTTGCCGTAAGGGTCTCCGGCAGAATTGACTCTCTCAAAGCAGATCCCAGGAGCGGGTTTTGCACCTGAAACAAAACCTAATCAGAACTCTCATCTCATACAAGGTGTTTTTAATAATTTCCTTTGAGCTCTGCTGGTGCTTTAGGGGAAAGGGGGGATGTGAGCTGAATGTTGATGAAGCAACAAAACAGCAATGCTGGATCCGCATGCTAATGGGAGAGTTTGGATGGGTGGGATCGCCAGTGTTTGAGCAACAGGCAGTGCAGAACTCCTTCTCTTCCAGGATTTCTGGAGCTGACAGCCCTCTTGCCAATCCTCCTAGGACACAAAAACTTCTAGCAAACACCAGACAGACAAAGGCCAGCTGGGAAGTTGACTCTCTTCTTTTGCAGGAGTTCATGTTCTAGTGAGACCCCAAAGAAAATTCTTTTCAAGAAAGGCCTGTTTGACTGCAACTGAGAACAAGCCAACAGAGAAAATCCAGTTGTAAACTGGGTGTAAAGATGTGAGGACCTGGCATGGCAAAGGGAAATGTGCTGCTATTAACTCAGGCTGAAGGACTGGGGAGAGGAAAGGAGCCCATCCCACCTGAACCCTCAGGACATCCACTCCTGAGAGGAGAGACTGACATGGAACAAGGGGCATGTCTGCCATGGTGGTAGAAGTGGGAATCTGGGAGTTCAGGCAGCATCTGGCTCTTATCTCCTGGGATCTTTTCTGATAGAGACATATCCTAATGGCAGAGGAACTTCCCTGGTGGGAGTAGGGCTGGAAAAGCTTGTGCAAGCAGATAATTCATCCCTGCACTTCGGAAGTTCAAGGGTACTATTAGAACATCTCTTCTAGTGTTTTATACACACAATCTCCTGCTCATTTCCCTCCAGATTGGAACCAATTGTAGATTATCTTCTAGGGAAGATGCACCTGTTCATCTGGAATGTTGAAGAGGTGAAGGATCTGCTTCCCTGGTTTGACTGCTGCAACAATTCATTAGTCAGTGTACTGGAATTTAATCCCTTTGTTCTACAGTGAAGTGTGGCTTTCATTTCCAGCCAATAACTGCTGCTTCTTGCAAGATTAAGAGGCCCTTTGTTAGGGCTCTTTGCTACTCTGTATCTTCTTCCCATTAAAATAATTAAGAGCACCATCAAGACAGCACCAACATTTCAACTGCTCCAAGAGGGAGACTGGCTTTGAGCAGCAGAGAAGAAACTCTGGCTAAAACTGAGATTAAAGACCTGCTACCTGCATTTCTGTGCTTTTGACACATCAGCCAAACCAAAGCAAAAAGAACTTGGCAGCAAGTGATGTGATAGCCCAAAGGCTGAGAATATCCCATTTCTACAGCGCTCCTGATCTTTACCAGACACAGAACATTTCAACTAATGCTACATTCTGTCAAATGTTTTGAGCCACTTCCAAATGTGTATGCCTCTAACTGTGGGTAAAACATTGCATTTATTTAAGCCAGACTGAAGATTTCATTTGAAAGCCTTCAAAGAGGAAAATGTTCTTTTTTGCTTTTCTTAAAAAAAAAAAAAAAAAAAAAAAAAAAAAAAAAAAGGGATCAGATTCCTGGAGAAGAAAATACAAATATGACTGTAACACTTCCAGCCAGTGGGGATCTTTTCACTAAAAACTCAAGAGATTAAAACTTCAATTAATTATCTGCATTTCATAGTCAGAAGCTTGACTAATACTATATACTGCTGAACAGCAATCTAATGCTATTAAGGACAAAATATTAAAACTTGGAGAGGCTTAAGATGGCACCCTCTTTTCCTTCTAACATTTTAACATGCTGAAACTGGAAAATTCAGCAAGAAAGGCACAGAAGGAACAGAATATGAGCTGATGGTTCCCTGGAGAGAAGGACAAGGGCTTGAAATTCTTTGAAAGATTACGATCGAGCTTGCTGAGTTCAGAATATTTTGTCAAATCTGGAACTCCTAAAAGGGACTCACACAGGATTTTTTCAATTCTTTTCATTAAAGTTAAAACAATAATAAAAAAAATCAACAAAAGCATCCAGACAAGTTGCTGTGCAAAAAAAGCAAAAGTTAAATTTCCATTTTCAGCATGTGGATCTCTCCTCATCTTTCCAGGGTGGGCACACTCAGCGTTCAGCTTGAGACAAACATTACCATGTGCATATTCTATAGCAGCTTTGGAAGGGCTGGGGAGGGAACAAACATTCTGGGAGCAAGAGGCCAAGGAAACCTGCTTTTTCTAAAACTATTTTTTCTAAAACTGCTTTTTCTAAACCTGTTTTTTCCAAAACTGCTTTTTCTCCCTCCCACACATACAAGGACCAGCTTGTGCAGCCCTGGTTGTGTGTAACTGCCCTGGGTGTTGTTTTTGGCCGGGAGCCTCAGCCCAGCTCAGCTGCTGCCATGGAATGAGTGGCTGGATGCTCCCTCGGAGCTGTGGCAGCACAGCCCAGAGCCCAGACACGCTGTCCCCTCAGTGCTGTCCCCCCCCAAAGCTGCCACATGCCAAATGAATGCTCACGTCCTGGGCTCTGACTGCAAAGGATGCAAGAAAGGCTTATTCTAAAAACGGTTTTCAAAAGGGAATGCACTCACTGAACAGAGAGAGTTTAAGGTGTTCCTCTTCCTCTTTTACCTGGTGGAAGTTTTTTTTTGGTGCTGCTGATTTTTTTCCTGAATTTTTTTTTCCTGAATTCAGCAGCCAGGCGTTGCAGAGATGATGGAAAGCAGCCCCCAGGAAGGAAAACACATCTGCAGGGCTCAGACACGGAGCTTTAACTCCAGCTAATAACACTTGACAAGAAAAAGGATCTCGTGGAGCACAAAAACCCACTCCCCTGCCAGGCTGGGAGCAGTCTGTGTGTGGAAACACCTGGTACCCAATGATCATCTGCAGCCTGGAAACCAAAATCCAGCTTCAGTTTCTGCCTTTGGTTTCCAACCAAGACACGCTGTTGCTTGGGATTCAGATGGCTGTTCCCTCTCCCCACTGGCTTCTCACAATATTTGTACTTTTTTATGGATGAAAACATATCAGAGTGTGAGATGCTGAACAGATGGAGCTACCAAGTTAAAAGGAGGTTTTCAGAGGATGCTTAAGGAAGAGAATTGTAATGTTGTGTTTCTGGAGGAAACCCATTTATCATGACTGCACCACATAAACTGAAGCAGAAAGTCCTGTCTTCCTCTATTTTCTACCTCTGCAGGCAGAGGCAAAATGATTTGTGAAGGATTTCTGGGGGTTATTAAGAGGTTTGAGCTGGATGAGCTGAGTTTATTTCACTTTGCTATTGGTAATTATAGTATCATGACCCTGTAATTAGGGTCCTGTCAGCCCTTCCATGCCAAGCCTCATTCAAGGGATTAAATCAACCCCTGGAAGCTGCAGAAGGTCAAGGCTCACCCCTGCAGCTGGCAGCCTGGAGATTGTTGGGGTTTTTCCTCCAAATGTGTATATTGATGAGCCCACTACTTTCCCTATGCAGTCAACAAAAAAAGAAAATAATAAAAAAAAGAGAAGTTGCAGGGCACAGAAATGCTGTGTCATTTCAGACCTGCTGCCTTAGGAAAACACCAACACAGTCTCTTGAAAGGAATGAGGGAAATTTCTGACCATGGTGCTGATTCCATGAACACGAGAAACGTCCTCTGTCAGGCTGACAGCAGAACAGGAAGATATTTCAGTTCAGTTCCCAGCTGTCCGTGGGTGGGGAGAGGGGAAAAAAAACAACCTCTGAGTAACAGGCTGGAGTTCTGTGGCTCAGGCTGTGCCAGCCAGCACCGCGAATAACTGTGCAAATAAATATAAGCATAAAAACCACAGTTCTCTGTCGTGTGATCTGCGTTTCAGCTCATTAACTTTGTTTTTGCTGCAAAGCAAAAGTTCCACGAGCTGCCCATGGCCTCTCTCCCCATCCTGGTCATCCCTGTTCTGTCTGGGCAAGAGCAAGATGGGGATGAGCATTTTTTTGCCTTTAAGGAGGATGATGTCACTACCCCTGGGAATATTATTTAATATCATTCCCATCTCCAGAAGAAAAAGGCCTGGCCATAAATCTGTGATGGTCCAAATAGTTTGATTTCACTGAATTCAGAAAATTGCAGTGCTTGGACAATTAGCATTTTTTCAGCAATGGTGGGTCAGGTATCTGAGGTGGGCAGCCCATTTATTTTGTGTCTGTAGGGTTCTACCTGGCAAAACCTGCAAAGTTCTCACTCAGCAACAAATATTGACATCTAAATTAAGAATGTTCCTGCCTAAACAAATGGCCATGTCCATGAAACACATTTAAATGTCTTCTAATTATTAAATCAATGCCTGCCATTGGCTCCCCAAAATCATTGCTTTTTTCCCCACTTGGGGAAATACAGGAAAACAAACTGACTAACTACCCTAAAGAATCATTTTCTTGTCAATGCAGAAAAAGCCACGAGTTTAAAGTTGAGAATCTTCTGTTCCTTGGTAATCAATGATTTCTGTGTCTTGAGCAGCTCTATCTGTGTGTCTGTTTCTCCTGGAAAATGCCACCACACAAAGCAGCACCACTGATATCACTGCTATCAATAGGTCACATCAGTGCAATCTGATAATTTTGAATATGGACCAAAAAAACGTCACCAGCAGTTCCTGCTCCCCAAAGATAAAAATGACATGAATTATGGAGAGAGAGAGAGAGAGAGAGAGAGAGAGGATGGAGAGCTCTGGGAGCAGACTGGAATCAACCTGGGCTCTAAGAGGAACTCATGGCTATTTTCAAAGACTGTCCCCAGGAGCTCCTCCCTTCTCCTTCCCACCAAGCTTTCCACACAGATAAGAAGGAGCAAAAAAAAATTTCCTCTATTTTATCTGAACCACTGTGTTGAGAGAAACAAAAACAACCCCAAGGAAATGCAAGTGCTTTTCTGGAAACAGGTTCCTACAGCTCAGCCTAATGTAAACAAGCTCTGACAGTGTTCATCATTTTCCTTTAAATAGATCTAAAAACATGAAGATTGACATTTATCATTGGGCTTCTGGACATCTGTAACCTGATGAATAAAGAAAGATGTACAAGGGAAGACATTAATAAGGAATTCAATATACCGAATATTATTTTAGGAAAAGTTATTGTATTTTGTTCTGCATGGATTCCTCCTACAGGGAAGAAGAAAATAAGGAGAGAATGAAAATGAATTGTAATATGATTTTTCTTTAGAAGGGAGAATTTTTTTTTTCACACAAAACTACTTCACTCCAACACAGGCAATTGTTAAAAACAGTTCTAATCCGACACAACAACCTGGTAAAAGGTTCCAATGTATATTTTTGATACAAAGTCCAGAGACAACATCTTAGAATGTCAAATCTCTATTTGTGCTGCAGGCAAGGCTGCAAAGACATGTAGTTTTTTTAATCTGTACCACGATCTGTACAATTTTTCCAACTGCATGAGCCACCCACCTCTCTTCTCATTCCACCCCAAATCTGCCGGCTCACACTTCAGCCAGATGTGTGACAGAGCAGTGGATATTCACATCCCTGGCCTTTAAATCCAGAATACAGGCATTATTTGAAGTGTCCAAGGCCAGCTAGACAGGGTTTGGAGCAAACCTGGTCTAGTGCAAGGTGTCCCTGCTCATGGCAGGGGGTGGAAGGAGATGATCTCTAATGTCCCTTCTGGCCCAAACCCCTCTGGGATTCTGGGTTTATTTTTAATTTATTCTTCCAAAAACGTGGCAAGAATTCAGACTTTCAGTTCAGGTTTGGTCATGTCCCATCCTTCCTATTGAAATTGCTTCTCCTTGGGCCTTCCCAAGACAAAACCAAAGGGTATTCCAGCCAAAGTCTGTTTGAGCTCAGTTCTTAACACAACATCTGTCTCATAAACAGACTCCCACGGCCTGGAGCCTCCGTGCCCATATCAAACAGCCCCAAGAAGGAAGGCAGGAAAGAATCAGGGGATGCCAGGGCTGTGGTGGAATTGCTGTGTTGGGAAGCAGACCTGGCAAGGAGCTGCAGCAATGCAGCTCCCTGAGCGTTGGAGGAATTTTTCTCCGCCACTGAAATCACGAACAGCCTGACCAAGTAACTTTCCACAGCATGGGAAACTGGTTCAGGAGGAGATTTTTGCTTTCTACAAGAGGAAATGTCTCAGTATGCAGGGATTAGAAATCCCAGTGTGACTCAGGCTGGAGGCTATAATTGTCCATGGCTCTATGAGCTCCCAGCAGCTCTAGGACACGCGTGGGATTTGGGGAGTGGAGCACAGCACGCTTGGTTCCACGTGAGGCGTTCGGTTCTGAGCTGGAACCCCTCGTGAATGTGCTCTGAGAGCCACGTGGCCAAGCTGACCTGCTGCCTGCACCATTGGGGCTGCTTCCTGAGATGCTTTAATGCTCTTTTAAAGAGAGATTGCAAAGAAATCCATGTTCTCTGAGAAGGAAATAGATAAATTCTTCAGTAGTGTTCTGGGGAGGCTTCTGACCAATGGGAAACATCTGTGTGCCATTATATTGATACAGAGGTTTTGGAGCAGAGTTAGAGATGCTGAATTGAAAGAGGCTGGAAATATCAGTTTAAAAGAAATAATTACACCTCTCTCTAAGTAATACTTCTCCTTAGGAGAGGGAAATGTTTTTCAAACTTGAGATAGAAGGTCAGAGATGCTGAAGGAGACACAATTTGGATTCATACCAAAATGCTGAATTAATACTTGCATT
Source organism: Emberiza elegans (assembly GCA_024865655.1). NCBI lineage: Eukaryota > Metazoa > Chordata > Aves > Passeriformes > Fringillidae > Emberiza > Emberiza elegans. The sequence goes on along the minus strand of JALJVW010000241.1, from coordinate 3,028,539 downwards.
TCAGTGGAAGGGTCACAGGGCTTTATAGAAAGGTGAACAGCTTTCCTGGGATATACGTTGAGAACAACCCAAGAACTCATGTTACCAGATTTCTGCAAAAAGGGAGCAAATTCCCACAGGAGAATAAACCCTTCTGCTTCAGTGCACACCCTGCTAAAAGCACTGTCAGGAGGCAGTTTCCAGTGACACCAGTGGATAAAATACACACAGTGATCCAGGAGTCTCATGTCAGTGTCAAAAGCTGAGCCCTGGCTGGGGATGGAGCAGACACATCTGTTTTGCAGATGAGCTGTTTAGAGCACAGGAGGAAGCTGACACAGCAGCCTGAGAAGGGCTGTGATTTCAACCTGCCAGGAGCATTCAGCACCTTGTGGGGTGACATCAGACCATATCAAAGTCAGGAGGAAATGATTTGTCTAAGTTCACCTATCCATTTGCAGCGTGTTGCTGCATGAGCCTCGTTACCTCCTGCTGCAAGATACAAACACGACAGCAAATCAAGGCTGGAATGAATCACCCAGAGATTCCCTCATTACTCAAACAGCTACAGATTGGTGCTGCACCCTCCAGATCTTTATTCCCTCCCCCAGGTATCTGTCAGACCTGTGTCCCTGTGCTGGTGATGCCTTGTGAGGGCCACCCTAGAACAGGGGCTGGACAGAGCCGAAGAATAAAGCAGGGATTGATTCAAAGGATCTCCTCCATGGATCCACCTTGGGCAGCACCAGAGCCCAGCCAGGGCTGCACCCAAGATGAACCCAAATGGCCCCAAAATGCACGATGGGCACGGGGTCTGTCCCTGGGATCAGCTCTGCTCCATTTGCACCTTGCAGTTCATTGTCCCATCCCAGCTTTAGCCCCTGCAGTCCCACCCTGCTTGTTTTTCTCTCTCCAGCCCACGGGGTTTGTGCTCCTGGGCTGAGATTTGGATCATTTGTCCTTGGTGCCCAGCTGGAGCAGGAATTGTTTTGTCTCCCTGCTCTGTGCACAGAGCTCAGCATCCCCTGATGTGAACACAGCCCCACACACTAAAGCAGCACAGAATGTGAAAACAGAAAAGCTGAACCTGAGGCCTCTCTGGCACTGACCTGGGCCCCAGAGGGTGATGCACTGCTGCTCGTGGGTCTGGCAGATGCCATTGTAGCAGTAGCCATCCACCCCGTGGCACGCGTGCCCGTCGTGCAGGTAAACGTTGGCCGGGCACTGCGGGCTGGCCCCCGTGCAGAACTCGGGCAGATCACAGGAATTGCTCGACTCTCTGCAAGAAATCCCCGCTGGTTTGAGCTGCAAAACAAACAGAACCTCAGTGGCTGTGCCGTGCCCGGGTCAGCCCTGCAGCACAGGAGCAGATTTCCCCCTGGCCCGGCCCCAGCTGGCTGCAGAGGAAGGGCAGGGGTGGCAGAGCTCTGAGTGCACGGGTCTGAGCCATGCTGGGAGGCTTTGGCAGCAAGGAGGCTCACATGAAACTTCACACATGGCTCAAGACAGAAGGCAACCCCAGCCCTGATGATTGCAGGTGGCTCCTTCATCGTGTCTGAGCACAAGAACTCTGGAAAGGAGGATCCAGAGCCCTTGGGCAAAAAGCAGGTCAGAGACCTTCCCACCCAGGGCAGCTGATCACAGAACACTGTGCTGTCTTAGGGCTCGGGAAGCCATCAGCAGCCTTGGCTGTGGATTCAGATGCCCAACAACTCACAGCTTGGAAGGTTCAATTCAATGATCTTAAATAGATCTTCCATGTTAATTAATCTACGGAGTTACATTTCCTCATGGAAATGTTGTGATGAGCATCACGATCTCCTCAAACTTAGTTACAAGATTAACTGTTTGTCCTGTACTGATTTCCATGTAAGATGATTTCTTTTTTGAACATGCCAGTCTGAACATTCAGACATCTCAAAGCAGCCACGGAAGTTGGGTGTGCTCTGGGAGCAGAGCTGAATTTTAATCACATCGCCTTTGGTAAAAAGCAAAGGACATGAAGATAGATTGATTTTGCTAAAAAGCAATTCCTGGCCGTGGGGATCCCTTGCTGCTCCAAGCTCATAGGTTGCCACAGACAACCTGCTGGATGCTTTATTAGCCCACAGGCAAGGGATGGTCTGAGAATTCAAGCAGGTAAATGCCTGTGGTAAGTTGACTTTTATAGAGTGTTAGGACACCACAACAGCTGATGATCTGCTATTAAAAATACATATGCTGTTGACAGAATTAATAATTTAAGAGCCTTCCCCCCAAAAAAGAGGGTTAAGCATTTAACAACTGCTTGCCCAGTAAGAATGAGAAAAATTAAAGCACACAAAAGTTCATGAAAAAGAAGTTTTGCATGAGCAACTGAAGGGGCCACAAAAAGCACACAGACTATTAAAAAAATCTGTTGATCTGCTCCTTCAATAATTTATATTTTGGGAATTTTTTAATTGCTCACATGACACACAAGCGTCTTAATGCTTATCAATACCAATTTACTTCTCCTCCATCGTTGCTTTGGGAATTTCTTAATTGCTCACATGACATGCAAGTGTCTTAATGCTTATCAATACCAATTTACTTCTCCTCCATCGTTGCTTACTGCACTGGAGCAGGGAAAAATGCAGAATTCTGCCCTCCCCACCCCAAAGAGAGACATTTCCCCAGGTTCACCTGGCAGTCCTCGCAGCAGAGCCCATGTGCACACACTGCTCCTGGGTTCAAGGCACAGGTGGTTGCATTGCAGCACGGGTTTGTACATTCCTGCATGGATTTGGAGGGTAAATTTAGAGCAGACAACGTGCAGTCACCATGAGCTGTAAATCAAGAGGCTGCCTATAGCTCTGCCAAGAAAAGCTGGGCATGAAATCATGAATTATGCATGAAATTCGACAACCTGATCCAAACAACCTTGTCTGCCCTCAGATTCAACAAGCCCAACAAGTGTAGTAAAACCAGAGGAGCTGCTGAGGAGGGCTGGTTTATTCCAGCTATGGATCTAATCCCAAATATCACGAACAACCCAAGCGTGCTGACACCAACCCTGATAGAGCACTGGGGTGTTTTATTTCCACAGGAATCGGTGGAATGATTCCAGTGCCTCCAGAGAGGATCCAGGAGCTGCTGCAGTTGCTGAGCATCACGACCACAGCTCTGGTTTGTGCTAGCTGCTGGCCAGGCTCCTGTCTGGATGGAGGCTGGGGCTGCCACAGAGGAAGACAAGGACACGATTCCATGTAATCCCTTATCAGAGCACACCAGTAATAGAGCTGTGAGATATGGAATGGGCATGAATTGCAGCCTCTCTCACTGATACATCCCAATTTCACACTTGTGGATTAGATGGTGCCGTGTGTGGGCTCCTGCAAACTTTATTGTCAGCAGAAGGAGCTCGTAAGGAGCCTCAGAAAAGAATGGACTTGTTTTCCCAAGATAATGCCCACAAGCAGCAAGTTACACCAGCTGAGCTGGAATCTCATCTCTCTCACAGAAATAGGAGCAGATAAAATTGCTCTTCAGCTGTGTTAAGTCTGTTTGACTTAGCAAGGGATCACTGACAATAGAGGGAACACAGGAGGAATGAGTGGGTTAGAGTGATGCTCTCAGCCTCTTGTTACTTCCCTGGCTTCTGAAAGCTTCCCAACTGACTCACCAGCACAAACCAGAAGGATTCTCAGCGTTTCACTGTCATTTAGGTATTATCCTCCTGGATGTACAAAGCCAACTGTGCTCCAAAGCAGAGGAACAACTTCCTGCTCCTATTTCTGATCACCGGAAAGCAGCAGGCTACAGAAATATTCCAGTGCAGCTGCTGCATGTCAGGAGTAACATTCCTCTGCACAGAAGCACGTTATATAAATTCACCTCCGAAATAATCTGAGATAAGCAGGGTGGAGTGTCAGTCCCATTAAGGCCATTTTGAAGCAGTCAGCTGCAATACCCCATCCTCTGGCCCCACAGCAGCATTCCAGAGGCAGACTGGGATAAAGACACAGCTCTTGGAGTGGTGTTTCAGCAGCCTCTGAAATTTCCAATTGCTGCCTCACTTATTGCTCGTTGTAGGGAATGAGCTTGGTAAATAGTTTTTGTGCCTGGGCTATCAAATTGTCAGGAATGATTTTAACATAAACAAGTGAGAAAACAAGCAAGGCTCACCAGGCTTTGAGAGGATGGAGGCTGCCACCTGAAAGTACTGCTGTGCTGGAGTTTGTTATTATTATTATTATTATTATTATTATTATTATTATTAGCTGTTATTGATAACAACAGCAATGATGGGAGGCAGTTTCTCAGTGTGGCTCTCGTGGCTCTTCAGAGGAACCAGAGCAGCCCAGCCCCAGCACAATTCCAGCACCCCCTACGTGATGTCAGGCTCTGTCCTGTGGACAGGACAGACCCCACTGGGTCAGCCCATAACCCCTCTGTCCCTGTGTCCCCCTGAGAGCAGCCAGCAGAAGATGTTGAAGGACACTGACACCTTCCCAGTCTCCTGCCTTTCCCTTGGCTCCACAGGCATTTTTAGCACCTGGAAGAGTCAGAGTAAAGGAACTCGCTGGTAACCAACACAGTCAGGGGAGCAGCTCCTCCTGCTTGTTTGGAACTTGCCATTTTCTAACTTCATCTGCTCATTTCTCATGGGAGATGATCTCTCCTCTCTCACCCTTTCCATTCCCTTTATGGTTTTATCAGCTTATGCTGCATTTCCCTTCATTTTCTTCTTTTCCAGCCAGAGCCCTTTGGAAACTTTGAACCACCTTATTGCTTTTCTCTCAATCTTTTTTCACTCTGCTTTATCCTCCCTGGGATCAGGGAGGGGTAGGGAAAACCTGCACAAGCAGTTTCAGGCGCAGCAGATTTATAGAGGCGTGCTGGTGCTTTGTTTTGTTTTCCTATTTCTCTCCTAGTACTCTCTAACAGCCTATTTACCTTTTAGACCACTCCTGAGCACTGGGCTGACATTTTCATGAGACTATTTATTGCAATATGAAGTCTTGTTCCTCCATGGTCACAGGCAGCTCAGAGTCCATCATCTTCTTTGTGTTTTTGGAATGTGCATCACTCCTCAGCGAGTCCCATTTCTCATCTTAATGCCTGTGCCAGCTGCCTCAGAAGGTTTCTCTGCAGTCCTTCACAGCCAGTTTTCATCTCTAGCAGCCTAACTAATATCATCAGCAAATTAAAGACTATTCCTCTTCCCAGGCTGCTTATGAAAATGCTGAGTTGTGTAGTCCCAGGACACATCTCATGGATACAGCACAGCAGATCTCCTGCCACTGCATGAAATGGGTGATTTACACCTGCTTGTATTTCTTATCTTTTAACCCAATTTTTACCCATGCAGTTTTCCCTCCTTTACAGCTGCTCAATCTCACAGAGAAGCTTTGGTGAAAGGTTTGGCCCAAAGCCTCTCTGAACCCCTCACAGGCTGCAGTGACAGTCCTGTCCCTTCCCATCCACTTGCTGAGCCCTTCAGAGCTCTGTGATGGATTTGTAAGACAAGATTTTGTAAGACAAGAGTTCCTGGCACAAAAGCCGTGTTGACTCGTCCCTGGCATGTCACAGCTGTTTGGGCACTCACTCCTAATTACATTTGGAAGTAATTTGTCTGACTTCTGAGTTAGCAATTTGTAGTTTTCTGTTCCTCCTTGCAGCTGGTTAGAAAAGACACATTTTCATCTTTCAAGGACCGAGGATTTTTACTTCTCTTCATTCTTTTATCTTTCTATCTATAATTTACATTAACCCTCCTTCCACAGACACTGCAGCACATCAGGCATTTCTGGTCACATAGACTAAAACTGTTAGGATCATAAAATCATAGAGTGGTTTGGGTTTTAAGAGACCAAAAATCATCCAGTGCCACCCCTGCCATGGCAGGGACACCTCCCACTGTCCCAGGTGCTCCCAGCCCCAATGTCCAACCTGGCCTTGGGCACTGCCAGGGATCCAGGGGCACCCACAGCTGCTCTGGGCACCTGTGCCATTCCCCACCCTCCCAGAAGAATTTAATCCTAATATCACTTGTTCCTGGGATGCTGCAACACCATGGACAGAACTCACTGGGCAGTGAATTAGTAAATAATCACACAGGTTTTCTGGAGCCACTCAGATCAGAGCACTAAATCCCAAATCGATTTAATTGCACCCAAGCTGCTTTTTTTCCAAATATAACTAAAAAGGCAAAAAAGACAGAAAGAAGAGGCAAATCAAGGCAGTGCTTGCTGACATTAAGTGGCTTTGACTTGAAAAGGTATCACTGACATTCAGAAACGAAAACAAGAAAGATAACAGGGTTACAAAGACATTTGCAAGCTGCTTGCACTCTACTGACTTTAAATAAGGAGATAAGGCTGCTTCCTCCAACCCTGTTACCCTCAAGAGTGAGGGAACCATCAGGAAATCCTCAAGGCCTGGACCAGCCCAATCCACTCCACAGGCAGGATATGCAGCAATGTCTTGCTGCTTTAACTGCCCCCATCTCCTCTGTCTGTAGGTCCCTATTTATCACAGGAAACAAATCCCTGATCTGCTGCTGCCTTTAATTCACATAATCAGAGAGAAGTTCAATAAATCCAATGAGGAGGGGATGTAAAAGGGATAAGGATGCCAGCTTGGATATTATTTGACCCCAGGTTTTGCCTATCTCCTGCTGATCTGAGGAGTCCTCTGACACATTCACTAAACTAAATGGAACAATCTTTGAAGCAGCAGCAGCAGTCATCTGGTTGGGAGGCAGTGAAGGCTCTTTCTGTTGGGAGGTAATTGGCTAGAGGGAAAGAAAAATCCTACAGGGAAGGAGGAAAGGTCTCGTACCTAAAAACTGAAGCTGCAATGAAAAATACCTGGCCAATATTAATATTTCTATTTATATAATGTCATCTATATGGATAGTGAGGCCCTGGCACAGGGTGCCCAGAGAAACTGTGGATACCCCTGGATCCCTGGAAGTGTCCAAGGCCAGGTTGGACAGGGCTTGGAGCAACCTGGGATAGTGAATAAGTGAAATGACAGGGGGAAAATGAGATTATCTTTATGGTCCCCAACCCAGAGCATTCTATGATTGCACAGTTTCTATGGTTATATTGACATAAATATAAGTAAATATAAATATAAACAAATAGGATCATAACTAAATATAAATATAAATATAAATATAAATATAAATATAAATATAAATATAAATATAAATATAAATATAAATATAAATATAAATATAAACATAAATATAAATATACAAGTGGCTTCTCATTGATGGAAACAACTAGTGCACGTTTGCTTGAGAAATTCCAGCCAAGTTCTCAAACTTCCTTTGAGTTTAGCTGATCAGCTAATGCTGAAAGGAACTTCTAGGAACAGGAGGTCATGGCCAGTCTGGTGGACAAGCCAGAGTTTGCTCTCTAAGGATGAACTGAGCACATTCTTGACCCAAGCCCCGCTTAAACTTCCCCATCTTGAATGCACTCAAGGCTCCCTGCCCTTCTGAGGCTCTGAGGTTTGAGCCGATGGGGTGGAAGCAGAGAAGGAGAGTTCTATTTTACACCAAACCCACCAAACCAACCCTCCACTGCCAAAACCCTGCAGGCAGGACATGAGCAGCATTTCCCAGGTGCTGTCCTGTCACTGTGATATTTTCTGAAAAATCCCTTTGCCAGGATTTTTCTCCTGAGAAGCTGAGAGGCCTCAGAAAAGAAATGTAAGCAGTAACTATCTGATGGCCGTGGAATGTGGTCTGGAGATGGTTTAAACCAACAGGTGCATCTTTGACTGGTTGCATGTGAGTTGTTTTTACTTGATGACCAATCCTGGTCCAGCTGTGCCGGGACTCTGATCAGTCACAAGATTTTATTATCATTCCTTTTCTTTGCTGGCCTTCTGATGTCTTCTCTCTCTTTCTTTAGTATAGTTCTAATATATAATTTCCTTTTAATATAATATGTATCATAAAACAATAAACAAGATTCTCTTCCCTTCCCTCGTCCTGGGGACCCTCAAACACCACCACACACACGTGCCCAACAACAGGCGCAGCAAGCAGACATAAGAATTGTTCTAATTCTGCAGCTTTATAATTCTATAGTTTTAGTATATCATTTTCTTTTAATATAATATATATCATAAACAATAAGCCAGCCTTCTGAAACATGGAGTCAAGATTGTCATCTCCCCCCTCCTCCCGGGGACCCTCACACAGCCCCACATTGTCTTACCTCAGGCTCCCCACAGTCACACTCCTCTCCATCCTCCACGTAGCCATTCCCACACTTCTGGCCACCGAAGGACTCCTTGACCTCAGGCAGGTTAAAGAGGCACATCCCCACTCCTTTCTCCAGGCTGTTCTCCAGGTCCTTCCTACTGCAGCTGCTGAAGACCATGGGGAATGGATAGCTGGAGGAAAAACCCAGATGGAGACAAAAGGAAGGTTGTTATATCAGATGAAAGCCTCTCTCCTGTCACACTGGTGACATTTTAGCACATCTGTGCCTCAACCAGAAGATTGCGTTCACTTTTTATCACACAGAATTGAGATACAGCAGTTCAGTGTGAAATTGAGCTCAAGCCATTAATAATAGTAATAATAATAATAATAATGATAATTTCTGACTATGAGTAAGGGAATTTTCACTTTTTCACTTCGATTTGTAGCCTCTGTTAAGGATTGGCAGTGTTCACATTTGAAATTCCTTCTCCCTCTTTTGCTTATGGAGTTATAATGCAAATGATGATTATGAGCCTAAAGAAATGCTGGGTTTGCAAGTAGTATCCTGCATTTGCAGGACTGCAAAAGATCCTAATCCTTCTTGGAGAATTCAGCATCAAATGGCAAATTCATTCATCTTGCTCTGCAGAATGGCAAACTTCCTCCTCTTTTCAGGAAAAAAAAAAGACCAAAAGAAAAAAAATCCCACTGTTACTTGATAAGAGCCTGCTTCTGCAATTCATCAAAGCTGAGCTTGGGAACTGCATGATTAAAGTAAAGACAGTTCATATTTTAAGAATACAGCAGGACTGTAAATAATTTTAAAAATAATAATAACAATATTATTATAGTTATATTTATATTATGTTATATGATTATATATAATACAGTGTATTATATTAATATATTATATATAATATATATGTTATTATATATATGATTATATATAATATAGTGTATATATTACTATATTATATTTATATTATAAAATACATTATTTAAATAATAATTTTAAATCAGCAGGCTGAAAATGTTCCTGTTTGGAATTCCCAGTGCTGAGTGCAGGACGGGCCCTGCTGTGCAGACATGCAGCAGCTCCCACTCCTTCTGCAGAACACGCAGACAGGGAGAACAAAACAGCCCCATGCAGCACAAACACCAGCAGGTAATTGCTGTTTTTCTCTGGCAGAACTCAATTCCATTTCTGCTGAGGAATGTTTGCAGTTCGCCTCATGGATGAGGGACCAAGTGACACCCGGGCCTGGCTGATGCCACGGTGTCCTTGGTGCCTTGAGGAGCTGGAGCAGAGGCCAGAGGGAGTTCAGAGGAATAAAGTGGAGATTTATTGGGGTGCCTTCCAAGGCCACACCCTGGCAGTGTCCAGATGGCTCCAAGGTGGAAGCAGAAGAGCTTGGGCACAAGATGTCACATTTTTATAAGCTTTAGTCCATTTACATGTAGGATTAACTGTCCAATTAACAGTTTCAGATGATGAAGTTTCATTCTCCTTGCTTGTTTGCCCACTCTCCTCTTTTCACCTTGTTTGTGCTTTGGGCCTCAAGTTTGGAGAGATTGTCCTGGAGTCTCCAGCAAGGACAGGATTGCTTTGTCTCCAGCACCCCGTGAAAAGATCCCAGCAACGCTTGATAGAAAGGTAAAGCTGCACTCCAGAACAGAACAGAAAAACTCAAACCCCAAGGTATCATCCTAAGGGCTGCTGTGACTGTTCTGGGCTGAGATGTCATGGAACCAGAGCCATGGAACAGTTTGGGCTGGAAAAGAACTTGGAGACCATTTCATCCCACCTCCAGGGACACCTTCCTCTACCCCAGGGCGCTCCAAGCCCCATCAGCCTGTCCTGGGACAGTTCCTGCGGCTGCTCCATCCACAACTTCTCTGGGAAACCCGTGCCAGGGCCTCCCCACTTTGACAGGGAACAATTTCCCCAAATATCTCATGTCCACGTTGAGTTACACTGAACCTGTGTCACAAACATGGTGTAAAACAGCTTCTCCCCTCAGACTGACACCTTTGTCCAGCAGAAACTCCACACTCCAGCAGCTCAGGAGCCAACCTGGCCATTCCACTTTACTCACTGAGTGCTTTGTGTCACCCACGTGTCATTGGGATTGTTATCTTTGCAGACAGAAATTCTGCACTGCTGAACTTCAGACTTCCATTAATCTCCTGGTGTTTCTGATATCCTCAGATGAAAAGCTTGTTTTGGGAATGATGATGCCCCTAGGTCTTAGAAAGGGATAATTTCTATTAAAAGGAAAGAAATGTTTGGCAACTACAAATGCAATAGAGCTTCCTATGCTGACATAAGGAAGTTAATTAGGATGTTTTAGAAGGTTATGGATACATTACAGAACAGAATATATTTTGTGCCTAGTTAAAATTACCTCTTTTACAGTTTCTTTTGCAATAAAACAGCCAGCTCATTGGAAAAGAACATAAACATGAGTCTGAAGAAGAAAATAATTTTCCAATATCACTATAGGGCTTGTCAAGTTAAACTAAACAGTTTTGAGTTTCACTGACATATGACTTCAGAAAGCTAATAGGCATCTCCATGTAATAAGCTGATTGCTGGAAAATATCAATGTTTCAGCAAAATGACAGAGTCTAAGATAAATAAAGAAATTTCAGAATAGCAGGAGGTAGGAGCCAGGCTGCTAGCTGGGCCCCAAGGGAGGACAGGGAAGGTACTTGGAGTAATGGAACAGAAAATAAAGGCTCTTGGAAAACTACTGACCATTTCATATTGAGCAATTGGAGATGTTCTTAACAGGACACCACAAACTTCTGTCCTACCCTGAGTGTGATTGGGAATAAACCTCACAAAATTCTGTGTACGTGACCGTGAACAAGCAGATGGGTGCATATTCCTGCCAAACAGCAGGAAAACCAAAGAAGCCAAAGAAACCCAGGTACACCTGACTGATAAATCCTGATGAGGGCTTGATCAGACAGGGCTCTCACATCAAAGTGTGAATAAATGAACACTGCATCATCCAGGCACGATCCTGCACTTCAGTGGCACAGCTCTGATATCCACTGGGGTGAGACAAGGGGACACACACTTCTCAGGGATGAAATCCATTCAGGAGCACAATTAATGCAGATTTCCCTGCGACACCTCTCAGCCTCACTCAGATCACAAGCACAGCTCAGCAGCCAAGACTGTCACTGTTCTAGGGCTGTTCCTTGGCACCCCTGGATTCCCAGGATCACTGCATGGATGTGAGGCGTGCCTGTCCATCAGCAGGAGGGCAGAGTCCTCTCTCTGTGCCAGAGGTGGAACTGTGTCATTGCTGATGAATGAGCGTTATGTTTCCCCCCAAAGGAACTTCAAGCTGTTTCCTATTTTGAACCCAGAGATCCATTCATCTCCTGGCTTTTCCTGCTCCTGACACTGATTTCCTCAGCTGACATCAGTGCAGCACATGGCACATGATGACACTTCCTGAAACGCTTCTTCTTTACCAAGTAATCCCCAAATAAAGCAATAAAAACCCAGAAATAAACCCAGCTGGTGGAAACACAGAAACTTCAGGATAACCACACCATGCAAGAGAAGGTCCCACATCAGTTGGTGCCAATTGGTATTTCACTGGAAACCTGATTGATCTTTAATGTGATATTCTGATACACAACCAGTCTTCTTTTTTTGACCAATAAAGTTCCCTGTAAAAGCCACAGCACTTGCTTGTTGTGATTTTAGGCTGTATTTTGTCTGTCTTTGCAATTTTAGAGCTGTTTCATCAGAAGAATGAAATGCCTGGCAGATGGGATGGGAAGGGAAGTCACAGATATCGGATGTCAGCAGTGCTCAAACCAATGTTTCAGTGGATCTGGAGCCTGTGAAAAATGCTAAAGGGATGGGGATGTGAAAGGAATTCATCCTCTGAACAAATGCAGGAGCTTCCTCCCACTGCCCTGTGGGAGGCTTCTGGTCTCCCCTGGAAGGAGCTGCCTTAGGGGGGAGAAGGAAATGGGGTCTCCACTGTGAAGTCAGCCCTTGACCCGTCTCCAAGGTTTCAGTGATGCCTACACAGGGACGTTTGTGCTTCCTGTGGTAGCTCAGACACTTACTCTGTTGGAAAACCAGCTCATAAATGCCATGAGAGAACTTTCCAGAGGTGAAAAATCCATCAGCAGTCTTTATACTCCGTTCATTTCTGCTCAAGATATTTTCTGTTACAGATCCTTATTTCTTTTTACAGTTGGAAAGAGAAAGGACACTTCAGTCCAGCCTCTTATTCCAAAATGCTGTGTCCCATGCATTTTTTACACTGTCTGAATCTGTAGATTTAATACACAATGGATCATTTTGTCAAACTGTTCTGGCCATGGGTACAACTCTACAGAACTGAAATTGTTCCCAGCACTACCATCAGTCTCCTCAGTGGCTTACAGCAAGGAAAATCACTTCAGTCGTTCTGCCCCTCTGGAATCCACAGCATTCCTTGGTGTCTCCTTGGTCCTTAGAAGATGTGTTTAATCCCCAGCAACAAATATCCCAGTTTCCAACAAAAATAGCTCTGCCTGCTCCTGCAAATAAGACCTTCACAGTTGTCAGAGGATCCCTGGTAATCAATTCCTTGGGAAACAGAGCTTGGGCTTGTCCCATTCATTTATATTTCAAGCACTCCAGCCCTTCAAATGCCAGGTTCCTTTAGGCAGTTCTGCATTTAGCCTGTATTAGATGGCTCCTTCCATTAACTAAGTGAAGTGGCATCAGCACTCTGTCAAGTCCCATTTAAGAAGAGAGGATTCTTTGTACCAGCACCTCGTTGCCCAGCACAGGCTTCTTTTCTTTTCTTTTTATGAAATATAAAAGCTCATTTCCGTCATCTCCATTCCAGAGGAATTCCCCTTCCTCAGGGGCGGAATGACAGGAGAGCACAAGCACAGGAACTGAGCCACTGCCCCAGAAAATCACAGGCTGAGGAGATGAGGCAGGAGAGCACCGAGGAGGGAGGCAGTGGCTGCTGATCCGTGCAGGTCACAGCAGATCTGTGATCACTGCTCAGGCTGCTGGCATGTTCCCATTCCCAATTTCCCCCTGCTCAGACTGCTGGGATGTTCCCATTCCTGTCCTTCCCACTGCTCAGACTGCTGGGATGTTCCCATTCCCAATTTCCCCCTGCTCAGGCTGGGATGTTCCCATTCCTGCCCTCCCCCCTGCTCAGGCTGGGATGTTCCCATTCCCACTTTCCCACTGCTCAGGCTGGGATGTTCCCATTCCTGTCCTTCCCACTGCTCAGGCTGGAATGTTCCCATTCCCACTTTCCCACTGCTCAGACTGGGATGTTCCCATTCCTGCCCTCCCCATTGCTCAGACTGGGATGTTCCCATTCCTGCCCTCCCCATTGCTCAGACTGGGATGTTCCCATTCCTGCCCTCCCCATTGCTCAGGCTGGGATGTTCCCATTCCTGCCCTCCCCATTGCTCAGACTGGGATGTTCCCATTCCCACTTTCCCACTGCTCAGACTGGGATGTTCCCATTCCTGTCCTTCCACTGCTCAGACTGGGATGTTCCCATTCCCACTTTCCCACTGCTCAGACTGGGATGTTCCCATTCCTGCCCTCCCCATTGCTCAGACTGGGATGTTCCCATTCCTGCCCTCCCCACTGCTCCATCTGGAATATCCCTGGAGGGGCACTGCCTTGAGCTGCAGGAGACCCAAACCCCTCCAGCTGCATTGCAGCAGCACCTCAGGAAAGCTGGAACTCCTTTGGTTCCTCCCAGTCCTGCCTGTCCACACCTCAGAACCTTGGGTGCACCTCCCCTGAGCTCCTGCACCATAAAACATCACAGATTTGTGTTTCCCAGCCACTCAAGCGGTAACACAATGATTTTGGAAATTCTCTGTCCATTGCACAGGATGATAAACTACAGGCTCACCATATCCTAAAATCATTTTGATTATTATGATTATCACTTTCCAATCTCACTTTCTATTTCATATTCAAGAGCTGCAGGATTTTTCTAAAGGAACTGGGTTATTCTGTCCCAAATGTTGGTGCACACACACCCAGACAGACACTATATGTACATACACATCTATTTATAGGGTTCAACACATCTATTTATAGGGTTCATTTCTTCCAGTTCACATCACAACCTGATTATTCAGCATTATGGCAATGTTTATACAGAGCCTTTTACCAAAAGACCCTGAAGTGTTTTACAATTATTCACTCAATTAAAATGCGTAAGAGCCCCAAAGAGCTCTGTTAAGTACCACCAGACCTCCCTCCCTGAGGTAATATGATAATTGGAGATTATATAAATTTTAAAAAGGACTTTTTTTTTTTAGTTTGAGCACACTTATGGAAATAACTGTTGGCTAGCTAATTTCCAAAGGTGCAGAAAATTGGGACTGAACTTTGCCCAGAATTCCTGAGAACCCAAACCTGAGGGGCCATACCTGGAAGTACCTCTGGCATGAGTTGTGCTTTTTAGGAGCATGCAGGTGCTTGAAGACAAGAAGGTGCTGAGTCAGAAGTTTCCCTGGTCCAACGCCTGAATTTTCAACATTTTCCATGACACCACCTTGTCTGAACTGACCACAGTGATTTTGTGTCTGTCTCGACCCAAGGACCCTTTGAGATCCAAAAATATTAATATTTACTCTCCTTAATCTCCAAAATTCCTGAATTTTGGTTCACAGCTGAGGGGATGAGCAATGCAGACCCTTTTACTGGAGTATGGAGATGGGAGTTGGAGCTCACCCTTGTTCAGACTCTAGAAAATGCCAGACACAGAAATATGTGAATTTTCTGTGGCATATCCCAGGTTTACATAAAAGCATAAAAATGAGGGGGGGAAATTAAATTAAAGAATTAAATTTTGGGTTTTGGTAATACAGGTGTAACTTATTTTTCCATGGAAAAATGGCAGCACCAGAGGCAAAACCCAAGAATAAACCTCCAGAAGGCAGAAACTCAAGCAGCATAAACGTTTCTAGACCCAGCGAGGTGTTGATTTCAAGGAACTGTGACAATTTTCCAGCCTCCTCTTAAGTCCTGATCTAATTGACGTAATTCTTCTGCACTCAAAAGCATCCCTTTGGTTTTAACCTTCTAGACTTTATTACTGCTCTCCAGCTTTTGAAAACAACTTTTTATGGGCTCCTAGGAGAGATGAGCCTACCAGAATAAAAGTGAATTTGCTATGAGATGACATTTTTTGACACTCCAGCTCTTCTGTACAGCAAGTATGTTAATGAATTAGTAAGCATAAAGAACTTCACAGAATTAGGTGTCAAGCAGGAGATAAAATCCAGTTTTCTTTGATATTGAAATAGGTGTTCAAATACTACAGATCCCTTCATGTATCAAGTTCTGTCACTACACGTTATTTCCTACACCTCACGTTTTAGTAGCAATTGTTTCAAATTAGACAAGTGCCAAAATGTGGAGAGACTTTTTAATCTATTAATTAGACAAGTGCCATAATATGGGAGGGCTTTTTAATCCATTATTTAAACAATGTCTTAATTTCTAAGTACTTTTGAGGGAGAAAGGTACAAACGCAGGTTTTGACCCAACCAGCACAATAAAGGGGGAGTTAAAGGTACCTGCAGATTGTTTCACACCTAAAGCTTTTGCAAACAGCAAATTGGGAAAATCAGGAGGAAGGGAGAAGCTGGAGGAACCTTTGGGCTCTTGAAAGCAGCACAAGATATCAGCCTGATATCTCTGCCCAAGATATCAGTCCCAGAGCTGATGGGGCACATCTTTTTCAGGTGATTTGGAAGGATTTAGCTAAAAATGTAAAGTGGTTTTATCTACAGATAAAGCACTTAAACAGGAAGTTTGCTTCAAAAGGTAGAGGATGTCTGACAACCCATACTTATTTTTCTAGCCTATTTTTCTTTTAGAGTTTTAATCCCCGGAGCATCCATAAAGTAGAGCACAGAATTGGGCCATGTAGTTAGAGATGACATCAAAGCTCTTCTGTCTGAGTTCATGGTCAGTGACTTCAAAACAAGCCCAGATTTCTCCTGCAGCTTTTGTCACCCTCACTGTGTGGTGGCTGCTAACCCTTCCAATAAATAACTGGGAATATCTCACACTGGTGTTCATTTAATTGATGTCTGCTTGGATGCCTTGTTGCGCTACAGTGGAATTTCCAGGCTTATTGGAAGGAAAGCCTTTCCAAGGAAGAGTTTAAGCTTTGCACACAAATGCCTTAAGTTTGTTTTAATTTTCCCCTGGGGATAGTGCAGATTCCCAGAATGAATTCCAGCAATCTCCCTTCAGGTGCCCAGACCGGATTGACACAGCCCCAGCTGAGGCTTGACCTCTCCCGTTACACAGAAGGTGCCATTTTAACTACCTGGAATACTCAAAAAGGCAGATTTACAACTCTGAACGGGGGGCTTCAGGGCAGAACAAATGCCTGGATGGTTCCCAAAAATCCATTCTGCAAGGCAACAACGCTTAATGGCTTTATACAGTATAGACTGTTGTGGCAGTCACAAAACTGCCAAGTAAAACATTATTAGCAGTTACTTGCCCTTTGACAAATAGATGGTCAGAGAAGTTTTTTTCTTGGAGGAGAGGCCTGTTGTGACTTTCCTTTGTGTTCCGGGGGTGAAGCAACACTAAACCAATTTATCAGCCCTGACAGGATCCTGACTCTGTGCTGGAGTTATCTGCATTGCAAAAGCTCCATGGGAATTGAACTCAGACAACTGTTCTTCCTGTTGGAAACCAGACAGCCAAGGCAAGGAGCTGGAATCAGTTTGAATTTGCCTCTGGCTCATCTTTTGCTCTGTTTCCTTTTAGACCACTACCTCATTAATAAAAATTTGCTGGATTGCTGAGAGTTCAGGTTTCACAATCTACTGCTCAGAATTTGAGGCGGATCCAATGCTGACTGCAGGAAAAGTCAGAAAGCGAGGCAGAGCAGAGGGAGGCATGAAAAGGCCAGGTCAGGTCTGGTCCCAGGCTAAGGAAAAGCAGGATGCAGACACCCTGCGCCTGCCAGCAGCTCCCAGCAGTGAAGGAAAATCTGGATAAGGAGCACAAGCAGAGTGCCCCGGGTTTAAATTTTGTCACACAAAACACAACATCCTCAGCATGTGACGAGCAAATAAAGACAAATGGTCCAAACCAGTGCTGAAGATCAGCTTCCTGCTGATTTCTGATTAGGGAAAAGGTGCTTTGGTTAGTTCCCAACATGATTTTAAAATCTGCTTTTGTTCCAGGCTGTTACATTCTAATTTTCTCCCTTGAAAAACCTTGGAATTGATTTTTTTTTTCAATGGGCCAGGAGCAGACAGGGATGAAAAAAAAAATCTGATTTTGGGTATCAGATTGATGGAAAAGACCAATCATAAAGAGGGTGCTCAGGAGATGGATTTGGGAGAGGATGAGCCTGGACATCAGGTGAGCAGATCAAATGACACCAAGTTAAGGGAAATGGACCCCAAATAGGGCTAAACCCAAGCAGGAGAAACCCAGGCCAGGGAGGAGGGATTTCATAGGAAATCCTGAGCTGGAAGGGACCCACAAGAACCCTCCTGGCACAGACAAACCCCAAAGATCAGCATGGAGAAGCTGCTCCCTGGGAAGAGCAGGAGCAGAGATTGAAGTGCATGGAAATGGCACTTGGTGAGATGGGGGTGCTGGAGAAAAGAATCTGAGCCTGCAAAAAGCTGGAATAATAAATACCTGGGGGACAGGCTCATATTGATTTCACTTAGCGTCTGTACTACCCAGGCTCTTAATAAATCAGCACTGCAAGACAGGAGGATCATGGCTCAATTTCTTGTTCTTTGGGAAGATCCAAAGGAAAGACAAGTGAGGAAAAACAGCGCCAGAAATTAGTCTGAATCTCCCCAGCATTCTCACCTTCCCTTCTTCTGTTATGAGAAAAAAACTCTTTACCCCATATCACCTAAAACTCCTCAGATGAAGGGAAATGGAATTCTTAAAAAAATCCTAAATATATAACATATATATATATATAAATAAAAAAAATCCTAAATATATATTCCTTGTTATAGAAATATATATAAAATACATATATACATGCTTACCGTTATATAAATATATAACAAGGAATCCTTTTTTCTACCTTCTCCTTTCTTTTTCACAGAGCTGGAACAAAGAAAAAATTAGCATCCACATTGTATTTATTTCATTATTTTAAGCCATGGGGACAGGATGGATCCAGTTATGATCCAAGACTTGGGGATCCTTAATGAGCAAATTAAAATTTCACTCACAGGAATGAAAGGCTTTTGATAAATCTAAAAAAAAAACCCACATGGATCCTGATGAAATCCTGGCCCTATTGAAACCCATGAGAGTTTTCTTCCCAGCCCTGGATTTCTCACCTGGTGGTGGTTGGCTGCCAGGGGTGGAGATGACCACAATTTCCATGCTGAAAGAGGCCACAGAAAGGCTCTCCAGGACACCAAAGTTATTTCACCTATTCATTTTTAGTGCTTTTACTCTAAAATAGGTGGTTTCTTATCTTGATCCACCACTGGGGCTGCATCATCCATTTGCAAAGGCTGAAATGGAGCCTCCCTGCACTGCTGCCACCAGAGCCCCCCAGGAAAACGTGCCCAGGCTTTGACATCAGAAAAGATCAAGAATGACTTTGCAGGAAGGAATTGTCGGGGTAAAATTTTCAACATTTTGCAGGCACAAAGGGCTCTGTGATTCCCATGACAACTGTGGCAAATGCAGCTGTGGGCACCAGTTAATTACAGGGATTCAGCCTTGCAAGCCCACACCAGTTCCTTCGAGTGCTCCTGGGCACACAAGGCATGTTCAAAAAGGAGCTTTCATGTGACCCGAAGGATTTGCCCTTTAAGGTATGTTCCCATTTCTAAGCCAGGAATTTGGAATTCATTAACACCAATTAAAACTGGACACTGGGTGCTTAATTCTCCATGCACTGCTCTGCAGATTTATCCCTGCAGGTTGAAAAGTTTGGGGTTTGTTTTTCTTCTTTTTCTATTTTTTTTTTTTGATGAAACAGCCAAGATAAAGGGAAATGTCCTGATATGATTTGTTCTCGTGGGTCATGGCAATAGCAGCGCTGCAGGAGAAAAATGTCCCTCTCAGAGCTATATTTCCTATGGATATTACAGCAACAAGACAAAAGGCAGCTGAGCTCTCTCATCCCAGCATCCAGGCCAGGAAAAGTGGATACATCTCGTGGCACAAACCCCTGCTTGTCCTTAAGTATCTGCTATAAATAATCACACCAGGAGTAAAATGTGCTTTCATTTGAGAAGTCACCTCTCTCCTTGTCAGCTTCACTTACAGCAAAGTCATGCTGTCAATCTGGGAGTTCTCCTTCAGAGTACACCAGCAAAGCCAATTATTTTCCCTCCTAACAGCCCATCTACTGAAATGGGAAAGACTAAACTAAATAAAAAGCAATTACCCTTTTTCTTTTTCTTGCCCCACAGTTCTGTGTGCTAATTGTTAACAGCGACCGACTCCTGCAAAGGACTGGGAGAAATTAAATGGATTTCAACCAACGCTACTAATTCTTCAACACAGATCTTATTTATCACAAAAATTAAATATATCTGCCAGGCATGGAAATTATTAAAAAAAAAAAAAAAGAAGGCCAAATGCACTGCAGACGTGGGGCTGTTTGGAGTGAAGGGGAAGACTGACATAAATCTATTTTGTAATCTCGTGGCTGTTTCCTACTAAAGGAAGGACCAGAATGCAATGTGCTAAATTACTGGGGCAGAGGGATATGTTGCTTAAGGATTTTTTCCAAAAAAAAAAAAAAAAAGCTGTTGCACTGCTGGCACAACAGACCTAGCTCTGTCACAAGTAATTTATTACATCAGTATATCAACTTTATTAAAAAAAGAAAAAGACAACAAAGAAGTCTGTCTTTGTGCCGAGCTCAGCTCAGACTGGTTTGGGAACATAAACAGCTTCAGAGTTTAATTAGAAACTGTTTACATCTGAAAGATAATTTCATTTTCCTCAAATTGTAACAGAGGTAATTCCACATAGTTCTGCTGACTCTAGAGTTTAATGGATCTAAGCTGCCAGACAGAAAAATGCAAAGTGAGGTCTGAACAGCTGAAAACCGACGGAGAGGGGTCAGGGAATTCTGTGCTAACTACTGATGCTTTGATTATCTAACATTTAACAGCTCTGCAGCTCCAAGATGCTGCAAGACGTCTACAAGGAAAAAAAGAGAACCACTCAGTAGACTGAAGTGTCCTTTCCCACACTCTATTTCTGATTTCTTTCCCATTTCACCCTGACCTTTTGTCTTCTTTTAAGCTTTATTTATTTGGGTTTTATTTTAAATCTGGAGAAGTGCTGGAAGAAGTGCTCTTCCCTTCAAGTTGATGCTGTTTTCATGGCATACCTGGCTGTGTGCTGGAAATCTCTGGAGGGTGAATATTTTCACATCTGGAGACTCCAGTTCAGCCTTTGAATGACCAAAGTGAGGGTGACCTTATGTTCTGCTTCCTTGAGATCATTTTTCAAAAAGGAGAAAAGTGATTGAAACTAATACTTAATACAACAAATGGCGCAAGCGATCGCTACTTTCCCAACTTGTCCTTAAGAGGTTTCCACTATGTTTTATTTATTTAACCACATGTTGATAAAGTAAATATATAGTTAAGTAAATATTTTTAAATAAAATTAAATAAATTTCAACTAAATGATTTAAAATTAAATAATTTTTTAAAAATTAATTTTTTTTTCCTGTGGCATTTCAAAAAGCAGACAAAAGCAGATGACAAAATAAGAAGGCTCCTCAGAAAACCCTTGCAGACCCAAACCCACTGAGCCCAGCAGCTCTCCAGGAGCCCTCCAAGATGCAAATATTCACTTGTGCAGCGTAAAATCAGCATTGCTGTCACTGGCCTGCTTTTGATGTGCAGCCCTAAAGCTCATTAATGGTAATGAGGGATGCACAGGGGAGCAGAGACCTCCAGCACCATCAAAGGACACAGTTGGGAGCACTTTAATCATGGGGAGCTGCTCCCGCAGACACTGCCCTGGGGAGGAACGAAGGGGCTGCTGAATCCCCTCAGGCTGGGCCATCCCTGCTGCTCCTCCAGCCCAGTTCCAGCAGCAGAGCTGCACTGCTGGGCAGCCAGGCACATCCTGGGGAGCCCCCATTCCTGTACACCCTCCTGCACTGCTGGGCAGCCAGGCACATCCTGGGGAGCCCCCATTCCTGTACACCCTCCTGCACTGCTGGGCAGCCAGGCACATCCTGGGGAGCCCCCATTCCTGTACACCCTCCTGCACTGCTGGGCACATTCCTGGGGAGCCCCCATCCATGTACACCCTCCTGCACTGCTGGGCAGCCAGGCACATCCTGGGGAGCCCCCATTCCTGTACACCCTCCTGCACTGCTGGGCACATTCCTGGGGAGCCCCCATCCATGTGCACCCTCCTGCACTGCTGGGCAGCCAGGCACATCCTGGGGAGCCCCCATCCATGTACACCCTCCTGCACAGCCAGGCACATCCCTGGGAGCCCCCATTCCTGTACACCCTCCTGCACTGCTGGGCACATTCCTGGGGAGCCCCCATTCCTGTACACCCTCCTGCACTGCTGGGCACATCCTGGGGAGCCCCCATTCCTGTACACCCTCCTGCACTGCTGGGCACATTCCTGGGGAGCCCCCATTCCTGTACACCCTCCTGCACTGCTGGGCAGCCAGGCAGATCCTGGGGAGCCCTCATCCATGTACACCCTCCTGCACTGCTGCACAGCCAGGCAGATCCTGGGGAGCCCCCATTCCTCTACACCCTCCTGCCTCACAAACCTTGCTTTTCATTTGGGGGGCTCCCATCAGCTGGATTTTCACATCTCTCCCAGAAATGCTGCTCCAGCTCACCAGAGGGGGAAGCAAACTGCAGCACAGAAGCAAATCAGGTTGGGGTTTGGGTGCAGAGGCCATTTTCTCTTCTCAAACCCATAATTCCACCAGAAATATCAGATGGCTTTGGACAGAGACCCTGGACACAGATACAATTCACACACCTGTGACCTAACACTTAATTAAGGAATATTCACTAATCCAGGTTGTGACATCTCAGTGGCTCTGGGTGATGCCTCAGGTTCAGCTTTTCTGTGTTTCACATTCTGTGCTGCTTTAGTGTGTGGGGCTGAGCTTCACATCAGGGGATGCTGAGCTCTGTGCACAGAGCAGGGAGACAAAACAATTCCTGCTCCAGCTGGGCACCAAGGACAAATGACCCAAATCTCAGCCCAGGAGCACAAACCCCGTGGGCTGCAGAGAGAAAAACAAGCAGGGTGGGACTGCAGGGGCTAAAGCTGGGATGGGACAATGAACTGCAAGGTGCAAATGGAGCAGAGCTGATCCCAGGGACAGACCCCGTGCCCATCGTGCATTTTGGGGCCATTTGGGTTCATCTTGGGTGCAGCCCTGGCTGGGCTCTGGTGCTGCCCAAGGTGGATCCATGGAGGAGATCCTTTGAATCAATCCCTGCTTTATTCTGGAACCCTGCCCAGCCTCTGCTCTAGGGCAGCCTGCACAGGGTCAGCATCACAGGGAACGTTCCAGATGCATCCTTGGAGCCCAGGAGTTTGGGAAGAGGGAGTTCTGCTGCTGGACTCCTGCAGTTACAGCTGCACCCGAATGCCAAAGCTGCTGCCAGCCCTGTCCTTGCACTGAGCACAAACTCCAGAGAAACCTTCAAAGTCTGAGCCCTTACAGCAGGAAAATCAGCAAGACCTTCCAGAGTATGGAACAAGCTGGAAGAGAAAACAAATAAAAGCTCTTTTAGATGTGCCTGATAATATCTTTGCTACCACAGAAGCTGTCAGTAGAAGGGAGCCAATAAAACCAGCTTTTCCTTGCCAGCAGAAATGGGTGTTTACTTATAAAGAAAGCACAAATTAAAGTGTGATACACCCCTCCACTGAAGCTAACGCGTGAAAGCAAAGCATCGCATGAACTCCTCCTCACCTGCAGCAGAGCTGCCTTTCAAGGATAACTTCCCCAGATCCCACAGCACAGGACCTGACCTCTGAACAGCAAATGTTTCCTAAGCTCATCCAGGGATGCCTGGACCACTTCCCCAGCAGATCCATGGCCCAGCTCATCCCCAGGGAGGCAAACAGGGATGTTCACATTTGCTGCATCTCCTGCGCAACTCCTGGTGTCACTTGGAGCTCCTCACAGACATCTGGTACGGCTGCTCAGGAAAAAGCCACTCTGTTTCCACTTAAATATTTTATCTCACCTTAATTACTGCTGATGTACTCAGTGTTCAGTGCAGAATATCTAATTGCTCCTGGAGGGAATTAAAACCCAGTAAGTGCTCAGGCTCTTTTTCAGTGGTACCTGGAAGAAGCCCACTTGATGGTCCTTCCCA
Source organism: Emberiza elegans (assembly GCA_024865655.1). Taxonomy (NCBI): domain Eukaryota; kingdom Metazoa; phylum Chordata; class Aves; order Passeriformes; family Fringillidae; genus Emberiza; species Emberiza elegans. The sequence continues at coordinate 3,004,994 of JALJVW010000241.1, read as the reverse complement.
TGGTTCATTTTCCCCCATTTCTCCTCAGCAGTGCTTAATTGGAGTAATTAGTTTAATTTGGGACTGTCACTCAGCTGAGTCTTAACAGATCCCCTTTGCACTCACTCTCATTCCCAAATAGGCAGCTTCCCATTGTCTCCCTGCTTTAATTCTAACATAGAGGTTTGAATTTTACTTAAAACTTTACTGATAACAGCAGGGGTTTTTGGGACTGGTTAGAAAAATGTCTTCTCCAAATTACAAGAGTAAATGAACCCATATTTTTCTATGTATGATTTCTACTCTGTGCTCTTTCTGGATTTCTAATTGGTCTCCTCCCCCAGACCCTGCCTCCAAAAACTCAATAATTAAAGTGAAATTGTGTACTGAAAGGCAATTACTCAAAATTAGCTGTTCTTTTTTACCTTGAGGCACCATTCCATAAAAATCTCTGAAATAATAATCTATAGCTGAGAGCTTAAATTGATCTCATTTCTCCTTTCTTTTTTTCATTTATGGTCATCACCACAGAACAGGAATTTCCACCAGCAGTGTCACAGCCCAGGCCCCACTTCCCTGTAACACTTACAACCATATTTACCTGAGTAAATTCAATTTAAAATCTGAGAGAGAAACAGAGTGACTTGAAATCCTAGCTGTGAAAATTGGAAATGGGAACACAAGATTGAAGATAAGAACAGGGGGGGAAAAAGGGCAGGCAGAGGGGTTCAATTCATTCCTGACTTTTGAAAAGGAGCATCACACAGAAGGAACAGGAAAAAGGGAGTTGGTGTGAGGGGAAGGAGCCTAAAGAAGCTGCTTCCTCCTTCCTGTGTGTCATCAAGGGATGGAAATCAGAATATGCCTTGGAACTCTTGGAAAACAGGAAAGCCAGGTCTGATAGGGGCTTAGGTTAAAATAAAAGTTTCCCAAGAGATTTTCTTTCATTCAGAAGTTTGCTAAGCAGGTATCAATAATCACGCTCTCTCACACATCAGATTTTCCACTTCTTGAATATCTACACTCATTACACGTCCTGAAACAACAGCCCATAGAGAATTTATATTTTCCTCAGTATTTTAATTTTTTTTGCATTTATTTAATCTTTTCTCCATCATGGGCTTTGAGGAGAACCTTCCAGATCAATGTGAGGTGTTCCATCTCATAATAAATGTACAGAGAAAGCAAGGGGGTGTAGGGCAGTGGGACAGACCTGAGAAAATCTCCACCATTCCCGTGCCCAGATGTGCGAGGGGGATTGGAGGGGAACACCCCAAGGCAGCCCTTTCCCCATTTTCCACCAGCCTGTGTCTGTGGGAAGGCAAAGAGAGATGGAACAAATGGCTCTGTCCTGGGAGCCATCTCCATCGGCCCTGGCTGGGATCATCCAGCAACAAGAAATCAACCTGGGCACAGAAAATGCTTCCACCAGGGGCCAGTGAAAATGGATTTTATTGCAGGTGTTGGGCATCCCAAAGGGAAAAGAGTATTTTGGTATTGCAGAAATTGGGCATCCCAAAGGGAAAAGGGTATTTGGTTATTGCAGAAATTGGGCATCCCAAAGGGAAAAGGGTATTTTGTTATTGCAGATAGAGGGCATCCCCAAAAGGAAAAGGGTGTTTGGTTATTGCAGGTGTTGGGCATCCCAAAGGGAAAAGGGTATTTGGTATTAGGCATCCCAAAGGGAAAAGGGTATTTTGTTATTGCAGGTGTTGGGCATCCCAAAGAGAAAAGGGTGTTTGGTTATTGCAGGAATTGGGCATCCCAAAAGGAAAAGGGTATTTGGTTATTGCAGGAACTGGCCATCCCAAAGGGAAAACCACCTGTAGGATGAGCATCTGAACGGGTGAAACTGCCCATCCTGGGAGGGTTCCTGCTCTCATTAACCTCCCCAGAAGAGGAAATGGAAAGGCATCAAGGAGCACTCCCTGTGACAGGGAGGGAAGAGCGCATTTCCCTGCAGCCAAGGTCCCTGAGTGGAAGCTCAAAGAGCACAGCGCTCAAGGACACAGGAAAGTGGGAGAGGGAAGTTCAGCCCTTGAGTTTACGGAAAGGGAGAACACCAGCTATCAAAATTTTGCTTCCCTTAAGGCTGGCAAGAAAATCTCAGACATATCTGAAGTCAATATTTCAACTTCTTAGTGGGAGCTCACCCGGCTTCAAACCCCATGGAAAGCCCTGTGCTCAATTTTGATGAGGGAAAAATTTGTGTAAAAATTGCATTTCCAAAATTATCAAATAAACAAGCACTGCTAATTGGCAGCATTCTGCTCTGCAGTAAATTCTGCTCACTTTTGCAAGGGTATAAATCCAGCCTTGGCCTGCACCAGAACAACTCTTGGGTATTTATCTGCCTGGCAGGAGGAATATTTTCACTCCCAAGAGGTGACATTTTAGGGAGATATTTGGAAAAAAAGTGGAATACTGAAGTGGCCTCACTGGCTCAGCGCAGTCCCTTAGTTTCCAGATAATAAGGTCTCAGTAAAAAGATTCACAAATCTCTCCAATATTCCTTCTTTGGCACTTGCAACTGTCCATGTACAAGACAATTTAAAAAAAACAAATAGAGGAATATTATTACAACAGATGCATAAAAAAGAACACAATGTGTATTAAATATTCCTTACTGATATGGTTAGTATCAATATTAAATATATTTAAATATTAACAGTCTGTATTACTAAATACTAATTTTAGTACTAAATATTCCTTATTGATAGTATTTTTACAGGAACCACCCCTGTTTCTACAGAAGGATTTATGTGACTTTCACAGCAGGTATTTGAATCTCTCAAAGTCCTGTACTGACACAAATTTGAGGGGTTTTGTGCATGATTCCATGTTAGAAAAAATACATTTTGCTGAAGTAGTAGGTCTTTAGACATTTGTAGCTCCCACACAACTGGTGCTCATCTTGCTGGTATCTTTTAAGAATAAAAACTATAGGAAACTGATTAAAGGATGGATCCAACGGAGTTTAAATTCCACCCTGATCCCTGGAGGCTTTTTCCCACCAAGACAAAATTTCCAAGACCTCTTCAAAGACTGAAACAGAAGAACTGAATGAAATTACAATAATTGATGAAATCCCTTTTAAGTCAACAGCCTTAAAACATTTCCTTTTGTGCACGACCACACCAATGACTCCAAAGTGAAACTCACAGAGGCCTTTCTGCCGTAACTTGGGTATTTCCTATTTTTGTAGACATGAGATAAGGACATCTCAGTGCTTTTTACACTAACTTCAGCTAGATTTTTCTTTATTCCACTGATTAAATCTACGTTAAACCAATTTGCAAAGCACAGAGTACACCGAGAGCAGTGAGTACACTGAGAGTGGGCTGTCTCTCTAAATGGACATGGGATTCTCTTAGTTTTGGTTTTTTGGCTATTTCCAGAGTGAATATGAGATAAGGAACATTCCTTTGGCCTTTCCTTAACAGACAAGCACTTCCAGAGAGGAAAACTTTTCAGTGTTCCTTCAATAATGGTGCTCAAGGGAATATTGCTATTGGTGGGTAATTAACTATTCAAAGTGTTAATTTGAAATGGGTGAGAGGCAGCTTGGCTCAAGGCATGGAGTGTTCCCCAGGAATATTTGTCACAGATTGACAGCACGGTGTGGAGATAAAGCCTGAGGCTATTACCCAAAGCTGAAGTTTCCATTTCTGAATCAATAATCAGTGCAAACAATCAGCCACAGCTCCTCAGGCACCAGCTGAATGCAGAGTTTGCTGAAAATCCCCCAAACCTTCAACCTGGAATGTTCTGCAGGAACCCCAAGGGGGAGCTGAGCAGCTTGGGATGAGGAATGGGATATCCAACTCCTCATGTCCTGAGCAGGCACAGCCCTGCTCTGACCTTGCCCTGAGCCTGCCCAAGCCCAGTGCCTGGACTGGCACATCCAGCACCCAGGACAGGGTCAGACACCCCCCAAAGACTCCAGGGTGAAGGAAGAAAGAACAAGGAGCTGTTTAACATCCCTCTCACCTGATGAGTTCAGAAAGTGCCCAGAAATCTCTGTCTGAGAGCATCCCTGTGTTTATTGCAGTGAACAGCTGGGTGCAGAACCAGTAACTCAGCTGAGCTGGCAGAAGCTGGAATGTTTCCTTGGGGAGCTGAGCCCAGCCCTGCCCAGTGCCCAGTGCCCAGCTCAGCTCAGAGCCCAGCTCAGAGCCCAGCCCAGAGCCCAGCTCAGATCAGAGCCCTGCCCAGTGCCCAGTGCCCAGCTCACAGCCCAGCCCAGTTCAGTGCCCAGCCCAGCCCAGTGCCCAGCCCTGCTCAGTGCTGAGCTCAGCTCAGAGCCCAGCCCAGCCCAGCTCAGAACCCAGCTCAGAGCCCAGCCCAGCTCAGAGCCCTGTCCCACTGTCCCCACGGTGTGACAGAGCCCTGCCCTGTGCAGGATGCATTCCAGGGGGATGATTACCCCCCGTTGTCTCCGAAGAGCCGAGTTATTTTTCTTTCCCAGACCGCAGAAACCCCTGTCATCCTCCCCCAGTCCCACAACTCCCTTTTGTTTTTGTTTGTGTCTCAGCTCGCTGTGCTTGGCCTCTGGCCACAGCCCTGATTCCTGCCCTGGTGCAGGGTGACAGCTTTGCCTTTGAAGGAATTCCAGGGCTGCTGCTGGGCTGACCAGCAGGGAACAGCCCTGCCCAGCCCTCCCTGGCCTCTCCCACATTGCTCCCCTTCTTTCCCAGAAACCTGCAGCCTTGGAAAAGGCACAGGGAGAGCTGATCACAGTTCCCAGAAGAGGTTTTGAATCAACAGATGAACTTTAAGCACGCAGAGAGAACACTGGAGCTGGAAGGGACATCAGAGAACATCCAGAGCATCCTCTTGTCCTAAGGCACATCCAGCTGTACCCACACTGCTGGCAGATATTTGCCTCACTGGTTCTTACTGGATTCCAGTCACAGGCAGTTCAATTGGCAAATCTTACTTCAGGTTAATCCTCTCAGTCCTAGTCTGAACACAGACATGTAGAACTCATTCCTCATATCCTTCAGTTTCAACAGGAACTTCAAATACATCCCTGCAAGCAGTGACAGCTCACTCTGCCCAGGGTGCCTGGAATTTCAGTGTCTACAAAACACTCTTGTGCCTGGCACGGTGCCTTTGCCAGCAGCAGAGCCCCCCTCAGCTCTGACAGGGAACCAGGGAATTTCCTGAGCTGGAAGGGACCCAGCAGGATCCCTGAGTGCAGCTGCTGGCCCTGCACCCACAGAAGTGACCACAGGTTCACTGGCTCTTATTTCCCACATTTCTAATCTCTCTTCTTGGAACATCTCCCTCTGGACACAGAACAGCCTTAATCCCACCGACCTGGCAGATTTCACTTTCTCATGAGCTGAAAGTGCTCCCAACTTGCCACAAAAAAGTTTGTGCAGAACTAAAAACCTGCTCTGCACGAGACAGAGTGCATTTCCTGCATTACTGAATTTCCTACCCACTCATCTCAGTCTTGGCTCATTTCCTACTGTGACTGATGCTCAGCTGGCAAGATGAGAGGAGGTGAAATTCTGATTTAACACTTGCAACACAGCTTGTTTGGTTCTGGATTGGGTTGTTTTTTATAAATTACCCAGTTTCTTACAGCATTTTTGTCTCTCACATTGTTAACCTGGAAACAGAAATGTGCAATAGTACACATGCTCTGATAACATTTAATTTTTTCAGCTTGAGGAGGATAACTGCAACAAGATTTAACAGGTGTCGAAAAACCTTTTTATGCCTTTTGTGTCTTTTTTTTGTACCTTTCCATGTTCCTGAGGCACAAACAAAGGCACAGTGTAGCTGTGGCCTGTGCAGCTTGCCTGGCACTTACCCAGTGGAGGGGTTCATGATGCAGCCCCCTTTGTCAGTGGAAGCTCTGCAGTTGCAGCCCCTCTCCAGGGTGTCGTGATTCATCCCGAAGTTGTGCCCCAGCTCGTGAGCCAGCGTCACTGCTGCGCCCAGAGGGTTTTCTGAGTGATCCTTCAAAACAAAGCCCACAGGAGAAGCAGTGTCAGTTCAGCACCCAGGCCCAACTCAAGGCACACATTCCCCTCTACGGTCCCACTGCCTGTCCTTTGGAATGCTTTATAAGTTCAGCAGCTGAGGTTACTCTGTTGTTAAATAAACTCAATTTTGAATTCATCCTAGCCCAGGGCAGAGTGGGGATTTCAGATCAGCCTTTCTGGCCACCCAGTTTTCCCATCAGACATTTGAAACCATGGAGCAGCTGTGAACATCTCTTTGTTTGGGCTTAAAATTCTGCTGCTCAAGAAATCCCCCAAACGCCCAGGTGCCAGCAGTGGCAGAGAAAGGTGACCAGACATGGAGTGCTGGAAAGGGCAATAATTTATGGGTGAGGAGGAGTGTGGCGAGGGACAAGGGAGAAGTCCTTCATGTCAGGAGGCGAATTAAAAATGCACCAAGAGATTTCACTCAGTGTATTTAATTTGCTTCAGACTGTTTCTATAATATCAGAATGCCCGAGATTTCACGAATCTTTTAAGAAAAACCAAAAAGCTTTAAAAATCTCCTTTTTAAAATGAAAGGCCAAAGCAAGCCAAAATCTTCCATGGCCTTTTATTAACCTATAAATACTCTAAATGTTGAAAGTGTCAGTTTGAAATTTTAACACTAATCCATGTTTAAATGCTGATTGTTGGGACAATCATTTCTGAGAAATTCACTGCATGATTTGATTATAGGCTGCTGATCAGAATGATGTTTTGGCTTAACCACAAGGAAGAGACCTTTCCACACTGATCATTTTCCTTGAGGGAAAAAAAATCCACTACACTTGTAAGAAAGCTTTCCCTGAAGGCATAAACATGTAATATAAATGCATGATCCACTATTTGTCAGTCAGTAAATGGAATTACTGTGTACAGCTGCCTGCTCTAGAAGCTTGCATGAATATATTCACTTTAAATAACTCCTTGAACATCATCTAAGCCAAACTCCAGACTAAAAAGTGAAAGGTAGAACTGTCTAAAGCATTATCTATGTACTAATGGAGGCCTTAATACGTGACTTGGGGTAGATTTAAGAGTTTCTTCTTTCATCTGTCTGAGCTAATATTTTTAGTAAATAATTTCTCAAGCAGCAAACACAATCAAGAAGAGAATACAGTCACTCTGAAAAAGTCAAAATGCTCCTTCTGTAATTGGAATCAACTCAAAAGAATTTTATCTGTTCACAAAATGTCTGGTTTTTAAAAAAAATCCTGAATTTTAAAATCTTGATACAAAAATCTTGTGACAGGCAGTTTGTGTGCAGTTTGTCCTGCACAACACCTACATCATGAGCTATCTTATCTAGATACTGGTCTGATACAGATGGGTTTATCTTTGTGCAGACAGTAATTGATGGAATACTTAAGAGAATTCAGTGTAATTGAACCTGATGTCACAGAAAGAGCACAACCTCTCACTCAAATGGAAAAAAATGCAGGGCTGAAGATTAAGAAAGCAGCAAAATAATTCCATATAATTTACCACTGACTCACTGGATGATGCCCTGAAATTCAGGCTATCTGGTCAAGGCAGAAACTCCTCACTGAGCTACAGACACCCAGCAAATTGAGCTCAGACTTGCTTTATTTTTCCAGTATCTCCTCCACTGACTGAGCAGTGATTGTATTTCTCTGAATACTCTGAAGCTGTCAACTAAAACTAAAACCAAGGATTCACACAGTCCACTCCAGAAGCGGAGCAATAAATGATGTGAAATGTAATTTGGGACTTGAAAAGGCAAACAATTATTGCGGCCCATGCGGTTCTCATTACTTGCTCAGATCCACTTGGAATGCAATTTTATCAGCTTCTAGAGAGGGTTTGCAGAAGGAGGAATGTGATGCCTCAGCAAAAGAGGTTATTTGAAGACAGCATAAATGAAGATTATCAAAACAAACAGTGACATGTTCCATTTGATACTGAGGCCGGTTAAGAATCACAAGGACTAAAGAAATGAATAGCAATGTGACTTTGATTTATTCCACCAGGGTCCTTCAAAGTTAACTTGAGCAGTAAAAGTCATTACCAAACACATTTCACAACCACTGAATAAGCAACCATCCACTGTTAAGGCAGTATAAGCTGTTGCACAAAACATGCAGCTGCTTTCAGCTGAATTCTGTTTCATTCCACTGGGATTTCAATCAAACCCTAATCATTAAATGCTGTCACCTACAGCTCCACCAGGCAAGTGCCCTGCTCCTGGTATTTTCAGTGTGTTCACTCAGTTCATGGAGTCACAGAAGGGTTAGAATTGGAAGGAGCTCAAAAATCATCCAGTCCCAGCTCACCTCCCACTGTCCCAGGTGCTCCAAGCCCTGTCCAGCCTGGCCTTGGACAATTCCAGGGATCCAGGGGCAGCCACAGCTGCTCTGGGCACCTGTGCCAGGGAATGATTTCCTCCTAATATCCCATCTAAATCTCTCCTCTGTAAGTTTAAAACCCTTCTCCCTCACCCCATCACTGTCTGCCTACATAAAACGTCACTTTCCTCTTCTCTCAGAAATATTTTACTTTTAAATCCATGAATTCAGTGGGCAACCTTTGGAAACAGAAGAATGAAGACTGAATCACGTCAAAGACTGTCTTTAATGTCAACTTCTCTTTGGTTCTTCTGCGACACTACAGAAACTTCACAGGGAAATGAAATGATAAAGGTCTTGTTAAAGCTTCTCACACTCACATGGCTGCTCTCCCTGCTTTGAGTTCCTCTGAAAATTAATGGCAGACAGGGTGTCACCCACTGAGAGAGCTCAGCCCTATAGAAAAGAGACAGGCAGGCTCCCAGGGAGGCATGACAGAGGAATTTAGATCATAAAGTAGAGCTGACTAACTGCAAAAAAGAACCAGGAAAATCACATCAGACAAGAGTCACTCCAGATTTTGTAGTCAAATGTCATTTCTGACGCAGACTCTCATTGTCTTTGCTTCCAGAACAGGTATCAGAGTGTGGGAGCCTTTGGTGTTGAGTGCTGGGGGTGGGATGGGTGAGAAATGGGCTGAATTATGAGGTTGGCCAAATGTTCATTGGTGCACTGTCGAGACACCTGAGCCCTGACCCTCCCAGGCTGATTCATTCTTTCAGAGATCACAGAATCTCCCAGGGTGGAAAAGACCTTTAACATCACCGAGTCCAACCATGCCCCAGCCCTGCCAAGGCCACCACTGCCCCGTGTCCCCAAGTGCCACCTCCACAGGGCTTTTAAACCCCTCCAGGAGTGGGGACTCCACTTCTTCCCTGGGCAGCTGTGCCAGGGTACAGGTACCAATATATATAAATATGTTTTCTCTGAGCCTGAATCTGCCTTTGCTAACTCAGGGCATGTTTGGGCAGATGCACTTTTGGGTTGTGGGGCGAGTATTTGCTTCATTTGGATTTGGCTCCTTTTTGAGGATTTGCTTAAAGAGCTGGAGAATGTTTCTGGTTATTCTGTGCAAGTTTCAAGTTAATTTGCACCTCAAAAGCTTAAATTCACTGAATCTCTGGGTAACATCGTGCTCCCCTTCATCACAGAAGCTCCAGCCTGGCCCAGGACGCTTCCACAGAGCCTGGGTTTCTCCTGGACAGATAAATCAGTCCCCTCTCTATGAGAATGCTCTAAAGAAATGCTGATTCTTGTTTTCTTGTTACTGGAATGAACTATTAGTAATTATTTCTCTTTAAAATGACAGCTTCCAGAGCAAAGAGAACTGACTTGGCTGTAAATTACACTGTGGAGTGTTTTAAATCTTATGCTAAAAATTAAAAGGACAAAAAGTCATTGTTAAGGGCATCTCTGACTGCAGATAAAGCCAAGCAGTGACTGCAGGGCTGAGTCAAATGGGTAAAGTGGGTCTTTCTGCATTCATCTGTGCCTTTACCAAGACTTGGGGGTGCACTGGGACACTCCTACAGCTCCTTTCTTCCTTTTTTAACTCCTTTTCCTTTTGTACCTCTCCCCCAGTGAATAATTGTTACAATCAGCAATTACAGACTCAGCTTCTCAAGCTATCAAGAAACTGAAACCTTTGTCTTTTCTACGACTTTGACACAACTTTTCCCAAATTCTGTGATTTGATCGTTCTAGTTTAAAGCTTCTTCCCTCTGTCTTAGCACAAAGCACTGCAAAATTGAAATTTAAAAAAAGAAAAAAATCAGAAGGAAAGTACATCAGAACTCCTTCCAGAGATCGGACAAGATGTTTGCTTGTGTGCTCACCATGTCTTGCATCTAACAACAACAATAATGCCCTGGGAGAGACTCAGCTGGAATGAATGCTGCCATTGTTTGTTCTCTCTGTCTGGCAATGCAATAAAACCACTGCTGCAAAGATGGAAAATAAGGCCTAACACAGGAAACTCTATAAATACAGAATAAAATCAATATAATAAAAGATTCAGGATAGACTGCTGCTGCCTGTAACACAAGTATACCCAAGTGTATAACAAATACATCTTCTGGTTCTCTTCTTCACAGCACCTCAGCACCTGGTTCAATACAAGCAGAGGAATAAACTCCTTGCAAAGAGGCCCTGATATATTTTAATGCAATATTTTGGTTGTTTTCACTATGGAAACTATCATTTACAAGCAATCTGAACAACAGAGAGATGGAAAAGGGGACAAATGGGGCTGGTTCAGGAGGCAGGGCTGCAGGGGCTGGTGTGGTGTCACCCCAGCTGGGCCAGCATGAGTGGCTGAGTGCTCGCCCCACTTACCATGACGACCCCTCCAGACTGCTCTGCTGTGCACATGCTCATGATGGGAGCCATGCCAATGGTTGTCCCCTGGAAGTACACCCCGCTGCAGGAGGGGGAGAGGAGACACAGAGCCACCAGTCAGTGCCACGATACCTCCCTGTCCTCTCCTGCTCTGGATTTCTGCCACTCTCAAACAAAGGCCCCGTTTCTGCCCCTCACACTGGCAGCTCTAAAGCAATGGAAAGCCCAGATGGGCCGTGCTGCCTCAGCTGAACTGGACCACAGTGTCTCAGGTCTTGGAACATCCATTGCATCACCCCCACTGGGTCATCCCCAATGGATCATCCCCACTGGATCACCCCCACTGGGTCACCCTCACTGGATCACCCCCAATGGATCATCCCCATTGGATTGCCCCCATTGGGTCACCCCAAATGAGGGCGATCCCCATTGGATCACCTGAAATGGATCACCTCCAATGGATCACCCCCAATGGATCATCCCCAATGGATCACCCCCAGTGGGTCATCCCCAATGGATCATCCCCATTGGATCACCCCAAATGGATCACCCCCAGTGGATCACCCCCAATGGATCATCCCCATTGGATCACCTCCATTGGTTCACCCCAATGGATCATCCCAATGGATCACCCCCAATGGATCATCCCCAATGGATCACCCCCAATGGATCATCCCCAATAGATCAGCCCCACTGGATCACCTCCATTGGGTCACCCACAATGGATCATCCCCCAATAGATCAATCCCACTGGATCACCCTCATTGGATGACCCCAATGGATCCCCCAATGGATCACCCCCATTGGATCATCCCCAATGGATCACCCCCAATGGGTCACCCCCATTGGATCACCCCCAATGGATCATCCCCCAGTAGATCAGCTCACTGGATCACCCCCATTGGGTCACCCACAATGGATCAGCCCCAACAGATCAATCCCACTGGATCACCCCCACTGGATCACCCTAATTGGATCATCCCCTTGGATCACCCTCCTCAGTTTTCACACCCTTCTTGCCCTCCTTTGTCTCTGAGGTTGGGAGCAGGAGCACAAGCATAGACACGGTGTCTCTAACTCAAAGCAGGGTTATTGCAATGCCCAGGGAAGTTTATGTGCTGCTTGTGATGATGCACAGCCTTGAGTGTAATAATTTCAAACAAAGTGTTATTATACATATAGAGCAATCAAATAGCTCAGGGGGGACAGTTTGGAAAGGTTCAATTTATTCTTATTCAGGTAATGTAAGAAGTAAATAACTCCTTTTAATTACTGAGACATCAGTTGTGTTTATCTGCTCAGTATAAAGAATAGTCAATTGATCAAAATAATATCTATTCAACAAAGAGGTGTTCCTCTTCCCTTTTTTTTTAAGAGTGCTTCTACTTTTACAGAACCATAGACTGGTTTGGGTTGACAGGGGCCTTTACTCAATTCCTTTATTCCAAGAAAAAGCAGCAGGGTAAAATATGTTTATGGTTTAATTTTTAAATCATGAATGCAAATGAATTGTCTAAATCAGACAGCATTTTAAAGCATACTGAGGTCTTTCCATAAAGAAATAGGCTTCACTTTAGGGTCAGAGCAGGACTGCCTTTTCCGGTGACAATTTAGACTGAGGGGAGTTTAAACTGGTTGTAAATTCCCACCCTGAGCATGCAGCAGCTGATTACAACCTCCTGCTCTACAGGAGTTATAGACAGGCTCAGGACAGGCTCTGAGCACCAGGGCTGGAATAGGAAACTCACCTGGAGCACCTGCAGAGTGATTTTGGGTTTGATGCTTGCAGAGGGGAAAGGCAAACCCTCAGGAGCACAGACGTTCCTTCCAACAGCTCAGCAGTTGGGGAAGGACTCAACAGAGCTATCCTGAAATCCCCAAAATCCCTGAAATGCCCCAAATCCTGGTGGGTACCAAATGCAGAGCCAAGCCTACCTGATGAGCTGGGCATTGTCGTGGGCTTTCCGAGGTAGGAGCTTGAGCTTCCTCCAGTCCAGGAACTCGTGCAGGCTGGTGAAGGGGTCCTGGGAGATGGAGCACTTGTCCATGTCACTCCACACCTCCACTCCCACCAGGGCCACTCGGATGTTTAGGGGCCTGTAGAACTGAGGAGAAGAGAGAAGTGGGAAATATGTGTCTAAAAAATATTTCAGACTACAATATTTCAACAAAAACCTAACAATGAACCTTTCTTGTAGAGGTTAAAACAGTTTCTTCTTCAGAGCAAAACACCTGACAGGACGCAGACAAAATATTTCCAAGACTCCCAAAACCAGTTGTGACCCAACTCCAAACCCATGAGGCATTCCAAGAGATCCAGGGATTTCCTGCTTCTCCCTGGACTCCCTGCCCATGTCCTTCAGCTCTGAAGGAACCCCAGGACATGGCAGATGAGTGTCCCAGGGCTGCCCCACCCTGGATTGCACAGATCCCATCCCAGAGGCAGAGGAGCTGTGCTGTGGATCACAGTAACAGCTGAAAACCAGCCAGGCTCACCACGCCTTGCACAGAGCAGATAAACCCCAGTGATTTTATCTACATCCCCACCAGCAAATGCCATCTGGCCTCAAGGGGGGAGCCAGAGCAACATCAGCAGAGCCACAACAACAGTTCCAATGTGAGAGTAATGTGAGGAAGGAGTCAGGGATTGATCAAGTCCAGATTTGCCTGACAGGCTGACAAAACACCCAGTAGATCCTTGTCTTGTTTCTATGCATTCCAGTCATTTGCAGAACACCAGAGTTTGCTGAGCATAAATTAAGCATGAAACAAAAAATATATTAAAATATGCAAAATTAATTTTGAGCAGGTAACATAGAAACACCTGTCCTATGGCAATAAGTCAGCAAGACAATTATGGATGAGGTGGAGGTGTCTTCAGCAGCTTGTTTTTAATCAGGAATGCCTCTCCTTGAGCTACTGCCCTTGAAGTATCACTTGATAAGTTCTCAGATAAATTAAGACACTCTCAGTTATAATTTCAGTACTAGAGTCCTAATATTTCTGGTCATTCAGCCCAACAAAAATAAACTCTAATTTGTTCAAAAACCACTCCAGAGGATTCTTAGTCTTTATTGTTTATTGTCAAGGAATTATTTCAAGACCTAAAAAATCCAGTCTATGTGTCTCTCTTATTGCTCTCACTCAGCCATCAACTCTGCTTCCTTATTTTTAATTCTACCATCTTCCTTGGATTACACATCTTATTAACTGTGTTTTCACAGACCTTTGTTGGCCTTACAACTGGAGTTTCTCTTGTTGCTACAAATGACTTTGTCCTCCAAATTTCCCTCAAAAATAATCCTCTTTTTTTCTATAGGCTGTTCTCTAGGTGATTGTCCCCACCCTCTTCCCTGGTGAATAAAATCCTAGGGCTAAATTGGGCTTTTTCTTGAGAATAGATCTTTACATCCCATATGCAGCAGAGCAGAGCTCATGGTTTTGTGTATCAAAAGGCAAATGAAAGGTTTAAATTTGCTTTTCCAGGAGCTTTGCTCTGAAATACTGGAGTACCAGCAAAGCTGCTGGGTTAGCTCCTTCAGCATCCTACAGAAAGTGTGGGAAGGTTGGGAAAAGTGAAACAATCCTCACGTTCTTACCTTATCAACGTAGTTTGCAATTTCTATCAGCCTCTGCTTAATTTTTTCCACATCTTTGCCTTGTCTCTGAAACTTGGAATGCAAAGGATCAATGGACCAGCAGCACAAATGTCACAATTTCCCCCAAGAGCCAGCACATCAGGGATCTTTGGGAATCAGGGGGCAGCCAAAATCCACCAGCAGACTCCTGCTGCATCCACAGTCTGCCCCAAAGGAAACCCAGACTGTGGGACAGGATTTTGGTTCTCGTGAAAAGATTTTTACATCTCCAAGTGTTACACAGGGGTCTTTTCAGGACTGATGTTTTGGGAAACAGTTCTTCTCTTTGCAGGTCTTGCAAAGAGTGATTGCAATTCTCTAAGTAGCAGTGTTCAAAGAGACCAAAAAAAAATTTAAAAGGCAGAAAAATAATTCAAGCCAGGATTCAGATCTTTGCCATTCAGCTCACTGGAACATTTTTACAGCCAGTGCTGGTACTTTGAAGCTGCCTTTGCAACCCCTCAGGAAGGCAGTCGTGCTCCACGGAATGTGATGGCCAAGCACTGCTCCAGAAGCCCTGACAGCCCCACTGAGGGCACTGGGAATGGCAGTGAGGACTTAACTTGCTCAAGGAATGAATATTTATTTGCCTCTTCTTCCATACTGACACAGTTATTTCAGAGTCAGACTCCTTCTGAGGTACTGTAAGAAATTTCACAACTGAGTATCACTGCTGTCCTATCTTAATAATTCCTTCCTTGCTCAGCCCTAATTAGGGAGGATGATTTACCTCAGAAAACATCATATTATTGTGTGAAGCACCTTTTTTGCAGCACCATGGTAACTGAGCTGAGCTGCCCCTTTGCTGCTCACATAAGTTTTTATTTTGCAGTTCCTTACCTCACGATTATCTGCCACAATAACAAGCTCCACGTACTTCGTTGTCTTCAGAGTCTCCCTCTTGTACTGTCAAAAAACCATGAAAGTCTTATTTGGTTTTCAGCCCTGATACAACAAAGTGCTTGCAAGAGGAAATACACAGTGTCTCAGGTTTCCTACATTTTACTAAGATTTTACTACACGCAGATTTGTAGTGTCTTCCTCCTCCTCATGGAAGTTTTCCTTACTAAACCTCTCAGGGTTTGATCACAGAAAGCAGGAGATTGGTGCAAAGTCTCTCTCAACCTTTCAGCTTTCTGCAGTTGAAACATTTCAGTTATCTTTCCTCACAGGAGAATATCCCCTCCAGCAGAAAGACCTCTGCTATTTCCAAGGCACTTTTAAAGGAGAGATGAGGTAACTTCTAACAAACATCTCACACAATAGACAAACTGGTTACTAAGAAAAATGAGAGATAAAGAGATATTGAGGGAAGCAGAGAAGAGGTCAAGCAGTCAACTGATAAATTATGTAGGAAGAAAAACCCAAAAATAAAATAAGCAGAACCAACTGTCGGTGTCTGGGGAAGCAAGTTAATACTTGAAAATGGAATGCACACATTTAATTCTGTATCTGCAAATTCATTAAAATGCAGGTCTAAAAGAATTATAATGCTTAACTGATAAAAAACAAAATCAGTGAAGAAATGATTTTGTAAGAGTATAAAACATGTCACAGGTCCTTTGTTACCCTAAATTTAAGTGACCTATTAGTGCCTGTAGAAGTTCTGTGATTTACAGCAGCAGCATCTATGCTATCATTCCTTCCTTGTGTCTGGACCAGGACATTTAGGGAAAAGAGGTCTCAGCAGAGTATCTGATCTTCCTGCCAGAACTTAGAAGGCTTAAACAGATGTCTGACCTACAACTGACCATGATGTCTTGAGCTGCAGCAAAGCTCTTTAACCTAAAACACGACTAAAGCTTTCCAAGGAAAACTGCTCCAAGGCAAACTGAGAGATCCCCTAAGCACAGCCAGAGCTGGACATCTCCTTCCAGCCAGATTTCACAAAGTTTTCTTCACATTAACAAACTGTTCCTCTTCACTATCTGCAGATTAATGATTTCGATGTTTTGCAAGAATTAGAGGAAAAGTGAGCGATACAATCTTCGTATCTGACTTTCAACCTAATATTTAATAGTGTTGCAAACTCCAATAACTTGAAAAAGTTTCATTTGGACCATATTTATCGAGGGAGAGAGGAGTAAAAGCTGCTGTTAATGAACTAAACACCAAGGATGCAAACACTTGACAGGATTACACTTATTTTAGGGGCTCTGGCAAATGAGCTGAAGCAGATTATTTTAAAACTTCTGGCACTGGGGTGTGATGTCACTCAGACATGAGTGAGGTACCACAAAAGGTAAATGGCCATATGGCTGCTGCTTGTGATGGAATTGATCTCTCAGACACTAAAACTCCCATCCTGAAATTTATTACGAGATCCCAAAGAGATGCATCTCCAAGGGGCCTCTCTTCCTCCTCTGAGTGAGAAAGAAAAGATGATACAGGAAAATCTGAGTTCAAAGGAGCAAGGAGAGCTCTGTTACATCAGTCAGTTTAAAACATGTTCCTCTCACCAAGAGTAAAACTGTTTGGGCTGGAGCGAGCTGGAGAGAAATTGGCTAGCAGGCATAAAAATCACATAAGCCTCTGGTGGCTGACTTGCATAACAAATCTGTTCCTGAGATTTGCCCAAAGGCTATGTGAACTCCTAGGATACAATATTTATTTATGAAATATACCTAATTATGGCTTCTTTCAGCTTGCTCTCTGCAGCCAGCTGCATCACTGCACAACCCCTTTGCTGAGTTAGCCCTTCAGAACTGAAGTGAGGAGTCAATGACACGGCCCTGAGAGCTGGGGGACAATGGGCTTTGTTCCTCTGACCGTGGTCTCTCTCCTCTGCTTCTTCCCCACCTGATCCTGTCCCAGACCTGCTGTCCCAGCAGCTGCACCCCTTCCTCAGCCTTCCCTGCTCGGCAATTGGAATGGCTTGGATGGACACTGCAGTGCTGCAGCCTCTCTTTCCTCATGCTCTAAAAAATCCCCTGCCTGGTCCTGGTCACCACCATCACTAAAATGGCTTTTCTTCCTTGTGGCTACAGAGAAAATTCCCTACTGCAGGGTGTGTCCTACACACCAGACATTCTGCAGTGTCCTGTCTCAATGGAGCTCAGCTGGAAAATGCTCCTTGGTGCAGTTTGAGGGTCCAGTGAGTCAGGAAATGACGCAGCACTCCCAGAGAGGGCAGCTCCAGCAGGGCACAGCCCGTCTGTGACAGCTCTGCATCTCCTGCCCTGCTCCTGTTGGGGTCTGGGAGCTGAGGCTGCTGCTTGTGCCATCCTTCCCCTGCACTTGCATCTAACCAAAGCCCTTGCTGATGCACTGATCTCACATTTCAGCTCTGCTCAATAACAATTTCGTGTAGGTGGTTGAGTGGAGAATCAGCAGATAAAACCAAACAAAAATCATCCCCCAGACCTGTCATGAAGCCAAATATTTTAATCATGCCCATGAACCTTAGACCAGATTTGTGCTTAATTCTGTCACCCAGTGTGACTTGGAGCAGCTTTATGTCTCCCCACTTTGCAGGTCATCTTTACTTGATGTGCCCACTGACAGACTGCTTAGTGACAACACTGAAATATGAAAACTCACTGCACACATGACATTTGACAGCTTTCAAAATCCCTACATTAGAAGCTTAACCAACTTACTCATTAAATATATTGTACCTATCCATATGATGTGACTGCTGACAGGTTTTATAATTATGTCCACTGAACCACAGCAAAAATATTTTTCAGATATTTAAAGTGAAACTTGAGATGTAGCTGAAGCCAGCAGCAAAATGGAAGAACCATAAGGGTAATAATAAAATGGCTTTGGTTGTGTCAGTTTGTTACAAACACACATTTTACTTCTGCATTACACTGACTACTTCAGTGGAATTCAAAGTCACAAAGAATTTGGGGAAAACTTAATAAAGTTATATTTCCAATGTTTTCCACCCACACATGCTTTTAGAAATACACTTAATTCTTATAATGTTACATGCAAAGGCTGATGCTCTGGATGTAATATTCCTAAAAATGTAAAATAAATTAATTCCATGGCATAATTATATCTAGAGATGTCACTTAGGCTGCTTTCCTTAACAAAGGACCTGAGGCAAAGCCTGAGTCATACATGCAAGTACAAATCCCCATATGTGACATTCAATAAATGCTGATGGCAGATTTGTATCATTCTATAATTCCTGAACACCTCACCCAGCCTTTTCTACAACCCTCATCCAATATGCAGATGAATTTGTTACAGCATTTCCTCTTTGTGGTTTTTGGCTCATTTAATTTTCTAATTTCCATTAGGTAAATACATCTCACATGAAGTACATTTCTGCCAACATCACAGCAACTCCAATAATACGGCTGTAAAATAATATGCTGAGAATTTGTTTTGTCTGCATAAGAGACTTTGCTACTAAAATATAGAGGTTCCAAAGCTGGTATTAACAAAGTATCCCGGCTATCATGTTCTCTTTCATCTTGGGAGGGCAAAAACTTTTCCAGACATGGCTCAGTATTCTCAGGGAGCCTCAAATTCTGGTTCTAACCATACAAGAACCAGAATATATGACCATAATATAAACCCATAAACTTTTCTGTGTTGAAAAGGAAGTGAAAAGCAAGTTATGCATGCAGAGTCCGGGAAAAGTAATAAAGCTTTAACAAATAATTTCATCTGCACTTCAGCAGACGGCACCAAGGGAACATTGATGGTGTGGGTTAAGGTTTTGCTCAGTGGAGACTCTTGTGGTGGGCAGCAATACGGAAATGCTGCCAAGCAGCCACAGAAAACACATCAGCCACCTACCCTGGCAGCTGGAGGACGCTGTGATGTGGCAGTGGCAGCAGTCCCCATGGCAGGGATGTGCAGCTGGTGGCCACAGGACCCCGGGGCTGCTCGCAGGTTCTCCGCTCGGTAGATCTTGTGTTCGCTTGTAGCGCCTTCCAATGGCTCCAGAATGTAGCTGTTGTTTCCAAACACAATAATTCCCCTGGGACACAGGAGAGCAGAGTGAGACACGTGGTTTTCAGGAGCTTGTCTACACCAGAGTTACACCAAGTTTAATAATGATGGAGAATGAGAAAGCAAAACACTGATTTACAATGTCGCGGGCGAGCGGAGCGGGAAACATCAAAGCTGTACATTTGTCATTGCAGCACACACTATACTTTAAAAGAACCAATGGCTCACAGAAATCTGTCTCTTCTGGAGTGCTGCACTGCAGAGCAAAATGATATTTGTGCTTTATTTGTTTTCCATTCTCCCAGTGATGCATTGCCGACGCCGCCGGAGCCGCGGCAAACGAAAGAAAAAGAGAAAGGCTTTGGGAAGGAAGGAGCAGTGGGAAAACATCCATTCCAGTCCGCAGCTCCACTAGAGCTGCTAAACCAAACCCTGCCAGATCAAAGAGGCCTCGTGGTGTCAGGATGGATTATTAAATATTGCACAGCAGGGCAGCAGAGGGAAGCTCAGACACAGGAAGAGCGCGTTCCTGTTTCGCTCATTTTACTGCCCAAAAGAATAATTCTGACAGCAATGCCACCTGCTCCCTGAGGAACTCACAGATTTGGCACTGAAAGCTCTCCTGCTGAGCTCTTTAAGCTACAGCCTGTAAGAGGAAAGAAAGAGGGTCCTTGTGCTGGGTCCTGCTCAGATGCCACAGCAAAGCAAGGGTGACAAAAGGGTGAAAATGTGACAGGCTGGGAGAGCTGGGGGGGCTCACCTGGAGAGGGACTGGGGACAAGGAATGGAGTGACTTTATTATCTTAGCATGTCTTTTTTGGAGTTTTAGAAGTGTCTGCCCTTTTTATTTCTGTCTGTGCTGTGATAAAGGTGAAATACAACAGCCACTGTGAGACCAGCGTCGCTGTACGATTTTCCAGAAAGTTACAAAAAAGAAGGATAAAATAGGAGAAAAAGGACCCAAAAGCAGGTTAATGACACTATGAAGGCTGATTTAAAAATAAAATTATAATTATTAGGAAAAAGCTACCTTAGTTATCCTATTATTAGGAAGATACGACGAAAAAGCTACCTTAGTTATCCTATTATCAGGAAGATATGATGAAAAAGCTACCTTAGTTATCCTATTATCAGGAAGATACGATGAAGAAACTCCAAGTCTTTGGTCTGCTAACAAATTAACTGAAGTATTAATTCCAAGCTGCACAGTTTTTGCTTCAGAGCACCATTAACACCAAGCCATCAGACATTTTCCTGGTGACTGGAACAACTAAAATTCCAAGAGAAAAAAGCAGCCTGGAAAGCCAGGGTATCAGAATCTGTCCAGGACCTGTTTTACTGCCCTGAACTGAGGCTCAGGGTCTGATAACTCACCTGCAGCTCCCTCAGGCCCCTTGGCAGAGCAGGTGAGACTCGCCCAGCCATGCCCCAGCCGCTGGGAGTGATGGATCGGGGCTGGCGGAGCTGGGCTCCTTTACCCCAGCAGCTCCAGCCAGGATCCCAAGAGCCCTCCTGACACATGGGACACCTCGGGCAGGTCACCCCCGATCTCAGTAACCTCACAGCTCTCAGTTATTGTCAGAGCTGCCTCACTCCTTGGAGCATTGAGGAAATGAGGACAAAATATTCGCTCTGCTCCAAAAAACCAGCAGCCCTGTGATCAGCGCAATAAAATAAGGATTGTTGTCTTGGCCTTGTGCAATTAATCACTTAATTTTGGAGGCAGGAGTCCATTAGTCACTGTTTGAAATGGGCCAGCCTGACCAGCTCCCTGTGTTGACGGCTCAGAAACAGTAGAAAAGCATGCAGGGGCTTATTTTTAATGCTAAATTTGCCCTTCTTAGAACATTCACTTTCAAAATTAGAAGCTTGAACAATTTTCTTTAATTACTTACACTACAAAGGGAGAGACTTAGTTGTATCCTGAGTAGAGTTCTCAATTTTTTAAAAATATTTTAAAGTGAGCATCTTGTTTTTAGGAGTTCATATCCAAAATGTGACACATCAAGGCCATATTGCCAATGTATCCCTCATGTGCCCAACCTCTGTCTAAAAGAACTAAATAACTATTTCTTTAAAAATAACTAAATAACTATTTCTTTAAAGAGAACTAAATAACCATTTCTTTAAAGAGAACTAAAAAACCATTTCTTTACCCCTCATTTCCTTCAGCTGCTGAGAGTATGGACAAATGATCAGATCCCAGAATGATTAATTTGGGTTTTTCCTGAGCACACCATCTGATTCCCATCCCAAGAGGCAGCATGGGCCTTTTAGGATGGTTTCCTTTTGCCTATGGAGCAATCCCAGGAGCAGGAAAATGTGCAGATTTGGCAGAAAGAAAACCAGACTTTTCATTTAAAGCACACTTATCCCTTGAGTGCTGCCTACAGGATATCAGCACTTGGCTTGTGACCATCTATAATAAGATAATGAATATCAAATATGAATTTTCTTGGCCAGCTCTCCGGTTTTGACTAATTTTCTTTTCCTACAATTGCATTTTTCCCCCATCATGCAGTGCCAAGCACAGCACCTTAAAAATGTAACGAGTCAAGAGTTATGGTTCCTTTCTTTTTTATTTTTTGTGTGTGTGAACAATGGCCACCAGTCATTCAGGACTGAGAATTTGAGGCAAATAAAATAAATCTATAGCTACTGGTTCCTTCCACTCTCCTCAGGTGTCTCCAAGAAGCTTCTGTTACTGCTCCAGCATTTCTGTGTCTCCCTTGCAGCAGGGATCTCCCACACTCCTGAGTCAGCCCATGTTCCCAGAAACTTTTCTATTTTTCAGGAGCCATTAATGCTAAACAATGTTGTGTTTTCCACTGTGGCAAATAAAATATTGATGTGGCACATTAAACTACAGATCCCAAATCAAAAATTACACCAAGAACCCCAAAGAGATTTCAGCAAGTCCTTAAGACCAGTCTGTAGGATTTCTATCAGACAAAGGACTACCAGAATTCCCAGGATTATAAATGTTTGAGGGGAGAAAAAGCAATATGAACGATTCAAGTTTTAGTGTCAGGTGTTTAATTCTGTGTTTTCCTCAGTCCCAGTCCTACAGATGCTGGGAAGTCAGGCAGATTTACAAAAGAGGCAGGCAGGAAAGCCAGGAGACAGCCCCAACCTACCTGAAATTCTGCCCCTGTCTCCTCCATGCCTGGTAGCAGAGAGGGAGGGGAAATATCCATCCCAGAGCACGTGCAGACAGCAGCTCCAGGCTCCAGGCCAACTGGAAGCAGCTCCGGTGTGGTCCTGAGCCTGGCTTAAACCTGACTCCAGCTCTGCACAGGGTTGATGTGGCACATTAAACTACAGATCCCAAATCAAAAATTACATTTTAGAACCCCAAAGTCCAGCAAGTCCTTAAGACCAGTCTGGGCCCTGTACCTCAGTCCCAGTCCACAGATGCTGGGGCTCAGGAGACAGCCCCAACCTACCTGAAATTCTGCCCCTGTCTCCTCCATGCCTGGTAGCAGAGAGGGAGGGGAAATATCCATCCCAGAGCACGTGCAGACAGCAGCTCCAGGCTCCAGGCCAACTGGAAGCAGCTCCGGTGTGGTCCTGAGCCTGGCTTAAACCTGACTCCAGCTCTGCACAGGGTTTGGGCCCTGCTCACGCCTGGGCTCAGCAGCAGCCCAAGCACCTCCGGATCCCTGTGAGCCCCTGGAGATGGGAAACCCACGGGGCTCTGCCTGCTGTGCTCCCTCCTGAGCCCTGCGGACAGCTGGGAATGCCTGTGGGAGGCGGGAGAGCTCTCCCCGTCTCAAACAGAAACTACAACTCACGTAATTCCACATTGCCAGGAGTCTCTCAATCAGGGAAAGGCAATTTAATGGAATAATTCCACTTTTTAAACTGTCGATAAAATCAAATAGAATTTTTTTTTCCCCCCGCTTAAAAAGGAAAACCAAAACAAAACCTAAAGCGAGGCCAGTCGTATTTCATAAATCAACAGGCTTTAGGAAATCTCAAAATATAAATGGGATTTTTCTTTTCCAACTTGTCAGCAGAAGCAAAGGTCCTGCCAACATAAACCATCAACACATACTTGTCTGAGAAATTGTGATGCTGAAGCAAAACTTGGCTGGGACAGCACTATTTGAAACTATTATATATTATTCTGCTGCACTATATAGGGGAAATTAAGTAAATTGATAAACCTGAGATCTGTGAGTGCAATTAAACATTTGGTTTTAATGAAGCTCAAAGTTATACTCATTTCTAAACAATAAAAATAAAAAGCTCTGTTTCCACTGGCAGAGGAGTGTACACATCCTGAGCTGGTGAGAAATTAATTAGAGGGCAGTCCTGGTCACACAGTGAATATTCACCTGAAGCCTGTCCCTGCCCACAGACGCTGCAGGGCTCCTGTGCCACCTGAAAACCTCCAGGTCCCTCATTCCACAGCCAATGTCACAGCTCCACAAGGACAGGGGCTGATCCCACAGCTCCTCCATGGATTTCAAGGGGTTTTGGGTGAAAAGGGTCCAGAATTGGAGCCCTGTGACCCCGGAGCGCAGGGCTGCTCAACAGCAGGCACCATCTCAGGGGTCATCTGTGCACTCAGAGGGCATTTTTATTTGTTTTTATTGTACATTCTGCATTCCCAGGGCTCTGCATAACAAATTCCCAGGCAAGTAAGCAGGCAAACAAACAAAAGGGGAAGAAAAATGAGGTGGTGAATGAGGGCTTCACTTTTAGGCTGTTTTAATAAGTTGCAGATGGATGCTATGGGGATAAATGAGCAGGATGATCTATTGACTGTTTTTCTAATAAAGCTGATATTTAGATATTTTTCAAATGGTCTGGTCATTCTTTAGCTTTAGGGGACTGGGAAATACAGAGAACAGGAGTCTGGAGGCAGATGTGCTCCTGTCTCTGCCTCTGCCCCTGGTCACCTCTTTGTGCAACAACTCCTCACCTCTAAAACAGAGGAAATTTTAGTATCCACAGGAAAAAAAATTATCAATCGATGAAGAGCACAATAGGAAAGACAAACAATCCCATTATCCTACTACAGTGCACAGCAGGATTCCATTAAAATAACAAATCTGACCCAAATCAGCCAAGGGCAGCCCCTCCAAAGGGGTGGAAGCAGCAGCACCACTGGTTCCACATCTCACAGGAGTGGTGGAGGTGTTCTCACACACACACATCATCCTGCACAGAGCCTCCACTCCAGCCAGTGCCTTTCATGGACCTGAAAATGTATTTTCCAAAATGGAATTATGGCCAGAGCCTCCTGCAGCACACACTTCC
Organism: Emberiza elegans; assembly: GCA_024865655.1. Taxonomy (NCBI): domain Eukaryota; kingdom Metazoa; phylum Chordata; class Aves; order Passeriformes; family Fringillidae; genus Emberiza; species Emberiza elegans. The sequence goes on along the minus strand of JALJVW010000241.1, from coordinate 2,980,493 downwards.
ATCCTTTCTCAGTGCAGGACACATCTGTCCTGGGTGCATGCAGATCGAGCTGCAGCTCCGATTCCTGGAATTCCAGCAAGGAGTTACTCGGATGGGGGGAGAAAATGTGATTGAACGTCCAGCATTTGGGCTGCAGGGAACAGAACTGTGCTGTCAGAGAAAGGGAAGAAGGAAATTTCAAGGAAAGTAAGTTTCAAGGAAAGGAAATTTCAAGGAAAGGAAAGGAAATTTCAGGAAAAGGAAATTTCAAGGAAATTTCATGAAAAGGAAAGGAAATTTCAAGGAAAGGAAATTTCAAGGAAGGGGAAGGGAAAGGAAGGGAAAGGAAGAGGAAGGAAGGGAAGGAAAGGAAGGGAAGGGAAGGGGAAGGGAAGGAAGGGAAGGGAAGGGAAGGGAAGGAAGGGAAGGAAAGGAAAGGAAAGGAAAGGAAAGGAAGGAAAGGAAAGGAAAGGGAAGGAAAGGAAAAGGAAAGGAAAGGAAGGGGAAGGAAAAGGAAAGGAAAGGAAAGGAAAGGAAAGGAAAGGAAAGGAAAGGAAAGGAAAGGAAAGGAAAGGAAAGGAAAGGAAAGGAAAGGAAAGGAAAGGAAAGGAAAGGAAAGGAAAGGAAAGGAAAGGAAAGGAAAATAAAGAAGGAAAAGGGGCATTAGCATGGGTACCAATTTAGTGAACACATTTTATAGCACCCTGCAGCAAAGAGACAAGACAAGGAAGATTCCAACTTGCACATCCCACCAAATGCCAGCAGCGGAATGGATGGAGAAGGATCTCAAACACCTGGGTAGGGATCACCCCTCACCCCTGTCCTGGCAGGGATCCCTGTGCACCTGGGGACCCCGTGCTCAAAGGCTGGACGTGATGCTCATCTCAGAGCACAGAGGTGACCCTGAGCCAGGAGCTGCTCCCCTGGGACAGGCAGCCATGAAACAGAAGCCATGGAACCCCAGAAAGTGAATGGTTTTTAATGCTGAGCTCAAATCCTCCAGGGGTTTCCTGGTCAGATAAATCACAAACCATGCAGGATGTTTATATGAACTAAAAGCTCTGCAGAAAGTATGGAGGGAAAGCTCACATCCAAACCAGTGCTTTTCTCAACAGGGATTTTCTCCTAACAACTTTTGGATGAAATCTCTTCTTCTGTGGGGAAATGCTGCTTGAGGAGTCATGAGGAATTTACATTCCTTTTTTCAATAGTTGATGTCTGGAGTGTCACATTTAAATCCCCTCTTCAGCTGACTGTGTCTGGGCTGCAGTGAGTGCAGCCAGACCATCTGAAAAATGGCATTGGCAGCCTTGGGTACCATAACTCTGTAATCCCAGTAAAAATGAGTAAAAACGAGCATCAATTCCATCCTGGGGCCTTCTCCTCATCCCTGTCCCTGTGGACACCACGTCTTTCAGCTGTGATGAGGCTGGACAAAGACTGAACACTTTCTGTATGTGTGACAGGGTTAATCACCTAACAACTGGGTAAAACACCTGAGGATATTCAAGCGCATTTTGGGGTTTCAGAAGGAAAAGGCTTCCTGGGAGATTTCTATCCTTAGGCTCCCGAGGAATTTTTGGGAGCAGCTCTCAAGCTCCCCCTATCTAAGAGGTCACAGCAGATGCTTCTGTGGCTGCACATGTCCATGGCAGAGTCCTCTGCCAGCCCCTGGCCCAGGGAGGTTTGTGCCCTTCCCCAGGCTCAGTTCTGGGTGGATTCAGCACTCACAGGGAAAGTAACCAGGGAAAAATCACTCAAATCTAAACAAATTTATCACAAAGATGTGAGCGGTGGCCACGGGCCAAAATTATTTGCTAAAAACTTGAAGAGCCTCCAAGCTGGATAAACAGAAGGGTATTTCCTGAGGACAGGAAGGAAATGGCGCAGCTCTGTCGTACCTTCTCCTTCCCACAAGCTCTGACAGCCTAACTGGCTTTCTGATCCAGATGGACACCCAGAAATCCTGATTAGCCATTGTTCCCTTTCCGTGCACTCAGCATTTCCTGAGCCCTCTCTGCCATTCAGCTCCTCCTCCCCAGAGCAGCCAGCAGGATACAGATCAAGGCATGATTGTATTCTCCTCTAACCTGCATTTCAGCAGCTCTCAGTCCCAATCCCACTATTTCTGCCATTGTGCTCCTACTTGAGGTGAGGCAGTTATGTGAATGTTATGTGAGTGAGGGTGGAACAGAGCTGAGAAATGTGAGTGTGCTTGAGAGACCTCAGCCTCCTCCTCCTCCTGAGAAACTCAAACCAGACTAACCTTAGCATTCAGATTTCACACAATTCTTCCTCATCACGGAACAATCACGAAATGTTCAGGAGCTAAAACCACATCTCAGCTGCTCAGCCACGCGGAGGGGAGACCTTGCTGGCTGAGAGAGGTCAGGGCAAGGTTCCTCCAGCTCAGCAGCTGCTCTCTGGCCTTGGCCAACAGCTGGAGCTCAGGGGTGAGAGATAAGAGCGGCACAAGCAGCCCCAGCTCTGAGAGCAGCAGTGCCAGGGACATCTCAGGGTTTGACAGCCCTCCCTGAGCTCCCCTTCCCAAATTGTCACATCCTTTTGGAACCCATTGACGCTGTCAGTGATCCACTGACACCCACCTGTGACAGCTCCAGCTTCATTACATGAATAAAAAAAGTACTTTCCTTTGCTCTCAATCTCTCCTAATTCTGAGGTTATGAAGAACATTCAGTGATTGTCCCCTCTCCAGTGTGACATTCACCCTTGTTTCATCATGCTCCTTTTCTCCGTCATCGCCTTTCAAAAGTGACAAATCCTGGTCTATTTTCTCTCCTTGGATAAAAGCTGCTCCACACCTTTGATCACAGTTTTTGCCCTTCTCTGTACCTTTTCTGGATATATTGCTTCTTCCTCTTCTGAGATGGAGCAGGGGAGGGGGAAACAAGAACTGCATGCAGAACTCAAGATGTGAGCGCTCTGTGGATTTATAAAGCGGTAATGAGGGTTCTTGTTTTATCCTCTATTTCTGTCTCAGTAATTCCTATGATCCCTTTTGCTTCTCTGACTGCTGCTCAGCACTCAGGCTTCAGAGCACACTGAAATGTGGGACCTATTCTTTATGAGTAGCTTCATGTCTTTTAATGAACTCCGCTGGTCTGGGGGAAAATGCACAGCCCCGACCTATCCCCACCTGGAACAATGCCCAGGGTGCCTGTCTGGTGGGAGGGGGAAGATCCTGGTTCTCCAGGATTTCAGAGGGCTGACAGCATGCACTTCCTCTCATTACATTATTTTTCAGGCACTTGAACCCCAGCTCCACGCAGCAGCTGTGTGAGGTAGGTAAGAATCATTAAATGGATTTCACAGATGGAGAAACTGAGACAGAGAGATTTGTCTGATTCACTTAGAAACTGTCACAAAGCCAGGAACAGACCCTGAAAATGAGACCTGGCCTCCCTTCCAACAGCTGCTGCAAGTGAAAGGGCTGCTCCAGGGACTGTCCCCACCTGGGGCTCCATGGCCACACAGAGCCTTATGTCTGCTCCTGCAGCTTGGAGTCTTGGTCATGCTGTGGAAAACAAGAGCCCCTGCTCCAGCAAGCTGGTGGCAAGTACGTTATCCTATCCTATCCTATCCTATCCTATCCTATCCTATCCTATCCTATCCTATCCTATCCTATCCTATCCTATCCTATCCTATCCTATCCTATCCTATCCTATCCTATCCTATCCTATCCTATCCTATCCTATCCTGTCCCTCCCCATCCCATCCCATCCCATCCCATCCCATCCCATCCCATCCCATCCCATCCCATCCCATCCCATCCCATCCCATCCCATCCCATCCTCTCCAATCCTGTCCAGATCTATTCTTTCAAGCCAGCAAAGCTGCCAGCAAAGCAAGCCAAGAAGTTCCTCTGGACTGTGCTTTGTTTGCAGCAGCCTGGTCTAGTGGAAGGTGTCCCTGCCCATGGCAGATGTGGAACTGGATGAGCTTTCAGGTCCCTCCAACCCAAACCACTCTGTGTCTCTGTGATCAAGCACTGGCAGTATCTGGGAGTTATTCTGTCTGGGAATTGTTGCTGTTGGCTGTTTGTTGGAATCCTGGATGCTGAGAATTTAAACTTTCTGTATTGAAAGGCACAGACCCACAAAAGAACACTGCAATTGACCTGAGGCTGTGGAGAAGGCTTCAAAAATTGATTGATAACACTAAGATTACAAGTGTGTGGTTGGTTAGAAGTATATAATATCACAAGGCAGAAAACTTACAGTTTGAGGTTTTAGAATATAGAAATAAATATGAAACAAGATAGAAGTTTTAGAGCTTGTTCTTCTTCACCTTCTTCTTCCTAAGTTTGGGTAGTGTTTTGTAATTGGACAGAAGAGTCCATATTACAGGCTTCAAGATTAGTTATTGAGTTAAAAAAGAAAATAATCTAAGTATCATTTGTTAATTGAATAGTCCAGTCTTAAAAGACCTTATAACAAAAGATAATTAGCCATTTTGGGCCTTACTAATGAAAGGCTACCAAAGGCACAGTTGTGAGACTGTTTTACTGATAAGAAATAACAATCACCATGAACTACCATCTCAAGGGCCTTCAATCCAGACCCAGAGAAACTGACGTTGGGCTGTGAAACAGGTTTGGTGGAGTGAATCAGGCACAGAACTCTTATCACAAACTGTTCCCACCCATGGACACTCTGTTTATCAATCTCAGCAGTGAAATGGGCACAGAAACGGAGATTTCTCCTCATCTGATCTCCTACTAGAACTAAACATGCCCTGCAAAGGAGATTCCTGCAGTTTTGTACTGAAAAAGGTGCTGCAGAGGAGGAGCCCAGTCCTGTCTGCTTGCACTTTGGGGACTTGTCTGCAACAGTGGCAGGAAAATCTGCTGTCAGCATCTGCTGTCTTGACATGTCTGAGCCACCTGAAGCTGGGAAAGGACTCTGGGAGCTCCACATTGCAAAGAGAGCACTCTGGAGAACAAAGAAAAGACTTCTAATGTGGAGAAGGGCATTTTCTCTTGAGAGTGATTAATTTCCAGGTAGCTCTGGAACAAGAACATCAATGCAGACCCTGTCCCACGAGGTGAAAATTTTTCCTGGGTAGCTTGAAGCATTGTGATCCTTTAACTAAAATACTGAGAGCTCTGCACTGGATTCTTACAAACAATTTTAAATTATGGATATATTTTACAATAAGAATGACAGATAAATACTGACTGTTCATGCAAAGGCTTTATTAAACTTTCGGAAGATGCTGGACCCACAGCGAAGCATCCATAAAGCCTTTCCGTGTGGGAATGAGCCAAAGGCACCCCATCCAGTACAGCAAATGGGTCATTCCCAGAGGGAGAGGGGTGCAGGGATCAAACTCTGATCTCTCTGCTGCTGTCTGTCCCAGAGCTCCCGTACAAAGGCCTTGACAATGCCACTATTGCACAAAACGCAAAATCAAGGGGAAAAGATTCCAGCTACTCCTGCAGTTTGTAGATAAATTAAACCCAGAAAAGGCTGAGACTGCTGGAAATCTGACAGGAAAACTGGGTTTTCCAGGGAGAACCTAGAGCCAATTTACAGTTAATTACTGTGATTTGGAACGGCTCTGTGAGTAAATACCAGTCTCTGATTGTCCAAGTAAGAAAGATAATTGTTTCCTGAACTGTGTCTGTTGTGAACGTGAAGTTTTGTCAGCCCATTCCTTTGTCAGACTGGAAGAGGAGCAATAGGAATCTGCTACTCTGCTGTTAACAAGCAGCTAAAATCCAAGAGCTGAGCATCCAACCTGCCATAAACACAATTATTGAGCTCCACAGCCATGCATGTTCTCTGTATCACAGAACCTTTGAGTCCCTGATTTCTAAAGCCACGTCTGCAGTGCTGAGGCTGCTGGGCAGTGAGAGATTCCACAGCTGGCCAAGCAGTGCTGACAACCACTGCTGAAACAGCGGGGAGGACAAAGAGGCCTGGAAAGCCACTGGGCACTGCCAGTATGAAAATGTGCCAAGGAATGGGCACAGAGAGCAGAGAGGGATGGGCAGCAGGAGAGGAGGGATGGCTCTTGGAAAACCCCCCAAAATTGTGTTATCTATTCTTTGTTTTTTTCTCCTCAGAGCAACTAGAGAGAAAATGATTTGTAGGGATTCATCCAGCATTTGAAAAAGAGATGGAGTAATGGAATTATTTCTGTTGGAGAAACTCTCTGAGATGAGTGAGTCCAGCAATTCCCAGCACTGCCCAGGCCACCACTGCCCCGTGTCCCCAAGTGCCACCTCCACTTGGATTTTTAAAACCCTCCAGGGATGGGGACTCCAGCACTGCCCAGGGCAGCTGTGCCAGGCCTGGACAAACCTCTCCATGGAGGGATTTTCCCCAGTATCCATCCTGAGGCCGTTCCTGTCCCTGTTCCCTGGAGCAGAGCCCGAGGGTCCGGAGCAGAGCCACAAGGTCCCCCCGATCCCCCTTTGCTCCAGCTGAGCCCCTCCCAGCTCCCTCAGCCCCTCCTGGGGCTCCAGCCCCCTCCCCAGTATCGGTTCATGCATTCAAAGCCAAACCAAGCGCCCAGGAGCTCCAACACCGCTGAAATCTGGGCTCACCTGAGTCCTGAGCAGGTGCTGAGGCTGACGGAGGAGCCGGGGAACCCCTGGACGTGGCCATGGTAAAAGCAGTGACCCTGGGCAGGAGGAGAGAACATTTCACTGGTCACAAACCCTCTTTGCTCCTGGGTTTCCAGCCCTTTCGTTTCAAGGTGATTGCCAGCTTCAGGCCACAGCATTCAGAATCTCACTGACAGCACCTCTGCTGTCCCACCAAATATTCTCTGTGCTTAACTGGCCAAACAGTCCTAAATAAAAACCTTGGGTGCTCCTAAATCCCAAAAATTATAGGCATTTTTTTGTTTGGTTCTGTATTCTTATTTTGTGAAGGATCAATAATGTTAGATTTGCATGACTGACCCCCTTTTTCTGTGATATGTATTTAAAGCTACAATAATTGAAAATTGATAATATTCTATATTATTCTATTATTTTAATATTATTTATATTATTCTAATATTTTATATTATTATATTTTAATATTTTATATTATTTCTATTATTTTAATATTTATATTATTTTTTATTTTAATATTTTATAAAATAATCAGATTAACAAATCAGCTGCTGCATTTTACTGCTTTCTGCAGAGACCCCTGTTTTTATTTAAGGGCATTTAAATCTGTGTATCCCTACAGGAGGTAGGTATGTGAAAATAGAAATATAACAAAGCCAATCCCAACCCTAGAACTTAAAAAAAAAAATCACGAAGTAAATGAAGGGGAAGGGAAACAGGTTGGAAAGGAAATTTTCTATTGAAATACCCAACCAAGTAGCTGCATGTTATTAAAAACAACCCAGAATAAAGGGGGGCTTCTATTTTGAGAGACAACAGTCCAATTTCATTTTGTGCCTCGGTTATTATATTTCTTTAATAATCCACTGCTTGCAAAAGGCACCCACAACAGAGGCTTTCTAAGCTCACCCACATATCTGCCTGGAATCAAGGCTAATTTTATTGTTGACTAAAGGTTATATTGCATTCTCAACACCACCTGGAAAGTGAGAACTCTGCTGTGCAAGGTTCCCATCTGATTAGTGCAGAGGGAAGTTATCAGTGCTGCAGCACTCCAGTCATCTCCCTGTGCCTCTCATGGCTTGGCTCAATATTGCATTAATTAACCTTTCCAGGCTGGGGCACGGTTTTCACTCACAGCAGATTTCTAAAAAGCACCTTGATTTTGGTGAAGAAAGCAACAGTCTAGGCAAGATGGAATGATTCAAACAGAAATTTTCTGTAAATAAGTTTATGCCAGGAAAAATGTTTGCTTGATTTCCAGCATGAGCAAGTGAACACAGAGCAGCCAGCTCTGACTTTGTAAATTCAAATCTCAGTGGCTTTTGTCAGTGCAGGAAATGACAGACACAGGGTGAGAGTGTTTTACTCTTGGGTATTTTTATCACCAATCCTCATAAAGAGTCAGTAATACATTAGTAAAGCTAAAGCCACAACAGAAGGGAGTCACAGATTGAATTTTTTGGGGTGATCATTTCAGTCACAATTGTTATGGATGTCAAACTTTCAATGTGGGTGCACTATTTCACTGCAGTGTTATCAGTTCCATACATCCATGATAGAAGAAAAATCAATGCCCCTCCCACTCAAGCACTGAATCTCTTATATGCTAAAAGCAAAATAAAATAGGTTTATTCTCATTGCTTAAGGCGAGCATGAGGTGAAGTTCAGAGCTCCTGAGAAAGAAACCTTTGGGTCTGAGCATCACCAGGGCTGAGCAGAGGCCCAGTGGGATGGGGAGGGGAGCCAATATCTCACCCCACACAGCTGCTGCTGTGGTCCAGCTGTCTTTACCTAAGAGTGAATTATGGCAAAGGGCCTGATTTCTTTTCCCTCTCCACATACAACTTGTCATTTTATTAACTCTCAGCTCCTGGTTGTGGCCCATTTCACAATTTCTCTGAGATCCAGCAATGTGATGCCAAAGTTCAATATCGAAAATGTAAACTTATCAGAGCATGGCCTGCAACAGGACTGGGAGAAAATTGATTTCTAGCTCAGTAATTCCACTGAATTGCAGGACTTTTTTCTGCTATCAAATCTTTTTATTCCTGCAAACTAGTATATAAAATGGGTGACCCCTTAAAAACAAATAATTACCAAAGGCTGATCCATCATACTTAAAACAGTTCTCTACCCTTGCTTGAGATCATTTAATAAATAGCAGCTTTTGACAATTTTCCAGGTGCTATAAATTGAAAAATAACCTAGACACTGACTTGTGTGCTAGAGAACTGCCCAAGGGACAGCTCCACAAACCTGCCTTGACCTCCAGGCAGAATTTGACTAAGCAACTTTTCAATGGAAAATCGGATTTGGTTTCAACTCCAGACTGTATTGATGTCCTCAGTGAAGAAGAGATATAAAAATAAAATAAAATCAGAGACATGTCTCCTCTCAACCATATTGCAGCATTTAATGAAAAATGAATGCACTGAGCTCTCTTTTTTAGGCAGCAAAATGCACTGTCATTACTAATCATGACTTACTTTGCCATTTTGCTAACAGATATTGTATTTTAGCAAGGAAAACCTGTCATTAGCTGTACACATTCTCCTGTTAACTCAGGTAAATCTCTGGAAGACTCATGTGTTTCATTTATTTCCTTTTACTTCCTTCAGGAGCCTCTGCAGCCTTCCTGCTCCCAAAACAAATGACTATTTTCTCCTGAGCTGATTTGGAAGGAGATATGAGCACCCAGCAAAATGAAAGCCCTGCAAGCTTTCGAAATGATTGCTTTACTTGGGGTGTCTGCAGCTATAATGAAGATGCTTCTTCAGAAGTAAGATGTTATGCAGAGAAATAATTCCTTCCCCTGATCCCAGCAAAGCCTGTTCTGGATGGGAACACAAAGCATGGTGTCTCTGCTGACAGTGTCACTGAGTAAATACCATAACAGAGCAAATACTTTATGGGACTTAGGCAGATAAAAGATAAGCTTTGTAATTAAAACGGCTTGCTGCATTATTTCTAATTAAGGCATTCATGCTGTCAGAGGACAAAATACATTCCTGCCTTAAGGGGTTTTTATTTGTAAAAAGCAGTTTTAACTGCTTCTTTTAACAAGCCATATTTTGTATAGATCCATATTTACCCATGTACATAAATATACACATACATACATACACACAAATACAAGTATAAAGTACATCCACCACATATTTATGGCCTGGATTTAAAAAAAAAAAACCCAACCAATGCCCTCCCCATGACCTCCCCAGTGAGGAAATACACCCAAGCCTTCCAACCTCTGACATGAACTTTTGCACTCTGGAAATCAGATATTTAGGGTTTTTTTTCCCCAACAGTACCAGGCCTTTTCACCATAACTGATCAGCCATAATTATCAAATTTTAATGGGTCTATTTCCAAGAAGCTGAAAAAAACCTCACAAATGTTAAAAGCCACGTGGTTCAAACCCCAGAGCTCGCCTTTCAAGGCTGCCTCTAAAAATTCATGTGTAGGATCAGAGCAGTCACAAAGACACTGAAGGTAACAGTAAAAAAAAATAAAAATAAAAGAAGCCGCATGTTGAGCTGTTTCATGCCAGGGCTCAGATCCTGGCAGAGGATATTTTGGGTTTGAAGGATGAAGCATCATGTGTGCCCAGGACAGCCCAGCCTTACCGTGCGATTGTGCGTGAGAACCACGTCAGTGCCGTCCTGCAGGTAATGGGTCTCTGTGAAGCCTCTGGCCAGCAGGCCCCTGGAAAAAACACAGCACAGGGAACATTGAGGCCTCGTCACCTTGAATTCATCCTTCGGTGGTTCTGTCTGAGATAAGGATCAAAGGCAGGCATTAAGGATTCAACGGCTACGGGGAATAAGGGAAAAATAATATTGAAGCTGCAGGACACGAACACTTCCTGGGGTAATTGTGAATAGACTACAAGTTTCCAGACTGTTTTCTCTTCCAAATGAGGACTCTGTGCCAGCACATTTCAGTGTTGAATCTTCCATGTAATTTTCAACACATTTTAGGTTGTATCTAGGGAGATCTGGGGTTTAGGGTATTGTTAAGTAATGGTGGTTTGTTGAAAAGGAAAATGTTTTCCCTGCGTTCCTTATTTTTCCATCTAATCTGTTGTATTCATCAGCAAGTGACCACCCAAAGACTAATTTAGCACTTGGTGAGTGAGACAAACTCCTCCTATTGACACTCCAGGGAAAACAGTCATGAACATCACAGAATTTACAGCACTGGATTTACCCTGCTCATCTGAAAGGATATTCACGAATGGAAATTCAATGACTTCACAGGAGACTCTGCAGGATCATGTCTGGGACGAGGCAGTTTGTTCCCATTCCCTCCACACTTCCCCTCCTGCCTTTGGCAAGGAGATAAAAATTTAGGACTTGCAATTGTCATTTTCCAGGAATCTCAGGGGAGGGCATGTGTGGGACAACCACAGAAACTTCTCTTTGTGTGGGGAACTCATCTCAGGCATCTGCCTCTTTAAAAAAAAACATTAAGTGCTGCTATTGATCTGTTTTCAACTCCTTATCTAAAGAGCATTTCTGACAAAGCCTGGAGGAGGAGCACTCATTCACATTTACTCCTAACTCAGGTCTTGAGTTGTGCTCCTCATCACAAACACCCTTGAGTTTTGACAAAATTTCTGGTGAGCTGCAAAAGCACAATGTAGAAGGAGCCAAGAGATAAATGCCACCATCACCTTCAGAAAACTGCAGAGTGTAGAATATTGAAAATCCCTGGCTCTGTGGTTCTCAATGTTCATTATGTCCCACTTCTAAGAGTTGTTTCTCCCTTGGGTTGTCAATTTGAACAAAGCAGGCCCTCAATTTTATTTAAAAGCTGGTAAATGCTGCATCCTTGCAAATATTGTGGTGGGAACCATTCCACAGTTGGGGTACATATTTCTCGTGTTTGTATAAACATTATAACTGGAGCATAAACACACATTTAATTTTCATTACTGATTAATTAGCAGCACATTAATATCCAGTGGCTCCATCAGGATGTGGTTGTGCTAGGAGCTTCTACAAACATTTATTGTGGAGAAAACCCAGCTTTAAAAGAAAAAGAAAACCCAGCCTCTGTCTTGAGGTAGGAAAAAAAAAAAGAATGAAACATGACCAAAACAAGAAAGAAAAGGAAAAAAAGAAAATAAGGAAGTGGCAAAGCAAAAAAAAAAAAAATGAAGCCCCAACACATTATAGTGACCACTCAAGCAGACATTCTCACATTTAACTTTTAAATTTTTCAGCTTGTGGGAAATATTACCATATTAATAGATATGGGACGTTAAAACACTGCAGCATTTGGTGGGTTCGTAGGAACTGGATCTCAGGCAAGCACCACACCCACAGCAGGATTTCGGTGCCCAACCAAACACCTCGTGTTGATTCAGATGCACAATAATAAATCCCAAGCAGCTCTACAGGGACACCTGTGGTGCCTCAGAGGACACTGGCTGCAGTGGTGACCTCACCTCTTGTGCCTGCAGCCCCCACAAACCCTGCCAGGAGCACAGTGGGTTGTACCCAACACTCATGGAATGGTTTGGGTTGGAAGAGACCTTTGAGATCTTCCAGTGCCACCCCTGCCATGGGCAGGGACACCTTCCACCATCCCGGGGTGCTCAGAGCTCCATCCAACATCCCTTGGATGCTCCATCCAGGGGCAGCCCCAGCTGCCCTGGGCACCTGTGCCAGGGCCTCCCACCCTCCCAGGGAACAATTCCTTCCCAAAATCCCATCCAAACCCACCCAGTGCCAGTTTGGAGCCACTCCCCATGTCCTGTCACTCTCTTGCAAAAAGTCCCTCTCTGTTTCCCACTGTCTCATTATGACAAAGAGCAGCTGCTTTCATAATTATCATTATTTATCTAACACTGCTCACTTCTGCACTTGGCAGGCATTAATTGCCTTTGTAAAGGCAAGATCCCATCGCTGAAGCCAAAAGAGTTTCACTGTGCAGCTTTTGGACATGGGAGTGAGTTTCATTTAATGGGACAAAAGTACAGGTACAGGTAACAGATGTAGCAGAAGGGCGAAGTGATTGAGCAACTTGCTTTGTGCTCTGCTGTTTCCAAGGTGTTTGACAGCAATGATGATAAAGGTGACCTTTCTGCTGCTGTTCATTCTGCTCTGAGGCACAGATTTAGAAAATACTTCATAGATCCGTAGGTTTGAACACCAGAAGGGATTTGTGATCACCAGCCTGCCCTGCCCCATTACAGGGGTCATCTGACCCAAATTTATCTTCTGCTACAATGACAGGGAAGGAACCAGATCCATTTTCCCACTGGAAAGAGCCAGGGAAGGAACCAGATCCATTTTCCCACTGGAAAGAGCCCTTGCCTGGATCTCCCATGAAGATGGAGCTATCACAAACCTGGCAGGATTTTAACCAAGCCCAACCTAAACCCGCTGCACTTTGTATCTGTTTTAACTGTGCCAACATTCAGATTCCAGCCACTGGATTGGATGTCATTCCCTCACATCAGAGCTTTATTTTTGTTTGAATCTTCCATGGAAAGTTCTTCCCACTAACGTGAGGAAACACAGCAGGTAAACAAATTCCTGGTGTCAGCAATGTCCCTGTGAGGATGCAAGTTTGATATAGATCCTGAAAATACTGGCTGAAAGGAAGAATTCCCGGTTTGAGCTGTAAAAGAGTGGTGAGAGCACCAAGATGATGGGATCCCACTGCTGGACTGACCTAAGGGAAGCAAAAGAATGTCCCAGTGTGGGACACAGAGCTGTGGCTGCCCCTGGATCCCGGGCAGTGCCCAGGGCCAGGCTGGAGCAGCCTGGGACAGTGCAAGGTGACCCTGCCATGGCGCTGGGTGGGATTTAAGGTCCCTCCCAACCCAAACCATTCCGTGATTCCATGGTATCAAACCATGGAAATTTCACGTGGCACAGAAAAAGAAGAGATCTTTGCAGGGCTCTGCACCAGCCCTGCTTCAGCTGGCACCTCAGACATCAGTGCTGGGACATCTGCCCTGCTGCCCCTGCCCCGCTGTGCCAGCCTGAGACTGAGCAGGGAGGTTTCCCCACACCCACAGGGTGAGCACCTCTGAGATGCTGCCAGGGAGTCCAGCAGCTCCTGGCAGAGGAAGGAGCCTTTATCCCCACCTGCAAAATGCCCAATATCCTAAAAGCTGGGCAGCTGGGTGCGTAGGGTTGTCACGGACATGTTTTATGAAAAATCCTTTTGTCAGGATTTTTTCTCCCGAGAAGCTGAGAGGCCTCAGAGGAAAAGAAAAACAGTAATTATCTGCTGCTGTGGGATGCAACAGGTGCATCTGGGATTGGTCTCATGTGGTTGTTTCTAATTAATGGCCAATCACAGTCCAGCAGTCTCAGACCCTCTGGTCAGTCACAAGAATTTGTTATCATTCCTTTCCTTCCTATTCCTTTCAAGCCTTCTGATGAAATCCTTTCTTCTGTTCCTTTCGTAAGTTTTAATATATCATTTTCTTTTAATAGAATATAAATATCATAAAATAATAAATCAGCCTTCTGAAACACGGAGTCATGATTCTCACCTCTTCCCTTGTCCTGGGACCCCGGCAAGCACCACCACATTGGGTTGGCACCCAGGGACAGCAAGGCATTTCTTGACAGGTTATGAAAATTAGGCATAACAAGCACTCAAATTCCACTACTGAGTGTGCACCACCTCACTTTCCAATTATGGCAATAATGTTCAACATAGCAAACAATCAATCCAGCATATGTATCTATCAGGTAATTTAATTACCCTCCCACCCCCCCCAAGATATGCAATACAATGGATTGATTTACATTTCTGGTTTTGACCCAGAGTAAAGGAGATTAATAGAGGAAAGTAAATTAATTTAGATGGCAAGCTACTTAACCTAATTGGATCAATGTAATTCTGAAAGAGCAGGGATCAAAATAACATTAATATATCACAGAGCAATTCATCACCATGTCTGGAGTTTCAAATGTTGCCAGCTACAATGCTCAGCAGTACCAGATGATTATCAACACTTTGCCCTGCATGAAAGACAGAAACAAATGCTATGAAGAACTGCATCAGCTGCTTGATGTGATTTTAAAAATCAGCTGGAACAACATTACAACTTTCTCAGTGATGCCTCAACGATGCAGGAGTGCAATTCTTGAGCACAATCACTTCCACTCTTGGTCACTGTGTTTATCAGCACAGTGATTTTTTCACATTTCACAGAATCACGGGATGCTTCAGGAAGGAAGGGACTGTAAAGCCCATCCAGACCAGGTTGTTCAGGATCAAATTTCCTAGAGCCAAATGAACAAGCAGAAGCTTCCCTGGCCCAGAAAGATAAATTTTATGCCTCCTGATCTCTGACAGACACAGCACAGGCTCCCTCATCCTCTGTAAGTCAGCAGAAAGCTTCCATGTCAGACTTGCTGAAACATTTTCAGGTGTCAAGCAAGCAACCTAAGCCTCAGAGAATATGATGAATTTTATTTAAACTTCTAATCCTCACCTTCCTGGCCCCCCACAAGGTGAAATCTGAGGTGGTTTTGTTTGGGGAAAAGTGTCCTGGTTCAAGCACATCAGATTTTTTCCCTCAATCCATTTAATGACAGGAGTGGTAATTTAACACACTGCCTCTCACTTGCAAATGGGAAAATCAGTCTCTGCTCTCCAGGCACCGATACATTATTTCAAAAGGTTATAATGATATTTCATCACCCAGGGAGAGTCAGACAGACAGTCACAGGAGCCAGAGATGGAAAAAATCCAGTGGATCATAGCAAGGGCCTCCTGGAAGCCAAGTGTGCCATGGATCAAGCCAGGCTCTGCTTATGGAGCTGCAAATGGCAGGAGCAGCGCTGACCCCACCACCTTCCAGGGGAGGTCACTTTGCATTCCAACAGATGTCACTGTCATGATGCATTTCCCGAAATCCAGCCTTTTCTAGCTCTTCCTAGCTCACCAGCTGAGACAACTGCTTTCCTTCTTGGTACATCTGTCATTTACACAGTGATGTAAATGCAGATTATTATTATTATTAATGCAGAAAAAGTGCAGATTATTATCCAATTGTCCTTCAGACATCCAAGCACCAAGTACAGAATATCAGGCTGTAAAAAAGGACAAGATCTGTGCATTCTTCATGTCAGTGCTACTCAGGAAAAATCCCAAAATCCAGCCTTTTCTAGCTCTTCCTAGCCCACTTCTTTCACCAGCTGAGACAACTGCTTTCCTTCTTGGTACATGTCATTTACACAGGGATGTAAATGCAGATTATTATTAATGCAGAAAAAGTACAGATTATTATCTAATTGTCCTTCAGCCGTCCAAGCACCAAGTACAGAATATCAGGCTGTAAAAAAGGACAAGAACTGTGCATTCTTCATGTCAGTGCTACTCAGGAAGGATCCCAGCATCAATCATCTCAGCAGGAGCAGACCCTGGGGTCCAGCATCACAGGGATGCCTGGTTTCTCAGCAGTGAAGGTGCTGTGCCCCCCTGACCTCTGGAGGGGAACAGAACACTCTGTGTGCTCTGCAGGCTGATCTTCTGCTGCCCCTTGCCTTTGATTCGCAGCCCTGTGCACTCTCCTGTAGGAACTGCTGTTTCAGGGAGAACAGTCAATATTCCTGGGGCTTTGTAAAGGATGGCAGTCCGTGCCCAGAGGTGGTGCGGGGCTGGCTCAGGTGAGGCTGTGCTCCTCCCTTCCCCTCAGGGATGCTGTCACACACCCTCCGTACCCTTACTCAGAGTTCCTTCCCAGTGACCAAGTGCCTGTTTTCTCCCCACTCAAGCACTGCCTCACTCTGTTACACAAACTCTTATTAAAACCCTTCTGGCAATGCATTTGAAACCTTTCCTACATCTGGGGGAGGTGAAGAGACTGAAGCAGGATGGTGAACAGGCAGTTATAAAAAATGTCATTTATTCTGCCTGCTGACACCAGCCTACTCCATTAATTCTTAAGTATCTCAATTCAGGTCATTTTGACCTTTACACTGAAATTAGTTGTTATTTCTTCAATTGCTGCATTTTTTCCCAGGTACATCCAGAGGAATAAACAAGTCTGTTGAACCTGCTGCCTCTGCTGTGGTGGTCTCAGTGCAAGCACTCACAAAGGTGATGTTCACAGAGGTGTTTTTCAATTCTTCTTTCTCATTACAATGTAAAAAATGAGTTCAGCATGGGTAATGAGTTTCCCATGCACGGGTACCTAACACCATTCTATTCACAAAACCATCTCATATTCTCTAAACACACCACATTCTTTCCCTTGTTTAATTATCTTAAGTGATTTGAACTGCTTTTGGACATTTTCCCATTGAATGTCTCCACTTCATAATATCCTATCTGCCACACTCCAGTGTGCTGCCACAGAGGGGCTGCAATGTCATAATTGAAGAACCTGAGAGATTGAAATTCGTGAGCTTAATTAGCACAACAATTCAGAGGCAAAGAAGGGAGTAAAATAAAACTATAATAGCTGGGAAATCAACCAAGCATCCCAGGTTTCAATAGTAACCCTATGGTAGTAGCCTGCAGCCTATTTCACATGGTCTGGAGATAGACAATTCAGAAGATCACACACTAGATTTGCAAAATATGTCTTTGTGCTTGCACCCAGTCCTTTTGATGCAGAAATTCATATAACCCTGTGCCTACTGGAGTCTGTGTTAAAATATATCTCCTGGAATGGGTGGAACAGTGCCTGGCACACTGAGAACCAGTCCTGACAAACACGCGCTGCAGGTGAGATCCATGCCCTGGGTGATCCCTGGACAGGAACAAGGGTGGGAACAGGCACTCCCACCCTTAGCTGCCCTCTGGCCTGCTGGGAACAGGGAGACAAGAGGGACAAATCCTCCTTTTAAAGCCCCCAAGCACCCAGTGCTCGTAACTCGTCACTGCATGTGGCGGCAGCATGCAGAAAACCCAACAGCGTGAGCCAACAAACCCGAGCAGCTGAGGGAGGAACAGAACACAGCTCCCTGGCTGGCCATCACCCAGTGATGGAGAGATTTCTGCTCTCCTGACTGCTGGGCAAATAATCTGTGAGCTTCACCCCCCCAAATTCCAATGGGCAAAGACTGAAATTAAACCCAGCACGTTGGTGGCCTCCCGTGCTGTTCTGGGCCCTCAGTGCACACCCCTGTCACATTTATGTCACCATTTACCTGCCAAAACTCCAGCATTTATTTATCACTCTAATTCCAAAATGTTAATGAAGAGACTACTGCTAACCAGTGTGTGGGGAAAGCATAAAGAAGATATATAACACTTTTCCAAAAGGTAGATGGGTAACAACAAGTGATTTCCCTAAAATGGCTTAAAGTTGGTCAAGATGTCCAGGGTGTCCCTAATGGGATGGGTTTAGATGACCCTACACCTCAGATGGGCATTGAGGGAAGAAACAACACACAGGGAACACGTGAGGGAATCAAAGGAAGATCAGCAAGGTTCACTGTGTCACCACACAGCAAAACTTCTCCAGCAGGAGAGGGAATGGCAGCTCTTCCATGGACTTTGAGTGGTGTAGCTATGATATTTTCGGAAAAATCCTTTCCTTATGATTTTTTTCTCCTGAGAAGCTGAGAGGCCTCAGGAACAAAATGCAAACAATGGTTATCTGCTGCTGTGGGATGCAACAGGTGCATCTGTGATTGGTCTCATGGGGCTGTTTCTAATTAATGGCCAATCACAGTCTGCTGGCTCAAACTCTCTGGCTGAGTCACAAACCTTTGTTATTCATTCTTTCTTTTTCTATTCTTAGCCAGCCTTCTGATGAAATCCTTTCTTCTATTCTTTTAGTATAGTTTTAATATATTATAAAATAATAAATCAGCCTTCTGCAACATGGAGGCAGAGCCTCGTCTCTTCCCTCATCCTGAGACCCCTGTGATCACCGTCACAGAGTGGAGCTGATCAACCTCACCCATCCCAAAAGCCAAACTCACAACTGGATTCCCAGCGTTCCCATGTTAACCTCAAAGACCTCCTGACTGCCTTTCCCTGTGCAGTTCTGATATCCCAGAGCTTACAGCACCTCTCTTGGAGCTGTTCTTGTGAGGAATGTTTTGGATCAGCTCCCTGAGCTTCCCTGCGTGCTGGATGAACAGAAATCCTGCCACTGGGTCAGCTGGGCTGGGTGCCATGAAAAGCAAACATTTCAGGAAAGGCTCCAGAATAACACAAGCCACAAACCGTTGTCAGCAACAGGGAGGTGCTGGTGCTTACTGGCTAATGGATTTTTGATGGGAAAACACAATTCTGTACCTTTAGGCAAAGCCTGTGGGCTGCCTGCTTTGGGGAGACTTTACTGCTGGAGCTGCACTGAGTGGTTTCAATTTCAGGTCATGGAAGTGGCTGCAGTGAAACCCTGCAGCAGCGTGCCAAAAGTGAAACAACCACTGAACTCCTGCTCCTCTGCAGCGTCCGTGGCAGGGATCAGCAGGAATTGCTCTGCCACCCTGCAGGCTGAGCCCAGACCTGCCTGTGTGAGAGTTCTGGGTTGGCCTGGGCTGGACTGAAGACTGACACTGCTCTGGAGCTTCCTGGAAGCTTCTGGAAGGCTGCCCCTCCACGGACCTGCTCCTTGCATGGCAGTGCTGCGGCTGCCGATGGAGAGCACGCTTCCCAGCGCTGTGCTTCCTCTAAAACTGGTACAAGACAATCCAAGAGCTTTTTGTGACATTGTGACCTTGCCTGCCAGTACAGAGCTGGAGCTGCAGATCCAGGGATTCCTGAACAAAACCAAGGCTTGAAAGGCTGCCCAGGATCACCGAGATGTTTCAGGAGCTCAGAGGCACCAACATCACAGGATGCTGGAACCCTGGGTACTGAGAATTTTACACCTTCTGCACTGACAAACACTGACCCCCCAAGAAACACTGCACTTAACCTGAAGCTGTAGAGAAAACTTCCAAAATTGAATCATAAACTAAGATTATGAGTGTATAGTTTGAATAGAAATGTGTAATATCACATAGTAGAAAACTTAAAAGTCTTAAAATAGAATAAAATATATAGAACAAGACAGAAGTTTTAAAGCAGAGACTAGTCCTTCTTTACCTTCTTGTTCACCTTCTTCTTCATGAGTTTAGGAAGTATTGTGTAATTAAATAAAAAAATCTGCATTGTGGAACACAAGCAGTTAGTTATTAAGTTAAAAGTAAAAATAATTTAAGTGTAATTTCTAAATGAGAGTTTATTCTTAAAAAGCCGTATAAAAAAGAGATACAACTCAATTTTGAACTTATTAGAGTGAATAACTATAGAACTAATAGAATTTTTATTCTATAAGTTTACTATATACTTACAGAATTTCTATTTATATAGAAATTACTATATACTTATATAATTTATATAATAATTTCACAGTTTGTGAAATTGAAATTATAATAGAAATAAAACTAATAAACATCTGAATCCAAACAAAAATACCATCTCTCACATTTAATCCCAACCTTAAAAAAAACACCCAAAAAACCCAACAAAAAATCCACAACAAGTGGCAGACATGATCTTTTTAAGGCATTATTTTCCAACATCCCAGCACTGCCTTTCATAAAACTAATTCTTCCTAGGCCCTGTAGCCCTCCCAGGATGGCATATTTTCAGTCAGTAGTAAGTTTGGAGATACTGGGCTGGAAAGCTGTCAAATTCTATTTGAAATGTCTCAGTTAATTAAATGTGTCACTCGTAGCTGAGTAAAATTATGCTGCTGAACAGATGTCACTGGGCAAATTGTCTGACTGAACTTGCATCTGAACATTTTCAGACTGCTACGGAATTCTGGTTAAGAGATCCAAGAAAACTGCTCTTAACATGGAAAATTTATAAACATAGAAATTTAAGTAAGTCCAATGAAAAATCAGAACTTATTAAAATAGAACGAAATGCAAACAGAGCTGAGGGATTACAAAAGGTTATTGCAAGCGTCTGCAATACTTTCAGGAAGCCAAGCTCCTAAGTAATGAAAAATTACTGAGCCTAAGTTTATCCTTAGACTCCAACCAACAATTGCATCCTTTTTGTACCTTATTCTTGCTTTGGAGTGTTTGCCTCTAGGCTTGCATTTGCATTTTTAATTTTAAAGAAGTTTTATTGCCATTTCTGCCAATTTGTCGAAACATGAAATCGCATTTTTGTTTTTAACTAAACCCACAATTTCCTCCTTGCCACCAGCATGAACCATTTGCTCTAGGCAGGCTGCGCTCATATTTCACTTGCAGAATCCTGGACTTTCAGAGATAAATCTTCATTTTGCCATGGGCCTCAGTATCCCTCTCACTAACCTTATATAATGCTGGGTGACAGAGGGCAGAGATCCTAGGGAGATCTCTGTGTTCAAATCTGCGTTTAAATCCCAAGGAGATCCCTGTGTTTAAATCCGTGTTTAAATCCCAAGGAGATCTCTGTGTTTAAATCCGTGTTTAAATCCCAAGCCTGTAAATCTGCTTTAAAACTCAGTAGGTGCAAAAGCCCGAAAATAAATGGCAGCTTGTCAATCCAAAGGTGCACCTAGTCCTACATTCTGTCTCCCCCAGTGGCCAGTACTAAGGATATAACTCACGAAGAGGAGAAACATTCTACATGTCCCCAAAATCCTGCTCCTGCCCTGCCTCTGAATGCTCCATGAGCCAGGGATCAATGCAGGGTGGGAGCTGAGATTAAACACAAGCTCACAGGGTGTTCTCAGTGTCTCCTGCCACTCTTCCTCCCCAATTAAAGCAGTGACTTCCATGAAGATCAATTAATTTGGCAGCACGACCAGGCTGCAGCTCCCATGGAGAAGGCTTTGATTTCAGTGCCCAGCACAAAACCCAAGTTCAGTGGGACAGAAAACCAGCCAGGAACATCCCCAGTGTGTCAGGAACCTGGGTGGGTTTGTTTGGAGCTGCCTGGGAATGCTCATGGGGTTTTCTAGGGTGTGAGGGTTGTTCTTACCTGTGTGGGACCCCTGTCAACCTCTGTTAGCAGCACTCCCATCCAAAACCTCACAGCTGCCTCTCTGGCTCTGCCAGCAGCACATTTCTTGCACACATTTCTTGCACACATTTCTTGCACACATTCTTGCACACATTTCTTGCACACAGGTGTCACTGGATGACACCTGAACCAGTTTTTAATGAGCACATCCTCAAAGACAGGGGTTGCCCCCACCCTCAGCCCCTGGCCAGGGGAGCACGTCCCAAACCCCGAGCAGCTGCTGGGATATGGCACTCTGGTGTCCTGGGAAAGCCTGCAGGGATATTCCAAATAACATCAGGCTCTTCTCTCGGGAGATGATGGCTCATTTCCAACTAACTCTGCTTCAAAATATGACTTAAAATAAGGATGAGGTGATTCAAAACAAAACCATGGGCCTGAGCTACCAAGCAATGAGTGAGTTTGTGGGGTGAAGGCAGCTGAAAGGATGGGGGTTGAAATATTCCTCTTTCCTTTCTCTTTCTTAGCCATTAATTATGTTCCTACATTCTCTTCATTTTGCTTTACTCTTTCTCCATCATCTCTCCTTTTCCCTGAATCATTCCCCCCAAGCCTCTTTCATCACCTCTTGCATGCTGAGGTTTATCACGCAACAGGAGAAACATTTTCCTTGGTACATAAAAACCAAAGCAACACAAAAATATCAAAACACAAAAAGCAACAGAACCACGCTGGGGCTTTTCTTTAACAAGCCTGAAACCTGTGGGTACCATAGCAGGGTGTGAGGCTGGCACCTGTCAGTGCCCAGCTCCACAAGATTGGCATCAATGGGACCTCTAAAGGAGGTGACACTGCTCACCACCCCTGCTGCCAGGTCAGGCTCCATGCTGGTGTTTTCCAGGCAGCAGAGGAAGAATAACCAGCGAAATCAGGAAGGGTAAATTAGTTTTTTAACATCTTTCTTTGCTTTTTCACCTCTCTCTCTGCTCTGCACTTCCCCTGAATCTAATTCCTTGACTCTGCCACGTGTCAGAGCCCTTGATGAGCAAATTAAAGCCATCAATCGAACAGTAAATGACTGCAGGGGAGCACCAGGGCAGTGCCTGTGGCTTTGGGGAGCTGAGCCACGAGCGAGCAGATGGACGTGGGCAGGAAGGAAGGACAGCAGAGGGCTGAGCCTCCAGCATCCCTCCTCCTCCTCCTCCTCCTCCCACACACACAGAAACCCCACAGCCCCAGCTCCTTCACCTTGTGCTCGTTTAGGAGCTGATTCACATCAAAGCAGATTCTGACTCCTCTCTGCAGTGAGGTTTTTGGTCCAAACTCGCTCCTCACCCACTCTGAGGCTGCACAGAAGTCACTGGTTTGGTGAGAGAAGGATCAGACACCATCTTTTAGTGGTTAAGACACAAAATTATAATTTTCTTTTCAATTCCAGGAAGTAATTAGTTTATAATAACATTTAACATTTAGTTGCTGACAGAGATATGACACTTATCTTACATAAGTCATTTTAATTATTCCTACTAACCAAGACCTCAAAAATATTGTGCAGTCTGAGCTAACAATGCCTTCCCAGATATTTCTGGTTCTGCTGTCATTTGAAAAATTGATGCCTAGAGCATCAGCATTTATCAAGCTCATTATAGATTTCATCCAAATGACTACAGATAATTAAAAGTATGCTTCATTTTTATTGTAATGTTCCCCCCCTAACACTGCAAAGTAATTCCGTTGTTGCTCAGGGTTTCAGGAATTAATATAGACTCATCTGCCAGAAAATGAAGTTCCACAGGATTATAGGCAAACTATTCACACACCCAGATGTGAGTCAAACGTGCAGGAATTATATGTGCACACACACAAATATATTCATATATATGCTTTGGAGTCCTATATGCATTTTCACATACATTAAACAGTCTTAGAAATGAATTGCCAATTCAGAGAGAGCTACAGGCTCTTGTGTAACCACTCCCTGAAAATGAGTCTTCTCTAAAGCACTTGGGCAAGTTGGACACGCAAAATCCCTTCAGAATTTTATTTTATACTTATATTTATCTGTTTCTAGATGAAATATATGCACCTGGTGCCCCATCCTCTTACATCACACAGATTTATTCACACTTAAATGAAGCAAGTTTATGCTACTACTACTTACCTGAGGAATCCTGGCAGTCTTTGCTTTATTTTGTGTAACTGTGTGAAGAAATAAGTATTTTGGGAAACTGTTCAAGAGGATTCTGGAGAGCCCTCCTGCCCCAGCTCAGGTTTAAGTGATGCATTGAAAGTTTTTAGTGATGTAAAACCCTTCGGGAGATTTCTGAGCTAGCTGGGCTCGCTCTGCAGTGGGAACTGTGTCATGCACAAGTGAAAATTAGGATTGCTGGATAAATGCAGGGTTGTATTTCCACACAGAACTGAATTAACTTTTTTTTGTTCTGTTATTCATGGATCAGGCTGTGTCTGTCATAACTGGAACTGCTATGACTCTTGCTAATAATGCTCATCCAAAACTATAAAATTGATAGGTTTTTACTGCTTCTGAGGTTGCAGAATTTAGTACAGTCCTGAGTTTGACTGGCACAACCACCACACACTGCACACAGCAATCTGCTTCATCCCAGGATCTCTAACACTACTTGAATTAATTAACTTCATGTGTGATCCATTTTCCTTGGCACCCCCTTATCACCAAGAGCTCAATGTTTTCACATGACTTTCCATGTTACTTTGAAACTCAGATTGCCTATAAATAGCAGTGGCATTAAAAAGCAATTAGAGATACATGCCTTTTTAATGTCCCTATTGTAAGCCACCCTGGCAAATCAGAGAGATAATATTTAATGAGACAGACACAGAAGAAACTCTCCTGATTTACTGTTAACATCCACATGAAGCAGTGCTAGCAAGGGGTTGCTGAGGCAGTTTCAGACTGAAATAAGAAAGAAGAAAAAGAAAAAACCCATAATGAGAAGCATCTGACATAAATATTAGGAAATGGATCTATATTTTATAAAGGCCATTTCATCCAAGACAGTTTAGGTTTCCTCCCACTCAGGGAATGGATTCACAGTGAATAAACCCTTGAGTCATGAGGGTATTTCACACGCAGATTTGGATTTTATGTAAATTATTTAAGTATGTTTTAGGAAGTTTGGGCAGTGATGTAGAAATGTTCCCCTGCCTGCGCACATCACTCAAAGAAGTAACACTCATCACCAAGGAATTCAGCAGGGCGAAAGCTCTGCCAACAGGCTCAGGCCTAGACTGCAGCATGGAAAAGTTGAAGCTGTGTGATCCTACCCCTTAAATTTGTCTGCTGCTGCTGACAGGAGGGGAAGGCAGTGCCCTGGCCCAGGCCGGTCCCAGAGCAGCACACTGCAAGCTGCAGAAACCCAAACCCACAGAACCTGCAGCACAGCCGAGAGGAAAACTTGGCAAATCTCACAGGTGGGATCTCAACAGGAAGGTTAATTACATGACAGGGTCAGGCTTTCTGGCTTCATCTCCTGTCATTACCAAACCCCTCAGAATGATCTTCCTTTAATTTGAGGTACATCCAGGCCAGAATTTGTTCATCCAGGTTTTGGTGTTGTGAGGTGAGGTGAGATTGCTTTTACCAAGAGTGAGCCAGAGAGACAAAAGCCCCTGCAGGAAATCCATCCAGAAGAGTTCTCCAAAAGAAAACTCTGAGACACCACAAGAGAATCCCAGAATGGTTTGGGCTGGGAGGGACCTTAAATCCCACCCAGTGCCACCCCAGCCATGGCAGGGACACCTTCCACTGTCCCAGGTGCTCCCAGCCCCAGTGTCCAGCCTGGCCTTGGGCACTGCCAGGGATCCAGGGGCAGCCACAGCTGCTCTGGGAATTCCATCCCATCCCCTCCTCACCCTCACAGGGAACAATTTCCTTCCCAATACCTCATCTAAATCTTTTCTCTTTTGGTTTAAAACCATTTCTCCTTGTCTTAGGCTCAAAGTAATCAACATATAATTATCCAGTGCATGGCAAGCACAAAAAAATTCTCTTTGCTTCCTCATACACTGCTGAAGTTTTACTCTTTAAATGTCCAAAAAGAGACATAAAACATGTCACACCTAAAACAAAGGGTGGGCTTTTCATTCCAGCCAGGTGAATATTCCCAGGGAAATGAGGCTGTTTAATCTGGTGAGAGATGTCCCCCTACAAATGTTCCATGGCAGAGAAGCAGGAGATTTTATCAGGTTTTATCCGAGCTGTGCTGGTGGCTCAGCCAGGGGCAGGAGGATTTCTGCCCCTCCTGTGTCTGCCTGCTCCACAAAGCTTGCAGAGGAACCACAAGAGAAGGGAGGTGCCAGGTTGTCAGGGAGATCTCAATAATATTGAACAAAAAACTTCCAGCAGGTGAGGGGGCAGATGATACAATCAGAGCCACCAAGAAAACAGCAGGGAATGCAACAATTTGGGAAATGTGAAATAGGATCCTGAGCTGTTCCCCTCCAGACTTTTGGTTTTAATTAGATCCTTGTCCAAAATAATGGAAAGGGTTTTGATTGATTTTCTTTTTTTTGTTTGGTGCTTTTTTTTTTGTTTTGTTTTTGGTTTTTTGTTTTAACTGATGGCTGATGTGCAGCTTGCAGAAAATGAGCTGCTCTGAGCTTAGACACTGATATCACGGTGCAATCGACCCAGTCCAGCCACATTCCCCTTTCCCCCTCAGTTCTGCCAATTCCCTGCTTTGTTTCCAGGCTGAGCAGGAAGGAGATGCTGCAGAAATTCCCGATATTCCCTCGTTAGGAGGAGACAGAGCAGGGCTGAGGAGCTGGAATGGGCAGAGCATAGAGAGGTGCAGTAAAACTGCCTGAAACACCTCCTGCATGCAAAGCTCCTCCAGCCCAGGGGTGGCAGCCCAGCAGCTCAGCCAGCTAAATAATAAAGGCACAAAAGGAAAACAGAAATAAGGGAAATCAAAGCAAAAAGCACCAAATAAATTGGTAGATTTTTTTTTTAATATTTGTGGGTATTTTCCAGTTGTCAACAATGCTTTGGAGCAACCTTCCACTGCTTTAAATACTAAGAAAAAATTAACTCTATCCCAGCCAAAACCTGGACAATGCTTTTCTCCAATTCCTGACCAGTTTTTATGGGATGTTGTTGTTACCTTAAAAAACCCATATTCACTGGAATCACATTTTGAGCTGCAAGCAGGGCTTTCATTTTAGCAATAAACCACATATCCCCTGCCATGGCTTTTTGGGAAGGCAGAAGCTTTTGTGATAATCTTTGGCACAGCCTTGGATTTAGATGCCATTAATGAGATATCTCCTGGTTCTGTCCTTGGACCTGCTTGGTCCTGGATTTCCCTTGGTCTGCCCCTTTTGTCACACTCCAGACAGGATGAATATTCCAGCTGCATTTGGGAAGTGCAGTGTTATGCAATTTTCATGACCTCCTGAGACATGTTCTCCTTATCACAACACACCAAAAGAGAAGAGCTTTGCCCTGCAGCTCAAAATATTGGTGTTTCTCCACCATCAAGAGCTATGGGGAGGCTTTCCTTGGATTATGATCATCAGTGCAGCTGTTAATTTCTTTACCTTGATCTGATAAAAACTTTACTCTTAAAGAGTTCAACTGATGAATGACCATCTTTGGTTTCATGGGCATATTTTGGACACAATTAGATAATGCACAGGAAGAAATATTTCATAAATATTAGGGCAGATCAGCAGAACCCCATCATTTCCTACTGAGCTGTGGTGATTCATATCAGCTGAGATACAACAATAAAAACCAGAATGCAAAAGAGACTCTTTGAATTAACATCAGGCAGCAACCGAATGAAGCTGAGTTTTTAACTCAGTGCAAGACAGTAACTGTAGCTGGGGAGGGAAGGAAAAAAACCCCATCACAGCACTGGAATTCCAGAAATCTCCTCTGCTAAGAGGAAATACTTCTTGGCCTTTCTGATGGACGAGAGGCTCAAAGTACAGTGCCACTGGAACAGGAGAGTGGCTGCAGCTCCAGAGCCCCAGAGAGCTCTGCCAAAAAGGCATTTTAGGCTTCAGCAAGACCCAAGCAGAGACTCCTTGGCTTGTCTCAGCTTCCTGATGGTTAAAAGTTGGAAAGGTGGCAGAACCTCAGCAAAAATACCTGGAAAGCCTGGGTGGGAAGAAACCAGCCAGGAGTGTGTCTGGAGAGGGGAGGGCACAGGGACACAGCTCTCAGTGAGATTGCCCTCATTGAAAGTTTGCTGAAATCTAGAGTTTTAAAGATGTTAAAAGTTTCTACAACAGGGGCTTGTCACTCTACAACTCAACAAACAGAAGGCAAAGCCTCCCTTAATTCCCAAAATTCCCTCTGCGTCTCACCGAGCTTAATTGTGCTGATACATCTTCCCATTTTTTCCCTTTGAAACAAGAAATTTTGTAACTTTTTGAGCTGCAGATGGCTCCAGTAGGGAAGCAGTGACCAGTGAGGGTCCTGTGAGCAGTGAGCAGTGGGAGAGGATCAGCATGAAAACGCTGAGGTTTTGTTTCTCTGTTGGGATCTGAAGGATCCCCATTGCCAATTACTGGCTGCTGTCAAGGAGCATTACCCCAAACAAGATCTCCAGAAACACACACCCAACATGATCTTGAAGTTTCTAGCACTGCAGCTCTGTGCCAAGCTGGGGGACAGTGATTTCTGCTGCCAACAGCTGTCACAAGTAGTAGGGTTTCATCTTGGCACTAGCCTAACAACAATCTTTGCCTTTTCTATTTTGTGCTCCAGCACATCTTCAGCTGTCACAGCAGATCTGTCAGGCAATATTACCCTCCCAACAATATCAGCTCAAATTGCTTCCCAGAATATTCCTCTCCTGGCCTCTCAAAGGCATGAGCCTATTTTCTCGACTGCAGCAGCAGAACGAATTCACTCCCCAGCAGCGTGGCTTTCCCCTGAAACACCAAGTTTGAGATGTCAAAGATTAATCCAAAAGGCAAATTCATGTAAAATTGTTAAATCACAGCACTTATGTGCTGAGCTGCAGTGGAAAAGCTGAAGGGAGAGAGCCTTTTGCTCGTGGCATCAGTGCCATGGAAATTCAAGTTCTGCAGCCCAGGCTGCCCAGCTGCCCTCAGCCCTCCAGGCACCAGGGAGATGGGGAATGTGCCCTGCTCTTTTCCAGCTTTGCCACTTCCTAATAATGATCTGCTCCTGGGATTGCAGATGTGCAGAGCGTAACAGGAATCCTCAAGGAAACAATGCCTTCCCAGTGGTATAGATACAAATATGGCTACTAAAACAGAAAGCATCCAAGATGGGAAGAAAGGGAAAATGGCATTCCAGGGGTTAAAAATTAAGAAAAAGCTGATCTAGTGGAAGCTGTCCCTGCCCATGACAGGGGGTTGTAAATAGCTTATCTTTAAAGTCCCTTCCAACCCAAACCATTCTGTGATTCTCTGAAAGAGCTGCCACAGGTACCAAACCCATCCCAGGTCAGCACTCCCTGCTGCAGCACTCAGCTGCTCAGCCCTTTTATCCCTCTGCAAACATCTGTATTCTGAAATCCCGTGCTCTCCTGGAGACACGGCTCTTGCTGTAACAGAGCCTTGAACCTCCTGTGGGTTTACTGTAAAGTGTCAGCTGTGAGTAGCAGTGAAGGAGAAAGGCTGACAAATCCCCTTTCCCACTGGATGTCTCAATGTTCCAAGAGCAGGTGTGCCCCAGCATGAATATTTTGATTTCCACAGAGGAATTATTCCCTCATTAGAGCATAGGAGCTGCCTGGCACAGCTGATTTCACACTTGGCTGCCACAGATGATGCTACAGGTCACACAAGATAAAAACCTCTCTGCTGCAGTCAAAGCCCGAGCTGGCTTCATCAGAGTGGGTATTTCACTCAAATCATCACAGCAAATCTGGTTTATCTGCAGCAGGAGAAGAGGGGAGTGCTCCAGCAGGCAGGATTCAATCTAAGACAGAGACAGACAATACACAGGAGAGCTGAATCGGGTCTGTCCAGAGGGGGACAGGCATCCACTATCCCTACCGTGAACTCTGCACAAGGAAATGAAGCCCAGTCCATTGAAATTGTAATGAAAATTATTTTCAACTTTTCTCTCTTCTCTCTATTTCCTCCCAATGGTTTGTTGGGGAGGGACAATTTCATTTTCCTGTTTAGCCAAACTTCTCCTCCTCTCCCCAATGGGCAAAGCCTACCAGGCCTGAATAGAAACTGCAGAACCATGGCAAGGATCCAGCTGAGATTTCAGCACTCATTTCAGTAAATCCACGTGCTTAGTTCTAGCTCTCTTCAGAAAAATCTTTGAGCACACAGCTGAAGGTTTTTAAGTGTTCTGTTGTGTGGTTTTTCTTTTAAAATTGTTTACCAAAAGTAAATGTTGGGCAAACAAGGGCTTGAGGAGAGAAGCAGCTCTCAGGTGTGCAGGTCTGAACTGGGGCTGGTGGATTCTGCAAGCCCAGGTTTGCTCAGGGCACTCTCTGCCAACGTGTTTCTATATCTTGAAACCCAAACGCAGCAAACAGGAAGAAAAACCAGAATTTTCCTCCATCTCCTTTGTGCACAGGAACTGCTGGGAACACTCAGAGTGTGACTTGTCACTGTGGCCCAGTTTAACAAAGAAATAAATCAGCTCTAAGACACAAAAACCAACAACAGAGCATCACTGTACCCATAAATGTGCAATTTGGACTGCAGTGGCTCTGACATCCAGGAATGGAGAGGAAGATCCTGGCTCCTCTGGGCAAGAAGGCAAACCAAACACAAAGAGAAGATACTATGGGAAATGCCATTCTCTGCTGTCATGAAGACAGAGGACTGAGCAAAATCATTCAGCAGGTATGGACAAGAAAAAAACGTGCTTTCATTTAAAAAAAAACATTAAAGAAAGGATCTCACAAGCAGGGCCAGCTCCTGCTTCCCTCAGGTATTCCTGCTCATCCATAATTATCAACATTTTTCTGCCTCACATCTGATTATCCCCCACATGAGTTTGGAAATGGCTACAAAAATCTTCATTAAAATAAAAGAAGGGTAACTACAGGAAAGAGTCCCTCTGCAGCCCTCATGGTATTTACAGTTCCAATATCAGCAACTTCTGCACTCTAGGCAGAATGAAACACAATAAAATTAATTGGAGAAATTTTCATATATGGAGAGAAACTGGAAGAGGCAAGGGTTATGGCTCTGGAAAATCAGAAGACTGCAGAAGCTTTAGACATAAAGCACAACTTAATCTTCTCCATTTAGTTAGACGAATTTAAAATCTGGAGGTTGTACCAGGAAACTGGTGGGGTCTTCTACAGCTCCTCACTCATCTGTGTCCTCCAGGCCAACACCAGGTGCTTCCATCCCAGCAAGAGATCCCAAAAATGTTCAGGCTCTCCAGCATCCTGAGCCAAGCATGCAGAAGAGCAATAGAAATTGTGCTACAGTACAAGGGAGGATCATTACCCTACAAAAAGTGGTCCAAATTGTCCTCTGAGGTGTCAGTGGCTACACAATTTCCAGGGTAAAAGCATCTTTTCCGTGTGGTTTCCCAAATGTTCATAGCCAGTTCAAGCCAACCATTAGGACTTAAACACAGAGGATTAGAGTTCACCCTCTCCTGTTGTAGGTGTCTCAGTGATGCTGGGCCCAGTGCAGGAGCTTGTGAAGGGCTGAGTCACTGCAGATGGATTTAAACCAGCAGCTGATGGCACACTGGGACTGCCAGAGCAAACAGGAGCAAAGGAAGGGAAAGGCAGAGAGTGCCCCAAAGGCCATTAGTGTGAGAGGGGAGGGAGTTCAGCCTGGCACCAGGCCCTGGCAAGGGATCCATCCATGGTCTAAGAGGAAATCAGGCAGAGGATAAAGAGGCACTGCAGGCTGGCATTTATCCACTGAATTTACAGAATGCCCAGGTTGGAAGAGACCTTCAAGATCATGGAGTCCAGTCCAGACTGAACCTCTCAACTAAACCCTGGCACCCAGTGCC
Organism: Emberiza elegans; assembly: GCA_024865655.1. NCBI lineage: Eukaryota > Metazoa > Chordata > Aves > Passeriformes > Fringillidae > Emberiza > Emberiza elegans. Next base: position 2,949,075 of record JALJVW010000241.1, on the reverse strand, counting down.
ACATCCAGGCTTTGTTAAACACATCCAGGGATGGGGAGTCCAGCACCTCCCTGGGCAGCCATTCCAGAACTTTATCTCTCTTTATGGAAAACCTTTTCCTGATATCCAACCTTGAGGCTGTGTGCTCTGGTTGTGTCAGTGCTGCTGCAGAAAGAGCCCAGCCCCAGCTGAGCACAGGCACCTTTCAGGAGCTGCAATACTTGAGAGCAGGCAGCAGTAAGGGAGACAAAAGAGAAAAATGAGCAGCAAGTACCCCTTGGGTCTACTTCTAACTCTCCTATACTGAAGCAGTTTCTGGAATTCTCTCCATTTGTCCAAGTCCTTGGTTTCCTCCTCTGTGAAATGCAGTCATGGCCTGACCCCCAGCACTGCAGGGGAGGCAGTGGGACCTGGAGGTCTCCCCTGTTTATCTCACCTGTCTGTGCAGCAGGACAGACACAGTTCCAGGAATTCACCATGGGAAGTGCCTCACATCTGGTTTCATCAGGCTTCTAATGCAAGGTCTTACAGATAAACCCAACTCTTAATTAAAACTGAAACATAATTCAGACATGACTTCCAGAGGGGGAATGTGGCTGCATCCACAGGCAAATTAGAGCTGACCACAGAAGACCCCATCATATTCTCATGGTGGAAAATTCTAGCCTGATTACAATTAATTAGCAACATAAAATACATTACCACATCCCTGTAGAGAGCTTTGTAGACATTTGGCTAGATGAGAGAGGGCACGTAGACACAGTACCATTAACAAACTGAGAAAGACACAGGCCTAAGACTCAGCAGTCAGTGTCCAATGACAAAACTAGGCCATTATAACCTTGCTGCAAAATGAAGATGTAGTAGGGTAGTGCCTTGCCAGAATAGGAAGAACAGTTTCAATAGTTGCAATGAAAAACCTAAAAGAATGTAGAAGTAGGTGTAACTGTATGATAAGTAAACCAACCAATCCTGAGCTCAGCTTTGCACTATGTATGAACTTCATTAAATCTAATATAAATGTATGTGACTACCGATCAATAAATGAGATCTGCTGATCACCCATATTGGCGTGCCGCTTTCTCCCGCTGATCCTACAAATCCCCAGTAGAGAAAGACTGCAGGACTAGTACATGCTCTGCTCTTAAGGGTTCAGAAAGAGGACAAAACTGTATTGTCAGGTGAGAGAACAGATCCAGGAGGGAGGAAATGAGACAACAAAAACTACTCCTAAACAACAATCATAATCCATCTCGATGTATAGAATTCCAAATTATTTAAGTAATGAACTAAACCCACATTTTCTGCTGTTTGTATAAAAACACACATTCGATTGTCAATTAATTCTAGAATTGAATCAGAGCCTCTATTTTACCTTTTCAATAAGATTCCAGTGTAATCCTGTTAGACACGTAGGTAACTTATCTTGTGTTTTGCTGCCAGGTGTTCATGTTTTAGCAGTTTTAGACTGCTACGATATTCTACTGAAATAGTAATGATTACTAGTAGTGTTAATTAACTAATACTAATAAACTGAACTAAAACTGTTAGTATTAATTAACTTTTAGAAAGTTATTTAGTCAGAAATAACAACTGAAGAACAGTGTAAGCACAGATAAAGAGCTGGCAGCAAATGGCCACTGGCTTGTTCTCAGCCACAGCAAGAGTCCAAGCCCTCAACTAAAAATGTCATTTTTTACATCCCCACTCTTATCCATCATATTTGCTCCATTTCATCAAAAGGCAAAGCTCAGAGTCACATGCTGAGTTATGGATAAATTACAATTGTAACTCCTTTCAAGTATAAAAAACCTATTCTTACTCAACATACTTTTAAAATAATTGCAAAATCCCTTATTTTTCACCAAAATAATCTGCAAACTGCTGATTTCAATACCAGTTAGCTTTCTGAAGGAGAACCTGGGCAGAAATTCAGTATTACCAGCTAAAATACATGAAAAATAGAACTCACATTTCCTATCTTGTGCACTCCCAGTGCACATTTAAAATCATCCCCATTCTTCAGGAGGATGAGGCTCTCAAGTGCTCTGCAAGGTGCAGACATGAGCAGCACAAAGGAGACACAAAGCAGCCAGACCTGGACCCTGACATTATTAAGGGCTATTTCTCCAGCTCTGAATTCTGCCATGATTTAACAGAAAGTGGCTTTGCCTGTCCCTGCACCTCCCAGCTCTGATCTGATGCTGGCTGCATTTCACTGAAGGGATCTCCTCAGCTGCCCATTGTGCTCTCTGCCTCCAAATTCAGCATTTTGCTGTACTCCAGCCTTTCTGGCACTCTCACATTCACTTTTAGGCCTGAATGGCACCCACTGGCTTCACCTATTAGGAAACTGAGATTTTAAAAGGGAGTAAGTGATGGGAGTTCTGTCACTGATACCCAAAGGCTCAGAGCTGGAGCAGCTGCTGGTGCAGCTGAGCTGCTGAGGCACTGCCCAGCACGCTAAAAGCTACAGGGAAATCAGAATGATAATAATAAAATTGTACATCAAATCAAACAAAATAACCCATGCTAATGGGTCTAATCCAAACAACAAGAAAATTGAGAAGGGGTTTTATTAAATCCAGGGTGTTTATTATCCCAAACTTCACTGATATAGGAATGTTTCTTAAAGCAGCATCACAAAGGCTTCCATGTGCTTTATTTTCATATCAGGGCATATTTTCTATCTCTAATCCCCCCTTTTTCTTTTCCCCCACTATCAAATGGCTGCAGAAGACAGAAAACCAAGAGTCACCCCTTTAAGAGCTCACCCACCCCACTTTTTGGAACAATACTTGTCCTGCAGGATTCTCACTGTGAGCTGCTCTCCCTGTAAGGAATGTCAGAACTTAACCAGGGTTCAGGACAAAAACGCCTAAATTGGCATTTTAAATAGGCTGAGCCCTATAAAACAATTACAAGCCAAAGGAAGTTTTGGAACCTAATCTTTGTCAGCATTGCTGGAGGAAAATAGGTCATGCCAAGCAAACCTTGATATAATTACATGTTTGCTTTCATAAAGATGATTACATGGCTCAAACTGTTGTAAAGACCCAGTATTGTGCTGAGCAGAGATTCATGGGCAGGAGATCCTAAATGCAAAAAATGAGTATCAGCAAGGAATGCTCTGATTCAGCTCCTGGTGGGATCCCACAGGCTTTTTTTTGGCAGGTGCTGTGTTATTCTACACTGCCACCAGCACCTTTGAAGTAAACAAATAATCTGCACCTTACTTGAACTTGGAAGGGATTTCATGGGATGAGGGAGAAAGGACTTTGCTGTCTTAATTTAAGGCTCCTTTAAAGCACACCTACTCTTCCCATGTGAGCTCATTGAAATCATCATTTATTACCTTGGTTTTCCTCTCATCAGCCAGGAATCAAAGTCTTAATGTGATAATATTAATGCCAAGTGGATTTTCATGGGGAGAAATATGGAAACTTTTCCCATATGCTCCACGCTTTCTGTGTCTTGACTCTCACTGGCTGACAGGGCACAGGAAAACCCCAGAAATCTGAAGGCAATGTGTGATGCTCTTCTGGAATGGGCCACTTGTGGAACCATCCCACGGGGATGGGGTTTTCCAAGGAAAACCGACAGATCACTGCTGGGCTTGAGTAAGGATGCAGCAAAGGAGACACAGACAGAGGGGCTGAGCAGCTCTGAGGGATTTTGTGAGCTAGGAATTGTGGCTGTGGGATGCTCTGCCCGTTCTGCAGCAGGATTTCAGTGGTCTGGAGAGCACCAACATTTTAAAATGAAGCCTTTCACAGTGAGATCTCCACTCCTGTGTCCTCCCAGCCCCTCTGGAAGCTCCACAGTTCTTCTGCAGAGAGCACAGAGCTTGGGAGCATTGCTGGCAATGAATCTGGGGGGGCTCCCACTCAGAGTCCTCCTGCCTCTGGGTTTAATGAAATCCTCCTCAAGCACTGCTGTACATGCTGCCTGTAATTACTACACATCCATCAGGTGATTGTGGTGCAACTTTAAAAACGCATCAGGAAAAGCTGATTTTTTAAAAAAACACATCTGTATTTCTTGAAATTACACTGCTGTGAAAACACCATGAGTCAGCCAGTCCATGTATTAACTTCCAGTGAGGACTTTAGCTCTAAATTAATGTGATTTCTCCACAAACACCATTATTTCCTTTGCATAAGCAATTTGGGCATCGCTTTTCAAATGGACAAGTAGCAGATAATAGTGTTTAGAGTGCCTGGGAATGCAGAGTATTCCTGTATAATGAGATATCACAGAGCAGGAGATTTGGTACCACTTTAACAAAACAGCATTTCTTTGACAGAAGGCTTTCAAGGTTAACTATGTAGAGCAGCTACAATTTATGCAAACAAAATCTCCCCTGGTTCTTTGAACTGATCACATCTATTTTCTGTCTCAAGGGTAATCTAAAACATCTGATTTCCCTCTTCTCACCCTTGTGTGAAAATAGTAGTGGTGCTTTCAAAAAAAGGCCCTGGGAAGCTCTGCCACTGCTCAGTCGTCATTTTCAAATTTCCTTTTTTAACAATATACTTTCATCTGGTTTCTAAAGTATTTTAAACCCATGTTAAAGCCATGTTGCAATAAAGAGCTCTCCAGTGCAATATTCACCAAGGAGGAAGTTAAATGATAGAGAGTTAAAGAAAATATCTATATGTGCAATACAAATTAAGTGAGGTGCAACCACTGGCTCTTGCTAAACACAATCCAACTCAATATTTAATTGGTTTTCCTTCCTCTTCCAACATCTTTCCTTTCTAAAAAAACTCCCTTTTACCACCAACCTGGACCAGAAACTCTTGTGCTATTGTGAGTTTTGTCATAATTTAACATGTCCTTTAAAACTCACCTACTCTTCCCACATAAGCTCATTGAAATCATCATTTATTACCTTGTTTTTCCTCTCATCAGCCAGGAATCAAAGTCTTAATGTGATAATATTAATTCCAAGTATATTTTCACTGGGAGAAATATGGAAACATTTTCCATATGCTCCATTCTTCCTGTGCCTTGTCTCTCACTGGCTGACAGGGCACAGGAAAACCCCAGAAATCTGAAGGCAATGTGTGATGCTCTTCTGGAAGGTTCTCAGTGGTGAAGCAAGCAGCAAAGAACCTGAGAAATAATCTCATTTGTTTTCTGGCTACCCTAAATATGGAAGTTTAAATGTTGCAGAATTGGTAAATCAAACTAGAATCTGTTCAATACAAAATAAGTGAGGTGCAACCAGCAGCTCTTACTAAACACAATCCAATCCAAAATTTAATTTGCTTTCTTGCTATGTTACCCTTGCTGTTCCAATATCCTTCCTTTCTAAAAATTCCCCTTCACCACCAAGGCTTCTAGAGGTGTGTATATATAAATACAGATATCTATTTACATGATAATCCTGCTTTCAAATCACAGACAATTACCTTGAAATGAGGAGATTTCGGTGCATATATAAGTGAAAAACGATCAAATACTAGTCAGAGGAAAATATTAAATACCAGTGAAAGGCACACTTGCTCATTGTTGGAAGGTGCCATGTGAAATAGGACATCAATAAATACATTTCATTCCCTGCCATACATCAAAATGAGTAAAAGCTGTCAGTAGCTTGGCTCAATGACATGTGAGAATGCAAAATGGGAAAAAAATGGAATTGTAGCTGCAAGTGTTTGATTCAAGACCCTAAATTTAATATTGTTTCCCCTTTGCTGGCAGGGCCAACAGGAGGATGGGCAGATGCAGACTCTGTTTGCACTGGCTCTTTCAGTGACACATTTGCCATCTGGTTTGTGGAGGTAAACTGAGTGGGGAGAAAAAGCCAAAATCTCTCTTTGAATGTTAAACGAGTTGTTTCTGTAGGAGAGAAGATATTAAACCTTTAAACTGCCTGGGTAGAAGGTTCCTTCTCTCCCCTTGAACAACCATTCACTTGTTAATACACTATTCAATTATAAGTAATGCAGAATAGATGAGGAACTCTAATGGCACCGTTACATTTATCAGCTGAAATCAGAGGCCTCATGTGCCTGACAATGAATTGCATTTTTTATCTCAAGGTATGTGTGCTTACCCTGGCCAGTGCTCACTTCCAGCTCCACAAACTCTTTTTTTTTTCACATTTCATGTATATTTATGAATAGACTATTACTGCCAAATTCCAAGCTTAGCTCTCCTTGCAGAGCTTAATACATATTCAAAAGTCACAGCTGTGACTGGGAGGAGATGAGTATTTTTGTGGAAACCATTTCTTCCTCACATATCCAAATGTATTTCCTTAATTTATTGTCACATGCTTGTTAAGCCATGTTTTAGATTCTTTTCCTGACACATGCTCCTGCAGAACTTGGATTGCAGTTCAGGAGGCTCCTACAACTGCAGTCCACACTGATTTAAAGAAGGATTTCCTGCAATCATGGAATACTGTGGGCAAAACACTGGCAATGGCACTTGGTGCTTAACAAGAACACTTGGAAAAATAACAAAACTCTGCAATTATATCAACATGCAGAGTGCTGATGACTCTCCCACAGTATCTGTGACAGTTATGGCTGCTCTCAGAAATTACTAATTAAGTAACTCAGTAATAAGTATAAAGGATGACAACTGAAATTGATTTAATTCAGGATAAAAATCTTGCTGTATACTCCAGGATGTGCTCATGCTTTAGAAATTTTGGGGAAAAACATGTTCTGGAAAAGGAAGAAGAAAATTTACTGTTTATCAGCCAGTTTTAACTGAACAAATGACTTTTACCAAACAATGTGGGGTTTGGGTACCTGTAAATGTCTGAGGCTACTCACAGGTCAGTACCAAGGTCCTGCTGCCCTGGCAATGATCCCATGTCCAGGGAAGGATCTGTGGAAGCCTATGAAGGGCAGTTTTGGACACGTAAATACCAACATTGTCCAAAAATCCAACAAAATATCTGATCTAAAATCTTATAAATCTCACTTTCAGCAAAATCTAGGGTTGGATCTATGAAATAATGGACATTTTCAAAGACAGGTTTTTCCTATCACTAAAAACTCACTGAGACAAAGGCAAGGAGGCTTCGGGAGTGTGGCAGTGAGGGCAAAGCAGGGCTCACCCATCCCTTTCCTGCCATTCCATGCCCCAAAATCCCATTTATTCCAGCTGGCTCAGGTGTCCTCTGAGAGAACAAGAGCTCTGGTTTTGCAGTGTTACCATTGCCATGTGTTAAACCTGAGTTGAGAACCAAAGGAGTTAAATCTGAACAGGCCCTGTGTGATTCAGGGAACAAAAATAACCAGGAGGGAGCTGGGAGAAACATGAACAGCCTGGAACCTCCTGTCTGTCCCAGTGATGCCTCAGGTTTGGCTTTTCTGTGTTTCCCATTCTGTGCTGCTTTAGTGTGTTGGTCTGAGCTTCTCATCAGGGGTGGTGAGCTCTGTGCACAGAGCAGGGAGACAAAACAATTCCTGCTCCAGCTGGGCACCAAGGACAAATGACCCAAATCTCAGCCCAGGAGCACAAACCCCGTGGGCTGCAGAGAGAAAAACAAGCAGGGTGGGACTGCAGGGGCTAAAGCTGGGATGGGACAATGAACTGCAAGGTGCAAATGGAGCAGAGCTGATCCCAGGGACAGACCCCGTGCCCATCGGGCATTTTGGGGCCATTTGGGTTCATCTTGGGTGCAGCCCTGGCTGGGCTCTGGTGCTGCCCAAGGTGGATCCATGGAGGAGATCCTTTGAATCAATCCCTGCTTTATTCTGTGACCCTGCCCAGCCTCTGCTCTAGGGCAGCCTTCCCAAGGCATCACCAGACCAGCACTGGGCAGCACATCCACAACTCCCATTTCCTCTCCCAGGCTGGACAACCCCAGAGAGCAGCAACTGTGAAGTTACAAGGAGATGTGCAAAGAATAAAACATCTGGCACTGAGATCCAGGCCGTTCTGGAAAACAATCTGGCTGTAATGTTTTTGCATGCTTTGCACATTTCTAATGGAATGGCACTATCTCTGCAGCATGGATTTTCCCAGTATCAGTTTTCATCTGGAGGCTGAGCCAGAGTTTGTTAACCATCTGCATATGTGCAGCGTGGATTTTAAAAGTAATTATTTTTGTAGCAGTCCAAATTGCTGTTGCATAAAATAGCACATATTTTTCATATATAATTTTTTTTCTGTGAAACTGCAGGAGGCTCCCTAAGTCCTAAAACACCATTTTGCATTCAGTTTAATTTAGCCGTGCTGCAATTAGAAGGTTGGGTATGTTTGTTTTGCCTCAAAGAAATGCAAACATTTGGCTTGAAGTTTGGAGGTCCCTTGCTGGTGACAATATTTGAAGGGAGAGGTTTTGATGGTCTATTTTGATGTTTTTAGAGATATATTTGGGATGACATATATCCTGACCAAAGCCTCCAGAGACTGAATTCACATGGAAATTATCCAGGTGGGGTTTTGCAGGGGAAGGAGCTTCAGATACGTGACTCTCTTGTCTCTGCTTTCCTACTGAATAAACACCACAGAAATTCTGATTTACAAAGAAAAAACAATGTCTAAAACATGAAGTTAAGGCCAACCATGGGTTCTGCTGTTGACTTTATCGTTCTTTATAGTATTGTTTTTATTATTTGTTGTCTTTATTGTTTTCTAGGCTGATTTTATTTTTTGGAGGGAGATGAGCATTCAGTCTAAAGCCTTCTGCTGTATAATTTGTGATTTTAAGCAATTAGAAATACCCTTGGTTTCTGAAATATTTACAAATATAAATAAAACAACTGAGTAAAAATGACTTGGCTTCAAAGGACAAATTTCTGTAGGCAGATTCATGGAGACAATAAAATTAAAGCTGCAGTTAAACCTTCATAACAGAAACCTCTGTAGAAAACTAAGTCAAGTCTAATACGCATTTAAATTTTTCATGGATCCAAAACTGAGTAATTTCTCTTCAGGACAGAAATCAGCCCCCAAAAAAACTGCTCAGCACAGCCCCAGACTGCCTGAGCTGCACCTTCCCTAGGACAAGCTAAACTGACCAGATCAGAAAGGTCAGAATGAGGCCAAATACCTCAAAACCACTGATGAAAAATGGCTGAAGGTTCCTATTTTGTTTTTATTTTGTTTTATTTCAGGCAAGAAGATGGCTGGCAGTCAAATCCATGTAATAATTCCTATAAAGTTAGGAGGCTTCTGATAAGTGAGTCCTGTGAAATGCTACACCTTCTTGGCCTCAGGCAAACAAATTTTTTTCTGGTGGATAAACAACAATATCATCCTACTAACACGTGTAAATTCTATTCCTTCATGCACAAATTCCATAATTATTTTTTCAGGGTTTGATAAACAGCACAAATTCTATATAATGCACGGTCCTCTTCTGTAATGAATAAATTTGCCTTTTAAAGTCTGCTGCCCTAATAACTAAACAGGAAGGAAACACAAAAAGCAGAAATAGGAACTGTTTCAACAAGCTAGTTGTAAATAAGGTTAAAAAAAATTAAGAAATAAAAGCAAAACCCCCAAAGTGTGTTCAAAGTTTGATAATGATTTACAAACGAGACTATTCTAAATGTAACACCTCCAGACAGCTGCAAATTTGATCTACAGCACTAACAACCACAGCAGTGATTTCTAATCAGGAATTACCAGCCCTATCATGTCTGGGACATTTTTTATTCATAGCTTTCTGGTTTTCTTTCAGCATCCATTTAAACAGAGTTGCTTATTGTTTCGGATTAAATCAAGAAAGCTGAACTGTGGCTCAATTTAAAGCAAATACAGAAATTAATAATTTTTCTTTTGTGCTGCCATTGCAATAGAATTCCTTGTCCTTATCACAGCCAAGAAAGTTTTGGTCTGGAGACAGAAAGAAAGAAAATACTGATTTTTTCCTGCTCTGCAGAAATTTGATTGTGTTAATTTAGTATTGCCAATTATTACTTTGAAGCTGAAAGTCCAAGAATATGGGATACATTTAAAATAATTTTCTCCTTAGTGCTAAACAAACTAAACCAGAGAATCCTAAAGAGCTTTCAGTCAATATCTCCAAGTTTATTCCTTTATCATATAAGACTCCAGTTAAAAAGGAGACCAATTACGACTGCAAAGAGAATTTACACACTTTAAAAACCAAATGATTTAATTCTTTATGAAGTTATGAATTGTATTATCTCCACCATGGAAAGCACCCGGGGAACACGAGGTGGTTTTATGAACCTGCACCCTCTCTTCCATGACAGTTATTGCAAACCAACAAATTTTTCTACTCTGCAGACCAACTTATTCCCCTCAAAACTCCATGAAGGTATGAAAAAAAAATATGCAGACTGAAAATATTACTCAGAAAGTTGATGTAGTACAGTGATCTGACCAAAAAAACCCTATTTTATCAAACTATATCTCTTTTTTTTGTGCAAAGGATAACTTCCTCTGAGCAAGCTGAGGTCTCTTTGTACTTTTCCCCTTTAGAGAAAGAAGCGGAGAAAAAAGCCAGGAAATGAGAGTTTAGAAGCTGGTGATTCCCACCTGGCAGCTGCTTTGAGTGCTGCTCCAAAGGGCTGCCACGCCAGAGCAAGGCGGTGTCACTTCTAATAGCATTGCATTAAATCAGCCTCTAATTCAATTACAGCTGCTCTCCATATGAGCAGGCCACTGGAGAGGAAGGATTTCCCTGTTCCCTCGTTTCAGGCACACCTCGTGTGCCACGGGGCTCCTCAGCAGTGCCAGGAGAACCCCTGCTCATCAGCCCTGAACCTCTGCTCACAGCACGCTCAGCAGCACCACACAGCTCCTCAAAGATGCTGCCTCTCCTTCAGCTCTGCCGGCCTCATTCTCCTCTCTTGGTTTCCTCTTTGTTTTGGGATCACAGAATCATTGGAGAGGGAAAAGATCTCCAAGATCATCACGGATCTGTGATCAATCCTCACCAATCCCCAGCCCTGAGTGCCACCTCCAGCCCTTCCTTGGACACCTCCAGGGATGGGGATCCCAAACCTCCCTGGGCAGCCCCTGCCAATGTCAAATCACCCTTTCCATGGAGAAATTCCTCCTGGTGTCCAAGCTGACCCTGCCTGCTCAGGGGATTTCTCTTCCTCTCTCTGCTCAGGGGATTTCTCTTTTTCTCTCTGCATACAGTTCATTGTTCCCAAGAAAAGGAGGGCAGGGGAGCCTTGCATCAATCTCACACCTCAAACAATGAAAGAGAGTTTGGCTCTGCCCTGTCAGGGGTTTCATCCTCTCCAGGCAGAAGAGCAAGGCTCAGTTTTCAGTTGTTACATTTTTATAGAAATTCACTTCTTTTGACATTTGAATTGCCCACATTTAGGGGATGCCCTTAGGGCGCACCAGTGCTGGAAAACTAAACGGAGATACAATTAGAGAACAGAAACATAGAATTGTGTGGGTTGAAAGGGACCTTTAAATGTCATCCAATCCCACCCCCTGCCGTGGCAGGAACACCTTCCACAGTCCCAGGCTGCTCCAAGCCCTGTCCAGCCTGGCCTTGGGCACCGCCAGGTTCTGTCTCCTCTCTCACATTTCCCTCCAGGACCAGCCCTTGGAGCGATTCCAGCTCAGTGAGAGGCAGGATGCTGAGCACCCTCATGCAGCTGCATTTCTCTTCACAGGGAAAAGCAAGGCACAACTTCCCAAGAGTATTTCTGAGATTCCCATTCTTTGAACCTCAGAAAAAAACCCCTAATTCTTATCTCATTTACTATTCCTGTATTATTCACAAGTGAAATACATTGTAAAATATTATTTCCCTAAAAAAAATAAATTAATTAAATTCTAATATAAATATTTCAATTCACTAACCAATTAAATCCATACATATATACATATATATATCAAAACTATTAACTAACAATTACAAAATTCTAAACAATTCTAAACGTTGAGTACTTATACAAATTCAATTTAGATATAATGTAATATATATAGTATATTATAATATAAAATAAAGTAATAAAGTAATTAAATTAGCCTTCTGATATCAATGGAGTCCTGCTCATCATTTCTCCCTTTGACTCCTATGCCCTCATTCCAGCCCCTGCCCCAAACCATTGGCTTTCCTTCTGGAACCCAGTTGCAAAATCAAGGTTTTGTGCACCACAAAGCTCCTTGTTCCTGCAAGGCTACCCATCAAAGAGCATGAAATTATTACAACTGGCAGCTCCTTACAGATGTGGAGACTGCATTCTTTTCTGGTGTGTTTTGGTCTAAAAGCCAAACCCAATTCTGGGAATGTCCAGGGCTAGGGAGATTGCAGCAAATCAGGAGCAGATTAAGCAAGCAGGCATCTGCTGAAGGGAAAGTGGGGAGGGTGGAATGCAGAATATTTTCACTTAGGCCGGATTAAGTTCAGTTTTTGATGAATTGATGTTAACTTTCCGAGCATCCCCGCGTGCAGGAGTGCCCCGGGAGCCTGCAGGAATGTCACTCCTGCTGCTGTAGCAGCTCCTGTCACTGGAGGGCACAATGCTGCTGCTGTAGCAGCCTCGCACAGCCTCAGCTCAACGATTTTTGGATAGATAACGTTTTTTCCTTTGGAGAAAAAAAATAAAAATGATCCCCTCAAATTATCTGAATGCTGAGATCTTCCTTTTGTAGATCTCTGACTGCTAAATTGTGCAAGGAATAAAGAAGGAAAATCCCCTGAAATAACGAATTGAAAAAAGCCCAGAGTTTTTATTTCCTGCACGGTGCTCCAGACAGTGTAACTATTCATTAACTTTAAAGCACACAGTTTAAAATCCTGTTTTTCTTTTGGTCTCGGCTTTACATCCTGCAGTTCCTTTAGCCCCAAACCAAATCCCTGGCTCTGATCCTACCGTTAATATGAGGAAAATCAGGCTTCCATCCATTTAGGCTGTTATGCTTATTCAGCATTTCCTTGAGGAAAAACCGGACCCAGGTAAAGCTCCTTCTCATGGGAATGCCTTAAACCCAAGGGAAATCCTTTTCCTTTGTGTCTGGGCTCCTCTGGCAGAGCTCTCTGGGCTCTTGAGTGTCCACATAGTGTGAGACACCGAACTATGGAGCAAATCACCAAAGAATTAAAAGGAAAAAAAAGTCCTAAATGTTAAAAGCTCACCGGACAGAAATAATAAAGCAGTGAAATCCCTGACACTACCTGTCTTATGCAAGCCCTGAGTTGCACACTGGGGTAATTCAGCCCTCTGTGTGTTCCTCCACAGGATGGGGGAGACCTGAAGGAGGAGACCACAAAGGCAAATGCACCAAGAGATTCTTCCAGAAAGGGCCCTCTGTGTGGTTTCTCCTTCCTGCCACAGCCTGTGAGATGCAAATTTGAGCCACCCAGGGCCAGGAAATACGTTTCACAATGCTGATGGTCTCCTCAGTGCTTTTGAAATCCTATTGTGACCCATGGCTTGGAACAGTTGGACACAACTACTGGAGAAGCTTTTTGGAAAGCAATTTCATTAGCACACAATATTGGCCCGCCTCTGCCTGAAAAGTCAATGGTAAGGCTCACAGTGATTTTAATGAGAGAAGAAGTAGGTCAGTACTGGAAAATCTCATGCACAGCCTTTATATTCTGTCACTGATTCCTTGTGATCCCCAGAGAAAGAGGAATAATTCTGAATCTCCATGAGCAAAGCAGAGAAGTTTTGCTGCCCAGGCTGGGGTTTTGCTCCCTCTGTAGAAAAGCCCTTTACAGCGTAAATCTCAGCTGGGACACTTGCTAATATATGGCAAGTACTTTGTTGTTGTCCCAGTGTTTCAGACCAACCCACTGAAACAAGTTTCCTTTAAAAAAAGCCAAACCCAAACCAAACCCAGAAGAGCCCAGTGTTGATGGAGTTTGGATGAAGATATCTCAGTCACTGTGACAAGTCACACACAGATGTAAGAGCTGCTGGAGGACACACAAGTGTCAAGAATTCCCTGTCTGTCCCTAAAAGGATCAACCCTTAATTCCCTGCCCAAATCAGGTTCTGACACAGCCTGTCCTGCCCAGACTCAGAGGTTTCTCAGCTCCATTTACAGATGGAGTTTGTTTTTGCCTAGAAAGTGTGCCTGGATCCCACCCCCCTCCCAGCCCAGCCCCTGAGGCTCCATTTATTCATCTCCTATCACTTTCTCTACAGGCAAACAGGGGATTCATAGCTGATGGTCCAGGCTGGTTGTTCCTTGGGTTTCTTTCCAAGCCTTTTCCCATGCCTGGGAGCCCAGCAGTGTCACCCAAACAAACTCAAACACTGCAATCCAAACTGGTGAACCTAAACTGGAGAAAGAACTGGTAAATATAAACTGGGGAAAGGCAGCTAAATGTAACCTGGAGAAAGAACTGGTAAATATAACCTGAAGAAAGAACTGGTAAATCTAAACTGGAGAAAGAACTGGTAAATATAAACTGGGGAAAGGCAGGTAAATGTAACCTGGAGAAAGAACTGGTAAATCTAAACTGGAGAAAGAACTGGTAAATCTAAACTGGAGAAAGAACAGGGAGATATAAACTGGGGAAAGGAACAGGTAAATATAAATTGGGGAAAGAAGTGGTAAATATAAACTGGAGGACAGAGCAGGTGAATATAAACTGGGGAAAGAACTGGTAAATAGAAACTGGAGAAAGAACTGGGAGATATAAATTGAGGACAGAGCAGGGAGATATAAACTGGGGAAAAGCAGGTAGATACAAACTGGGGAAAAGCAGGTAGATATAAATGGAGGAAAGAACTGGTAAATATAAACTGGAGGAAGAACTGGTAAATATAAACTGGGGAGAGGAACAGGTAAATATAAACTGGGGAAAGGAACTGGTAAATATAAACTGGGGGAAAGAACTGGGAGATAGAAACTGGGAAAAGAAACAAGTAAATATAAACTGGGGAAAGGAACTGGTAAATATAAACTGGGGGAAAGAACTGGGAGATAAAAACTGGGAAAAGAAACAAGTAAATATAAACTGAGGAAAAAGCAAGTAAACATAAACTGGAGGAATAGCAGGTAAATACAAACTGGGGGAAAAAACAAGTAAATATAAATTGGGGAAATAACTGGAAGATATAAAATGAAGGAAGAGCAGGTAAATATAAATGGGAAAGAAACAGGTAAATATAAAATGGACGAAAAGGAGGTAAATATGAACTGGGGAAAGAGCAGGTAAATACAAACTGGAACAAGAACTGGTAGATATAAACTGGGGAAAGAAACAGGTAAATAGAAACTGGAAAAAAAGCAGGTAAATATAAACTGGGGAAAAGAAGGTAAATATAAACTGGAGAAAGAAACAGGTAGATATAAACTGGAAAAAGAACAAGTAGATATAAACTGCACGTCTGTCCTTCAAGGTCACATAATTCCCTTCCAGAATTGCATTTCCAAAGCATCAGCTTCCCAACAGTGAGGAATAGCACAACAGAACATGTGAAATTGGATAAACATGGCTAATTCCTAAGGGAATCATAATTGTGACAGTGAAATATGATGGTTTACTAGGTCAAATACTTTCTTCAAAGAAACATGCTTGAAAATTATATTGAAAGCTTGACTTGGACAGATTGCAGGGACCTGGTCCAACGCTATGGTCAAAGATATTTTTTCCCTGAAGAAATCAATCACTGCACTACACAGGGCTTGCATGGACACAAAAATAAATTAATGTTTATTCTGTTTTATCTTCCTGTGCTGACATCATTAACTAAACCATAGTGGAATGTGAATCAGGTCATGTGTACGTGTTTGCTCATAATACATGAGGTTTTAAAAGGTAATCTGAAAAATTAGGCTCAAGTCAAGTTAAAAACCCAAAATGTTAATATTGAAAGTGTTTTTAAAGCACCATCTATAGATAATTTGCACCTGAGAAAGGAATATTTTCTATCCAGCAAGTAAGACTCGTATTACATATTAAGAATGGATTGTAACTTTGTTTTAATGGAGCTTTATCTTTTTATGCTTAGAGGTCATTTAAATAGGTCACAAAAGCTCACCCAATACTCTAAGTCCCTGATCTTTGTAGTTCCATCCTCAAATGACCTAATTACAGTGTTGCTTGATAAAATTTCCTGACGGTAATAGTTTGCAAAGGAATCACAAGAATGTAGGAGTAGGAGGAATCACCTGGTAGCAAATGTTCACTCCTCTGTCCATCTGAGGTTATGGAATTCCCAGAACCTCATAATAATCCCAAAACTTTCAGGATACAAGCCTGGAAGGCACAGAACTCTGCTGGGCCACAGGAGGACAAGCAGGAGAGTCAGAGGAACTGCCACTGTCCCAGAACCCTCCATCGGCAGCTGATCTCACAGCTGGGAACAGCTGGATGGCCAAATCATCTGGAGATACTTGTACTCACTCACCCACCTCTGTTTTACAGAGAAAATCCTCCGTTTCTATCAGGATAAACAGGTATTTTGTAAATCAATAAAAAGGATTTTACTGAAACAACATTTCTACACATGAGCAACCTGGTCTGGTCTGGGCCCTTGGCAGAGGGTGGGATGAGATGAGCTTTGAGGTCTCCTCTAACTCAAACCATTCTGTGATTCCATGACCATATAGATAAAATATTAATCATAAATTAGGCAGCAGATAAATTCCAGTTGGATATCATTATCCACAGCCATCCAGATGTTCTGGAAATGATTCATTAGAGATACATTCTGTAACTATAGAGATAAGCAGTGCAACTGGAGGTCTGGAACACATTTTGCTGACCAGGTCAGGATGTAAAATCTTCAGATATGACCAGGTCAGTGGCCACAGACACTTGGGGAAGATAATCTGATATCCTGGCAAGCTGATGCAAACATTAAAACACAGAAGAGGTAAGAGGATGGAATTTATTTTTTTTTTAAATGGTGCCGGCAGCTGCATGATGTCAGCTGTATTTGTGATAATAAAGCACTTTCTGGTGAGCACAAACCCCCACAATTTGTAGCAATTAATCCAAACCCCAAGCTAGGTCAGTATTGGTAGCCAAGGGTGATAACATGAGCATATTTCTTCAGCAGAACATCATCCATTCTTATTTTTTTGGCCTACAGCATCCCTGCTCACATTCTTCCCTGGCATCTGAATTTGTATCTGACCTACATCCCACTCCACCCTCAAAGCACAAGAGCTTCTCTGGACACTGTGAAATGTCAGGGTTTGGCCACACTGAGCTTTCACATTGGTTAAAGGGGTTTTTCATTGCTTCCACTGAATTCTCACCTCGAAAGTGCCCTTTTGGAGAAAACATTTAAAGACATCCAGCAGCAAAGTGTGTGAAAAGAGGGTTCTACCCTTCCCTGGGCCTGCTAAAATCCTGCTGAACCACTGATTACTGGAGACTCCTCCAGGGCAAAAAAAAATGTTCCTTGTAAAAGATAAAGAAAACTGAAATTTCATATTAATATCAACAGACTTTGATCTAGCAATATATCTACCAAATGTTATTCCAGTATCACCCTCTAAATCTCTGTCTCCAAAATGATGTGGATTGTCAGAACTTCATACATAAATTTATAAGGGACCATCTTTAATTTCATGCAAATGACAGTCCTAAATGGTCCTAGTAAAATACTCATTGTCTTCTGCTCTCATAAATTTCAAACTTCTTTCAGTTTATCATGAACTCAGGAGATGAATCACATTTCAACTGTGCTCATCACACCCTGCAGTGGCCTTGCCTTGCACCACGTTGCTGTGCTGAAATATGAAGTTCCAACCAAAAAAAAAAGTTGATATTCAGCAAAAGTTTTAGTTATGAAAATAAAATTCTCTATAGAGTTGGGAAATGAAATGTTTTAGCGTGGTCCAAATGGATCTCTTATTTGTGTGCTTGGGGACATGGGTTAGTGGTGGCGTTAATGGTTGGACTTGATGATCTTGGAGAACTTTCCAGCCTTAATAGTTCCATACTCAGTTCAAAATGATGATTATTTTGGAGTACCATACCCTGCACTTTGAATAATTGCTAGCTCGAGGGTTTTGTCCAGAAATCCCATTTTTGTTATGCCAGTCTCTACAATCCTTCACAAAAAAATTACAATGTTTTCCTGCAAAGTATTTTTTCAGAAGAAACAAAATATTCTAGTGACTTTATCCAGAAATGTCTCTGTCTTCTGAACAGAAGAGCAAGAAACCAAAGGATTTCTCAGCTCCACTCCTGCCATCCTACAGATTTTCTGACCATACAGAGATAATAAATGTGGCTGAGTGGATCCTGTGGTGTGAACTCACTGGGACCCAAACACGGCCATAATTTGGAAGATTCCTAACTAACAGAGCCTTAATGAGTCTATTTCCATTCTAGTTATCTCTCAGGATTAAAAAACGACCTTTCAGGTCACCCAGGACAACGTTTTGGGTCTGGCAATGCACCCAGAGCTGTGACCTGCTCTAAGAGCTGGCTCACAGTTACAAATAGCTCAACCCAATCAGCACTTGGTTCATTTACTACATTTAGGGAAGCAATTCTCCATCTCAGTCACCTGCAGAACTTTGGTGGCTTTAGGGACATGAATCACACCTGCCAAGGACCTCACAGCTCTTACTCTGCATCATTACACAAATCCTGCTGAGGAGTTTTAGGGCTGGGAGGGTCAGACATGGAGGTGCTGCTGCTGCTCAAGGCACTCAGCTGACTCACAAAACCCACAGCCTCAAACCTTTCCATAAAAACATCCCAGAGGTGGCCTGGGAAGTCACCACTATGGAATTGGGAGCTGGAATTACTGCATGGATGGTTCAAGGCCCACACGAACATGAGCACTGAATTCCCCAAGGCCATGACAGTCAGAGGTGCCCCCGGGGGTGATGCACAGTATACTGATAAAACTGAGCTCTGACTGTGCCCAAAAAGAAATTATTCATTTTCAAAAGGAGGCAGCAAACCAGTGGAAGAAATGGACAGGGCAGGGACACCTCATGGAACAAAATAAAACCAAAACAGACCAAAATCACCACTGAAACCATAAAAAGGCCAAACAAACCATGACTAAGGAACTACAGGAAATGACCAAAAGGGTGGACACACTCCTCTTTCCCATTTATCCACAGACAGATTAAAAATGAGACATTTCTTAACCACTGCTCAATGACTTTATCTAGAGTAAGGATGTTGTGGTCCTTCTGCATTAGGTTTGCGCTGCTCAAAATGTACTTGTGAGTGCAAATCTAAGATTCAGTCTTTAAAGTCATTCTTTTAGGTTGATGACAGTTGTATCACATGAAGTCTCTGTGTCCTAGCAACAACATAACTCTTGCTAAACTCAGGCAATTGGAAAATCAGTCAAATTCAGACACAATTAAGATTAAATGTCATAACTGGCAATGTATGAAAAATACCAGGCCTTCCCAATTGAACTTTTTTTTTTATTCTCCTCTCCATATCTTTCGCAATGATTCATGCAATGACATGAGTAATACATGGAAATATATGAGAATTGACTTTCACTAAAATATCTGAATACAGAACATTTGTTCTTCTCTAAGCATGTCTGGGTGCAGTTCCCATTCCCCTCTGAACCAAACACACACAGCTGATAAAAAACACCAAAGGTATCCAAGCTCCAAACTGGACTAATTTTAAACTTAAATCACATCCTAAACCTCTTTCTAAGACTCACATTTCCTACTTTTTCCCTGACCAAATTTCAACCCAACACCATTGCCCAGTCTGTGTCCATTTGCCACTGAAAGAGGGTAGATTTTAATTAGAGATGAGAAATAAATTCCTCCCAAAGAGGGTGGGGAGGCCCTGGCACAGGCTGCCCAGAGCAGCTGCGGCTGCCCCATCCTTGGAAGTGTCTCTCCCTTTAGGGAATTCTGTCAGGAATGAAGCAGAGCAGTGGCTTTGTTTAATTCTCTTTTATGATGTATTTTCCAGTGGTTTTCCCTTCACCATAAGTTTTGTAAGCAAAGGATCTCTCCTGTGATCAATGTGGTCTCTCCCATTTTTACCTCTTGTCTTCCTCTCTGCTTGCTCTTCTTCCAAAACATCATTTACCACAGCTTTGCTCATCACTGACATTGACCTTTGCAAATTAGCAATGTATTAAATGATCCCCATGATCCAGCCCATGCCTCCTGCACCATTTTTAGTCAGGAATGATCATATCATATCAGTTTCCTTATGCTTCTTTCCTGACTTCATTTCCTGAAGGGAAAGACAGCTTCCCAACCTCCTCTTCCCATTCCAGCAGGGCACTCAACCTCATACCAGGTGTGCAGCTGCCAGGGTTAAAGGAATGCTGCTTTAGCCCTATCAATACTGTCAGTCACATCCCTGACGTTCATCTTTTGCTCAGACTGAGATATTATCTTTATTTTTCCTTATCTCTCGTTCCAATAATCCCTCCCTGATAAATTCTGATCTCAGAACCCCTCCGGGAGTGAAAACCAGAGCAGGTTTCAGCATCCAGCTGGGTGCATAAGAGATCTCCTGACTTCCAGGGCTCACCACAATCACTCTGTTCTCATTTGCAGCAGCTCCTGTGCAACCTTGCTGGCCAAGGAAGGTTTTCAATAGACGATTCCAATGTGTGTGTGTGTGTCCTATCTCAGCTGCTCTTTTCTCTGCCATCCCATCCAGGTGTCCCTTGGACACCTCTCTGGGCAGTCCCTTCCAATGTCAAACCACCCTTTCCAGGAAGAAATTCCTCCTCATGTCCACCCTGAGCCTGCCCTGGCCCAGCCTGAGGCCATTTCCTCTCATCCTGTCCCTGTTCCCTGGGAGCAGAACCTGAACACACCACGCCACAACCTCTAGTAAGAGCATTCTGTGGAAGCCAGCAAAACAGGGATTTTTTTCCTTTCCAATTGTCTTAACAATAGTTCAGAATAAACATAGGAAGACCTAGAAAATGCTCATATGCAAATTCCAGCACTGGCAAAAGCCCTGGAGATGTGGATTGCAGACACTACATGATCTTCCATGCTCCCTCTGCTCTTGGATAAATTTTCACCCTGCTTGAACTGTGTAAAAAATATGCATAAAGAAGCAAAGGGGAACACTGGAGATGAGAGAAGCAGCCATGCTATGATTAAATATGAATGGTAATGCCAGAGCTTTGATGGAAGGAAAGCAGAAAAACCATTGCAATTAAGACCAGGAACACAAGACAAGGCATCCTCCTCTGCAGATTTCTGATATTGCGAGGAGAGTTTCCAAGGAGAAAGCTAATATCACTGTAATCCTTGCTTTTCCCAGTAAAATATATATGTTTTTGCAGAACAGGGTTCACTTCTGAAGCTGTACCAACAAGTAAATTATTCATAAGAGAAGAGATAAAAGACAACATTTCACAGAGTAAAAAATTTAGACTCCCCCATCTCTGGCAGTGTGATCATACTTGTACTAACTGGGCAGACTGGGAATCAAAATGAAGCTCAATTAAGTGGTACAAACTATGCATACAAAATACATCAAGATGATAAAAATGACAGCTCTCCTGTACCTATGCTTCATCTTTCATGTTGAACCAGTTCAAAGAGAACTAAGCAAAGATGCCATTAATCAGTGCTCTAACGTTGTGCTACTTATCAATATGTGAGTGCAACACCTCAATAAAACAGGATGCTTCAAGGGCTGCTAAATGTATCAATATTCAATTACACAATGTTAATAAAGCCATTAAAAGAGAATTAACAAGGGTTTACTCAGGAAGTATCTCTGCCTGACATTAGGTGGCTCTTTAAACATTTTCTAAAGAAATACAGTAAAAAGCTATTAAAATATTTATGCAATGCTTGCATTAGTTCTGTTTAACTGGCACAGCAGCAATCATATCAGCAGTTTTAAATGCCCTGCTTCTCAGCACCACGATTATCCACTAGTTATGAGAGAGAAATAAATTCCCGGTCTTAGAATTTTAATGCTTTTCATTATAAAGAAAAGATCTCCAAATCCTTCATTAAAGCTCAGGGTCTCACTAAAACTGGATGCTTCCAACTCTCTGTTGAGGAACCAATGAGTTATGCACCAAAACCTCTGAATAATAGGGAGAGACAATACTTGCACTTTCTTTTTCTTCCAGTGCTGGTGCCACCAGCCCAGTGGCTCACAGGCAGCATCAGAGAGCCCCGAGGTGTTGGGGGCCAGCGCTGACTCACCAGCAGCAAATACATATTTTTTCATAAGTAATGAATTACTAATTCATTAGGAGTGTGCTGCAGCAGGAGCTGGGCTGGAGATTGCCACCAAGGCTCCTGCCTGCCCAGGTAGCCCAGAGCAAACTTGGGTTTTGCCCCAAATCTTTGAGCTCAGGCCTCGCAGGCAAAGGCTTCCTGGAGATCTCCGAAAGGAAAGGCAGATTATTTCATTCCAAGAGTTTGTGCTGCTGCAGCACTTCTGGGCTCGTGGCTCCTCCTCGATTCCCCAGTAACAAAAAGCCTCCCAGGACTTGTTAAATTAGCCAACGTAATGAAGTCCAATTCTGTGTTATTTGCACAGGGACTGGAAAAGATTTCGTGTTTCCATGTACATAAACAAAACCTGGCTCAGCACACCAGGGAATTAAGAGGTTTATAAAATATAAAAGACATTCACATTAATCTGTTAAACAATTCATTCTCTACCCTGCCTTTTCCTACTAAGTGAATTCATTACTTATAAAAAAAATAGATATATATATTTGCTGCTGGCTCTTTTTGCTGCTGGTGACTCAGTGCTGGCCCCCAACACCTTGGGGCTCTCTGGGGGGACCCTGATGCTGCCCCTGGGGCACTGGGCTGGTGGCATCAGCTCTGGAAGAAAAAGGAGGTGCAAGTGTTGTCTCTCCCTGTTACTCAGAGGTTTTGGTGCATAACAATGCCAGCTGTGCTGCAGCAAGAAGGATTGCACCATTGATCTGAATTAAATTATTAGGGGGTGTGGGAAGGAAACATGAATTCACATCAAGGAAAATCCAAAATAAAGCAGTTCCTCTGATGCTGCCCAGACAATGCTGAGTATTTTTCTTCCAGGAATTGCTAAGCTCAGGGAAAAGGCTGGATTCTTGCAGGACAGGTTGGGCAAATTCATCAACATGAACCCATCTTTACACTGAGGCACTCACAATTCTTCCCAAAGACCTGCTACAGTTTTGATAAATACTCCTCTAAATTAGTATAAAAATCCATATTCTTCTTTGGAAAATAACAGCACTTACTATTTAACAAGATCAAACAGGTGCTACCAAGTAAAAATATCTTAACAAGAACTGGCTTTTTCCTTTTAAAAAGGTCTCTATATCAAATCATCAGGCCTCTGAGCTCAAAGGAAGTCAAATGCATGCCCTGCATTTATCCATTATCCACAATACCCACAGAATTCTTTGGAAAGACATTAATTTGCCACAATTTGCATCCACAAAACAAAGTGAGGAAAATTTTAATGATGATTAAAATCATCAGCTCCTCTATGAACAAAAACTGTATTAATCCAACCCAAAAGCAAGTGAAAACAGCAGCTATTTGCTCCTGACTGCTTTGTTTTCAGAAGACACTAATAACTACCCAGTTCTCTAATAATACAATTAAATCTTTCTAGCACATCCCCTCCTCTCCTCCCCAAATATTTTTGGTTTAGGAGCATTTCTGTTGCAATCACTTCTACCTCAACACTATCACCCAGCTAATAATGTGATATTATTTATTTGTATTTGGGGTTTTTTTTTTTTTGCTGCTTACGCAGGGGTAAGGGATGAAAAATTCAATTTTTCATTCCTTATGTAGCAAGAATCCCTGCTTTTTCCTAGGTTAGATTTTTATTTGTCCAATGAAAAGCTATTAAAGGGGTCTGTGGAACTTGTTAACTGTTAACTGGTCTATGGAACTTGTGGAACCACCGTAGCTTCCAACATTCCAGTCTTCAACTAGATGAGTTTTAAATTTAGTCAAATTATACTACACCTAACAGGCACTTTATGGGAGATTTGCCCATTTTTCAGCCAAATTCAAGGGGTCTGACCACTCTTCTTTTCATAAGGATGGTAGTAGAGTCATCTTTCATGCAGCGAGGGTAAGGGTGTCCCTTTCAAAGGCCAGACACATCCAGCACAGGAAACACTGCCCAGAGACAAATGTGGCCCCTGGATTTCTGAGTCACCCCAACACATTTATTAAGCATTGAGTTGTGCTTTTACAACTGGTCTCCATCAGGGATATTTCATCTGTTCCCAGAGCGTCATCCCTCCTAATGACTCATAATGCAGCCTCATTCCATTGAGCTTGATTTCACTGCCTCATCAGCCTCTTGTTCTCCAGGGGCAAAGCTGCTCTTTTCAGCAAGTTCAGCCCACAGAGAAGTGGCCATTAACTGCAGCTCCTCATTATGTAAGAATCAGCTAATCAAGAGTGACCAAGACAGAGCTGATGTTGTGATTGAGGAGAGGGAGACATCTGCTTGGAATTATCCAGCCCGCAGTTTCAAAACTGATAAGGCATTTACTGCCTTGGTGTTCAATTAGAGCAGGAATAAATGGGTTTGGGGGGTGGGATGTGGAGTTTGCTTCACCAGTGGCTTGGGAGGGGGAGAGGGATGGAGGGCACAAAGTGCAAGCAAGGCCCGGTGCTGAGGAGAAAAGGCAGAAGCTGTCTGCAAACCACGTCAGCACGAGGCACAGCTGACAGGTTCTAAGCTGCATTTGAGGGGCTGTGTGTAATGTAAAGAAAACTGTCATTTCCATGGTTTTCAGGCTAAGTTGAAAAAATATTTCTGCTTACATTTCCTAATTCCCATCCAGTTGTGTATTTTTTTTCTTTATGTAATATCCAGAGTAAAGCTAACATTCAAATGTAACAAATTCATTTCTGATGTGAATGGGAAGCCATTCCCCTGAAGTCAGAGTGGGCTGTATGTAAGTATTCCTGATTAATTTGGTGATGGAGCTTGCTTTTTTATTCCTAAATGTCACATGCAGCTTTTCTGAAGCCAAAAGTTTACGTGTTTTATTATCAGAGCACAGGAGATACATCTTCTTATTCTTTCCTTTTACAGGGAAAAAACTGTAATAAAACATGACCTTTTAATACATAATCTGTAACAGAATATGCTGGGCAGATAAAATATGTAACATGAGAAAGACTGCATTGAAACTGAGCCCTGACTGGGGCTGAAACTGAACATAACTCTTGTTTCCCTTAGGAAAAAAAAGAGCATCAGACAGGAAGGGGACACTGAGCTTTTCCTGGACTGAGGAACACCAAGAGGCTGCAAATATGTGGGGCAGATGAACAGGCAAGCTCTGGGAGGACTGGGAAGCACAAATTGCCAGGAATAGTCCCATTCTGTGGGATCATTCCAATGTTCTCAAATTCCCTTATTCCTACAAAAGGCACCCTTCCACACACAGCCAGGCACTTTTCACAGCTACTTCAAATGAATGAGGAGCAGGTAGAAAGATAAAAGCAGAGGAATAAATTGGACCCATTTCTTGAAGGAATCTGTCTGGATTACTGAGGCCAGACATCAAAGAAGGGGGGAAAAAAGCTCCCTCTTGCCAAGCTTATGTTTCCATATATGTATTTCCTCCCCACTCTTCATATAGACTCTGCTTTTTGCATCAGCCCTCTTGGCTGATATCGCAACACTTCGCTGCTTTTCATCTTCAAAATGTGAACAAATTCATCCTCGAGGCGCTCAAAATGTGAACAAATTTATCCCTGAGGCTCTGCTGGGAGGAAATAAGACAAATAAATGTGGGGATCCGTCCTTCCCTGCGGGGCTGTGAGAGGTGGGCTGGCTGGGGCAGGGCACCAGCACCTCCTGGATCTGCACGCTCTGCAGGGCAGGGATGGGTTTGGATTCCTCCAGCAGCACCTCCTGCCATCCTTGGAGCCCTGAGAAACTGCTCTGTCACTTGGAAAGGAACTGACATTTTCTGGAAAGAGTCTCAAATTCAGTGTCCAGCAAAGCGTCTGCTTCCCCTCTGAATTCAGCCCCATTCACAGAAAAATCTTGTCCTCAAATACCTTTCACCTGCCTTTTTCTCTCTTTCTTCCCTAATTTTTTTTTTTAATTCTATCTTTTCCTTGCCCTTTTTTATTTTTGAAGAGGCAGAAGTAGGTGCAGAGAGGCAGCTGTAGCAGCAGCAGCTCTGCAGACATGCCTGCAGCCTGAGTCACACACGAGAAATGGAAAAGGAGCTCTTACATCAGGGATGTTGAATCGGATCCTGCCCAGAGAAACATCCAGGAATCACACTCTGCTGTGGACACACATTCACTCCCTTCCCCTGCTTTCCCTCCTCTTTCCATGGATTTTGTGGCAGAAGGGGACTCCGAGGTTTTTCGAGAGGGGTCTGTGCACTTTGGCCACCTTCCCTGCAGCCCTGGCAGGAAAGAAATGCTTGAAATGCTGAAGGCTGCCCTACTGTGCCTACGGAAATTCATACACACCTGGAAATCCCCCATAAGGGAGCATGGAAACTGGGGAAAAAAGAGAAAATATTAAAAAGAAAAAATGAAAGAAGGAAGAAAGAAAAAAATATAAAAGTGAGACAGGCTAGATGAACATTTAGGTGGAAGCTCCTGCACTCAGTTCCTGACTGAGATCTTAAAAGGAAAGTGAGGTATGAAATCCTATGAGAACAGCATGACCAGTGTCTCCTTAGCCCCTTAAAAAAAAAACCCCACACACAGTTTGTGATACAAATTACTTCTTCTAACGCTGCAGGGATGTAGCCTTAGAAGAACCATGTCCAGGACCTGAAAACACAAGTCATGTGGGGCAGATGTGAGGGGAAGGCTTTTATCTAAACTCCATGACCACAGCATGGCAAAGCTGCCAAACCTTAGGATTTAAGCGTGACTGTGACTATACTGTCAGGGCTTTGCTTTGGGTCGGTTTGTTGGTTTTTTAAAAAAACTTGTGACAAAGCAGAAAAAACTTGAGGACATGAATGTCAAGTATCAGGATGAAAGACATGATAAAAAGAATCTTACGTCTTACATCTTGCTTTTTGAAATTTTTTTCTGTTGTGGTATCTCTTCCCAGTTTGTTCTGACATGGACACACACTGCCAGGTCTTCCTCCTCCTGCTCCTATTATCTCCCTTCTGCTACATCCAACCCCTAGCTAAAATCCCAGGGGGCAAACTCAGAGGAGGGAAAATTCCATGAATCATAAAATCATGGAACGGTTTGGGTTGGAAGGGATCTTAAAGATCACCTCATTCCTCCCCTTCCATGGCAGGGACACCTTCCACCATCCCAGGCTGCTCCAAGCCCCAGTGTCCAACCTGGCCTTGGGCACTGCCAGGGATCCAGGGCCTGCCCACCTTCAGCTGTGCTTTTAAAACTTTTTTAAGCCCTCCTTGTGGTTCAGAAGCCAGAAAACAATATCCACAAGTGCTTTCAAAAGTCAGGAGAACCCTCCTGGGTCTGGCCTGCTCTCTGTGCAGGTATTGTCAGAAGGAGCTCAAACACCCCGGGCCTTGCCGGGGCACTGAGGCTGCAGAACCGAGCTCAGCATTTATCCCTCATTGCTCACCCTTGTCAGGAACAAATTTTTTAAAAAACCACAAAAACCAACCCAACAAGCAGAAGGATTCTGAAACCTGCCCAAGGAGCAGATAGAAAAGCCACGTGAGGAGGCCTCGGGAGGTTTGTGAGGCAAGGCTGGCTCCGGCTGGCGGATCCCATCCCCTCCCTGCCAGCCTGCACAGGAGCTGGGACACCATTGCTCCTCGCCACATGGGCTGCACTGTCAGCAGCAGATCACCAGCTTTCCAGAAGGTTTTTATCTCCTGTCTCCCCCCCGACCCGTTATGAATTTTCTCTCCTAGAGGATTGCACGTTGCCCTTGCTCGCTGTCACGGTGCTGGGGCTGAGGGAGGAACAACATTCCTGCTCCTTCCCCACGGCCAGCTCTCCTCCCCACCTCTCTGCTGAGCCACAGCAAAGGGAAGTGCTGAAAACCTCACATTCTGCACACCAAAGGGAGGTTAAAACACAGCTCAGAAAATACTGGAGTCTACTGCTGCAATGCGTTCAGAGAGCGGAAACTAAAGCAGGCTGATTCTATATTCAATTTATTAACAATTGCCTATTACTGTTATATCTTTAATTGAAAGGGACAGCTCGGGATTGCTCTGAGAGAGTCAAAAAGTAAAAATCCCTGGGTTCACTTGGCTCAAAGCTGCCAGCTGATGACACTCTGGGAGCTCAGGAAAACACTTGTGCAGAGAAACCAGCACCTGTCCCACCCACCAGACCGATCCTGTTTGCTGGATGAACAGGGTCTGCAGTTCTGCAGAACACACACAACTGTGTGTGAAACTTCCCACAGCTCAGTTTCCCCAGGGAAAAGGCATTTGATCCCTCAGTCCTTCCCCTGTGCCCGGGCTGCAGGGTGGGGATGGAGCAGCACTGACTCCCTGACCCCAAGTGTGCCCCCAAAACCAGGGTTTGGGATGTGAGTAGGACACAGCCCTCTCTTCTCTCCGGGGAATTTGGCACAGCCCCATTATCCTGCTGTTTTGTAGGCACTGCAAGAGAAGATTGACCTTGACAGACTTTATGACAGCCACAAAAATGTCTCAGAATTTGTATTTCTGAGTCTTTTTATCCTCATGTTATATGAGCATATAAATATCTTCTTTCACTGTTCCTTTCTTTTGGAGTATTCATGCGAAGAGTTGGAACTTCTTATGGAGAACACCTCATGTTTGTGGGGTTGGAACTAGATGATCTTTAAGGTCCATTTCAACCCAAGATTTCTATGATTCTAAGATAAAAAACAGACCAAGAAAGCAGCGATTTCTCTCCTGATGGGGCTGAACCCTTTCAGTCCAAAATGACACAGCCAGAGGTAGCTCCAACCACACAACCTCGACTGCCATTGCCAAAAAACATAGAACAAACCTTTGTTTCTCATGTCCATGCTAAGTATTGCATTTTTAAACCATAAACCTCTGGGAAATACCTGTACCTTAGAGCCACAGTCTGATCCCAATTTGCTGTACCTCTGGCAGCTGAATTTCCATATTTTGGTGTTTAGACCACCTGACTGCCATGGTGCCACTGCAGAAGGGGAAAAACTGCTCCTTCCAGGAAAGTGAAACTTTTTACTTCAGTTCTAGTGAAATCCCAACTGTCAGCTGAGCCTGAAATGCTGCAGTACAGCTGCCAGCTCCAGCACTTGCAGATAAACCAGGCTGAGGTCACAGTTTTTTGGCTAAGACACAGCACAGAATTATAATAGCAAGTATATTCTGACAGGTCCCAGCTCTCTGTTTGGGGTTGGTTTGTTTAGATGTGTTTCTCTCTCTGTATTTCCAGGCACTGATTCTATAGAAGCCTGTCAGTTCATTAACAAATCCTGTCAGCTCTTTCCTTTGGCGCTGGGAATGGGCTGTTTCCCTGCTAAATTAATCCAGCTCCAATGTCACTTGCACACCAATCAGTGCTCCCATTCAGGGAGGTCGTGCAGAAAAGAGGAGACAATGATTTCTTTTCTTCTAACCAAAAAGAGAAAACAAAACATTGCTGAACTCTGAAGCCTCACTGGAGCTGGTCATACCAGCACTGTGCATGAGGATGGCTACTGACTGATTTCCAGGGAATTCTGCTGGAGCCTCCTCAATCCTAGGGAAAAGGTTTCAGAGTGACCTCCAACACATCCCAACCCAGCCTGGGTACTGGGTCTCCATGAAGATGTGGAAAATGTGCAAGGGGGACAGTCAGAGATGACCTAAACCCCTGGAGTTGTCTGGGACCTTTAGGGATTTATAGGATAAGATGGAGGCTTATACCGTGGCCTGAGTTGGATTTTGTCTCCTGATGAAATGGAAGAATTTTTACAGAGGGAATAAAAGGCAGCAATGTAACCTCATATATTGCCTTTTTATATATTGCTTTGTTAAGGCTGGGCTATAAACCTGACAAAAAGGAGCTTAAAATGATGGGGAAATGAAGAGTGAACCCAGCTCCTCCAAAATACTCCAGCTTTTTCTTTCCATTGCCATGTTCCAGTGGATGCTGCCAGTGGCCCACCAGCCACAAGCACACTGATGTCACCCTCACTGCTCCCTGTGCAAAGCCGGACAATGAAATCCTGGCAGAAGGAAACTGTCCAGGACACACCTGGGATGTCCTTGATGTCCTCAGGGACAAAGCCATCCTCCTTCCATACTCACCCTCATATGCCCTCAACTTATCCCAGCTTTTTATCCTTCTGTGACATCCCCAGCCTCAGGTACCCACAGGAGTCAGCACTGGGAAAGTTCCCCAGCATCTGTTCACAGTTACATTGCTCTGACATTCATAATTATGACCTTTGTCAGCAGATCATGTAAGCATGAAATTAGCTTTGAAAATCAGTAATTCCTCTGACTTCACCTGGGTCACTCACATGTTTGAAGTTAAAAGAACACTGAAGAGCTTTGCTGTGTACAGACCTAGCCCTGACAGAGTGCAAAACGTTTCCAGTCACAGACAAACAGCCAGTAGCCACAGACTGTTCCACTCTCCAGCTCAGATTTAATCTTACAGGGGCTCTGTTTCCCTGACACAGCCGTGAACTGCTTCCCTCTAAGACCCACATGCTGCAATCAACTTCCAAGGGATTTCTGAGTGCATACATTACTGTCCCTTGCACACCAGCAGAGCATCAGTATTACACATGTAATGCACCCCAGCCCGGCCAGCTGCTCCAAAAAGTGGTTTATTTTGCAGCTGATGGATGCTTTGCTGATTCTGGAAATCTCTCCATATGACAAGTGTTTCTAAAACATTTAAGGTACTACAGAGCTGAAGGTTCTCAAGAGTGCAATCATCTTTTGCAGCTAAATCATGGTAAGGAATGTACTTGCAACGTGAGCTCGCTCGGCAGGTTTTCTGCCTGTGACAAATTGAATCCAGCACAAAATAATTTTGAGGTTGCAATTACAAATGGGCAGTGCCTGGAAATTAATCATCAAAGTATTTAATGAATATCCACAGAAGTAATCTCAACAGCTGCAAGCCATCGAGATTTCAAACCCTAGGCTGCCAAGTCAGGTACCAGTAACTCTTCCAGAAGTCACTCAGAACATCTTGCCCAGTACATATGAACACATTTTGATGGGTCTAAATATCAGAAAACACCAAAGTGACATTCAGTATTTCCACAGATAACAGATGGTTTCACACATTGCTCCCCACTTGGGGTTGTCTAATGTATCTGAATCATGTTTTGAAACTTAACTCAAGGTTTGGAAAATCTCTAAGGTTTTCAATAAATGGAGTTTAATGTCAAGATTACTCAAAGCAGCTGTTCCTCCTGATCATGGAAAATCACATCCAGGTTTTTTTTGCATGACCCAATGCAGAAATTATGTAATTTAGGGGTCCCATGCACATCCACCCCCACCATTCTCCAATGCTTTACACGAAACCACAGAAAGATAACAGCACATGTCTCAGAGCTTTGTGTGCTGCCACTTTTTACTCCAGACAAGCTGTTTGTGTTTCTCTCTCCACTCCTACCTGCAGCAGGTGAGTAATGGCTCAATGCTTGCATCTGAGCTCCATGTTCCACAGCAATATCAGAAAAAGGAGCAGGGCCTCATCCGCATCCTTGGGGATTCCCAGGACACAGGGATGGGAATGCTGCTCCCTTCCCCAGGTTTTTGATGAGCTTTTTCCACCTCTGGAGTCCAGAACCCACAGGTCCAGCCTGACCTGCTGCCATCAGATGTTTGCTCTGCAGAAATGCAGGCTCTCATTTCTCTCCTGGGCATTATTTCCCACTCCATGCCCCTGCAGAGTCCCTGGAAGCAGCAGATGCTCCTGCCCCATCACCTCCTGTTCCAGTGACAGCAAACCCAGCATTACAGGCAGAAGAAACACAACCACAACTTCCAGAGACAAGCACAAAGAGCTTGGCACTGTTTTCCCCGGGAAGCACAGCCCAGTCCTGCAGAGCAGTGCCTGGTGTGATTTACAGAAACAGAAATTGACCTGCACATGCACACGCTGAGAAAACTTCTATGTGGACTTGCAACACCCAGACCATAATCTCTTAGGAAAATCAAAGTCAGAAATTGTGAAGAAAAGAGCAAAATGATTTTGCAAGACCCTGACCATTTTTTTCCTGTGGTTTGGGATCTGTGAACTGCCTCGTGTGCTACAAATGCCAAACCAGGCAAGGCTGATTGTTCCATTCCCCAGCACTGCCTCGAAGCTCCTGCTGGGATGAGGAACCTCGTGTTGTCAACAGCACACACAGCTCTTCCAGAATGCAAACCTTCAGCTGGACACCCCACCAAACTAAAAAAACAACCCCAGTTTACCCCAGCTGAAAAATAATCATTGATAAATGTATTTCTTCAGGAGCAGATCTCAACATCTCCAAATCCATACAGTCACACAGACGCCTGTGGAGGTAATTTATTGCATTTGCCTGTCCTGTTTCTAAAAGAGGTGGAGATTGCATCTTACAATCTCCTAAATCTGACTTTATTACAGGTACAAGAGAGTTTGGTATGTTCAGCAAAGCCTGTATTAGCAGTTTTATTGTTTTTTTAATGTTTTTATGTTCTTTTAATCGCTGACATGGAATGTAAATAGTTTCCTCAATTGCTGCATACTTCCCATTCCTGCAGGAAGGCACACCCTTCGACAAAGATTAAGAGAATATAAAGTGAAATCCCTGTTTACTAAAGGAATTAAATTCTCCTCTAGTTACTGGAACACAGCAACCTATGCATGGGGGATCTACACACCCTTCAAGGACAGGTTTCCAACAGCTAAGGGGCATTAAAAATAACATAAAGGAACTCAAGATCTGGGCTCAACATCGAATAATAAAGTGAACTGGAATTCATCACAGCTGGGTAATGTTGGGGCTCATCCAAATGACTGGGAATAAAAAGCATCTTGCACAGAGGACTAAAGAGGTGCCCCATGGTTTTCCATTGATGTTGTCCATCCCCAGCCTCCCCTGGACATTTGCTTCCACAGGCACATTCCTTCCTCCTAACACATCCAACTGCATCGCTCACGTCCACGCTCTCTGTATTAAACTGAAATAAATACCTTTGTGGCTTTGATTCCCCAGCAGGGGAACCTGCAGAACTCACAGATCCTTGGGAACTGTTATAAAAGGTTTTCCCTGGGTTGAGAGTGATCTTTGGTTTGCCTTTGACAAACAGCATGCAGCTGTCCTGATCAGGATTCGCACCATATATCCTTGAGATTCTCTTAGAGGAAAACAGAACACTTGCAGGGTAGACAAAAAAGTCTGATGACTTTTTCCATTTGTCATGGACTTCCAGAGCAGTGATTTCATTCTTGTATGGTTTTGGTTTTTACCAACTCTGCCCATGGGATCACATCTACAGCAGTCCCCGATCCCCCTCTGAAATCCCACGGACATGAGCAGGATTTGCCAACAGCACATGGAAAAAGGTGCACACAAACACAGGCTCAAGATGCTCAAGCCGAACATTGGTCCTGGGCTGCAGGAACAGCACAACCATCCCATCATCAGCCCCTTGCCAGCAAACCCAGAGAGCTCCATCTAACATTCCAGCAGGGGTTAATCCCCAAGTCTTGACTCTTCACCCCTGATGGACACTGCATGGAGCAAATCATGGGCGCAGACAGCATTAGGAGGGATGAGTCCTCCACAAACAATTCCAGAGATTGTAGGATATTCCAGATTACTATAAATAAAAGGTCTTACCACAGGAAAGGAGGACAAATCCAAAAGAAATACACAGAAAAACCCTGAGAGGCAACATGTCCATTTTCATCCCCACATAAATGCACACAACTATAGAGATTCTTGCTCTATCAGCAATGCACAAATACCCATAATCCAAACTGGAACAAAACTCCCTTGTTAGGGGACTCTTTATAGGGGACCAGCAGCAAAACTGGCCCCAGGTTAATTTTAAACCATCAATTTTAAAATTATAACCTTCCTCCAAAAGTACAAAGTGACCATGCAGCAGGGTACTCACTCATTCCTCTCCAGATCGATGACCAGATGCTTATTTTCAGCTTGAATTACAAACTGCAGCAGTGCTGGGTGGTTCTGAAAAAGGAAAACAGAGTTGGCTGAGTCCAAACCCAGAGCCCATCACCCTGCACCCAGCTCTG
The DNA here is from genome assembly GCA_024865655.1 of Emberiza elegans. Lineage (NCBI taxonomy): Eukaryota > Metazoa > Chordata > Aves > Passeriformes > Fringillidae > Emberiza > Emberiza elegans. The sequence continues at coordinate 2,915,118 of JALJVW010000241.1, read as the reverse complement.
CCAGGGAAATGGACACATCATGGAACCAAAGGAAGGCTTGGCTTGGAAGGGGTCTTAAGAACCATTTAGTTCCCATGGGCAGGGACACCTTCCACTGTCCCTCAGCACCCTCACAGAGAACAATTCCTTCCCAATATCTAAGATGTATTTCAAATTTTTAAGATGTATTTCAAGCTTTTCATAAGGTGCAATTACGTTTTATCTTAAAACAAAGAGGAAGTGGTGTTGCAGAATTAAGGGCATAGTACATCCTGAGTTGAAAGGGACACATAAGGATTGTCAAGTGCAAAAAATGTGAAATATCAATAAAAATACAGTCAACAGTATTACCAAGTATGTCTGTGACAACACCAGATAAAGTATTTATGCATATACAAGTATTTAAGAGAACTTGCTAAACAAAACACCAGCAACAGGGCCCATAGAAATCCCAGTTGCACTCCAGCATGGATCAGGACATGTGGATTGCATTTTCAAGCACTATCATGACTGCGTGCAATCTTCATCCTGCCTTTCCCCTGGTATAAAACCCCAGTTCTTTTTCATCTCAAGCATCCCAAGGTAAACCAAATAATTTTTGGGTGAGCTGTGAGAGAGGATCTGGAGCAGTGGAGCCTGAAGACTTGCAGGAAGGGGCAATGCACCTACAATGGCTCTGGAAACTGCACTGCCAAGAAGAAAGCACAGTTTGCAATATATTGGCTACTCTTGATCCAAAAGACTCAGCTCACATATATTTTAAAACTGTTTACATTTAACTTACATTTCATTAAACAAACTCACTGGATTGCGCGACAGCATTTCCTTGTTTGAAATTCCAACAGTAGCTCCATAAATCAGCTGTTCCCCTGTACACTCAAGATGCTTTTCTGGAGATTTGTGTCAGCCAATTGCAGCTAGAATCATTTTAGGATTCTGGTGTTTAATTGATTTATTGAGAAATGTGTCTGAATTTGTGATTGCTGCAGCAGAGCCCCAGTGGAGCCTCTGTGATAGACAGAGCATCCCCGTCCTTGGAATGCAGTGATTTTCAAATTGTTTGAAAAATTAGAGATGTTTGTTAAAAATCAAAATTATTGGGAGGCTGTCATAGACTAAACAAAATTGTTCAAATGAGAAATAGCTGAGAAACTCCCCAGTGCTCTGAGGCTTTATTGAGCCCAGGCTGGGAGTGAGATCCACTGCTCTATCCAAAGTGTCCTGCTCGTGAGAATCCAAATGCGCTTTCTCAGCAACAGCATTGAAATTCTGCATCTCTGTGAACTCTGCAGAAACCAGATCCCACTAGAATGCTAAATAAATGCTTCAGACTATCCTTGGCACTCAGCAAACACATGGGAGTCATTTATTGGCATGAATATTTAGAAGCAGTGTTGATTATGACTTCAATATTAGTGCATTGCTTCCAAAACCCGTGAGATCTACAGAATATGGAGTTTTGAGAGAGCAAACCACAATTAATTACAATATAACACAGTAAATAATTAAGATATTGCAGTGGCACAAATGGATTCTTTTCAGCTGAAGGCCCTCTTAATATGGAAATGACAACTATGTTTATTCATGAGTTCACAGTGGTACTTATTTGACAGTCAATGGATGTTGGTAAAGTTGCAAAGTTAAAAAAGCAGCTGCAGAATAGAACAGGCTGTTACAAGACAAAATCATCTCTCAGAGAATTCCTAAGCTGAAACTTCTTCTCATGGAGCACAATAATGGCCCCAGTTATGGATGCTGCATTGCTGTGCACAAGACCCAGGTTCGGAATCTTGCTTCACCATCAATTTTTCTTTCAAACAAATGGCTCATTTCCTTCTTTTCCATCTGCAAGGAGATGAGACTATATTTTTTCTTAGTCTGACTGGAATTCATAAGCACAAATACAGCAAAAATTACCCACTGCACAGGTGTTAGGAGGACTGCAAACAGAAATGCTTGAAATTATAAATTTCTAATGGTAAAGAAAAAATGAGTCTCTTTCAGAAAGGGCATTTGAGGTTTGTGCTTTGGTTTTTCCTCCTCTTTTTTTAATCTATACTCCCGTGAAATTTATTTATATTTTTTCTCTGTTAGGGTTTTTTTGGGGGGGGGCGGGGGGGTTCTTGCAGGGGCAGTGGAGTCTTCCCTAAAGTTTTTGCACATTTTTGCCACAACCCGTTAGAAGTTCATTTTAAATCCCACAGAACACTGTGATACCCTCCCCTTAGAATCAATATTTTCAAACCTGAGTCGGCAGGGTGAAATGGAAATGACTATAAATATAGATATTAGAGCACAGCTTTATATTTTCCACAGGGAAAAATCAAAAAAGCACCTTGTGGGGGTACAGAGCCTCCTGCTCAGAATGTTTGAGAGCCAATTGTTCTAAGCCTTCCTTAAGAATCACAAACATAATTTCTATGTTGGTGCCACATTGATTCCTGCACTGATCCCTTTAAAATTATTGACTGCGGAAGCCGAGCGAAGCTGATGAGAGTGGCATTATTTAAACCATAATGAAGAATTTTTTAGGGTTCTAGTTTCTTTTCTCCACAGACTCAAGCTTTCTACTTCTCTCCTAAAACTGCAGTTCGCTCTTTTCCTTTTTGGTTTTTTTTGGGGTTTTTTTGTGGCATAAGAGAAGATTCCATCAGTGCACACAAGCTTCTCCCTGATATCCTAAGAGGCCAAATTTCAGGATGATTGAAGTAGGAATCTCCATAACTCTCCCCTCTTATTTAGAAGATTTGCATCCAAAATCTACATCAAATTGTATCAAAAAAACCCAGGAAAAATATTTCCCCCCTTCATTTGCTTCTTCCTTGCTTGGAGCCGAGGGGTTTTGGTCTGAATTGATGTTAGAAAAACTCAATATTCTGAAGGAAATTAGTGAAACACTACGTCAAGGTCAAGCAAGAATTCTCACTGATTAAGCAGATTAAAAAAATAATAAATCAGCACTTGATTAACTAGAAGATGAAGGGACAGCAGCCTATTTCTAAGTCAAAAAAGTTCTGCAGTAAAACTACTTTAACTAGTACATGTTTCATAAGTACTGCTTTTTTTTTTTTGCTTTTAAAATCACATTGATCCTCACTGAGAAAGAGAAAAGAAAGGACAGTTTAGGGATTAAGGGCTTCCCCTGTGAACGTGGGGGTGTTGTTTGGAATACTGTCTAATAATAATGATATCTAGCCAAAAAATAACCCATCTGTATTCCTGACATACTTGGGGAGAAGATGCATTTGGAGAAGGTTTGTTCACCTTGGTGGGATGCCCATTCTGAAATCTGAATGCAGAGGATGTGTCACTGAGCAAAATCTTAATTATTGCTGGATCCCCCTTTCCTTTGGGCTGTGATCCCAGTGCAGGGCTGTGAGCTTTTCCCTACTGGAACTGGGAGAGAAGACTCCAAGTAATTTTTTATTACATTTGAAAAGCAGAAAACGGGTGGAATGGAGAGTCCTAACATATCTGTCTTTGCAGCTCCCTCTCTATAAAAATATAAGATTTTATTGGACTGAGATGCATTAGTTAGATCAGCACACACAACTTTAAATAAATTCTAGCAATTATATAATAGAAATAAAGGAAATATCTACAGATAAGGAAAAGAGTAAAAAAATGAACTCAAAGGAGCAGAGCAGCCTATTTCTAAGTCAAAAAAGTTCTGCAGTAAAACTACTTTAACTAGTACATGTTTCATAAGTACTGCTTTTTTTTTCGCTTTTAAAATCACATTGATCCTCACTGAGAAAGAGAAAAGAAAGGACAGTTTAGGGATTAAGGGCTTCCCCTGTGAACGTGGGGGTGTTGTTTGGAATACTGTCTAATAATAATGATATCTAGCCAAAAAATAACCCATTTGTATTCCTGAAATACTTGGGGAGAAGATGCATTTGGAGAAGGTTTGTTCACCTTGGTGGGATGCCCATTCTGAAATCTGAATGCAGAGGATGTGTCACTGAGCAAAATCTTAATTATTGCTGGATCCCCCTTTCCTTTGGGCTGTGATCCCAGTGCAGGGCTGTGAGCTTTTCCCTACTGGAACTGGGAGAGAAGACTCCAAGTAATTTTTTATTACATTTGAAAAGCAGAAAACGGGTGGAATGGAGAGTCCTAACATATCTGTCTTTGCAGCTCCCTCTCTATAAAAATATAAGATTTTATTGGACTGAGATGCATTAGTTAGATCAGCACACACAACTTTAAATAAATTCTAGCAATTATATAATAGAAATAAAGGGAAATATCTACAGATAAGGAAAAGAGTAAAAAATGAACTCAAAGGAGCAGCATTAATTCATTTGGAAACAGAAATGCATTTTCAGCTGTATCCAATGTCTAAATCCACTGTTTGAGGATAGAGATCAGCACAAGAAATAGAACCAAAAGGGGTCATTTTGCTTCTCTGGTTTCCAAGTTTTAAATTATATCCTGACAGGGCCAGACTGAGATAGGCAGGTTTGTTTAATGCAGCAAAGTGGTTTCCAGGCCCTCCAGAGCTGGTATTAACTTTGCTACAGCCAGCCCTGCAACAGGCTCAGCTTTGCCTGGGCCCAAGGTGACCTTGGCCCATGCACTGCTGAAATGGGTAAAAACTGGTAAGACAGAAAGGAAAAAATTATAATTAAGAGGAGAATTATGGCTTCTAATTAGCTGTATGCAACGTGGCTCCTGACATTCCACAGGGAGCTAAATAAAAACCCTCCGCTCACAGGGGGTCACATTTCATAATTACCTGCCTGGCCTTCAGTTTGAGGACACAGAAACTACACTGAGTCCAACCAGAGTCAGTGACCAGACAGACAAAGGATTCTACCAAGGGATCATCTGGGAGCATTTTTTCATCCACAGCTTTAATCTCTGCTAAAACCACGGATGTTTGCTGTCTGAGCAAGGCCCACTTTGGGGAGAGCCCACCTGAAGCAGCGAGTCCAGCTCTGGGGCAGGACATGGACACGGAGCTGCTGGAGAAAGCCCTGAGGAGGCCACAAAGGTGATGAGGGAGATGGAGCCAGGCTGGGAGAGCTGGGGGTGCTCACCTGGAGAAGGCTCCAGGGAGAGCTCAGAGCCCCTGCCAGAGCCTAAAGGGGCTCCAGGAGAGCTGGAGAGGGACTGGGGACAAGGCCTGGAGGGACACTATGGGAATCAGAAAAACAGAAACTCCCACAGACACTGAAGGGTTTGATCCGCAGCCTTGGATTGATGAAAAAACACAATACACAGATATCAAGCAGAAAAATCATAAACTCATGTTTCTATAGTTGTAAGTAAGAATATGTCTGAAGTAAGTGAGAAAACTGCACTGATAAGATGGTGAAGGGTTTATAACGCAGGGGTGGGGTTGTATGGAATGAGCTGAGAGTTCAGAAGTTCTAACAGGAGCAGATGTGTGCCTGTGAGACAGAAACCCATTGGACAAAAGTACCCAGAGTGCAGCAGAAGTGAGGAAAGGTGATGGGTCAGAAAAGCAAAATAAACCCTGTGGAGCTGTCCATTGGGTTAGAAAGTTCTAGATTGCCTTGTAACAAAGAACTTGTGACTGCTCCTGAGCTATGGCCGAATGCTCGCTCCTCTGAAATACCACAGCCTCTGAGACTGATGTTTGTCTGAGCAATAAATCATTCTTAGCCTGAAAATAGTCCCATCCCTCCATTATTAGTGGTGACAAGGACAGGACACAGGGAATGGCTCCCACTGCCAGAGGGCAGGGATGGATGGGATAGTGGGGAGAAAAATCTTCCCTGGCAGGGTGGGCAGCCCTGGCACAGGTGCCCAGAGCAGCTGGGGCTGCCCCTGGATCCCTGGCAGTGCCCAAGGCCAGGCTGGACACTGGGGCTGGGAGCACCTGGGACAGTGGGAGGTGTCCCTGACCATGGCTGGAGTGTTGCATTATATTTCCTTTAAGGTCCCCACATGACCTTTAAGGTCCCTTCTAACCCAAACCTTCCTGTGAGTCCATGATCCCATGTACTTTCTCCCCTATGCTCTTAAAACCAGAAATTCCAGCACAAAAAATAAAGGTTGTGAGATTGTTACCTCCTAAACACAGCTCTCAAAATTAAGGACCTTTGAGATTTATCAGGTAGTCACATTCCACACACATGCAGGTTTTTTCTTGGATCACAAGAGTTAACACCAGGAATTAGAAACTGCATAACTGGGGAAAGAGTCCATTATTTCCAGCAGGGAAAAATTCCATGCCATTTTTTTGCTATCTAGATGAAAATACCTTTTATTTCCCTCATTTATCACACACTGATGTTCTGCATTAGCACTAAAAGGTGTATTTACAGTATCAGATCTTTGGGCTGATATTATTCCTCTACTATCTATAAGACACAAAAAAGGAGAAGCTGAGAAATCTATAAGAAATAAAGTCACTCAGGGAATCTTACCATGGAAACTGGAACTCAATCCAACAAATGCAAGCTGTCTACAAAAAATATACATTTAAGATAATTACAACCTGCAACAAATGCTGTAAATTGTATGCAATGCTTTTAAATCCATAAATATTTCCTGGTTTTCTTTTGGCTTCAGTTTAGAAGTGAACACAAAGTGCAACGTTTTCTGCAAACACCTCCAAGACTAAGCAATATTTCATGCGCAGGACATGAAAAGCATAAACATTTAATTCTTATGGTTTTGCAGGTTCCTGGGGGCAGCAAATTCAGCTGTGCTTTGCCTGCTCTCAGATGAGAAGGACGTATCCCTGTGGCTGCTTATAATGAGCACCAACTAAGAGAACAGAAACTTTGCAGTTGTTTTTTTTATTTTCTTTAATGGCTTAGCAAAGACTCCCAAGCCCTTAACAAATTGGCTGAGCCACTCCAATAATGCAGGAAACCAAAGAACTTGCAAGTTTGTCCCCAAGTTTATTTTAAAGTCATTATTTGAAAGCACAATGATCAGATTTTTGCTGTCTTGCTGGCTGTAAAGAGAGATGCAAGATTCCTTTATCTGGAGGACACAATAGCTAAATTTGGGTTTTTTAATTTTATTTTTGTCTTCTTTTTCTTAACTCCTATAGCAAATTGCCACTGCTGCTTGGAGATAGGCTTTTCCACCCTCTCATTTTCTCATTTTCCTGCTCCCCACACTGCCATATTATAAATCTATGGAAGATTTATATATATATATTTTATATTCATATATATATTTATTCATTATATATCATATATATATATATATAATGTATATATAAAATATATAAAAATTATATATTTTTTAAACCGTTCTGCCCCACACAATGTGGCAGAACCCAGGTCAGATGAGGCCCTAAAGCAACTTTTCTGCTCCATCCCTGGCTTCCTTACAGGAATCATGGAATAATTCAATGGATTTCAGCTGGAAGGAATTTAAAGGAATCTTTAAAGATGATCCAGCCCAATCCCCCTGCAATGAGCAGGAAAACCTTCCACCGGCTGGCAGAAAACCCCACCATGAAGCCCATGAGATTCAGATAAAATAGGAGCACTTGGGAATGACCCTAATTTGGGAAACTTCTTTTCATAATAAAAAGCACTTTCAATTAAAATGAAAAATCTCAATATTTCTGTGTGCTGCCTCTGCAGCGGTGCCAGTGCCAGCCTCAGCCCATCAGGATGTTTGGCAGCATCTGCTGAAGCTCCTGTCCATCTCCACATCTGTGTTTAAATTCCCAGCTCCCTGCTCACTACTGGTGCCCCAGGATCCCTATCCAGAGTTAAAAATCCAAGCAAACAACGCTCAAGAAAGAGGAAACCCAGAAGTTCATTGTGCCAGACCAAAATCAATAAAATTACAGGGCTCCAGCTCCCCATTTCCTGCTTTCCATGCAGGAATACAAAGCTAATGACTGCTCCTGGAAAGGGAAAACATGCTTACAACTTAGCTACATCCTTTCTGTGAGCTATTCCTGATTTATTTTTTTTTAAAAATCAAAGGCTAACCAGGCTAAAACATGTTTAAAATGTCATAACACCAAGCAGCAAATATTTTAGGAGCAGATCCAAAATAATTGGTTTGATGTTTGAAAGAAATCTGCACCTTGTCAGGCTGAGTTATGTTGTGAATTTATTCAGTATCAATAAAAAGTCAGGCATAAAACCTGAATTCAGCCTTTACAGCATATTTTCATTATCAACCACTGAGGTTACACTAAAATATATTAAGGTGCATTTAACTAGCTAAAAAGGGATTAGCAGAAAATTTTCAGCTTTATACTTTAAAAAACAAGGTGAAATAAATTTTTTTTTTTTTAATTGAATCTAAGCAGTGCAAATAGGGCAGCCTTGGTTTTTACAGCACCTCTCCAATTATCCTCTGAACTATGTCAGTTAAAACCAGGTCAAAAAATCAGTATTCCCTTTTCAGTACAAACCTTGCAACAACAACAAAAAAAAAAATCTTTGAAAGATTTTCAAAAACAAACTCTGAGGGAACAAACATGGGTGATTTATAGAAAGGGGAACTGGTGCTGCCAACACTTTGAAAGAGCTGGTGGGGAGTGAGCTCTGGGATCCTCCAGCTCAGGATGTGGGCTGGGAGAGGGATGGGAGCTGGAACACAAAGCAGCCAGGGGAGGCAGGGGAGCCCAGGGCAGCCTTGGTGGGGATTTATTGTCCTTCCCTGAGTGCCTGCTGACCTGTGAGGAGCCTGCCCTGCAGCTGGGGAAGGGATTCCTTGGGCCACAAAGAAAGGGAAGAAAGGAAAATGCAACAGCATATGGTTCTGGCTGAACGGGAATGACTGCACTGAAGTGTGAAGTTGATTTTGTAGTAAGAACAAGCAATAAAAATAATAATAAAATACGTGTGCTTTTAGCCAGCCCTCATTTACTGCAGTGCATCCCAAACACAGCATCTCTGTCAAGGGTCATTTACACAAATCTATCCAAGATCCCCAAATTTGCTCATCCAGGTACTGAAGTGACTCCATGGAGTGCAGGACCTCCCACCCAGCCCAGCAGGACCAGCAGCAGGATCTCAGCTTGGAAGCAGAACAAGGGCAGCAGAGCTGTTGAATCCCAGCCTGAAGGAAGGGTGTGTTTGCTATCCCATCCCATCCCATCCCATCCCATCCCATCCCATCCCATCCCATCCCATCCCATCCCATCCCATCCCATCCCATCCCATCCCATCCCATCCCATCCCATCCCATCCCATCCCATCCCATCCCATCCCATCCCATCCCATCCCATCCCATCCCCTAAACTGGCCAGAGCCCTGCCTGTCCTCTGACACCCTGAGGGGGTGGCCAGGAGCTTGACTGATTGCACCAATACAAATTTGAGTTTTTGAAAGATATGGGAATAAAAAAAATCTTTTTAATGGAGGAGGGGAAAAATAACGAAACAAAAAACTCACTGAAGAGTCTGGTTAAAAAATGGGATAAAAAATTAATCATCCCCTATAATATTTCTTTTCCTTACTGAATTCACAGAATTACAGCTTGGGTTGGGTGGAAAAGGAACTTAAAAGCCCATCCAGTGCCACCCCTGCCATGGGCAGGGACACCTTCACTGTCCCAGGCTGCTCCAAGCCCCAGTGTCCAACCTGGCCTTGGGCATTCCAGGGATGTTGCCCCAAAAGCTTAAAGTGGGAATACCCTGTAAGTTTCTGGGGAGTGTCTGGGTGGCCTTATATTCAGAAAAGGCAACTGGGCACCACACAGCCTCAGAGATTTGAGAAGCTCATGGCAGCTCCTGCTCGTGGCAGCTTTTACTGCCACCTCTGCACCACAATGGGTCACTCTGTTAGACATATTCAACACCTGAACATTTCCAGCCTGGGTTCAGACATTTTTTCCTTGCCTCCAAAGCAGCCCAGAAGCTGGCCCAGGAATGAAAGAAGCTGGAATTGGCTGAAAGGAAAGGCACAGTCATTACCCAGTATTTACACTGCACGTATGAATCACAACTGTTGCTGTGCTATCAAACAGATGGGAGCAGAAAGCACCTCTTGGTTGGAATCCATTATGTGCTGCTTAAACAATGCTTGGTGCAAGGCTGTGCAAAGAAAACAAACATGCCTGGGCTGGAGAAAATTGTCACAAAACACAAGTTAATAGTGCTGGCAGGCAGGAAGCAATTCACTGGGGCTGGGCTGCCTTAGCTATGGAGCAGAGCTCGCTGCAGACAGTCCTTTGCAATTTGGGGAATTGTGATGGCAGCGAGCAGCTGTTGAGATTTGCCAGTTTGAAATGGACGTGGACTTCTTTGAGGACCGTGCAGGGCAAATGTAGTGGATCCCCTTTGGGTTGCTCCTGTCTGGAAAAGTAAAATTCCTCCTCCTTGTCAGGACACTGGGGGCTGTGACCTCCTTTTACCAGAAGTTTGATTACAACATCACATTTTCCCCATGTGCTCAAAGAGCCAAGGTCAAGCATGGACCATGTCAAAGGCTTCATCAGCTCATTACCCAGTGTAATTATATTTTCTGCACCTTACTCCCTTTGTCCCACCATGCTTCCTGAGGGTATTCCCAGCTAATAGCTCTGCACTTTCCCACCCACACATCCACTGTTCCAGAACAGAGCTGGAGCTGAGCAGCCGGCCTGACCCTCCTTGGAAACACCTCTCCTTCCACACACGGATTTACTGCAGCCATCACTTGTGGGGAGCCCAGGACGTGCTGAGAGGAGAATTATGGTGATAATTACTACTAAATTTACAAAGATAAGAAATGGCCTGGCCTCCAGGTGCGATCTGCTCTGTTCCTCTGCCTGGGGAGGGCACAAGCAGGTGAGCCCCAGGTGTCACACAGGGGTTGTGACACAAGGTGTGTGTGTGTGTGTGTGTGCTGGGGGAGCAGCAGAATGGAATGGGATTTCAGGGATAATACAAGATAAAATCCATTCGGAAATGTCAGAGTCTTTACCCGAGCCACTCCTTTCACCTCTCAGTGTCACCTGCAGCAGTGCCAGGACAGAGGTTCCCCCCATCCTTCTGGAAGGGTTACAAAGCCATGGAAAATAAACCCCAAAATCCCACTCCAAAGGCTCAGCAAACTGCCAAACGGAGAAATAATGAGGAATTCAGTAGGAATTGTGTCCACTGAGACACAAACAGAGGTGGCCACCCATTTCCCTGAACTGGAAGTCAACTTGGAGAGCTTCAAGAAATCCCATAAATTTTCCTATCACTGAAAGAGGATTTCAGATGCTTTTTGTTTCCCGTCAATACAAATCTGGCTGGGCTCAGTGAGTTCTATTGAATGCACATGTATCTCCTTCAAGCCACATTTCATGCTCTCCAAACATCTCTCTCTAAATTAAATCCTTTCATATTCCTTGAAAAGCTCAGTTCTTAATTAGGAAAGAGTTCTGATTTTCCATTTTCATTAATTCATTCGATTTCAAGATTTTGAAGCCAAAGTAATTGCAACTAAGTGAAACTTACTGAAAGGCAAAAAGATACAATCAGTTTCAGACAATGAGAAAATTAAGGATTTTTTTTTGAATGCAAGGGCTGGTCTAAATGTCCTGGCTAAACTGAATTCTCAACAATGCTACAATCTCCAGAGAAGCAATGATAGATGTTTTGCCTCTCTGAATGAACTCGGAGGGTTGGCTAGATTAATGCTTGAATTACTTAATTTATTTGGCTTAATTTATATGCTGTTCTTCACTTTCAGAGCCTCCCTCTCCCCGCCACCACAGAGTTGCACTGCACCAGGCCTGTGCCAAGATCTCGGAGCTCAGGCTTTGCTCTCCCTGAACATCTTTCCCCATTTGTGGCTCTGATTAAATCTCCTGCGCTAATTTGTTATTGCGCTGGCCGATCTGCTTCTGGATTCCACTTCCCCTCTGCATCCCCAACGCTGGAATGCAGGGCAGGACTGAGGGGTTGGGGTCTCATTTCCACTCTTTCAAACCACAATTTGTCTCTGATGGCCTCTCCAAGATGATGAATGCCTTATAGGAAGGCAGATAAAATATTCCTATTTTTAAACTAATGAAAAGGGCGATTTCACCCCACTCTTGGGCTACTCAAGATAACTTGACAAACTTCCCAAAGCTGTACTTCCAAGACACATGAATCATTTTTATATCCTGGGATGTGCCCTAAGAGAAAGAAGGAGCCAAAGATTTCCTAGTAAAGTAAATTATCCTGGAACCTGGGGGCAACATCTCACATTTTTCTGCTTAATTAGAAAGAGACTTTGCCCAGAGATACCCCACCTATACAGTGACATTCTTGGAGAAAACAAATGGCACGAAGGAGTGTGGAAAGCACAGTAAATTTATCTCAGAAAGCTCATCCTGGAACAAAAACACATGTGGTGTTCTGACTGATACCCCCAGGTTTAAAGTATTAATGACCAATATATTTCTTGCCACAGAGGCAAAGACAAAACACAGATAAAACTGTTGTTACCATTAATATCCACACAAGAAAAAAAAAAAAACCTGTATACAAAACTATCTATTCAGGATAATGTGTATTTTAAGATATCTAAATTTGTTATAAAGTCCATTAGGCATCTAGCTACTCTTGGAGATAATTTAAGTATTTTCAATTGCAATCTGAGCTTATAGAAAATATGTTTCTTTTCACATTACCCATCTGTTCCATAAGAATAACTATTAAAAAAATATTTCTAGAACAACTTCTTCCATGACATATTAGATAAACCCGTGGCTCTCAAAAAATAACCCCTGGATCAAGGTTATATAAATTGATATTAAAGCTCAGCAAAGACCTGCTTTACAGTAAATCATCGAGAAATAGGACAGCCTTTCTCCATTGAAGGGCACAAGGTAAATAACTGAAGAGGAGGTAAAAACAGATAATCAATTATTTCAGTTGGTTTCAGGGTTACTGCTGAATTTTCAGCCCCTTAGAGAAAACCCAAAAATCAATAGAGCACAGAATTTTGAGATAACAAAGAAAGAAACATCTCAAAGGCATTTGCAACACGTGATAAAAGCGTAAAGCAAAGTCTGCTCTCACCTTCAGAACCCAATTGAACAGGAATATTCCTGAGTCTGCTCTGAGCTGACTGCACAGGGGTGGGAAAGAGGGGAAATCCTGCAGAAGGCTCAGGGAACATCTCCATTTCCCACCCTCAGCCCCATGGGGCAGAGCATCCCAGAAAGAACCAGCAGGAACAGAACTCTGCAGCTCAGCAGGACTCCAGTGTCCACAGGGACTGAGGGAAAATGGACTTTGGGAATAATGGGAGAAAGCAGCAGTGGCCCTGCAGCTGAGATGAGGAGCAAGTGGAGTTATAAACTAAAAAGTTAATTTCAATTGTTCTTTATGGAATCAGATCGGCTCCCAAGATCCTTCTGTGCATCCCATCCTGAGAGAGGACACTTCACCCACCCTCCTGGGCAGCTCTCAGTTGCTAACAGACCCTTCAGTCCTGTAGTTATGCTGTTTCCCCCTCTTTTCACTCCATTATTTGTATAATCCTACTCTACTTCTGTTTCCATCCCCAAAACCAGAAGCCAATGACTTGGCACAGGTAGGAGAGAGCTGCAGCACAACACAAAATTTAACAAGAGCCACAGCTTCCACCCTAAACCAATTGGGTTGGAATATTGAATATCCCAACCTCCATGGCATCCTGATCCACCTCTCTGATTTCAGTGTCTATCCTTGAATTAAAACCAAAATTTAATAGAACAGAAGGCTGAACTTCTGCTAAAGAATTCTCTTTCTCTTCACCCAGCTGACAAAGGAGGTAATGTTTTAATTGTCTAGGTGTTATTTAGTCTGGGTCCAAGAAGTACAAAGCCAATAATTACAAGAGAAAGAGAAGCTGCTGGACACCCATTTTCTACCCTCAGAAGAAAAGTGTTCCCTATGATGTTTCAGGTATCTAAAAATCCAGAAAAACCCAAATTTTATCCCTTGTTTAGCAGAGATGGCAAAGCTCCCAAAGGAGGTTTCTATGAAGCAGAAGGAGCAGTCTCCACTTTGCACTCAATCATAGGAAATGAGGTTTATGGCACCTCAGAGGTTCCTGGGCAGGAACCTCAGAGGAAAAGTGTTCCCTATGATGTTTCAGGTATCTAAAAATCCAGAAAAATCCAAATCTTATCCCTTGTGAGGCAGAGATGGCAAAGTTCTGAAAGGAGGTTTCCATGAAGCAGAAGGAACGATCTCCATTTTGCACCCAATCATAGAAAATCTGGTTTATGGGACCTCAAAGGTTCCTGACCAGGAACCTCAGAGCAAAAGTCTTCCCTATGATGTTTCAGGTATCTAAAAATCCAGAAAAATCCAAATCTTACCCCTTGTTTAGCAGAGATGGCAAAGTTCCCAAAGGAGGTTTCCATGAAGCAGAAGGAATGATCTCCATTTTGCACCCAACCATAGAAAATGTGGTTTATGGGATCTCAAAGGCTCCTGCCCCATGTCAGGATCAACTACACCATTCTCATTAGCAGCTTTTCTCTGGCCTTTTCTGAAACTCCAGTGCACTCAGGGACCTTTATCCTCCCTCCCTCATGATATGCATGTAAATACATCCTTTTCTCATTATCTTTATTACTGAGCTCTCTCTTGCTGCCTTGTAAGGCCATTCTTCTTGTCCCTGCTAGACAGGAGCACATCTAACAGTGTCACACAGACTAATTACTGCCTCCTCTCTGCCTGCAGGATCCATCAGGGCCCTGCTCAGCCTCCTCCTCTCCACACTCCATGCTCCTCGCTCCTCACCACAGCCATGGTTTCTCCAGCCATTCCTGCCTCTCCTTCCCGTGTCCTCCCAGGTGAGTTATCTCCCTCATTTATTTTAATGACTGCTTTCCTTCCTGGGAATTATTCAAGGAGGAGCTGTTATGAGACATCTCCAGTCCCTGGGGCTGAGGCTCCTGTGAGATCCTCAGCCTCCCCTGCACTCCTGAGTCCACCAGTATCAACCACTGGACCTTGGGATTATTGCAAATCAAAGGCGACTCTGACAAAGGGGAGAGAATGATGCACCTGCCTCTACTGATTTCAGAAGGTTAATTAATTACTTTATTATATTGTATTATTCTACACATTTAAAACTGAATCTGCCAGCACTCAACCCTGCACTCTCACTCTGCACTGAACCCTGTGACTGTCACCCAAGGACAGTCCCCACACACACACACACACTCTTGGCCCTGACAGGCCAAGGAAACAAAAATCCTCACTTTGGATAAACAGTCTCCATATTGCATTTTACTTTGGCACAACACAGACACAAGCAAGTGATAAGAATTGTGTTTTCCCTTTCTCTGAGGTTCAGAGAATGTGAATCTCAGAAATCCTTGGGAAGAATTGTGCCTTGCTTTTCTCTGTGAGAAGAAATGTGTCAACATGGGATGGTTTAGGTTGGAAATTACCCTCTGATCATGGAATCCTGTAGGGTGGAAAAGACTGCTCAGACCATGGAGTCCAGCCCTTAATCCAGCACTTCCAGGGCCACCACTGAGCCATGTCCCCAAGTGCCACATCCACTTAAGTGTAAACCCCTCCTGGGATGGCGACTCCATCGCCTCCCAAGGAATGAACAAGTCTCACCCCACTGCAGCTCCTGAGCCATTTAACACTGCTTTTTGTTTTTCCAAACAGCAACAAGTCCAACTTTTCACTGAGATATGAACCTAAACTACTGAATTACCACTCCTTTACAAAAAAAGCACTAATGCTGCACTTACATATTTAAATAACATTCAACTATACGAGCGTCTAAAACTTTGCTGTTACAAATAACATATTGTTGGCATATTGGTGTTTTTTATACAACCAAGGCATTTATTTTAGCAGAATAAAAAGAGTATATTTTAGCAGAATAAAAAGAGAAAGGCTCCTGGAAAGGCTCAGGGGTGTCCCTGTAAGTAGGAAGTGATTCCCAGACAGGGGTGCCATGGTTGTATCCCAAATATCGGAGAGCATGGTGTGCTCAGAGCAGGGCTCTGAAGCACAGGAGCCAGGCAGAGCCTTCTGGAAGGTCTAAAAGTAAATCCAGCACTTCTGGAAGTTTTCCTCCGGGCTCATCAACATATCAATGGAGCAGGGCTCTGCAGGAGCTCCCCCACTGCTGATTTCCTGAGGTGATGAGGGAAGGAGCGTTTCAGGGCCTCATCCCAGCCTAAATGAGAAACCTTGATCACCAGAAGACTGAGGAATTTCAGAGAGGAACTCAGACAACCCCTCAAGGAGCACAAAAAAAATAACATTTAAGGATTGACTGAAATGGTTACAGTGAGGGGAAGAATCAGGAAGAGCAGAGACGCCCTGCGTGCACTCATCCCAAGGGATGCCTGAGCTGAGAGATGCTGCGTTATTCCCCTCAGACAACAAACACTTGTTTTTACATCCAGCACGTTTTAAAGTAAACATCCTTTTCATCATGCATTTGATAAAGCAGTTACAGCAGCTGCTCCCCCCCACAAACAACTCCATCAAATTGCAGTTTGCAAATCAAAATTCACAGATAAGAACACCTTGAACACACAAACTTTGCCTGAGGCTAAATACAAGTTATTTCCTCTCCCTGCAGCAAGGCTGTGACGGTGACATTGCATCAATAAACCAGCTCCCTAAAATTGAAGGAGCAAATTTGTGCATTCCAAGGGATGCAGAGGAGTGATTTTGTGGGATAGGCAACGACAGCAATAAATTGCTGCGACTTTATTTTATGCTGAATAAATTTCTCACTAGCTCAGGTGCCAGCCAGCACACTAAAAGGACAGAGCATGAAAAAAAAATTCACTGTGGTTCATGAGGAACTTTTGAAACTCATGTTGCTCTGGCAAGGAAATATTTGTATATAATATAAAGATATAGAATGCAAAACCATAAAAACTACACCATGGCTGCTGGAAAAAACCAAGTATATCTTGATATTGCCAAATAATTTGGCTTGAGTGTGATGGCCAATGTCAGAATTCAAACTGAGCTTAAGGAATATACCTTGGTAAGCCACAGCTTTGTGTTACCAGGGTTGTTATTGATTTTTCTTGCACTGAGAAAAATAAAGATTTTGCTGGAAAAACAAGCCAACATTGCCTTTGAAGCCTTCAAACAGAGACTGGACTCTTTGTCTAAATTGTTTAGTAAATAAGGCTGTGAAGAATTTTCAAATGCTATTTTTTTTTTTTTTGCACAGCAATATCAAAGTCTCCCTTTGTTACCTGCCTCAAAGTAACTGAATTATAGGAAATATTGTACACAATAATGGGGAGCTCCAGAAAACACTGATTTCACCCACATCAGCCAAAATATCTGCAGCAGCTGATCCCCCTGCAATGTGAAGCTGTGCACAGATAATATCCACACTTGAAATAACCTTTATTTCTTTTACATTATGCTTTTTCCCCCTCAATGCCTTATCCTAAAATTAGAATGACTCCATCTCCATATATGAAGTTTATAGCATTGCCCGAGTCCATCACAAGGGCACACTGATAAACCCTGTGCTCCTAAATGAAATTCCTCCCTAATAACCTGTCCCAGAAAAGCAGAGTGCTGATAAGAGCTGCACTCCACGCTGTGCATCCTCCCTCTCCACTGCCTGATTTTCTGATTTGATCCCAATGCCACATCTTGCTGTAGCCTTATTCAGCTGCTTTTTCCTCAGAAGAGTTTTGCAAAAACAAATCCAAAACCTGGTTTGAGAGCAGAATCCTGAGATAAGGCTGGAAACAGAGCAGCTGTGTAAGTATAGATAGAAATCTCAATATATATAGAGATATATATATGCACATATATTGATAACTATCTATCTATAGATCTATATAGATATATCCACCCCATTAATACAAATACGGGAAAATTCAGCACTGTGGTTCTCCCTACAAAAGAATTTACTCAAATCCAGCTGGTTTTGTCTCCATCTCACACATATTTAGGGAAACTGCTAAATATTAATTCCATGAAGGCTCTGAAATTAGAGCTGATCTCCATTCTACACATTGAGGTTTCTTTTGAAATTAGGTAACAGGTGTGTGGAAGTGGGATAATATTGATAAATGTGATTTTAAAAACAAATTGGTGCTTGGTGATTAAATTGCATGGTTGAAAGAAGTAAAAATGTACATATAAATGAGAGATACGTAATAAACCAAAATATTAATAATCAAAATATTTCTTAAATTCAAGTGTTTTCATGTCCCTGTTGATCTCCATCAAAGAAAGGTGATTGTCTGAACTTGGACTGAGTTATAGGCTCATCATTCCCTATAAAAATCACAGTTAATGTTCTTCATAATATTTACAAGATGTTTTCAAATTGCCTCCAAGTTTGCAACAGTGACAATCCTCATGCTCAGCACTGCAACCACTCCTCCTCTTTCATGCCTTGAGACCTAAAATCTTGAAAATATCTATTCCCTTGTTGAAACAGCACATTTGGGGTTTTTCCACACATGCAAGACATCCCTCTTTCCCCCAGAACAGCAAATTCCTGGCTCCTAAATGTTACACAGCCAAAGCAGGAACACAAATAACACTTTTAATCTGAAAAATCACCAAAATCAAATGGATGCCCCATTGCCTGGGTTAAACTTTATTCCCATTTTATAGATGGGAAGGGGCAGGACAATAAAGGGGAGATGTTTGACTGCACAGAGCAAATAATTCAGGTTCCCATCTTGAAAATCCCAAGAGTTTCCATCCATTTCCTAACTGTGCCCCTGTGATGAGCAGCGCTCCCAGGCTCCTGACCCTGGGTCTCCCTGGAGCTGCTTTTTCCTTTCTTTTCTCCCTCCTCTGGGGTTCCTGGGAAAGATCCTGCTCTGGAAGGTTCCCACAGATCATTTTAAACCAATCCAGCCTTTTATTCCCTTTATAATCAAACCCCCATAGCAGTTGGCAATTCCACACGGAGCTCGTAAGGAAAAAGGGAGTCAAATATTTTGAAACATCTTTTTGCTTCAATTGAAGCCTTTTTTTTTACAAGAAGAAATTAAGCAATAAATAGAAACTCAATAAAGCATGAAATGCAGTACTTCATGTTTTAACTGTGGGCATTGAAATTGATTTTAGTTTCTCTCTGCAGGGTGTGCTTTGGGGCTTTGCTTGGGGTTTTTACTGATGCCACTCACTCACTCACAGGCATTACACACCTCAATAGCTCCTCCACGAAAAACATGACATCTCTTGGCAATAAAAGGTTAAAATTCACTTTGCCCTCTGACTATAACAGAAATACCTTTGCAAGCTAATGATTGTAACAGGCTGCTCTGTTCCTGAATAAACATTCTAGGGATTTCCTGAGGTGTTGTTTTGTTTTGTCATTTCTTTTTATTTTTTTCCCCCATTTTTTAATTGAGGGAAAAGAATTTGGAGGGCACAGCCAGCTTAGATGGTATTTCAGTCAGAAATGTGTATATGTTGTCCTTCTATACACTTTTCAAACTGAAAAAATTGCATTTACACAGCTTCTGGATATTCATTTTATAGGAAAAAAAAAATCTTTAAAGCTTCTCCAACTCATCTCCTTCTGCCAGCTTTCCTGGCCAACTCTTTCTTAGTAATGCCAGTAAATGCCAAAAAAAGTCTGGTTTCAACAACGTTTCTGTCTGTTGAAACCAAGAGAGAGGCAGTTTCTGTTGGATACGCCGAATTTAGGGATCCCACTCTTCCTCCTGCAGGGAGTGGGCAATGCTAACACAGGCTTGGAGGACAAAATTCCTCTTGTTGATTTTTCCTGCAGCAGATCCGTGTCCAGAACGTCCTCTGCAAGGCAGGTTCAGCCCTGCCAGGGCAAGGGCCCATTTTTGGGGCAGGGAGGCTCTTGGCTGTCCCAGTTCTCACATCTCAGAGCTTTTGTCTCCCTGGCCAGCAGCGTTTCTGTCCCAGGACAGGCTGTACCTCCCAGGGAAGCAGCACACAGGAGGCAATGGGTGAAGATAAAGTGAATAATGGGACACCAGGGTGGGATTGCACCCAGGATTGCCGCCCAGAGGGGCCTGCCATGCCCAGCACTGCCAGAAAATAACATCCACCAAAAAATCAGCCCAGAGAAGATCTGACCCTGCTGTCCCCAGGCAGCAGCTCTGGCTAAAAATCTTTGTTCCTGTGCTCACTGAGGTGGTCTCAGCTAGTAAAATTCTTCTAAATATTAAAATGATTTCTAGGTTTCATTTTAACTCAGAATGCAAAATGCTGCCACCTCAGAAGGAGGCAGAGGTGTGGCTGCCCCATTCCTAGAAGAGTTCAAGGCCAGGTTGGAGCACCCTGGGACAGTGTTAGGTGTCCCTGCCCACGGCAGGGGATGGAATGAGATGAGCTTTGAGATCCCTTCCAAGCCAAACCATTCTGTGATTCCAGGAATCACTCCAGACAACGATGACTGGCTGGGAAGGGCTTGGCAGGTTCACCCCAAAAAAGACCATTTTTATGCAGGGAATGCTCCTCAAAGGATGTGGTCAGTGGAGAGAGGAGGAACAAAAGAGGAGATGAGCCCTGCCAAGGAACCACCCTGGTGGAGGAGAGGGCCAGAAGAGGAAGGGGGAACAAGGTCAGGCAGCAGAAGCCAAATGAAGCTGATCCTTTAGGAGGAATGAGGGCAGCACTGAGGAGCTCCTCCTTCGACGAGCCTGACTGCAGCTCCAGGGGAAACAGCACATGCACATCTCAGAGCTGGGCAGGGACAGAGCTGGGGACCCAAACAGAGCTGGCACATCCTGCTGGGACACAGGAGGGACAGCAGCTCTCCCTGCCTCCAGGGACAGAGCCACCACCAGTGAGCTCAGCTGCTGGGACAGTGAGAGCACACACAGCTCAGAGCAGGCAGGGCCACCAGCACAGCTATGGGGACACAAACAGCCCCAGAGAGTGTCACCAGCACAGCTATGGGGACACAGAAACAGCTCCAGACAGTGTCACCAGCACAGCTATGGGGACACAAACAGCCCCATACCAGGGCCACCAGCAGAGGTATGGTGACTCTGGGCAGAAACAGCTCCAGGACATTGTCACCAGCACAGTTATAGGGACACAAACAGCCCCATACAGTGTCACCAACAGAGCTACAGTGACACTGGGCAAACACAGCCCCAGCACAGCCCTGACCGAGTCCCGAACACCCTGCAGGCTCTGGCAGCAGCCCCATCTCACACACGATATTCAATGGGAACGCATCTCACAAGGAGTGTCACCCCACCGCCTCTGCCAGGCTGGAAATCGCAATGTTCAGCTCCAAAAGCTCCATTTTGCTCCGGAGCCGTGTCCAGGAAAGGCACCCACAGCTTCCACAGATGAAAACTGAA
This sequence comes from Emberiza elegans, assembly GCA_024865655.1. NCBI lineage: Eukaryota > Metazoa > Chordata > Aves > Passeriformes > Fringillidae > Emberiza > Emberiza elegans. The sequence goes on along the minus strand of JALJVW010000241.1, from coordinate 2,893,953 downwards.
CACAAGTCCCAATACCAAATGATACAGATAATTTTAACTCACCCATAAGCAGCTGGCAGAGTTTTTTGGCAGTCATTTTATTTCTAGAAAAATACCAACACCTTGAAAGCCCCATTGTCAAGATATTCCCCATTTTAAAAAGCCTTATTATCAATCCTAATTATTTTTTTTATCCTTTAAACTGCATATAACACCTCATTGCAATTCTGAAAAATGAAAAATATTCCTATAGAAGAGGCAAATCTGGGGCTTGAGCCCCATCAACAACAAAGGCACTGGGCACACGATATTCAATGGGAACGCATCTCACAAGGAGCTCACCCCCAGCCTCTCCCTCACCCCACCGCCTCTGCCAGGCTGGAAATCGCAATGTTCAGCTCCAAAAGCTCCATTTTGCTCCGGAGCCGTGTCCTTGAGGAAAGGCACCACACAAATGGGACACGCGATTTCCACGAGATGAAAACTGAACACAAACTTTCTCCTGCAATACCAAAATGATACAGATAATTTTTAACTCATCTACACAAGCTTTCTGAAAGCAGCTGGCAGAGTTTTTTGGCAGTCATTTTATTTCTAGAAAAATACCAACACCTTGAAAGCCTTTTATTGTCAAGATATTCCTGCTGCATTTTAAAAAGCCTTATTATCAATCCTAATTATTTTTTTATCAGGCTTTAAACTGCATATAACCTCTATGACTCCTCATTGCAATTCTGAAAAATGAAAATATTCCTATAGAAGAGGCAAATCAACTGGGGCTTGAGTAAATCACATTGAAATAGAATTATAATTCAACAACAAAGGCACTGGGCTTGTTAGCTGTAGGACTCGGTGGATTGACCGGCTCAATTTACTTCTTCACCCTTCAAATACACACTGAGAACAACTCAATTTACTGTGGCTTTCTGAAATGAGGGTCCTCATCACAAAAGAAGTCAGCAGCTCATGGTTTCCCCTGCTCAGAGGATTTCAGTCCTTGGGAAAGCCCCAAGTTTTGCTGCTGCTCCAAGCCCACGAAGGGCTCCTTGCAGGAGCTGCACATTCCTGGTACCAGGGGTGCCTGGTGGGACAGAGCCTGCTCTAGTCTAGGGATCAGTCTGACCCAAGGCACTCACAACAGGAACTGAGAACAAGGGAGATTCTCCTCCTGCCTGTAAAAAAAAAAACCCAAAACTGATCACATGCTCAGAGCTGGAAAGCAAAGCATTCTTTTAATCCAGCACTGAAATTCATACCTTACACTCGCAAGATCTGTTGCAAGAGACGTGAAATGGCCAAGTATAAGCTAAATTAATTCAATATGAAAATGCCTCAGTACAAGCACTTTACAAACCCAGCATAAAGCAGGAACTTAGGTTTAGATTTTAATCCCACATTAAAGGGTCACTAACGTGAACTGCACCATTAAAATCAAAATTCCCCCCGCCTCTTTTAATTGCAGAAAGCACAATCTGTTTGTTTGTGGGGTTGTTTTTTCCCTTTGAAATTCCAGCCTGAAAACTCGAGTTAAAGTCCAGCCCCACCAGCTTTTGAAGGATTGCTGGAGCTGGGATCTGAGACACTACCTCATAGCTGGTGGGTCCCCAGCACACCCTCGGCAGAGCCCCTGGTACTGGCAGAGAGGCAGAGCTCCCCACCGTGATATCACTGCACATCTGCCCTGGCCAAGTATGACAGAATTCCTGCAGCAGCCCGGCCTGACACAAGCTGGTGAAGGGGAATTTCACCCTGTGGAAGGCTGCAAACCCCCAGGGAGAGCAGGAGGCGTCTGGCAGCTTGCTCCTACAAAGCTCTCCATTTTCTGTTCTTTAAAACACCCAGCACCTCCAACAATACCTGAGCGTGACCACTCGCACAGAGCTCTGCAAGCTTAACACGCTGCATCACTTAGGCTAAAAATGCAATGGACTTTTTTGCTGGGATGAATCCCAGTTGGTTCACACTTCCCAGTATGCCCAAGTGGCTCCGGCAGGAAATGAATCCTCGTGTATCTCGCCGGAACCAGGGCACTGATTCAGTGCAGACAGAGAAAAGGATTTTCCCCACTCAATCGCCAGCACCAAGTTTTCATTGGTGGTCCCAGCTCCAGGAATTTCTCAGCCCTGGAGCCGCTGTGTGAGCTCCAGCAAGTCCCTGGAACCAGGACACACCTACCAGCACTTCTGAAAAATGACATGAATTAAATTGTCAGATGGATCAATGGCTAAACGAGGTTGGATGGGAGGAAGGGAACATGTTTCCCTCCTCCCTGGACGAGGTGAGGTGAGAGGGGTGCCCTTGAGCTGCTTTGGCTCCCTGGGACACAGAAATTCCCTGACTGCCAGAGGAGGTGCCATGCTCCCTCCCCTGATTGCGTCCATGCAAAACTTCTGCTGCTTCCAAATGAAACAAACACACAAGGGTTATTAACTAATAGAGCACATTTGCACTAATGACTCCTCAGAGTGGCCCTACAAGGCAGGAGTATGTGTAAAAGGGAAAGCAAAAGAAATATCAGATTGTTTACCAGGCTGTTAAATTAATGACTTCCAGGTTATTAATTAAAGGCTCAAGGAGAGGATCTCCCAGGGAAGGTTGTGGAGGATTAGTGCTGTTCCTCTGCCTGTGCCAAGCTGCATTCCCAGCTGATGACACAGCCTGTGGAGAGAGCACAGCTCTGCCTCTTATAGTCGATGCTCATGAGTCATAAAAAATATGGAGAGCACTATAAATTCTGGTTCTGCCTCTCTCTCTCAAGATATGTAAAACAACCATGTAAAAGAGCTATGAAAGCTGTCCTCTCAGCCTTCAAAGCCTTGTTTAAGCAGCACTGTATGATTCCCCTTAATACAATTGTCTGGAAGTCTAAACTTTGGTAATTATTTCAAATGAAAAGGAACAGCAGGAGGCTCGGTTGAAGGGAATATAAACAATTATCACTTGCACGAAGGCTATGCCAGTTATGAAATAAACTTGAATGGGTTTGCTCTTGAAAACACTGAGCTCTAAATTAATTATCTGACAGAGTGAGCCCCCCAGCTGTGTATCAGAGCCTGTGAGAGTCACACAGGGGGTGCAGCAAAGAGGGGAAATGGGAACCAGCACAGAGACCTGTCCTGGGAGCCGTGGCTGCCCTGGAGCCCTGGCAGTGCCCAAGGCCAGGCTGGAGCAGCCTGGGATGGTGGAAGGTGTCCCTAAATACAAACCTTGGGGTCCTTTCCAACCCAAACCATTCCAGGATTCTGTGAGTCTGTGTGATGCCCCGATAAGTTCCTAATAAATCTGGAAATGGTGTGGAGACCAAAACTCTGAATAGCACCCTGCCCATCACTGCCTTTGCCCCTTTGCAGCCCACAATGTGTTCTTGAATCTCCAGCATTATTACAGTGGCTTTTTAACAAATTTAAAGTTATTTTCTCTTCTTGCCAATGGTATTTTGTCTCAATGGCAAAAAAACCCCAATTTCAGCAGGTGTTGAACTAGGGCCTCAGAGTGAAGGCATAAAAAAATGCAAAAAGGTGAAAAGCATCGGTGATAAATCTGGAGAATCATAAAGATAACCAACAACTGCCAGAGCTGATGATACTTTTATAGGTAACAGGGAATTTCACACTGAGATTCACATAATCAGTGCCCCAAAATTCCACACAAATAACCAAGATTGTGATGTTTGCTCCTGAATACAGTCCATGGCACAATGCTCAGGAATGGGGCAGGCAGGGACGCAGAAGCTGCTTCTTCAGGAGCAAAGGGAGATGCAGTGCATGCTAAGCAGCAGGAAATGGTAATCCTCTGCCACTTCACATGCACAATCTTAGAGCTGTGACAAGTGCACACTTAAAAACCAGAAGAAATATGGTCTAAATATATATTTTATAGCTGGCTTTCATCTTTATCTTCACATTTCATTGCCGGAGTTTATATTCAAAGCATAACATAACACCAAGAAAGAAAAAAAGAGTGTTGCTACAAGAAAAGGAACTCTGCCTTCTCATCTTTCTTCCTCCCTTTTTTTAAAAACCCTTCTTTAAGATTTCAATTTGCAGCCCTGATTTATTCCGTCCCGGGCAAGGGAAGGAAACAGATCCACACGAGCTCAGAATCTGGCCTTGAACACTCCAGCTTGACAAAGCAGTGTTACTGATCCCTGAATCCACTGTCGCCCTGCCCAGAGGGGAGAGGAATTCCTGATTTATTTGCATTTCCAAGTCACTGGTGTTGGAGCAAGAGCTGGAAATGTCCTGCAGGTCTTGCCACCCTCTCTGCCCACCATGGGCACCTTTCTTTCCTTTCCTCTGCTTGTCTCAAACTCCAACACAACCCCAATCTCTTGGGGTGTGGGAAGCCACAGAACAAGAGGTCTCACTCTTTGCAAGGTGGGGAGAGGAGGATTTTCCAATCTGTGTTTATATATTGAGGTCAGTGACAGTATTTTAGAAGAGCCCTGTGATGCTCACAGTGACCCAGGTGGATTAAGGGTCTAACCCAGGGACAGGCAGATTGTGCACAGCTACTTCCCCACAGTTAATTAATTTAAAGAAGTCACACAGCAAAATTTTCTCATTGATTTACAAGCCCCCCAAATTCAACACCAAAAACCAAAATCCGTCACTTGAAAGCAACCTGGGCTGGCAATTTGCAAACAAATCAAGTTTGAACATCTCAGGGCTTTCCAGCTTCTCAAAGGGTTTTTTAGGAACCACACTGAGCTCCAGGCTGCAGGTCCTCAAATACCTACCCATTTATTTTTATGAATGGCAGCTGTATCCTGACTGGAGCACCCACAGGTTAGTTTTGCACTTGGACAGGTACAGAGATCAGGATTACAAAAGATCCATACTCATCACAATGTGCAAAATGTCCCCCACAAAAGAAAGCTGCACCTAACTTGCCCATGTTCTTTTAGAAAATTGAGAGGGTTAAATCTTTCCAAGCACTTGGTCCCGATTCTCTTTGAGTCCTTGCAGGTGCCAGCAATGGGATGCAGGTCCTACACAGACGGGAGCAGAGAAAACCCCACACCTGAGTGATGGCTGCCACTCCCTGAGCCCTCTGGGCTTACCTGCACAGTTGATCACACCAAACCCTCCCAAAACACTTTCCACTTCTCAGGAACTTCAGGCATTTTCCAACCTGCACCAAACCCTGGGTCCAAAGCCAGCTCCACTAATCTGTGTCCCTGTGGGAACACGAGTGCCAGCCCAGGACAATGCCACACTGGGCACTGCAGCTTTTCCATGACTGTCAGCATTCCCCCACATTATTTCCACTGGTTCCTAAATTCCTTTAAAGCACAGAAATGGAGCCAAAAGCCTCTCAATGCCCACATGAACCATCTCCTGCCTGGCTCTCGTCTCCCCAGGAGGAGGGATGAGGCTCTGGAATAACACCACTGATATTACCTGACCCAGAGCTCCTGTGCTGCAGGCATCTGGCACACACCAAGCCCTCTGTGTCCCTAACAGGGTGTGAGGATAAAAGCTGAAGCCAAACAGATGGTCTTCAAAAAAATCTTCCCTAAAGTGTTCTGTGTACTAAAACATCACTTACCCAAACTCTCATCAAACTTGGCTTGATTTGTGAATCGCGAGCCAAGTTTGGAAGAAAAATATTCAGCTGGAAATATGTGGGGGGGAAAGGAGGGTTGGTTTTTTTTTTTTGCTGCACTTAAATAATATAAAATGAAACCACTTTGTTCAAACCTTAGAAATATTTAAGGAAAATAGAACCCAACCCTTGTGTGTTTAAAGCAAGCGCTGAGGTGGGGGGTGGTAATCAACACAGAACACAAAGTGCTGAGCACATGAAAAAAGAGAAGTGGAAGGACAACTGGAGCTCTAATGTATAATGACCTATCAACACATGCTGTAATGCACACAAAATTTCAGGGGAGGAGGAAATCACATCTGCAGGGAATATGGGCAGCCATTGTTTGAAGCCCAGGGTGATGTTGCACAACCCTTGAGGGCCTGAGCCTGCTGCAGCATTTTCTCCTCAGCAGCAACAACTGGACACTCAAAATAGCAGCCACTAAGATTGGCAAGTGAATCTTAAATATAGTTAATAAAAGAATTCCAGTAAAATATTCCCACTGAAAATCATACATTTTCTGAATTGAAAAACAAAAAAAGATGCCAGAAGAAATGTTAACAACCCCAACTAAACAAACAGCACCGCACAGTTGTACAAATTGAGGTATTTCCATAGCAGCTTCTCTTAAGTATCTATATTTTATTTTTCAAATGTTCTTCCCTATACAAGATGCTGACAGGCCAAGGGGAAAAAGTCCCCAAGTTGTGCTCAGGTTGAATATTAGGGAAAAATTTTTCACTGAAAGAGTGGATAAGAATTGGATGAGGCTTTCCCAGGGCAGTGCTGGAGTCTCCATCCCTGAGCCCTAAAGAAATGACTGGATGTGGCACCCAGGGCTGTGGTTTAATGGATAAGGTGGTGCCCAAAGGTTGGACTCGATGACCTTGGGGGTATTTTCCAGCCTAAAGGATTCCATGATTCTACAGAAAGTGTTGGCACCAGCATGGGCATTTTTAAACAGGAAAAAGCAACAACATTTCTGAAATGGTGCCACCATGAAATCCTGGCCTTGGTTTCACAGAGCTTTGACTTGAGTTGGGGAAGGTGGAGAGAAAAATTGACCTGTCCAGTAAATGATCAGTTCTCTCCAGACACAAACCCCTTAATTTATATTTGGGAACCCCCAAATTCTTTACATATAATTTAATTACATATCTGTATTTAAAATTGGGGTTTGCCTGTCACTAATTGAACTTTCCTAAGTTTACACCTAAACACCTAATTCACGAGATGTCCTTGAAAAAGCACATCCCAACTGTATTAAAATAAAATCTGGTTAAAGATAAGCATTTTTTCTCTTTTTTTCCCCTCAGTAAATGGAATTTCCTCACTGCTGCTGAGCAGTCCTGTGTGTTTGTGCCATTAGACTGTGTGAATTATCTCACATTTTTTGCACAGTGCACGGGCCCTCAACGGGAAAGTCATTAGCTTAATAATCACTGCTGACAGATTCCAAGTGAGAGATTCCAACAGATACTGCAGCGACTCCTGGGGTAAATAAAAGGACAGGTTTATCTCCAAGATGGGAGAGAAGGCTGCACTAAATGATGAGTGTGCTTTCCCAGGGACTAATTGTTAAGCAGGAGTATTTACAGTGAAAGGATGGGGGAATGGGGCCATCATTGCCAGGCAATTATCTGTACACAAATAACTTTAATCCCTTGGCATTTTTATAGCCACTCCATTATTTATTTTACCATATATCCTATTGCAATACCATTCCCCTCTTACAAGTACATACTTTTTTTGACTTCATATACAATTAAATAAAACAGAGGAACACTTTGAAACGAGTTGAAGAACAATAGATCCCATTTAGCCATCAAATACAGCAGTATTTAACTTTTGTGCTTTTGATCAATATTTATGTGACAAGCTATTCATTACTCTTCTCCTCTACCACTGAAGCTGTTGTTCTTCCCACAGCCTGATGTGCACTTTTGTGTATTTAATTTATAAGTTTCCATGGAAAAGAAGTATTCAAAGGGAAAAAAAAGTGCTGATACAGCACGTGGATCTTTCTACCAAGCCACAAATCTTTTCTAGTGTTCATCTTAAACTGAAAGTAATTCTGGGAAACAAATTAACGATATAAATCACATTATCATTACTCACAGGGTGATACTGGGTTGTAACTCTCTCAGAGAGCTCCAGTGAGTAGCTAAAAGGCCTCTCTCTATATGGAGAATGCCTGTTTCTAATTAAATAATCTAAAAATAGAGTTGCACATACATCTAGGACCAAGCCATCTGTGTTATCTCTCCAAGATAAGCCATTCTACACCCACTCTGATATCCCTTTCATCACTGCACAGATTCAGAACTGGGCCTGGCCCTTCTCTCCTATTTAGGAAGGGACAGAGGAGAAGAAGGAACAATTTTAATCCGGACAAGATTTTTTTGAAAGTCAGAGCCCTTGTTTGGAAATATCTTTTCACACCTACTTGTGTCAATCAACAACGTGATCCAAAGCCACGTCCTGCCAGCAGTGGCAGTAGTCAAGCAGGATTTCTCCATGGAATACTTTCCCAATCCAGCAAGAAAAGCTGTTTCTAATTGGCTCTCTGGGCTTTTTACATTGTTTTTGCTTGGTTTTTTCCATTTTTTTTTTTTTTAACTACTTAAAAACTTTACTTTTTCCCTTCCTCATTAAGATAATTTAAAGAACATAAAAAGTGAGCTGGAATCAAACTGGACCTGAGTTAAAAGGTTGGGTGAGGGATTCCCAGGATACATTTGGTGACAATAAACAACAAACTCTTCATACTTCCAGAAGGAGATAAAGCCCAGCCTTTTTTTCCTAAGTGCAGCTTCCCATATCGTTCACGAATGTCTTGGGGGAAAAAAGGAGCAAAGCTTATCAGGGCCTGTCGAGAAGGGGAAACAATCTCAGAGCCAGGGGCAATCCTGCCCTGGTTAGGGATGGGGGAGCAGAGTGTGAAGGGAGAGCCCCAGTCCCAATCCAGCACAGGGATGGAATCTGGGGGTCTCCCATTGGATAATTAAGCCCAGATAATGCCTCAGGCTGCAGCCAGCACAGCAACATTATTTCCACTGGTCCCTAAATTCCTTGCTGTCAGACTGTATTTACCAAACAAACCTTTGGAGCGTGCTTGCCCCTCCCTCTCAGTTCTCTTTGTGCTGTTGCATGACAGAATCTCAAGCAATTAAATTGCTCTTATTTCACTTTAAACTTTCTTTTCTGCCATCAGAAAGAAGAATGCATCTCTGCAGGAAAAAGGTATTCATTTCAACCAAAACCCTTATCCGTTTCTTAAATTAAATAAGCAGCAATTTCAGATATGTGGCAACAACTATATAAAAACACTCTTATAGGGTGAAAGTGCATTAAATTCCCCCTACAGCCTTTAAATTGTTGCACACCTCAGAATAAACAAATAGGCAAAATGAAGACTGACCTTTGAATAAATGCCATGCACTGGTCTCCACTGCTCTCCATTCAGAAGGAAGGGAATTGTTATCTCATAATCTTTGGCCTGGTCCTTGGACAGCTGCAGCCTCGGGAACTCCACTTTGCTGCCCACATTCTCACCTAAGGACAGGGAGAGGCACTTCAGGTTAGCTGGGAAGAGCATCTGGCAAGGGGAACATTGGTACTTGAGGGACTTGGCAGCATATCCCAAAGGAAATAATTCAGGAAAAGGATTGAACATGGAACTCGTAATGTCAGAGTCAAAACCTAGAGGAATTTCAGAGGGAACCTGTGGAATCAGAGGGGATTAGATTGTGGCAGCAGAAGACAAAGACTGCACATTAAGAGTGGAGGTATCAGGATGCAAGGATATCATCATAGAGGATGAACAGTCCCATTAGTAGGGAAAAAAGGTCTGAAAGAAAGAGAATGTAAACTCATTGAATAACACTCTACTCCTTCACAGGCAGATGAGTTCCACTCATACCACCAGGTCAAAAAGCTGTTTGCATGCATCATTTATCAAGTGGTTTTGCTCTCCCTAAACACATTAATGGCATTGTGCCTGTCCACTATCACAGGACAGGAGCTGGAAAAATAACTGAGAATAAATCAAAGAGAAGACAAGGATGGCCTCCAGGTGCCACAGGATAGTCAAAACTCTGCTGGGGTTTGCCACACTCTCTGTGCTCACCTAATGCTCTCATGAAGGATGAAGAGTCATATTCTGAGCAGAATTAGCCCCATTTAATCACTGTCAGGATTAGTTTAAAAACATCTGTGCTGTCATTATGGCTAAGCCAATGTGAGCAGAAATAAAATCTGGTATTTTTCAACGTGCTTTTAAAAATACAACACTTGACCTGAAACACATCAAAAAACAAACAAAACAACAACAAAAAAACCCCACCAAAATCAAAACAAAACCCAAAAAATCCAAACAAAAAAACTACTTCACAAGATAAAAGATAAAATATACCGGAGAGAGGAAAGTTGTTTGCTATACAGAGTTCTTACACCCCTTTAATGCAGCCCAAGTGACCGAGGGCTGGGAGGACACCGTGTCAGCCCTTAGAAGAGATGATCCAAAGCCGGCCCAAGATTTGGTTGTCCCCTGGGGAGGCACATGAGACACCATCTCATCAGCCTGGCAGGGTCCAGACAGAACCCCAAGCCTTTATTCTCATTATCAGGCAGGAAGCTCCCTGCTCAGAACAGCAATTTATGAAGCATATCTCAGCAACATGAGAAGGGTTTGGCTCCAGCCCTGCTCTCCTTTCTCCTTGGCCCACTTAAGCAATCTCAACCACACCAATTAAACGACTCAGGCCCTTCTAGGATTCTGTGGGATTTGCATTCTGGAAGTGTCGTGAGATCCAGGTTTTCAGAGCCCCTTGGAGGCTCCTTATCCTCCCGTGGATGTGTTGTCTGCACCATGGAGCTGCCATGGGGATTTCAGGAAACATCAAAGCCTCTCTGATACTCCTCCATGGGCCTTCCCTGACCACTCTGCAGAGCATGAACCTCCCAGCATTACCCGAAACAGCAGAAAAAAGGGAGGGGATCAGCATTTGTGCACAGATGGGTTATTCCCTAAACAGACAGCTCTGGAAGTGCAGCAGCTATAAAAACACAATGGGAGAAGGGAGGAAAATCCACACAAAGTGTGGTTCAGTTTTGCCACTCCTCCTTCTCTTCCATCCCAATGAAGTGATGCTCATGGTGCATAACAAAGCAAGGTTACAACGAGCAAATTTAATCTGCCACACGTGCTTATTTATCCGCTGAAAAAGCTCATTGTGCAGAAGTGTTGATAGTCTGGAGACAGCCATCAAGACAGGTTTATAGGCAGCAGTTATATCTTTATTGGAAAAGATAATTTATTTGGGGGGAAACAAAGCAGACAAGCTTCAGGGTTTGCAAATCTTCTGAAGCCACAGCATTTATAAAACACAAGATCAATTTCTGTCTAGCTGCTTTCCCTGAGCCAGATACTTGGCTGCTTATCTGAATGTTTTTATTTAAATTATTGGGTGTGATAAAAATCACAGCTTCCTGTGGAAGGCAGAGGAAGCAGTGCAGCCCAATTTTGGGCCTCATTCTGGAGATAATTTGGGCACATGCATTGTGCACTTGCTTAACTCCCAGCTGCCCTCAGTGTGATAGAAGCACAGCACGGAGCCTTTTGTATATCAAATAATGTTTTTCTCATGAAATTTCATTATATTTATGGGCTGGGTATATTTCTGAAAGACTGCAAAATAAAGAAACCTGTATAGCTGATAAATAAACTCTAACCCATACTTTAAATTTAAAAAAAAAAAAGGATGGGGAAGATAAATAGGTAAATCCTTTAAATAGGTTTTTTCTGCAGCCTGATTCAAAGAACAGGGGGCAGAAAATAAGGGATCATAATCTTATCTATGAAAATAAGAAAATAAGGGAAGCCTGGAAGAGCAAGGCACACTTATCCTGAGCAGGAGAGATCTGAAAGGCCACTGAGCAATGGCACATGGACATGGGGAGAGGAATATTCTACATCAGGAGGGGAAAAATCCCACAAAAAATATAAGGAGAGAGCCAGGCAAAAAAAAAAAAAAGCAGAAATAGTGCAGGAAACTTGGGGAAAATGGGATAAAACCAGGTGGGTACAAAGGTGGGATAATTCCTGGTACCCTGGAGAGCCTTTGGCCCTCTCCTGAGCTGGAGTCCATCCCAGTCAGGGACACTTCACCCACTCCTAGCACAGGATCTGAACAAAACCCATCCCCAGCTTCCCTCTGCTGGGTCTGGGACCCACCCCTGAGCACAAACCCAGGCTCCCAAAGGGCATCCTGGGGAAAGGAGCCACGGGATGAGCCCAACATCTGCACCAAGGAAGGGTTTCCATCACCCAAAACCTGCCCCAGCTCCCAGGGCTGCAGCTCCTCATGCACACAGAGCTGCTGGCATTTCCTCTCTGCCACTCTGCACCTCCCTTCCCCACCTTCAGGAGGGTTTCTTTGAAGCTGAACCATTAGAGTTGTTTGTGTTCCATTAATAATGAGGCCTCTTCCCTACAGGGACTCCTGGAACTACAGCAGTATAAATAGTGTAATAATTGAAATCAGGGAATTGAAATTTCGGTAATGTGTCACGAGAGGAGAAGAAAATCAGGCCATCTGCAACAGCAGAAAGTTAGATTAGACCCAGGTTTCCTATCTTTTGTGTCACATGCACCTACTTACTCACCTACTTATTTTCCATTCCAGTGAAATTCTGCCCAGCTCTTCCTGACGCAAGCTCGTCTCCCACTTTTTCACATGAAAACCTCACAGTTGTGTCTGTTTTCTATTTTCAGCCTGCACTGAAGGTAATGCTTTTGATCCACAAGCAGCCCACAAGCTGATGCAGTGCCCTTTATTCTCGTTTTTTTTTCCCCCCAGTAATATAAAAGCTACTTTGTACAAATAGTGAGATGAGTAGATGTTACCTGTCAGTGACTTTTGTGTGGCTTAAGTATTTTTCATCTGCCATGTACTTCTACAACTTTTCTGCTTTGCACAGTATCATACAAGGGCCTGTTGGCAAAGAAGTTGAGAATGGTTTTCATCTTTTTGCTTTTTATTTCAGTTCCTCCAAGCTGTGTGCAAAATAAACACTGAGCATGTGATGTGACATCTTTGCTTAGCGGCCACTGCCTCCTGAAACAACCCAGACACTCTCTAGATTTGCATTTACTTTAAATTAATAAGCTTTTAGTGAGGCAGGGCCATTTATTTGTCCTCATGACAAACAAAGAGGTGAACGCACCCAATGCTGAGTAGCTGTGGATAAAATGGGATTAAGTGCAAGGAAAATAGAGAAAATAGAGCGTGTCCCACTGAATGCACACCCCAGGCCTGCTGCCAGCGCCCCCCAGAACAGAGCAGGACAGGCGTCAGACCTGGGCTGGTTTATAAACAACATCCATCTCTAACACACATCTCTGCTCTGTAAATTTACAGAATTTACACAAGAGCCAAATGTGCTGCTGAGCTTCCTTCCATTGGGGATGGGCCTGTTCTGGTCCCACACAGCAACAGGGGTACCCAGAATGACGTGGGTCAGAGAATCCCACAATGGATTGGGTGGGGAGGGACTTCAAATCACCCAGTGCCACCCCTGCCATGGCAGGGACACCTCCCACTGTCCCAGGTGCTCCCAGCCCCAGTGTCCAGCCTGGCCTTGGGCACTGCCAGGGATCCAGGGGCAGCCCCAGCTGCTCTGGGAATTCCTTCCCAATATCCCATCTAACCCTGCCTTTTGTCAGCTTAAAGCCATTCCCTGGGTCCTGTCCCTCCATTCCCTGTGTCCTGTCCCTCCATCCCTTGTCCCCAGTCCCTCTCCAGCTCTCCTGGAGCCCCTTCAGGCCCTGCCAGGGGCTCTGAGCTCTCCCTGGAGCTGCTCCTGTCCAGGTGAGCATTCCCAGCTCTCCCAGCCTGTCCCCACGGGAGAGGCTCCAGGATTCCATCAGCCACGAGGTGCTCCAGGACTGACACAGCCCCAGAGCCCCACAAAAGCCCAGCCCAGCCAAGGTCCCAGTGATGCTGTGGGGTGTCCATTTCCACCCCAGACTGGAGCTCTGTCTCCTCACAATGTCCCCAAGCATCCCTCATGTCCCCCCCTTGAGCTATGAAAATTACAGAAATGGGGGAATAAAAAAAGATTAAATTAAATTATCCTTGTGTTACCTTTCCTACTAAAAACCAACTCTAAATCATAAGTCCCAGCCTGTCCTCGTTTTTCTCTGCAGCAAAACACCCAAAGCACTGGAATAATCCTTGGATTGAAAAGAACAATGGAACAGAGTAATCTTTCTGCAAACTGAAATCAGCTAACAATGGCAGTGCCCTGGCAGCCAGGAAGGACATCCTTTATCCATTTCCCTCCTCCTTTGCTTCAGCTTCCCAGTTCAGCTCTCAGTTTGTGGCATCCATCACCTGGCTGTGGAGGAAGGGATTTACCCCTGGCTGCACCCAGCGCTCCCTCACTGGGGCTGTGGCCACTCCTGGTACCCCCAGAGCCTCCACTGCTGCCTGGGGGCCCAGCACTGTAAAGAGCTTTATCCCCCCCCCAGGGGCTTTTCTCCCCTTTGGGATGATTCTTCTGCCACCCCCAGAAAAATTCCAACCAGAATTTTTTAATCCAAAATTCCCAAGCTTCCATACTGTATTAGCAGGGTCCCCAACATGCAGGAGGAACAACGAGGAGGACTCCATGAAATCACAAGGCTAATTAATTATTTTATTATTTACTATTGTATATATTTTATACTATGTTATTATTGTATTATATATTTTATACTATATTATTATACTATACTATAGTATATATATTTTATACCATATTATTACTATAGTATATATTTTACTTTATTATATAACATACATTATATATTATATAATATATTTATTATATATATTTCATACTATATTATTATTATAGTATATATTTTATAATTTATTATATATTTATTATCTATTTTATAATATATTTTTTATATATTTTTATAGTATATTATTATTATATTTTATACTTTATGATATATAATATATATTATCTATTACATAATATATATTATATATTTTTATACTATATTATTATTATGGTATATATTCTATATTACACTACATTACATCTAAACTGAAACTGCACAAGCACTCAACTGAACAAAATCTTGTGACTGTCTCCTGACCAACAGCTTCAGAGATTGGTCAAGAAAACAAAACACTCACACCAGAATCCCATCAAAGCCAATTCCTCCAGGTAAACAATCTTCCACACTGCATTCCACTCGTGCACAAACACAGCAAATGAGATAAGGATTGTTTTAATCATTCTCTTCTCTGCTTCTCCCATTGCTCCTCTCAGGTTCAGAGAATGTGAATCCCACACTTACACACTGAGAGGGGAGGACCAAGTCCTGTCCTTCAAGGTGGAACTGAATTGAGGAACTTTAGGAAGTTGTAGTAGTGAAACAGGATAAGTTTATGGAAATTTATGGAAGTGAAACAGGGTAAGTTTATGGAAGTTTATGGAAGAAACACAGTAAGAACTGGAAGCTGCCCACAAAGACAGCACCCACAACCAGGCAAGGGAAGGATTTCATCACAGCTCAGTAAGAACAGGTATTAGGATCAGTTTCTATTTTTATCAGCAACTTTTACTCAAGAGTCCTCCTGAAATCCAGTGCTCAGAGGTGGGATGTGACTGCAGAGAGGAATATTACAAAGAACACAATGACTTGCAGGCTGGAGCAAGGGGTTAAACCCAGGAGGGTTGCACCCTTAGGATTTCTGCTCCTACCACTGCTCTTCAAAGCAGGTGACACCGGAATGACCCACACATGGTACTGGGGATAACACTGCTAATGCTGCATTGAAATAGGTGTTTCCAGGAGCACCAGAGAGCCAAGTTAATCCTGAGAGCTGGTGGGAGAAGCACATCTGGAGTGCTGGGGGCATTTCTCCTCACCTGCACTCACAAAAGATGAATTGAGCCTGGAGCTGGTGGCTTGGAAAAGCTGCCAGGGAGAGCAGGGAAGTGGAAAGTCTGAATTACAAGAAGGGAACTAGAAGAATTATTTTACATAATGTAGAAAACCAAAGGTGACAGGACCCCTGATTGTCCCTCAGCTCCCTATGCCTTTTGGTATTTATCTTGCCAGTGCTGATACATTTAGAGATGGCAGGAGTATAAAGTGCCTACACATAAAGTGAGATGGGATTCCAATCTAGAATTACACAGAGGATCACATCCAGCTCTTGTCCATCAAAGAAAGCAAAAAGAAAAGAAAAACCAACTTGTTTTAAATGGAAATTGTCAACATTAGGGGTCAGATTATATCATGCCAAAAGAAGTGTCAGTTATCCAGCTTTGTGGCCAAGGTCTGGGGATGTGTGATGCCAGTCCTCTATTTCACTCCACCTTCCAGCAAAAGCCAGAACATCACCCAAGTCAAACATTATCCAGGCACAGGCTGAAACCACCTGAAATGGTGCCTGTTGTGCCTGAGACAGGAAAAACAAATTGGCACTTAATAAAATCACAGAATCGCTGAGTGGTCTGGGTTGGAAGGGACCATAAAGCTCAGCCCATTCCATCCCTGCCATGGACAGGGAACCTTCCTCTGCCCCAGGTCGCTCCAGCCTGGCCTTGGATGCTTCCAAGGATGGGAATCCACAACCTCCCTGGGCACTAATATAAAAGAAAAAATAAGCAAACTGTAATTGTATCTCATAATAAATGTGCAAATGCTAGAAAATTAACCAGTACCAGATTTCCAGTGCATAATGGTAAAACAAAGCCAGCCCTGAGACTTGCACAGGGTCAAAGAATCAACAGCTTAAATTTTACATCAAAATTTTGATGTAATTTTACACCCACCAGCTGAGGACACAGACACCCTCTCAAAAGAAAGGACAAAAATCACCACATTGATAAGGTGCTTCCCATTATCTCACTTCCAGCACTTCCACAGCCTCATAAAAGGCAGCACAACACCAGACTCTGCCCTCCTTTATTTATAAGCACAAAAGCCTGGGCAAGATTTGACTGTGCATAAGTAAAACTCTTATCTCTTGCAGTAAAGTTTTTATTAGTTCAAAATCATGAATTATTTTCTCAGCTAACCTTTGCTCCTCTAAGGGGCACATTGATTATTTCTACAAAACCCAGGAAAATTAGTCCTTTCATGGCCTGCTTGGAAAATAAGCCATTTAAAAAAAAAGGAAAAAACTACACACAAAGTTTTACTTGTTTTCTCCCTTCTCCCAAATTCCCAAACCCAAGACCTCAGGCATTTAAGCACAAGTAACCCTTGGAAAGTAAATAATTCCATGGATCTTCTTGAGCTGGAATTTTGCCTTTCTTTCACACTGCAGAAATTACAACTCGTGTACAAAAATTTTTCAAACACGAGAAGTCAGCAAAGGTCTTTGATGAGCCTGAGGAGAGGCAGCAGCAGGATGACTCCATGCATTTCTGAATTTAATTTTCTGTTCTTTTGGCTTCCAATGGAAAAAGATCCCATCTCCAGCTTGATGGGTCTGTGCAGATGAAGCTCTGCAGCATCACCAGGCAGCTCCAGGATGAGGAATGGAGGGTTGAGATTCCCTGATCCCCATTAACTGAACAGCACCAAAAACATGGCTTTCAATATTTGGGGTTTCTAATTCTCAGATCTACCTCCTGTCATCACTTGCTCAGGCAGTTACTCCTTTCCTGAATCTGATTCTGCTGATGAAATAATCAGTGACAGGGAACAGCCCTCTGCCCCCTCCCCCAAGAAATCCCACAAAATGCCTGGAATCTGTCATGTGTTCAACATCTCAATGTGGACACGGCAGGGAAAGCCGAAATCTGGAGGTGACTTTGCTGCTCTCCTCCACCAAACTCTCCGTGGTCAATGCCCCTGCCCCAGCAGCTGAACAAACTGACGACACAGAGAAAGACAAAAAATAGAGAAAGGGGGGGGACAAGAAAAGGAAAACTAAAATATTCCTTGTGGGACATACCCCCTAAGCAGTTGGATCATCTTAATCTTCAAGCTTCTGTAATACAACTGTTGGAAGGCTCCAAGTCTGAGCACAATAAAGTGCTTTATTCAGGGAACCATATGACTCCATCAGTCATTCAAGCACATGTTTGGCACAGATTGAAAGTGAAAAGCAAGCTAAGGCAAATATTTCAGAACTGAACTTGTCTTCCTAACACACATGGTTTATATATTGGTGTAATATCTATATAACTTTTCAGTTCTCATCTAGAGTAATGTCATGGCTGAAGTACAAAATGATGGCTCTGCACCGGGCGTTTCTCAGCAGATAACACATGCCAAAAAGCCATTTAGTAGAAAATTAAAAGGGAGCTATCACACTTGACAGGTCCAAAAAAAAACCCCTAAAACCAAAAACACAGAATAAAACCAACCAGAAAAAAAAAAAAACCAACCAAACTAAAAATAAAACAATAAACCCAAAAAACCTGGAAAAACCACCAAAAAACCCAAACAAAGAAAAAACAAACAAAAAAAACCAACCAACCAACAACAAAAAAATCTACAAAAATAATAATATTTAAAAAAAAAACAAACAAAACTGACAAAACAAAAACCCAACAACCTATAAAAAGAGTTTTGTTCCATCCTAATTCCTGAAAATCTCTTTCTCCAATCAGGATGCTGCACCATCCCTCACTGGAGAGCTGCAACCACCCCTGGCCAGGCAGCTCCTTCCTCCTCGAGTGCCTGAGATGTGTCTGCCCTGTTTGCAGATGAAATATCGCTCATCACAGAGCAACTCCTGCTGATGCAAATGCGATTAAAGCAATCTGGGCAGAGCACAGTGTGATTAAAGCATAAGTAATGGCAGGAGGATTTGGGCCCTCATTATACAAAATACATATTGAAATGCAGTCAAGGAGAGAAGCCAGTATATCTCAATATCCTCCCTGTTCTCCAGAACAAAATGTGACAAGTGGAGTTGGGAGAACAACATTTGCCATTGAGTGCAGGAGGGGGCAGGGAGCCTGCAGAACGTTTCAAATAACCCAAACCCAGCTTTATGATGTGTATGGAATATGTACAGGGATATATTTGGGAAACAGCTGTCCAGCCTCATTTGGGATGCCGTTATGTTTGACTGAGGAATTACTATTCAGGACCAGTCCAAAGACAGAGTTGTCTTTTTTTTTTTTTTTTTCCCCTAGAAGAGAACATTTTAAAATATAGAGAAATAAAGCCGTGAAGCTCTGCAGGAAAGGGAATTCCAGCACAGTGGGTCATGGGGGAGGACTGAGAGGGTCCCCCCATGGAAGAGCTCAGGGCTTGGAGCTCACAGAAGAGGGCAAGCCAGAAATGCAAGATTCCAACCCAAAGGAGCTCTGGAAAGTCCATGACACAGCAGCTTAGGAGAACTACTGTCCTCCTGCTGCAAATCCTCTTTTCCTGCTTCTTTTCCAAGCCCTGATCCACACTGTATCAATTGGCCCAGCCTTCCCTCTGGTAAAAACGGGCAGGACAGGGCTCATAATGGATGAAAATCCCCAAGGGTTGCACAGCACCTTTCCCACAGGTATTCCCTGGCTGCCAGAGTGAAGGATGGCCCATCTCAACTCTGGGACACACTGCTTGTTCCTAAATTGCTGCTTCTTCCCCAAAGAGCCCCACAGCTCTTTGTTTTTGATTATGAACTCAGCCTTGCACCCTTCTGTACCAGCCAAAAGCACTTACTGAGGCAGAGAAATAATAACCTGTGCTTTACAAGCACAAGGAATCCACCCCGCTCCAAGGGCAGAGAAAAAGGTACTAAATATATCTTCACTTCTCAGCAATGAGTCCACATAATTATGTGAAAATCCAGGTCCAGTGCTCCTCTCCAACTCCTCCCCTCCAAAGCCTCATGAAAGGCTACTTTCAACTGAGTCAAGTTCAAATTACTCCCCAAAATACCATTTCCTCTTGGTCTTTCAGAAGGTACAGTGCAATCCCTCTCTGCAGTGATTTACTTCAGCAAGGGCAGGGAATCCTCAGCACAGGGAAACGAGGGATGTTCCTGGCTGTGTACAACCAGCACAGGAGAGCACCAAGGAGTGGGAGCTGGAGCTGTGCTCCTCCCAGGCACAGACCATTGTGGCATTCATATTGTCTGGAAAAATCCCTCCATGCAGGATTTTGCTCCTGGGAAGCTGGGAAGCCTCAGAGAAAAAGGGAAACAATAATTGCCTGATTTGTTTCTCCTGTGTTTTGCTGCTTTGGAAGGTGTTTGCAGATTGTTTCATTGGATTCTGATGTGAATTGTTTTGTCTCATTGGCCAACTGGGGCCAAGCTGTGTCAAGACTCTGGAAGGAGTCACAAGTTTTCATTATTGTCCTTTTAGCCCTCATTAAGTATCTTTTCTGCATTCTTTAGTATACTTTAGTATAGCATTCTTTAATACAGTATCATAAAACAATAAATTTGCTTTCTAAGAACATGGGGTCAGATTCATCATTCCTTCCTCATCTGGGGAACCCCACAAATACAACAGATCATTCCTTCAGATTTCTCTGGGAATCACAGCACACCCAGCTGGGGTGAGCTGCAGTGTTAATTTAGCTGAGCAGGCAGGGGATGTGATTTGTAGCTCTTCCCCAAGCCTAGAAAAGGAGCTGCTGGATTGAGTTTATATCCAGGAGTTTATGTCCAGGAGTTTTTATATCCATCAGCAGTTTATATCCACCAGGATTTTATGTTCATCAGGAGTTCCTTTTTGGGTGGGGAATACCTGATCCTCACATCACACAACAGCAGGCAGAGGAAAATGAGCTGCACCTGTTCCAGCACAAGCTCTCTTCTGGTTTTTAAAACATGAATGAAAAGATAACGTGGAGTTTATGTTAATGTTATGGTTAATGTTCTTGAAGCCACCTCTGCTGCTCAGAATTACGAGTGTGACCTTGCACAAAGTGTCACCGTGGGCCCCGGGTCGCTCTGTAACTCCTGACTGTCACACATTCCACCAGCAATGAGCTACAGGAGTAAAGAACATTTATTTTTATGGTTTCTTCAGGGCAGGATATCTCCCCAGGTCACTACAACAGCTCTGCTCATCTGCTCTGGTGCTGCAGAAAGGATTTTAAATGCCAGCACGGGACATGAGCACCAGGCTGTACAAAGGAGTTGGGTCCATGGAGGGGAGGGAGTTTATCCCAAAGGAGGGTCAGGCATAGAAACAAGGAAAACACAGCATGCAGAGGAAATAGCTCCTTCTTCCTGAAGTGTCAAGATTTAAACTAAAGGAGGAGAGATTTAGGTTGGATATCAGGAGGAATTTCCTCTCTGTGAGGGTGGAAAATGGCTGGGCTGGAATTCCCAGAGCAGCTGGGGCTGCCCCTGGATCCCTGGCAGTGCCCAAGGCCAGGCTGGACACTGGGGCTGGAGCACCTGGGACAGTGGGAGGTGTCCCTGCCATGGCAGGGATGGCACTGGGTGGGATTTAAGGTCCTTTCCAACCCAAACCATTCTGCATTTCAAAATAAATCTGCAATGATCCTATCCTTTCACCTTGGTGTTCATCCAAATTGTGTATGAGACTTACTCAGGAGGCAAGAGATGAAGAAATAAACCCTCATTCTTTTGGGATGCTCACCTCATGCATCAATGCCCACATCAAATGCAAGGGCAGATTTTAACCTGGAGATCCTTTAGTGATCTCCAGCTCCCAAAGGAACACGGCTGAGGAGCTGTGTCCATCCCTGTGTGCTCCAGAGGGACCCAGTGAATTTATCCCCAACTCTCTCTACCATCACAGTGCTCTCAGTGGCAGAAAAGGAATGGAATATGAACTTCAATAATAAGGACTGAATTATCCTCCTCACATCTTCTAAGTGTTGAATTAGCAGGGGATCTCCAGCACAAACCATCACTCCATCAGTGCTGCTGGATAAAAACTGCTCATGCTCAGCTCCAGGCCTGAGCAGGCCCATATAATCCCCTTACTAAATGATAAAATCCAGATTTTGTAATTAATTTTTTTTTTTGCATAACTATAGCAAAACAATTCCATAAATGCTTGAATTTGTTGAAGTTTGTATCTTCATATATTCTTTCAGAGGTAAGTAGTCACACATGAGGTTTATTTTTCAGTTGCTTGCAGGATTAGAACACATTTAAAAGAAGCAAGAAAACAGCAAACTTGCACCATTGTCAGAAGGAGGTTTTTCACTTAATGCACATGATATATTCTATTAAACTAAATTTCCATGGGCTGACACAGTTCCTCTTGAAAAAATACCCCAAAATAAATGAGTAAAAGATACTTTTGTGCCAAATTCTGCATCCAGCTTTTCCTGCCTTGATGTGCATTATCCAGCATGGCTAACAGGCCATGACACATTTCACTTCTTGCCTTATTACATCATAGATTTGGGACAAGAAAGAATTTGTTCTTCTAATCACTGCTTTTAGCAAGTTGACCTTGTGAAAGGACAATTTCCTGCCTCCAAACCCTTGCTTATCCTGGCTCCAGGTCATGGAAAGCAGCAAATTCATTTGTATGGGGTGTAAAGTATTAGTGGAACAACCTGAAGGGATTAAACAGATTAATTTCTGATTAGATTATGCAGTTCAAGTCACTTGATACCAACTTAGTCTCAAAATCCTGCCTGAACCCTAAAAAGAGAAGGGTCAACATGCTGGAGAAGGGCTTTACTAAGAAACAATCCCTCCTCTTAGTTAGTGGGGTGGCAAAAAGATAAAAAATTGAATACATGTGAAGCACTTTGCTCTGTGTTAAGCAGAAAACAAAAGGGATTTTGGACTGCACTGCCCTGTGGGGAATCAACTGCTGCCCTCAAACTGTGGGGTTTTAATTTAGTGGGTCACAGATCTGCCCTGGAGACTCAGCAGGACCTAAGAGAAGCCTCTGCAGGTGTGATTCAGGGATGGAGCACTCCAGGACTGTGCAGATGATGTGCTTTTGTCCGGGGACAAACTTGAGGAGCTGCTTGAAACACAAGTGCAAAGTGCAGGCAGTGGGGAGGGCAAGGTCCAGGGGATGTGCAGTAAAACACAGGAGGTTGTAAAGGAAGGAAAGTCACCAGAAAAAGGGATTAAATATAAAAATCCCTGCAATATGGGCAGCCTGGCATCCTAAGCAGGATGGGATGGTGTGAGGCAGAGCTGGGGACAGCCTGCTGGCGTGGCAGGGTCTGGCTGGACAACCCAACAGCATTCTGGATTTCCAAACACCTTAAAAATGCCCATTCCTGGATTATTGCAGCTCTCACAGCACAAGTGACGAGAAACCCACCCCAAGAGCCCAGCAAGGCTGCTCAGGGCTCACCCTTCTCTGTGCCACAGCACAAAGGGAGGCTCAGGAACACAAAATCCCAGAGCCCAGCTGGACTCCTTGGCCAGGCTGCCCTGGCAGTGTCAGATCTGCTGGAAGCACCAGGGATAAATCTGTCATGAGGAGGAGATGTGAGGTCTGGGGAAGGCTGGGGGAGGAACAAATAAACCTTTATATGATGTGGAAACCCAGGGCACCACAGGGAATATTCCTCTGTCTGCTCTGGGGTGCCCTGACCCCCAGGGCAGCACTGATTTTAACTCTCATTCATGGAGAAAGTTTCCCAGACTTCAAGATAGACTGGAACGCACAAAAGTGTGAAACAGATTATAGAGAGTAGTGCAGGTGCATCACTTGGTGAGAAATTGAGGGTTTGGGATTTTAGTGTGTTGTGGATGGAAGCAAGGTGGAGGGCACAGGGTGCCATCCTGGGTTTCTTCTTCTTCCTTCTTCTTCCTCCTTCTCCATGGGTTTGGGTGGCATTTTGTGATTGGGCAGAGAAGTCCCCATTGCAGCTCTTTGGGATCGGTTATTGGGTTAAAAGGGAAAATAATCCAGGTGTCAGTTCTGAATTGGATAGTTCAGTCTTAAAGACCTCGGAACAAGAGATTGTTGCCATTTTGTGCCTTCTAATGAAACCCTGCCCAACTCACAGCAGTGAGGCTGTTTTACTGACAAGAAATAATGAACACCTGAGTCTGAACAGGAATTACTGTCTCCAGTGCCTTCAATCCAGACCCAGAGAAACCCACAACTGGTACCCTTACAACATGAGTTGAGCCTTTTCAGAACGGAATTTCACGATCACGGGTGGTGAGTGAGGGCCTTGGTGGGAATAACAGATAAATGGATATCTTCAGTGGGATAAACAGATAAACACAGCCCTGGTCTGCTGCAGTCACCCTCAGGCCACCTGAGAAATCCCCCTGGGGCTCACAGGATGCAAAACCACCCAAAACACAGCCTGGCAGCCATGAGTTCAAGGATGCTCTTGGTATTTGGATCAGGACCTTTCCAAAAACCCCAAGCAGAGCAAGAGATGAGGCCCCCAAGGGAGCAGCAGTGCAGAACCTGTCAGCTCCCAGAGAGCTGGAGGTGAAGGATGCAAACACTGCTGAGGAGTGGCAGGAAAATCTCTGCTGGGGGATTCTGGCAGGGACCTCTGGAGCCCCACGGCCAGGGACAGCTCATGCCAGGCTGTCTGAAGGGGATAATCATCAGACAAGGAGGAGGTGATTATACACACACCAGAAATATCTGCCACAAATGCCAGAGCACTTTGAGAGAAATCAGGATTTATAAATGAGCCCCGAAACACAGAGGGTGATGGAGGAATCAGGTTCAGAGCACCAGACAAAGCAACATCTCTTCTCCTGCAATTTATTTCCATTAGAACCAAGGAAGCTGCAATCAGTAGCAAATTAAAATCGAGACAAAAGTGATTTTAACTGAAGGTAAAGAATTTTGGGTTGCAGTTTTAGGATTTGCATTTTTTCATGCCCAGACAAGCTGTGGCTCTTCTATCTCTGGGAGTGTCCAAGGCCAGGCTGGACAGGACTTGGAGCCACCTGGGATGGTGGAAGGTGTCCCTGCCCATGGCAGGAGGTGGAATAAAATGGTTATTAAGGTCCTTTCCAACCCAAACCATTCTGTCATTCCAAGAGTCTTTTTTCTGCTGTTTTCCCAGCTAACACACAATATTTAAAAGAAATGTAAAAGTTTGTAGACATACACACCTAATCTAATCTCTAATTTGGACTTTATCCACAGCATCACTTTGTCTGCCCTGCAGGAACAGGACAGCCACAAAACCCTTGTACAGGTGTACATTTTAAGGTATTTGACTGAGACTGGAAGATCAGATCTTATCCTTTTTATCCCACTCCACAAGGACAACAAAGTTAATTTGGCCTGGTGGAGTTTTCCTTTTTGTCCATGAGTTCCTTTAAGCAGAAACCCAGCACAAGACTGAAAACTAAGAGGGCAATTGTAAAACCACAAAAAAATGGAAAGAAAACATACTAAAAGCAAGCAACAAGGCCGCTTTGAAGTTGTCTAGCCCACAACCTGATAATTTCTGTTTAATAACAGATTGTCACTCAGGCACACACACAACCACTTTTCAAACCCAAACATCACTGCCTTAACCACAAAGTAAGCAGGATAACAGAATGCCCAGTGAGAGCCATTCCAGCCAGACAGGAGCCCCTGGTGTCAGAGGGGTGTAAAAACTAAAGCAAGCAAGAGCGTGCTTTGAAGTTGTCTAGCCACAACCTGATAATTTCTGTTTAATAACAGAGCTGTGTAGCATATCCTAACTCCAACTTGCCTTAACCACTGAGGCAGGGCAGGGCTCACAGAGAAATCAGGATTTATAAATGAGCCCCAAAAACACAGAGGGTGATGGAGGAATCAGGTTCAGAGCACCAGACAAAGCAACATCTCTTCTCCTGCAATTTATTTCCATTAGAACCAAGGAAGCTGCAATCAGTAGCAAATTAAAATCGAGACAAAAGTGATTTTAACTGAAGGTAAAGAATTTTGGGTTGCAGTTCTAGGATTTGCATTTTTTCATGCCCAGACAAGCTGTGGCTCTTCTATCCCTGGGAGTGTCCAAGGCCAGGCTGGACAGGACTTGGAGCCACCTGGGATGGTGGAAGGTGTCCCTGCCCATGGCAGGAGGTGGAATAAAATGGTTTTTAAGGTCCTTTCCAACCCAAACCATTCTGTCATTCCAAGAGTCTTTTTTCTGCTGTTTTCCCAGCTAACACACAATATTTAAAAGAAATGTAAAAGTTTGTAGACATACACACCTAATCTAATCTCTAATTTGGACTTTATCCACAGCATCACTTTGTCTGCAGGGCAGCCACAAACCCCTTGTACAGGTGTAGATTTTAAGGTATTTGACTGAGACTGGAAGATCAGATCTTATCCTTTTTATCCCACTCCACAAGGACAACAAAGTTAATTCGGCCTGGTGGAGTTTTCCTTTTTGTCCATGAGCTCCTTTAAGCAGAAACCCAGCACAAGACTGAAAACTAAGAGGGTAATTGTAAAACCACAAAAAATGGAAAGAAAACATACTAAAAGCAAGCAACAAGGCCGCTTTGAAGTTGTCTAGCCCACAACCTGATAATTTCTGTTTAATAACAGAGCTGTCACTCAGGCACACACACATCACTGCCACATTTCAAACCCAGGTCTCAAGGCATATCCTAACTCCAACTTGCCTTAACCACTAAGCAGGAGTTATGTAGAAATCAGGATGTCCTGCAGGGCTCCAGAATGCCCAGTGAGAGCCATTCCAGCCCAGCCAGGAGCCCCTGGTGTCACTGGGGGTGTGGAAAGGAGTGCCTGGAACTTTCAGCACCTCCGTGCCCAAGAAAGCAGCACAAGCTCTGGCAGGGCTGAAGCTGTGCTCTGCTTCCACAGGAAAAAGAAGTGGAATTGAGGCAGGGGATGCTCACTGAATATTCTGGGTGGTAAAGAGCAAATTCCGGACGTGGTATGGAAAGAAGAGGAGCAGGAAGATACAAGGAGGCAAATCCAGGAGCCAGCAACCACCACAGCTGCCCAAATGCAGACACCTAAAACCCATAAAGACACCATGGAGATGAGCAGCTGGCACAAACTTTACACAGAGCTTAAATCATGGGGGTGAGTGTAACCTTAGAGCTTCACTTGGCTCTGAGGGAATTCTGAGCACCAGGAACCGGATTTCCACCCCCTCTTCCCCTTCTGCTCACTCCTCTGTGTGCCAGGGCCAAGTCACCCACAGTTTGCCCACTTGCTGTTGTAGGGACAAACACTTTGAAGCATTTTACCTCAGATTTTCCCAACTGCAAGTGAACGTCCAAACCATGGAAGAGCTGGCCAGCCAGTTCCATACTCAGAGAAGGAGCCATCCTCCCACCCAAACCAACCCTTCCTTGCCCCACAAAAAGGGAATAACCACAGGGCACCCATTTCCCTTCATCTGCCAGGGAATTGCTGCAGCCTATACCCCAAACCCACTGATTTGGTGCAAATACAAGTGTCGGCAAAGAGAAACCAAGATCCCTCCCAAAGGCAAAGCTTCAACTCCTGTTAATCCACTAAGATAAATTCCAGGTGCTTGATCAAAGGCAACACCTTGTCCTTTTCCCCCCTGGGATTTCCATGAGCCAAACTATCTCCCCATCTTTTCTCTTAGCAAGTTCAGAGCCAAAGTCCCAGTGAAAGTCGCTGTCAATACATTTGAAGATAAGCAAATATTTACAAAGCTTCAAGTTACAATGGGGGGAAAAAAAGGACAAAAAAAGACCGAACACATGAGTTTGTAGTAACACTCAGGGACACAGACACCCCTCGGTGCTGTTCAATGCATTCATAGAGGAGAATCTCTTTTCCTCTCTCACATGAATATGCAGTCATGCTTAACGAAGATGAGAGGACCTGGGAGCTCTGAGGATTCCGGAATAAACCCCAAACTTGCTGCAGGGAGAGACAATCCCCTCCTAGGCTGTTCCCATCCGTGTAACACGGACAGCACAGCGCTCCACAGCCGAATCCCCGCCCGGAGCTCACTTTGAATGAACACTGCGGCGGCGAGAAAACTTCTACCCAGCCAGGACGCTTCTACCATCACTATTTGGCTTTTCCGCGCAATTTTCCCCAGCTGGAAACAGAGCCCGAACTCTGACAAGACTCCCAGACCTCTGAATCCAGCCCCGGGGGCTGTTTGGAGGGGATGCGTGGGAGGAGAAATTCCAACACCCCCTTCTCTGCCCGGGACCCTGCAGGGCACCCCAGAACGAACACAACAGGGGGGTCCCCGGGATGGGGGTGCAGAGAAGGGAGCAACAGGCTTGGGGGTGCTGGGGGATGACAGCCGGTGGGTTTGGGGGGCAAAGAAAGGAGCGGCAGGTTTGGGGGTGCCGGGGGATGGGGGTGCCAAGAAAGGAGCAGCAGATTTGGAAAGGTTTGGGGATACCGGGGGACGACACCCAGCGGGTTTGGGGGCGCAGAAAAGGGAGCGGCAAGTTTGGGGGTGCCGGGGGATGGGGGTGCAGAGAAGGGAGCAACAGGTTTGGGGGTGCTGGGGGATGACACCTGGTGGATTTGGGGGTGCAGAAAATGGAACGACAGCTTTGGGGGTGCAAAGAAAGGAGCAGCACCTTTGGAATGGTTCGGGGGGGGTGCCATGGGATAGAATCCGCCAGGTTTGGGGGCGCAGAGAAGGGAGCAGCAGGTTTGGGGGTGCTGGAGGATGACAGCCGGTGGATTTGGGGGCGCAGAGAAAGGAGCAGCAAGTTTGAGGGTGCCTGGGGATGGGGGCAGAGAAGGGAGCAGCAATTTTGCGGGTGCCGGGGGATGGGGGTGCAAAGAAGGGAACAGCAGGTTTTGGGGTGCTGGGGGATGACACCCGGCGGATTTGGGGGTGCAAAGAAAGGAGCAGCAGGTCTGGGGGTGCAGAGACGGGAGCAGCAAGTTTGGGGGTGCAAAGAAAGGAGCAGCAGGTCTGGGGGTGCAGAGACGGGAGCAGCAAGTTTGGGGGTGCCGGGGGATGGCACCCGGCGGGTCTGGGGGTGCCGGGCGGTCGCACAGCGGAGTTTTCCAGGGAATCTCCGCCGAGCCGCCCCGAGGAGCGGGAGCTCCGCCGCTCCGCGTGTGCCCGGCCGGGACCTCCCGCCCCATCCCCGCAGCGGGGCGGGGGGGAGCGGCGCTCTGAATCCATCTCCCTGCTCCTCCTAAGTGCGGCTAAAATGGAGCGGGATCCTTTCGGGGAAGCCCCCGGGGCTGTGTGGGACTTACCGCGGGGCGATGCGGAGAGCAGGCGGCCCGGGCCCAGCAGCAGCAGCAGCAGCGCGGGGAGCCGGGCCGGGGGCAGCGCGTGAGGGGAGCGCGGCTGCGCTGCCTGGAGGCGCTTTGACATCGCAGCCCAGACTGAGGGAGACAAACTTTCATCAGCTGGGGCTGGAGAGCAGCCCCATAATATACAGTTACCGAGAGGAGCGAGCTGGGACTCAGGATGTGAGAGATTTCCTGCATGCAGTTAACTCCAAAACCCCTCCTGCTCCTGCCTCAGCTGCTGATGAGCTGGGCTCGGCTGCTTAAGGGGAAAAAAAAATAGAGGAGTTGGGGTTTTTTTCTTTGCTCTTTATTTTTTTTTCTCCCTTATTCAAATAGGTTTGTGTCGGTTATTTCGGGTTTTTTTTATTGTTGTTGTTTTGGCAAGAACCAAACTTAATCCTGCACCCCTGGAACAGCTGAGCCCCTCCGCAGGGTCCCAGCCCTGGGGGGCTCCAGCGTCCCCCCTCCCTCCCATCCCTGAGTTTTCCCCTTTTTTTAATTTTTTTTTTTAACTCCACACACAAGGCTGCCTGCCGCCTCTGGAAAGTCATCTGTGTACGTTACAGCTCAGGGGTTATTTATTGGTTTCATAATTATTTCAGAGTTGTTTCTGGTGTTGGTTCTTATTTTATATTGTGGGGGTTTTAAAAGAAGGGAGGGAAAAAAAAAAAAGAAAACAAACAACAAAACACACCCACAGAGTTGCCAGATGCATTTTTTAAAATCTCCTTCATTCAAATTATTATTACTGACTGTCTGGGAGAATAACCAAATACAGATTATCTGCTCCTTAATGTACCACCAAAACACATGTAATGCCCACATGTTGCTGTGGAACAGCAGAAAAAAAAGAATCCAATCCTGAAGATCCTCACAGACTTTTATTATGCAGTTTTTAGCTTTCATTTACTGAAATCCTTCTTGAATCTCACAGTTTGGATGTTGATACTGAATTCTGCAGCTTGGCTCCGTGTTCCTTGTGCACGAAACAGTTGGCAGAAGTGTTCTGAGATGTGTCTGTAGGCCAGCAGGCACAAGAGCCATGCAATCCCACTGAAAAATGGTGTTTGGAAAGCACAGATTTGGGGCTGTTCTGGAGCAGAGGATGCTGATTATTCCCAGTGATCCAGACTATGCTTTTCAGCAGCTCTGGGGATAAATGAGCCAGGAATTCCAGGGGTACAACCACTGTGGCTCCCAAACTGGAGCCTGGCACAGTGCCCTGGCAGCATCACTGAGCCATCCAGGGCTAACTGTGGTAATGCCAGGTCAGCCCAACACAAACTAACCTGGAAAAGGGCTGGGATCATGAACAATGTGCACAGAGGGCTCTCATCAACTGCTGTGCTTCACAATTAAAAACAACTTTCACCTCTTACCCCTCTACCCAAACCAGACCCAGAGACTCACCTCAAGTTGCTCAGAAATTTGAGTTTTGGCTACACTTCTGCCTCACCTCACATTTTCCTCATTGTGTGCATTCCCTGTCCTTGGGAGCAGTCAGGGATTAGCCTGAATGTAACTTTAAATAGCCAAATGCTAAATTTTCCCTACTCAGCCATTATCAATTACAGTTTAACAGCTACACTCAGCGACGTTTCATCCCTCAAATATAAACTAATGAACTGCATCAAGTCTCTCATTAAGGACATATGTGCTCCACACAGAACATTGGTTAAAAACATTAAAATTCTAACAGAAGACTCCTTTGTGGAAGGCCACCATTAAAGCCATGTAGACATCTTTAGTCTTTGAAGGTACTTTTCCCATTAAAATGAAAAAAAAATCAGTTAAAGGGAACTAAAGACTTCTAAATAGGGTTTTGGTAATCCCACAAGGCTTTCCTTAACTGTGGTAGTACTTTTATCTGAGTAACAATATTTGCTAGCAGAGAATGTGGAGCCAATTATATCTTGGTCATTCATTAGCATGAATGAAGTAGATATTATCAGAATTTCTCCTCCTCCTCCCAAAAGGAATTGTTGCCTTTTACCATTTTGTTTTTATGGACTTGAAGTTGATAAATCAATAATTTATCACAAAAGAGTCACAAATATTTTATTAACAACATCCACATAGGAATGCTACTGAATTACAGCTACTACTGGAGAATAACACAATTTCACCTCAGTTTCAAAATTCTCTTGGAAAAAAAAGACCCTGCAGGTGCAGGGCAGGTGATGGGAAGTGTCCCTTCTTCACTGGGATGTGCAGGGAGAGGCCAGGCCTGGCCTTTTAATTCCTCATGTCAAAACTCCTCCCACAACCAGTTTTACAAGCCTTGGTTTATCCACCTTGGAAGAACAAGGCTGAGTTTCCCTGCAGGAAATGAAAATTGCATCCAGGTTGTGTGGCTGCTTCAAAGGGGGCCATAGTCCTGATTGTCCAGGTTATTCCCATGGGCCATGGATCTCCCTCCATCCATCCATCCATCCATCCATCCATCCATCCATCCATCCATCCATCCATCCATCCATCCATCCATCCATCCATCCATCCATCCATTGTCCATCCATCCATCCAAGCTTTATTCTTCCATCCGTCCATCCATTCATCATCCATCCATCCATCCATCCATCCATCCATCTTTTGGGGTTGTTTTTACCTTTTTGGCTTTCCATCCCTTTTTCATCATCCATTTCCATCCATCAATCAATCCATCCATCCATCCATCCAAACCATTCACTCCATCCAGTTCAGGGCTCTCCCATCAATCCATCCATCCATCCATTCATCATCCATCCATCCATCCAGGGGCACCTCCATAACACCTAACATCCATCCACCTTTTTTTTTTATTCCTTCAGACTGGCACATCCAGGGTGCTTGGTTTGCCTTTGAGCCTCTGCAGGAAGAGTGAGCCAGGCACTACCCAAAAGGTGGGGAGAACAAATCCTGCAGCTGGACCACCTCTGTGCTTGGAGGTGTGTGCAGGAACAGCTCGGTGTCACCTGTGGCTGGGGAATGTCCAAGGAGGGAAGTGACAAGGTGACAAGGATCTCCCAGATTTGCCAGGGGCGCCTCTGGACTGCGCAGCGCTCGCTTCCCCAGGAGGGCTTTGGAAACACGTCACAGACACACTTAATGAAAAATCCTTTCCTTAGGATCTTTTGTCCTGAGAGGCCTCAGGAACAAAATGCAAACAATGGTTATCTGCTGCTGTGGGATGCAACAGGTGCATCTGGGATTGGGCTCATGGGGTTGTTTCTAATTAATGGCCAGTCACAGTCTGCTGGCTCAAACTCTCTGGTCAGTCACAAGATTTTATTATCATTCCATTCTTTTCTAGTGCTTGCTAGCCTTCTGATGAAATCCTTTTTCCGATTCTTTTAGTATAGTTTTAATATAATAGATATCATAAAATAATAAACCAGCCTTCTGAAACATGGAGTCAAGATTCTGGTCTCCTCTCTCATCCTGGGACCCCTGTGAACACCAGCACAGAAACACTTCACAGGCGTTTTTGAGGCAGAGAATTGAGCACTGGGGATGCTTGCAGGAGTGTGCCCTGCATTCATCACTACCTGTTGTCATTCCATGGCCAGGACCCTTCTGCCTCCCCCTGCCCTGACTGTCACCATGTCACTGTCGCAGGTCACAGCGACCAGCCCGACTCTCAGCTCGCATTGAGGTGTGGAAATAATCTGATGTAAAGGGCACTTGTGATTTGAAACCATGAATATTTGACTGTGTGACAACACAGGCTGGGTCCCTGCTCATCAAATTAGGGATTCATGAGGAGCTTTAGTTCACTTGGCACAGGAAAGGTCAGTCCAGAGGAGAGCAGTGAGGAAGGGAGCAGTGTGGAATAACTTACCTGGAAACAAGCTTAACACACAGACACCAGCAAGGAGGAGGATGCACCGAGGGAAACATGAATTTCCATTTGTTTCCTCTCGGTTAAAGCAGTTTTGAGAAGGAATTAGTGACTGATGGAGACAACAGGAAAAAAAAAAGGAGCGGAGGGATAATAAATGAAGTGTAAATAAATCCTTCAGACTATGATAATGTGATGCTTTGGTAACATGAGCTCCAAGGCAATGTAAATAATTAATATTAATTGTCAGATGGGTGATGGTATGCTGTGGGGTGTGGAGTATGAGGAAAAGAAAAGAAGGAAAAAGAAAAAAAAGGTAGAAGAGGAAAGCTGTCTGCTGCAGGATTTGCATCCCTCGTGTTACAGCCAGAGTTAAATGAAGAGAGGTTAAGCCACTTAAGAGACCTGAACAATTTCAAGATAAGAGGTTCAGCGGGGCAGAAAGCACCTCTGTAACACTGCTCTCACATCTTCCCAGATCAGCTGTGATCCCCTCTTGCATATCCAGGAAACCTCGCTGTAATCACAGCATTGAGTACTATCCAGTTTTTTTTTTTTTTATTATTCCCCTATGTGCCAAAATGCATGAGGACTTGTCTGGGCTTAGCTACAGGGATCTACAGTTTTGGGGCCTCCAGGCTAAAGTTTTTCCTTCTCAGAATAAACAAAACAAAACAAAAAAGCTTTTCCCTTTGAAATCTGTGTGTCCCCCGGCCAGCTGCTGAGACTTCATGTCTCCAGTCCTCCCTCACTTCATTAACTCTCTGCACAATCAAGATCCTGCTGAATTGTGACTGCAGTGGCAGATTACAGTCCCCTATAATTAACAGGCATAGATAGAGCATAATTCAGCCTGACCTTTAGCCACAGAGCTCTGCTCTGCTCTGCAGACCCCTGTCCCAGCCTGCAGACATGGAGCAGCATCACCAGGGCTGAGCTCTGACATCCAACCCTGGCTGTAAATCCTGCTTGCTGCACATGCTTGAGGGATGGATCCTGTGGATTTCCCAGTCTCCAAGGGCAGGTTTCCACCCTCTGTGCATGCCTTGAGGAGCTGCTGAGCTGCCCTGGGCAGCACAATGAGCCTGCAGCAAGCTGGGACACCCAGGATATGCAATGCAAGATCAGCAATCTCACTGTTCTCTTACCCAAAAATTCATCCCTGCCTTCCCCTCCTTTGGTTATGATTTTCCCTTCCTGCCCTAAAGGTCCCGCAATATTGGATTCATCTGGAATTTCTGTCCCAAACCTGTGAGTTGGCCAATGCAGCTGGGAGCACCAAGAGGGGCAGAGCAGCCCGAGCTGGTTCCTCCCTGGCTACGAGGCCATGGTGCTCATCCAAAATAAAGGTAAACAGCATCCCAGTGCCCAGCTGGGATCCAGCAGAGCTCAGGGACAGGGACAGGCTTCTCCTGTGGCTGCTCCATCCCTGGAAGTCTCCAAGGCCAGGTTGGACAGGGCTTGGAGCACCCTGGCATGGTGGAAGGTGGCCCTGCCCACGGCTGGGGTGGCATGGGATGATATTCAAGGTCCCTTCCAACCCAAACCATTCTGGGATTTTCTGACTTTGAGAACCAAGGATTTACTCAAGTTTCTCCCTTGCTGCACAAATAAAAAGGACACACTTATGAACTGGGATTTTGTGGAGCTGTTTGGAGTAACAGGGTCTTTTGTAGAGAGCCTTGAACTGCTATGGCAAATCAACAGAACATAACATCCAGTTATGTTATAAACACTGAAACTGAGTTTTTCTTTTAACAAAGAAAACAACTAAACCAACTCCTACCTTGTCTGAGTGACAAAGCACTGTAACATTAAATTCAGGCATAAACAAAACTGACAAAGCCATCCTGAATTTCTTGGTGCATTTAATGAATGAGATGCAGGATTTTCAGCCTGTCTCAGGGATAAAACACAGCCAGACAGAGCAAACCCCTTCCATTCAGCTGTGCTTGGAGAGCGCTCCCTGCCAGCACTGCTTGTACCTGGAAGGAGGACAGCAGGGCTGATGCTGAGTGCCACGGGCTCATCACATTCCCCTTCTCCTCTTTTCCCTGCCCAGCTTGCCCTGCTGCTCCACGGGCAACAGAATTTTGGAAAGCAGCTCCTTTCCTCCAGCAGGGCAGGGGGTGAGCTGTGCTTTAGTGCTGAGTAAGCTCCGTGCAGTTCCTTGTGGGGAGCCTGCACAGAGCCCGTTGCAGGCGGCTGTCACAGGGCCAGGGGTGAAAAAGCCAAGAGGAGCTCAGGGAAGAGCAAACAAAGAAATCCACCCCTGCAAGGATCCAGGACCTTAACAGCAACAACAGCAACCCTGAAATTCTTCAGCAGTTAAAACACAAAGCCCCAAAGCTCACATGCAGCTCTCCTGCTGCACAAGCCCTGGGTCAGAGCACCGAGCTCTCCGTGAGCACAGACACCACCAGCACCCTGCAACCCCACAGCCCCAGCACCCCAGGGATGCAGGGCTGAGGGTGTGAATCCATCAGAGCGTCCAAGGGAGAGTCATGAAGGTGGGGAAGGGATTGGAGGGGCCAAAGGAGGAACATCTGGGTTTGCTCAGCTGTGGGGAACTCGTGGGGGTCTGCAGCTCCAGGCTGTGATGGGAACAGGACCCAATTGGGGATCAGGGGAAGGTTCTTGCCCAGAGAGTGCTGGGCACTGCCCAGGGAATGGCACAGCCCCGAGGCTGCCAGAGCCCCAGGAGAGTTTGGGCATCGCTCCCAGGGTGGGGTTGTTGGGGTGGTCACTGAGCTGGACTCAGTGATCCCTGTGGGTCCCTTCCAATTTGGGATTTTCTGTGATTCCCCAGTTCCCAGCTTTACCCCACGGGAAATTACCCATCACCATTTTCCTCTTCCAGCCTTCCTCCGGGAAGAGGAAAAACCCCCTCGAGCTGAACATTGCTCTGGTTCAGTCCCACAGGAGCAAATACCTTCATAAAACCCAAACAAGTTAGCAAACACACAATCTTTGGGATGTCTGCACAGCCCTGAACCTCCATGGGGGAAGAAACATCATTTTAGGCTTTCCCACAAATTTCAGTACTGAGAAGTGAAGATTTTCCAGCAAGATCCTTATATCAAACAGGACATTCCTGTTTGACAAGATGTCAGGAAGGTGTCCTGTGCTAAAACCCCTTTAAATCCAACAAATAACCCATTAAATATGTGAGGGGTTTTGGTGTTTTTTACTCCAGACGAGACAATAAGTGCTTTGATCTGTTGCCTCAAATTTCACTGTCTCTCTGAAAACAAAGGAAAGAAAAAAAAGCCACAAATTTTTACATGTCTCACAAGAGGACAGCGTTCAACTCAGACTAAAAATTATGAAGTCGTATATTTTTAATATTCCTGTCTAGCCCTCTGCAGACCACAGAACAATGCAACATCCATCATCATAAAAGCTGGGGCAGTAAATTAGGAAGACAGCATATTTGGGGGCATTTTTTAAAGAAAAATAAATATTCCTAATGGGAAACTTGAGAGAAATCATTAAAAATTACTGTGGTATCCATCACAGGAGAATGAAATCAATTAGGTCTTAATCTCCTGTTATTTATGAAGGGAAGAATGAAACAGAGTTTCTTTATTACAGGCATTTTCTGTTAGGTTCTGTTGCACAACTTTGAGCCCCAAACACAGCAAAAACCTCTCAAAAGTAAAACAAACGGGAGTCAAATGTTGGTTTTGTAACAGCAGCTAATGGTCTTAGGTAGAGCAGGCAGCCCATAATTATCCATCTTTCCCACAGTTTAGCTTGGGCCATTACATAATTCCATTTAGAGCCCTCAGAGTTGTATTTTTTCACCTCATGACAAACCCCAAAATTGAAGATGTGCTCCCAGCAGCGTTACCAGTCTAGATTTGGCACCACTCAGTGGGGATTTGTTATTAATTCCTCTGGAATTCACTGGAACAGCATTACCCACGGAGAACTCGTGTGGATGGGACATCCAAGCTCTGGGTTATTCCCAAAAATTGGAAATCTACAAAAAAATCTGCCCCTGTCCTCGGGGCTTGTGGGGAGCAGGAGGTGGCACCTGGGGCTGTGGCTCAGGGGTGGCTGCAGTGGCACTGCTGGGCTCTGAGAATGGATGGCATTAGAGAGCTTTTCCAGCCCCAACAATTCCAGGAGCAGGAGGTTGGAGCCCTCTGCTCTGGCTGGGACAGCTGGGGGTGCTCGCCTGGAGGAGGATCCAGGGAAAACTTAAAACCATTCAGGGCCTGAAGGGGCTCCAGGAGAGCTGCAGAGGGACTGGGGACAGGGGATGGAGGGACAGGACACAGGGAATGGCTCCCAGTGCCAGAGGGCAGGGATGGATGGGAGATTGGGAACTGGGAATTGTTCCCTGTGAGGATGGGCAGGGGCTGGGATGGAATTCCCAGAGCAGCTGGGGCTGCCCTGGATCCCTGGCAGTGCCCAAGGCCAGGCTGGACACTGGGGCTGGGAGCACCTGGGACAGTGGGAGGTGTCCCTGCCATGGCAGGGGCTGGCACTGGGGGGGATTTAAGGTCCCTTCCCACCCCACCCTGGGGTTTAACCAGAACATTGCTCTTTTCTCATCATTTCTGCCCCAAATCAAGGCAAAATCTGTCTCCAGCCCATTTCCCTGCCCCCTTCTGCAGTGACACAATTTCAGAGGACAACCCAGTTACAAAACCAGACTCCTGTCCTCAATATGGTTTTGTTTGACTCCCTGGCCACAGTTACACATCACAATAAATTAAATGACTGCTGAGGGACCTTCCTTCCAGACACCATTATCAGGCAATCAGAAAATTAGCCCACATTCAGACTGGACACAATTCCCCTGACCACCCTTTGGTCAGGATTTTTATTAATCTTCCCCACATCATGGATACAAAGTGCTCAGTTTAGGGCACAAAAAGTTCTGGAAAACCACAGAAACATGAAATAGGAATGGATGGCTCTCCATTCAAGCACAGCTGCAAGAGCCCATCAGATGGTGAAACAGCAGATGGCCCAAGCAAAAAGTTGAACATGAAGTTGTTTCCAAAAAGTTTTTTGCTATTTTATACCCATTTCTCAAGCCAGTTGTAGACTTGAAATAACTCCAGAACCACGGAGCAGCCTCTCTGTGATAGGTGTTTGTACCCTATAATTATATATTAACTGAATCTATTATATAGTAACTGAATCTATATATTAACTGAATCTAGTCATGGTAAGATACTGCAGAAAATAAAAGTATTTCAAACATGAAGCTTAAAAATACATCCTGTGACAATATTTTGTTAAATATCCACCAAATTTCTGCAATTAAGAGCTCTTTTACAAATTCCTATCTATGCAACACCATCCTCAAGCAGTTCATTGCACTGCTCCTATTTTATGTAATTTTGTGTAACTCTGTGTACCATGAGAAAATTGGTGCAGTTTCTTCTCCTTTTTCTTTTTCTTTTTCCTTTTTCATCACTCTGCAGCTGGTAGGGAGATGATACACCTCATTATCTTATTCTGTGGGTCATCTAAGATGAATATTAAGTCATTCTACCTCCCACAGCTTTGGTAGAAAGCCAAGGAGAACTCAGAAAAGTAAAATTCCTGACCTAAAAAAAGGGAGGATGCTTTATATTCTCAACATAAAAATGAGGTTTCATACAGAACCATGGAATGGGTTTGGGTTGGGAGGGACCTAAAATCCCATCCAGTGCCATCCCAGCCATGGCAGGGACACCTTCCACTGTCCCAGGCTGCTCCAGCCTGGCCTTGGGCAATTCCAGGGATCCAGGGGCAGCCCCAGCTGCTCTGGGCACCCTGTGCCAGGGAACAGTTCCTTCCTAATACACGTGACAAGCTGATTCCAACAGTTTTCTCACAGCTAAACTGAAATTGCCAGAGGTAAAACCATAACCTCCCAAAACACCTCCCCTTCCAGGACCCAACCTCACTCTCCATGGGCAGCACACAGTGAGCAGGCTCCTCTCTCTCTGGTGAGGATTTTGGGCAAGGATTTTTGTGATTTTGGCATAAGTAAACACATATTTAAACCAAATCTTAGTAAATATTTCCATGCACGCACTGTTCTCCTCCACCAACAGTAAATTGGATGGATTTTCTGTAGCTTCTTTCATTCCGATCTGGTTTTATGCTCAGGTAAATTTGCATTTCAGTTGGAATAAATGCCCTTTTATTCAAGGGGCTGCAGATGGGGAATGGTCCCAGCTGGGGCTGGGATTTCTCCAAGCCCCATTTCCTGGTGCTGACCTCTGGCCAGGACAGGGGGATCCCACAGGATCCGGCCACATCCCAAAGCAGCAGCGAACTGCACAGGCTGCAGTCACAGTGCCCGGGGAAATGTGACCCTGGGGGACACCCCTGCACCCTGGTGGGCTCAGCAGGGACAAGTGGCCACTCAGAGCTCCTGGGGGGGAATCACCCACCCCTCAGAGCACACAGGCACTTCTGTCCCCGCGGACAAAGGGGCAAACACCCCTGCAGATGAGGCAAGCTGGGTTTGCAGCCCTGGAGCTCTCACTGTGTCAGGGAATGGTTTCCTCTGCAGAGGGCTGCCAGGAACTTTATCCCTGCTTTTGTGTGTTGTTTTCCTTGTAAATCAGGATTTCTGTCCCAGAAAACATTACACTAACGTGACCAGTCCCAGATATCCAACAATAAAACCCCTCCAAAGTCCTACCCAGACATTCTCCTCATCCCTCAGAGCAGCTGAGTAAACTCCAAGATGTAACTAATGGCTTGCATACACATACACAGGAAAATATTTGGGTTTAAATAAATCCCCAGAACACTGGAACCCTCAGTCCTTTACATTACAATGACTTCCAGCCCTTAAGGAGGTTTTTCTGTCAGATGAGATTAATAATGGCAGCAAACAAACAAACACCACGTCCTGCACACCTCCAACACCCCATGTGGGCTCCATTCCCTCTCCTGCAGGATTCCAGCCCTGTGGGGAGCCTTTGTGCTTGGGGAGGACAATGCCAAGGCCATGTGCTGACAAGTCCACACAGGTCTGTGCCTCAATGCCCCCAAACCTTCCCAAATCTCCCCCAAACCAGCATTGTTAGAAATCCTCATGTGTCCCTCCCAAAGGCACAGCACCACCACCCACAGAACTTGAGCTCAGTCTGCAAATTTCTCCAACAAGAAAAATTCCAGCTGGACAAGGGTGGGTGACCTCCAATTTTCCTGGTATCTGCTGGCAAATGGGCTCTTTGAGGAGCCTGCAAGGCCAAAGGAAGATCCCACCACTTTTCCCCTAACCCTGAACTTCCTAAAGCTGCTGCCTCTTTGTCCAGGGCTATTCCTGGGCGCCTCCTGATCTCCTGAAATGACATTTTCCTGCACAGTCCCTTTTCTGTCACAATGATGGGATTGTAGAGCTGAAATGAATGCCAGAATTGTTTGCTGGATACATTACCAGATAACTTTTTTTTCCCCTCAAGCCCAGAAAGAGAAATTAGGTTTGCAACAGAGATAA
Source organism: Emberiza elegans (assembly GCA_024865655.1). Classification (NCBI taxonomy): domain Eukaryota; kingdom Metazoa; phylum Chordata; class Aves; order Passeriformes; family Fringillidae; genus Emberiza; species Emberiza elegans. Next base: position 2,853,985 of record JALJVW010000241.1, on the reverse strand, counting down.
TTTTTGGTTTTCTGAAGCGCAGGTTTTACCATGTAAAACATTCCCAGACAGTGATTTGCATCATGCATTTTCCTCACTAGCTTATTTGTACACAAGAAGTTCCACCTCAGACTGCCACCCATTTGTCCTGCAGGTTTTAAAATCATGTTTAGATAAAACAAAAACATTTGGAAATAAACCTTTTACAAACCCAGAGGAGTTTTTTTCCTTTTGATTGATGCACTTGGCTTCTTGCTGTGAGCCAGGGGAGGGGACCATGCAGCAGGTGAATGTTGTACCCTGTCCTCAAGGAGGGAGATGAAACCAGGTCAGTGGAGGTGCCATTCCCTGCCCAGGGCGTCCATGATGGTGCCAAGGGGTGAAATCCCACCTGGAGCCTCTGCTGCTCTTCCCAGGAAATGCTCAGATCATTCATTTCCTCACAAGGATCACCTGGCTGCCATGGTTCCCAAGGAGGATCAGCTCCTCTGCTGGATATTCCCAGCCACAGAGTGGGACGCATGTCCAATACATGTATTAATTTACATACATTTACATATGGGCATGGAGTAGGGACATGCTATGGCTGGTAGATGAACGTTTCTCCCCCTTGAGTCTTCATTCTCTGATTTTTTGACTTCAGGAAAATGCAGCTTTGGTTCATTGTGGTGGTGTTCACAGGGGTCTCAGGACGAGGGAAGAGATGAGAATCTTGACTCCATGTTTCATAAGGCTGATTTATTATTTTATGATATATATTAAAAGAAAATGATATATTAAAACTATACTAAAAGAATAGAAAAAATATTTCACCAGAAGGCTTTAAAGGATTAGAAAAGAATGAATAACAAAAGCTTGTGACTCTCAGAGAGTCCGAGCCAGCTGGGCTATGATTGGCCATTAATTAGAAACAATCAACATAGACCAATCAAAGATGCACCTGTTGCATTCCACAGCAGCAGATAATTATTGTTTTTCTTTTCCTCTGAGGCTTCTCAGCTTCTCAGGAGAAGAAATCCTGGCAAAAGGCACTTTTCATAAAATATGTCTGCGACAGTTCATCAAGTGACTATGCAGATGAATCCATCTCCCTTGAATTCCTGGGTATCCTGCAGGATAAATGCCAGATTTCCATGGAAAACACTCTCATTCCTAATGAGGAAGATCCTGTCTCTTCCTCTCTGTCAGAGAAGAAGTGGGAAAGGTTTTGGGGCTCCCTTCTGGTGTCACCCCAGACCTGGGAGTGATTATTTTGCTGTGTCCTCCATGGATACCAAACCCCAAATGTTCTCTCCATGCCAGAATATCTTGCTGTGGCTTTAGGGTGAGACTCCAGGCAGGCCTAAGGGTATCCACTAAAGCAGGGTGAAATGTAAATAATAAATAACATTCTTGTACTTCCCAGATATGCAGGAAATAACACACCTGAGGGTGCAGAGCTCATGAACCAAAGCTGCATTGTCCTGAAGTCAAAAAATCAGAGAGTGAGGATTCAAGGGGGAGAAATGTTCAGTTTCTACTGAAATCAAAGAGAATCTGGGCACTGATCCTGTAGGAAATGTCTCTGGCCATAGTGAGCTAGGACAGCATGAAAGCTTGAAAGAGAATCCTTCTTGGTGTCCCTTTTCTGAGTTCTACTTGGACTCATCTGTGGTCCAGCCTTGGCTTTGGTTTCCAGTGCAGAATGACTTCCTTGGTTATAAAGGTGTTTTTCAGGGAAAAACTCTGGCAGGTCCTTCCTCACTGCCTTACCTTTCACACCCTCTCCAGTGGGTTGAACTGTTGATGAGTTTTGGAGGATATCTAACTGGAATATATTTGTTCAACAGATCTCTGTCTCCTCTTCGAGCAAAAATTCCCATCGTTATTCTTATGCTAACTGGGATGCTGAAACACAAAAAGGCAAAATAATCCAACAGAAACAGAGCCCAAAATACCCCAGGTCCCTGTGTCCAGCACAGGTCACCCAGCTGGAGGTTATCCCAGTGGCTCACAAACATCCCTCTTCCCAAAAATCCTGACCTTACATCCCAGGCTGGATTAGGAAAACAAAGCAGAACCATCAAAGGCCAAATTCCAGCCCCATTCAAACCCCTGCTCAAACTCTGTGCAGCAAAATTTAACACTTGCAGTGATTTTTAGGGGCAGTGGTTTTCTTCCCATGGGATTTGTGGGTACAAAGGCACGACTTCTCAGGCAGTTTCGATAATTTTGTTTTATTTAACAGCACCAAATAAAAACACAGCGCTTGGATCAATATTATCCTCATGCTTTATTCCATAAATAAACTCCATTGGTTTGTGAGCTGCTTGTTTTTACTTCCAACATGTACAAATAAAGATTTAAATATTTTTTTGGAGGAAACATGACAGCTGGTTTGAGTTCTGCAAGTTTTTGATGCAAACATCCTTCTTGGCACCACTCCTTCATCTGCCATTTCTAGAAACACTTTGTGCTCACAGAAGTGGAGTACAACGTATGTTACAATGAAAAACGTGAAAAAGTGTTACAAACAAATATTTAAATATTGGTTTTTAATGGGAGAGCTTGCTAGGTAGTTTCACTCTATGAACAGGAATGGAGTTCTTCAGAAAGCTGAAATATTGGTCCCTTTTGGAATGTTAAGTATTAATGTGAAACTGCTGTTGCTCTGATGATGTGGTAATGCTATTTCAACTGGTTCCTAAACATAACAAATAACAGTTTTCTTCAAGGATTTCACTCACAGGAAATCAATTAATAAAATACTTCAGAGAAATAAGTTTTCCATGTATTATAAACACTGGGCTATTGCTACAGAGAAGTGTGCTTTTTAAAAAAAAAAAATATTAAGATAAATAATACCCCTGTAATTCAGTATTTGCATTAAAAATTCTTAAAATTATTTCCTCTGGGTGAACTGACCAAAAGGTGATGCTCTGGAACAGCTGTGCTCCCTTTTAGGCTGTTTTTGATTACATGAAAGTTGCCTTAAAATTTCAATTGAAACATAAATGATCTTTCTTTATACAAAGAGCCAATGATAAGAAAAATACCTCCAGGTAATTGAGATAGCAGTTAATTTTATGGCTTATCTAGAAGTCAAAGGCATCCAAGATCCAATTAGGATGACGAGCAAGAGACTCCTTTGTCATTCTGTGTTTCTGTGGAGGAGCTGGTCCAGTAATTGCTAGGAAAAAAAAATGAAAAAATGCTTTAAAATACTATTAAAATCCATGAGGTGATAGAAATGTTTAGTGATACAGGAGGTGGAGTTGGCATCCCAGACTTCAAATTTACTGGCTGCCTTTGCTCCAGAAAGAACAGGAAATCCTCACCTTTTTAAACATCTCCACACGCAGCCTGTTGCTCTGGATGATGATCCGCTTCTGCTTCTCTTCTTGTTTCTTTTTAACCTCAGGTAAGTTGTCATAAATCCTGTCAGGAATTCAGAAAGCAGAGTTCATGTCATCCCTGGGGCTCACAAATAATTAATTTTTCCTGTAGGGAATATTTGCCTTCCGTGCAATACTTGTAATGGGCATCTCTAAGTATTTAAATTTGATTTATGGCTTGGGAGTGATAAATTATGAACAGTCATGGTTTGATACAAAATCTGGCTGGTTTCAAATCTTGCTGAAAATTCTGATTTTGGAGTAAAAAAAATTAAGAAAGAGATGGGATCTGCTGATTTCAATGCAGTAGCTTCTAATGAGCTCAGTGAAGTTGGTTACAATTTCTAGCAACAAAATTCAAACCAGAGTCTGGGCTGAACATGTTTTTGGTTTTTTTTGTATTTATGTCACACAATTAGTATCAAGAAATCATTTTCAAGTAATTTTCTAAAATATAAGAAAACCATTATTAGAAGTCTGCAAACTGTTCACATCTTTTCACTGTTTTAGGAACGCTTTTTATCAACACAATATTTCCATTCTAAAAATAACAGGAGTCACCAATAAAAGGTGATTTCTGATCTTTTCCCATTAACATCAGTGATAGAATTCCCAGGATTTGGAAGAGAAAGCTGCACAGTCCTGGTTTTGCATTGATGCCTTGTGCAGGCTGCCCCAGAGCAGAGGCTGGGCAGGGTTCCAGAATAAAGCAGGGATTGATTCAAAGGATCTCCTGCATGGATCCACCTTGGGCAGCACCAGAGCCCAGCCAGGGCTGCACCCAAGATGAACCCAAATGGCCCCAAAATGCACGATGGGCACGGGGTCTGTCCCTGGGATCAGCTCTGCTCCATTTGCACCTTGCAGTTCATTGTCCCATCCCAGCTTTAGCCCCTGCAGTCCCACCCTGCTTGTTTTTCTCTCTGCAGCCCACGGGGTTTGTGCTCCTGGGCTGAGATTTGGGTCATTTGTCCTTGGTGCCCAGCTGGAGCAGGAATTGTTTTGTCTCCCTGCTCTGTGCACAGAGCTCAGCATCCCTGATGTGAAGCTCAGACCCACACACTAAAGCAGCACAGAATGGGAAACACAGAAAAGCTGAACCTGAGGCACGAGCATGAGCACAAAGCCTCTTCAGTTCTTGGTTCTCCTCACAATATTTTGCAATTCCCAGTTCTTGAAGCAGCCTGTTTTGGCTGATTGGAGTTTGGAGAAGAGGAATGGGACACATCTGAAAACAGAGATTAATTCCCCACGGTGGCTTCTGCAGCTTCCCTTGCATGAAGTGCAATGCAGTTAAAGATCAGATACCACAATCTTCATAATTTGCTGTCATTCCCATCCTCTGTGCCATAATCAGGGGGAAAAAATCCAAAGTGACCTCGCTGCTTCCATTTTTGGTTGTTCAACATGAGAGACCTGCTGAGGGTTTGGTTTTCATGCCATGGTGTTGAAAGGGCAGGGCTGCCCAAATCTAAGCTGATAGAGCAGAGAAAAATCCATGGCCAAACTGTAAAGCAGAGGGATTTGTACCTTTTAGATCTCATGTGCATCTCCTTCTCGGGAATGACTCTCTCCTTTGGTTTGAAGAGGTTATCTGGCAGAGAGAAAATAAAGTTAGTACTGGAGGGGTCTGCTTTTACTGAAATCTCAAATGTCATATTCCACAGAGCCAAAATTTGCCATTTCTCTTTAAAGTTTTGAAGGTTTAAGGCCAGATCCAAATATCCAAATCTCTCCAAATGTTCCTCACAGGTTTCTGCAGGCACCCTGGCTGCTCCTCAGTGTGTCAGGAACCTGCCCTGGTACAGCCATTTCTGATTGCATTTACACCTGGTTTGCAGGACTGTGGATAATTATCTGAGCTTTAGAAGGAGGAAAATCACATTACTCCTTCCTGATCAAGTATGAAGAGATCTGTGATAATTCCAATCAGCATTTCCCTGGATACAGGAAAATAATTTCTGATCTGAGCAGTTAGTGGTTCTCAGGAAAAGATGATTTTAACATCTGCCTTGCAAAAAATGAGTCCTGAATGGGAAAGGAGGATAATTGTACAAGGTGGGAAGCCAAGAAATAAATGAGATTACTGCTTTATCTCTGTGTAAAATTCATGGAATCACAAATTGGTTTGGGTTGGAAGGGACCATAAAGCTCATCCTATTCCCACCCCAGCCATGGCAGGGACACCTCCCACTGTCCCAGGTGCTCCCAGCCCCAGTGTCCAGCCTGGCCTTGGGCACTGCCAGGGATCCAGGGGCAGCCACAGCTGCTCTGGGAATTCCATCCCATTCATCCCCACCCTGCCAGGGAACAATTCCCAGTTCCCAACATCCCATCCATCCCTGCCTTTTGTCAGTTTGAAGCCATTCCCTGGGTCCTGTCCCTCCATCCCTTGTCCCCAGTCCCTCTCCAGCTCTCCTGGAGCCCCTCCAGGCCCTGCCAGGGGCCCTGAGCTCTCCCTGGAGCCTTCTCCAGGCTGAACAATCCCAAGTCTCTCAGCCATTCCTCACAGCAGAGAAGTTCCATCCTCCCAATCAAAATTCATGATCAGTGGTTTCAGTTCTGAACTGGTGCAGTTTCCAAAGCACAAACTCAGAAAGGAGAGAGGCTCTGAAGCCTCCTCTGAAGCCTCAGGACAGACTTTCCCCCCTCAGCAGTTGCCTACACTTAATCATCCTTGTTAAATCTTCAGTACACACAAGCCACATGCTCGATTTGCTAGGAAAACATAATTTGTCTTTTATTTATTAGTGTTCTAATGCTCATTTGCATGTTGATTCACTTAAAAGGAATAAACACTTGGATGCTGCTGCTGTCCAAGTAACTCTGAAAGTGCAGGGAGCAGCCTGTCTGTGACCCAGGGACACCTTCCACTCTCCCAGGTTGCTCCAAGCCCCTTCAATCTGGCTGTGAACTCCTCCAGGGATGCGGCATGATGACACATGAACATTCCAGAGCTTTGTGTAGCCACCAGAACAGGAAAAACCCATCCAGGGATTTGCAGACCCACTTCCCATTCCATGTGCAGCATGATAAACTGATAAAATGTATTTTTCCTGGAAGCCCCTAAGTCAGGGTGGCCTCTATTTTCAGTTTCTGGGAAGCACCACAGAGGTTGGGAGCTGTGCTGGTGCTGTTGTTCCAGAACAATCCTCTCCTGCTGGCACACAAGGGCATCAGACCCGTCCCTGCTCTGAAACAAGATATGTGGCTTTGAAGGGATGGATTCAAAAGAGACTCTGGGGAAAATCCTCCAAGGAAATGATAAATCCACTTCCCCATGGAGCCACGAGCTTAATTCTCATGGCCAAACATTCCTGCAGCACTTCCCAGCTTGCTATTTCCCAGAAGAAAAATCACATGCAATCATAGAGGCTAATCCTTGATGGATTGTAGGATTAGGATTCTAAAGCTAAAGGAGAAATAAATAAAAAAAATTGCTAGAAATGAGAAAATAAAGTCATGAGTGGATTTAAATAGTTGTTAATCCTTGACATTGAGAAGAATGACCATTTTAAAGGGGAAGAGCAGCAAACACTCAGAGCTGAAATAACCTCGAGCTCATCCTGGAGACCTGACTTAAAGCCCTTTCCTACCAAGCAAAGATCAAATGTAGACAATTCCCCAGGCTGATAGGCCTCTAAATTGTGTTTTAGCTGCTCCTTATCAGAGCTCCTTATCAGATTTCATAGCCTTGGATGACTTTTGGAGCAGGGATTTCAGAGCAGACCTTCAGCATTGCCAGGGATGCAGCACAGTGAAATAAACCTTCAGACAGAGAGGGCTGAGGCACCTCCTTGGTGTTTTATTCACGCCTTTGAAACTCCTGACTTTCTGGCATTTACAACTGGTCTCACATCTGCACTAAAGCAAGCTGTAAATGAAGGTAAATGGGTCGTCCCTGTAATATATTTTAATTAATGCTAAACTGCACCTCCAAGAGGATGAGTAACTCTCCTGCTTGGGAAGTCAGTAAATATTTAGACAGAGAACAGATGAAATGATTGTGTTGGAACCAGCCCCTGACTTCCTATTTACCACTAAATCACTGGAGCACTTAAAAGAGAAAAACAGTGGCAAAATGTATCAAAGTATATACAATATAGATCCATTTCCTTCTAACATGAATGTGAATTCTGAAAGTTTGGTAGGAGCTAAAATGTGCCTTTGAGGATGTGTGCAGAGCAAAGCACTGCTGCTGGTGCATCTCTAATTTAACTATTCTTCTACTGAACTGAAAAAATAATTCACCAAAAACCCATTTGCCCAGAGAACTCCTGGGATACAGAACATTTTTTTAAACACTGTGGTTTTTAAAATCAGCAGTCCCCTAAAAACTAAATTAGCCTTGAATCTAAGATAGATGTGGATGTGATGTTGAACTCCACGTGCCCATGGGGTTTTCCTGGGAATTGGGATGCTGCCCAAATTTTGCACATCCCCGGGCAGTGCCTTCCTGCACTGAACTGCTCCAGCTGCAGCCAGCACGTGAGGTTCTGGTGTTATTTACACAAAATGCAATAACCCCTGAGTTTAAGGGGTCAGGGTGAGAAAAAAAGAAAAATCCCCAAGCTCAGAAATTATCCTTGCCCCAAGAGCAGCCACAGGAAGGTGGTGTGGAATTTGCAGGCAACCTCAGCAAGAGAAGAGATGAGAGTCTTGACTCCATGTTTCAGAAGGCTGATAATATAATATAATATAATATAATATAATATAATATAATATAATATAATATAATATAATATAATATAATATAATATAATATAATATAATATAATATAATATAATATAATATAATATAATATAATATAATATAATATAAATGTTATATATAAATTATTTATAATGTTATATATAAATTATTTATAATATTATATATAAATATTATAATTTATATTATATTACATTATATTTTAGTATAGTATATATTACATATGATATATATAACATATGATACTGTATATTATATATTATTAATAGTATATAATATTTTAATATATGTTATGTTACATTATGTATTGATATATTAAAACTATACTAAAGAAAGAGAAAGGAGACATCAGAGGGCTGGCAATGAAAGGAATGAAGAATAAAATCTTGTGATTGCTCACAGCCTCGGCACAGCTGGACCTGTGATTGGCCATTAATTAAAAACAATTCACATGCTGGGTAAACAATTCTCCAAATCACATTCCCAAGTAGCAAAACATGGAGAAGCTGAAGCTTCCCAGCTTCTCAGGAGAAAAGATGCTAGTGAAAGGATTTTTCAGAAAATACGTCCGTGACAAGGTGGTTCCCAGGTTTTCTACCTGTTCAGGTCTCCCCTGCTACTACTGAGACTTCTGACCCTCCTCAATATTTCAGTTTTTCAGGAAAACATTACTAATATCTCTAAAAAGCTGTAAAGTTGAGAGGTTTATGCAAACATTTTCATATGAGAATAATTTTGGGAATGTTACTGGAGATTTCAGTCCTCTCTATCTAAATGATACTTAAATATTCATGGACTTTAGCCAGTAAAACAAAAAATATTAGCATCTCACCTGGACTTCCTAAATCTTTCCAATATCATTAGAGCATATTGTCCTAAAAAGCATTTTTATTCCCAAAAATAGCAGCTTTTGAAGAAGGTGTGGCAGATTTAATTTTAGTTTAATAATATCTTCAAAACAGATCATTCCTCTTCCTAATTCCATTACCTGACTGCAGCTTAGACTTTATTCAGAGCTGCCAGCCAAAAAAGCCAAAAGAATGGGTGGCACGATTAAAACTTTGAATGGGGAGAAGAGAACTGGGAAATGACCCAAAATAAATGACTGTGGTGGTGTTTCCAGGGGTCTCAGGACGAGAGAAGAGACAAGGATTTTGACTCTGTGTTTCAGAAGGCTGATGTATTATTTTATGATATATATTATATTAAAAGAAAACGATCTCTTAAAACTATACGAGAAGAATAGAAGAAAAGATTTCATCAGAAGGGTAGCAAGGAAATGAATGGGATGATAATAAAATCTTGTGACAGACCAGAGTCCAAGCCAGCTGACTGTGATTGGCCATTAATTAGAAACAACCCCATGAGCCCAATCCCAGATGCACCTGTTGCATCCCACAGCAGCAGATAACCATTGTTTGCATTTTGTTCCTGAGGCCTCTCAGCTTCTCAGGAGGAAAAATCCTAAGGAAAGGATTTTTCATAAAACATGTCTGTGACAAATGACCCAAATAAAGTCCCAGCTGAGCACCAGTGTGAAGGCTACAGGAATACACCTAAATGGCTGCAGGATTATTGCAAATTCTCTGATTGCCACTTTCTCCTCCCTCGCTCCAAATAAAAACCTCCCTGGCACAGGGCTGCTGGAGAAACCCACCTCTGGAAAACCCAAACAAGCAGCAATCCATAAAAACTTTTGGGGAAGATTTAGAAGCAGGACTGAGGGGATATAAATTGTTTCCAAGACATTATTAAATATTGAGGGTTTGGGTGCAAACCCAGAGGAGCTCAGCAGGCTCCACAGCGGGGTTGAAGGGTAACGTTCAACTCCTATGGCCAATCCCAAAGAACAACCAGCCCCTCAAAGGACAGGAAAAGGGAGGTGGGAAAAAACCCCAAAGGTGCCTGAGAAATTGTGGGAAGCCTCCCCAAGTGGCTGTGCACACCGAGATCACAGGGCTGTTCATTCTGCAGATTTAAAGGCCCATAAACAGCTGGTAGTCCTGTCACTGCAGTAATTACATTACGGTTTTGGAGATTTAAATGCAGTTATTTGAACATTGTTTCTATTCAGCTCGTCACAGTGGGATCCCTAATTTGTTCGACACAGTCAACAGCAGAGTTGTCTATCTTGGACTAATTAGCACTCTCAAAATTTAGCAGTGCCCATTACCCAGCACAAAGGCTGCCTGGGAGTTCTGAGCAGGTTCTGTGCCTTCAAAGAGCTCTGGTGATGATAAAATCTCGTGCAGGATAAATATTTTCATTTTCCTCAGATTACTTTCAGCGTTTTGTAAAACCCTGCTCGTGACGGACAATTAAAAGCCGGTAAACAACTCGGGGTTTTGAGGATGGGAAGGTAAATGGGAACTGCACAGATGTTGGTATTTATATGGAAATTATGCTGAATGCCAATTATTTCTTTCTCCTACAAGAAACGGAAGTTGTAACAACACTGTCAAAACACAGGGAAACCCTGCTAGTCAATAATTTCATGTTATCAATAAAGATGTTTCAGGCTGATAGAATAATCTCTCTGGGAGAGAGAAAAATCTCTGCAGGTCTTTGCTCTGGGTGGAAATTATTTTATTGGAATCCAAGTTGCAAGAGCAGAGAGAAACACATGTACCAAACTTATTTCAGAGAGAGGTAAGTGCAGCAAACTGCTCAAAACACCTTGGGCTGCAGTTTAAGCCCCATTTCCACCTGAATTAAAGCAGGCACCCACCTCTCCCCACCCTGGGAACCCTGGGTGCTGAGAATTTTAGACTTTCTGTACTGACCCCCAAGAGAGCTTTGCATTTGACTTGAGGCCATGGAGAAGGTTTCCAAAATGGAACGACAGAACTGAGATTATGAGTGTGTCGTTTGATATTGTGATAAATAGGTATGATTCGTGCTGATAAAATCGAAATGGTAATCAATATTTTATCATATAATAATTAATATTTGGGAATAATAAAAATAGTTAAAAGTTGTAATGCCAAAAGAAGAGAGGGAGAGGAGGGGCTCCCCCCGCCGCCTCCCGGCAGATGTTCACAAGGACAGGAGGAAGAAGCTGAAGATACAGATGCTAAAAATGAACAAGAACCTGGTTGGGCCCCAGAAAAATGCTAATTATAAGGGATTTATTGCTTTGATATGTAGATGCAGCGATATGTGCTCTTGGCTTACATTGTACTGGCTTGGTGCGCATGTGTTACCCAAAGGTGAATTAAAGGACAAAGAGGAAGACCACAATTCTTCATCAATAGAGACCCCCAAAGACTTGTGCGACCACCGAACTGAGTGGTGGCACATGTGCAGTAAAGGTGTTAACGAGGGCAGAGATGGGCAGATGACGAACTGGCACTGGGAGAATATGGCATTAACACATGGCATATAAGGGGGGAATCTTCACTTGGCAAGCTCGTACAGAGGGTGGCACGGGTCCAAGAGCCCCGCACTCCGTACCCCGCGGTTATCTTTTGCTTATGCGCTATTATTAGAACCAAATTATCCCTTATTTATATATTTCCTAAACTACTCAATTAAAATTGTTGCTATCTCAACAATTATCCCCCTTTTTATGAGGGGATAATTGGGCAAACATAACAATATCACACACCTGTGGTATCACACACTCCTATCCAAACTCCACACCCACAGTCCCAGTTCCATCATTCCATTTTGGAAGCTTCTCCACAGCCTCAGGTCAGCGCAGAGTTCTCTTGGGGGCCAGTGCCTGGCAGCACAGAAAATCTGAAATTCTCAGCAGCCAGGGCTCCAACAAGAGCTCTCAGCAGTGCAGCCTACAGGGCTCTGCTTCACCCAGGGATTTGGATTTCCAGCACTAACTTCAGTTCTGCTTCAATTACAGACACATGGCACTTCTGTCATTGTAAAAATATTCAGGTCTCACAAACAGAAAAGCACACGTGGCTACACGAAGGCGGATGAGTTACAGAAACCAAAGATTCTCTCTAGACAAATTCACCTTTAATGACCAACCACTAAAAGATGGAAATAGTCATTAACTTCAATTATTAATGAATATATTTCAATATTATGATTTTATTACTCATTAAACAAGCATAAAGATTAAAATTTCATTACAATTTGAGGAGAAATAGGTTTAGCCTTTCATATTTTGTTTCATAAATTATTTGCAGAGTGGTTTGGGGGATTTTCAAAGATGTTCAGACAGAAGTGGGAGATTTTTGCCACTTCCTCTAAGAAAGATGAACAAACTCCTGGTCTGCTGCTGGCAGAGCTCACAGAATCCTCACTGCACAGCCCTGAGAGATCTGATTCCAGGTAAATTAACTTGGATCATGGAAATGGTGAATTAATTATATTGAGTCTTAAGAATTCATGCTTTGTGCCGTGTATCCTTATGTTTGTTTAGCTCTTACTATAAAAACCCAGTAGGGCTCTGATTAGGACAGATCACTGGAATTTGGAATTCTCCAGGAATCTCCAAGAGCCCTGAAATGGAGCTGCACCCACCTCTCCTGCACCCACCCTCATTCCCCAGGGAGCCAAAAACCTGTTTGTGTTTCCCCAGGTTGAGGACATCAAATATTCCCGTTCCTGCATCCTCCAGGTGTCTTTGTTAGTTTGTTTAATCTTTTCAATTAATTTACTTTTCAGTAGCATAATGTATCTTCAAGCAGCCACAGATTTAAAACCAAGATGTAAAGAGGAATGCCAATCAATCAAATAAATCTTTGTTCTTTAGTCAACTGAGTTAATTAACATCCAGATGGCAATTAAAAAAAAAAAAGGAAAATAAAAAGAAAAGCCATTTGTTTAACATCTTGAGCTTAGATAACATTTACAGAGGTGTTGTGTGGGCTGTAAGGGACAGAAGGGTTTCCCTCACTGGGTGTTGAGGCTGTTTGCCACAACCTAATAATCTTAAATTTGGAAATCACAGAGTTTGCGTGTCTTGATTTAGCAGGGCTGGGCAGACCAGAGCTCTTCCCCAGCTCTGGGATTTCTGACAGAAATGGCAAATACACACCTGCAGCTCTCGTGTCCCAAATCCCTCCTGCCTCCCTACTGTCCCCTCTGTTCCCAAACTGATCATTCTGTGAGCTGGGAGAGGATGAAATGTCATTATTGTCATCACCCCACAACCAGCAGCAGCTGCACCGTGCTGAAGAACACAACTGCATGTGGCAGGGACAAAATGTGCCCAAGGAGCTGCCACAGAGCACAGGAAACTCCTCATCCCCACTAACCCTTCTCTGAGCCGCTGGGAATTCCTGCCACGAGCATCTGCACAGGTGCTGGAGTGTCACTGACATATTTTCTGGAAAATCCCTTCGCCAGGATTTCTTCTCCTGGGAAGCTGAGAAGCCTCAGAGAAAAATGAGACCAATATTATCTGATTGCTTCTCCTGTGTTTTGCTGCTCTGGAATGTGGTTTGGAGATTGTTTATCCAACAGGTGATTGTTTGATTGGTTTCATGTGAGTTGTTTTTACTTAATGACCAATCACCGTCCAGCTGTGTTGGGACTCTGGAAGAGATCATGAGTTTTTAATTGTGTCTTGTTAAGCCTTCTCTAAGTATCCATTTTCTATTCTTTAGTACTGTTTTAGTATAGCATTCTTAATTATTATATAAGTACATAAAATAATAAATTAGCCTTCTAAGAACATGGAGTCAGATTCACCATTTCCTTCCCGCCACGGGGGACTCTGAACATTCCACACCGGAGAGTGAACCAGGAACAGCAGCTCTCCTGTTCCTCCCCAAATTCAATTTGGAAATTCCATCCAGGACTTCCAAAGGCAGCCAAGGACCTGCTGCTGCTCCCAACTCACCACTGAGAGGGTCAGGGATGGTGAACTGCCTCTTCTTGTTGGAGGTGGATGTGGAGAGCTTGCGAGCCCGAGCTCGGGGGGTGCCTGGGGGAGCCTCCCTGTGCTGAGCCCTCCTCAGCTGCACCATGAGCTCCAGCCTCTTCAGCCTCTGCTGGGAGCGGGAGATGAACTGGGGGTTGTGGAGCTCCAGGGCTTCCTGCAGGAGACAGAGAAGCTGCTTTATGCCCTTGTGATTCAAAGGGAGGGAAGGGTGTGATGGGTGTAGGGCTGAGTTTGGCTAGAGGTTGTTGAAGTGGTGAAAATGAGTCTGGGTTTGGCTTGGGAGGGACTTTAAAGCTCATCCCACCCCAGCCATGGGCAGGGACACCTTCCACTGTCCCAGGCTGCTCCAACCCCTGTCCAGCCTGGCCTTGGGCACTGCCAGGGATCCAGGGGCAGCCACAGCTTCTCTTCACAGCTTCCACCCTCCAAGCCAGGAATTCCTTCCCAATATCCATCCATTCCCTCTGGCACTGGGAAGCCATTCCCCCTTGTCCTGTCAAGCTTACACATTTCTATGTTTCAAATTACATATTTTACATCCAAATTCAAGTTCTTGATGTTTTGCCTGTTTCCTTTTCTCACCCCATCACCGAAGCAACTCGTCACTGGCAGTTCACAAACTTTCCTGTTTATTTAGATTGTCAGATCTCTCCATGGCTGATCCAGAAACAAAACACTTCCCAGTCAAAGGCTGCTTCAACATTTAGGAATGTCTTAGGATGGAGGAAAGGAGCGGAGATGGGTCTGCAACACGTGCAGGAGGAAAAGGCAGGGAAGTCCATCAGGCAGGTACCACCTGGGCCATGTCCACACCTACAGCTGGAGCTGGAAGTGCCAGGCACTTGGGAAACTGGGAATTTGTAAATTCCCAAACTCTTAACAAGTTCCCCCACAGGAACAGCAGCTGTAGCTCAAAATAAGGAGCCTGGACAACCAAGCAAGTTTTGGCAGTGGACACAAACTGCCAAAACTTCACTGGAAAGGGAAAAATCAAGGAATGTGAACTTCTGCCCTCAACAAGTTCCCAGGAAGCAAACACCATCCATGGGGGAAAAGGGGAGAAAAGGGATTAAAAAAAAAGAAAGATAAGCAGGAAAAAAGGGAAAAGGGAGAAAAAAATGATGGCTTACCCTCAGTGTCCATGGAGCTGCTGGAGTTTTCTCCTGCTGGGAGCAGGGTTCTGCCCAGGTGAGCAGGTTTTTCTCCCAAGCCACAGCTGGAGAGCGAGCCCTGGGCAGGGGCACCCTGGTCAGGGGCACCCTCATCAGGGGCACCCTGGTCAGGGGCACCCTGGTAAGGGGCACCCTGGTAAGGGGCACTCTGGTCAGGGGCACCCTCCAGCCTTGCTTGTCCTGGGCCTCGAGCTCCTCTGCTCCGTCCCTCGGAGCAGGGAATTCGTAATTGCCTTGGAGAGATTTAAAAGTTCGTTAGGAGCGCATGGCTAATTTTTTATTGGGTTCTCCACCTCATTAGACAGAGAGGGCAATTCCTGAAATAAGAAAGCCAGGCTGTTATTAATAGGCCTCATTAGGCAGAAGAGATCAGATCTAATGGTGGCTGCCCTGTGACACCCAGAGTGTCTCTCACATTATCCAGACCTCACAGGGAAGGAAATCACAATTAAAACTCTGGGACACTCAGTTCTCTTTGCTGGTGCTTCCCAAAATTTGCACCAGGGAAAGCCAGGGATATCTTGCTGTGACCTGCAGTTGGAGTTCATTCCAATTTATTGCAGAAAATACCAGATTGTTACGGGCTTTAACCACAAATCATTTCCCTTTCACCACACTGAGCCTTTCATCAGCACCACTGTTTTTTTTTTTCCTTTGTTTTTAATCCAGTTTTCTTTCTGTCATTCCTACAGATCCATTAGCCAGTGGAAAAACTCCATTAAAAAAAATAATCAACAAAAGGTTATTGTGCATTATTGGGCATTATTATGAAAGCTGTCAATTCACATTGAGAAAAAGAGATTATTTTTTATGCTTATAATTAAGTTTTAATGCTCACTGAGTGATACTCCCTGCACAAATTAGGACCAAAAGAAGCTGTGTGCTCAAAAATCAGATTCTCATTCAGAGGACAGAACGAATCCAAAATAACAAAGGAACTTCAGAAGGGCTCCATATGAACTGTTTGAAAAGTCACACTGGATGGAGTGCTCCTTCCTTGCCAAATAATTTGATTTCTAGGACCAAATATCTGGGAATAAAGCCCGTTACTGTTTTATTTCAATTTTTGGTTACAATAAACTTAAAATATTTTCCTCTTTATGACATATTGTACATATTATATTGTACTTAAAAAACATATTAAAAAGATCTGTGTTGGGTACATTTGCCTTATAAAAGCCTGAACTGCATTTCCTCCCTAACACTGCTCTCACCAACATTTTGGAATAAACCTTGAAACCTGTGAACATGAAATTAAATTCCTCCCTAAGCCAGGTTTAGAGGTGTGGATTAAGTTGGGCTTTGCCAGATCTCAGTGGATGCTTCATTTTTGTAAAACAAAGTTGCTTTCAGTTAGGGAAATGCCCTGATTTAACTTCAGGCACTGAAAACAGCATTTAGGTTTCCAAATGTGTGACATTCAGTAGCTTTATGCCCAGTGATGACAAATTTCACCCACCTGCCTGCAAAAAATTCTCTTCAGAAAACACAGCTGTAAGAAGAAAAGGTTCTATGACCATTACAACATTTTTAAGGAATAAGTTTCTCACAAATGTATTGATACTAAACTCAAATTAATCTCAGTTGTCTTTTGCAAAAATACCTGGTGCATGAATACAGCTGCTGGTGTCATCTGCATTTTAGCTGTGAGGATTAATGTTGGAAGTAAGACGTCCCAGACAGAGCTGAACCCAAAGAAATTATGTTTTACATTCTGAAATCTTGTTAGAGTTCAGGTTGTTGTGTCATAAAAAAGAAGGTTGAAGGAGTGAAAGAAAGGTATCAGAACAAGGTTGTACAAATAACCTCGCTACTGGTATTACTTGGTCAGGCTGGGGCTGCTTGGCTTTGCAATTTTAATGCTTTTTCAAGATTTTCTTGGGAATCTAAGCCTATCTTGCTCATTTTAATCTTGTTTTCTATGAACCATAGCAATGTATACAGTCAGATCAGCTGATTGATCTCTCACCAGATGACTCACGCTCAGCACTTAAAGCTGGACAAAAATGGCCTGACTTTCCATTATTTCACTTTTCTTCTCTGAGACTGATCTCATCTTATTATTGAAACCATATTCCTGACAACCACAGTAGGATTTGTACCTTACTTTTTAGGAGCTGCTTTTGCCCGTGAACATTTTCTTCCCAGAGGATTCCTGATGACGCCTTTATGTTGCATGTGCTGTTGGAGGCAGGCAGTTTTGGTTTCAGGACGCCCTGTGCTTGGATCTCTTTGGGTTTGGAGGTGTCTTTGGAGGGATCTGCCCTGTTGGATGAGCCATCAGGAGCAGCAGCAATGGTTTCTCTGGAGGCTGCAACTGGAAGGGAGCCAGGGGTTGTTGTGCTGCTCCTCTTCCTGCTTCCCAACAGCATTGGTGTTCCTGTGAAAAACAGAAAAACAATCCTATAACATGGGAATTTTTTTTCTCAGCCCTCTACTCCATGTGTTTCTTATTGGCGTGGCAGGATCCTGGAGTTGTAGGGGCTGAACATCAAAAACTGCAACTTTTGATGAGCACCTTCTCATCAAAAACTGGCATGGCAAAGTGTTGTGCAAGTTGGACCTTTTGGGTGCTGGTTCCTGTTGTGGCTTTGCACAGAGCCAGAGCGGGGCACTGGAAATGTTGGGGATGGGAGATGCTTCTGAGGCAACCACTCCACTGCAGAGGGGTTAAAACCCTGATCCCAAAACTTGTTAGGCCTTGGTTTTCATCACAGCCACCGCTGAACCCATAACAGTGATTTTGATGAGGTTTAAACAATTTCAAATCCTAGAATCCTGGAACACATCCAATTGAAATGTATCCTAAAGAACATCCGGTGCCATCCCTTTCCATGGGCAGAGACACCTTCCAGTGTCCCAGGCTGCTCCAAGCCCTGTCCAGCCTGGCCTTGGGCACTTCCAAGGATCCAAGGGCAGCCACAGCTGCTCTGGGCACCCTCCCCACCGTCCCAGGGAACAATTCCTTCCCAAAATTCCATCTCTCCTTGCCCTCTGGCAGTGGGAAGCCATTCCTCTTGTCCTGTCCCTCCAGGCCATTGTAAAGATTCCTTCACGTTTCTTGTTGTCTTTTTAAAAGCAGATTTAACACAATTCTTTCTCTGCTGACTGCTTCCCATGTCTTGGCTGAGGAGAGAGTGAAGATTAGAAGTGTTTTTCTCCTTTGAGCCAATTCATGGCAAAGGGTGAGATGGCACTGCAGGGATTTAAACAATTTGTGGATGTGGCACTTGGGGACATGGTTCAGTGATGGGCAGTGCTGGGGTGATGGTTGGACTTGATGATCTTGAAGGGCTTTTCCAATCTAAATGATTCTGTGTTTCTGTGATTCTGTGCTTGACACTTCCTTATCTCAAAGTCCTCACTAAAATCAGATCCTGCCTTGTGGGAAGTTTTCCCTTCACTTTCCCAATCCTTAATCCACTCTCAGTAGATTAAAAAAATTCTTTTCCACAAAATGATGATCTCCTATGCAATTTAGCGACCTGACTGACTCGTGTCTCTTTTAGACTCTCCAGTATTTCTGAGAAAATCAGAGGCATTAAGATACAGCATCTACTGGTTTTCCCTTTCCGTGCAGATCAGAGCTTGGAGCACAGACCCACAGAATTGTTTAGGTTGGCAAAGCCCTCTGAGATCATCGACTCCAACCACAACATCTTGAGCTCCTTCCTGTCGCTGCCCGTACAGTGAGAAGGAGTCAGCTCCTCAGGGGATCCTCCAGTGAGGGATCCCTGAAGATCAGCAAAACCAGAAAAAAACAAACCTTGTTTTTAATGTTTTTAATTAAATTCATTGAGATGAACCCCATCCAAAGCAGTTTCACAGCCCTACAGAAAATCTGGTCAAAGCAAGGAGGTGCACACAGAGCTCCCAAACTCTGGGGTAGCATCCAAGCTCTCCTTCTCTCTGACAGAATTTGTTTTTCTCTGTGCTTTTCATCCATTGCAAATATCTCCCTTATCTTTTGTCACAACCAAGCCCTTTTCTCAGATGGAAATAGTTTTGATGCAAATGCTCCCAAGAAACTGGACAGACTCAATTCTGTGCATCCCCTCAGAGCTCTTGCATATCCATGGACCTGTTCCCTGACCAATCCCATTCCTGCAGCCACACAAAAATGTCTTATAAGCACAAAGAGGGGGGAAAAAACACCAGGATAGATTAATGGGGTCATGGGCTCAAAGGGTGGCTGTGGGAGGAGGTAGGAACAAGCAGTGGGGTGGGAGAAGATGAAGAAAGCAGCAGGTAGCACTGAGTAACTGCAGAGCAGCAGGGGAGGAAGTCCTTCCACTCAGGCAGCCAAGAAATCAGATGGATAGAGGGGGGAAAAAAGGAGGGGAGCTAAGCCACAGGAAGAACCTGAATGGAAAACAGATTATCTCATTAAATCACCTTTCAAATTATAATAGTTTACTGGTCAGCAGTAAACAGAGAAGAGAAAAGAAGAGAAGAAAGAGGAAAGGAGGAAAGAGTTTCTGCTCATCCATGGCAGCATCACAGTGGGAGATAATTTGCCTTCATATCCAGAAATGGGTCTGTGCAGCAAATGTGTGTTGTGAAGCCAAACAGCTTCGCTGTCAAATTGCTCCAGGCGATGCTGTGGCCCCAGGAGGGGCTGTTTGCTGCTGCTGGGCTCCCCAAAATCAGCAGGAGTCAGCAGGGGGGTCACAATGGGCTGTAAGGGAGAAGGGTAGAGCAGTGGAGACCAGAGTGAGGGAAGGAGGAGGCTCCGAGTCACATCTCTCCTCTCTAACTCAGAATATTGATCTGAACACAAGAAAGAAGAGCTGCCTGGAGTATTCACACCCCATTTACTCCTAACTACCAGACTAGCTCTCCATGGATATTGGCTTCCAAGTGTAAGTACAGCAACCTTCAAGAATGGACAATTAAGCTCCAGGAAATTTCTTACACGTTGTGCAAATGGAGAAAACCTTCTCTCCTCTCTGCACCACTTCTCTGCTGAAAGAAACTCCACCAGTGGCACCCTCCCAACAAGGCCTGGGGGATCCCTATGAAGATGGGGATTCGGAGAGAAGGAAAAGAAATGCATGAACAAAACAAAGAGTGGGGCCAAAAATTACAAAAAGGGGGTGGATGCTTCTTAGCATTTTATGATAAAAGGTTGCTGTGAGGAAGAAGTAAAAAAACCCCCACAATTCCTGATGAAATTCAGGAATAAAATCAACACGACCTTCGTGCATGAAAAGCTTCTTCCTTGTGGATCTGGTTCTAATATTCCAACTGAACCTTAATCCTTATTAGATTCACAGTATGGTGGGGATCTTTTTTTGGTGGTAGTTAATTAAGGCAACAAAAAAATGTGTGTCTTCTTCTTGTCTAACACCGAAGGCAATCAGAATAATAACAAAGTCAATTTGCTAAATTCTTTCTTCCAGCTCCCTCTTGAATTAACCTTTCCCTTCCAAAGGTGCACCCAGGTGGAGCAAAATCCTCAGGAAAACAGAGCAAAGCAAACCAGACAGGGGCTCCAAAAACCAACTCCCTCTTCCTCAAAGCAGCTCTCAGTTACTTTAATGAACACAGATGCAAATGATATTTAGGAATGAAAAAAAAATAAAAAAAAAAGAACAAGGCAAAGGTACTTAAAGGTAAGATCACAGTGTTTCACTCTGAACACCCTGGACTCGTTTTTAATATTCTGTGTGGGGAATTAGGACTGTTACTCTCATTAAGACTATCTGGAATTGTATATCTAAATCCCTCCACCAACCCAGCTTGAAATATATATGCCCCACTGAGAATAGGCAGAATTGCAACTGGATGACCAGAAATAGATGTTTTTTCTATTATCCCAGCTGAGGAAAGCCTTTAAAACCAATGAACAAAGACATGCAAGTGTAATGCTTTGGGAGATATGGGAGAGCAAAACTCAAAGAAACAGAAAGCAGAATGACTCCATTAATAAAATTCAGCCAGTACAGGTTGTAGTTGGAAAAGTTAGGCTGCTTGTAGAAGCAAAATTAAGGAACAAAGTCATAATTACATCTGGAGAAGAGTCATTTTTGCCCTTTGCAAGAAAGATGACAAGAGCTCAATTTTTAAATAATGACTTAGTGAAAACCATACCATATAGGAAGAGTTTAAAATATTCTGTAAAACCAAGGGTAGGTTTTCAAAAGCTCCTTTAAAAAAAAAAAAAGAAAAAAAAGAATCCTTGATCTTGGAGTAAAATAAGTATATTGTTTTACTGTAAAGTATCTTTTTACATTTCCCCTCTCTCCCTTCAGGGGGTTTTGCTAACGGGAAGTGACCCTGCATTACAGCAGGTTAAATTTGAGACACACACAATCCAGTCAAACATCCCCTGTTCCATTGTTACTGAGTTTTTTCCCCCCATTTCACTTTACAGCAGGATAATTCAGCTTTTCATCCTTGAATATAACACTCTTCCCAGAGTTCCAGTGTGGATTTTTGATGATTTGTGACAAAGTGCTCCTTTGAAACTGGCCCAAAGTTCATTTTAGCAGAGGCAGGGCTGCAAATCCTCCCCGGCCACCAAGCCAGCCCGAGAGGTGTTTGGGGAGGGGACACTGAGCTGATTGCCTGGGTGTCCCTAACGAGATCAGGCATCAGCACTGCAGGTAGCTGTGCATTGCCGACCACCTGCTGGGGGGATTGTTTTAATTTAATAAAAGCCCCACATCCTGAGCTGCTGAGCTCTCCCGGACCTCCGGGCTGGGAGCTGATGCTGCCAATACCCCAAGCAGAGAGGAGCAGGAATGAACATTCCTTAAATATAAGAAACTTCTGCCTCCTTCAAGATTTGGACCCAGTAGTTGTGGAGACCCACACGTGCCTCGAGCAGCCATCCATAATCCCAAGCAAGGCTCCAGCCTGTGTCTGACAGAGACTGATGGCCCAGTCCTTATCATGAATCAAGGGTTGGCACAGCTGAGCCACGCAGTTTTAGATGTGAGCAAACAGAGCACATCCCCTCAACAGCCGGGTAACCCAGAGAGATGGAAACACTGAGGGCCATGACAGCGTTATTAGTTATGCCAGGGTTTGTCAAGGGAGGCAAGGTAGGATGGAGGATTTCGTTTTCAGAAAAGGCATCACTTGTGATCAGTCAGCGAGCTGCAGTCGGCCAGGGGTGCCACAAAATTCATGTTTTCACTAAAACTCCTGCTGACCAGCAATGAGACTTATGTCCCAAACTGTCTCCTGATGCCTCTCAAATTACTCATTTCCAAGAGGCAGCATCAGCTGCTGCTCAGCATTAACATCCATGGAAACTACCTGAATTCCTGGTAATGTGGCTCTGCCTACACTCCCTGTTCACAATGGGATGTTTAACAAGGTCTTGATTCACCTTTCAATAAAAGTCTGGGGCTGGATCCTGCGAAACAGGGCTGGGCCCTGTCCTCAGCTCCATTCCCAGAACTGTCACGATCCAAAGTCAAGGTAACTTTGCTGGCTTGAGGAGAGAGGCTCAGCCAGCCCATTCCTCCCAATGAATGTGTCATTGCACCTGTATTAATGCTTCTTCAAACAGCCCTGCCTGGTGGGCATAAAGCTTAATTATCTCAGCTCTATCAATAACACCTCAAGCTAAGAGTCTAGATTAAAAAATTATCTCTATCAAAAAAGCTTCTCTTTTTCCTAGCTACCTCTTTCTGGTTGTTTTTTTTTAAACCATGTTGACAGCTGTGACCATATTTCTCAGAAGGAAGAGGCTTTCTGTTGGCAAAAGCTAATATTTGACTGTAGAAAGTTGTAATCATTTAAAACAGAAAGTGTACCTAAGAGCTGTTAGGCTTCAAACCTATAATCAGTCCTAAGTAGGAAAAGCTTCTTAATGTCAAGAAACAGCTTGTTTACAGAAGGCTTTGGGCAAAATTATTGTAGTGGCTTCAGAGCAAACAATCCCAAACCCAGCTAATCACCAGCCCCTAACAATCAGCCTCTCCCTGCTGAAGGCCAATTTATTTTCTCCAAGCGCTTTGCAAATAATTAACTGACCTTCTCCCTTGGTGTTCAACAAGGGAACATCACTTATTCCAGGGAGGGAATGGGGACCAACCTGCTGCACCCAGTCTGGCTGCCATGGAGAATTTTGGTGGAAAGAGGATTTGCAGTGGCTGCACCAGCAAAATCCTGCAATTTGACAGCCTACATTTGCATCAGAGCAGGTTCAGGTTGGGCAGCAGGAAAAAATTTCTTCACTGACAGAGTGGTTAACCCCAAAATAGGCTTCCCAGGTGGAGCCAGCATCCCTGAAAGTGTTCCAAAAAGCAGTAGATGTGGCACTTGGTGATATGGTTGACATGGTGGTGTTGGACTTGGCGATCTTGGAGGACTTTTTCCAACCTCAATGAGAAGGAAACGCTCCTGCCTGGCACCTGCAGGACATCACCTTACACCGGGACTCATGAGAGGGTACAGCTGCAGCAGGATATTTGAGTGGACAGCTAGCAACCCACCCACACGATCTGAGGTGACTGCTCGCACCAGGGAGCTCCCAGTATCCAGCTGCTCAACTGCAGTGTTTGCATATTTTACTAGCATTTTCCCCTTTCTCCTCCTATGAGCTGGGAGAGGATGAAAGGAAAAAATATTTACTGCTGTACTTTCGAGACATTGCCTGTAACAGCCACAGACCCAAAAGCTCTGAGTTAGAAATCCATGTTTGCATTTCCAGGATGTCATGCTAGAAGCTATCAGACGCTGTTGTAGTGACTCAAGGAGTAATCTGATGCAGTGTGACTTGGAAAAAAAAATGTTCAGGATGATTCAGAACATTTAAATGGTGATTTTCAGGGTAAGAAAGGCTTGGGCCACTTGGAATTCTCATCATGTCCGAGGCACCTAGTTCAGCTCCTTCTGATAATTTACCGCAGCCAGGCTGAGCCAAGTATTCATTTCACAGACTGTACAAGAGCCGTCCCTAGTTTAAACCAAGTGTGAATTAGGGGAAAATGAGGCTCTTTACTCCAGTGGCATAATGCAGTCAGTGAATCCACAGAGCCCATCTCTTTTAATCATTATTTTAATGATTCTGGTATTCCAGCCCTGCTGCTGGCCCCGAGTGCTAACGAGTCACTTGTACCCTCCAGTCTTTCACTTCAAGCTGTCTCACATTCTTACCAACGCTGACAGCTCAGATAGAAATGTCACAGAATCATAGAATGGTGTAGGTTGGCAAAGACCTTTAAATCATGGAATCCAAAATGGAAAAGAGTGGAAGAATCAAACCCTCAGTGTTCATATGCTGAACTTTAACTTGGATCTTCAGACAACACGAACATCTTTGGGAAAACCCAATTTATAAGTTTCACTCATAAAAATGTGTTCTGTATCATCATTAACAGGGCAGACATCCTTCTGTCTTCCAGAGAAACAATGGCCTTCCTACCCAACAGCTTCATTGCAATGTCCCGTTAACAGAAAATTGAGGTTTAATCTTCAAAATGCATTTCCTGAAGGAAACTTCAACTCCAGTCAAATTATTTTATGATCACACAAAACCAAACAAAAAAATCCACAAGAAAACCCCAAAGAAACGAACAAACCCCAAGAAGATCCAACCATCTCTGGCTGCTCGTTGCCTTAAACCACAGAGAAATTGATAAAGAACAATTGGTTCCACAGGAAAATGATGTCAGCCAGGGTCACTGTGACATCACAGCGTTGTCACTGAAAGCCAGCTTTGGCTCTCACAGCCCTGAGCATCACCCTTCTCCCCTGCTGACATCATTGCCCACAATCTCCAGGGGTAGCCTTGCCTCCATATGGCAGGGCAGGAGGTCACCACATCTGTCTCCTGATTTCATAAATAAGTAGTTTAAAGGAGTGGAATATCAAAGAACACCCTCCTGCTGATCCCTTCCTTCTCCTACACCCTTTGTCCCACCAGATGATGGGGAAGGCAGCAAACCTTTGAGACAGAGAGCAAAGCTGAAGAGCTGCTACTCTAAAAAATGCAAAAGGGCCCTCCAGAAAAGAAAAGGCATCCCCTTCTTTCTACAAATGAAATTAAAAGCTCCCAGATAAAGAGAGGCAACTGCTCTGGCCCATCACACAGGCTGGGGTCTATCTCAAAGGCTGGCACCATCTTCCAGAGTAACAGGATTTCCAGTTCCTCACTCCAGTTTTCAACACCTGCGGTGATTGAATCCTCATTTTCTGGGGATGCAGCACATGAAGGTCACACCTCAGTGTAACACGGACCCAGTGACACAGAATGTCTAGACTAAGGAAAACTGACAGCCTCCTCCATTTTAAATTTATCCCAGATGAAGTGAAACATCAAAGGAGCTCCTTTTAATGGGCTTTTTGGCATGTGGGCCTTTGTTCTTAACAAGTCAGCACCAGCTGCTGTGTCCATAATGCCAAGTCAGTAACATCCCCAGCCAGATTCCTGGCTGGTGTAAATCAGTGTCACTCCTCTGCAGGCAGAGATTTCACTTGGTTGACATCAGCTGAAGATTTGGCTCCTTGTGCTTAGCAGGTGCAAGATAAGTAAAATCTCCTGTGCCATATTTCATATTTCTCCTGTCTTCACCACCAGTTCTGCTGCACACATTTGCAGGGTGGAGAGTTAATTAGCATCAGCTGGACCTGCTCAAGTTTCTATACAATAAATTCCATATTGTCAGGAACTGCTTTCCTCTATGTATATCTTGTTCATATATATATATATATATATATTTATTTTTACACACGTACAAATCTTGTACCCTGGCTTATTGTATGGTGACTTTCCCATAACAGAAGATGAGGTGAGAACAACAGGCCACATTCCTTCATCATAGCATTCCAAATACTATTTAATTAATGAAAGTAAATATAACTTATAGCCTTCAGATTTCCTAATTAGGCCCTTCTGTTACCAGTTTGATTTATTAGTTTAAAGGTGACCCACAAGATTTTCTTGATACATAAATGTCTCAAATACCTGGAGTTCTTCAGTGTGTATTTAAAAGAAAAATATATTTTTGCTTTGAAAGTAGCAGCTTATCAAAGTCCCACAGCACCAGCTGTTCTGATTTTACCCCAGTATGAGGAGGAATACACATACATGCATCAAAAAATTAAAACAGACCTTGAAACAAATTCAAGTCCAGTTATTTACCCCTCAAAAACTCATTAACACTGCTGACTTCAGCACCCATTAATGAGTAAGTTCAAGAAGGAAACAGAAGTCTGTAATCATCTGCGGCCATTTAACAAACCCAAAGCCCGGATCCCATCTCAGTTTTCCCTACTGGCTGCCTTGGGTTGTTTTAATTAAGCAAATTATGCTTCCGAGTCCCCTGCCACGCTCTTTGGGCAAAGGTACAAGCACTGGCATTACCGAGTGTCTGGCGTGTGTGGTTCACTGCTGTGGCCATGTCCCTCCCCTCCCGAGCATCTCATCCCTGAATTCTCCGAGAGGAACGTTGGGAGTGCTGCCCTGGACACCCCAGAGGCAGGACAGCTCCCAGGGCTCTGCTGAGCACGTTCATCACAGCCACCCCATTGTGTGCCATCCCCTCCCGCTGCTGACTGCAGTGTGGAACCACGGAACCCTTCTGGCTGGAACTCTGGAACCTTCTGTGCCTGGGCTCCGACCATTCCCAGCACTGCCACGGCCACCACATCCCCAAGCGCCACCTCCACGTGGCTTTTGAATCCCGCCAGGGATGGGGACTCCCACTGCCCTGGGCAGCTGTGCCAGGCCTGGACAAACCTTTCCATGAGGGAATTTTCCCCAATACCCAACACACACCTGCCCTGGCCCAGCCTGAGGCCGTTCCCTCTGCTCCTGTCCCTGTTCTCTGGAGCAGAGCCCGACCCCCCCGGCTGTGCCCTCCTGGCAGGAGCTGTGCAGAGCCACAAGGGCCCCTGAGCCTCCTCTGCTCCAGGTGAGCCCTGCCCAGCTCCCTCAGAGCCTCCAGAGCCTCCCCCAGCTCCATTCCCTTCCCTGGACACCCTGCAGCCCCTCAATGTCTCCCTTGTCCAAGAGCGACCCCAGGATCTGAGGTCCCTCAGCAGTGCCCAGCACAGGGATTGTCACGGCCCTGGTCCTATGGCCACACTGTGGCTGATGATTATCTTATCACCCTGATGTCCCTGATTTTGGGTGGCTTACATGGGAATGTAATCCATGATTTTCCCTTTTGTCATCTCCCCCCACCTTTCCTTGCACATCTGCACCTCAGCTCAGGGCAGAGGGATCCAGCACAGCCCCCACCATCCAGACTGGATTCACTCTCCAGCTCAGTTGTTATTCCTTAACATGTCTCCACATCAGTTTTGGGTATGACAACAAAACATGAACAAAAGTGTAAAGGTGAGCAGGAGGAATTTTGGTTTAGAAAACAGCTGAGATGTGTGAAGGTGCTCAGGCGTGAAGTTTACTGCTATCTAAGCTGAAATGGATAAATTTAGATGTTGGCATTTATAATCTTCCCTGAAAAAGTGATGATATTGTTTAATCAAGAGGTCAAAAAGTATTTAAAATTGTCCCATTTTCTTCTTTTTTCTCCTTTTTAATAATTCAGCCTAGTGCCCAGTAGGGTAATAGATAGTGAAAGACGGATGGAGAACTAGATATTCATGGGGAATACATTCTTCATGAAAGGTGGGTGAGAAATTAATATTAAAAATGTTCCTGTCTTCAGCAGAAACAAGACTAATATTTTCATTTCTAATTTACCTTGTATTTATGAGACATCAGCTGC
Source organism: Emberiza elegans (assembly GCA_024865655.1). Classification (NCBI taxonomy): domain Eukaryota; kingdom Metazoa; phylum Chordata; class Aves; order Passeriformes; family Fringillidae; genus Emberiza; species Emberiza elegans. Next base: position 2,826,203 of record JALJVW010000241.1, on the reverse strand, counting down.
AGACAGGAAAGGAAATTGCAGCATTGCCTAAGAGCAGCGTTAGCAAGTTCTGACAGCTTGTTAAAAGCCGTGACCAAAGGCAGGGTGATGCACATCCATCACCCGTGGCAGGCACCTCGTGGAGCTTGGCCTGGGCTGGCCCTTGGCCACATCTCTGAGGTGGGTGGCTCGTGTGGCCCCCAGTGGGAGCCTTCACACGTTCCTGCAGCTGCCCAAGGGATGGGAATGTTGGCCACTCACTAAAAATAAGCACAGCTCTGTCCCACGGCTCTGTCCTCCCACAGTTCAAGTCTGACTTCATGTATAACATGGATTTTCCAGCCCTCACAATCCCATTTCTTGCCAGATAATGGAAGTAAAGGCCCAAAGCAGTGGAGCCAATAGAAGATAGAGTCCACTGTGGGGAAATATCATATTCCATCCTTGGGATGCTCTAACATAAACCATGGCTTTGAACTTTGAGTCCCAGAGATTTGGATTTCCAAGTGTAATTCCCATCCACGAGCAGAGCCCAAGATTTACATTTCATTAATAATCCTAAAGCATCCTTTTCATATGTGGCACATGGTGGAAATATATAATGCTGGAGATTACCTGGCCCAACCTCCTGCTGAAAGAGGGGCCTTAGATTAAGTTATCCAGGTCCATGTAAAGCCAAGTCTCGAACAGTTGGATTTGGACATGAAATAATATGAGTAATACAGTAAGTAGAGTCATCATTACTGCAGTGAAGTCACACAAAAGATTAGGAAAAAGACACTCAACTGGGCCTAGAGGAAAGAGCAAACCCAGCACCTGTAAAGCAGAGAAGTATTTGGGTGCTCCTTCCAACTCAGATCCTAATAAAGCAGCCTATACATCCTGGAAACTGCATTTACAGATTTCATACAGAGAAGTGTAGCCTTGAAAGTAATTTTTTTTTTTTTTTTTTCTCAGCATAGTGATGTTATTACCACTTGTATTTCTGCTGGCAGGAAGCTCTTGCCTACAGCTGCAAACCAATATAAACTCCAACTTTCTGGGTCATCAGAAATGTAATGGACAAAGTGCTCTCTGCAGTTACCTCATCCATAAGATAACTGAGTTAAAGCACAAACACTGTGGCAAAACTTGTTCACTGTCCCTTCTTTGCTGTTCCCCTTTCTTTTTAAACACTTCATTTCACAAACATTTCATTGCATAAACATGGAGCAGAGCAAAGCCTAACAGGAACACATTTGAGTTAGTAACAGCAGAGGAAAAAAATATCCAAAATAACTGGGAATGTAGAATGGGATAAAAGTTCTTCTCCAAAAGGGTTGTCCAGTCCTAGAGGGATTTAAAAGCCCTTTGGATGTGGCACTTGGGGACGGGGGTCAGTGGTGGCCTTGGCAGTGCTGGGGACTGGTTTGACTGGATGATCTTGAAGGTCTTCTCAAACATAAAAGGATTCCATGATTTCTAATCTCATACCAATATTTCTCCTCCTCACTTCACCCAGTCCAGAAGTAAAAAGGACTCCGTTTTTCATTTATCCCAGGTTAAAACCACACCGTTCCCTCTCATTTTGAGGACCAGTGTGGATGTCCCATGCATTTCACCAGGTTTCTCCTGGTTTGTCCCTTTTAATGGTTGATGGCTGTGCCCCAGCTCATTACTTGGATTATCCTGCTGTTGTTTTGGAGCATTATTCTGGTTGTTTATACAAATTTCACACAGGAAAGTTGTAGTAGGCTGATAAACACCTCCTTACACATTACAAAGGCTCTGAGCAAGAGAAATGTATATCTTTGCATTCTACATTATGGCCCACACAAAAGGTGGAAGCAGTTAAAAGGTAACAACACTTCCCATGTTTATTTACACCTATAGTCTTGTGTACACAAATGGTGGAAATCCTTTATCACAAACCAGTATTTCTCAGCTCCTTACTTCACTGATTTCCTCCTTTCAGTAAAACCATGGAACCATGAGCAGCCTCCCAACTCCCTTTCTAATTATTTCTAGTAAAAGTGGTTCTTCCACACCACCATGGCATCACTAAGCCCAGGGGAGGCTCAGTTTTAAATCTGCTTTATCACAGGAAACCTTAGATGGTGTTGAACAAAGCCTTGAATACATAACACTCCCCATGGAGTGATAGCCCCTGATATTTAAAATTAGGATATATACAATGAAGTGTTGCAGTTGCTGCTGCCATCCCTTTGTATTTCCATCCCAAACCTCTTAGCACTGGTTGGCATCTTCCCTCTCCTGCTCCCCACTGTTCTTCTCCCCTCCAACACCACACAGCCTGGATTATGCTTAGGAAAACAGAGGAATATTTTATGTCGGGCTCTGCCCCTGCAGGAGCAATCCCACTGATTTCAGGCATGGAAAAGGGAGAGCAGCAGACACTGGGGGGAGTTTGCACCTTGCCCAGCCCTCGAGGCAGCGTGAACCTTCTCATCTCTCTGTTTCCTTCCACTTGCACACTGGGAGGATGAAGGTACAAAGGAGCTTTAGGAAGTGGCTCGTGTTCAGGCACTGACCCTTAGCTCAAAAAGGCCATACAAGAACAGGGTAATTGCAATTAAACGTAGCCCAAGGCTGCAGGATACAGAGGGGTGAGTTTAATCTTTGTGCTTTTGGTAGAAAACAGACTCCACTCATTGACGATCTTCCCAGCCACTTTCCCTTCCTGGAAAGGCAGTAAACTCAGCTGTGGTTATCCAAGTGTGCTGGGAAATCCCAGTGCAGCAGGAGCTGCACCACTCTGGGCAGGAAGCAATCCCCAGGGCCCCTCTGCCCTTCCCCAAGGAGCGATGCTGCAAAGAACATTTTATGTTTGTAAAATGCTTGGAAAGGTTGGAAACAAATGTGGTCGAGATTTGCAAACTTTTTACCTGGTTCCATTAAGTATAAAAGCCTGGGCTTATTACTGTAGCCTTCTAAATAAAAGCTGAAAACAAGATCATTTTTAATTGCAAGAAGCACAAAACCAAGCTCAGTGCAGTCATCTCCTTCTTAAATTCACACCTTGAAATTCAGCCCTTATTCAAAGATAAACCTAATTATTTTCAAGGGATAAGCACTTGCAGGTGGCTGGGAGAACAATAAAAAATACTGTTATAAATGGTTTAAAAAGAGGTTTAATGCAGAAAACACAGGGGGATTTTTCTCTCTCAGCTGATGAGCAGCACACATCACTACCATGGTGAATATTCATGGCAGTGCTGGAGCTGGAAACCTCTGGGCTGTGCTCTAGCTCCCTGAGCCTCTGCAGAAGCAAGAATTGCTCTTATCTGCTCTCACAGGATCGCTGTGGTGGGGCTGCTCCAGCCTGAACCTCTGCTCCACCAGCCTGAGGTTTGTGGAAACGACTTACCTGCCTCACTGCTTGAATGAGGAATTTGGAGGGGAAACACAGTGTGGTGGCTGCCAGGCTGCTCATCCTCTTCCTCTGCTGCTGCTGCCTTGTGAGGTCCTCTGGGAATATCCACAAATGCTGGAAGTCCCGAGGCAAAGACATTTTGCAAAGGGTATTCACGACCCAAATGTCCTTCCTTTGTTTTCTCCTCCTTAATTACCTTATTTCCCGTGAAGTCTGTGCCCAGGTGGGATCTGAGCAGAGCTCCGTGTGCTCCGGGGAGCTTCCTTGGAGCTCTCTCCTCCATGGGCTCTCCATTAGCTATGCCATCTACTCCATCTGCTGTTAATCCGGACAAACTGCACTTCAGGCTCAAGGACAATGTGGATCTGTACAATTTTTGGCATTTAACTCGAGGTTGGTCAATGCACACGCTGAGTGACCTGTCCAGATAATAGATGGTGTTTGGACAGGGCTCAGACACCTGGAGCTGGACACAGGAGATGAATGAAGGTGGAATTTTCTCCCTCCCATCACTGCTTTGGAGACCCACGCCATCCTCCTTGATTCCAGGGTCAAAAAGCTGCTTTTGGGGTTCTTCACCTAATCTTGGGCAAGACTTGGAGGCCTTTAAAGGAGGTTGGTTTGCGCGGGCTGGGGGAGGCCAGCGCTCCAGGGGAGCGGGGACTGTGCAGGGCGTGGGGGACGCGGTGCCGGGCTCCTGGCCAGCCCCAGGGCCACCTGCCAGCTCCCCAGAGCCCACAGGAACGCGCCTGGCTGTGACAGTGATGGAGGCAAAGCCTCTCTGCCGGCCTGGACACTGCTTTGGGCCGGGAGAGTCCGACGGTGACATGGTGGTGTCCTCTGGGGATGCCTGAATCTCCAAGCGGCTGGGAAGCACCAGAAATGTTCTGCTAACGACGGCTGGCCCCTGGTTAGGCAAGGATGGTTCTGTGTGATGAGCTCTGGGCTGGGGGAGCAGGGCCTGCATAGGCACAGAGGGCTTCTCCTCTTCAATCTGTGCAATGATTACTGGTGAAACCAATGTCGTGGTTTGGGAAGGCAGAGATTCCTGCAAATGAAAAGATTCCCAGTTATCACCATCCTCCAATATCCTGTGTGCAACTGTTTCTTGTCCACCATCTATCACAGCAGACAGTTTTGTTCAAGATCTCTTGTTACCTTTCTATTCATAATAACTTTTTTGTCATTTAAAAATGCACGCTCTTGAAATCAGCTCTGAATTGTCTGGGAGACTTCAATGAAGACTTTATCACTCTGGTGAAGGGAAAAATATTAAAATTTAAAACCTGTATTCCATAGCATTATTTTGAGTATTTAACTCATGACCATGGATGGCATTGGAGTCTGTTTAAAAATGAACATGGCAAAGACAGTTGTCAGTTTCAGACTATAAATTCCTCTTTCATGATGATCTGCTGGAATTTAGAATGCATTTAAGTATATTGTGGACCACTGGCCTGTGACATCACATGCTGCAGAAGACATGTGGGCACCAGGGGCATGACAGCTTTACAACCTCACCACTAGTTATAGGCATGAAAAACTCCCAAATAAGTGATACAGTTACTCACAAGGGCTCTGAGTACTATTTTAATTAATTAGTTCTCTCTTTCTTATGGTTCCCTGGTGACACCTGCCAACAATGTACAAACACATATGTACAAGATTGATTGACAGTGGCCTAGAGACTGAGAGTGGCCCAGATTAATTTTTCCATCCATGACAGCAAACATCCATCTTGATAGACCACACCTTACTTCCCTCTAGGTGACAAAGGAGGTGCTTTTATGTTCCAGCTCTCTGACAGAGTAAACCTGAGTTGAAAGCCTCCTATTATTATTGTCTACCCCACTAGGCACATAAGTCCTATGCACTAAAGCATCTGGCCTAATCTCATTGCTGCTGTAAATTGGCTAATTAGATTGCTCCTGCCCTGTGTTCCCAGATCTCTTCATCCTAATAGAAAAAAAAAAAAGAAAAAAAAAAACCCAAACAAACACAACATTGAATTGGCATGCAGAATCTGAGGATTAGCTTCCTAAAGAAAGCCCGTTCTGCGTTTAGGTGCCATTGACTCCTGCTTGTTGGGAATTCACCTCAGTCCTAGCTGAATGTCTCTATCACCTGATAATCAATGCCAGGACTCAACAAGGGCTTCAAAACACAATATTGTTCTTCCTCCAGGTGAGGGTGACAGTGCTATGACCTCCCTGGTGCCATGGTCACCCTTCTCAGGAAGGGGAAAATGATGCCTCAGGTTCAGCTTTTCTATGTTTCCCATTCTGTGCTGCTTTAGTGTGTGGGTCTGGGCTTCACATCAGGGGATGCTGAGCTCTGTGCACAGAGCAGGGAGACAAAACAATTCCTGCTCCAGCTGGGCACCAAGGACAAATGACCCAAATCTCAGCCCAGGAGCACAAACCCCGTGGGCTGCAGAGAGAAAAACAAGCAGGGTGGGACTGCAGGGGCTAAAGCTGGGATGGGACAATGAACTGCAAGGTGCAAATGGAGCAGAGCTGATCCCAGGGACAGACCCCGTGCCCATCGTGCATTTTGGGGCCATTTGGGTTCATCTTGGGTGCAGCCCTGGCTGGGCTCTGGTGCTGCCCAAGGCGGATCCATGGAGGAGATCCTTTGAATCAATCTCTGTGACTCTGCCCAGCCCCTGTTCTAGATCACCCTTCACAAGGCATCAGGGTGACACCACACTGGAGCCCATGGGGAGATGATTTTTCAGGATGTTTCCAAGTCAAACCATTCCACGATTCTGAGCTCCTATGAAACCATCCTTGTGCTCTTCCTCCATGCAAGAAAACATCACCAGAAACATCTCCTTTGTATCCCTTGGGAAGGAGCCTCTTGGGAACCCAAATGGGCAGAGGTAGATCAAGAGTTTATTAACGAGGTGAAATGCCAGATAAATTTTATCAACTCTTTAAACCAGCTGCCTGTGGTTTGGACAATTCAATAATTTCACAGCCTCAGGGAAAGCATTTTCTTCCTCCTCTGTTTCTTTCATGGTTTGTAACAACATTTGCCTCATATTTTCTTCACTTCATTTACTTCTACCTACAGGTTTAAGACCTTTGCATGCCTTCCAAAACTCTCAAGTTCCCCCAGATTTCTACAGGGCACCAAAGAAGAATGTTCCTTGAGAGACTTTATTTTGGATGCATCTCTCATGCTCCAGTAGTTAATTTGACATTTATTTCTTTTGTTGAGGGCTGCACAGATGGAGACATCCTGCAAGAGTCCAAAGGCATGTCAGAAATGCTCCTGATTAGCTGCAAACTCCTGAGCCAATATTTTAAATAATTTACTTCTCCTTTTTTTTTCTGTAGAAAATATATATTATTTCCTCCTCTCAATCTTTAGCAAAGAATTGGATCTTTAAGGTTTGCCCAGCTGATCCTGTGCTTGTTGGGAGCTTTCAAGCTTCACTGCATCTTGTGAAAAAATCCACACATACACAATGTAATTGTGGTGAGCTGAAAACCTCGGGCTTTGTCCTGAGGACATATCAGGCAGAGTGTACTGATATTTGGGATATTGCTTGATTTAGCCTCGTGGGGGTTTTTTTACAACTTCTTTTCCCCATCAAAACATGCCATTTTTCCCCATCACCAAGAGCACACAGAGTCACAACACTTAGCCATCGTTATATTTGGCTTTTCTGCTGCCTAAGCTAAGCTTAGCTAAACAAAACCAAGTCCAAACATACTGCTCAGCAATCAGTGATTGTTTTTTAAACCCTCCTGCATTCTGCTGACTGCTCCCCAAACAGAATTTATTTATTTTACCTTGGCAGGGCTGGATGTTCCCCACACACCACTCTCCTGCTGAAGGCCTGTGCATGTCCTCTGACCATCAGGGCCCCAGTGCTTTTGTGTCACCTCTGGGGAAAAACACAGAGAAACAAACATTATTGTCAGTGATCTGGAGGAGATGAGTTAGAAAATGTGCTTTTAAATGGAGTGCAGCAGGCGGGAAGGACTCCTGGAAATGATCTGATTGCCCTGGGTTGCGTTTCTCCCCCTGCACAGAAGAGGCTCTGGAAACACCCTGGGATCCTATTGCTGGGACTTGGACAAGTCCCACACTGTGTCCAGGGCTGATCCAAAGCTTCACTAACTCTGTTTTTGATTTCCATGGCTTTGGGCATGACTGTGAAGGGACTGGGGAAGCTGGGAAATGTGGATTTCTATTATAATCCTGAATTAATTAAGGGATGGGACCACAGTTGGGCTAAGAATGATTTATTGCTCAGACAAACATCAGTGTCAGAGTCCTTGAGATTTCAGAGGAGCGAGCATTCGGCCATAGCTCAGGAGCAGTCACAAGTTCTTTGTTACAAGGCAATCTAGAACTTTCTAACCCAATGGACAGCTCCACAGGGTTTATTTTGCTTTTCTGACCCATCACCTTTCCTCACTTCTGCTGCACTCTGGATACTTTTGTCCAATGGGTTTCTGTCTCACAGGCACACATCTGCTCCTGTTATAACTTCTAAACTCTTTATTTATTTCTTACAACCCCACCCCTGCATTATAAACCCTTCACCATCTTATCAGTGCAGTTTCTCACTTACTTCAGGCATATTCTCACCTACAACTATAGAAATATGAGTTTATGATTTTTCTACCCAATGTCTGTGTACTTTATTTTTACATCAATCCAAGCTTCTCCCAAGGCTGCAGATCAAACCCTTCAGTGTCTGTGGAAGTTTCTGTATTTTCATTTACTACAGATTTCAACAAACACCCTTTCTGTGCCCTCTGCAGAACAGGGAGCACAGACAGCCCAGAAACGAGCTGGATTTCACTGGCACTGAGTCACCTTCACTTTTAAAGGTCTGCAGTGATTCCAAACCACGTCCACAAATTCTGTTACATCACAACATTCCCAGTTCAGTGATAACTGTTCCACCAGCACCTCAACCTCTGTTTTTGTCACGGGCTGTTTTCTGCAAGCACAATTCCTTCTCTGCAGCTTTTTGCATGGAGCTAATTTCCATTTAACACAGTCTGGGCTATTGCACTGATGCATTACGTCTGCTGTCAACTGTTTTGCCAGAAATTACGTTACTTTCTAGTTTGTATTAAGCATCCAAAATTAATTTTCAGAAATTCTCCATTTGGACTGAAATCTCTTGACGTTCCTGGCTGTTGTTTTACAGCAGCATGTCACACCACTGGTAAGACCTTTTGTATTATTTTTCTTCCACTCAGGCAGGCTGCCACAGGAGAAAATTTTTTGCTAAGCAGAATTTCAGTTTATGTGTTACATTATATTAACAAAGGAATATAAATCATCTCCACTTTAGGAACTGTTTATTAAACCATGCCCACCACAACAGAATTCATCTCCTTGGGTGAAGGGCAAGAGGAGGAAGATATCAGATCTAACTCTCAAGAAATCTTTAGTCCCGCCACAACATTTAGAGGGTGTTTGATGAGTTTTTGTTTTAATAAAGTACACTAAAATATACTTTAACGCTTCCCTAGCAACTCCAAGATGCCACCATGTACATCCATAGCTGGCATAAAGGAAGAGGTTTGTTTTTGTCATTGAGCAACAGAGTCCAGAGCCACAGAGCAAACAGCTGGACTCATTAGCCACAGTGTGGGAAAGACCAGAATCCAGCAAACAGCCAGAGCAGAGGGCTCACTCCATGGCTTTTGGCACAGGAATAATGCTGGGTTGCCATGTGTGCAAAGACAGGGAACCTGGTCTAGCGCTGGAAACTGCTGGCACCAAGCACGGGCGAGATGCCTTGGAGCCAGCCCCTCACCCTGCAGTGGTGCACAGTGAGGAGCACAGCATCCAAGGACAAAATCCTCTTCTGCTGCTGGGGAAGCCTCCTGGAAAGGTGATTTTCAGTGTATCAGAGCTGTGATCAATCCCACGTGGGCACCTTCATGGTGAAGAGCAGCCTCATGTGCTTATTTATTTTTTAAAGTAACTAAATAGGGAATAACCTGCAGAGAGGGGTAAAGAAGAAATTCTTGGATTGACTAAGACATTAATAGAAATTTGATTAAAACCCCCTATGTAATTAAAGCAACAACTTCCACTAAGTTATCAGTATTTTCCTGAAATGCTTTGCAGTAAGAACCCCACAGTTGTCTCAGATCAAGGAGGAAACTACAACAGGAGATCATAAACTTCTGAATGTCAACTGGTGCACAAGGAAATCCAGAGGCAGTGCAGGGATAAATCAGATCCCACAGGGTCATTCTTCCATGAATTTAATTCAAATGCATTTCCAGCACCAGAGAAAGACTGAGGACTACGGGATCGAAGAAGAATAAGTTGTCAAAGTCCACACAGCAGATTGCACAGAACAGGCAAATTATTCTTATCCAAGTAACCTCCCGTGATTAGCAATAATCTGTGGGTAGAACCTTCCAGTATCCCACAGATCCTTTGGAACAGATTGGTAAATTTATGCCTAACTTTAAAAATAGCTGTTTCTGGGGCAGGAGAGGCTGGAAGAATCAAAATAAGAAGAAGAGGAAATATTTCTTTCCTTTGCTAAATCATCCACAGTGGAGTTCTGCACTGCCTTTTGTACCCTGTCCCATGCAAGGACATTCTTATAATGCTATAGGAATCCTACAGCTGGAAAACACTCAAACTTTTGGCAAGTCATTGAATGTCTTTGCTGAGACAGATTAAATGGCCGTGGTGGCAAAAGCACTGGCATTTATCATGGTATTATTAAATCTATCGCTGGAAGCTTCACATTTGTTAATTCATGTTAAGAGAACAAGCAACAAAACCTTTAAAAAGAGCTTGAATCTGTGTTTGCAATGAAGGCACTACAGGGAGCACAAGGCTTTAGCTGAGACATGTCACACACCGAGTATTCAAATGCTCACTGCTGACAAAACACATTGCCCTGAAACCCTTGTTTCCAACAAAATGCAAAGTTCACTTTTTCCCTGGTGTGAAAACATGAAAGAAATGGCATGTCAAGTACTTTCTGTCTCTGTGGGGAGCAGGAGAAACTTATTTCACTCCAAGCTGAAATCCTGAGGATTGGTTTAAGCTCCCCAGACCTTCCCTTCCCACCACAATCAATTAAAATGGGAGATGCCATGAGGAACAGAGGAGCAACTGCTGGCACGTGGCCTCTGTCCTGTGACATCTTCACTCTTCTTAACTTTCTCCCCCACAAATCCTGTTTGTTGAACCAAAGGCTGCATTCCTTGGAGAGGGAGCTGGGGGTGCTCAGCCTGCAGAAAAGGAGACTCAGGGCTGCCCCCATCACTCTCACAGCTCCTGAAAGGTGCCTGTGCTCAGCTGGGGCTGGGCTCTGTCTCCAGCAGCACTGACACAACCAGAGCACACAGCCTCAAGGGAAATACAGGTTGGATATCAGGAAAGAGTTTTTACAGAAAGGGTGATAAAGTTCTGGAATGGCTGCCCAGGGAGGTGCTGGAGTCCCCATTCCTGGGTGTGTTTAACAAAGCCTGGATGTGGCACTGGGTGCCAGGCTTGAGTTGAGCTGTTGGATCTGGGTTGGACTCCATGATCTTGAAGGTCTCTTCCAACCCAGTCACTGTGAATTCTGTGAATTCTGTGAATTCTGTGAGGCATCTGGACATCCGGCTGCAGCCCAGGGTTTTCCTAATTACAGAGTGCAGCTGGAACCGATTCCCCCGTCTCGAGTGCCTGGATCCTGCCTCGGGCCAACTGGCAGCTGCCTCAGATAATGGCTCAGAAAAGATGTGCTTGTAAATCAGCTGCTGACGCCCCGATCGATGGCAAAGGTGAGGGAGCTGCTGAGGAATCACGGCCTGGGAATGTTTGGCAGGCCCAGGACAGCCCCACACGGAGCCAGCTCAGGTTTTGTGCAAAACTTGGGACTCACATTAAAACCATGGAAAATGCTGATTTCCCAGTGGTTCAGGTCTCTGCCAGGCTGGGGGACACTGTTTGATGATAAACCAGGAGTGAGAAGGACATTGAGGGGCTGGAGGGTGTCCAGGGAAGGGAACAGAGCTGGGAAAGGGGCTGGAGAATCCCTGAGGGAGCTGGGCAGGGGCTGGAGAATCCCTGAGGAGCCGGGCAGGGGCTGGAGAATCCCTGAGGGAGCTGGGCAGGGGCTGCAGAATCCCTGAGGAGCCGGGCAGGGGCTGGAGAATCCCTGAGGAGCCGGGCAGGGGCTGCAGAATCCCTGAGGAGCTGGGAAGGGGCTGCAGAATCCCTGGGAGGGGCTGGAATCCTGAGGGGCTGGGAAGGGGCTGGAGAATCCCTGAGGAGATGGGAAGGGGGGCTGGAGAATCCCTGAGGAGCTGGGAAGGGGCTGCAGAATCCCTGAGGAGCCGGGCAGGGGCTGCAGAATCCCTGAGGAGCCGGGCAGGGGCTGCAGAATCCCTGAGGAGCTGGGAAGGGGCTGGGAATCCCTGAGGGCTGGGCAGGGGCTGCAGAATCCCTGAGGAGCTGGGGCTGCAGGGAGGAGCTGGGCAGGGGCTGCAGAATCCCTGAGGAGCCGGGCAGGGGCTGCAGAATCCCTGAGGAGCCGGGCAGGGCTCACCTGGAGCAAAGGAGGCTCAGGGGCCCTTGTGGCTCTGCACAGCTCCTGCCAGGAGGGCACTTTTTGGGGGGTCGGGCTCTGCTCAGGGAACAGGGACAGGAGCAGAGGAACGGCCTCAGGCTGGGCCAGGGCAGCTCAGGGGGATTTTGGGAAAATTTCTTCACCAAAAGGGTTTCCAACAATTGGAACAGGCTGTCTGGGCAAGTAGCAGTATCATCACCCCTGGAAGTGCTCAGAAACCTTGTGGATGTGGCACTTGGGCACAAGGGTGACCTTGGCAGTGCAGGGGGAATGGTTGGACTCGATGATCGTGAGAGAGCTTTTTCCAACTTCAAGCATTCTGTGATTGACACCCAGAGTGACTCCAGGCAGAGCTGGAATGACTTTAGACCACTGGCCCTGGCCTCATCCCCAGTTTTTGTCAGGAAAGTGGCCTATTTTAGTCACTTACTGCTCACATGCTAACAAATCTCAAAAGTGTGTCAGCACTTCTGGTCTCTCTTGTTCTGCCCCAAGCCCTGCTTGCTCTGCACTGACCGGGTCCCCTGTCCCCTCTGAGCTGCCAGCATCACCTCACAGTGAACTCTGGAGCCTCCAGGAACCTCCAGTGCTTCCCTGAAAACACCATCAAACAGCACTGAAGAACACACACTGCTATCAAAAGAGGAAGCCTTCTCCACTTTACAAAAAAACCAGCTTTTCTGCTGATCTTAGCTCAACATCCATGAGGCTCAGAATCCCTGGAGCCGGGCAGGGGGGGCTCAAAACCCGGGCAGGGGCTGCAGAATCCTGCTGGGCAGGGCTGCAGATCCCTGAGGAGCTGGGCAGGGGCTGCAGAGTCCCTGAGGGGCTGGGAGCTGGGCAGGGGCTGCAGAATCCCTGAGGGCAGGGGGGAGAATCCTTGGGAGGCTGAGGGGCTGCAGGAGGAGCTGGGCAGGGGCTCACCTGGAGCAAATCCTGAGGGCTCAGGGGCCCTTGTGGCTCTGCACAGCCCTGCCAGGAGGGGCACAGCCAAAGAAGGGGGTGGGCTCTGCTCCAGGGAACAGGGACAGGAGCAGAGGGAACGGCCTCAGGCTGGGCCAGGGCAGGCTCAGGGGGGATTTTGGGAAAATTTCTTCACCAAAAGGGTTTCCAACAACTGGAACAGGCTGCCTGGGCAAGTAGCAGTATCATCACCCCTGGAAGTGCTCAGAAACCTTGTGGATGTGGCACTTGGGCACAAGGGGTGACCTTGGCAGTGCAGGGGGAATGGTTGGACTCGATGATCTTAGAGAGCTTTTCCAACTTCAAGCATTCTGTGATTGACACCCAGAGTGACACCAGGCAGAGCTGGAATGACTTTAGACCACTGGCCCTGGCCTCATCCCCAGTTTTTGTCAGGAAAGTGGCCTATTTTAGTCACTTACTGCTCACATGCTGACAAATCTCAAAAGTGTGTCAGCACTTCTGGTCTCTCTTGTTCTGCTCCAAGCTCTGCTTGCTCTGCACTGACCAGGTCCTCTGTCCCCTCTGAGCCACCAGCATCACCTCACAGTGAACTCTGGAGCCTCCAGGAACCTCCAGTGCCTCCCTGAAAACACCATCAAACAGCACTGAAGAACACACACTGCTATCAAAAGAGGAAACGTTCTCCACTTTCCAAAAACCCAGCTTTTCTGCTGATCTTAGCTCAACATCCATGAGACTGGTGAGGGGAGTTGGGCTCCCACCCATGTCCATGGCAGCAGGATCCCTACAGCACTCAAAAATTCCACAAAATTCCTCCAATTCCCCACATAACACCTGGGAGCTAAAGGATAGGGATGGCTTAGCTGCAGGGTGGGGTATCAGAGCAATCACTCTGCTAACACGGTGTCTCACTTAAACATTTCTTTTTAAGGCCTTTTCTTCCTTCTGTGTATTATTCTTACTGGAGGAAGTAATTTATACTTGGCTCTGTTTAAAACATTAGAACTGTTTAAATTTCCTCATGGCTTTTTAAAATTCAAATACCTGCGGAAGCCTGGAGGAAAAAGAAGTGTCATGGTTAAAGATTCATCAGGCTTCCTGCTCAGTAAGGGCTGGGAGTGATCATGGTTTGCTCCTTCAGATCTGAGGTGAGTCATCCAAAAAATCCTCCTGGACGTGGTGGATACATTGGAGATGAAAGCCAAGCTGGGACGAGCACTGGAATCAAACCTGTGTCTTCTGCTCTTCTTCATGTGTCATAAAGAGAGGATATCATAAAACTGCAGAGACTGGTGTCATCTGAAATAAACCTGAGCAGCAAAGCTCAAGTTCACATTCCTGGTATGAAAAGTAGAGACACGAATGCTGAAAATTCCACCTTTTGTCAGAGTCCTTGCTGGTGTCAAATTGATTTATGGGGAATTTACCAAAAAAGTTGTGTTTAGTTGCTAGAGGAGAGAGTGCTGAGTGCCCAGCAGGCCTTGGCACAGGTACATGGAATGGTTTGGGTTGGAAGGACCTTAAGATCAATGGCAGGGACACCTTAAACTATCCCAGGCTGCTCCAAGCCCCTTCCAACCTGGCCTTGGACACTTGCAGGAATCCAGGAAGCTTCTCTTGTTGTCCTTCCCAGACATTCTCCTGAGCCTCCCGAAGTGATGTTAAATTCAAGGAAGAAGGGAGGGTTTACACTGATAATCTCTGCAGGATTTCACATTTAGCAGCCTTGGTGTAAGGAATTTTCACCAGCCTGCTTAAGGGGAACACAGAGTCATCCTGAGAGCTCAAACACACCTAAAAACCACACAGGATGTGCTCCTCAAGAGAGGATGACAGAAGGACAGTCCTTGAGTCGTCTCAGAGCATCTTTGCTGAACTTACAAAGGGAATAAAGAAAGAAAACTTGGAGGAGAAAGGGAAAAGGGAGAAAGTGAGGAATTTTCTTAGTTTTGTCTGTGTGATGGATGTGCTGCGGGTGATCCCTGTCTTTATATTATTAATTGGAGATAAAAATAACAGCAATGCATAATGAAAACACCATTTCTTTTCACTTATGCATGCGTTTGAAGATCTCATTCCTGTGTCACCTGCACATCCTGACAGCAGGGGTCAAACAGCAACACGGTCTCAAAGCAGGGAAAGCAGCTCCAGCCCTTTCCTTGAAACCTCTCTCGTCATGAAAAAAAGCCAAACCAACACAAACAAGCACTCTGCCACAAAAGAAAGCACTTGAACACAGTGGCACAAAATGATGGTGTTTCAAGGGAGCTTGGTGGGGAAGGCTTTCAAATCAGAGCGAGCCTAACAGCCTGAAATCATTTCGGCCTGAAAAGGAGTCATTGTGTAAACAAAATAGAAGAGTTTTCTTTGTTGTTGTTGTTGTTTTTTTTAACATGTCAGGACGGATTTTCTTCTGTTACAAGTGAGATTTGATAAGTGAATTATCTCTCCCTGCTTGCACACCTTGGAGCTGTGCTGGCTGCCTGCAGAGATGATTACAGGATCCACCATGGAAGGGACAAATGGGTTCTGGTCTGCTATCAAAAAGCCACAAGTCATAAATGTCTCATTATCTGTGCTATTAGAAGCAAGGTGCTCATCAGGGGGCTGGAAAGAGCACAGGAATTAGATCTTCAAACCCATGCATAAGTGAAAAAAAAAGGTGTTTTTCATTACGCATTGCTGTTATTCTTTATCTCAAATTAATAATATAAAGACAGGGATCACCCCCAGCACATCCATCACACAGACAAAATTAAGAAAATTCTTCACTTTCTCCCTTTTCCCTTTCTCCTCCAAGTTTTCTTTCCTTTTTCCTTTTTTTTTTTTTTTTTAAATTTTCAGTGTTATGCTCTTGGGCAATGCAATATTATCCATACATCTCACCATGATCCTGGGACATAGATACATTTCTGTAGTTTGGACTTGTTTTTCTAAGAGGGTTTGGCAAAGCAGTGAGAGGAGCATGAACAACAAAAAAACCCCAAATTCTGCTCAGAGAAAAGGAATCCTCTTCAGGAAATTCTGGGAAATTCTGATTCCTCTATGAGGTGCTCACAGCAAGGAAGGTTCCTAGCCAAATTCCTGTTTGGTGACCATTTTATTCTTTTGGGAAACTGCTGATATTTCTTTAACCAAACCCTTCAGTGGGGTCAGGGATCCCAGGGAGGGGTTTTGCCCTGGAGCTGTCACTGACCTGGCATGGGAAGCAAGAGAGGGGAAAAAACACAAGCAAGGCACTCACTGGAGGCTGTTTTATGTAAGAAATTTGCAGCACTGACTTTTGGATTAGAACCTGAATAAATATATTCAATATTTCAATATGAACATTGGACGTGCCAGAAGTTTATACAGAAAATGAAGTAACCAGGAGACAGAAACAAAGAAAGGATGTGAGTCCAAGCAACATCAGCACCAAAATTTTTCTGATTTTGGGGAATTCTGAAGACAATTCCTGGTTCAGAGCCTTGCACTGAGATTCATTAGTACCTACTGTCACATTATTTGGTTTATTGACCCTGAGCATCCAATATCCTCTCAGAATAAAGATGTGATTACCAGAAACATTCCATAAAGAGCTGATGGAAGGTTTCCTTCACCCCTCTCAGAATCCCCTTCCCAACCTGGCATTAAAACAACTCCATTTTAGAGACCACATCCATTTCTGGAAGTCCAGGAATGCCTGAGACAGCCAGAAAATTCTTAAGTGACTGTAAACATGACAAATACAGTGCATAATCAAAGAAAGGCAAAGCAGTTCTGCAGCCAAAAAATTATATTTATGAAGAGTGATTTTAGTGTTATTATGAGTATTTATGTAAAGGGCACAACATGCATAGAGTTTGATGGCACAAATGGATTCTGTAAATAAAAATTCCGCCCGTGTTGCTCAGAACTGGTAGCAATTACAAAATGTACACATTTGCCCAGAGCTGCTTGTGCATAATAAGAGCTCGAGGTTTTTGTGTAGCCTCCCAATTCAATATTTCTTATATTTACCTGCTTTTGAAAGAGAAATTCAGAGAGGACAAGTGTGCTGCCTGTTATGCATTTCATGACTCAATTTATGTCCTGCTGCAGGGGTTTGTTTGAGATGCTTTGGCGTAACAATGGTATTTATTGATTTTTTTTCCCTTTTAATACTCTTAAAACAGCAGTGACTCCAGAAAATGATGTGTGCCGTGGGTACAGATGTTTTTGTGGAGGTATCAAAGGAGTGACTCCAGCCCACATCTCTATCACTCCCATTTTGTTTCCAAAACAAAGAAATGGGATGTTCGGGAGCCAAATTTGACACTGAACGATTTGTACAACAAAACAAAACTTGCTGGAGTTCCAGCCATGCCAGATTGAATACAGACTTTTCATGTTACTTTTGTACAATAGAAGCATTCATTTTTTCTGTAATACTTGGGATTATTCTTTCTTTCTGGGAAGTCTCTCACATTAACTGCTGTGATTACAGACATCACAAACTGCTTGATAATAGGGGATGCAGGAGGCTAAAACCAAGATAAAAAAAAATCAGCTTTCACAGGATAAAAACACAATAGGCAAGATTTAAATAACTATGAGGCCTCAAAAGTTCAGTTTCTAAGTCGCTGGTGTGATCACAAATAGTTTTGTTTTGCATAATTTAGGAATATTTTGCAGCTCCCTCTAATTTATTTCAGTTGCCATGGACTTGCCCCTATTTGAAATCTAACAGCTGAACTTTGCAGTTATTCCACCACATAAAACTTTCCAGTTGGTGAATTATTACCTGAATTTGCCTTTGGAAGGGA
This sequence comes from Emberiza elegans, assembly GCA_024865655.1. NCBI lineage: Eukaryota > Metazoa > Chordata > Aves > Passeriformes > Fringillidae > Emberiza > Emberiza elegans. The sequence goes on along the minus strand of JALJVW010000241.1, from coordinate 2,808,577 downwards.
AAGCAGAAAACCAAATCTCTATTCATAATGTGCTTTTACTACCCACCCACATTTGTTTCATCTTGAAATTACCCTTTTTGGATTCCATTGCAACAGGTGGAGAAATCCGGATAGAGATTAAATAATAGAGATTAAACCCAAAATGTTGTCATATGATGATGAAACAGGGCACGGGGGCTGCTGGTTTTATCATAATTGGCCATTGCCTTTTTTTTTTTTTTTTTTAATCACTCAGGCTTTCAGCTCTGAAATGGTGCACAAAAGTCTGGAATCGATTATTAAATGATAAAGCCCTCAAACCTGTAACTCCTGGCAGCTTTTTGGGGCGGAACGTGGAGTTCTCTCCAGCTTTCTTTTGGCTGTGGGTGTCACCTGGATGGGAGGGAGCAGGGCTGGGCTGTCAGCGCCAGCCCAGGCAGCCCTGGCTGCTTTTCCGAGAGGGAAGCAGCTGCTGCCTAGCAACCACCCAAACCTGTTTGTGTATTCCAGTTCTCGTGCAAAACTAAGCTCAGATCTCCAATTATTGCATTCAACAATGATTGCATTCAACATCAGAGTTGCATCAGATGGGTAAGAAAGAGCATTGCCCTGTAATTCCTCACTCTCTAAGGTTGTGTTTGTGAAATACACACACATCACCCAACAAATTCAATGCCAGGCCAATCAGAAAAATATTTCAATATGTGAATAGTTATTTTTTGTAATAGTTATCCTTTAAGAGCTACTTCCATGGGTAAAGTCATTCATATAGCTTTACATTTTAATGATGATGTCACTAAGGGTGATGGAGGAACAAACTTAAAACTTGTTGCATTCTCTTGGGCACAACACAAATTTCCCTGCAAAAAACTTTGTCCCTGTGGTTTAGAAGTCCTGATTTTTTCCCTAATTATTATTTACTGCATGTGAAACAAGTAAGGAAAAGAAAAAACAATCAAAACAACAAAAAAACCCAACAACTTTTGCATCGTGCCCTCTACTTGGATCACATTTTTAGCCTGATTTCCAAAAGGAATTTGATTTATGCCCTATCCTTCTCTATGTCCAACCTGAGCCTTCTGAAGCTGTGGTCTCTTCCAAGCAAGCTGACAGAAGGGTCAATAGCTGATGTCCCAACAAGCTGACCACGAAAATCAATGGATTTGTGGGAACAAGAGGCTGCCACAGACAGAAGTTCACCAGGTCATCCCTGTTGGATCTATGGACATGTTTCCCACTCAGGCAGGACACATCCCTTGCCATGGGAGCAGGGAGGGGGCACTGGGGCAGATGGAAGAGGGGAAGGGAAAGGAAACATGAGGAGGAGTGAGGAACAATATTTGGGTCTGGGCTCATGGGTTTCTGTCAGCTCTCATGGAATGGCCTCTTTTTGTCAGCCTGGATTTTCCATTCCATGTTCTTGTTTTCATTCTCTAAAAAACTATGGAAATCTCCTGGTAAGATTATGGAAATTGAGGGGCTTGGAGAAAATCAAATAATGCCACAGCTGCTTGACCCTGGTACTGGGGTACCTCAGACATAACCATGTGCAACATCTGTCCTGTTAGAAGTCACAGAGCAAAGCACTGCTGGAGCAGTCACCCTCCTAAATGTGACAGACTCAGCACCAGATTCCCAGATTTTACTGCAGAGAATGCTTGGAGCAATGCCATGTGAAGTGATAACTGAGCAGCTCAGAACAACCAAATGCTGAAACAATTCTCCCTCCAAGGCAAACGAGGTGGCTGGGGACGGCTGCCACCAGCACCACTTTGTTTGTCCTGCAGTTGTTCCTTGCCACAACAATCTCTGACCCAGAGCCAGCACACAAACCATTAAATAACTCAGCTGCACTCTTCCCCCAGCCAAACCCTCCACATGCAGCCTTTCCACTGGCTGCTTTGGGATGGGAATTGATCCCAAACATCTCTCCTCCTTCTGGGACACAACTCCAAGGTTAGGTCAAACCTACTACAGAAAGAAGCAGGGAAAGGAGCTTACATGGTGTGAAGTAATGCTGTAACAAAACAACTTCCAGGACTTTGGTGGATGTGCTTTCAGAAACCTCTTTGGTCACTGTTGATATTTCCTGTCCCATCAGACCCTGGGAAGGACCTGCAGGACATGGCTGAGCCTTTTCAGGCCCAACAAGGAGCACCCTGAGCTCCCAGCCCTGTGCTGGGACGTGACCAGGTCAGGATCTGCCCAAAGCCAAGGGCAGCAAAGCTCAGGTGGAATGTCCAGTTCTTTTGGGGAAGCTGCAGCTGGAAATGTGGATATGAAACTGCACAGCCAACCCACATGGCTGCAGCCCTCAGCAAGCTGAGTGCACCCTTTCTGCACCCATATCTTCTTTTTATCCTGGTTTTCTTGGACCAACAGGCTCAGGTAGATATCTCTATTGGATTAGTTCCAGTTACTTTGGTTAATTTGCAATTTTATTTTGATGGGTTTTTTTGGTTTGTGTGGTTTTTGTTTGTTTGGTTTTTTTTTTAAGGATGAGATGTGGCTTTGTCTGTTTTGTTTACTTTTTTTTTGTTTGTCATGGACGTTTTATTCCATTCACTCCAAAAAGGTACCTTGGTGGCTCTTATATCCAAAGGGAAAATGGAGAAAAGCCTGGTCTTTGCTAGGACAGGAATAAATGTGTGCTGGGAGCGCTCCAGCAGCTGTCCCACCCTCAGGAAGAAAACAGTCCAGTTTTATTTCCAACCCTGCACCATGGAGCTCAGTAATCCTGAATTTTCTCTCCCCAAACTCATCCATGCAATCTGGATGGTGGGAATGCTGAACAGATGTGCACACACAGGGGTTCAATCTAGAGAGCACTGCATTATTCAAGGGAGGCCAAAAGGCCAATATTTACAACAGGAGTATTTACTGTAAATTAAACCCAACCAACAGCAGCCAACAGGACAGACCAACACTGCAGGGATACCTGCAAGGGCATTGGGTTAAAGTTTTGTCCTCTTTAAACAGATTAAACCCCAGGCTTTTAAAATTTTTCTACTTTTAAAGAGCAAAAAAAAAATTAACATACACTCAGAAGTACGTGCACTTTTTGGTGCTTAGTGGGATAAAGGTCATCTATAATGTAAAAAAAAAAATCCCAGTAATTCCAGCAAGTCACTCATTATTTTAAATAAAAAGGCAAGAATATTTCTCACAACCTAAACTGAAAGCATGATTTTGGAGCATGTGTCTGGTCTATGTCATATTGATTTAAAACCATCTTATTACTCTAAATGTAGTTAGCCTTAGTTAGAAGAATGTTGGGATGAACACCTTGGCCAGAAATTTAATGCTGATAGATGTATAAATGTAGATTTATTCACTTCATTCAACAGTTAAGGGAAGTTTATTAAGTCAAAATGATGTGGATTTCTCTAATTTATAATGGCCTTTTTATATTTCAATAAAATACTGAAATGAGCACAGATGTTTCTGTACCTTGGGTGTACATTGGTGTTTCTGGCTGTGTATTGTGATAATATTAGGATTTTCCCAGGATTTCCAAGGTTGAGAACGTGGGGGTTTTGGGGATTTTTGGTGTTTTGGCGGTTTTTTCCACTTTTTTCCTAGTTGCCTTTTAAAAAGCAGTAGCTAAATCAAGGTGTTATTGATTTCCTTGCATACAGACAACTAAAAGTTCCACCAGCTCCAAACCTTGTTCTTCCCAACCCTCTCCTTTCCTAACAAAGCTTTTATGTCGTGGTTGTCCATTGGCAGAGCTGGGTAAATGAGCTGGATAAATCTGGTAAATAGAGCTGGAAAGGTCTGGTAAATGCTCAACCCAAATTATTGTAACTCCACTCTCAGATTCCTGGAAAAATCTCCTCCTTTTGGGACACAGCTCCAAGGCTAGGTCAAGACCACAACAGAAAGAAGCAGAGAAAGGAGCTCACATGGTGAAGTAACGCTGTAATAAAATCCAATATTTCCCTGAAGGAGGAGTTTGCAGTACCTGCACCTACAGCAGGTTATGATAACAGCCTCTGCTTTGTGGGGAGAAATAAACAGCTTTATGCTCCTGACCTCCAGCACACACTGCCATGAAATCAGAGTGCACTTGGAGCTATTTGCTGCTTTTTAGGCATTCATTTCTCTTCCCTGGTGCAGAAAAGGCCTGGCTGAAGGCAGCTTATACTAGATTAGGCTTCCAACACCTTCATGCATTATAGACTCCAAAGACTTTTCTTTTTCTCACTCTGAGAAGGTGAAAGTGTTGAGACATTTCTTTTAAAGACCCGGTGGAAGTTATTGTTCATTAAATGAAAGAGCTGGTGCTCAAGGCTGGGCTCTGAGCCAGGCTCAGGGATGCTCTGCCAGGCTGGCTCAGGGATGGTGCTCCAAGCCAGGCTCAGGGATGCTCTGCCAGGCTGGGCTCAGGGATGGTGCTCCAAGCCAGGCTCAGGGATGCTCTCCTGGGCTGGGCTCAGGGATGCTCTCCCAAGCCAGGCTCAGGGATGCTCTCCCAGGCCAGGCTCAGGGATGCTCTGCCAGGCTGAGCTCAGGGATGCGCTCACAGGCCCAGCTTGGGGATGCTCTCCCAGGCTGGGCTCAGGCATGCAGCTCCAGGCTGAGCTCATGGGATGCTCTGCCTGCTGACCTCAGGGATGCTCTTCCAGGCCCAGCTCAGAGATGCTCTCCCAGGCCCAGCTCAGGGATGCTCTGCCAGGCCCAGCTCAGGGATGCTCTCCCAGGCCCAGCTCAGGGATGCTCTCCCAGGCTGAGCTCAGGGATGCTCTGCCAGGCCCAGCTCAGGGATGCTCTGCCAGGCCCAGCTCAGGGATGCTCTGCCAGGCCCAGCTCAGGGATGCTCCATGTCCAGCTGCAGCTTTCACATCCCCTTGTGACTCAGCTCCTGCTCCCCTCTGCTGCTGTGCTCACCCTTCCCTGGCTTAGCTGAGCCAGGCTCAGCAGCTTGTCTGAGATGCTGACAGGGATTACCAGGAGCTCACGGATGCAGCCGGTGCCAGCAATAATTAGGGTTTCAAACGCGAGCGCCTGGTGGGAAGGGATTGTCATTTGTGGAGCCAGTCCCTTTAATGGAGAAACAACCCCCGTGCTATGGAGAGGATAATTTGGCAGTTCCAGTCCCAGTGGCTCAGAGACATAAAATCCAGGCTCATCAATGTGTAAGATTAGAAGTAATTAGCCCCTATATGGCAAAGTCATCGCTCAGGAACTCGGCACCGTCTGGGGACTCGGTGTAACGGTGCCGCAGGGACAAGTAAGATGGGACCTTTGACTGGAGCGATTTGGAAGGGGCTGAGACCTAATTAAATCTGCAAAGATGCTGTAACTGCATTAAAAGGGATTTTTAAATATGAGCCATATTCCCTTTCACTAAACAAACTAGGTGTATTCCACCCTGGAACAGGGAGAGAATTAATCAAGGGACAGCGAGCCAACAGCTGCTGTGCGGCTGCCAAAGAGAAGATGATACAGGATTATACAGAATTGAAGAGCATTTAATAAGAATTCAGGGATATTTACAAGAATTGAAGAATATTTAACAGGATTTTTTGAAGGATGAGGTTTTATTCAGCTGTGGTGAAAACCAAGCACATAACCCTCATTGTAAATCCAAGAGAATGTGGGGATTTTTAAAATCTGTTTCTCCAAATGTTTAACTTATAATAAACACTGATTGCCTTACATAAATAAAAGCTAATTTTCTTGTAAAAAATAATATACAATTTACTCTTTCGCTCATTAAAAAAAACCAACTTGCAGCTTTTCAAAGAGGGGAACACAGAGCTATTATATTTCTGCTACTGAGCTCCACACAGCACTTCCCATCTTCCTTTTCCTTAAAAAGGCTTGGCATTTTGTACTGGAAAAAGGAAAGATTGTAAGTTCTCTTCTCAGCAATGATTGCCTCATTTATATGATATATCTTCTCCCAAGGATAAAGAAAAATCACTGTATAATATTAATATTTTTCTAGCATAACTCAGCCCTCTGCCTTTGTCAGGGCAGAGCTGGATCCTCAAAGCCTGGAAGGTGAGTGGAAAAGTATTTCAAGGGCATGAACTCAGAGTGGGACAACAGAAACATCCTGATGGCAAAGAGAAAAGGGCAATGGGATGACACAGGGAAGTTCATCATTCTGCCTAAAAAAGATTAATTACAGCAGCATCAAACTCATGGGCAGGCAGGTCAATGCTGAGAGAAATCACCATTTAGCCAAAAATCTTCAATATTATTTTTCTAAAGTCTCAGAAGCATTTTGATCTTTGCATTTATTATGGTGATAGGGCTATAGTTACTGTTTTTACAAAAGAACCATGCTCAGCCATTCCTGAGTGAATTCAGGCTTATTTATACTGAAATTATCTGTTGTTATTATATTGAAATTATCCATTGCTACTTATACTGAAATTATCCAGTGTTTGGACTGCGTATAAACCTGTGAAGTCAGTAATCTTTATTTGAGCCAAACTTGGTGAACAAACCTATAAATACATTATCTCATAGAACACATCTACAGCCTATGGGGTGACTAAAAGCCTGTTATTAGCATGATCAAAAATGATTCACTCAGCATCACCCTTACAGACCAGCCCCCAAAATAAAGAGGTCACCCTGTCACCTCCGTGGGGATGTGGTTCTGAGTTAATTTTAGAGAAATTTTGATCATGGAATGGTTTGGGTTGGAAGGGACAGAAATCCCATCCCATCCCCCTGCCATGGTGTCTCAGGTTTAGCTGGGTGTGTATTTAATTCAAAATTGCCATCTGTCAGAGCTGGGGCAGTTATCTCTGTTCACTGGGCACTTTTCTTTATCTCTTCCACAATCAGTCCTCCCTCCAGGAGATCTCTTCTGTTAATGGGCCATTAATTATTAATTATCTCTGTCCATGGCCAGTGAGTGTCCCTGCAGGGCTGATCCAATTCCAGCATCCCATGGGGAGATGCTCCGCCCAGGGGAGGAGCCAAGCATTCCTACCTGGATCCAACCTGGGGTTTGGGACACCCCAGCAGCCTTTGCCCCCTGCATTGCCAGAGGAGCAGCTTTCTGCTGCCCTGCATTGCCAGAGGAGCAGCTTTCTGCTGCCCTGCATTGCCAGAGGGAGCCCAGGCCCATCTGCAGCAGCCCTGGAGCTGCAGAGGAAAACTCCCCCCTTGTGCAGGATCCCTGCTGCAGCAGAGCCACAGCTGGCACTGCAGGAGGGCTGGGCCCCCATGGCATGGGGCTGTGCCACCACCCTGACACACAGGGGGCAGCTCCTGCTCTGACTCTGACAGTGCTTTGTTTGTACTATTACATTTGTATTTTTAATTTTTCTATTAAAGAACTGTTATTCCTATTCTCATATCTTTGCCTGAGAGTCCCTTAATTTCAAAATTACACCAATTCAGAGGGAGGGGGTTTACATTTTCCATTTCAAGGGAGGCTCCTGCCTTCCTCAGCAGACACCTGGCTTTTCCATCCAAGACACTTGGGCAGGGACACCTTCCACTGTCCCAGGATGCTCCAAGCTCCCATGTCCAGCCTGGCCTTGGACACTTGCAGGGATGCAGAGGCAGCCACAGCTGCTCTGGGCTGTGCACTGAGTACCTCAAGCACTGCTGGGCTGTGGAAATTAATCCCTCATCATAATCATGGCTAAATGGATCTGTGCTCTCCTTTAATTGCATCAGGTACATGGAATGGTTTCCCCTCTGCCCCATTTGGGCAGATCCAGGTGTCATTCCTGGGGATATCCATCCCTGAAGAGTGCAGTTCCAGCAGCAGCTGTGTGGAAAAGCTCTGTGGGCTCTTTCTTTACAAGAACAGAAATTTAACCAGTGACTGTGTTTTTAGTAAAGCTTGATGAGCCCGATGGCTCCTCAATCACCATGAGAAAAATCAACAGCAATCAAAGTGCTCTGGTATTTCAAACCTTCAAGTGACCTTTCAAGGGGATTTCAGTTTGAAAATACAATATGAGGAAACTCTGTGGACTTGGGAATTCATCTTATAGCCAAAGCCTTTGCTAAATGTCTCCTGCTAGAAATGCAGAATAAACAGCCGTGGGGATCAAAGGTAAGGGAATAAAAATGAAGGAAAAGGTGGGTGGTGACCAGCTGCTGACCTGGGTCAAGCCACATGTAATTATTTGTCTTCAATTCTGGGTATTGGAAATGTCCCTCAGCTTTCAGAAGGAGAGCAATCCCAGTTAGACAAAGTGGGAAACACAAGTGGGAGACAGGAAACAAAAGAAAAATGCTCACACGAAAAATAGTCTCACTCTAATGGCACAGGAGAAGGCAGTGGAGAGAAGGAAAATAGAGAATTTTACTGGGAAAACCCTGGGGACTGAGGAGGAGGCTGCAAAGAAAGCCCGGCTCCATCCTCCCCAGAACAGAACAGCAGTTAATGCTTTTACAGTTGAGAGGGTTTTTATGGATTTTTTTTGAGTTAGTTTTTTGGGGTTTTTTTTCTCCCCAACTAAAAGCTGAAGAAAAGTTGTTTATAAAAAACTCTGTATTTTTGGACAGGACAGAGAAAACCTCAGGTAAAAAAAAACCAAAAAAACCCCAAAAACCCCAAACCCCTCCCCAAACCATAAAACAAAAAAAGAGCCCCAAACAATTACAAAGAACAGTGAAGACAAAGAAAGCTGAATTTGTACCTGGCGCTCAAAAATAGCAACTGAAGCAATACAAAGTGTGTGAGTTTAAATATGAGCACACAGCACAGAAGTGCTGAGTAACCCAGAGTGCTGCTTAAATTTTAAAAAGGGATCTTGATAGCTCAGGCATCTCAAAATTTGGATGGGATTAAGATAGATCAGAGGATAATATGTAAAAAATAAAAAATAAAACCAGTGTAAATTACCTTGACAAGACTGAAAACCAGGGTGACAAAGCAACAGAGCCAGAAATCAAAGAAAATATAAATAAATAAAATATAGCAGTGCCTCCACATCTCCCTAAACTCATCCTAAATGAGCAGAAGTACTCTGGGAATTGATATTTTCCCAGAATGACCCAGAGAGGGGCACATTACTGAAAAATACTGACACTAATTTGGGAGTCATCAGCAAGTAAAAAAAAAAGAAGTAATAGGGTAGAGATTCCCTAAAGTCACAAAATTCAGAAGATGCATAGGAAGAGGTAGGAGGAGATGTGAAGCTCCTGGGTAAAACAGAGTTTTTCTGCACAAAGTGTAATTAAATCTTGACTCTCAATGACCATAATCAGGATAATGAAGTAACGGATAATCTACAATAAAATCCTACCCTCCCCAAAGAGTAAATTGATCAAATCAGTCCATCACACCATTATTTTAGCATGTATAAACTGCAAAAACCATCAGAAATTTCCTTTGAATTCCTTGAAGGAGCTCATAGCTGCAGCCCTCTTTGTTGTATTTTTACAGAGGGATTCTCTAAATAAACAAAACAGAAACAAGTTTATTTAAGCCAAACCAACAAGCATTGGTCTAAGGGTGAAATCTGTGCTCTAAAATAAAAGTTAGGCTGTTTATTGAAACACAAAGCAGCACATGCAAGGTTTTTGCTCATCCCATGCTACAGGAGGATAATTTGGAGGGCAAGGTCATAAGTTTCACACTCCTTATTGATGTTTGGAAACAATGACAGATTTATTGTAAAGATTTGTCAGCAGCAGCAGTGAGGTCGCTGTGCCCCAAGAAAGAGAAAATGTTCATTTACCTGTAACCCCACCCCAGTGAACCTTCCTCACCCAACCCTTTGGCTGCACAAAACATGCATTTACCTTATAAAGCTCAAATTGTGCATCAGTGTTCAGCTAATTGGAGGTTTGCTGTCATTAATTTAGATAATATACATTCATCTCACATAAATAGCTTCTAGCAGCTTCTTTAATTTAACCTTTCTTTTGGCCTCCTTTTTTCACTGTCACACAACCAGCAATTGAGAGCTCACAAATGACCTCCTGTGCCACAGCCCTGCCATAACAATCCATGGGAGGAATTTCATAAAACAGATTAAATTCTGAGCGTTGGCTTTGATGAATTAGTAGAATTTGTTACCTGCAGCTGCTCAGAGTTAATCTTTGATTTTTAGCTGAGTGTTGGAAGGAGTAAACCAGGGACATGTTGTCGTTTTGACACCTTAATGGCTGAAATGGAAATAGAGCCACAGCATCCACAGAAGCCAAACCTTTACAGATTTTTTGCCTTTTATCTCTCTAATCTCACTGCTCAAAACAATATCTGAGGAGGGACCTCCCATGACAAAAGTGTTTCTGAATAAATGTTGAGATTATTACAATTATTCTATAATGATTATTCTTTCCTGCCTGGTGTCACATCACAAAGAAGCAGAGCTGAGCATCATTTCCCCACAAAGCTTCAAAGGTGGCAAATGATCCCAAGGTAAAAAATGAGCTCCAGCACAGCAAATCACCCAAAATGTTTTGTTCAACATTAAATTATTATTCACCATTTAAATTAAGGATTGCAAGGGAAATTCATTCTGAGCCTTTTCCATTTCCCTCAGACTCACAATTTGGCTAATGAACCAAGAAAGCAATTAGTGAAACATCTCAATTTATAGCAGGTTGAGGTAATCTTTAGCCAGGGCACAGTTAAAACTCCTGCACTGTGAAAAGGAGACTTTTCATCTCCTGAAGCAGCTCTGGGGAGTTAATGAGAGCATCAGCAGTGGCACAATTTGTCATTTCTGGCTGCCCTGGATCCCTGGCAGTGCCCAAGGCCAGGCTGGACATTGGGGCTGGAGCACCTGGGACAGTGGAAGGTGTCCCTGCCATGGCAGGGGTGGCACTGGGTGGGATTTAGGGTCCTTTCCAACTCAAACCATGGGAGCACAGCAGGTATTCCCACAAGATATGGAATTTTTTCAGGCATTTATCCCATTTTGAGGCATTTGTACGGCTCAGTTGAACACTTCCACACAACACCTGGGAGCAACCCATCCAAGGTTCCCCAGCACTGTGCTGGGCACTTCCCAGTTCCCAGCTTTAGAGGGATTTCATTTCTGTGGGACAGCACTTCCATGGATGATCCTCTGCTCATCCTTCACTGCAGTTAGGTAGAAAAATTATTTTTAAAAGCATTATAAAACCAGGCCTGCTCTGGCTGGCCTGTCATTTCTTCTAAGCCAAGCTGGCATTTTACAAGTTGCCATGTGAAAGCAATCTTGGTGTGAGCAGCTCATTAACAGAACAAAATATTCCTGGCTAGAAAAACAACTAACACCTGTATAAACTGCTTTACACCTTAGATAGAAAAATGAAAACTGTCTCTCACAAACAACTTTTCAACGCATAAACACCAAGAGTTTGAGTGACCAATCAACACAGAATAACAACTTGTTATTAACCAATAAAGTAATTGGCAAGAAAGATCCTGACCAGTTGCAGTCCTACATGAGGTCTGTGAAACTTTATAAAAAGGTGTTATGTGAATAAAGAATGGCCTTTTTTCCACCATGAACAAAACAGTCCTGTGTGATTTATTTCCATAATCCTGCTATTCCATCACAGTGGGAAAAGGGGAGAAGCAGAAGAAGGGGAGCACTTCCATGGGAAGTGCAGCCTGCCTGACTCATGCAATTAATGAGCTCCAGAGCAGGCCTCAAGTCAGGAATTGCACATGGACACACTCAGATCACCCCCAAAATGCAAGAAATAATTTGATATTCTTAAACATTATTGAGCTGCAATCAACAGATCACTCACAAAAGGAACCAGGACTTTTGAACAGCTTAATGCAAACAATTTTTTAGCACAAAAAATGGGGAATAAGGAAAACAAGGCTGCCTAAGGGGCAGGATACATTATGGAAAATACAGTGGAAATAACATAACTTAGGGGCATGCTCCAGTATTTTGCCTAGTAATGATTTGTGTCTGTAAAATTTTAAGGGGACCTGAGTTGATTATGAATATTTGTTATTTTAAGACTTTATGATAGATACTCCTATAGCAAAGATTTGGGAATGGGCAATAAATATGAGAAGTGGGGGTTTTGGGGTTTTTTTAAAATTCAATGCATCAATAACCACAACTTGGCTAAAAAAATAAATACTTAATTGCAATTCAACCAAAAGCTCCCCCTGAGGCTTGGGCTCAGTTGGATGCTGGGCGCTAAAATCAGCCTCTCCCTTTTCCTCAGAATAGCAAAGAAAAAAGAAAACGAGCTTGACTTTATTTACAGCAATGGTACATAAAGTCAAGCTCAGTCTTAGGAGAAGCATGAGCCTGGGTAATTGAGTCAGGAAGAGGAGTGGAAGTCTCCTGTGACAGCCTGTAATTGTCAGAGTTCCAGTTAAATGCAGCAGACACGGATTCAATTCATATTTTGAATGCCTGGGTAGTGCCTGGATCAAACCTGGCCTCCAGACCTCTGGAGAGCTGCTTCTCTCTGACACAGAGAACATTAACCAGAAAACTACATGGGTAATTCTGCACTCTGTGCTGAAAATATTTCATTTAGGGCTGCATCAGAACTTCCATCCCCTTAGCAACTGGGAGGTTCCTGCTGGAAGCAGCGATGGGGAAGATGGGGCTCTGGGAATGTCAGAGGCAAGCGAGGATTCTGTGGGTGTGAAATTGTTGGCAATTATGTCTGAGCACTGGCTGCACATGTTTTTGCTGAATGTGTTCAGATTTACTGGAGGAATTGGCCTGAAGTATTTACTGAGTTCTGGGAGGCCTGATTAAAATAAACTGTGCTCAAGACACTTGTACTGTACTGAGACTCTGGAGTCCAGGGAGAGCTCTGGATGTGTCAGACACCAAAACAACAACAAATTAAAGAAAGGAATTGGCTCAGGAAATATTACTGCTGGTTCCTGAAAACAAGCTAAAATGCAGTTGCTACCTGAGGAGCACAAAGGGAAAGAGAAAGAACAAGAGAAGCAATAAAGGGGAATTTGGATGTGGCGGAGCAGCTTGCTGCAGATCCACACAGGAAATGAGCACAGGTGATTAAGACTAGATCATTCCATGGTGTCCTGCCATTCCCATCCAGGCTGGAAGGGTTGGAAAGGCAGTCCTGGGATGAGGGGAAAACACCCCTTCCTTCCTCCCTCAGCTGCCAGACCCAGGACAAGGCTCCATTTACCAGCCTGGGAACTGCCTTAGCTTGGAAATGGGGTTTGTGTTCCATTCCCATCTGTCAGAGGTGGGCAGTTATCTCTGCTCATGGGGCAGTTTTCCTTATCTCTCCCACAGCCAATCCTCCCCCCAGGAGATCTCTTCTGTTCATGGGCCATTAATTATTGATTATTTTCTGTTCATGGCCAGTGAGTGTCCCTGCAGGGCTGATCCAATTCCAGCATCCCATGGGGAGATGCTCCGCCCAGGGGAGGAGCCAAGCATTCCTACCTGGATCCAATCTGAGCTTTGGGACACCCCAGCAGCCTCTGCCCCCTGCATTGCCAGAGGAGCAGCTTTCTGCTGCCCTGCATTGCCAGAGGGAGCCCAGGCCCATCTGCAGCAGCCCTGGAGCTGCAGAGGAAAACTCCCCCCTTGTGCAGGACCCCTGCTGCAGCAGAGCCACAGCTGGCACTGCAGGAGGGCTGGGCCCCCATGGCATGGGGCTGTGCCACCCCCTGACACACAGGGGGCAGCTCCTGTTCTGACTCTATCAGTGGGTTTTGGGGTTTTTTTTGTACTATTACATTTATATTTTTAATTTTCCTAGTAAAGAACTGTTATTCCTATTCCCATATCTTTGCCTGAGAGCCCCTTAATTTCAAAATTATAACAATTCAGAGGGAGGGGGTTTGCATTTTCCATTTCAGGAGAGGCTCCTTCTTTCCTTAGCAGACACCTCTCTGTTCAAACCAAGACAGGAACACAGGCAGCAGCAGAGGTTTCCTTGCAGCTCACTGTTGAGGTTTCTCCCCTCTGGATCTCTCTGACCTGTTGGTGGGAGCAGCCACCAAAGCAGCTCTTTGCACAAGCCATGAGCCCCAGATCCAGCCCTCTTCCCTTGGAGGCCTCCATGGGCCTTTCTCATTGATTATGGAGAGGTTTGCAGGGAATGACAATTTAGAAGTGGGACCATTCCCAACCAGGCACTGTGGGAATCACAGAATCCTCAAATGGTTTGGGTTGAAAAGGACCTTGAGGGCCACCTGATTCCAGCTCCTGCCATGGGCAGGGACACCTTCCCTAATCCAGTGGTCCAGGAGCCGTGATTCCAGCCCTGTGCCAACCTCACAGGGGGAGAGCAGCAGCAGCAGCAACACGAGCGGGGCCCTTCCCACAGCCCTCAGTGAGCCCTGAGCAGGAGGAGATCCCCTGGTTTCCTCCTGGTTTCATGGAAGAGGGCTCCGAGATCCATTTCCAAGCCCTTTTATGTTCCCACCTGCAGGAGAACAGGACCTGCAGTGGTGTTTGGCTCCTGCATCCTCCACCCATGTACACCAACCAAGCCAGCCCAGGTTTCCTGAAAAAATTCCTTTGCCCGGGGTTTTTCTCCTGGGAAGCTGAGAGGCCTCAGAGAAAAGGAAAACAATAATTATCTGATTTGCTTCTCCTGTGCTGTGCTCATATGTGGAATGTGTTTGGAGATTGTTTACCCACAGGTGGTTGTTTCATTGGATTCTGCTGTGAGTTGTTTTGACTCTTTGGCCAATCAGGGTCAGGACTGTGGAAAGAGTCACAAGTTTTCATTATTATCTTTTTAGCCTTCTGTAAGTATCTTTTCTGTATTCTTTAGTATAGTATAGTATTCTTTAAAATAATATAGTGTAATAAATGAGCCTTCTGAGAACATGGAGTCAGATTCATCATTCCCTCCTCTGTCAGGGTCCCAGTTTCACAGTAGTTTCCCACAGGACAGAAGGAGGAGGAGGAGGAGGCGGCAGTTTCTGCCCCCTCAGCTGCTCAGGGAAGGGCTCTGTGCTCTCAGGGAGGCCTTGGGCAGCACAGCAGTGCACAAATTGCCGTCCAGCACGCAGAGGAGTCCAGGGCCCGACGCAGAGCTCGTGCCCAAATCCTGCTCCCCTGCCTCCCAGAGGATGCACAAAGAAGATGAAACCTTTCTTAATGATCCCCTGGTGCCACTGTGAACGTGGGTACCAAGGAGACAACACAAGCGTGGCTGTGGTAGGGATGACTCCCCAGGCCACAGCTCAATTTTGTGTTTAAGGCAAAGCTGCAGCTCTTTGGATGAGGAACAGGTCATTTAGCCAAACATAAAAATACTTCCTTGAGCACAGAAACGTCTCTCTGCTACCTCACCCATAAACTCCAGATTAATCTGCTGTTCTAAAGTGTTTATAGGTAATATCATGAGAGTTTCCTTTTAAAGAGTTTTATTTTACAGCTAAATTGCCAGCTTGTATTCCAAAATCTCAGCTATGAGGTTCCACAGATTTTGGGGGATCTGCAGGATTGATGTGCTCAATTTCTGCCTCTCAGACTCTACTATCTGCTTTTTTCAGTCATCCTGCTACGAGGCATTTCTCCAGGAAGGTGATTTTCCTTCCTGTTCACTGTATCTCTGGCAGAAAATGCATTTTAGTGAACTAATTAAATAGAGTTGGATTGTACATCAAATATCAGTAATAATATCAGGCACTAACGTTCTGGCTGCTGTGAGAACAGGTTGCAATACACATTGTACCTGTAATACATCACTGGGATAATGATTTGATGCATCTGTGCTGTTAAATCCTCCCTTGGCAGAGTGACCAGCAAGCAAAAGACTGGAAAATATTTATGGGAAAGAGGATTCTGGAATGGTGGAGGGAAGGATCCTCCTCTGTGTGCTGTCCTTCCCTTCCCAGCCACATTCCCAGGGCTTGTGTGAGGCTGCATCCCCAATTTTCTCCTCATTTTCTGACTCTCCAGAGTATGAGCAGCTCTCCTTTCCTGTATTCTACTTATTAATTAATTAATTAAACTCCTGTTTAATTAAAATCTAGTGTATCCCAGAAAAACCTGAGCTAAACCAGCTTATGTTTTTAAATACACTTTTTCCCCCCCTCCCAAAGGATTCCTGAGTCCTTCACAAGCTACAACCACAGAGTGATTAAAATTAAAGCTTGTCTTGAGTTCAGTTTTAATTCTGTGAGTTAATTTAATTGAGGAGAAGACACATTGATAACTTGTCCTCATTTCCCATTTCTGTGGAATAAAAAGAGGGAGATCTTAGCTAAGCAAAACAGTGTCCCCAGGAGGGGAAATTCTTGAGATGTTCAAAATGCAGCACCTTTAGCCATTGTTTCTTTTCAAGTATAGAAAAGTAAATAAGGATATTTTTTTGGGGAACAAAGTTCACAGAACCCTTCTGGAGAATGCTAAACTTAATGCCTTGTTCATCAAGCTGTGATCTCCCCCAGTCCAGAATTCTGAGTTTTCAGTGACCCACTCATCCTCTAATGTCCATAACTCCCCAAAAAGAGCCATGAAAAGAAGCAAAAACCATCCAGTATAATAATAAAAATATAAATTGACCTATAAATTGTCACTGCCCAGGTTCATTTGTGCACTGGGGGATGGAAGCACCAGGCTCACATCCATCTCCATTAATATTTTCAGCCAAAGGTTAAAGAACAGTAAAACCAACTAAGCTGACAGAGAAAATACATATTAGCATTTAGATTAGCAGTTATTATCTGCATTTCCCATCAGCAGACAACAGTGAAATACGTGATGATGGCTTCAGATATTTTTTTCAGAAAGGTTAAGGGGCCCCTGGATTCAAAGGGCTGGGAAAGACTGGCCTGGGAGATAAATGGCCTGGCCCTGGCATGTGCTGTGCATCCTCAATACATCTGGACTCTGGCTGGAATTAAAATTCATATTGCAGCAGCAATTAAAAGACAGAAGTAGGTCAGGAGCTGTTGTTCCAGGCAATGTGCAGGCAAGGAAAGAAAGGAAAAAGCCCAGAGTGAGCAGCCTTTGCCTGCTAGGAAATTCAGCTGTGAGCAACTCGGGCTGAGGTAACACTGAGAGGACAGAACGGGGAAAGGAGAGTTTGGGTGGTTCAGCCCTGGCCTGGCAGGCAAAGGCTGTCCCCACTGGGCATCTCCCAGGCTGCACAGTGACATCAGCTCTCATTTTCCATGCAGAGAGCATTTCATTGTCCACGGCCAGGGCATCCTCCCCCGGTGCCCTGCCCGTGTGTCACACGCTGGGACAATGAATGCCCTTTGTGGGAACCCAAGCAGCTCCAGGCATGGAGAATGGGAACAGAACCACATTGCTGCCGTTGCTCTTTGGGAAACAGGAGTTTGGTGCAGTCACCTGCAGGCTGGCACAGACCCTCCCTGCAGGCTGCTCCTCTGCTTTTGCAATGCTGACAATTAATGCAGGGGAGGGATTTCATGGGCAGCTCAGCCACAGAAAACTGAGCAAAGTGAGACCCGGCCACCTGATGTTGATTAAACCTTGCTTTCAGTATAATCTGTTCTTCTCAAAGGGGTCCTGTTAACCAAAACTACATTAAAAAAAATGTTCTCTTGTTCTGCAAGAATTTGGACAGGAACTTTGTCATTTAAAGTTTGATTTTATGCAGAAAGGGAATTTTAAAATAACTTTAAATGCTCCAAAGAGCATCAGCTGGTTTCAGAAGAGGCAGAAGCTCTCCATGTGTGGCCCTGGGCTCTGCCTTGCCCTGCTTCTCATGGGAATCGCAGGGCCAAGCCCTGCCAGGTATCTCCCCAAGCTGCTCAGCCTCCCAAATCCATTTCCATGCTGGCAGCTCCACGTGGCACTAGGAATGCAGAGCAATAGAAGCAGAAAACTAAATGCAATCAGTTAAACCCTAAGAGATCTGAAACCCAGTTCCAGAGGTGTCCCCGAGCACCCATGGCCAGGTGGCCAGAGTTACCCTCTGCTGCCAAAACACTTCTTTTTTCCATTTATTTACCCTACAGACACAAAGGAAAATGTGTCCGTATTCTCTTGACTCCAATCTTCTTCTTCCAAAAGACAGCCAAGGTAATTGTCAACAGCTGATTTTGTCACTGGTTATTGTGTGCTTTCTGCAGGTTATTGTGTGTTTTCTGCGCTCTTTTGTCCTCTGCCCCTCGTAAACCCTGCACTGATGGGCTTTAATCACCAGCAGAGCTTTCTATACCTCATTCCACCTCCTGCCATGGGCACTAAAGACATTTTTAGTTGTTTGGGATGCAAGCCTATGCAGGACCCTAATAATTATTGAAGGTACCACACCATCAACAGGTGGGGACACAACACTCAGAGCTGTTTGTACTTTGCAGGGAGGGGAGGAAGAGAATCCCTGGTCACAGATGCTGGTCAGGGCTTATTCCCCAGAGGAGTTGGCTCAGTGGATTGCCAGGTGTGTGGCTGAGGTGTTACACCATCGCCCAATTAACTCAGTGATTAATGCACAGCTCTGATGGCAATCTGGGACAGGCTTGGGGTGGGACCGGGGCTGTCCCCTGCTCTCCCAGGGATGCAGAAATGTCTCACGGATCAGGAGCAGCAGTGCGGGAGAGAAGAACACCCTTGAAAATGCCCCGGGGGGAAATTGGGGCTGGGCTGGAGCACAAACAAGCAAGGAGTGTTGGGAACTCTGCTCCCAGGCTGGGATCTGCAGCAGAGGAACTCGTGGAGGAAAAGGGAAAATGTTAATTTAAAAAATATGCATTGCAGCTTTATCTGTCTGTAGTCATACATGAAATACAACATGTACACTCACACCAGCTCAGATTTTCCACTTCAAATCACAAGATCGTGGGATAACTGAGGCTGGAAAGGACCTCGACGTCACAGGATCACAGCATCATTAAGGCTGGAAATTACCCCCAAGATCATCAAGTCCAACCTCTGACCGAGTACCAACCACGACAATGAGAGACATAAGAATATCACATCAATAATCACAGAAAACAATTTTCTATACACATTGTGCACAAAAAAACCCCAAACCCAGCCATTTTACACCACTGCACACACAATTTTTGATACAAAACAGGCTGAACCATTCCAGAGCACATTTTGGCCAAGTTTGAAAAACTCTTCAGCAAATTTGCTTGAGCAGTCACCTCTAAAATTCTCAAAAAGTAATAAAAACTAAAATGGGCACTTGACCTGTGCCCAATGCCAGAAGGAGATCCTCAAATGATAATTGCTGCATGTGTGGTTTGGATTTTTATAGGTAGAATTCAATAAAGAAGAACAGATGTAAAAAATGGTCCTTCAAAATTGATAAAGTTCAAATTAACGTGCAACCAGCGCTTGTGGGGTTCTCCAAGGATTGGGAAGTCTCCATGGGCAGGGTTCAGGGACAGAGAGGGACTTCCCTGGACAGAACTGGTGCAGCTGCTGGGACTCTGCATGGAGTAAGAGAAGGGCAATGCTGCCCAGGGCCACGCCAGCCTCCTGCAGCTGCCATTTGTCCCCCCAGCCCCTGGCACCGGGGTCATTTTATGGCTGCCAGGTCTCAGAGAGCGATGTAGCCTCAGCCTTAAACTGCTTCTGCAGCAGATAAATGCTGCTAATCTACTAAACCTCACGTTTAATAGAAACCACCATGCAAGAAAGCTGATGGAAGAAAACCAGCTCGTTCTTGATCGCTCAGTGCAAGAACCAAAAGCCAACAGAGACTTCGTGCCAACCTCACTCCAGAACAAGCTTTTAGTACCACCTGGAATCATCATCCAGTGCATTTTTATTTGTAATTTTTTCTATTTCCCCCCTTTTCTGGGTGCTCAGAGGAGAATTTTCCCCCACAGAGCAGTGGCTGCCAAGGGTCACTCCCCTGCACCCCACCAGTGCTGGCAGCAGCACAAACACAGAGCACCGGGAGCAGTTCATGACTATTTATACCTCACAACCCCATCCTGCTGAAAGCTTTTAGGTAATTAGTTTTCCTCATTAACAGATGCTCTGCCTGGGGAAGGGCACTCAGGTGCTCCCAAGCCCCCTCCTGGATTACAGGGCAGCACCACACGGGCTGGGAGGGCAAAGCTCAGAAATGCTGAGCTGGGCTGGTGAAAAGGGCAACAAACCCACCCCATTTATGTAAAAATGTGTCATTACTGCAAAATCATAGAGCATCACAGCAGTAAAAAATCATTCCTTGAACATTACCACAATCCCCATGTATTTAAATCAGATGGACAATATTTATCGACATCACTTTTAGGGAGAATCAAATACACTTTAAGGGATTTCAGGAGTTTTGTGGTGCTAAAGTTGCATCCTATCCTAAAAAAAAAAAAAAAAAAAAAAAAAGCAAATTTGATACATCCCATGGACCACAAAGTGATTTGCAAATGCAGGGAACAGGGGTAGCCAATAAAACACGTGGGGTTTGTACCTTCTCCCTGCCACATCTCATCCATTATCCCATTTTTCTCTTTCACACTTGCAGAGGCAAAATGGACATCAGGTAAAGCCTGATTTAATATTATCACTAATGCATTCAAACACATCAGCAAGAGCTGTGTTGCTAAAATTGCATTGCAGAAAAAAACCCAGGTAAAACACTGTTATCTCCTCAGAAAAGCTGGGCCTGGTGCTGCAGCACCCACTGATGTCTATTGAAAGCAGCAGGATTATTTTCCTGAGTAAGGATGACTCCCATGATTAAGGAGTGCAGGATTACATCCATTCTTTGCATATCTCCCGGTGTTTACATATCCCTGTTTTCACCTCTTGGTTTTTGGCTCTTTTTTAATTATTTTTTTTTTTTTTAACATGGGCATTTAATTACTGTTCGCACCAGATATCATTGTGCTGGACTTGTATCCCTTCAAAATTTGGCTGGGTTTGAGACGCCAAAGAAGAAATGCTTTTGTGATCTAAACAAAGGAAATAAAGCAGAAGCAGCAGAATGCGGACCATGCAATTAAAAACAAATAAAAAGAGAGGGAACTTGTTATTCACAATCAAGGCTTATTCATGATTCATCTCACATCCCTGCTCCTACCCCTGGCCTCTGCTCTCGGGAGCTGATTGCTTTTGTATCAATTTTTAACTGTGGCAAGGACTGGGTTACCTGAGAGCTCCCAGGCACTGCGGGCAGGATCGCTGCTGGAAAATAACAGCACTCAGTTGAAACCAGTGTTATAGGTAGGTGCTGTTAATGATTAACAAAAAAAAAACCAAACAACAAAACTTTGATGTTTTTCACCTTATAAAGAAGGGGTGAGAGCTGCTTTAGTTCATCACTGCCACGTGCTCTATATATTAAATATCTCTCCTCCCTATTCTTAGGAAAATTAAGTTACTTTTCTACTACTTTAAGGTAAAATAGAGCATTTAATGCAGACTTATTAATTAAGAACCTGATGCAGGTCTCAGGCCATTGAGAAATGACATTGAGAAATGTCTCCAACTGAATAAAAACAACAGCACAAGTTAAACTTCCGACAGGGAACCAACTTTTTTTTTTTTTTAATGGGAAACAAAACTTCTTTCAAGCCCTCACATTTCACACCAAATTACATTAATCTTCGCTTGGGAAAATTATGAAAGGGAATATAAGTATCTTTCGTTTAGTAGCTTGTCCAGGGCTAGCTACAGGGAAGGGAGGGGGGGTGGTTTAAAACTTAAATACCACCCGATAATTTCAGACAGCTTCATCACAACTTCCGTGCCAGTCCTGTAGGTGCTGTTCACATATTCCCTAGCGTTACAAACAAGGCGCTTCCCGACTTTTTAGGCTTTCACTCGCTTCAAACTCCAAAAGAACAGAACGTTTTCAGAAAGACAGGCGCAGGAGCGAGGGGAGCCGGCAGGAGGCTCCTCAGAACCCCCCCGAAGTTGCCCAAACTCACCCCAAAGCCGCGGCTCCCTCCAGCCCGGCGTGCCGAGGATGCCCGAGGGCTGCGCTCGCCGGGGCATCCCCGGGATGGCAGCGACGGGAGCGGCCCGGAGCCGCCAGCACATCAATTATTCACCCTCCAGCGCCCGCTGCAGCTGCTGTGCCCCGGCAGCCGCTCGCTGCCGCCTTTGTGCCCGCAAAAATGGGATTGAACAGCCCTGGGCATGGGGAAAGCGGGGCGCGCTGCCTGGGGACAGCCCGGGGCGCGCTGGTGCCCGCCCGCTCGCCCTTGGGTGCTGGGAGCAGCGCAGGCTCCTGGTTTAAACAGTGAAGTTGTGTCCCTGCTTCTGAGCCTTCTGCAGCAAAGTTACGGGGAAATGTCCGAATCTGCTGCTTGCACATCTTTCTGTAATTACCTCCCGGGCTTAAACACCTGTTCGCCAAAATGTTCCTGTGCGCCAAAATGTTCCTGTTCTAACCGTGAAAGGAGGGGGAAAAAAGCACAGCGAATTTACTCCAGAATGGAAGAAAAGCACAGCGAATTTACTCCAAAATGGAAAAAAGCACAGCAAATTTACTCCAAAATGGAAGAAAAGCACAGCAAATTTACTCCAAAATCCGTTGCAGTGTTGTTTATGAAATTATGATTTGATGGTGATATTTTCACCTGGAGGTTTTCATTGTTATTGCAAATTTTCTAAGTAATCAGTGGTAGCACCATTCTTCTCCTCGATGTTTGCCATTTAGAAATCATTAGTAAGTGAATATAATAACAATTTAATAATCATCCTTCTGATAATTGATCACAAGATCAATTTTAAACAGCAAACACCTGTTCGCCAAAATGTTCCTGTTCTAACCGTGAAAGGAGGGGGAAAAAAGCACAGCGAATTTACTCCAAAATGGAAGAAAAACACAGCAAATTTACTCCAAAATCCATTGCAGTGTTGTTTTTGAAATTATGTTTTGAAGGTGGTATTTTCACCTGGAGATTTTAATTTTTATTGCAAATTTTCTAAGTAATCAGTGGTAGCACCATTCTTCTCCTCGATGTTTGCCATTTAGAAATCATTAGTAAGTGAATAGAATAACAATTTGATAATCATCCTTCTGATAATTGATCACAAGACTAATGATGGAACACAATGAAGGATTTTTAATCATTTACCTGTAGTTATGTAATGCTTTAATGGGGTAAACAAAGATTGACATCATTTTCTCTGATACTGCTAAGAGCAGCCCTGGAATATTGCATTAATTTCAGTATCCATATTCTAAATAGAATGATAGAAAAAACTGCTCAGAAATTATTTGAACTCGCTAAGGAGAATTACAAACATGTGATTCAGCCTGGTTTGCTGTCCAAAAGGATACTGAGAGTTAATTTGATTACAGTGCACCAAGGGTTTTTCAAGGAGAAAATACCTCGAAGTACTTCTGAGGTAGATATTTCTTTGGAGGCAGTGATTACATACTACAAAAATGTTCTCAGTACACCAGTGACCTCTGCATTTCTTAGATACCTTTCTAGAAAATATGCTTTTGCCAAACAAACAACAAAATTTACAGAACTTAAAATGCAGAGAATGTAAGAGCAGATTCCTTTAAGTCCTTTTAGAGTTGCATTGTGCTCATGTTGTTCCTTGGATCTCCACTACCTTCCTATCAGCTGCATGCGGTGATTTTAGCAATCTTTAAAGAAATAAAAAAGAAAAATTGCAATGATTTCAGGATTTCACCCAGAGAACCATGACATTGTAATGCAAATGAGGCTGATGAATGTTTCATGGCAGACTTCAAAACGTTTGCTGCTGAGCCTTTCTAGAGCAGCCCAGGTGGATGCACTTCTCCTCCCACCTTTTTCTCATTATTCCAGTTAAGATGAGAAAGAAAAACAACTTGGGGCACAAGGACATGAAATAATTTGATTTTGCTTGAGAATTATAAATGAAGCTTATTTCTGCCTCTAATATTCCAGCTCTAGACAGGTTTAGACTGAGAAAAACACAACTTTATTCAGTGTTTGATGTAGATAGGATTAGATGACTTTTAAGGCTTTGATCACCAGCTTAAAACTGCAGCAGGGACAGAAGGGTTTGTGATTATCTGCTGGATTTTGGCACCAACCAGGATCTGCTGTTCCTTCCAGATTGCAGGTGCACTTTGGAGGTGCTGATTGATCACCAGGTCACCCCCTCCTATGGCAGACTTGTGACAACGGCCAAAAAAAAATGTGTTTTCACCTGAACTGAATGCTGGAGATGTCCTTTAGGATGTGTGCAGCATGAAAGGAAAGGTCAGGCTGCAGGGAGGAAGATAGCCAGGCAGATATTGGCCAAGCCAGCCCTTGGAAGCGTTTCCCAGCAGGATGCTCTGAGCCCAAACCCAGCCCTGACTGTGAGCATTCAATGATATCTCTGGCTGCAGCTGGGCAGGGCATTGTGCAGCTCCAGACCAGCTCCTGCCCCAAAACTGGTACTCCTGCCACCCCTCCAGAGGATTGTGCAGCTCCAGATCTGATCCTGCCCCAAAACTGGCACCTCCTGCCACCCCTCCAGAGGATTGTGCAGCTCCAGACCAGCTCCTGCCCCAGAGCCTGCACATCCTGCCACCCCTCCTGAGGATTGTGCAGGTTCATATCTGATCCTGCCCCAGAGCTGGCACCTCCTGCCACCCCTCCAGAGGATTGTGCAGCTCCAGACCAGCTCCTGCCCCAAAACTGGCACCTCCTGCCACCCCTCCAGAGGATTGTGCAGGTTCATATCAGCTCCTGCCCCAGGGCTGGCACTCCTGCCACCCCTCCAGAGGATTGTGCAGGTTCATATCAGCTCCAGCCCCAGAGCTGGAACCTCCTGCCACCCCTCCAGAGGTCTGCAGGTGGATGGTGAACACCAAAGAGTGCAAGGGGAATGGGGAAGGGAAGGGGAATTGCTGTCTGGTGGTGCTACATGAGTTTTGCCTGGGAAAAAAATAAATTGATTGACAGAGTTGTAGCTGAGAGTCCCTGTTCAGACAGTGTCACATATGCAAGGCAGTGACAAATTATGCTTGACTGCACTTGAAAGCTGCAGAAATGTTGAGTAGCACGGGCAGGGAGATGGGGTTCCTATCCATTGCCGTCAAAATATCATCTTTTAGTGCTGTTGACAGTTTAATAGCTACTTCTGGATGGTGGAGAGCATTGTGAAGTGCTGCCACTGTATTATTAACCCAGGCTGGAGCTTCCCTGCAAATCAGAGCAAAAATCCACACAAATGGAACTTCTGAGACAGTTTTAGATTAAAGGTGTGCTGGTCACAACAGGAATTGTATCTGTCTGCATTTCAGGGGGATCCAATAACTCTTTTACCCCTGATTACATTATCATTTATTTTCTGAGATCACAGAATCATTCATGTTGGAAAAGACTCCAAAACCATCAAGTCCAACCACTAACCCAGCACTGCCACATCCACCATGAAACCACGTCCCTAAGCACATCCCAGGGCCAAACTCCATTCCATTTTAAAAATCCAGGTGATGGGATTCTGCTCAAGTCAAGCATTTTTGGTTCCATTTGTCTCCTCCAGGCAGCTGAGGTGGGATGTGGGTATGGATATGGATGTATCCTGCTCTGACCTGCAGGATACAGTGTGTGACTCTCCACTGCTCCTGAGAAAATGCAGTTGTGCAAAGCTGCATCCATGGACGTGACTGCCAAAGATCATTCCTGGGATGTACAGAGCTGTGCCACACCTTGGAAAAGGCTGGCAGGGCCCCAGTCTGTGACAGCTCAGAGCAGATTTGTGTAATACCACCCAGCCTCAGCACATCCTGTGGCTGGGGAGGGGTGCTGTGATGGTGTGAGCGCAGGACAGGTTTGGCATTCAGCAGATTGGAGGGTGACTCTCTATTGATACCTTTAAATTAGCTATCACTGTGGTATCTGCTTTCTGTCAAGGTGCTGCAGGAAATCAGTGAGATGCATCTGGGAGGGGAGTGAATCAATTCCCTGCTCTGCCTGGGGGCTGACCCTTCCCTGTTGGCTGTTTCCCAGCTTGTCACCTCACTCATTTCCCTTTTTTCCCACTGTTCCTTGGCACCATTGGCAGGGAATGTGTTCCCTGCTGGGACACCTGTCTAGAACTGCCACCTCCCCACGGTGGCACCTGCCCCAGGTGGCTGAGCTGACTTTGGGGTGAGACGCTCAGCATTTTCCTTCTGTGCTCAGCACTGCTGAGGAGCACCTTCAATCCTGTCCCCATTTAGGAGTTCCTCACTCAAGAAAGGAATTAAGGGGCTGGAACTGGTCCAGGGAAGGGAACAGAGCCGGGGAAGGCTCTGGAGCCCCAGGAGACGCTGAGGGAGCTGGGCAGGGGCTCAGCTGGAGAAAAGGGGGATCAGGGGAGACCTTGTGGCTCTGCACAGCTCCTGCCAGGAGGGCACAGCCGGGGGGGTCGGGCTCTGCTCCAGGGAACAGGGACAGGAGCAGAGGGAACGGCCCCAGGCTGGGCCAGGGCAGCTCAGGGGGGGCACCAGGAGCAATTTCTTCCTGGAGAGGTCTGGAAGTGTAGGAACAGCCTGCTCAGGAGGTGGTGGGATCCCCATTCCTGGAGGTGTCCAAGGAGCTCCTGGATGTGGCACTCAGTGCTCTGGGCTGGAGACAAAACGGGGATCAGGCATGGCTTGGACTCGATGATTTTGGAGGTGTTTTCCACCCAAAATAATCCTGGGATTCTGAGACACCAAATGTGGCTCTTCTGGCACGTGGCACCAAGAGGGGCAACACTCCAGGAGAGTCCCAGGGAGCTGTGGCAGAGCTGCCAAAACACGTCCTGCTGGCACTTCATTCCCCATCTGGGTCGGCTTTTTTTTTTGTTTTTTGAAGTCTCAGAAAAACAGAGCATTACGAAAACGTCAAGCTGTGAGAAGAAAAGTCAAAAGCCAGAAAATTCCAAGTTAATGCTGACTCCTTAATTCACATCATTAACTCGGAGGCACGGCTGAAGTCTGGGCAGCAGCCTGAGCTGAACTCTGGTGGGGTTTGGAACAGGCTGAGCATTTGCACATCCGAGGGAGCACGGATTCCTGTGTGGATGCGGGAGGGGAACTGGGACTGGCTGGGTGAAGGGGCTGGATGCCACTGGGATGGGGGGAAAAAAGGAGGGGCAATCAAGAGACAGATTTCCTGAAAAATCAGGCAGAAAGGAGGTGAGAGAAGAGATAAGCTCATCCCAGAGGAGAATAAGATCAAGGACACTGACAAATGATGGAGCAAAGACATGAATTCAAAGGTGAGCAGGGAAAGGCAGATAGTTAAACAGGAAAAATAGGGGGTAATTGTGAAAAAGGCAAAAGCAAGAGGGAGTGAGAGGAGAGAGACTTGGCCGGGGATCTGGGGCAAGCTGCAGTGAAAGAGGCACGAGAACAATGGTCTCTCACAGAGGGAGACATGCAATTAGGGCTGGGAGAGACCAAAGGAGAAAAATCGAGAGGAAAAAAGGCTCAGGTTTGGTGGGCAGAAGAGTCAGGGCATTTCAGACTCCCTTCTCTGGAGGCAGAGCAGGATGGAGCTCCCACCCCTCCCTCTGCCCAAGGCACACTGATCGTGCTAGCTGAGCCCTGGCCTTCATTTCTGCTTATTATCTCAGAAAATTCAAATTGCACACGAGAAGCTGAGACTAAACCAGTCATTAAGGCTGCAAATGAAATATCCCAAAGTAAGGAAATGCGAGGAAAACTGAGGAGGGAAGGGTTTTGCAAACTCTGTGATACATAAATACACATATTGCTCTTCTGCTGGAGATCTTAGAGCACGTTGGCTCTTTGAAAATACACACAGCTGGATACTTACATTTAATTAAATAGTTTTAAAGATAATGACTACAGCAGTTTTGGCATAATTCACAAGTAAAAGCAATCAAACCCAAAATTCAAAACTGCTTTTATTCCAATATCCAGCATCAGTAACAGCCTCTACAGTTTTCGATGGAATGGGAGCCATAAAACTCCATTCCAGAGTTTACAGTTGCAATAAGAACAGATTTATGGGCAATAAGAAGTGTCTGTGTGCACCTTCTTGTGCCTCTCCTTTATTAGGCTAAAGCTGAGACATCCCCAAAAACGTCTTTAATTAGCTCAAGCACTTCATTTAACAAAACAAGCAGTTTAGAACAAATATAAACCCCTATTCTCCAGCCACCACGTACAGGAAGCAACTATTATTTGTGCAAGATTAATAAAGTCACAGGTGATTTTGGAACAACCTCATTAAAGCATGATTTAAACCTAAGAGCAAACGGTTTTTTGCATCAGCACTGGATCAAGGAAAAGAAAATGTTATGTTAATAAATATCCCTGTTTTTGTATTAAAAAACTGTGTGGAGAGTGGGTATGAAGACACTTTGGAATGAGAGTTGCTTTTCTTGTAAAGACATGCAATAAAAGCACTTGTGGGATTTTTCCCTCAAATAAATCAGAACTTCTTTTCTGCCCCATCATGTAATCCATGAATTAAGGAGGAACAGTGCAATGATGGGGGAATAACTGAAGTTAGGAAGTCAGGGGAAAAACCTGACTGGGGGGGACAGTTTGCTGTCTCACACTTCAGATGCTTTACATAAAGTGACTAAATATCTCCATAGAGTTTAATTAACATTTTTCCCCCCTGTGGTAGAACCCAGCATTAAAAACACTGAGCACATTCAGCTACACCAAAATCAGAGGGAAATGCAGGGCCCCAGCATTGTTTCCAACACATATCAGAGCCCTTTGGGCTGCAATCCAGCACTGGATTTCTAAAAAATTCCTTTTGCCACAGATAAGAGTTTTCCAGAGATGAATTCCCACCAGTGGACCCAACTGAGAATCCCAAATTCCAAACCCTTCTGCAGCCACAGAGTCACAGGATGGCTTGGGTTGGAAAGCACTGAAAGACCATGGGCAGGGGCACTTCCCACCAGAGCAGGCTGCTGAAATTTCCTTAACTTTCAATAAACTGCTTTTAGCTTCAGTGAAACTTCTTTAATTTCTTTAACTTTCAATAAACAATGCAAAAATTGGGTTTGTGGCCAAAGAAGGCATTGCGATTTTTGCAAAATCACCAAGAAAATGTAGGTGGTGAATGTCTCCTGGAAAAACATTCCCACAATGACAGGAACTGTTCTAGAATTCTTTTTCTCATCATTATTCATCATTGAGCTGCTTCTCCAAACTTCATTTAGAAGTCCTGTGAAATGGTTCTGTGAAATCCCTTATTTTAAGAATATAAATAGCCATTGGTAACTTCAGACACTTTTTGCATGAATTTTGAAACTCCAAGCCTTGGGGGAGTATTTTACTGCAGGTAAGGGTTTCTATCCCAAACGTCTGCTGCAACACCCGAATTCCTCACTGTGGGTTTTGTTATTGCAGCAGGGATTTTTATGAAGATCTCTCTGTATTGCCCAGCCTGGACAGCAGCAATTGGCTCCTCTGTAACCTCAGCTCCATCCTCCTCTTAAAGATTCACTTTGTGGCCAATTTGCACCAAGAAAAACCTTTTGCTTTCTTCCCTCATTTTTGTTTCTCCCAATAAAGAGATTAATAAATTATGTGCCAAGAGAAAGTGCCTGTAATGGCCTCTTTTTCCTCAAATATTTATCTCCCAAACAGTTTTAATATTTAAACATCAGCTATTAAATTGCTAATAAACCATTTGGTATTAATTAGGTTCAAGGAGAAAAATAGAGATGGATTCTGTGCCTGGCTGTGCTGTCCATGGGTCCTGATCAGTAGTGCTGGGATTGTATCCTCAGTATTGTCTCACCAACAGTTTATTGCAAACATTTTAATGGGAATAAAGAGAGGGAGATGAAGTTATGATCTCTTAGATAGATGTAATCATTTAACAGTGCCTTTGCTTCCCAGGCCCTGTGTTATCTGGATTTATCACAGAATGGTTTGGGTTGGAAAGGACATTAAAGACCTGTTGCCCTGATTTTTTAAGATTTTCTAAGTCTTCTGATGCTTACATTCTTGTAGCAAACCTTCTCACACACTTTCTGTAAATAACTCATTGTTTTGCATTATTTTATTGAGGAGGAGAAATTTGATGGACTGTTGGTTTGTCCAGTGTCATTGGAGAGGTGGCACTGTCACCCTCCAATCCACTGTCACTTTTGGAAATCTATAAATGTTGGAGTCGGAAAATAAATTTCTCTTTTCTTGACCTTGAGAGCAGCAGTGTGTGCGCTTGTGTTGTTTCGTGTCCTATAGTGACAAAGACCATCTCATTCCAACCCCCAGAGGAGAGACAGGTCCCTACCATCTTTTATGTTCTTTAAGTTCTGCTGGAGTTACAGCAATTTCTGTGCTTTTCCCTGCACATTTCCAAGGCCTCTCTTAGGCAAGTTGTGCTTCTTAACTGCACACTGCAAAGTGCTCATCTTGATCTTGATTAACCTCTGTCTTGGGCTGTTGGAGATCCCTCTCTGACCCTGAGAGATCCCAGCCCTCCTCACTGACAGCCATCCTTCTCCACAGGTCATTTTTCTGGCTCATTGCTCCAGCAGAATCCCCTCCCTGCTCTTCCCAGCTCCTTCCAACCCAAACCATCCCAGGGAGGCTGATCCCAGCCCTGCTCCCATCCTGCCCAGCCCTGGCTGCTGCCAGCTCAGCCCTCCCTGCTTGGGATCACATTCCATGCCAGGCTTAATGGACTGAAACAATTCCCCTCTCTAAAAGGAGTCTAGAAGGAGAGCTGATTTGCCTCTGAGGTCACCTCTGCTGCCACTCCCGCAGAGAATAAAACACCAAACACCGCAATAATGGTGCTCAGCTGAAGTCCTGGGACGGCTCTTGTGATCCTGACAGTGACCTTGTGCTTCCCTCAGCTTTTGTGAGAGTCACCCACGTTTTCCCAGCTTTTACCTCAGCCATGAATTCTCTGGCACTGCTCCACTGCAGGCTGTGCCCAGTGCCTGCCCCGATGAGCTGGGAAGGCTGGCCAGTGCTGCAGGACAGATGGGACTGTGCCTCTCGCTTTGGCAGCCACAGCAAAAGAAATAGATCATTTCAGACAGGAGAAATTGGATTTTTTTTCCCTTTCACGTTTTCACGGGTTCATTCAGGGCTCACAGAGGTCAGGAAAAAAACCACCATGAATTGTTCAATGAATTTTAAACATGAATTAATAGCAAGCTTTTATAATATCTATAAAACTGTTTTCAGGATCCCAAGATTCCCCAGTGGGAAGGACTTGAGAGGGTTCGGATTCAACCCCTACACATTGGCTCAGGATTTTCCCCCAGAAATTCCCTTGAAATCCCAAGGATAGGGATGGCAGAAGCTCCCAGGCAGCCCAGCCCACAGCTGCCCTGCCCTCCATCCTGGCAAATCCACAGATGCAGCAGGGTTGCTCAGAAATGCTCAGTTTCACAGCAGGAGAGGCTGCACTGAACTCTAACACAAATCTGATTTTATTAAAAAAAGAAGAGCTAAAATGTGCTGTGTGCCCACTGGAACTCTGGAATTGCCTAGGTAATGGAACAGCATTGGATCACAACCTTAGAATTACCTGTGCTGTTCAGTTCCCCCATTACAACTTCAACCCAGAAATGATTATTCTTTATTCCAAATAATGGAATTATGAAAACACAGATGCTGCCACAATGCCTCAGAGCAAGCCCAGGACTGTACCCTGCACTCTCCCCTCTGATCACAACTTCCTGCTGCTAAACTCTTTCTTTTCTTGGGCCTGTTTTAGACAGAACCTCTTCAAAGCCACCCTGGGTGCAGCCTTGGCCTGAGTGGAGCAGGTGTGAGGCACTGACCCCACATCATCTCTGATTTTCCATGGAAATTGCTGAGGCTCCCAAGGTTTTGATTACTTTATGCTCTGCAGCAACCTGATCTTGTATAAAAGAAATTTCCAGGCACAATAACCTGCCTGACCTGGAACAAGGAGCAACAAGAAGCAATTTCATCGTGTCGTGTATGGGGTTTCACGTCTTCCCTCCGGCCATTTCCCAATCCAAGGCAGTAAATTAATTCCCAAACACCAACCTGAAAGGGCTCTCTTCACTTCTCCGTGTCTCGTTGCCTGATTTTCTAAGAAATTCATGACCTCAGTAAATAATTCAAGAGGGAAGAGGGAGCTGGGAGACCACAGAAGTTTATCTGGCTGCCGAGGGGAGGGTGTTGTTTCTGAAGAGGTCACAATGAGGGCAGGTCTCTGGAAGATCAAAACTTAAACAGCTTGATGGCTGTGGTTATGAGCTGGAATTTGGGAAAACACAGCAGGGATAAGGATGCCACAATTCCCATCTCTACGCTGTAGATGACTGCATTTGAATTTTTGTCTCTCAATGAAGCGTGAAAATATCAGGTGTGGGAATGAAAGGCAGAAGGATCTGTGATTCCATCTTAAAATCCTGCTGCACTTAAAAAAGAAAAAATTAAATGGCAGGCAAGGAAGGAACCCAAATTTCACAGGAGCAGCGTCCACTTGGATCAATATGGGAAAACACTTTTGTTCTAGAAGCCTGTTAGGTCACCTCACAGATATGTACATTTGTAATGAAGGTTTTCAGCATTTTCTTTGGGACAAAGTTCATGCCAGTCTGTCACAGGAAAGGCTGATGGACCTTTCAAGAGGGAAATTACCTTGGAGGGCTAAGTGTAAGATATAGAATAATTAATATATAATTACAATATATAGTTTTATCAATATACAAAGTGTGAGAGAGAGACCTCAATCACACAAGTTCTGAACATTTCAGGTTAATTAAACATCTCAACCTAATTCCATACCAACAAAATAACTTCCAGTCTGGGGAAAAGACAGCTGCAGACTTCTGGCTGTGGGATGCAAACCTGCTGTGGTTGCACACGGGGCTGGGGAACTAAAGAGGGATCAGATCTGGGACACAGTGGAACATCTTCCCTCAGATCATGAATGCACAAACGCAAAGAAAAAAATTCCTGATCACTCTTGAAAGGCTCAGTTTCTGGTAGGAGCAGCCCAGGCTGCAGCAGTGTTGTCACAGCTCTTTAATGAAGTGCTTCTCCTGGCTGCTCTGCTCCAGCTGCTGCTGAGCAGGGCCTTCCAAAAGAAGCAATCACTGCCTGCGAGCTGGGTTTACTCAGCTGTGGCACTTCTGAGCTGATTTAAGCACTCTGTCAAAATGGAGTGAAATTAATTAATTCACTGGAGAGCTTTGCCTTCTCCAAACTTAAGGAAAAAGGAATGCAAACGAGCAGTAATCAGATCCGCTTTTTTTTTTCAGGCCAAGTGTTTGAATACCCTCGAAAGATGTTGTGGTTCTGCACAAACCCAGGGAAGGACCAACTCAGTCCTCTCCGCCTGGAATAAATTTCCTCCTCAGAGGCAGCTCCTGCATTTTGGGTGTTTGGCTGCACCCACAGACCCCATTTAATTCCTCAAACTGTTGCAGGGCTGTGAAGGCAGTGGAAGGATGGAATAAAAGACAATTGGAGCTGGATGACTTCCACGTCCAACTGTGGAGATGCTGAAGCAGACAATTGCCTTCTGCTTCTTACTGAGGCTTTTTGGGGTTTAAGTGCTCCTTGATAGCTTGGTACACAATTAGAGGTGGATTAGAGGAAGTGGAAATAGGGCATTTTTTGTCTAATCTGCTCTCAATTGTTAATATTAATTAAAGGAGTTCTTCCTCTTTGTTACACAATAAACATGAGCCACTCTTTAAAATGAGCATTTTAAGTTCCTAGCTGCTAAATGCTGCTTATTTTCAACTATTTCTTTTCCTTTTTTTTTTTTTCTCTATATTTTAATTTTTTCCCAGCAGAAACCATGGCAGGAGCCTAGCACACATCACCACCCGGTGAGGATCATCTGATCCTCGACTTCATCACATTCAGAACTGGCTGCAGCACCTAAACCCTCGAGCTGTTTTTTCCTTAATACAAGTGTCAAACTCTCACACAAAGAAAGAATAGAAAAAATACAAAATAATCAAGCCATTTCAGGCAGAACCTGGGAAGGAGGGAGATACAGAGCTGTTGTTCCAGCTGAATACCTGGGGCAGTGGAAGGTGTCCCTGCCCATGGCAAGGGGCAGGGCTGCATGGGCTTGAAGGTCTCTTCCAACCCAAACCAGTCTGGGGTTGTATGAAACTCAAGAAAGAGGCACTAAAACCCTTCTGCTCTCGTTAGGAGCTCGCCTGTAACAAGGTGCAATGATCAGGTACCAAATCAGAGAGGTTATTCCTGTCAGCTGGATTAACTCTGGGCATGTCATTAGTTTAAAAAACCACATTCTCTTCTAGAACAGTAACACAAGAAGCTGTGTCAGTAATCCATGAGCAGCAGCCTCCCTGCACACACAGGGGCAGAGAGCTCTGAGGCCTCTTTGGGAGGGAAGGAAAGACAAAAAGGGAAAAACAGCAAGAAAAGGCAGCAAAGAGGCATCACCCAGGGCCACAGAACAGAGGGAGGAAAACATTCCTGGTACTGAGCACTGAGCCAGGGGCTGAGGGGGTTCCTACAGCCCCAGCCCTGCTCTGCCCGGGGAAATGGGAGTGGGAACGTTCCCTGGGAACAAAGAGGGGCTCATCAGAGGGTGGCACAGCACTGTCAGCACTGTCTGCTCCTGATGGGAACAGCCTGCAGGACACCAAAGCCCGGGGACAGGAGCACAGCGCACTTATCAGGCAGAGCCCTGCCTCCAGCTCACAGGGGCTTTCTCCCTGATTGCTTCCCAACCACGATTTTGATTTCTGATGCGTCAGGTTGGAGAGGAGAAATGAATGCTGTAACAGGTGAGAAAATAGCTGGGCTCATCATATCCATGAGAAGAGAAAGGGGAAATAAGCAGTACATGCACCACAGGCAACATAATAAACCATAAATAGGCAGTAAATCTATCAGAGGATTAAATGGTAGGGCAGAGGTTCCAGAGCACAGTTTATAGTAGTATATAATTTATATCATAAATAATATATAATATAATATAATATAATATAATATAATATAATATAATATAATATAATATAATATAATATAATATAATATATTAATAAAATAAATAATATTTTATAATATAAAAATGATATTTTATTTATATTAATTATAATTGTTATATACAATACAAATATATTTAATTTATATTCTATAATACAAATATATTTATTTATATTATGAATCATGTTATAGTATATAATTCATATTTTAAAAATTATATGTCCGTTATAAAATATATGTATATATGTATATATGAATGTATATATATGTGTATATAATGTATATATGTGTATGCATTATATACACATATACATTATATATATGTGTATACATTATACACATATATATAATGATATATGTGTATAATTATATATCCGTTATAAAATATATGTATATATATAAATGTATCTATAAATGTCAATATGAATATATAGATATATATATATAAATATATATATGTATATATAATTGTATAGATACATAAATAACCTATGTAAAGCAAGGAGAAGAATCTTGGAGAGACCTTTGCAAAGAGTTTTAATTCCTAAACAGGTGAAATAAGAAGCATAGAACAAACCCAGGACATTTCTGTCCTCTAACCACCTCCAGGTGACCTGCTCAAATCCCGTTTTTCAGAGGGAAACTGCAAACCCAGCAAGTTTAGTCAGAGAGCACAAAGAAAATCTGCCACAGGCTCAGCCTGTGCTGGGTGCTGGGGCTGGGGCAGGCCCCCAGGAGCAGCAGATCCAGCCTGAGCCTTGGATGCTTTGACACCGCTCCCGACAACTCCCGTTCCTTTATCTCGGGCTGCATTTCAGTTCCTTCTCCTGATAACAGCATCTCAAGGACTCGGACTATTAAAGTTATCTGGGAGTGATAATCGCTGGCTCCGCGGGGAGCCCATGATCCACTTCCCCTCCTTCTCCTGGCCGATGCCTCTGCCTCCATCTCTGCAGCTCCATGGCAGCTCTGCCTCCAATCCCCTCTTCCTGCGCATGTTGATTTTTAAAGGCACCTACCTCTGTCCATCAGCTCACCTCCATCTGCAGCATTCCCTCATTTCACTGTAGGCTTGCCATAAAATCATCCACTAATGCCTGTTTGCTATCCAAACACCTGCTGTGTGTTCCCAGCCCAGCCAAGCTGCTTTTTGCTTTGCCTCTCTTATTCTGTCCCTCCCCTGCTTCTTGTGCTGACACTTTTTCCCTAATTATTTTATTTACCCAGATACTTTTTCCCCACTCAGGGCTCCCATCTTCACAAATCCCTGTCATGGATTCACCACTTCAAATTTCACTTCAAATGTGTTTAATAAGATCTGAAATCTTTGCCTGCTTCTGGATGTAAATAGGGTGGCAGGATGTGCTACCCAATTTGTGTAGACAGAAGCCTTTTTAATCTAAGATCACTAACATGAATCCAGTGCAGCAGCTGCAATTGAATGCAAAATTAAATGAGGACAATTTGTCAGTTTTAAGGGAAAATTTGAGGAATCAAATTATTCAGAATTATCTGTGTTTATGCATTGCTGTGTTAGGGTCTGCAGGTCTGATATTGGGCACCTTTGAGCACAGTTTTTTCTGGTTCACATCTCTCTGCCTCACAGCACAGCACGAAACTGTTCTGAACTGGTCAAAATGCAAAATCATCCCCAGTTCTCAAGGAAAATAAACTTTGTGAAACATACATTAAAAACAAACCCACCCTCCTTTCTCCTCCTGGGTTGTGGCTCCACATCTATGTCCTTTACAGCCCAGGAAAGCTGAGACCATCCATGGATCTGTGGCTGCTGGAGCAGCATTTTCCCTGGAATGCAGCAATGCCCAGAGAAGCAGAAGCTGCCTGGGCTCCCCCTTCACCAGCAGCCTCTTGTAGAGGCTTGAGTGATTTCCTCCTGAATAAGTAGGGAATGGAGCTTGCAGCAGGTCCCAAACCCTCTGCCTCCAGGTGTGCCACCTGTGGGAGCCAGCAGAACCTGCCCTTGCTGTGAGCCAGTGCTGCTGGAGCCAGTCTGAGGGCTCTGGATAAAAACGTGCCTGGAATGCAAACTCCAAGCTCCCAGGGATGCATTTTCAGCCTTGATTTATCTGCAGGCCACTCCAAATTAATTAGGGCAGGGAGCTCTCCCTTCACCTTCCCGCTGGCTGCGGGCAGAGGTGCCTGGGGTGGCAGCCCCTCTGTGTCACTCCTGGCATGGGGACAGCCAGGATGCCACCCCTCCTGCGGCAGGGGCTGCGACCCTGGGGCAAGCTCTGCACCTCTGCTGTGCAACCCCTGAACTGGGGCTCTTTTCTTCGTGCAGTTCCTCTCTGGATCAAACTCTCAACCTGGCTCTCCCCAGCTCTTGCTTGCAAAGCAACAGGAGTAAGAACAGCTGTGGCTCTTTCTGTCTTTCTTCCACCTTGAGTGCCAGCTGGGCGGCCTAAAATTTTCTAAGCTCTTCCCCAGATAAAATCCTCTCTTGGCTCTCCAGGGCTGTTTCTGATTTCCCCTGGAAGGAGGTTGTGTGTGAGGGGCAGTGTCAGTGAGGGCAAGGTGTTTTCTTCAGAGGGAAGAAAGCCTGGAGCATGTGGAATTATCAGTTTCAACTCCCTTGGAAGAGTTCTCAGGACCAGAGGATGGAGAAAAGCCCAAGTTAGGTAAGAGAAGTCACGCCAGAGAGTCTCAGGTGTATTTTCTTGATGTGCATCAGGGCAGCAGCCTTGGAGAAATCTCCTTTCTTCCTCCACTCTCTGCATGGCTCCCATGTGTGCTCTCTCCATAGGATCCATGCTCTTTCCATGGGATATGTGCCAGGAAATCCTAAGAACCTACAGACCAACCTTCCACAGGGAATGTGAAAGCCTCGATACCCTGCATGGCTAAAACCAGAGGTGACAAAGCTCTAAACCAAAGTGGAAAAACCCCCAGTCCCACCACAGAGCAACCCTGTGTTTTGACAAGCCTCTATCCCAACTCTCTAATTACACCTCTCCATCAAGTGCAAGCTTTTCTGGGAATCATCTTTTCTTTTCCCTTAGAATTATTTCTCGTTGGTTAAACACAGTGAGGGAAGAGAATTTTTTTCAAAAGAGAAACAAGACACAGCTCAAGTTCACCTGAGCTCAGCCCTCACATGCCTGGTAACATGTCTGCACTCTGGCTTGTTCCTGAATGTCAAAATAAAGACTCTGAGTCTGAACTTAATAATTTCCCTGGAGCACCATTGTCCTGCAGTTTGCCTTTCAGTCCTGCAGTGCTGCCAAGGGAAGTGAACCACTTTATTTATTGAGTTGGTTGCTGTAACCACTTAAAGCGAGCTCAGCATCGCTGGCTGCTGCTCTGGGGTGGGTTCCTGCAACGAGGAGATTTTCCTTCGGATCTGCAGAGGGGAATCTCCCTGCTTTTATTGCACAGCTTTGTCCCAGCTTCAAATACATCTCCTGACCTGAGAGAGGATTAGAGCACCTTTGATACCCCAATTAAAATGGATCAGGAGGGGGAAGGAGCGATTGATCCTTCAGCCCCCGTGCTGATCTGTGAAAGTGCTGACTTGTGCCCATGAGCACAAACACTGAATCACAGGGATCAATAAACAGGGCTGGAGTGCTGCAGCTGCTGCAGGCAGCCTTGCACTGGCAATTACAGAATCTGGGCTGGCTTTACAAGTGCCTCGACAAATGCCCTCTAACCCTGATCCTTTCTATCCAAAAACAACCATTAGCTGGCCTTTGAATTACCAAAATGGCACATAAAAAAGGGAAAAACACCTCAATTGCCTGGGAAGTGCTTATAGCTCTGTGTTATAAACATTCTCCTTTTAAACTTATGGGTATTAGGGAAGTTGTTCTTAAATCTACAAAGCTTGGATGTGTTGTGGAGAGAAGGTTTATAAATGAATAAATGATTCATCCTTTTTGCTTTCTGATGCTGCAGGCAGGCAATTAAGTGGGATTGAAGTTGATAGTTTAGGGGGGTTTGGAAGTTCTTAATATAAAAGATCACAACTACAAAATACTTATGAATTATAGAAGAGGCCAAGGGACAGAATGCTATAGATTTTAATGGCACTTGAAAAAAGTGCCTAGAGGAGACAATAATGTAGTTTTCTTAGCTGTGACCTCATTGAAAAGGATCTAAAGACTGAAGGAGCAAAGGCAGGTGAAGGAGGATGAGTTACATCTGGGGTGTGTCGCCCTGTGGACAGCGAACACATCCTCAAACTTCCTTCATCTGCATTTTTCCCATTGCAGACCCCAAGGGCTGGGCAGAGATGTGGGGAATTGTGGTGCTGGCTGACTGTAAGACAAAACAAAAAAGTATCTTCCTCATCCCCAGCTCAGCTTTGCAGGTCAATATTTGCATCCCTCTGCGAGAGTCGACACCAAATATTTGGGATGAGTATTCCATAGGTAAATATCAATACCAAATATTTGGTTCAAACATCTCAACATCCCAGATATTTGGGGAAAGCCCGATTTGACTGCCTGCAGCTCGGAATAGGGTTATTAAATGTTTTAAAAAGAACCTTTAATTTTTCATGTGCAATTTTGGGATGAAAGAAAACAAGCAATAAGTTGTCGCTATACTTCCTGCTTGAAACTCCAAATTTTCAACCCACCCCAGCTTTTTCAGAACTGAATTAAATTTTTAATCAGATATTTACCCGATAAGCAACGTCAGCTCTTTCTCTCTGTGTAGGAATTTTATCTGTTGGCTTTAGAATACAAGGAAAACTGAATATGAGGTCAGGAGCCATAGAATCACCAAGGGGAATTTCTTAATATGAAAACCCTGCTTGGTTCTTTCCATTGGTTTTTTCTCCCTTTTTTCATCTTTCACATAATTTTCATGTATTTCCCAAAAATATTGCCATGAAGACTTCACCCCCCAAAATGGAGAGTTTTAAGAGCTGGGTATTGAACTCCGTAAATTCCACTACTTGCAGCTCGTTCTGTTGATTTTTCCCATGGCAGGAGGTTATGTGGTTTTAATGGAATATTAGTAGCACGGCTACATTAAATGCCATTTAAAACCTCTTTCAAAGTGGCATTGACTCTGTTGAAATGAGACTATGGAAACATCTCAGTGATGGGAAATAGGTGTGAATATTGTATTTTCATCACAGAATTTTTAAATT
Source organism: Emberiza elegans (assembly GCA_024865655.1). Classification (NCBI taxonomy): domain Eukaryota; kingdom Metazoa; phylum Chordata; class Aves; order Passeriformes; family Fringillidae; genus Emberiza; species Emberiza elegans. The sequence continues at coordinate 2,768,823 of JALJVW010000241.1, read as the reverse complement.
GATGCAGAAAACCCTGATATATATATATACATATATATATATTTTTTTTTTAAACCTATAAAAATTATCATACTGTTGTGAGTGGATTTGCCTTTCTATACAAAAGAGCTAAAACCAGACTCGTTGATGCATTAACAACAAGGAAAAATATTCCAAGTAATTATCAGCTCTCCCCACGTGTTGAAAGCCCATTTTGTCCCGTAGCTGTTTCAATCAATACACTATTTATTTTCAAATAACCATGCACTGAGGATCATTTGGACACAGAGCCCATAAATACACATTACCTCATTATCGACCCTCTCTGGCCACTGCTGCATTATTAACATTGCACTCCAAGAAGTAATCAAGCTGTAAACAGGAGGAATTTCTAGAGTTATTCCTCCCCCAAATGTTTTTGTAGGGATGACCAAGCCTGGGATTTTGCCCCCAAGAATTACTTTTGTCTGTGATATTCTTTACAGAGAAGCAAATGTACCCAGTGGCCAGTGAAAGAGGAAGAAATACAATATTTACATAGAGGGAATGTACACAGGACAGTTAAACTCCATTTTTTATCCAGGGATTATCACTTGCACATACACAAGAACTCTGAATTTCGGTTCCAAAACACCCTATTGTTTTAATCCTATAAATCCAATTTCTCCAGTTGCTCAGTAGACTGGAAAAGGAACCAACGTGCCAACCAAGTGCTGGGATGTGGTGTTTGTGAGGTCCCCAGGATGAGGGGAGAGATGAGAATCTGACTCTGTGTTCTCAGAAGGCTGAGATATGATATGATATGATATGATATGATATGATTGATATGATATGATATGATATGATATGATATGATATGATATGATATGATAGATAATGATATGATATGATTGATATTATATGATATTATGCTATACTAAAGCTATACTAAAGAAAGAGAAAGGATACATCAGAAGGCACAACAAGAACGAATAATAAAAACTCGTGACTGACTCAGAGTCTTGACACAACTGGCTGTGATTGGTCATTAAGTTAAAACAATTCCCATGGAATCAATCAAACATTCACCTGTTGGTAAACAATGTCCAAGCCACATCCCAAAGCAGCAAATCAGATAATTATTGTTTTCATTCCTCTCTGAGGCTTCTCAGCTTCCCAGAGAAAATCCTGGGCAAAGAGGATTTTTCAGAAAATGTCACGGTGACACTGGGAGCAGAATCCCCTAGCCCTGGGTAGGACAGCAGTGTGCAGTGCCATCTTTATGCAGCTCATGAAGGGAAATTCTGCTCCCTGGGTGCTGGGGAGTGACTGATGGCTTTCCCATAAAAGATGAGCTACTGAGGGGCAACAGCAAAGGCTGCCCTGGCAAACTGCCCGGAGCTGGAGGGCTGCACCTCGTTTGCATATGAATTTACATTGCTTTTAGAGCCACTGGTAGTACTTGAATATTTCTTGATAGGTTTGTCAGCGCCTGTGTGATCTCCAGAAATAAAAACCTGGCTCTGAGCGGCCTGGTTGCCCTCTGTGCCTTTGGGGCCGTGTCCTGATCCCACTGATCTTGGCAGAGGGTGCTCAGCATCCCCAGGACCCCCGAGATTCAACCCCTGCACCTTCACCCCAGGGCTGGGTGCCATGGTTTCACTGTGCCATCCCTTAGGTGCCATGTCCAGCACAGCTCCATGCCCACATCCCACCCTCAGGCTAAGCCAAGCCCAAACCAGCCCCACCGGTACCACAGGAATAAAATGATTGGGGTGCAGACACTGCATTACTGCTGGGTTTGTAAAATACACCCCCCTGCTTATGATCATCAAGAATATAATGAGTTTGTGGTGGGTTTAGATGGGATATTGGGCAGGATTTGTTCCCTGGGAGGGTGGGCAGGGCCTGGCACAGGTGCCCAGAGCAGCTGGGGCTGCCCCTGGATCCCTGGCAGTGCCCAAGGCCAGGCTGGACAGGGCTTGGAGCCACCTGGGACAGTGGAAGGAGTCCCAGGATGTGTCATGAGATGAGTTTTAAGGTCCTCTCCAGCCCAAAGCAGCCTGTGCAATTCTGTGGTGTCTCTGCATTCCTCCACCCGTGTGCTGGCACAGGGATGTGGCTCAGGAAGGATTAAGCCCATTTTGCATAAAACCAATTGCAACAAGTGAGGGGAGAAGGTGTGTAGGGGTGCAAAGTGGAAAATCACTGAGGGAAGGAAAAAAGATTGAGAGGACAGAGGCAGGTCTGTGTGCCAGCTGCTCTGCAGAGGAAGAAAATGGGAGGGATGAGCTGAAACCTTTGGATTTCAAATTTGGACTGAGGCTGGGGATAATGCAGAAGCTTCCTGGCAGATTGGGCATCTGACGGCAGGAGCTGCAGTCAAGGTGATCTTCGGGGTAGCTGCTGTATTCACTTTATTTCCAAAGCTTGCATTCATGCTCCTGCTGTCAATAAAAATCCCTGCCTGAATAGATAAGCCAGAGCCCCGTATCTCATTAAGCCTGAGAATTCAATCCTCTGCTTCAAGCTCTGTGCTCCTATGCTACTTTATATCATTAAGAAATATTGCCCGAGCTGATCCCCTAAATCCTTGTATTAGCCAGCACAATTAAATCTAATATGGATGGAAAAATGGGAGCCAGGGGACTCCACGGTGTGAGCTCCAGGTACATCCCCATGGATGTGACTGGAGAGTGCACAAGCAACAAGTCAGAAATGAGACATTTATAAGCCCTAAGTCATTCTGTTTTGAATAGTTTAAGAAAATGCTGAGACTTTCTCAGGCTGGATTGTGGAATACCTTGAAGTGAGACCACAAATCCCTATGCTGTCACTCTTTTCCTCTGAGGAGTTATCAAGTGAAGCATCCAAAATAAAACGTCAGGCTGCTGAGCTCCTGGGGTTTTGTTTCTCTGTCAGACAGGAAACTCGGTGACTGTTGAGTTTTAAAACAATGGCCTAAACATGCCAGCCATTAGCAGGGGCACTTAATGAGATTCTCAGATAACCCTTTAAGAGAATATGTAGTGATTAAGTCAATTTAAATGATTCATCTCCACTGCAGCCTGTGAGACTTGTACATAACAGCCATTTGCATAGCAATAAAGATCTCCATTTCTCCACACAGGACAGGTTTATAAGGACATTTCCAACCTTAGTCATGTCTGCTCTCATTTGTCTGCTCAGAAGTTTCTTTCACTCCTTTTTTTTGCCAGATGCTTCTCCTGATAGGGGAAGATCTCAGGGCAGAGCATCTCTGTGTGCAGTGCCAAGTTTTGAGGAGGAGCATTCCCAGGCTGGCTGTGAAGAGGCTCTGGGGACTGGAATTTTGCTCCTGTGACATTCCTGTCACTGGTGTGTGGCCAGAGCATCCCCTGCACTCCCACACACACAGAGCAGCCCTAACGAGCCTGGCCCCAGCCCCTGCCAGCCCAAATTAACCCAGCACTGCCTTCTGCTCCAAGGGAATTCCTAAACTCCCTCCAGCTTCCAAAGGTGCGGATCAGATCCTCACAGAGCTGAGAGAAATCAAAGGATGAGGCTCTGCCAAGCCAATCCCTGGCAAGGCTGTGTTTTCTGGAAGATCCTGGAGCAGCCTGGTCCAGGGAGGTTGTTGGAAACTTCTTTACCTTCTCCTTCCTTCTTTACATAAGTTTAGATAATGTTTTATAATTAAACAAAAAAGTCTGCATTGTGGACTTCAAGTAATTAGTTATTAAATTAAAAGTAAAAATAATTAAAGTATCATTTTTAATTAGATAGTTTTACCTTATAAAAGAACTTGTAACAAAAATTTAACCATTTTTTGTACCGTATTAGTAAAGAACTACAAAACTCACTACCTATAAAACTATAACTTATATAAAAAATAATACACACCTAAGTCTAAACACAAACTATTGTCTTGAATACCTTCAATCCCAACCTCAACAAAAGTTTAAAAAAAAACCCAAAACCAACAGGAGGGTTGTGTAACACCCTCTCCTCTCCCTGCTGCCCCAGCCCAGGCAATTCCTCACTAATTGAAATTGCTTCTCCCCAGCTGACCCAGAGCCACACGGATTAAACCAGTTTTCGGAATGCTAATTACACGACATCATTTTCCCAATTATTCTTAAAATTGGATTATGTACCAGGAGATGGGGTGTTTGAAGCAGCCACTAATGAGCAAATCATGCATAAAAAACCTGGTTTGTTATGTTGGTGACTGAACAAAATAAGGTCACGGGCGTGAAGTCGTGTCCAAATAAACAAAAGAAACCAAAGAGGTTCCAAGAGTAGCACCAAGCTGAATTTAGGGAGCTTCAAAAGCCATGGCAGAGCTAGAGAATGGGTTTTTCTTCCTTTTTTTCCTATTGTCCATCACTGGCTAAAGCTATTTCTGGGTTATTGGGTGTTTCAGGGAATTTTCCCAAGAAATCATTATGTTATCTAAGCGACCGAGCTGCTTATAATCCATTTTCAAAAGTTTCTGTGGAGCTTAAGAACATAAATCTGATTATCAGAGAGACACCACTATTGCATTTTCCTGTGCTTGCCCCACCTTTCTGATGCAATCAAGAGTGGCACAGAAATTTAATTGCTCCAAGGAGTCTCTGGATTGCAGCAGCCTGAACTCTTTAGATTCCCAGCACAAATATCGTAACTCTGGTTTCAGTCCCTCTGTACTTTGCTGGCTGAACAGTTTTGCTGTGATTGCAGGGAAGTTCAGGAGAATATTCCAGATGGGTTGCCAATCCCTGAATAAATAATAATAAATAAATAGTCTGGAGATCTGTCAATCCACACCTGTCTGTCTATCCATCCTCACACTGTCTGGAAACATTCATTGCTAATTTATCCCCAATATTCTCATTTTCAATTTCACAGCCATTTTCAATGCTGGTTTTTTTTTTTCTCCTCATGGATTTGAGACAAATATTGCTTAAAAAAAAACCAACCAAAAACTCAACAGAAATCAAGTCATGTATGCAGTTAAAAAAAAAATATATATAGTTTCCAGGCTACTTGCTCCAAAGATTCCAATTTAGTCTACAAATAGGAAATAATATTCCTCCATTCTCAACAATCCAGAATGTTTAAGTCAAAATGGGCCATGCTTTAAATCTAATTTTTTTGAGTATCATTCCTAACAGAGAAACTCTGAACTCCTTGAAATGACCCTTTTTTTCTCTTCAAAGGACATAAATTTTAAAAAAAAGTTTTCAAAAACTCAGGATATTTTTACTCCCTGGACTGCTAAAGCCAGTGAGTTGGGCACTATTCTTTCTTCTTTCACAGGTTTCCTTACCAGTCTCTCTTGGCCACAATTTAAAAAAAATCTCAAATAATTACTGAGATATTTATTTTCTGATGTAAAAACTCTGTTCTAAGTTTGAAACTTACGTTACAAGTCTATTCTGATATTAAAAAGAAGATATATAGCAAGAAAATAATGAAATTACAATGCACTTTGTGGCAACAATGAATATCTTTTGAGTCAATCTCCCATTTTAATTTTTAAACTCTTTTCTCTGGTAAAGCTGAAGACAAGACTTCCATAGCAACAGAGACAAGGCCTGGCTCCCACTGCAAGGAATCCTAACAAAAAATGTAATAAGAAAAAAGCAGGGGGCGATTATTTATTTTTAAGTTATTTGAATGAGGCACATTAACCTCCATGAAAAAAAAAAATACAGTGTTTTTCTTCAGCCTAGCCATCAATCAAAATAAAATAACATATTCTGTTAATTGCTCTCTGTTATTCTCACAGTTTCAGGGGAGGGCAGGCCTAGAGGGAAATTCTTGTTGGGTTTAGGGGTTTTTTAAACTGAGATAGAAATCCTGAGACCTCTGAAATAGCAAAGGGAAGCCAAAGGGTTTTCTGCCACCAGCTCGTGGCCAAGGTTTGACCCAGCAGATGCATTTGTGTCCTCACCTCATCCTGTGGGCCCTGGCGCCCCGAGTGAGGGCCAGGAATGAATCCAAAGGCAGCAGCACTCCACCACATTTCCTCCTGCGTGGGTTCAGGGAAATTACGTGGGAACCAACAGCAGAAAGGACAAGAGCGGGCACGGCCAGAGCCCTTGGCAGGGCAGGGGTTCTGCCTTGGAGCAGGCCCTGCTGCAGCTCCCCGGGCTGGGGCTGAATTCCCAGCAGGATCCCCTCTGATCTCGGTGCTTTTCTGGAGGGTCAGCAGCAGATCCGGGTGCTGGCAGTGAGTTCTCATCAACCCGGGCTACAAAAGTGTCCCTGGCCATGGCAGGGGGTGGCACAAGATGAGCTTTAAGGTCCCTTCCAACCCAAACCATTCCATGATTCTGTGGTGACATCCCTTTGGCTCTCGTGCCTGGCAGTGCTGGTTGCTTTGGACAGTGGGATTCGGAGAAGAGCAAAGCTGTCCCAACAATGAAACTTTTTATTAGAAAAATTTTATTTGAAATTTTTTTCTAATAAAAAAAATTTAACTGTCTTTTTTCTCATTGATAATTTCAGTTTCCACAGTTCCAGGTTAAATGAAACCTGTTTAGGGTTTAGGGATGGGAGGAAGGTGCTCACCTCCTCCCAGACCATCAGTGTGAGCTCTATCTCATTCCCAGCATGTGTTTTCCCACAGGATTTACTTTTTCCTGCACTGGTGACTTCCATGGAGCTCAGTCCTGAGGATTTCTCTGAGGCAAATGAGATGAAGGAGGTGGCAGAGTGTTGGCTTCAGTGCCAACATTTTGCACCCACTGAAAGGACTCTCTCACTTCTGCTCTTTGTTTTCTCCTTGTTTCTGTCTAACATTCCGCCTTTCTGCTTCCTGTTTGCTTTTTAAATTATATCCTCAATAACTGCATATGCAAACCCTATTTATCCCCTTTACATTTTACCTTCTAGGTAAAACAGCACTGCTTTTCCTGTCTTTCTGGTAAAACTTAAAAAATCCCACTGTTTGAAACAATTCATGGTTCCTGAGACCCTTAAAAAGGAACAAACCCAGAAAAGCTATTGCTACCTGCAGTTCCTTCCCTGCACATCACCTCTCTGCCCCTAATCTGTACCTTTGGGGTCAGAACTTGCAAAGCCAGGCCCAGCAGAGCTGGAGGTGTGGGAGCAGGGCCCTACAGAGGCAGAAACTCCCTGGCCAGCAGCAGGGAGGGATTGGGGCTGGAACAAGGAGTTGCATAACTCTCATCTGTTGTGTGTATTTTTCCATGGTCCTTGGAGGCCCCGTGAGGGCACTGTGAGGGAGATGTCAGGCAGAGAGCAGGAGAGATCAGTTTAGAGGGGAATAAAGGCTGTCTGCCACAACAACCTCTCCATCCCGTCAGGGAAGTCACTGCCTGTCAGAGGAAATGCAGAATTGTTTGGGTTGGAAAGGCTCATAAAGATTAATCACTTCCAACCTCCTGCCATGGCAGGGACACCTCCCACTGTCCCAGGTGCTCCCAGCCCCAGTGTCCAGCCTGGCCTTGGGCACTGCCAGGGATCCAGGGCAGCCACAGCTGCTCTGGGAATTCTGTCCCATCCCTTCCCCACCCTGCCAGGGAACAATTCCCAATTCCCAATGTCCCATCCATCCCTGCCCTCTGGCAGTGGGAGCCATTCCCTGTGTCCTGTCCCTCCATCCCCTGTCCCCAGTCCCTCTCCAGCTCTCCTGGAGCCCCTTCAGGTCCTGGAAGGGCTCTGAGCTCTCCCTGGATCCTTCTCCTCTCCAGGAGCACCCCCAGCTCTCCCAGCCTGGCTCCAGAGGGGCTCGGAGCAGCCTCCTCTGTCATTTGGACAATTTCTGCAATCTTCAGCAGTTTGAGGTGAAGACCCCATGCAAAAATCCACTCTGACTGTGGATCTTACACACCCTTATTTAGCTCTTAATTAACCTCATGGCTGTTGCTATAGGACACGAAAGAGCGCAAGCGCACGCTGCTGTTCTCAAGGTGAAAAAAGGGAAGTTTATTTTCTGACTCCAACATTTATAGAGTTCCGACAGTGACAGTGAATTGGAGGGTGACAGTGCCACCTCTCCAATGACACTGGACAAACCAACAGTCCATCAACTTTCTCCTCCTCCATAAAGGAATGCAAAACAATGAGTTATTTACAGAAAGTGTGTGAGAAAGTTTGCTACAAGAATATAAACATCAGAAGGCTTAGAAAATCTTAAAAAATCAGGGCAACACATGGCAAAGTGTGACCAAGCCTTGGAGAAACTGTCCCACAGAAGTGACACTGGTGCCATCCCACCCCAAATCCCAACAGAGCTGGGTTTGCCAACACTTCCTGCTGGCACAGAATGGAAATTACCTGCCCTACCTCTCACTTGTGCCAGTGCATTTCCTGATACCGTTGAGCTGCTGCAGTTATTTTTTTAAAGTGGTTTGAAAGAAAAGATTGTCATCAATATTTAAAATTAATATTTTCCATGAAAATTTAATTGTGTTCTATGGTGGTTTTAATCTAATCTAGTCAGCAATCTTCACATAGTCCCAAAAGGCAGCAACAGCATCCCAAGTGACCAATTTTTCCCTTGCATTTTCTTTGCTTTTGTACTACTTTGTCATTTAACAATGTTTTGTTTAGAAACCCAGATTTACCTTCTGCCTCATCATTGCTGTTCCATTATGCTCTTTATGTGTAAACAGAGTGTACTTCAAAGAGCATATATCATTATTAATAGTTAATAAAAGAAATGGAAATAAAAGCTGCACAAGCTGGTCCTGTAGCTGGGAAGCAATTCCCTGCACTTTATGGGAAAGGCTTTCCTTCCTGTTAGATGTCCTTGATGACTCTTGCAGGGACATGAAAACAACCCCTATTATTGCACTTACTGGATATATAATCTTCAAATAATGAGCAACAGGATGAAAACAAAGAATCCTCCTGGAGCATTTTCCCCCTGCCTTGCCAAGGCCAGCCGTTTCCCTTGATTAAGGGTTAGAGGATCAGAGTCCCAGTAAGCAGTTAGCTGTGGAATTGAATCCATGACACATCCTTCTCCTCTCCCCTGAGCTAGCTCTGTCACCAAATGAACCTGGGATATTGATGACTTCAAAGGAACTGCAAAAATGAAGCAACAAGCCAATATTCCTAAATACTCTGTGACAGAATTACCTTCAGAGGGGGAAGGTTCGGAGTCTGTAGTATTTTATTACAAGGTGTAATGAAGTCTACAGGGTCCTGTGCCCACCATGCCCAAAGCAGCTGCACGGGAGAGGTGAAATCCAATTTATTCCCATTTTTGTGATCAGTTCTTAGCTCAGCAGGAGGTGCTGTTTGTCATTTGTAATCCAGCCCCCATGAGTCACAGGACTTGTGTGGTTTCCATGAATCCCAGCAGCTCCCTGAGGCCCTGCTGAGAATGTGTCTCCTGGTGCAGGGCAGTCCCCAAACATTTGTATAAATGACATTTTTGAGGCTGAATTTCCCAGTGCACTGCATGCACACCCTCATTGCCATTCCATGGGTGCAGCCAACAAGGAGCTGTCTGTTACCCCTTTGGGAATTGAGCAGGAGTCCTTGATCAAAGGACAAATACCTTTATATTCAGTGATTCCCAAATCATTCTCTTGAGAAGCTTTACCACCAGCAGATGTTTTTGGTGGTGGGATATTTATTTAGCTGCCCATATTGCTCTCCTCTCATCAATGACAGGCTCGTTTTCCTTCTACTTAATTAAGACTACCTTCAAAGAGACCCTTTTATAAACAAATTAGGGCTATCTGACTCAGAGTTTAAAATGGAGCAGTGTTTGATCAATACAATCGACTGAAGAGATCTAAACTCATCTCTGGGATACTCTGTTCCTGTCTTGGAAAGTTTTTAATGCCTCGCTGAAGCAGAAGTTGAAGTGTGTGGCAGCCTCTGGCCTCTTACAACATTAACTGGGCACTTTGAAATGAGGCAAATAGCACTGGAAAACCTTCCAGTGGAGCCATTCCCTTGAAATAACGCTGTGTGGAAGGCTGGGGGGAAGCCTGGAATGCTTTTAGGTGGATCAGGGATGATGGAGAAGATGATGCTGGCGACAAGACAAACACTTGTGTATTTTTAGCTTCCACAGGAAGTGGTTTGGCATGAAAAGAAAATCACAGATAAAAAGGAAATAACAGATAAAAAGGAAATCACAGGTAAAAAGGAAATCACAGAACCCTTCCATCCATGCATCCATCCATGCATCCATCCATGCATCCATCCATCCATCATCCATCATCCATCCATCCATCCATCCATCCATCCATCCATCCATCCATCCATCCATCCATCCTCCATCCATCATCCATCCATCCATCCACCATCCATCCATCCATCCATCCATCCATCCATCCATCCATCCATCCATCCATCCATCCATCCATCCATCCATCCATCCATCCATCCATCCATCCATCATCCATCCATCCACCATCCATCCATCTATCCATCCATCCATCCATCCATCCATCATCCATCCATCATCCATCCATCCATCCATCCATCCATCCATCCATCCATCCATCATCCATCCATCCATCCATCCATCCATCCATCCATCCATCCCATCCATCCATCCATCCATCCATCATTTCATCCATCCATCCATCCATCCATCCATCCATCCATCCATCCATCCATCCATCCATCCATCCATCCATCCATCCATCCATCCATCCATCCATCCATCCATCCATCCATCATCCATCCATCCATCATCCATCCATCCACCATCCATCCATCCATCCATCATCCATCCATCCACCATCCATCCATCCATCCATCATCCATCCATCCCTACTTTAACACCAAGACTGAACTGGAAACACCTTTAATTTATTTTTGTTGTCAGAGAAGGAAGTTCAGATCGAGCATGTAAAAATCTATGGAGATTCAGATCCAATGGATAAGATAAACAATTAATTATGTTTTGTCCATGGAATGCAGCCTTGGAACCATGACTCTCATTTGGGATGCTTTAATATAAAACTTTACTGGCTTGTCTGCATTACGAAAAATATAGATTGCAGTATATCAGTGAATTTAAAGAAATTTTAAATATTTCCTCCAGAAGAACTTCTCCAACTGATGTATTCTGAATATTTTGTCTAGGTGTGTGAACTTCTTAACCAGGGAATCTGCATTCCTTCACATATCCCTTATATTCATTCCAAGATGCAGACAGCAGTGCACTGCACAAACTTTAATAAAAAGGACCTAATTACACTGCAAACCAATGAGCAAAATCAACCTGGAGAAGAAGCAGAAGAAAGCAACAAAACCAAAGAACCTGAAGAGTTACCAGACACACAGAAGTTACATCTGTCTCACTAATTCAATACTGCCACCTAATTCCTGACAGTAACTAACAATTTCATGATAGCTGTCCACCAGCTCACCAGGAAATTCTCTTGTTCTGGAGTAAAAAATAGTCAGCTGCTCATGAGTAGGCTCAGAAAAACACTGGACATGTCTGTGCATCTCTAGTCTCTTCTTTCTCTTTTTATTCAGTATAAGATGCTCTTTTTGCTAAAGAAAAATTAAGAGTTTATGGATAGAACTCCTCTACTTCCCACATTTGGGAATAAAGGATTGTGTTTCAGGCTGCACTGGGATCCATTTCTACCCCGTGCCAGTAATCATGTCAATGTGATATTGATACCATACATTTTTGGATGGTTAATTTAGTTCAGCTTTATCTGTGCCAAGATATCAAGCTGATAATTGATCTCCAGCTTTGTTCTGCAGCATTAATTAAGTTTTAGAAAAGCTTACAGATCAATTTATTTGAGTTAATGCAAATCTGCACCTAGAACAACACGACTCAGATATTTATCACTCTGCTGTTAGTCCCTTCTCATGCCTCAGCAATTCAGGTTTACATCTGGTTCAAGTTTCTCTAATCTAAAATAAACCACCATGAAAAAGCATTTGATTTCTCATTTAGATTCTCGATAGCCTTTTATTGCAAAGATAACATCCCTTGTCTGATTTGAAATGGTGAAATTGTTGGGTCAAAAATAATGAATAAAATGTTGGCACTCCTGAGTTTTTACAACTATCCTGAATTTTCTTGGTCTTAAAAAAATTAAAAGGAAATTTGGGCTCTTTTCCACATAAGAGATAACATAGAATTATTTAAGTGCTACAATTGTGATTAATTTCTATGCCCTGAAAATATTCAAAGACATTGAAAGGTTGATGTGAAAAGCTCCTCACTGTGAGGACCTGGCTTGACTTTGCTCTTGCACAGCCCCTCAGGTGAGGATGGAGACAAAACCAGCCCAGGCCAAACCAAATCAGCTGCAGCAGCACCAGTTTGTCTTATCTTTCCTAAAGTGCAAAGGATGGCTGTTTTCAGGTGGGTTTATCAGGGAATGGTTTGGGTTGGAAGGGAATTTAAAGTCCATCCATTGCCACCCAGGGCACCTCCCACTGTCCCAGGTGCTCCAAGCTCTGTCCAGCCTGGCCTTGAGCACTTCCACGGATCCAGGGGCAGCCCCAGCTGCTCGGGAATTCCATCCCATGCAGGAATTCCCAATTCCCAATCTCCCATCCAGCCCTTCCCCTCTGGCACTGGGAGCCATTCCCTGTGTCCTGTCCCTCCATCCCTGTCCCCAGTCCCTCTCCAGCTCTCCTTCAGGCCCTGGCAGGGCTCTGAGCTCTCCCTGGATCCTTCTCCTCTCCAGGCTGAACAGTCTGTGCCCTTATAGCAGGATGTGGATCCTGCTCATGGATCTGTGCTTTACAGAGGCCTTTTGTTTCATTTTTGAGTTTAAACAAAGCTTCCATTTTCTTCAATCACGCCCAGGTGCTGAAGAGTTACAACTCCAGAACATCCCTCGATTTTCCCACAACCCTTTTTTTGCAGAGTCACGGTTTTCTCAGTTTTGTTTCAGAGCATTTAAACACGTTTAAAGCTGAGCTGGCCACAATGACCTTTCAGCACAGCATGCAGAAAACTCGGCATCGGGTAACTCTGTTTTTACTGACTGTTGCACATTTCCCAAGTACTCAGGTCAATACTTCGCAGAATTTCTCTAACAAATCTTCAATATGGGGATGAAAACATTTGCCCACCTCAAAATTTTTGCTGGAGGCAACTTGTATTTTCCTTAGCCTGTATCTGGTATAATTTTCTATCAAGGATGATAAAAGGGAGGATAAAAAAGAGTTTGTAAAACATGAGCTCACTGTATTTGTCATGAGAGGATTTTTATGTACATTGTGTTCGGTCAATGAGGTGTGATTTTTTGCCTAATTAACAGAGCAGGATACTACTAATTAATCAGATGAGATACATGCCAGTAGGGCTCCTTTTATCAAAAGCAGAGAAAATGGCTTTAGGAATTTTCCCAAAATCTTAAAATCTGAATTTTCATAATGTGAGGTGCCTCTGCCAAGGCCTTGCTGGGTGACTCCCCATAGCCAGGACTGCCTTCACCAGCAAAAAAGGTGAGTTTTCCTGAGGAAATTGGTGAAGTTTTGCCCTGTGGATCCCACTTTTCTATTTCCCTACTTGTCCTTTCCTGAATATTTCAGTGGGGTTTTTTCCCTTTTTCTGCTCCCTCATCCAAACCCCCCGTAGATCCTGCTCTGTATTGATTGTGTCCATTGTACAAGATGCTGACTGAAGGAAGAGGATAAAACTCCACTCCCTCTTGGCTTTTCCTGATTTCCATTGGTTCAGGAAGGTCAAAGGAAAATGCCCAACTCCACCCTCCAAATGAGAGTTGTTAGGGAGCTGGAGAAGGCTCAGATTGTGACAAACATCATGGGCTGCTGCTCAAAGAGCTCCACAGCTCGAGAGATTGGCACAACCAGCAAATTCAGGGGTTGGATGTTGATTTTTGGGTTTTCCTATCTGTGACAATTTTAATCTGGATGTGGGAGTGTGTGGTGGTGTTCACAGGGGTCCCAGGATGAGGGAAGAGACAAGGATCTGACTCCATGCTTCAGAAGGCTGATTTATTATTTTATGATATATATTATATTAAAACTATACTAAAAGAATAGAAGAAAGGATTTCATCAGAAGGCTTGAAGGGAAAGGAAGAATGGAATGATAAAATCTTGTGACTGACCAGAGAGTCGGAGCCAGCTGGACTGTGATTGGCCATTAATTAGAAACAACCACATGAGCCCAATCCCAGATGCACCTGTTGCATCCCACAGCAGCAGATAACCATTGTTTGCATTTTGTTCCTGAGGCCTCTCAGCTTCTCAGGAGGAAAAATCCTGGCAAAAGGATTTTTCATAAAATGTGTCTGTGACAGGAGTGTGTCTCAAGTCCTTCTCTTTTTTCATCTGTGAAAATCAATAATCATGGAAGCACAGAATGGTTTGGGTTGGAAGAGACCTTAAAGAACATCCAGTCCCTGTGCAGGAACAAATTCCACTGTCCCAGAGTGTTCCAAGCCCCAGTGTCCAACCTGGCCTTGGGCACTGCCAGGGATCCAGGGGCAGCCACAGCTGTGCCAGGGCCTTACATTCCAACAGCCAAAAATTCCTTCCCAATATCTCATCTATCCCTGCCCTCTGGCAGTAGGAGCCTTCTCCTTCTCCTTCTCCTTCTCCTTCTCCTTCTCCTTCTCCTTCTCCTTCTCCTTCTCCTTCTCCTTCTCCTTCTCCTTCTCCTTCTCCTTCTCCTTCTCCTTCTCCTTCTCCTTCTCCTTCTCCTTCTCCTTCTCCTTCTCCTTCTCCTTCTCCTTCTCCTCCTCCTCCTCCTCCTCCTCCTCCTCCTCCTCCTCCTCCTCCTCCTCCTCCTCCTCCTCCTTCTCCTCCTCCAGCTCCTCCTCCTCCAGCTCCTTGTAAAGAGTCTCTTTCCACCTTTTTTGCTCCTTTCAGGCACTGGAAGACCACACTGAGGTCACCCCAAAGCTTCTCTTCTTCCAGGTGAACAATCCCAGCTCTCCCAGCCTTTCCTCACAGCAGAGCTGCTCCATCCCTCTGATCCATTGGTGGTTTCCTCTTGCTTGGCTCCAACACCTCCATGTCCTTCCTGTGCTGGGAACCCAGAGCTGGAGGCAGAACTCAAGAGAAAATCCTAATTCCAGGATTTACCAGTGCCTGTCAAAGCAGCACAGCTCCTTCTTTAGCTCTCAGCTGGTGGGGTGAGAGTGGGTGAGAAAACAGCTACACCAGACATCCCTTCAATCTTCACGAATTGAGCTGCAATTTGTATATCCTACCTGGAATTCCAGTTGGATATTTATTTTCCCAAATTGGCTTAGCCACAGTAGTGGTGCAGGTTCCCATTTCTGTATTTGATGGGGGTTTTTAGTATGCAGCTTAAAAACTGGGAATAAGACAGCTGAAAGAAAGGGGAAAAAAAATCCCTCCAGCTTCCTCTGGCTGTAGTACCTAAGGCAAAAGACCTTCTTTGAAGCAGTAAAATGTTTCAGCAGGGTGTGGAAGGCAGGATGGGCTGAGGGAGGTGGTGCAAACATCCTCTGCTCCTCCTCAGCTACTCCCAAAGTGAGGGACAGACAGGAGGAAGAGCCTGAGCTGCTCCCTCTGGAGCAAGTTGGGCATGAAAGAACCTTTTATACCAAAAGAGAAATTATAATTTTCCTACTTGGAAAGGAAAAGTTGGTTCCCTGTCCATGGCGTGGGGTTGGGTGGTCTTTAAGGTCCCTTCCAACCCAAACCATTCTGGGAGTGATGCTGTGATTCCTGGTTCCTAGTACAAAATACTCTGTGATGATTTTTGCATGAACGACTATAAAATGTTCTATTCTTCAGCTTTTACTGACAATTTTCTCCCTCTGGAACAAAAGATTAATTTACATTTTTCCTATTAATAGGCACATTTTTACAGTGCCTGCACCACTGTAGAAAAGGGGCAGCACAGCATTTTTTTTTTTTTGCCTCCTTACTCAATTATTGTGGGAGAAATAAGCTATTTTAGAGATGTCTTCCAAAGTAGGTCAGGACAGAAGGAGAGAAGAAGTCTGTGAGTACCTTTCCAAAAATAAGTGATATCCCCTGATCTGAGTGTCTGAAAACCTCATTGGCTCCAGCACTGCATTTAGAGGGCTGTTAATTAGGAGTGAAAAATTAATTACCTTCCTGTGCCTGCTCTGGGGCTGGAGGTGCTGCTGGCAGATGGGCAGGGCTGCAGCAGCCCTCGTGGTGGCAAAGGTGATTGAGTTTAGACTATTCTGTGTTTCTCATTTTCCTCGTTTTGGGTTGTTTTGGATCATTTAGTGAAGATTCATCTCCTTCCAGGGCAGTCTGTTGATGAAGCCACCGAGTGGGATGCTGAATGCTTTTAATAAGATTTTGACCGAGGTTGGATTTTTGTGGGGTTGGTGTTTTTCCTTTCAAACTTTGGAGTGTCACTGGGCTTTTTAAGATCTCCACAGATCTGAGCCTTGGTTTCTCTCTGCTTCAGTTCCCTGCCTGTAAAGAAGATTAATCACATTTCCCCATCTCACAGGAGCATTGTGTAAATGAATCCATAAAAAGATTGCCAGCTGTCCCTATATCATTTAACAGGAAAATATGGGTACCAAAAACAAACATCCAGAAGCCTTCCTGGCCAGGGCACAGAAACACAAAGAATATTTTTCCATGCCAGCAGCCAGCAAGTAATTTTGAGTGTGAGCAATTCGTTCCTTAAGAGACAAGCACCAAACACATGAGCTGTGGATTTAACTGGAAATGTGGAGTTATCAAGTGTTCCACCAAGCCTGGGGCTGATCTTGCTCATTAATCCAGAATTTGGCATAGAGGGGATCAGGAAATTGTTTAACTGGTTTTTACTCTGCTTCCTTCCCAGTCCATCTTCCATTAATGAGAGTCTCCAAAGCATTTGGAACCAGGAATTAATTCCCCTGATGATGTGGATTGCTGGCACTGGTGTGGTGTTGCCAAAGCACCTCTGCAGATCTGTTCCTGACATTGTGCTCCTAAAAGTGAGTGGCTGCACTCTGGCCTTTGCTTTCCTGCTCTTGAGGTGTTATAATAAATTTATTTTATTTTATTTTATTTTATTTTATTTTATTTTATTTTATTTTATTTTATTTTATTTTATTTTATTTTATTTTATTTTATTTTATTTTATTTTATTTTATTTTATTTTATTTTATTCTTTGATTTGTTTTGATTTTACTTATTTTAATTTTTTTTTGCTCTATGATGAAACACTGCTCCAAGCCCCAGCAGCTGCACCTGAGCTTGTAGGTGTTTTGACTAAATGCATCCCACACATTCAGACTCTAGAGAATATTTAATAAGGCTTCATTTATTAAATATCTGCATACCTATAATTATCTTAACCCTGTGATTTTGGAGTCAATAATTTTTGGTTGACCTGATGGTGATTTTAATGGAATTGCTGCTCCTGACCTGCACTTCACTGCAAATAGAGGAAAAACAAGGAACTTCCTCTCCTCTCTTGGGCAGCCCTGCAGACCCAAATATGTCAGCTAAAATATTTATGTGTCTGAAAACTTAAAATGAGAATTTTGTGTGTCCAACAATTCATAGAGGGATTTTTTTGGAGGGGGAGTATTTAGTAAGGTTTTTTTGTGTTGGAGCAAGCAATGCAAAGGACTTCAAGGTCCTGGAAGTCTGGGTGAGCTTTGACTAAGCTGAAAAGCTCCTTGCTGGAATTGCTGTTGTCACACCCACATGAGGATTAAGCCAATGACACCCTGGCCCTGTGGCTTTTAAGAGGTTCCATTACTATACAGCAGAATTATCTGACTTCTTTGGAGGTTTCACCAAGTTCTAGCTCCTTTTGAGCATTTCTGTTCAATTATCAGCAAAAGCTTGACTTTTCAATATTCCAAAGACTTGTGGAAAAGCCATTTACTCTCGTGCTTCCTCCTGTCTTAGGTTACAAGATGTGGCTGGGGGTCTGAATTCAATTCCCATCTGTCAGAGCTGGGGCAGTTATCTCTGTTCATGGGGCAGTTTTCTTTATCTCTTCCCACAGCCAATCCTCCCTCCAGGAGATCTCTTCTGTTCATGGGCCATTAATTATTAATTCTCTGCTGTCCATGGCCACTGAGTGTCCCTGCAGGGCTGATCCAATCCAGCATCCCATGGGGAGATGCTCCGCCCAGGGGAGGAGCCAAGCATTCCTACCTGGATCCAATCTGAGCCTGGCCCAGCACAGCAGCCTTTGCCCCCTGCATTGCCAGAGGAGCAGCTTTCTGCTGCCCTGCATTGCCAGAGGGAGCCCAGGCCCATCTGCAGCAGCCCTGGAGCTGCAGAGGAAAACTCCCCCCTTGTGCAGGATCCCTGCTGCAGCAGAGCCACAGCTGGCACTGCAGGAGGATTGCAGCCACCATGGAATGAAATCAGAATATTTCATGCATTATATGCTGCCACCACCCTGACACACAGGGGGTCAGGGCATGTTCTGACTCTGGCAGTGCTTTTTGTATTACTGCTTTTTTGTTTTTATCTTTTTTTTTTTCCTCCTAATAAAGATCTGTTATTCCTACTCCCATATCTTTTCCTGAGAGATAATTTCAAAATTATAACAATTCAGAGGGAGGGGGTTTGCATTTTCCAATTTAGGGAATGCTCCTGCCTTCCTCAGCAGACACCTGGCTTTCCAAACCAAGGCACCTCCCCAGCTCCTCAGCTCCTTCCCAGTTCCTCCTGGCTGGGATGAAAGCAGGAATCAGGAGAGGTCTCAGCTTGGAGATGTTTTGTAGCAAAGCCCTTCCTTACCTTGTCAGGTGGAATGATCATTGCACTGTCAAGCAAATGACACATCCAGTCTCAGCCCTCCAGCTGCTTTATTTAGCAGGGGACTTGTGTAATCCAGCAAACTCCTGCTCTCCTCACATCCACCAGCCCTCACATGCTGGGAGAACAGCCCAAAAAATTCTGCTTTTCCATTTTTCCTAGCTTTGACTTTGAGTAAGAGCAAGAAGGCTGCAAGAATAAATAGCCTTGACTTTGAGTTAGGAGAAGACTTTAAATAAACCTTCAGATTTCCTTTAGATTTGCTTCTTTCAAAAGAGAAATCTACAAATCCTCATCTTTAGAGTACAACATCCCTTTTTCTTTTTTTCATTTTGCTGCCAAAAAAAGGGAAAAAGACAAAAAATGGCACAAAAAAATGGCGTGCACATCATTTCAATCCCATTTATCAGTAAATGTTCTGTATCAAGACGTGGCTTTATTGCTTTGCAGCCCTATCAGACAAGGTTTTAACAAAAACTGCCATTGCACAGGTACTTGGGAAAAGCTTCCAACATCCTCGTTGTGGATTTGATATGTGTGGGGATCGTCAGTGCCTGAGTGGAGCCCCAAACGGAGCCGTTTAAGGAGCTCTTTCTTTTCTTCAAATGGGCTTGCTGGGTGTCTTAAACTGAGATAAGCACCCCAAATGATTTATCTTCAAAGAGTTTGGCCACTTAATGTGAATTTTTGTCATTTAAATTTCCAGTAATTCCTGCAGTTGGTGGATTAGGAGCGATTTCCTCCTGAATAGTGCAATAAACTCTACCCCAACCACTTTATACCATTATCAAAACCACTTGAAACCTTCAATTCTCTGACAGTGAGAAGGAAATTTATGACGGGGCTGAATTCTAAAGAAAGGTCGCTTGTACATCCCTGAGCAAGTCCCTCCCCAGCCGAGGCCCTGCCAGCTCTCAAAGAGACACAGAAAGGTCTTTGAGCTCCTGTCATCTCTGGGAATAACAGCATCAATATGCACCGAGGTTAATGCCTCACAAAGGAGCAGGAATCTGCATATTACATTTATCAAAAGATGTGTAAATGAGCCGTATAGGAGTCTCCTACAATGCCCTGCATAATTTATTCCGTGTACAATGAAGAGCTGATCAGATTTCACGCATGTTTACTTTGGGGAAGATAACTGCTGGAGTGTCTGAACCAGCCATGGAATACAAATATGGTTCAAAGTAATGTGTTTATCTACCTGACATTTTAATCTTGAAAACTTTCTTATTCCCATTGTTTTGACAAAGAGGTTCCCTTTTGTGAGAATAATCTCTGCCCAGCACTGGAGGACTTGCTTTGTTGGAGACACACAATATATCTGGGAGTTTATTAGATATGCAGAAGTGAAACAAAAGGCCCATGCTAGCACCATTTATATTTCTGATATGGTTTATTTTCTTTCTCAAACTTTGAAGGAGAGGAAAATTAATTGAACCTGAAGTTTTAGAAACAGAGAAATCTTGGTTTCATAACTCAGAGGCAAACTGCAGAGCCTCATGCTGCAATCTTGCTCCTTGAGCAAGGTCCTTGACAAGTCAAGTTGGGCCCTTGTACATCCATTTCCCTCTCCTGATTCTAAGCAGCTCACATTTATCCTCTCAGCGTGAGTATTAGCTAAGAGAAGCATGAATTTAAACTTTTTATAACTCAATTTCACATTGCTTAGCCATCAGTTAGTGACCAACTTCCCCCACAATTAAATATTCTGATTTCAACAGCTGGACATTTTTACTGCAATTCTGAATTTACCCTCGTCTTTACCTTAGATTTGCTGGCTGTTATGTCTTTGTTCTCCAGGACCTGGCAGGTGCAGATGAAGCTTTCCAGCTCTCCTCTTTCGGTTATTCCAGAGACTTGCTCCTCACCGTGTGAACGTCGGCGGGTCCCGTGCGAGAGGATGGGAGCTGCTCTTTGCTGGGCTCATCCCCAGCATCCCCTGGAGACCCTTCCCTGCTGAGTTTCCCAAAGCCTCCATGCTGGAGGGAGCCCTGCTGCTGTCAGGGAGCTCAGCGCAGGAACAGACCCTCCTTTGTTCTCCCTTCAGGTGCTGAAGGCTCTCTGGAGCTGCTGTTCAACTCCTTCTTTAACCTCCCCGCCCAATTCCTTTCAATCCACGGGATCAGGTTCTCAAGCCTGCTGGATCTAAAGCTCCAGAGAGAGATTTTGGCATTTGGCAAAGGCTCATCCCCAGCAGGACACTGCCCTACAAGTGCTTGGGAGCACGGCTTGGCCCCTGTTTGCCTGCTGCTCCATCATCCCACGGGGATCGCGTGTCAAAGGCACGGCCTCATTTCACACCCAGATAATACTCTGAACTCAAGGATTTCATTGCTAAACAAGTGTTTCTCAGCCCTCAAAATTCTGGTTTTAAATAATTCTTAAGTGTCTTCTAAAAAGCAGAGCACTGGAGTTTTGCAGAACTCTGCCAAACCTTTTTTTCCTTGACACCTTGACGATTGATGAGTGAATGTGCATATATTTAAAATAACAAAGCTGTTTTCAGAATTCACATTCTCACGATATTTTGTCATCTTCAAGGGGCTGTGTCTGTCTGCTCTGTTGTGCCAAAGCAAACAGGGACAGTTTCAACAGGTGCAGAGCAACAAACCCAACAGGATTGTTGTGGTAGGAGAGATGTGGGGACAAACCAGGGACAGCATTTTAGCAGGGACTGTTGTGGTAGGAAAAGGTGCAGTGGTCTTAAATGGAAGGAGAGCCAATTTGGATGGGATGTCAGGAAAAATCCTTCCCTGGCAGGGTGGGCAGCCCTGGCACAGGTGCCCAGAGCAGCTGGGGCTGCCCCTGGATCCCTGGCAGTGCCCAAGGCCAGGCTGGACACTGGGATTTGGAGCACCCTGGGATAGGGAAAGGTGTCCCTGCCATGGCAGGGGTGGAACTGGATCAGATTTAAGGTCTCTCCCAACACAAACCATTCTCTGATTCTCTGGTTGCACAGGCAAAGAAGGGTCACAGCAACAAAAGGCAGCTGAAACCTTGGTTAACACTGTGCTGCTGAAGGGAAGAATTCAGTGCTAAACCCAGGCAGATTCCTTTAGGCACATGAGACAAAAACCAACAAACAAACAACAACCAGACATGATTTGAAGTGTCTGTTAAAAAACAACAACAACAACAAAAAAACAACTTAAAAACCAGCCAAAAATCCACTCCTTGAACTGCAGCCTGGAGTGAGTCAGTGTTTGCCCATCCAGCCTTCACCAGGTGGAACCCAAGGACAGCCAGCACCTGCTTTGCATCGATCTTCTCATCCTCCTCTCACTCCTTTTCTTTTCCAGCAGCCATGGGAATTAGAGTATAAATAGCATTTCTTCATCAGTTCACAAATGCTCCCCGTTAAATGTGCCCAGTTAATGCAGTCACGTGGCTTGGGAAATGCCAATCACTCCTGTCAAACAGATTTATGCCACAACATGAATATGTCAGTAACTCTTCATTAAAAAAAAATAAAAATGGCAGAGAGGGAGACTTCATGAGGGGGAATAGAGCAACCTGAGCAAGCAGCCATAGAAACCACACCAAGATAATGCTGTCCCAGGAGACAAATTTCCTTCCCATATAAATTTAGATGGCCTGTACAGGTTTGCACCTCCCTCCTCCAGGGTGCCTCAGATGATCCTCGCTGGTTATTGGGGCAGAGATGAGACTGAACATGGATTATATACATTAAAAAAGCAACCCCTGTTGAGGCAGGAGCCCTGAAACACTTGCCTTTTATGTGGAAAAACTGCTACAACAGTGTTTTATTCCCCGAGCCCAATAGCCTCTGTGTGAGTCATCCGAGGAGTTAAGTCAGCAAAAACATTTGTGATAATACAATGAACCAGCAGAACGGGTTCTGCCACAATGGATGTGTTCAGAAAAAGGGCCCTGTGCTTTCACACAGCACCTCTGGCTTTACTCACAGCCTGCTGCAAGGTTTGGGGCAGCTGCAGGTCTTGGTTCAGGTAGATTTTGGGATATTTCAGGCTGTTTTCTATGCTAAAGTTGAAACTGGGCTGTTAAAACCAAAAAAAAAAAAACCCGAAAAAAACCCCCAAAACCCCCCAAAAACCCCAAACCATAAAATATATTTCTTATAAAATATAATATAACATAAATACAGCATCAATTATAATGAATATCTAATATTAATATATAATGATAAAATATAACTTAGCAGCAACAAGTCACATGAATGGAGAAATGCATTCATTCTGTTCCATAATCTCAGCAAGTTGGTAGTGTTAAAATTTGGGATTTCAGTGCCAGAACCACTCCTGGGGCACAGTGGAGGAGAGAGGGTCACCTGCAGTGCAGAGGGTTTGGGGCTGGAGCTTTTGTCTACCCAAGAAAATCTGTTCCTTCTGTCAAAAAATTTAATTTCGAGCGGTAATTTTGGTAATGGCCCTGTACTTGGGTCTGTCAGGAGTGATGTGGGCTGCTCCTGAGCTGAAGCTGGAGTCCTGATTTATTTCAAAGGAGTGTCCAGGGAAAACACAAAGGCTTTTCCTGCCCCTTGGGAGCTGATCATGCTCTGGCCCTGCTGCTGCTTTTTACACCCTGGATTTTCCAGCAGCTCCATGTGACCCTTTCCCCTCGGTGCTGATGGAGAGCCTTTCCCTGGCAGCTGTGAAATCAGGATTTTGTTCTGTTCTAATCCTGTTCTGGGTCGTGGGTGCTGTTTTCAGGTATTTTCTGGATGCACCAGCAGCCAGGTGATGGGGGTGTCCATCAACCACTGCTTTATTTTGTACTCCTCAACACCCTGGACAAGAAAATATTTGGATTTCCAAACCCCTAACTCTCCCTGTGAAAGAGGAACTTACTCAGTTACCTTTTAGGGCAAAATCTGTGTATTTTAGCTCCAGTGCTCAGGGATTAACCTGGTCTTGTTCTCTTGCAATACAGTGGAACTTGCAGTATTTAATATGCATTTAATAGTTTCAATAGTGAATTACTTTTAAAAAGTAAAATAGCTACAGGTGCTCTGTGCCAGACATTTATGGCACTGAATTCTTAATCTGTTTTAAGGATGATTTTTTAATCTGTTTTATCAGAGTAACATTCACTGTCACAAAAGATCTTCCACTGTGGGAGATGCAGCATTTCTGTGCTTAAACCTCAGGATTACCCTAAATTAATGAAGTGATAATTTAGTTTCTTTTGAAATGCTGATAATGTGTATTTTTTTACTTCCAGATACATCATGGGCATAGTCAGATACGTGGTTTGTACAGTTTGAATGTTATTTACAGTTATTTAATTGCTGCATCAGCCAAAAGTTCATCAAGGCTCCCCAAACCTGCTGGGAAACAACAACTCCTTGGTTTTTCCAAGAATATTGATGTGGATCAGCACTTTTTGACACTGTGGGGTTCAAGGTGGGTGTTGAAGGCTGAGAGACAGAGAGAAAGGAGAGATCACCATTTCCATGGGCGAGCACAAACTAATTCCTCCTTGGGTCATTGAATTCTCCAGGATGAAATCCTGGTGCATCCCCTGAGGAACAGTAATGGCTCCTTGTCATTAAATACCTTGTGAACAGTTCCAGTCTGTATGAGTACCAAAAAATCACAGTCACTTCCTGTTTTTGTATATCATTATCACAAAATCACTGTCACTTCCTAATTTTCATATATAATTATCATAAAATCACAGTCACTTCCTATTTTTCCTGCTTCTGTTTGTCTATTATAGCACCAAAATCTTTTAAAACTTCTAATGCTTTTAGAATTTTGAACAGAAAATGGGGAGATTTTATCCTCTGGAGAGGATCAGCCCTAAATGTTAAAAGCACCCAGTGCTCTGAAACAAAGAGAAGAAGTTTGCTCTCACTGCTCCCATGTTAAGCTTTGAGTGAACTCAGCAATTATTGGATTTAGGAGTTTTTCTTGCACCCTTTTGTCTGAAAACACTTTCCTTCTGCATCTCCCCCAAGGATTTTCCTTGAAAGGCTCCGTAAATCACTAAAATCCTTGGGAGGGGGAGGGTTGAAAAAACCCCTAAAATCCTGTTGAGAATCCCTGAAGAAGTTTTCTCTTCCCGAAACAATTCAGAGCATTCTCCAAATCCCAGAGTGCTGGAATGGCTCCGTGTTTTCCCGCTGGGACAAAGGCAGCTCTGTGCCCTGGAAGGAGCCAGCTGTGCAGAGGGGGGCAGTCACGGTGGGGTTGGCATCACAGCTCCTCTTGTGCTCCCTGGGGAAACAAGGGCTGCAGAAATTCCCTTCCAGCTGCCCCTGGGGGCTTTTGTTTGCTCTGAATTGAAATTATGTCGTAATGGACCTGGGTTTGGATTTGGGAGCAGCCAAGTTGGATGTTGGTGCTGCCCAGCCACAAAATATCCTCCTTGTTGTCCCGTCCAAGCATCTCACTGAATCCCAGAAAGGCCACAGCCCTCCACATGAAAGCAATGAAATTATTTATTTGCTGTTAATGAGTTATGAATAATCCATAAACCCACTGTATTTTTGGTTATTTTAACCAATTTTTTTCGGTTCAGAAAGGAGAAGGAGCTCTTTCTTACCACTCATGGATTTGATTTTGCAAACTGCTGGTCTGAGTGTATTTACAGTGTACCAAAAATGTGGTGTACAAACTGTACAAGACTTGGCCCAGTGAGACACTGGAGCACGAAAGGGGAGAAGACAGAACCCCACCATGCCCAGATCCTCCCTCT
This sequence comes from Emberiza elegans, assembly GCA_024865655.1. Taxonomy (NCBI): domain Eukaryota; kingdom Metazoa; phylum Chordata; class Aves; order Passeriformes; family Fringillidae; genus Emberiza; species Emberiza elegans. The sequence goes on along the minus strand of JALJVW010000241.1, from coordinate 2,743,537 downwards.
CCACCTCAGAAGAGGCTCCATCCCTCTTTGGGCCACACAAGGGTGATTGTCAGCCCCCAAACATCCCCAGGACATTTCAAATGGGACCTCTCTGGTCTTTTCTTTGGTGGAGAAAATCCCCTTGGAAAGAAAACCCAAGCACAGAACCCATCAGAATGATGTTTGTGCACAGCTGTGAAATTAGAGCACGCAGGTGAGGTGAGAGCGTTGTCCTGAGCGCCACTGTTATTTATGTAGAAATAAAATCTAACGTCAACCCTTGCATCACATTAAATTTTGTTTTCTTTTGGATAATGGATCATAAAAATATGGATTTATCCATATACAGCAAGATGTAGCTCAGCAAAGCAGGTATGGATTTAGGCATTAGGATCAATGGTCAATCAAAAGGAAGATCAGTGTTAAAAGAGCATTAAAATGACCATTTTAATTAAAAAAAAACAGGGGGGAAAGCAGATTAAGGCTCAGGACTGGTGGAGCTCTGTTCCCTTTATAACTATTTGCTTGAGGAGAATGAGGGTGCCTTGAAGTAGAAATGTAAAATCACTTTTTTGGACTGGTAAATTCTAGGGTCAAAAATCAGAATTTTTTTTCATCTGTTACAAATTCCTACTTTTATTGTCCAAAGGAGAATTTTTACGTTGCTTTGAGAGAATTTTACAGCCAAGGGTGCAGGGTCATGGTAATGAAATCACAGAATCATGGAATGCTTTGGGTGGGAAGGGACCTTAAAGCCCAGCCAGGGACACTTTCCACCATCCCAGGGTGCTCCAAGCCCCATCCTTGGACACTTCCAGGGATCCAGGGGCAGCCACAGCTATTATGAACCTCTGTAATTAACTTCAAATTCCTCTTCATGCATCTTTGAACTCTATTCTTATACTCAAATACTCACATGTATTAATACTTTATAATATGTACACACTTATATACATTTATATCTATATAAACTTAACTGTATATTTTCGTAAATATTCAATATTTAAGGCCTGAATCAAAGGATACTAACAACTGATGTGGTAAAGGGATGAGGACCAAAGTTACCTATTGATCTGATGGGGATGAGTAAAGTCAGAGCATTGTACCAAAGAGAGGAGAGCATTTTTTATACATCTCCATCCTGTTTGTACCAGCTTCCTTAAGCATAATGCACTTTCTCAGAGATTGATTTTTTTGAAAGTGGCTATGATAAAAAATAACCCATCTTCCTCTCCAGGAGTATTTCATTCCCATAACCTCCTTTGAAAGTATTCCTTGCATCAAAACAAGCACTTAAAATACCTGACTAATGCTGAGGCTCCCAGCAGTGACTTAGGAGCACGCTCATTTTTATTGGGAATGCACTCACTGATTTCAGCAGGGCTTGGAGCGGTGTTGGACTGTGAGCCCCCCACAACAGGAGGAGAGGAATGCTGTAACTCTGACCACGTGCCTGTTCTCATTTCACCTTGGCAGCTGGGTTCACTTTATTCCCGACTTGCCAGTTACTAAAGAAATTCAGCTCCGGTTACTGAAGAAATTCTAAACTAAAGGCTCTGGCCCTCGGTTTGGGAAGGACCTTGGGACACTGAGCACATCCAGAGGGGCTGGGAACACAAACCCTGAGAGGAAGTCCTGAGGGAGCTGGGGGTGCTCAGCCTGCAGAAAAGGAGACTCAGGGCTGCCCCCATCACTCTCACAGCTCCTGAAAGGTGCCTGTGCTCAGCTGGGCCTGGGCTCTGTCTCCAGCAGCACTGACACAACCAGAGCACACAGCCTCAAGGGAAATACAGGTTGGATATCAGGAAAAATAGAGTGATAAAGTTCTGGAATGGCTGCCCAGGGAGGTGCTGGAGTCCCCATCCCTGGGTGTGTTTAACAAAGCCTGGATGTGGCACTGGGGGCCAGGGTTGAGTTGAGGGGATGGGGCTGGGTTGGACTCGATGGTCTTGAAGGTCTCTTCCAACCCAGAAATTCTGTGATTCTGTGAAATAATTCCTTTCCTGGACAATCAATCCCAGGGTTTAACCTTTCTTAAGTGTCCCAAATGGGTTTGTTTGCAATCCATTATCCCATTTATCAGGGATTTCATTCCTCAGCCACCCTGGTGAGGGTCGCTGTGCCAGAGCTGCTGTGCTCTGTGATCACTCAGTGATTCTGTGCTCAAGGGCTGCTGCTCCTCTGCCAGAGTGGCAATCAGTCCCCAGCCAGGCCTGCCATGGAATCACTTCTGTTTTGGAAACCTTTCCTTTATGCTCTGCGCAGAATTTTCAAAGCTCGTTATGGAAATGAAAAATTAATGCGCGTTTCATTCCACGCTTTTTGGCCCAGAGCTCTGCCCCATCAGGGGCAGCACGTGGCACACACAGGGACAGCAGCAGCTTTTTGGGATCCTGGCACACGGATGGAGCTGTGGGAGGAAGATCTTCCCTGGATCATCACTTTGCTCCAAGGGCCCTGACAAAACTACAGGAAGCCACCAGAGGTCGAAAGCTGAAACCACAGACTGAACTGATCCCTTGGAATTGGGCTTGGACAGAGGGAAAATACCTGTATAATGTGCAGTGTGGGGTTTTTAAACCTTAGGAAAAACCTGGTTTAGTTGCAAGGCCCATCTGATCACACACCTGGTTTTCCTTGGTGTGTCAGCCACTGTTTATTTTGCCTACAGCATTTTCTTAATAACTTCTAATGATAGTTGAATTTGACCTTCATTAAGGGCTGAAACCATTTATATCTGCAATTCTCTTTTCCTCCTTTTAACATTTCTGGAGCCCTCATTCCTCTGTTGTGCCTCACCAAAGCACCCCTTATCCAAACACACGTTCTCATCCAGCTGCAAGGATGTATTTTTGAAAAAAAGAAGAAATTGGAGTAATCTGTAGAAATTAAAGGCAGAAAATCAGTCTATCAGATAAGCTCACAAAAGCCAGCCATGCATTCAAAATCTTCATGGGTCGTTTAATAATTAACTGGATTCTGAAATGCTGGTTGATGTTTTTCAGCTCAAGAACTTGTGCTTATTATAGGCACAGTCCAGTGTGTTTGTCTCAGCAGAGGAGAACACAACCTGGAATTTTTATCCTTCTCTGTGCAAAGAAAAACCAAGGAATTGTGGAATTATTGAGGTTGGAAGAGACATCCAGTGATCCCTGCCCTGGGGAGCCTGTTCAGTGCCCAACCACCCTCTGGGGGAAGAACCTTTTCCTCTTAAGACTGATTTACAGATTTAGATACATTTTCCTATATAGATAAAAAATTAGTAACTGGAGTAAAACGATAATTGAAATTCCAGCATGGTTTTTTCACATTTTTTCTTTAAATATGGTTGTCCCTATTTGCTAAATGAACCACAAACCATTAAATGTCCTCAAGGAGAAAGAACTCAGACAATATGTTAAGCTGGCTGATGAATTACACTTAAAACCCTTCCTTTAGATCATGAGCTTTATTTATGATCTCTGTGTGCTTAATCTGTGGTCTGCATCCATATTCCTTGGAGAAAGGTTTCCTTTCACCATAATTAGCATTATTGTGGAAGATAAAAAGTGCTAATGAGGAGTCACTGAGGAAAAGATTTTGCTTATTAAAAAGACCTTCCCTGGCTGTTCTTGGGGACAGAGGGGCCCATCCCTTCACACAGCAGGGGCACAGAAAAGCAAAAACTAACAGCAAGGTTGGGATGAAATCTTTTGTCCTTGGGTGTGTGTAACAGCCAAATGGACATCCTCAGTGTCATGCTTTTTATGGGCTGCAAGGGGGTTGGGTTGCTGTTTTGTTTATCAGGGGTTTGTAATTATAGTTCATGTTTTTGTTTGGGTTTTTTGGGGGTCAGAAAAGATGGAGGAAGAAGGTGATTTGTTGTGGTGGTGCTTGGGGAGTTGGTTGTGTGACTTGGTATTTAGGGGTTGGTTGTGTAATTGTTTGTGGGGTTGATGATGAAATGAAACCATGCATGGGACTGGGTCCAAAACTGAAATATTTACTCCCAAATCACTCTTTCCTCATCTTCCTTTGCCTGGAAGGAATCACATCCCAGTTTCCCAGTTTCCTATTGCAGAAGCATTTAATTCTCAGGGGGAGAAGGTAATCTGCAAATTGCTCTTCCCATGGACAGCCCAGAAATCCAACTTGACCTCCTGGAAACTCCATTTTCCACTGGAAACACAGGAATACAGCCCAGGGAGGCAGCTTTAAATGAGTTAAGCCACTGCAGCTCAGGTCCTCTGCTTGGCTTGGGAATTCAGTGGAATTCATTGGAGCAGACAACACTCTCTGCACCTCTCCTCTTGTCTGTGCCTGCCAGAGGAGCATGGAATGGTCTGGATTGGAAAGGAGCTCCAAACTCATCCCCAGCCATGGCAGGGACACCTCCCACTGTCCCAGGTGCTCCCAGCCCCAGTGTCCAGCCTGGCCTTGGGCACTGCCAGGGATCCAGGGGCAGCCCCAGCTGCTCTGGGAATTCCATCCCAGCCAGGAATTCCCAATTCCCAATATCCCATCCATCCCTGCCCTCTGGCACTGGGAGCCATTCCCTGTGTCCTGTCCCTCCATCCCCTGTCCCCAATCCCTCTCCAGCTCTCCTGGAGCCCCTCCAGGCCCTGCCAGGGGCTCTGAGCTCTCCCTGGAGCTGCTCCTGCCCAGGTGAGCCCCCCAGGTGTCCCAGCCCTGGAGCATCCCCATGAACTCCTCTGGAACCTCTCCAGCAGCTCCACATCCTCCCCATGCTGAGCACCCCAGGGCTGGATTCAGCTCCAGGTGAGGTCTCACAAGAGCAGAGTAGAGGTGGAGAATCATCTCTCTAATCCTGATTAAATATATATGATATAAAGCTTTGTAGGTCAAATAATTTACAATTTTAAGCTTGTTCTTTGGATTTTGCAAAAGGGGAGAAAATTTACAATTCTAAACACCTAAGTCTACACTCCATGAAAACTTAATGGTTTAATTTTCCTCTTATATATCTTTTATAAACTCTCCTCTGAGAGGGGCTCCCTGCCAGATTTGAACAAGACCCTGGGCTGTTCCTCTGCTCCCAAACACGGCAGTGCCAGCAGCACCTGCGCTTCCCACGGGCTGCTCTGGGAACAGGGCTGGGAAATTTCCGTCTGTCACAAGGATATTTCCTGTGTCCAAAGGGAAATGTGGAAATGGAAGTGGAGTGTGAGCTGGGGCAACATGAGTGACAGTGAGATGTGCTTTGGGAGTGTCAGGCTGGATGGGAAATGATGGAATGAGTGTGTTTGCTCAGGAGAACCTGTCACAGCCATGGGTGAGGAACTGATGGACTGGACTTTGGAGAAGACTCATCCTCTCCCTTTTAAATTAGTGTGGAAAGGAAGGAAAACAACCTACCAGAGATCATTTCCTCCCCAGAAGCTGTTTGCATAACAAAAATGCATCAGGAATGAAATTCCAGGGGAACTTTTATTCCCGTGGGGATTTTTCTTCTGGCTTGGAAAGCAGGAAAAACTACATAAATAAATATATATATGTATGTATATGTGTATATATATATATATGTATATAGTGATATAATGTGATATAATGCAGAAGTTGTACAAATAGTTGTTGAAATGAAGAGGGGATGCCTCCAGAAGCCCCTAATTGAATCTCACACTTAATTGCACCCTCACTGAACCTCAGGCTCAGGGATTGGCATGGCCTGGGAATTCCACAGCATCCCACACCGAGAGCCTCTGCAAAGTGGGAAAACCCCAAAACCTTGACCTTGCTCTTTTCCCCATTTTTTCTCTGGAATGCTGCCCCAAATCCTCATGCTGAGCAGGAAACCCATCCCTGCTGTCCCAATCAGATTTTGTGCTCCAGCACGGTTTGGTGTTCTCAGATATTCTTAATATCTAAAATATGAGGGGAAAGGGAGATAGGGGAAGGTTGGACAGGGACTTTGGACAAGGGATGGAGGGACAGGACAAGGGGAAATGCCTCCAAACTGACAGAGAGCAGACTTAGATGGGATTTTGGGAAGGAATTGTTCCCTGGGAGGGTGGGCAGGGATGGGATGGAATTCCCAGAGCAGCTGGGGCTGCCCTGGATCCCTGGCAGTGCCCAAGGCCAGGCTGGACACTGGGGCTGGGAGCACCTGGGACAGTGGGAGGTGTCCCTGCCATGGCTGGGGTGGCACTGGGTGGCATTTAAAGCTCCTTTCCAACCCAAACCAATCAGGGATTCCATGGAAAGCAGGTCCCCAACAAATAATTTAATTTTTTGGGTTTTTTTTTCCATGTAGTGGGTTTTGTCTGAAGCTCTGGAATACTCACTGCAACATGGAAAAAAACCCAAAAACCCTGTAATTATTTCTATTAATGATCTGGCAAGTGAGGAATATTCAGGTCTATCAAAATTTGAGTTTGTTCTTACAGACAGCTGTATATTTGCTACTCATACATGTGCTCATGCTTCACTCTAAAACTGTCCTGTGCTGGATTTTCCCAGTATTCTGCCGCTTCCAGCAGTCACCTCCCAGTTCAGCAAATATGATTTTATTATTTTATTTTAGGATATTTTTTGGTTTGTAGTTTATATACTTTAAATCCACTATGTCAATAGTGTGTAGTAATATTTACAGACAGTGTGTGTATATATATATATATATATGTATGTGTGTATATATATATATATATATATATAAAATATATATATATATATATATATATATATATATATATATATATATATATATTTTTTTTATACATATAGACACACACATCCTATTAATCTCCTGGGAACTTCCCTGAGCATTCCAGGAGATCCCTTTACTCCACATGCTCAGGAAGAGAGCACAATATTGCACACCAGGCAAAAATACCTTCAGATGAAGTTTCTTTTAAAGCACAGTTCTCTAAAACTTCAGATTTGTAACTTTGTTCCACTTTTCCAAGTAATAAAAAAATAATTTTAAAAAGAGTATTTTAAGGTTCTATCACTCAACACCAGGGGAATAGAGAGGATACAGAGCAAAAGTTATAATCTTTTTTTTTTGGTGTCCCAGATAATGTACTTTCATATTGCTGACAATTTTTACAAGACTTTTCTCCTTTGTTTCTTGGGAATGGGCAAAGGCACATCACAGACTGAGGAAGGGCTCCATCATCATCTTCCCTTCCTTCCAGCTCTTTCTTTGTTCCCTCTCTGCAAAATTAGTCTGGGGCTTCAGGCTGCCTCTATTTTAACCATTAGGAGAAGCTCAGAGAGCCCAATACATCTCATTTTATGAGAAACACTCAAAGCATTATATTTTTTTTTTTTTTTTTTGCTGCCTCCACAACCATTTTATTTTCCTGGGCATCAATTGAAGGAGATAAGGCAGAGTGAAGTTGCAAAGGGACATAGCAATGATTTGTTCTTTCCCTCAGTGCAGCCAATATTGAGAGGTCTGGGCTTGGGGGACCCTTCCCACTGGGTTTAGGGAATGTGATCCTCGTCCCACCTTGTGCTGCCTTTGGCTGGGATACAGGGAATAATGCTGGGAGCACGTTGGTGTTTTGGAGTCCAGGGCATTCCACACCTTACAATGCCCAGTTTACAAACTGGGGAAACTGGGAGCCACCAATCCCTGCTGGGGGGCAGCTGCTGAGCGCCTGTTTGGGCATCGCTGCTCTGTCTGGGGCTTTGTTCCCCCCTCTCTCTCTCTTCTTTATTATTATTAAACCATGACACTCTGCAAAATATTTCTGGTTACAGTGAGTGAAAGATCTGAAAGTTATTTTAGCTTTTGTCCTTTGAAATGAATTTTTTAAAGCCTCCGACGTCAGTCAAGCACAGGAATAGTCCCAGTCCTTGCTCACACTTAATAAGAGCTGAAGCCTGATGGCTTGAGCACGTACATTAGAGATTCTCCAGCAATTTTATCACTCATTTATCTTTCATTCAGCAGAGTTTGGGCTGCCTGTTCCCCTCCCTGGAAGCAGGAAGGAAAAACAGAGCCACCTTAATCACTAAGGTAAGGGGAAATGAATTTTTTATGAATTGCCCTCCATATTTTCCAAGAAGTAAATTATTTCTTACATTTCAAGCTAAAATAAAAGTTGGCTGAGGGAGGAGAGTTGGCAGAACTTTGGCATTTCCTCTGGAGTGCCTGCATTTACATCTGCAGTCTTTGAGCCCTGGCCCAGCCCCATGGAATTCCCATGTTTTAAAGGGAATTCATGGATGCTTCCCGCCTTGCCAGCTGGCAGCAAAGCAGCAACCAAGCACGAACAGCCCAGATTTCCAATATTGGTCCCCATCCCCATGCCTTGGAGCAGTTTTCAACCACTCCTGGAGCAGATTGGGGAAAAGTTCCACTTCCAGCACGTTCATCCATCAGGGATGCACAGCCAGTCCTATTTTGGTTGAATGCATCCAGTGGTTCCAGATTATTGTGGACAGGTCTCATCTTCATGCTGGGAGGGTGCAGAAGTTCTGGACAAAGCCACTGGGCAGGTACTGAAGGAAGGAATCAGGCAGAAATCCATGATGGAAATCCCATGGCAGATGTTCCCTTGTTCAGCATTAGGTGCAATTAATTAACACACTGCAATTTCTACAGTTTTCCAAAAAAAAAACCCCAACAACTTCATCTTCCCACCCGTATGCAAAAGACAGAAAATGTTGTTATTATTAAAGGAAAGCGAGAAATCAACAGAAAGGAGCTGAAGGGACAATTATAGAGAAGTTCAATAGATTCAATACCACAAGAGATTAATTCTATGGAGAGGAAAATAGAGATCTGATGGGTGATGCTGCTCATTGTTCCCCTGGTTCATTGCTGCTGCTGGATTTTGCCAGAAGAAATTCAATGTGGCTTTTGTAATTTATTTGTAATGCCTCTCCTTAGTTACAGACTTCAGGATTGGACCTAATTTTGCAAATATTATCTGTAGATTTGATTTCATGAGGTGTTTTGCTCTGAATTTGGGTTTAGATGGAGACAATATGTAATAAATGTAGAATCTGAAGTAGCAAAACCCTTTTGCAGTGTCATTGATCCTGGTATTTTATTGCACATGAGCTGGACCCCTGAAGGAGAGGAGGGATCCAAACTTTCTGGAAACCCAGTTCATCCCTTTGAAAGGGCTACAAGAGGAAAACTGACTGCAAACTTTTCAGAAATGCTGATTGCATTTGATTTTAAAAAGAAAAAAAATACCCAAAAACAGAATAGAGATTTTTTTTTCCTCTCTTATTCCCTTCAAGAAGGAGCAATCTTCACAATAAAAAAAAAATTTAAAAGACACATTGCTCTCCACGTGATACCTGAAAACATCTGCCATCTCCTGGGGGCTCGAAGAGAAAGAGGAAGAGAAAAGAAGCTCATGAAATATAAAATTCCCCTGGAATCCATGTGAATGGCTGCAGATGGTTTGCAGTGGCTGCAGTGCCCCCTCAGCCCTGCCCTCAGGGGCAGCTCAGCTCTGTCCCCTTGCCAGCAGGAATTCAGCAGCCAGGGAGGGCTGGGAGAAATTCTGGGTTTGCAGCAGCAGGCAAGGAAGGAATTCCTCCCTGGAAGGGCAGGGGGGTTTGCCAGACCCAGCTCTGCTCTTGTGAGACCCCAGCTGGAGCTCTGAACCCAGCCCTGGGGCGTCAGCATGGGAAGGACTGGAGGGGTTCCAGAGGAGGCCATGGGGATGCTCCAGGGCTGGGACACCTGGGGGTGCTCACCTGGAGAGGAACAGCCCAGGGAGAGCCCAGAGCCCTGGCAGGGCCTGAAGGGGCTCCAGGAGAGCTGCAGAGGGACTGGGGACAAGGGATGGAGGGACAGGACACAGGGAATGGCTTTAAACTGACAGTGGGTAGATTTGGATGGGAGATTGGGAATTGGGAATTGTTTCCTGAGAGGGTGGGCAGCCCTGGCACAGGTGCCCAGAGCAGCTGGGGCTGCCCCTGGATCCCTGGCAGTGCCCAAGGCCAGGCTGGACACTGGGGCTGGAGCACCTGGGACAGTGGGAGGTGTCCCTGCCCATTGCCTTAAGATGAGCTTTAGGGTCCCTTCCAACCCCAACCATCCTGTAGCTTTATGATGATGGATAGAGACATTCAACAAAGCAAGTTGGTTTGGTTTGGCTTGGTTTGGTTTGGCTTGGTTTGGCTTGGTTTGGTTTGGTTTGGTTTGGTTTGGTTTGGTTTGGTTTGGTTTGGTTTGGTTTGGTTTGGTTTGGTTTGGTTTGGATTTGGATTGGATTAGATTTGGATTGGATTTGGATTTGGATTTGGATTTGGATTTGGATTTGGATTTGGATTTGGATTGGAATGGATTGGATTGGGTTGGATTAGATTTGGATTTGGATTGGAATAGATTGGATTGGATTGGATTGGATTGGATTGATTGGATTGGATTGGATTGGATTGGATTGGAGACCCTCCAGCACAGGAGCCAAAGCAGCAACATCCTTTCCAGTTTCCAGTTCTTGTGCCAGCTCCATCCCTCACCAAACTCCAGTGTCCCACCAAGGAACCTTTAGGTGCAGATGTCCCATTTTCCCATTTGGGAGCCTGAATTGCTTCCCATTGTTTCTGAAAAAATTTTAAATTTCAAATTTCCATCTGAAACCTCAGGGAAGTTCATTGTCTCTGGAGGTCCAACCAAACCCAGAGGAAAAGGAAGGAATTTCCCCTCATTTAATCTTATTTTGCTGAACTAGCCACAGATGTGGAGCTGGGTGTCCTAAATAGCACATCTATCATTCTGCTTTTGCTTGGATGAAGTTTGCCCTTAGGGACTCCCAGGAAATCTGTCTTAAAATTACCAATCCTCTGCCATCTGAAATGATGCAGTTTGTGAGCTCCAAATGAGACAGGAACTTCAGTTTCCTTCTTGTTTTACTTCATTTTAGCCAAGGATATGAAAGGTGCTTTGAAAATATTCAGATGAATTTTTTTCCCATTTGGGCCAAATCCACTTCCACTCATCAAATCACGGAATTACTAAGTTTGGAAAAGATCTCTAGGATCACTGAGTCCAACCATGAGCTCGGCACTGCCAAGGCCACCACCAAACCATGTCCCCAGGTGCCACATCCACAGGGCTTTTAAATCCCTCCAGGAATCCATCATTTCCCTGGGAAGCCCCTTCCAGCCTGACAGCCCTTTCTGTGAAGAAATTCTTCCCCATATGAGATTTCTGGATTTAAGTCAGATTTATCAGATTTCTGTCCAGGCGGGAGCACCAGTGCCTTGCCTTGTCTGTGTCTTGTTTTTTATCCTCTCCTCACAACCCCAGTGCCCTCTGGGAGGAGAGGGCAGATCCCATCAGGGCTGTGGGAGGGCTCCTTCAAGTTTAGTTTTGGATAAGCATTCCCTCATATTTCACTGGAAAACTGGCCTCTACCTTAAATGACCAAAGATTGTATTTACAGATTGTATTTACATTTACATTTTATTTATGAAAGGTTATATTTACATTTAAAGCAAATGCCTTGCCTTAAATGACCAAAGATTATATTCATAACACTTCACAAAGGATATAATCTGAAATAGAATGGATAACATATAAAACCAGGGCTGATCAAACAAAAAGGGAAAAAATTCCTAAAATTTTCTGCCTTCCACTCCACCCTTTTATTGATACCACAAAGAATAATTTATATTTTTAAGATGCAGGCCTAGAGATGATTCCTGGTACACAGGAATCCTTTCACCTGACAGATCTTTGCCCAACAATGACATAAAATAAGAAGAAAAGCACCAATTGTGCTGCTGAGCAGCCCCAGACACCATCACCTGTGCTGGGAGGGAACCAAGAGGAAGAAAAGATGGAGAATTACAAGTGCCAGGCACAGAAAGAGGATTTTCAGGGAATTTGACCCTGCTGAAATTTGATAGATTTATGACTTAATTCCAACTGACCAGGACAAGGATGCTCATCCCAAAGGTCAAAGGGAGGCAGGGCCACGATAGAGGAAAAATACAAACAACAGCCTCAGTTTGGCTTGAAGGAAGGAAAAGATAAAATAAATTCTACCAGAGAAATGATCTCCTTAACATGCCCAAAAGCCACAACTAAAATAAGAACAGAGAGCATAATAGAATTAAAAATATGTTTATTATGACATTGTGACTGAAACTTGGGAAGCAAACTCCTGAAGAACCAACCCCTAAATTTCTTTCTGGTTTTGAGTACTTAGTGATTGATGCATTCAGTGTTCAAAATGTAGTTTTAATTTATTCAAATGTCAGAGAAACCACAGAAAATCCAGCCACTGACCTAGATTTATCCATTCCCATGCCTGAAATTTGGCTTTCACTGATAAAAGATAAAAAGCAATTTACTGTTTCTTGAACATGGCCATATATAACAATAACAGACGATTAATTACTTTTAAAAGCATTAAGTTTAAGCACCTTTTCATTCCCCCTGCAGGTCAGGAAGGCTGTCTGTTATGTTGGTGATAGGATACAGAACAAGATACATAAAAACCTCCCTGGCAAAATCACCCTGGGGTTCCTTTCCTTCCAGCTGGAGCTGCTTTCTTTTCCTAAATTGAAAAACCAAAATTAATAGTTGTTTCCCATTCGTTGACACATGATATTTGGGGAGTTTTTTAAGCTTTATTTTTTATTTTAATTTATTGAAACAAGTTCCTGTGGATCTCTGCTAAAATATCAGCAAGGGTAAGCACAGATCTCTAGGTTTTTCTAAAGGATAATAAGCCAATTTACATGGAATAATTGCATTACAGAATTGGTTCTGTCGCTGGACTGGAGGCACAATATTGCCCCCAGGAGCAGATAAAGCTCTCAAATTCTCTGGGAACGTCCAGGGTCATCAGCTGGAGTCAGGACAGGCTGGTACCAAACCACGTCAGGAAATGACCACCCACTTTCCAGTGCTGGCACAATCCTTTCCAGTGCTGCTCCTGGGGAAGCTCCAGCAGCTTCATGCCACCAAAACCCGGGAGGGATCAGGGAGCTTGGCCCCAGAAGGCAATCCTGGGGATCCCAACACTCCTCATCTGAGAAGGGTCTTGAATTCCTGACTGATGGGGATGAATTCTGTCTGTGCACTGCTCACCCACCAAGCTGGATTTCCATGGAAAATGTAATTGTAGCTGCCCAAGGTGTTGGATGGGGCTTGGAGCAGCCTGGGACAGCAGAAGGTGCCCCTGCCCATGGCAGGGGTGGCACTGGATGGGCTTCAAGGTCCATCCCAACCCAAACCATCCTGTGCTTCTATAAATGTGCAGGGGAGGAATTGTTCTTTTCCTCAGAGGCAGGGGAGAGGAGCTGCAGACGGATGGAATAGGTGGAATCCCTCTTTAAAATGGAAAGGGAAGCGAGTCAGGCAAGCATGCAAAATAGGTTCTTAGAACATCTGTGCATCAAATATATTTATCCAAACTGCTACAGTCAATCTTTTCCAGCTGAGTGTTCAGCAGTTCAAATCTCTGCAAAACCACAGTAACTGTTCCAGGAAACAAGGGAAATATTCTGTAGTCTAAGGGAAGGAAACTCCAAATCTTACAGGGCAAAACTCCCTCTCCAGGCAGCACAAACTCACCAATGGACCAAGGACATGAACTGAATTTCTGTCAACACTTTAATGGGTTTACTGGAACTCCAACATTTCTTACAACTCGTGACGATTTGATGGGTCTGTGTTTTTATATCCACACTCACATCCCTGATAAATTTTGCTAATTATTGGCCTAAATGGGACTGACTGGCTCAGGGGATGGATGCGTTCAGTGTCACCAGAATAATGAAAAGCTGATAAGAATATCTGAGCTGCTCTGCCCAGCAACTTCAGCTAAATATAGAGGAGCGGGAAGGGGGTGGAAGCCTGCAAGGGACCAGATCCGTGTCCAGCAGTTCCTGGAACTCCACAAAGCCAGCCAGGTCTCCTGGACCTTCCCATGGCACTGCAGCCATGCCAATGAACGTTAATTGACGCATCTCTAATTGCACCTAATTACTTACACTGAATTATTTAGTGTAGCAAGAGGGAGCATAAGCAGAAGTAATGGGATTAAATTAAGACAGGGAAAAATTAGGTTGAATATAAGGGAAAATTCACTGGCAATGAGATTCATTAGGATGGCTCCCAAGGGAAATGTTGGGCACTGCTTTGCTGCAGACACAGAAAATTAAGTTAAACCCATATTCAGGAAAATTACCTCGATAATTTGGTACGTCTTTTCCACTTTTAAATTATTGAACTCTTCAGCAGCTCAAGTGCTGCACGAGTTTTTGCAGGCAGCTCAGGTGCCAGCCCACCCCAGCAGCCGCTGTCTCTGGGGAGATGATTGCCCTCCAAGCGCTTCCAGGAGAGCAGACCCTGTACTTATTCAAAGCAAGTTGTACTTAAACTTTACTGCAAAGCCAGCAATGCTTAACCCGTGGTTAAGCAGTGCTTAAACGCTCCCCAGGGTGGCAGTGAGGAGGCAGACAGTTGTTTCCCCACTCTGAGATTATCATTATCTCCTGCTCTCCCCGGCAGAAACGAGCGATGGCGGGACATGGGGAGATAGGAGAGCCCTTTCAGAGGAGGCATCCTCAGCACCTGCTCTTTCATCTTGTTTTATCGTTTGACCCAGGAGAAGTTAACTGGAACAAGCTCCAGAAGGAGCTGTGAGCACAGTGAGACATGTGCAGAGCCAGCTTTTATCGTGACATGATTAATGATGTTTGAGAAGGCTCTGAGTGGCAGGGGAGAGAAGGAATCCAAAGCAGGGAGTGAAGGCTCATCCCTGCTGCTTGCGCTGGGTAATGCCACCTCAAGGCAGGCAGGGAGCTGTGAACCTTTACAGGCTTGTTCTCCACAAATCCTAAATATGATTCCTTTGGAATTGCCTGGGAACTCCAATGTGATGACAGGACTCAGAAGATGGAAAAACCCAACTGTGTGGCCACTGGTGCTTGCTGGGTCCATTTATCTTCATCTGTCTAACAGCTGATGGGGTTTATTTGAGCCTCTCTGGTGTTTAAATCGCACACCAGCAGCCTCAGCAGAAATTGTGGGGGATTTTGGGGGAGCTCAGCCAGCCCTCACTGCCAGCAGGATCTTGGGCTGGAGATGAGACCATGCCCATTCCAGGGATTACCAACATCCCAAAACAGCCTCCACACCCCACAGCTCACGGGACACCAGGCTGCTTCCAGCATTCATGGAATCATGGAAACTGCACCCTGGAATTAAACTGGAATATCCTGCGCAGCTGAAAATAAAGGGAAATTGCCCCTGTTTGGAATAAAACAGGAATGAACATGCACTCAAAGCCAAACAGAACAAACCTCCCTGGGTTTGTGTTCTGCAGTGCTGGGAAAAGCTCAGATAAAAAAAAAGGAGTACATTTCCAGGTCTTAAGCACTCACACAGACACTGCTGCAGAATAAATACCCATTATCCCCTGTTAATCTAAAGGTAAGGTGTGTCAGCAAACAAAAGCAATCCTAAACCCTTTTGCATTATTTTGCATCTCGTAATCTTTACAAAAATGAAAAGAAAACATCTTAATTGCATGAGTTACCATTTCTTCCTCCTGAGTCACTGACTTCTGCCTCTCTGGAAGCTGACATCCATCAAGGTGAGTCAGTTTTCCAGAGATATTCTGAATACCTCTTCATTTACAAAGACAGACAGAGATTTTTCAAGGTCCAGACTGTGCTCACAGGCTTCAGCTGCTCCAACCCTTTGCTATCTTTTCTCAGAACTGCTCCTGATCAATGAGAAAGCTAATTTAAAGAGCCTTTTTTAAACCTTTATTGATGAACTTGAGCATGTCTCTGTAATTTATAGCAGCACACTCTCCCAATTAATCCCCAGTAACTCATTTTTCAGCCCCCACCACAAACGTTGCAGAGTTCAGTGATCTATGGCTGTTTCCAGAAGTTATTATTCATTTTGCCTCTCTCACAGCAGTGAGGGCCACGTTACCCCTTAACCAGTAGCATCATGTCCTGTGATTTAATTGCAGCTACGTGGGGCTGGATGCACTTCCAGAGATCTGCTCTCACCGCTGAGTGACTCTGCCTTTCATCTCCTCTGAACATGGAGTTCTGAACTTCCATCCTCAAATTCCCCATGGGCTGCAGCAGGAAAGATGAGTGGAACATAAAAGACTTCAAAGGCAGCTGCTTCAAACTCTTGCAAACTTCCATCTCTCCCTTCCTCACCCCTTTTCTCTCCCTCTTTCAGCGCAACTCTTGGTTAATGTTTTAATTTCCAGCACAATTCTCTTTTTTTCCCCCACTTGAAGAGGAAACCAAGAGTTTTCTGACTCTGTAGTAGGTTCCCCTGTGATCACATTTGCAAAATCCAAGGAAAAATAGGTTAATAACTACATACAGCCCCTTGTGCTGCCTGACAGCTCTAGGTGGGCACTTTCCAAATATCACTGGGTTCTTTAACAGCCCCAGCATTGATCAGATCACATGGGAATGATGAAATTCAACCAAACTCAGCTTCCTGCAGCTTTTATTTCTGTTTTTATTTCCTTTTATGCCCTGGAGGTTGACAAAAGGTGAGGAATGATATCTTATGGCCTGGTTTCCATCGCCGAGCAGGTCCCCTTTGGTGACACAGAAATCATCAGGCAGATTCCTGTTGGGTTCAAACTGCCAGAGGGCAGGGCTGGATGGGATATTGGGGAGGAATTCCTGCCTGGGAGGGTGGGAAGGGGCTGGGATGGAATTCCCAGAGCAGCTGGGGCTGCCCCTGGATCCCTGGCAGTGCCCAAGGCCAGGCTGGACACTGGGGCAGTGGGAGGTGTCCCTGCCATGGCTGGGGTGGGATGGGATGAGTTTTAAGGTCCCTTCCAACCCAAACCATTCTGGGACTCTGTGTAATTATGGTTGTGGTGATACTGAGAGCTTTGTGCTCCGTGGATCTGTGGGAAATCTCGGGGGGAGATTCCCACTGGCACCAGTGAATCCAGACCCCACTGCTGTTCCTCAGCTCCACTAAAGTCTGTTTAAACAGAGCCAATAAATTGCATCTCTCCTGGTAACCTCTAAAAGAAACTCTGAGTTCAGGTTTAAATTAACTCCATAATTAGAGTAACAACAATTAAAGAGTGTAAATCCTTATTTATTTGCCCAGCTGTTACGGCAGGGCTCAAACATTGAGAGTTACAGATATCTTTTAACTTTATCTGGGTTTGTTTGTACAACATTCTGACTAAACAGTAACAAAGCTGGCAAAGTGTGACATCATCCTGCGTCATACCTGCAGTGTGTGGGAGGGAGACAAGGGAAATCTGAGAATCCAAAGCCCACAGACTCCCCTGAGGACGAGGGGTTTTGTTCCTTCCATAACTCAGAACGTCACAAAAGAGCAATGTAACATTATGCGGTTATTCTCAATAAATATTTGCAAGGAATTTTAAGATCCTATTCCAAAATATAGATAATTAAACCTAGAAAGGAGGCAGCCAGGATTTGACAGAGTTAATTTCCCACAGCTGATTACTCAAATTGACTTTTACTTTGTACATAACCACTCTCCCCTCCTTCCCGTTTTCTCTTTCCCTCATTCCTGCTGGAAACCAGGGAATGTACCGGGATCCTAATGGAGCCTTCAGGAAAACTGATGCAATTTTTAAACTCTTCACTATGTAAAACCCTCCAAGGGGTGCACGAGGGGCTTGTGTGGTGTGTGACACCCCTGGTGACATTTAGGGACAGCCACCACATTCCCAGTGGCCCTACAGCCTGGTGGCATCAGAAGCAGCCCTGATGCTCCCATTCCAGACCTGCCACATGAGGAATTTTATTTTTTTTCAGGATAGAAAACTCTGGAATTGTGCTGGCATGATGTGTGTGCTGAGGTGGAACCAAGGAATGGATCTCTCATCTGAAGTTCAAAATGGAGTGAGCTGTTATTAGCCCAAGATAATTGCACCAGCATCAAAGATGGGTGAGAAAAGATAAAAGGAGCTCTGCACAAAGTTACAGTTTTCAAATAAAAGAATGTGCTTAAGCACCATTTTCCTGCACACCAGTAAGCCTCTGCTTTGAAGGATCTGTTTAATTATCTCCTTTGTTTGAACCCTTGAGGGTGCCAATTCAAGAGCATTTTAGGGAAGAGCACTCCCAGAAAAATCAAAAACTTCTGGCAAAAAGTCAATTCCACTTGTATTTTTAAATATACAACTCTCAAAAGCGTAGTCACTGGGTTTTGGTTCCCATCAAAACATCCATGCAGAAGGGAAATGGAGTGGGGTGAAAACATCACCTCCAGGAGCATTATTGGGATTTCAGCTCCATAAAGAGCAGGGGCCAGGTAGGAACCCTGTCAGCAATTAAGGAATAATGAATCTCCCAGAATAATGGATATTGATTAGGGACATTTCTTTCCGACAAAATGAGGAGAGTCAGCAAAAGGCGGAGATGTTCAACCTAATTATAGCAGAAGCTGAAACAAAGTCAAAGCAGTCACTTGGACTGAGGGGGCCTGGGACAAAAGGAGCAGCACCCAGGACATCCATGGACACCCAGAGGGGCTCCAGGGCACGGGGGAGCTCAGCTGAACCTCAATTCTGTCCTGGCAAAGGTGGCTGGGTCAGGCTCTCGGGCTCTTTGTGCCTTCCCTCCTTCCCCATCAGACTGAACCTGACACAAAGCAGGGGACATTGTGCTCCTCTCTCTCCTTGAGCACTTGGGTTTTTCTTACAAAGAAACAACCTAGAAATTCAGGCTGGGATGTGCAGGGCAGTTTTGCTGCGGAGATTTTGGAAGAATGAGCTGAATGCCAGAGAGTTAAAGGGGTCACTGCAATGGGAGACCCCTCTGGCCCTGGCAGAGGAGGAGAACTGACTGATGGAAGTGGAAATTCCTGATCCTGAGCAGAGGGAGGGTGAGGGCGCAGTGACCTGCCCTGCCCAGGGGTGCTGGGGAATGAAGGGATCTTCGACCTGGGCAGGGAAAAAGAAGGGGAATGCTGTGATTGTGCTCCAGGGAGCCTTGTGTCACCTTGGGCTCCATCCCTTGCCAAAATTTTATTCATCCACCTAAGATCCAATCCTAAAATTACCGTTCCTGAGTATAGGGTGGAATATTCCTTGAAATGTTTTCTTTTACTGTTTTTATAACCAGATTTGCTGTGGGGTGGGCAGGCCCTGGCACAGGTGCCCAGAGCAGCTGTGGATGCCCCTGGATCCCTGGCAGGTGCCCAAGACCAGGCTGGAGCACCCTGGGACAGTGGGAGGTGTCCCTGCCATGGCAGGGGTGGAATGGGATGAGCTTTAAGGTCCCCTCCAACACAAACTATTCCATAATTCCATAATTCTATGAAAATCCCACATAAAATATTCTGGACATTGTTATTCATATTTTTCCTGTTCTAATCAGACTTATCAAACACATAAAATACCACTTTTCATTACCAAAAAAAATATTTTCCACACTAGCAAATTGTCTTATTTTACACACACAAAGATATAAAGGCTGTAAGTTTGAAAGCACATTAACCTTGTAAAAAAGAAAAATCATTATTACAGTGCACTGTGCAGCCTTAGTAGAATTTTCACATGTATAATAGTAATAACAATAATAATAATAATAATAATAATAATAATAATAATAATAATAATAATAATGTTGAATTAACATGCAGTGCTGCAATATTTTAGTATTTAAAAAATTATATATCTTAATTCTCCATTTTTAAATTTTTCTGTGGTCCCAAGTAGAGTAATCGAAATGCAGAGAAGCTTTTGAAAGGGAAAGCCCTGGAAGGGTGAACCTGGAGAGGGGGAATGTCTGTCCTGGCTGATTTCCATCAACAAACAACCACCAGCTCACTTCATTTGTCCCTTGTAATTCCTCCAAATGATCCTGAATTGGAGCCTCCAGGGGACAGAGATCTCCTCTCTCCTCCACAGCACAAGGCTCTGTTATTTTATTTTCAGTGAAATATCACCAGAGAACCAATTGGAGCAATTTCAGCACAGAATCCCCCTGGGAAGGTGCCCATGACACTCCAGCTTCTCAGCTGATGGTAAAAATGTTTTTTTATTTTCACGTTGCCAACAGCTCCATGAGGCTTTGTCACAGGCCCTGAGATCAGAGGTGTTGGTGCTTGCCATTAAGCAGACCTTGAAATTCCATTCCCTGCCATAGGAAGGGAATGTTCAGGAAACTCCAATGTATTCCCAAAAGGTTCCCTTTGTACGTGGGCAGGAACAATCTTCCAGTTCAGAATTAATACTTCTGATATCTTTGAAGTTCCAGCTAATTCTCCACAGATTCTTTCCGAGGCGTTTTTTGGGATGTTCTTGCTCGTGGTGAGAGCCCCCATGGGACAAAGAGACATTATGGGAAATATTAAAAGCACAAAAAAAAAAAAAGATAAAATAATACTTTTAAGATGAAATAAGTCGAACAAGGAAAAGAATGAGCCTGTTATCCTTGGATAGAATCAAGATGCTTTTTCAAACATTTAATCCCCTGTACTTCCTTGAAAAAGATATCAAGACTAAAACAAAGAATTGTGATTTTGACCCAAAAAGGCAAAAAAAAAAAAAAAAAAAAGAAATCCCCTATTTTGCTAGTAGGCACCTTGTGGCTTTTTGAGGTTAACAAGGACCCTGAAACAATTTAACTGCATTACAGTTCTGCATATTCATAAAGATATGCTGAGCAGATAACAGAGCAAATGATTTAATTGAAAAATCAGCCAGTGTGAATATTTTTTCCTGTGAATCATGGAAATGCGACAAGATCTGTTAATTAACATAATCTCATTTATTTGACATTATTCTTGTCACTTAATATAATCTTCTTACAAAGAGGGAAAAAATGGAAATTGCCAAAAAAAAAAAAAAAAAAAAAAGAAAGAAAAAGGCAAAGAGAAAAATATAAATGGGGAAAAGGAGAAAAGAGAGAACGCCCCTGGAAAATGGAAAAAGATGTAGGTTACATTCACCACTTACAGAGAAAAAGAAATGGAATGAGTTAGGAAAAAAGCAAAGGGAAGGCAGAGATAAAGAAAAGAGAAAATGGGGAGTAAAATATCCCAGCACACTGAGCCCTGCTCTGGCAGGAAATTCCTGTGGCTCTGCTCTAGGCTTGACTTTGGTGATTAGAAAGGATGGTTATGGAAATTTGGGGTGTGGAAGAACCCAATCAATATAATTTATAATTTATAATTTATAATTTATATTTAATAATTTATCATTTACCTTCAGGAATTTGTTCCATTTGCCACCTTTTTTTCCCTTCACTTCCAGGGAACAAGGGACAGGACAAGAGGAAATGGCCCCCAACGGCACCAGGAGAGGTTCAGGTTGGATATTTGGGAAAACTCCTTCACCCAAGGGTCGGCCACCTGAACTTGTGGTGCTGCACAAATAACAAAAAAGGAAATAATGCAATTTATCTAATGCTCAAGGCTGCAAACTCATTTAGTCCTCAATTACTTCTGTTACTATGACCACAGATATTTAAATGGGAGATAAATTCCTATAAAGCCAGTTGTTATTAGACACTATTAACTACAATTTCTATTCGTAATTGTAGATATTATTAAGTGTGGGAACTGATAAAAAAAGAGAAGCCTAATTGGAAAATGGAGATTAATTTCATTACAAAGAATGTGTTGATAGGACATGTCTTGTTTGGCTTCTCCAAAGAACTGGACTTGAGGGCCAAGTTGTTTGGGAGGAACGTTTTCCTCACAGGGCAGGAAAGGAAATCCCCTGGAATTCTGGAGGAATACAGATCTAGAAATCCCATTTTTAGTGCCACTGGAAGGAGAGAGGGATGGATGATGGGTGGACGGAGATGGTTTCAAATTGTATGAGAAAATCAGGCTAAAAAAACCAAAGCTGAATTTTAAAAAACTAAAAAAAACGAAGTAAAATCTCTGCCCAACAGCAGGGCAAACAGACTCCTCTGAAAGCACTCCACAAAGCTGAATTCTCTGATTTATTTCACAAATACTTGTTAGTACAACTGATCAGGATATGTAATTTTTCATGGCTGTTTATTACAATAAAATGTTCTTTTAAAATCCACATAAGCAACGTGCAACAAACAAACTGTGAGAGCTTTATGGCTGCTCCCTGCAAAGCCCCATTTATCACCAAGACTGAAGAGAAATAGCCTGAAAAGTGATATCAGAAAGAACAGGCAGGGGAAAAAAAATAAAGAATTATTTCTTTATTTTGTTATTTTCCCAAGCAGAGAGGGAAAAAAAACCAATTCGGGAAATGCTTACAATATTTGTTGTGTCATTGACAAAATCCTCATCAAAGCAAACAGTAACCCACAGGATAAACCACAGAGCTTTTTATTTGCAGTATTTTCACTCCATTGAAAGAGATGCTTGTAAATGTATGTTTTATTTTTACCAGATTAAAGCCTAATTTCAATAAGGACTGCTTGGGAAGTGCTTTCATAGTCCCAGTGTTGTCCTTTTACTTTCTTTATTTTATGGACTATGACTCCACCTCCATTCAGGTTTTCTATTCTCCCTGTGAGACCACCCCACATGAAATAGGATTCAAGAGTGAATTTTGGGAGGTCTGCTGAAACAGAGCCCTCTCCACCCAGACACTGATGCAAGAGAACCTCTCAGGGCTGATTTCATCACCCAAAGGGAGGGGAGGGAGCTTTTATAGAGATGTAAAACCTCATTTTTAGCAAATTAGCCAAGTGTCCACTTTTCAGGCTCATTACTCACAACTGTGACAATGCAGTGCTCAGTGCTGGTGGCTGCTTGATCTAGAAATAAAAATGGAGAATTCAGGAACATTAAAGCCCTTGATTATGGAATAGTGAGGCAGGGAAATCATTTAAATCCCAGGAAACATCCACCTGTGCGAGTCAGTTCAGGCCCCTCTCTGCAGTTTCCCGGCCCAGGGAGCCTCAGTTGTGGGCAGTGGAGCTGGTTTACACTCCTGGGAATCAGCTCCACAATCCTAAAGCTTTTCCATCAGCCTGGAGTGAAATATATTCATAGGAATGATTGAAATATTCTGGTTAAATGCTCTCTTTTCATATACAGAAAACATTCTCAGCTGGAAGGCTTCTTTCTGCCAGTTTAATACTGGTGGAAGAAAACACCAGGTTGGAGGGGACCTCAAGGATCATCTGGTCCAAACTTCCTCAGCAAAAGCCTGGGAAAGATTTACCCATGAGGAAAAATATGTGGGTTTTTATTTAATAAAAAAAGTTTCTGCTGATTTCTGAAGTTTGATCAGTGGAGTCAAGGGTGCTTGAAGGCCTCCAGTGTCCCTGCCTGCCCTACAGAAAAGGAGAATGGCAGAATGGGTGTGCAGGGAGGACAAAAAATGTAGGGAAAAACCAACCTAGGATGTGCCAGTGGTTATAAACCACTTGTAAATAAGCCAGGGCTGAGGTGGGTTAACAAACCTGTCAGGTTTGAAGAACTGCCCGCAGATTGGCACAGCTGCCCAGGTTTTGTTTGGCAGGAAAAGAGAGGTTAAAAATGAGCTGTATTATCCTCCCTTCCCTGATTGCTGAGGGAGACTGGGTGAAAACACAGACTAAATATTCACCATGGGAGATATTCTAGGTGGGTGAGGACATCATGGCCAAACTGTCCTGACAGAAATGGGGAGAACACTCCTGGCCCTTCCTCTGCTGTCAGAGGTGCTCCCACAAAGGCTGACAAATCCCCTGAAGGAATTCCCTGACAAACCTTCCAGGAAGGAATTCCCTGACAAACCCCCAAGAAGGAATTCCCTGACAAACCTTCCAGGAAGGAAGTCCCTGGCAAATCCCCTGAAGGAATTCCCTGACAAACCCCCCTGAAGGAATTCCCTGACAAACCTTCCAAGAAGGAATTCCCTGACAAATCCCCTGAAGGAATTCCCTGACAAACCTTCCAAGAAGGAATTCCCTGACAAATCCCCTGAAGGAATTCCCTGACAAACCTCCCAGGAAGGAAGTCCCTGACAAACCCCCTGAAGGAATTCCCTGACAAATCCCCTGAAGGAATTCCCTGACAAACCCCCAGAAGGAACACCCTGACAAACTCCCCTGAAGGAACACCCTGACAAATCCCCCTGAAGGAACACCCTGACAAACCCCCTGAAGGAATTCCCTGACAAATCCCCCTGAAGGAATTCCCTGACAAATCCCCCTGAAGGAACACCCTGACAAACTCCCCTGAAGGAATTCCCTGACAAACCCCCTGAAGGAATTCCCTGACAAACCTTCCAGGAAGGAATTCCCTGACAAACCCCCTGAAGGAACACCCTGACAAACCCCCTGAAGGAATTCCCTGACAAACCCCCTGAAGGAACACCCTGACAAATCCCCTGAAGGAATTCCCTGACAAACCCCTGAAGGAATTCCCTGACAAACTCCCTGAAGGAATTCCCTGACAAATCCCCTGAAGGAATTCCCTGACAAATCCCCTGAAGGAATTCCCTGACAAACCCCCTGAAGGAACACCCTGACAAACCCCCTGAAGGAATTCCCTGACAAACCCCCCTGAAGGAATTCCCTGACAAACCCCCTGAAGGAATTCCCTGATACAACTCCCCTAAAGGACCAAATTTAGCCTTTGGGGAAGAATGTAGGGTCTAGAATCCACACCCCATCCCATGTTGGCTGCAGCATTTATTTTTGCCCATTATGAGTGCTGGAGCTTTTGGATAAACATTCCCAGCTTTCTGTGCTGTGATGCCTGAGCAATGAGAAAGAGCTCCTGCTTCAATTCCATCTATTTATATATTCCAGAGAGCTGACTTGGGGTTTTTTACATCCCACCTTGCTCATCTAAACATGCTGCATTCACAGAGCCAAACCCAGCACCTCTGCACCTGTGGAAAGCAAAGCAGGATAAAGGGAAAGCAGGGACACAACCCCGAATTGCAGCAATTTGCCCTCCCTTTTCAGGGCCATGACTAAACACAGAAGGTGAATTTGGGAAATGGGCCAATTATTCCTCTCACCCCAGCCTGTTGCTTCTTTGATGTGTGATCCAAGCTCGTGTTTTACTCGGATTTGTGCTTCACAGGGAACTGCTCAGCTCACACAGGGACTGCCATTTATTTGTTCTTTCAGCAAGGAAATTTCCTTTTCCTCATGATTAGGGCCATGGGTCAGTGGTGGCCTTGGCAGGGCTGGGTTAATGGTTGGACTCCATGACCCCAGAGGTCTTTTCTAACCTAAAGGATTCTGTAATTCCCAGCATCCACTCACCGGGGATATCCCTGGTCAGAAAAACCCATGATCTGTGGGTTACTGCTGCCCTGCCACAAATGGGAAGTGGAATGGTTTAGTTTGTGTTTTCACAGTGAGCTGTGGGGGAACAGCCCCCAAAGGTGACAGCCTTGCACAGGAGGTGATGCTAGGTGCTGAGATCTGCCTGCAGATGTTTCTCTGAGAGGCAGAGAAGGAGTTCTGACTCAGGAAAGCTGCATTTGTGATCAGAGGCACCCTGTGCATTTCTGCTCCCCACCACACCTTCAGGAACAAAGGAAGGAACATCTCTCCAACCCCCTGAATCCTCAGCTCTGCAGGTACACAACCCCAGCAGCAAGTTAAATTATTATCACCACACACCTCCTTCCCTGGGGTGTGGTAAAATCCCAGTAATGTCCTGCCTTGGGCCCAGCACTGCTCTCCCCTGTTGATCATCACTCCTCAGTACATTCTTTAGCCAATTACCAGGGCTCATAATTGCATTTCTGCATAATCCACTTGGATTCATTTGTCAAACACAATTTTGAGACACGCCGTGTCGAATGCTTTGGTACATTCTAGATGCTTTCACGCGCTGCCTCGCCTTCTCCCACTAATTTAGGATTTAATTAAAAAAGGACTCATCTTTGCTTGACACGATTTGTTCTTTACATACCCACGTAAGTGATACTATTTCTAAAATTAAATACAACTCTGAACCCTACAGAACCTCCCTGTTTTCTCTGAGGATTCACGATATCCCAGTCAACAGGATTTGCCTGGAGAGAAAGAAAACTTCAGATCCTGAAAGGCTCACGATGTTCTGTCTATTTTTGGGCTTTCCTGTTGTATTTCTATCACACAGCTCACATTAGAAGCCAAAGAGCAAAATGGTTATTATTACAGAGTTTTTATAGAGTTTAGATTTTTACTCTCTAATCTCCAAATATACAAAGATCTACAAAGAGTGAGATCAGACTTCTTTTTTTTTAATCATGAGGGAATATCTGGTTTATTAAGTATGACAAGCCTGTGGCTTGTCTGAAAGTATCTGAAAATGGGATAATTATCAAGGTGAATTGGATCCACATGGTTATGTCTGTATAATATTTAATATTTCAGCACCAATCCTTAACACCTTCTTGCCATTTAAACATTAGCAAACAATTTGTCACCAAAAGAGATTTTTTTATACAGAGTTTCACCAGCTTCTGTCAAAATAACTTGCAGTAAATTCTTAAAAACCTACAGAATGAAAAAAATACATGTTATTTGTTAGAAGAGGAGAATGAATAGCATGTAGCAATGGAAGGCCTAGTAAATAATTTCCTGCACACCAGTTCATATTTACTCATAATTATAATTCACAGGAGTGCATTCCTGCAATCAAGAGACAGGGGTGCACAGCATGAAAAAACATTTAGCACCGAGCAGACTGCATGAATAATTGCCTGTCAGAGTGGCTTATTAAAGGGAAACTACAATTTTACAAGACAATTCTTGTATCTGCTTGTCTAATCTAAAGACAGAGGGCTGTATAAATGCAGAGAGTTCAAGGAAGAAATATTTCTCGCTCCGCAGTCGAGCTAAAAGTTGAGTTTTTAAAGCACTGAAAGAACAATCAAAGTGTGACAGCTTTGAGATGCACAAGCTCAGACCTCTCTAAATTGGAAAGTGAATCCTTTGTGTTTAAGGTGGCAGCACAGGCAGGGAGATGGAGGGGATGGAAGTGTGGCCATGGAAACCACACTGTCTCCTGTAAGCAGAGGTGATGTCATCCACAGAGTGTCCTTGGAAATGTCCCAGCAGATGGACCCAGAGGGGCGAGCAATCCAAGAGCCCTCTGGAGCTGCTGCCCTCCCCAGTAAGGACCAGCAGGGAATACTGGGCTGACTGGAGCCTTGCAAGGTGATGTTTTCCCTCTGAGTGCTGGGGCAGGTTTGGGAGCCTCCAAGGAGCACCTCGTGTCCCCTGTCCCCGCTGTGTGCAGGGCAGGGACAGCTCCCAAGCTCCCCCAAAGCTGTGGGGAGCTCCAGATCCTGGAAGGAATCCTTCTGCTTCATTCACCCAATTAATGAGTTTCACTTCTCCTTCTCCGACTGATGCAGAACTTCTCAGACAACAGACTGGATTTACACAGAATTAAATTTCAAACGGGATAATGCTGCAGGGGAAGATTCAAAAATTAACTTAAAAGCCCCCAACAACCCAAACCAAGGAAAGGTGTCCAACATGAACTCATGGCCTTTGGTGAGAATCCAGCTTCATGCAGCTACTTCAGCTTTTTAGAACCATCCTGGAGTTCTTTTGTAATGACTTTGAGGTGATTGAGGTGCACACCTGGCAAGTGGAAGAAAATAATACTTCATTAATAAAGAGCATTGAGAAACAAAGGCAAAGGTGACATTATGAGCCTCAGGAAGAGCACCTGCAGCCCTGTGGAAAGCAGGAACATTTTGTCAGGCTTGCTTGAATGCTCGTGATTGAGAGGTCCAAAACCTGAAACCTGTTCACTGAAGAGCTGGGCCAGAGCTAAATCCCCCCCAAAATCCACGTGAGCCTTTCCATTGATTTCAGGGAGATTGGACCAAGGCCAGGGCCGACAGGACAAAGGCAGCAGCTTTAAAAATGCTGCACAAAAATATCTTGCCCTTTGTTCCAACAACCACTGCTGAGACTTTAAAGCCATGTCCTGGTCCCTGCCTGGGTGCTGAGGCTGTCCCGGATTTGATAATGGTCATAATTTGGATTTTCCACCGTGAAATACACCCAGGCAATTTATGTTAATAACTCATAGTAAAAATCATCCCATGGAAACATCCTGCAGTCACTGAAAGAAAGCTTTGCTCCTTTCCAAGTAATACACTTGATAATGTTTCACTTGCAAAAAAAACCCCAAAAACTAATAACTTTTTTAATAACAATCTGAAGGAACTTTCAGCTGAGGGCTCTCTGGGAGAAGACTCAGACTCCAAGAATAGGGGTCTTGGGTTAGAAAAATTATTACCAGAGTTGAACATTATAAAACTGACATAGTTTCCAGAAAAGGTTGTAAACAAATTTATTAGGACCTTTTCTTCCGAGAAATACATTAAAAACAATCAAAGTAAAAAAAAAATAGTTGGCCACTGAGAAATGTGTCTAGACAAAGCTTCCATTATATGATTTAACAATCCCTGGCAAATGCTGTTTAAAGATAAAATTGGATTCCCGTCCAGAATATTAATACTTTTATTGCAGAAATATGTGTATTTTAGAGATAAAAGTACATTTTCATAGACAGATAGATGATGAACATTGAAAATTGCCTGGAACACAGTTTGTTTTATCAGTGTTTCTCTCTCTGTCAAACAAGTAAATCAATGTTTTTCAGGTGGAGGCTTCTGATGAGGAGGAAGATTTTCTCATTTTCAGACAAGGGATTCTGTATTTCCATTTCAACCACTGTCAACACACATTGGTGAGTAGTTCCTGTGGCTGACACAAACAACTTTTGATTACAGAATCAGGAACAGCACTCACAACTTTCCATTTCCAAACAACTCCACATAAATAGTTTGTAAGCTGAAGTTTGGGCAGAGCCAGAGCAAGCTCAGGAATACAGATATCAGCTTTATTGTGTTTGACTCATCTCAGTGCAGGAGCCTGCTGCAAATAAAAATGTGACATTTTTCCAACATGACAGGAGAGAATTTTGAGATGTTTTCCTAAGCCAGACAAAAGGAAGGCACTGAGCATTAGATCAGCTCCTGTCTTTTTGCCAAGGCGCTGTTTCACTGGCAGCCAACCCCAAACAGCTCCGTGCTCCACGTGGAGAGCTGAGCCTCGTGCAGAGCACAGCAAATACTGTCTGCACTTTCCAGGAATCCTGGATCTTGAAGCTCATCCAGTCCCATCTGCTACCATGGGCAGGGACACCTTCTGTTGGAGCCCTGGCTGCTGAGAATGTCAGACTTTCTGTGCTGCCAGGCACCGACCCCCAAGAGAACACTGCGCTGACCTGAGGCTGTGGGGACGCTTCCAAAATGGAATGATGGAACTGGGATTGTGGGTGTGGAGTTTGGATAGGAGTGTGTGATATCACAGGGTGGGAAACTTAGGGTTTAAGGGTTTAGAATACAGTAATATAGATAGATATAGATATAGATAAAGCAAGATGGAGGTTTTAGGGCATTGGCTGGTTCTCCTTCTCCTTCTCCTTCTCCTTCTCCTTCTCCTTCTCCTTCTCCTTCTCCTTCTCCTTCTCCTTCTCCTTCTCCTTCTCCTTCTCTTTCTTCTCCATAGGTTTGGGGGGTATTTTGTAACTGGATAACAAAGTCCACATTGCGAGCATGGGTGATTGGTTAGGTTAAAAGTAAAAATAATTTAGGTGTCATTTCTTAATTGGACAGTTTGTCCTTAAAAGGCCTTGATGAGAGAGAGACAGGGCTCCATTTTTAGTGTGTCAGAGTGAAATGCTGTAAACTCAGGGTTTGTGGGACTGTAACATGGATAATAATTAATAAACACCTGAGTCCCAACAAGAAATACCATCTCACACATTTAATCCTGACCTTGTCAGGAAAAAAAAAAAAACCAAATCCACTGTCTCAGGCTGCTCCAAGCCCCAATGTCCAGCCTGGTCTTGGCCACTGCCAGGGATCCAGGGGCAGCCACAGCTTCTCTGGACACCCTGTGCCAGGGCCTCCCATTGTCACAGAGAAGGATTTACAGAAGATCACAAGGGGCTGAGCTCCTGGTTTGCTCTTTGTCCCCAGGGGAAGATGACACCTCATTTTGGAGAAGCCAGTTTGAGCTGCTTCAGTCATTTGTGAGCTACAAGGTTAAACAGAATTATTTGGGATTTTCCAGAAGGAGCTGGACCTACCATGACAGCCCAGCTGGAAGGTGTGGAGTTGCTACCCCATCATCTCCCCTGAGAGTGGCTGAACTGAAGTCTCCATCAAAGGGGAAAGGAGAGCAAAGGTTTTGTCCTAAGGCACAGTGATAAAGTCTTTTAAAGACTCTTTAGGAAACCAATCCTGCTGGTAGGAAAGCCTACCAGAGTTTGCAGTGAGAAATCCATTTAGAAAGCCAGTTTTGGAGAGCAGCCAGGGCAGCTGGTACCACTTGCCCCCAGACCCTGCCAGTGCTGCACAATTCCCAAGCAGAGTTTGCTGTGGATCAATCCCTTGCCAACAGCCATGTCAGCTTCCAGCACTACACACAGGCCCCTGGGCATCCTCCCATCCCTTCCTTACTTGGTCTTCCAAGGGCTCAGATGGATAAAATTTGGGTAGAGAGTTGATGGGATGTTTTTTTATTCCATTCAGAAATTAACATTTTATATGCGGAAGCCATTTCTGTGAATCCTGCCCAGTTCTTTGTTCCCACAATCTCATTTTCCTCGTTGCTTCAAACACTCCATATTCCAGCAAACCAGTTTTTCAAACCTCCTAACAGGTGCTAGTACATCATGTTCCCTCCCTCTGTCATTTCTCATTGTCATCTCGTATCGTTCATCAAAGGATGAGAGGGAACATTGTCTGCAGGCCCAGGAAATCATCCAATCTGACCCTGCCCCAGCTAACGTGTCACTTTTGGCCTCAGGAAAATCCCATCATCAGCAGGTGACAGAAGTGGCCTGGCATGCTGAGCTTCTCAATTTCTGAATGCCTGTCATGCTTTAAAAAGTGTGGCCTTAGCTCAGCTGCCTCCCCCTTGCAAACGGAGATGCTGAAACCTCCCTGGATCACAAGAGAGAGTTAATATTTGTTCAGTGCTTTCAAAATGTTAAGTGCAACATGAGTGCTGGGCCTTATTACCAGGAATAATGGATGTTTGCAACTCCAGCCTGCACTCTTCTGTGTCATCATTATTTGGCTTCTAATAAGTATCAGCTTTACCAGAATACAGTCCAGAAAACATCTTTGGAAAATGCTCTTTATTTTCACTGTGAGCTTGAACACAGGTTTAAGATCTGTTGGAGTTGATATAGTTAAACTTTACAGCCTCTCTGGGAATGATTCATCCCTGACTTGTTACATCCAGCTTTTTGCTTTGTCAGTTATATTTGAATTTGTCTGAGAGTTTTGTAAATTGAGTTCATAATCTCATTTTGAGTGTAGATATCAAATATATGAAAAATGTACCAGTAAACACCAACAGAAAAACCCCAACACCACAGAAACCCTTGTACTGCTGGTCATTCTCAGGTGTTGCAAAGAGAAGCAGGTTGCCACAACAGTGAACTCTGACTTGTATTTTAAATTAATTTGTACACCCCTTTCCCTGAACTGCTTTGGGCTTGACTGTAAAATTAGCAAAGATATTCCTGACTCTGTTGCTATTTACGAGAATTAAAGCCCAGTTTGTGCAAGGAACTGCTGAAAAAATTAACTTTTGTGTGCTTTTGGAGTTAACAACAAACACTCATGTGAGTGAGGGTAACTTCCTCCTGTTACTAAGTACTTTAGCTGGGAATAAAAAAGTTTATTTACATTTGGTGAAATTTCTGGCTGCAGAGAGTTGGAGAAACCTGCAGTTGCCAAGAGGATTTCAGCTGCCTCAGTCCTGCAGGAATGAACATCCCTGAAAGGGTGAGGGTTAAAATAACCCTGTAGGGAAAGAGCTCATGAGCCAGTGCCCAGGACATCACATAAAATGTCCTGATGGTGATGCCCGAGATGGTTTTGACAAAAGATCTGCTCTTTATGTAAATAGTGTTTATTCAGAGCACACAGTGATAGCACTGGCCCACCATAAATCTCCCTGAAGAATGCAAAACCTCACACTCTGGCATGGTCAGAAATCAGATTTCCCCCTTTTGCAGACATGAAGCTGCTTCCATTTACTGTGGCATTGTAAAGCACTTTTTATTACAGAGCACAGGATGAAATACCAGGGTATAAATGAAGCTGTGTCCAGAATAACCCCATCCTTCCAAAACCACATCACTTTAGTAACCCCTGTGCATTTGTAAAGAGTACCTGGGAGATGGTCCCACATTTGCATCTAAACATTCAACCCCTCTGAAGATTCCTTGTCTTCTATTACTTAAAGCACCACAATGTGAAGGAACAAAATTTAGGAAATAATCCCTTTCATTATGTACAGCCAAGCTCCATTTTTTAGGCTAAAACATAAACAGCTTAATAAAATAATATTACTTAATAAATTAGTATCTTCAGCTCCTTTCTGGACTTCTCTCTGAAAGACATAATTAATCACCCTCTAAATCCCTAATAGCCCCATAATCTCTGAATATAAAAATTCAAATGCTGGGAGGCAGAAACTGCTGATGGAGGCAGCAGGATGGAAGGAGAGATGCTCTCTTCAACCCTTCCCAAGGACCCTAAAGCAGTGCAATGACTGCAGTGTACATCCCAAGAGCCAAATAAATTCAAATGTTGCCCTTGAACCCTTCTGCTGGCAAACGCAGCCCTGCATGCAGCACATTGGGCATCCCAAATGTCATCCTGCTGAAAAAGCTGAAGACACACCTAGAGATAATCAAAAATGCTTCTATGAAAGTGAGAGGAAGAAGAAAGATTACTGAGAAAAAAATACAGAACTTCCCCCCAGCTTTGTCAAACTTTGTCCAGGTTTGTAAATGCCACACCTTGGCTAACAGAAGGCAGCAGGGATGTCAAAGGAAATGCAGCTTTGGCTTCTTAATTCTCCCTGAAATTCACTTTCACCTGCAAGAGACCCCAAGCTAATCAGACATTTAACAGCTCTCTGCAAAGCCAAGGCTGAAGTCATTTTTGTAACACAAACTCATAAATTTAATTTTATTTCCGTTCTGATTCATTGCAATACATTGTAAACCAGAGCATTTATTAAAAGCCTCTTCCCACCAGGTGTAAAAACCTCTTATTTTGTGTACACCCAAACATGGAACATGCAGCCAGTCACAGACAGAGAGGTCATTGGCCCCTCATGGAAATGACAGCAAAAATAGATGATCAGCACCTGGAGTGGAAGCCACAACATTTCCAACAGAATATCTTTAGTGCAAACAGAAAAGCCAAAAAAGGATTACATTATTTTTTGTATAAGTCCACCCATCTCCTCCTGGGAGGAATATTTCCAAGAAGAACTTGCACTGTGGGTGTACAACAACTACTTATGTGTTTTGTCTGAAAACGCTGAATTTACCTACAAGGCCTCTCAATGCAAAGAAATGACTACAAAAACCTGTGATATTTAACTGAGATGGAACAAACATTCCCCTGGTGTAGTCATCTGCAACAACCATGAAACAAATCTTGATCATATCTGTACATTGATGGAATATCTCTGCTTTTATTGCAAATCTGTCTCAAGCAGGGCAGCAGCTCTGTTTCCATTCATCCTTTAGAAAAGATGCTGTGACAAGAATTTCAAACACCATTCATGGCCAAATGCTGCATTTGGATTTCTTGGAACTAAGGAATGAAAAGGAATGTTCCTTTGCTCCAAGAGAAGTGTCTCCAATTCTGTGTGATGCATTAAAAAAATCAGATGAGAACCCCAAGAGCTGACATAAGGATGTGATAAAACTTTCAGGTTTTATGGAAAGAAGCATTTTTCAGTTTCCTCTTAATAAATGAAAAACCCACATGCACAGTGCAAAGAAATATATTATGTCTAAGCATGTAAAATATGTCAGCTTGAACATTTTACAGTTTAATGAAAAATACTTTTTTCAGGACAGTTTATATTACGTTTGCTGGAGAAAAAATAAAAATCTTTTATTTTCTCCATATCACAGTCCAAAAATTACCATTTTTTCCTAGCTGTAAAACCCCAGCATTGGGATATTTATGCATTGTGAATTAGAAGCATTTTTTACTGGCTATCAAAATTTTAATAGCATTAGCTCTACTTGTAACACATTTTCATTAAAATGAGAATGTGGAAAGCAGTAAAGTGAATATAGACCCTCATCAGTAGCAGTGAGGCTTTACGGTGGTCACAGGATCAGCTGGGTTATATTTGTTACAGACCATGAGCAGACAACAGGACAAACCTCTTTTTCACTGACATCAACATAAATTGTGCTATTGAATGGATTTAATATGTAGAAGTTGTAAGTAATTCTTTAACTTTCATTTTATTGAACCTGCTGCTTCCTGCCTTAGGCTTGTACTTGATCTTTGGTGTCCATATAATTCCCATTTAGTGCAGATGTAGAGGTAAGCTGGGACTAAGGAGTGCCAAATTTTGGGGGAATTTAATTTAACTCTTGGTTAACACCTGAAGAAAGCTTGGCAGCAGCACATTTCTCATGAAGGGAAACACGAGTGCTCCCTTGGCCTCCCTCAGAACAGAAACAAACACGTTTCAGCTTTGAACCCTGAGGCCCAGAAAGGACAGACTGCAGCAATAACTCATTTATTAACTAACTACAGGTTTAAATTAACATCAGCATCCTGCTTTGCATCCCCTCTCACACCCCGGACCTGCAAAGCCACCACAGAAGTGATTCCTGGTTATCAGTGATGTAAATGAAAAGTCAATCAGCTTCCAGATTTACAGATTGTTCCAGCAATAGCCTCAAAAATCCCTAAAGCACCTGAGGCCTGAGCAGCTCTGGCAGTTTTGCTGCATGGGTTTAGGAGCACCACAAAAATAACTCACCAGCTGTATAAAAGGGCGTAATATTCATAGCTGGAAATAAATATTATTGCTTTTCACTTTCCCTGCTGTGGAAAAGCAAAGGTGACTACAGGCACAGAGGGAACACATCCAGTATTTCACTCAATTCACTTTGATTTCCCTTATGGAAATAAAGGTGTGAAATCAAAGAGCTCCCTTGTAAGTTGTCTTTGGGAAGGCTCTAAATCATTGATCCATTAGTGCAGGATAATGAGGACAAGCCATGGCTCTGAAAACCCTTTTGATGTCCTCACTCCTGGGCAGAAGGAACAGAGGTGCAGCAGCTGGCTCACCACAGCCCCCTGGGGTTCTGCAGGACAGCTACAATAAAACCAGGGTGAGTTTGAACATGTTGGTGATGTCCTGGGAAACCAATCCCAAGGGGGACGAAAAGGACATGGAAAGAGGAGCAGACTCATTCAGGGGTCTGAGTACTGCATCTCAAAACCTGACAGCAAAAGTGCTGTTGCAGAAGCTGGTCCTTTGCCATCCACACAACACAAGAAAATAAGGAAGAAAAGATTCAACCCTGGATCTATCTTAATCCTTAAATTTGTGCTAAAGGGCTTCCCCTTTGGCAGAGGACTAATCCTACCCAATGACAGCCAGTCAGTCATTTCACTTCTCTTTATTCCTTTCAAGTGTTAGCCCTCTGCTGTTTCTTGACTTTTACACACTTTATTTTCTGTTTCCTAAGGGCTTTAAAATTTTGGTTTTTTTTTTTTTCCTTTTCTTTTGTTTTGTTTAAAGCAGAGTCCTGGATGTCTCCAAAACTACAGGGATTGGGAACAGGAAGTTCACTTCCCTTGCTCTTTCTTTTGTAATCATTTATTCCAGACTTAATTACCCAAGAGATGCTAGACTTGGACAAGATTTTGGACTTGGGTCTAGAAACCAGAAGGTTTATAATCTTTAAGCCCTGTTAAACCTGGCCTTGGACACTTCCAGGGGTCCAGGGACAGCTTCTCTGGGTACCAGGGCCTGACAGCTAAAAATTCCTTCCCAGTCTCCCATCCAGCCCTGCCCTCTGGCACTGGGAGCCATTCCCTGTGTCCTGTCCCTCCATCCCCTGTCCCCAGTCCCTCTCCAGCTCTCCTGGAGCCCCCTTCAGGCCCTGGCAGGGGCTCTGAGCTCTCCCTGGAGCTGCTCCTCTCCAGGTGAGCACCCCCAGGTGTCCCAGCCTGGCTCCAGAGGGGCTCCAGCCCTTGAGGTGTATCCATGGCCTGCTCTGGACTTGCTCCAGCATCTCCACATCCTTTGGATGCTGGATCCCAGGACTGGAGGCAGTTTGGCAGGTGGGGCCTCACCTGAGCGAGGCAGAAGGACAGAATTCCCCTTTTCCACACTGCCCATGGTGTGGGATCAGTCCAGGACTCGATGTTTTTCCCCAACATAGCCAGGGTATGTCCAGCTCTGCCCACCAGCCCCCCAAGCCCTTCTCCCAGAGCTGCTCCATCGCTTCCACACCGGGGCTTTTCCCGACCCAGCTGCAACATCCCCTCAGCCTTGTTTAACCCCACAATGTTCTCATGGCCCTGCCCCTGCTCATCCAGCTCCTGCACGGCAACCTCCAAACGCGCATCCTGCTCCAGCTACCAAACATTGGCAAAACCCCTGTTTTAAAGGCACACGGCCGGGCAGCACGCAGCCAGAAACTCAGGGCAGAGCACGACCGGGTGCACCTGGGACACAACCGGGAATTGGTGGGCAGGTACCCGGGACATAACCGGGTACACCTGGGATATAACCGGGGATAGGCGGGCAGGTACCCGGGACATAACCGGGTACACCTGGGACATAACCGGGAATAGGCGGGCAGGTACCCGGGACATAACCGGGGATAGGTGGGGAGGTACCCGGGACATAACCGGGTACATCTGGAACATAACCGGGCACACCTGGAACACAACCGGGAATAGGCGGGGAGGTACCCGGGACATAACCGGGTACATCTGGAACATAACCGGGCACACCTGGGACACAACCGGGAATAGGCGGGGAGGCACCGGGACATAACCGGGTACACCTGGGATATAACCAGGCACACCTGGGACACAACCGGTGTGAAAAACGCCAATCACTTGTTTTAAAGTTTTAAAAGTTTAATAGTAATAAAATGGTTATAAAAATAGTAATATAGTTAGGGTAATAATAATTTGGACAATTTGAATTAGGACAATATGAGACAATAGAAACAAAAGTTTCGGATGTCCGGGTGCCTTTTCTGGGCAGCACGAGCCTGAAAAAGACACCCGTTAAAAAAGGATTAACCCTTAAAAACAACAGTCTGTTGCATATTCATACACCTCATACATGATGCATAAATTCCATTCAAACACAGGATTCTGTCTGGTCATCGTCAACTTTCTAACACAACACATATAATATTCATTTTGATATTTGCGAAAAGCCACTCATAAAATACGCGTTTTCCACAACCGGGAATAGGCGGGGAGGTACCCGGGACATAACCGGGTGCAACTGGAACAGAACCGGGGGGAGCTGGAGAGTCACCTGGAACACAGCCGGGTGCACCTGAGACACAGCCGAGAATAGGCGGGGAGGCACCTGGGACACAACAGGGAATAGGCAGGGAGGTACCCGTGACATAACTGGGTGCACCTGAGACACAACCGGGAATTGGCGGGGAGTCACCTGGGACTTAACCGGGTGCACCTGGGAGAAAGCCGGGAATAGGCGGGGAGGCACCTGGAACATAATCGGGAATAGGTGGGGAGGTACCCGGGACATAACCGGGTGCACCTGGGATTTAACCGGGTGCACCTGGGATTTAACCGGGTGCACCTGGAATTTAACCGGGTACACCTGGAACTTAACCGGGTACACCTGGAGCACAACCGGGGAGAGGCAGGGAGCCACCTGGGACTTAAGTGGGTACACCTGGGACTTAAGCGGGTACACCTGGAACTTAACCGGGTACACCTGGAGCACAACCGGGGAGAGGCAGGGAGCCACCTGGGACTTAAGTGGGTACACCTGGGACTTAAGCGGGTGCACCTGGAACTTGGGACTTAAGGCAGGGAGTCACCTAGAACATAACTGGGTGCACCTGGGACTTAAGCGGGTGCACCTGGGACACAACCGGGTACACCTGGAACACAACCGGGAACAGGCGGAGAGGCACCACGAGTAAAACCGGCGGCAGGAGGACGCTCCCTTTGTGTGGAGCCGCTGGGCCGCTGCCGGCCCGGCGCGGAGGGGACGCTGAGGGGCGGCGGGCCGGGCCGGGCTGGCTCCGCCCGCACCACATGACTCTCCGTCGGGAGAAACTTTTCCCGTCCCGCGGTCGGAAAATGGCGGCGTAGGGAGCGGGGCTCTGGCATCCCGGCGGCTCCCGGCGCCATGACCCGCTGGGTGCCCACCAAAAGGGAGGAGAAGTACGGCGTAGGTGAGGACGCGCCCGCCCCGCTCCCGCCTGTTGCGCTCAGGGGCACCCCCCGGCCGCGGCCTCCCCGTCCCTGCCCGGCTCCCCGCTCCGCTCCGGCCGGGATGGAGCGCGGTGTTCCCCCCGAGTCCCCTCCGGTTCCTGCCTCCCCCGCCCGGCTCCTCCCGGCTCCCGGGAAGTTGAGGAGCTCTCTGGGAGCGCTGGGAGAAGTTGCCTTTCTCCCTCCGCTCCGCTGCGGTCCCGTCGCTCCCCGAGCGCTGCGCGGAGCGGAGAAGCTCCGAGTTGTGTTCAGGTCGGGCTCTTTCTGCCCGCGCTCCCAGGCTGGCTGCTTTGGGAGCCCAGCCCGTGGCCCGAGTGCTGTCCCTCGGGGTTCTGCCGGAGTGTGATGCTCATACAGATCAGGGCTTTCTGGGATCCATTTCCTACCGCGCTCCTTCCGTCCCTCTCGAACAGAGGGGGATTGTTCCAGCTGGTGGCTCGCACATCCCCGCTGGGACTAAACCGACCAAACCCCACTGAGGTTTGGGCCGGGAGGGCCCAGAGTAAGTTTAAAAAAATAAAACCTTTTGCAGCAAAAGGTTTTATTTTGGGGGTGCGGCGCAGTATAAACTTTATTGGTGTGAATGAGCGTTTGTCTGGAGGAAGGAAATAATAAATCTGACTATTCAAATTGGAAACGTGAAGTTCAATGCTCACCACAGTCCTTGGGCTGGATTAATTGTGAGGAACAACTTTTCATAGAAACGCACAGCTAAATCTCATAAACAAAGCCAGCAGGAAGAAGGGAGTTTCTGGGGCTGAATAAAGCCTGAGTGAATTGTAGGAATTAATTTTAAATTCTGTGTGCATGCCCCTAGAAAACTATAGCTTGGCTTTTAAAAACTATTAGAAAATCTCAGTTCCAGGGTGTGGGACCTGTGGGTAATTCCAGCACTGAGGATGCAAGGACAAGCACGGGGAAGCAGAAGTGCCACTGATGTCAGTCCCTCGTTAAGTTTCCAAATTATCTGCCTGGTGGTGTGGGCCGGGTATTTTGGGATGACTGAATTGTCACGTAGTACGAGCTGATGTTACAGGCCAGTGACACTCGAAAGCAAGTTCCTCTTTTGCAGGAACTCCGGGTCTGGGCTGTGGTGGGGGTGACTGCCCGGCCGCTTTCCAGGAATGTCTCGAAATTGAACTGAAATCGATTTGAAAGTGACGTGAGAGAAAAAAGTGTGAAGTTGATGTGATTGTTTCATAACATAGTTGAAGCGTACTTGCATCTCCAGTGTGGGGGATTGCACGTGTGGTAAGAAAACAGGATTTAAATGTAATTTAAGAATAAAAACTCCCTCCCAGGTTGAAAAAGCCCAAGGGGCTGTGCTTAGTTGGTATTTTCTGTGTCCACTGCTCTGCAGAGGAGTTTGTAATGGTTTTATGATAATTTATGTTTCTCTTATAGTTTTTCTTTTTCCTGCTAGGAGGCTGAGATCCTTGCCAAACTGGGGGATTTCTCTGCTGCATGGCAGGGATGTGAGGGCTGAAAGTGGATGAAGTGTTGCAAGGAGATAAATCAGATTTAGAGCCAATTGAACATTGGGTTCACTGACCTGTGCCATTCTGGTAGAGGCTGCTTTGGGAGGAGTAGCTTCTTTTTGGTGTCCTCCTAAAGAAAACAAATATTGTTTGGCTCTATGTGTTTTACGGACCTTTATGTTGTTAAGAAAGGGCTTTGTGAGTCTTCTGATGTTTTATTTTCTGCTGCTTGTGAGAGCTGGAGTTTGTGGAGAATTGATGCAACAGTTGTGTAGTCCCAAACAGAACTGGGGACAGCACTGTTAACCTGAAAATTCAGACTTGGGAATATTTTTCTTCTTATTTGCCATGACTAGGCCTGGGGCTGATGTTGACTCAATATTGTTTGCTAGGGAGAAGATCCCTAACAGGAATGCTAATGGGACTTAGTGAAATATAATGTACAACGCTTTGGGTGTCTCACCAATCCATGCAAATATCTCCAAAAGGAGGGGGCCAGACTCATTCTAGTGGCAGGGTGAGGAGCAGTGGCCATGGACTAAGCCAGGAGAGGTTCCACCTCACCGTGAGGAAGGACTTCTTTCCATGAAGGGTGGCAGAGCTCTGGAACTGCTGCCCAGGGAGGGTGTGGAGACATCCAACCCACCTGGGTGTGTTCCTGTGTCACCTGCTCCCGGTGACAGCTGAGATGGACTTGGATCATCTCCAGAGGTGCCTTCCAACCCCAAATATTCTGGGATTCTCTGTGCAGGCTTCCCCAAGCAGAAATGTCAGGGAAGTGTGCTGTTATGGTTGTGTTTATGTCGCAGCGGTGGGAGCTCAGAAACCTACATGTGTCTGTATATAGAGTTGTGTAAACATATAAAATACACACATCTGCTTATATAACACGTTTATATCCCTTCTCCCCCTCCTGTGGTGTATCCCTGTTCAGAGTTTTCTTAACATCCCAAGACCCGAAGCTGTGCTGGCTGTGATGCAGCTGGAACAATGATGCCTGCAAGCCCACAGTGACAGCTGGTAGGACCCAGGTGTGTTGAGGAGCTCTCTCCCGTGGCACAGCGGGATTTGGGGATTTTGGGGATATGCTCCTGGGTGCCCTGCTTGCCTGCACAGTGGATTTGCTGCCCTGAGCCTGTGTGCAGAGGCATTATTATCTCAGCAGGCAGTTGAGAGAGTGACTCAGCTCCGCTTCCTGAGAGCGTTCAGGGCTCGGCTGCAGGAGGAATGGGTGTGGATCTAATGGGATCATACGGATATTAGGGGAGCGTGTGGGGAGCCAGGCGGAACAGGGACAGGATCAGCTTCCTTGGAGGAGCTTTTCCCAGCTCCCAGTGCTGCAGATCCTTGTCCTTCATCTCAATCCTGCCTTTCATCCCTCGCCCTGAGCCGGTGTGGAGGAGTGTGGCTGTGTGGAGGGGACCACGTGGCTGTGTGGCTTCCTTCACATCAGAGAGGACATCAGAGGCTTCCAGAGAGTCCTGCGAGCTGTTTGTGCCCCCTCAGTGTCACACAGTGGCCGTGGAGTGTGGCTGCTTAGCCTCCCATTCCCTGCTTTTAGTGTGATGTGAGATTGGTAATTTTGGAGGTTTTCCTTCTGCTGGGGAAAAGGGATGTAAGGGGAGGTCTGGGATCCTGACCAGCACCTCTGAGACAATGCACAGTGGCTGTGGTAGCTTCCAAATGCTGAATTCTGCTCTTCTTTGCCCCTTTTCCTTTGAGCTGAGAACTGCACTAAGAGGTAGAACTGGTGCTACTGTGGTTAAAAAATATGATATATAAAATGCCTTTGTGTTCAAAGGTTTGTGTTCATATGGAGTAATCAGACCACTACTGTGGTAGTTAAATCCTTTTTTTAAAATTGAACAAATGGTGAAGCAGAATATTAGTGCCCATGTTGGATAGTCAGATGTAAAAGGAGAGCTTCCAGTTACTGAGCTTGAGTCCCCATCCCCAAAGGTGTCCAAGGAAGGGCTGGATGTGGCACCCAGTGCTCTGGGCTGGTGACAGAGTGGGGATTGGACTTGGACTTGTTGGTCTTGGAGGTCTTTTCCAAGTTCAGTGAGTTCCAGTATTTTTGTTTGTTCCTGGTGAGTTTTTGTTGCGTGTCATGACTTGGCAAATAA
This sequence comes from Emberiza elegans, assembly GCA_024865655.1. Classification (NCBI taxonomy): domain Eukaryota; kingdom Metazoa; phylum Chordata; class Aves; order Passeriformes; family Fringillidae; genus Emberiza; species Emberiza elegans. Next base: position 2,701,792 of record JALJVW010000241.1, on the reverse strand, counting down.
TAACAAGCCTAATTTTAGATGGGGGCATTGGCCGCACTTCATGGTCAGGGTGTTTCAGTGCCTCTCTGAGCTTGGGATAGCTTTTCCAAAGGGGTTTATGGAAATACCTTCACAGCAGGTACCCAGAAATACATACATTTTATTATTAGGGGAGGGCTTTAAGGAGTTGATGGATTAAGAGGTGATACAATGATCATGATTTAAAATTTTTGCAGCTGAGTTTTGCTCTTGTAATGTCTCTTTGAGCAGGGGAATAAGAATTTGTCAAGAGGAAAGCTGGTGAAAGCACAGGAAATCCTACACCAGAGCACTGCTGCTTCTCCCCTGCTGCTTCAGGGAGGACTGTGGTGCTTTAGGGCAGATTTAAGGCTTTTGTGGGACCCTGGAGTCCCAGTCCAGGCTGTGGGAGCTGTGGTGGCACACGGAGACTCTTGTTCAAGGTGATGATCTTGTGCACATTTGTGCCTTGGAGCAGGGAAGGAAACATTTGAAGGAAATTGAAAAAGATGGATCTTAGGAATGCATCTTGGTGATTTCAGTGCTGCTGTGCTGTGAGGTTTGGAGCTGCCTGGCAGGACAGGACAGGCGACTGCTGTTAGTGACAGCAGGGCTGTGCTGTGACACATCCCAAACCTGTGGAGCAGAAGTGGAAGTGTGACATGTCCGTGGAAGATTGGCTGCTGCATTGATCAGAGGATTGGAGTGAGCACGTGCAGGTTCAGTTTCCTAGAGCCACCACATCCCATGGACACCCAGATCAGGGTGTTATTTGTTATATCCTCTGCACACCCAGATCAGGGTGTTATTTGTTATATCCCATGGACACCCAGATCAGGGTGTTATTTGTTATATCCCATGGACACCCAGATCAGGGTGTTATTTGTTATATCCCATGGACACCCAGATGAGGTTTTTTTATCTATTACATCGCACGGACACCCAGATTAGGGTTTTTTATCAGTTCCATCCCATGGACACCCAGATCAGGATTTTTTATTTGTTCCATCCCTCTGCTGGGTGGAAATGCTGAGAGAATTGGGATGGTTCAGCCTGGAGAAGCGAACTTTGGGGTGACCTCATAGTGGACTTAGAGTACCTGAAGGAACTAAAAGATGGAGAGAGACTCTCTGCAAGGGGTGGAGTGACAGGGCAATGGGAGGTGGCTTTAAAATGACAGAGAATGGGTTTAGATGGGAATATTGGGAAGGAATTGTTCCCTGTGAGGATGGGGATTGAATTCCCAGAGAAGCTGTGGCTGCCCCTGGATCCCTGCAGGTGTCCATTGGGGCTTGGAGCAGCCTGGGACAGTGGAAGGTGTCCCTGCCATGGCAGGGGTGGCACTGGATGCTGTTTATCATCCCTTCAGCCCAAACCATCCCATGGTTCTGTTTTCCAGGACCCTTTCGATTCCCTGCTTGCGGAGGGTTGCATTTCTGTGCTGCCCCATCCTGGCAGCTCCTGAAGCGGAGGGCAGGGGCTGGAAGATGCACCACACCTCTTCCTGCAGGAGTGACCCGAGCTGGGCTGCAGGCTTGTGCTCAGCTCCTCCCCGTTTGCTCAGCAGCCGCTATTGTTCTCTGTCAATAAACACTTGTTGCGAACAGCAGATTGCAGGGGGATAACCTTACCAGATAAGTGGAAGGGAGTGTGGACTCCTGTTTGTTTTCATCCAGGTCAGCAACAGCATTACAAGCTGGGATTGTTCTGAGAAATGATTCCTGATGGGATTTCCCAGGAATTATTTTTTCTCATAGGGCACAAACTGACTTCAGTAGGTAGCCAGCTGCTTATGACCACAATACAGAGCTTTTATTTAGCTTTGCAAAGGAAGTTTTCAGTTGGCTTAGGGAGACTTCAGCTGCTGATTTTACTTTTTATTCTAGAAGATAAAAGAGGAGGTAGAAAAGTGACTTTTACACTTTACATGGTATGCAGGTATGGCAGTGACAGTAGCCAGGGGACTGATTGAAGGTGTTTGATTTGGTGTTTCCATCCCTGGGAAGTGCCCAAGGCCAGGTTGGATGGGGTTGGAGCACCTGGGACAGTGGAAGGTGTCCCTGCCATGGCAGAGGGTGCAATGGGATGAGCTTTAGGATCCCTTCAACCCAAACCCATTGTGGGATTCTCTGACTTCAAGTAGCACCTTGGTAGGTTTTGTAATTATCCCTTGATCTGTTCTGTTGGAAGTGCCTGACTTAGGTGCACTCAAACAATGCTGATTTTGGGCTCTTTGCCACACTTGGCATAGGTGTCTCTGTGTTACAAAGGCATTTTCCTTTCTGCAAAGGCAAAACTTTCAGAGAAGGGAAAAAAAAAAGTGGAGTCAACTTAAAGTTAAACCTTCTCCAGGAAGCCCCTCTGTCAGCTTGCAGCTACAGGAGTAAGGGTTGGAACAATTTTTCCTTTAAATTTTGGAGTTCCTGGAGTTTGTCCCATGCTGGCTGTGGAGCACATGGAGGATCCTTTGCTTTGTCTAATCCTTCAGTGTGGTCCTGCAGAGCTGAAATCCAATACCTTTTGTTAAAACACCTGGGGATGTGTCCAGCTGCAGATAAACAGCTGGGGCTGACTCCTGGCAATGAATGGAAGCTCCAACAACTGCCTCTAATCCAGTTTTCAGGTGTTTATTCCACCCAAGGTGTCAGTTTTGCCTCTCCCCTTTGACTTCCTGCAAGCTCAAAACTTCCTCAAAATACTCAGTGGAGCTGTTCCTACTTATGGGTATTCTTTGGCAGGGTGGTGGACCACTGACAAGTCAGATTTTTTCTTTTTTATTAAACTTAAAAGCATTTTTAGTTCTGTTTTCTAGCCTGTGGTGGCCCCCAGGGCTGTTCTGACAATAGTAATTTTCTGAGTAAGGCTTTAATGAATTCCTTGATGAGTTATTGGAATACTTTCCTCATTTAGCTTGTAGGGGGGAGCAATTGAAATCATGCCCTGTCTGAACCAAAAAAATGTTCAATAAGAGAATTCTTGTAATTCTGAAACTTTCTCTCCCTTTTCAGACTGTAGTTGTGCAAACATTTATATATTTATAGAATTATCTGCCCATGTTTATGTAATTTGTGCATTAAATCTGATCTCTGATGTAAAGATTTGTAACGCAAGAAGCTGCAGTTGCTGCATTTCAGTTTCATCAGCAGAAAGATGAAATATCTGGAAATATTTTTCTGCTCCATATAGCTTTGTGACTAAACTGAAATAGTTGCATTGAGAACTATTATGTGTAATCATGTACCCTCTATGTAACAAAACAAACAGATGGGTGAAGAGCTGAAGCAACCACTGGCTGCCATACATGAATTTAAGGTTTTTTGTATGTTTTTTTAAATCACTGCTGCTTTATTTCGAGTGCTGCTTATATTATTTCAGCACAGCCCTTTTTAGAACATGTTTGCAGAGGGTTTTGGTGGCTGCTTTTGCCTTGAGGGTGTTGGAGTAGCAAAATGTCTTTGTGTTCCCCAGTAGAAAATACCAACAAGTGAGTGGAACAGGATTTGCTGTGTAATTTCTGAATGGGAACGGCAGCAAAATTGTACATAATCAATGTTTGTGCTCGTAGGCACTTGGGTTTCTGAGGCACTCTGTCTGTACATCCCTGCTCTTGCAGTGGCTGTGCCACTGTTCTGGATGTGCTGCAGAAATTATTGAATATTGAGGTGGAAAACCTGCTGGAGCAGCTGCCTGGCGGAGCAGGTCTGGGGGTTTTGGGAAAATCTCCCTATCCCTGAGGAGCCCCACGTGGGGAGGGCAGCAGGAATGATCTCCCTTGAGGAGGAACCTCCTGGCCTGACCTGGGGGGTTCCTGGCTGGTTCTGGCAGAGCTGCCTGCAGCATTTGGAACATTTGGCAGTGCAGGGTGGGCATTGGGATGGGAGAGAGCACAGAACTAATGTTGATTATGCTGATTTTTTTTTCTTTTTGTTTAAGGTTGGGATTGAAAGTGTTTGAGACAGTATTTTGTGTTTGGATTTGGATGTTTATTATTTCTTATTTATATTACAGTTTTATAAGTTGTGGCTATTCTAATTTATTACTAATAAATTAGAAAATTGTTTTGTATCTATTTTTATAAAGTTTTTTAGGAATAACTAATTAAGAAATTACACTTTAATAATTTTTTTAAACTTAATAACCAATTACTTGTGTTCTATAATGTGGACTTCTTTGTTTAATTACAAAATACTATTTAAAGTTGTGAAGAAGTTACTGCTTTACACTTTATGGCAGTGACAGTAGTCTGGGGGCTGATTGAAGATGTTTGATTTGGTATTTCCATCCCTGGAGGCGTCCAGGGCCAGGCTGGATGGGCTTGGAGCACCCTGGGATAGTGGAAGGTGTCCCTGCCCATGGCAGAGGGTGCAATGGGATGAGCTTTAAAACTTTTATTTTAGTTTTATATATATTACTATGTTTTAAAACTTTAAATTCTAAGCTTTTTACTATGTGATAAACACACTACTATTTAAACTATGCACTTATAATTTTGTTGTTATTAATTAATTTTGGAAGCTTTTCTTACAGTTTTAATTCAAATGTAGTGTTTTCTTGGGGGGGTCTGTGTGTTTCAGCACAGAAAGTCTGAAATTTTCAGCATCCAGGATTCCAGCCCAGGTATCTGGAATACCTGAGAGCCTCTTGAGGCACACAGATGCCTTCTGCAAGTGCAGCCCGAGGTGTTTGTGTTTGCTCTGCCTTCCTCCTCCTGCTTATCCAAACAAAGCACGGAAGTGCCGGCGTCACTGGCTGGGGGCTGGATGGAACAAAACATCAAATAACATCTGTGGAGGGCCAGGGCCCAGTGTCCTGGGAGGACAGGAACACACGGGGCCACACTGTACCCGAAAACCTTCAGCTGGGCTCTGTTAGGGGGGCTTTCCCCAAGATTCACGCATGGAATAAAAAGGAAAAACCAGAATTTGGAACAGCGCCTGAGTGTCCCAGAAGGACAAGGAACAGATGAGGCCACACTGTACCCAAAAACCTTCAGTTGGGCTCTGTTAGGGGGGTTTCCCCAAGTTTCATGCATGGAATAAAAAAGAAAAATCTAAACTTGGAACATGGTCCAAGCATGTTGGGGGGACAAGGAACAGGGGAGTCCATGCTGTGCCCAAAAACCTTCAACTGGGTTGTGAGGGGGGTTTTCCCCATTTTCATACATGGAACAAAAAGGAAAACCAGGACTTAGAACAGGACCTGAGTGTTCCAGAAGGACACTCTGTACCCAAAAACCTTCAGCTGGGCTGTGTTAAGGGGGTTTTCCCCATTTTCATAAATGGAATAAAAAGGAAAAACCAGAACTTGGAACAGGGCCTGAGCCACGTTTCCATGTCCTGAGAGGACAAGGAACGGATGAGGCCACACTGTACCAAAAAACCTTCAACTGGGCTGTGTAGGGGGGATTTTTCCCATTTGCATACATGGAATAAAAAGGAAAAACCAGGACTCAGAACAGGGTCTGAGTGTCCCAGAGGGACAAGAAACAAATGAGTCCACACTGTACCCAAAAACCTTCAGCTGGGCTGTGTTAGGGTTTTCCCAAGTTTCCTACATGGAATAAAAAGGAAAAACCAGAATTAAGGGAGACCATGGCCAAGCCCGGTGCTGCCGGTGTCTCTGGGAGTGGGCAGAGGTACAGGGTGATGGGGAGCTCCATTCTTGCCTTCCCTGCCTCCCAGCTGCTGCTTTAGCCTTGAGCATCCCCCCCATGTGCCAGCTGGTCTGCAGGAGGAGATGCTGGCAGCAGGGAATGGTTCAGGGCAGGGAGTTGGGTGCTTTTATTGAGGAGTTGCTTCATGCAGCGTGTGTGGATCAGAAATGGAGTGGAAGCAACTGGTAATAGAAGAAAAGTGCTCCTGTAGCAGAGCCTGCCGCAGGAAATCTCTCAGTGCTGAGCCAGATGGAAGCTGTTGATGAGAATGGAGTTTGTGAGTCTTGAGGCAGATGGTGAAGGATTGGAAAGGACGCTTGCTCTCAGGAAAATCTGCTGTGCATGTGAGTGCAGTGAGCAAATCCTGCCCTGCCAGGGCTGGGATTATCGAGGGGCTGGCTTGGGATGCCCTGCCAATGCCGTCCTCTGAAGGAGGGCTTGCACTGTGCAGAGATACGGGGAAATGTGTCACTTGGGCCAGCAGAGTGGAGATAAGGGCCTGTGGGAATGTTTCTGTTGATAAATAGGAGGTTAATCTCTCAAAGTGGGAGTGTATGAGTGGAAACTAACATCAGCATGACAAGAAATCTTTAATTACTGTTTTGAGGATGTGTCCAGCAGCTGTTGTTTGATTGACTTTTTCCTGCTGCGTTGGGGTGCTCTGGGAGAATTGTTCTTTTGCATCAATCTGTGGCTCATTTTTAGCTTTAATATAGAAAATAATGCTTGCACTCAAGCCTTTAGTATGCTCTGCCTAACCCGAGGTAGTGGTGATGTTACCTGGTGTCCACCCTCTTTTTTTTTCCTTTATTTCTCTTATTTTGTCCTTTCAAATTCCCACCAATTTTCTGCAGGCATCACCTGTTGCCTTGTCATCCATCCCTGCAGGAATTCCTTCCTTCCTGCTCACCCTTTCACCCGTTATTACACTGCCTCAGTCTTGTTGTTATATTTTTCTTGCCATGACTGGTAGGTGTTGGTGTTTCCATCAATCCATTGTTTTCTTTACCAAGAATCTCAGGTGGAGAAGACTTGAGAGCCTATTTTATTGCCTTCTCTCTGAGCCTGGTGTGTCTTGTGGTTTTTTTGGGTTTTTTTTTCCTTCTGTGGATTGATCTCTGAAGTTTCCAGTGTGAAGGGTGATTCAAACTGGTTGTAAAAAAAATCTTTGTGGCAGTTTAATTTAAAAAAAATAATTGGAGGTGTTTTGGCTTGTTTCACATCAGAATTGATCTGCAGGTTTGTGTTTGGTGTGGCAGGATCGAGCTCTGTCCTTCCCTGTCAGCAGCACCTCTATAGCTGCTGACACTCTGTGTGTCACCTCTGTCACCTCCACTGGGCTGCTCTGCCCTTTTTTGGTGCTGCTCGCTGAGATTTGGGCATAAAGGAACCAAACTTCTCGTCCAGGCCATGGCAGGAGTGTGCACAGGGGCAGCTCAGAATTCCTGGAGCGCTGGGACTGCTCACAAACAGCTGGCATTGACTCCTTTGTAAAATGAATTTAGTGACATGTGACAAAGCAGTGGATAAAGATCCTTTTCCCAGAGATTTCAGTCATTGAGCTGTTTTGGTGAGGAAACAGCTGTCCTTGCTGACACTGAAGTGGCTGGAGATGAGAACAGATATTTTTTGTGGTGCAGAGATATTTCTTGGCCAGTAATTTCCACAGTGGGTGAGTCAAACAGGACAAAACACCAAGCCCAAACTTTTTTTTTTGATGCAGAGCCAGATATTCTTTTGGTATTTATTACACTACACTTTATTTGTATTTGTGTTCTTGAGCGTTTGACTGGAACTAAGACTCTAAAAGGATTTAAAAGCACATTGGATGTTTATCTGGTAATAGGGACATCTGCAGTTAGATGGGTTTGTTCTAATGCTGAGCATTGCTGCCCTGCAGAGCTCCAGGAGGTGCTCGTGGGTGAGGAAGGTTTTTAAGGCCTTGATCTGTCTCTAAAGTGCTGATTATGGGAATTGGGCTTTGGATTCTGTCTGGTGCCTCTCCTGCTCAATCCCAGTTTTGGGATGTTGATGGAGGGGGTACTTGTGTAAGATTATGGCAAAGGCTTGGTTAAACCAGTGCTGCAGCCAGACTGGGAATGGGGTCCCAGCAGCTGGTGCAGTCCCCATCCCTGGAAGTGTCCCAAATGTGTGGATGTGGCACGTGGGGACATGGGTTGGGGTCACCATGGTGCTGGGTTGAGTGTTGGACTCGATGATCTCGGAATCATTAAAGTTGGAAAGGACCTTTAAGATCAGCAAAGTATTTTTGAGAAAAACATCCCAAACCTTCTTTAAGGATCATTTGAATCTTCAAATGCTAAAGTATCTTGCTTTGAGCTCTGTGGGGAGGGAATTCTTATTCCCCAAAAATAAAGACTGGATATAGCCAGATAAGCACATTTTAGTCAAGACTCGAGAGAATGACTCAGTTGTGGTGCTGCTGACATTGTTGGAAGTTTTGTGTGGGTTCAGCTCTGGTTTGATTTTCTACTTGAATGTATTCTTGAAGTGATTTATTAACAGATGTTTATCAATCACTGGTGCTGCAGAGGAGCCTCTGTTTATTTACTGGGCTGTGATGAGTGATGGAACTGGTTCAGATTTTTGCCTTAAACACAGAAAGTACAGTTTGGGCTTCCTGCAACAGCTGCACTTTCCACAGTTAGAAACACACAAAGGTGAACGTGTTCTTGGCTGAAAACCAGGAGTTTTAATACTTTTAGGGCTTGAATATTTAAAATATTGGCATTACTACAAGCTTTTACAGTCCGAGTCTTGATACCATCTATAACACAGAGTGCTGATCTTAAATCCCGATATGAACTTTTAAGACCAGGAGTTCATGTATTATATTTGTAAAGGGCTGTCTGGATGCTGCTGTGTCATTTACATAAAAAGTGTGGAAAATATAAAATAATTTTGTGGAGGGAACTAGAATAATTGCATGCCAGTTTAGGTTTTCAGGAGATGGGTAGTGACAGAGAATTTGAGAATTGCCTGGGTAAATTGAGGTAAAAAGTAAAACGTTGGTGATCATTAATGAAATCTTGAGTTGGAAGTGCCTGACTTAGGTGCACTCAAACAATGCTCATTTTGGGCTCTTTGCCACACTTGGCATAGGTGTCTCTGTGTTACAAAGGCATTTTCCTTTCTGCAAAGGCAAAACTTTCAGAGAAGGGAAAAAAAAAGTGGAGTCAACTTAAAGTTAAACCTTCTCCAGGAAGCCCCTCTGTCAGCTTGCAGCTACAGGAGTAAGGGTTGGAACAATTTTTCCTTTAAATTTTGGAGTTCCTGGAGTTTGTCCCATGCTGGCTGTGGAGCACATGGAGGATCCTTTGCTTTGTCTAATCCTTCAGTGTGGTCCTGCAGAGCTGAAATCCAATACCTTTTGTTAAAACACCTGGGGATGTCCAGCTGCAGATAAACAGCTGGGGCTGACTCCTGGCAATGAATGGAAGCTCCAACAACTGCCTCTAATCCAGTTTTCAGGTGTTTATTCCACCCAAGGTGTCAGTTTTGCCTCTCCCTTTGACTTCCTGCAAGCTCAAAACTTCCTCAAAATACTCAGTGGAGCTGTTCCTACTTATGGGTATTCTTTGGCAGGGTGGTGGACCACTGACAAGTCAGATTTTTTCTTTTTTATTAAACTTAAAAGCATTTTTAGTTCTGTTTTCTAGCCTGTGGTGGCCCCCAGGGCTGTTCTGACAATAGTAATTTTCTGAGTAAGGCTTTAATGAATTCCTTGATGAGTTATTGGAATACTTTCCTCATTTAGCTTGTAGGGGGGAGCAATTGAAATCATGCCCTGTCTGAACCAAAAAAATGTTCAATAAGAGAGAATTCTTGTAATTCTGAAACTTTCTCTCCCTTTTCAGACTGTAGTTGTGCAAACATTTATATATTTATAGAATTATCTGCCCATGTTTATGTAATTTGTGCATTAAATCTGATCTCTGATGTAAAGATTTGTAACACAAGAAGCTGCAGTTGCTGCATTTCAGTTTCATCAGCAGAAAGATGAAATATCTGGGAATATTTTTCTGCTCCATATAGCTTTGTGACTAAACTGAAATAGTTGCATTGAGAACTATTATGTGTAATCATGTACCCTCTATGTAACAAAACAAACAGATGGGTGAAGAACTGAAGCAACCACTGGCTGCCATACATGAATTTAAGGTTTTTTGTATGTGTTTTTTTTTATCACTGCTGCTTTATTTCGAGTGCTGCTTATATTATTTCAGCACAGCCCTTTTTAGAACATGTTTGCAGAGGGTTTTGGTGGCTGATTTTGCCTTGAGGGTGTTGGAGTAGCAAAATGTCTTTGTGTTCCCCAGTAGAAAATACCAACAAGTGAGTGGAACAGGATTTGCTGTGTAATTTCTGAATGGGAACGGCAGCAAAATTGTACATAATCAATGTTTGTGCTCGTAGGCACTTGGGTTTCTGAGGCACTCTGTCTGTACATCCCTGCTCTTGCAGTGGCTGTGCCACTGTTCTGGATGTGCTGCAGAAATTATTGAATATTGAGGTGGAAAACCTGCTGGAGCAGCTGCCTGGGAGCAGGTCTGGGGTTTTGGGAAAATCTCCCTATCCCTGAGGAGCCCCCGTGGGGAGGGCAGCAGGAATGATCTCCCTTGAGGAGGAACCTCCTGGCCTGACCTGGGGGGTTCCTGGCTGGTTCTGGCAGAGCTGCCTGCAGCATTTGGAACATTTGGCAGTGCAGGGTGGGCATTGGGGTGGGAGAGAGCACAGAACTAATGTTGATTATGCTGATTTTTTTTTCTTTTTGTTTAAGGTTGGGATTGAAAGTGTTTGAGACAGTATTTTGTGTTTGGATTTGGATGTTTATTATTTCTTATTTATATTACAGTTTTATAAGTTGTGGCTATTCTAATTTATTACTAATAAATTAGAAAATTGTTTTATATCTATTTTTATAAAGTTTTTTAGGAATAACTAATTAAGAAATTACACTTTAATAATTTTTTAAACTTAATAACTAATTACTTGTGTTCTATAATGTGGACTTCTTTGTTTAATTACAAAATACTATTTAAAGTTGTGAAGAAGTTACTGCTTTACACTTTATGGCAGTGACAGTAGTCTGGGGGCTGATTGAAGATGTTTGATTTGGTGTTTCCATCCCTGGAGGCGTCCAGGGCCAGGCTGGATGGGCTTGGAGCACCCTGGGATAGTGGAAGGTGTCCCTGCCCATGGCAGAGGGTGCAATGGGATGAGCTTTAAAACTTTTATTTTAGTTTTATATATATTACTGTGTTTTAAAACTTTAAATTCTAAGCTTTTTACTATGTGATATACACAGTATATTAAGCTATACACTTCTATTTAAACTATACACTTATAATTTTATTGTTATTAATTAATTTTGGAAGCTTTTCTTACTGTTTTAATTCAAATGTAGTGTTTTCTTGGGGGGGTCTGTGTGTTTCAGCACAGAAAGTCTGAAATTTTCAGCATCCAGGGTTCCAGCCCAGGTATCTGGAATACCTGAGAGCCTCTTGAGGCACACAGATGCCTTCTGCAAGTGCAGCCCGAGGTGTTTGTGTTTGCTCTGCCTTCCTCCTCCTGCTTATCCAAACAAAGCACGGAAGTGCCGGCGTCACCGGCTGGGGGCTGGATGGAACAAAACATCAAATAACATCTGTGGAGGGCCAGGGCCCGGTGTCCTGGGAGGACAGGAACACACGGGGCCACGCTGTACCCGAAAACCTTCAGCTGGGCTCTGTTAGGGGGGCTTTCCCCAAGATTCACGCATGGAATAAAAAGGAAAAACCAGAATTTGGAACAGCGCCTGAGTGTCCCAGAAGGACAACGAATAGATGAGGCCACACTGTACCCAAAAACCTTCAGTTGGGCTCTTTTAGGGAGGTTTCCCCAAGATTCACGCATGGAATAAAAAGGAAAAACCAGAATTTGGAACAGCGCCTGAGTGTCCCAGAAGGACAACGAATAGATGAGGCCACACTGTACCCAAAAACCTTCAGCTGGGCTCTGTTAGGGAGGTTTTCCCCATTTTTATGCAGGGAATAAAAAGGAAAAATCAGAACTTGGAACATGGTCCAAGCATGCTGGGAAGACAGAAACAGATGGGGCCACACTGTACCCGAAAACCTTCAGCTGGGCTGTGTTAAGGGGGTTTTCCCCATTTTCATGCAGGGAATGAAAAGGAAAAATCAGAACACAGAACATGGCCTGAGCCGTGTTTCCATGTCTTGGGAGGACAAGGAACAGATGAGGCCACACCATACCCAAAAATCTTCAACTGGGCTGTGTTAAGGGGGTTTTCCCCATTTTCATACATGGAATAAAAAGGAAAAAACAGAACTTGGAACAGGACCTGAGCCACGTTTCCGTGTCCTGAGAGGACAAGGAACGGATGAGGCCACACTGTACCAAAAAACCTTCAACTGGGCTGTGTAGGGGGGATTTTTCCCATTTGCATACATGGAATAAAAAGGAAAAACCAGGACTCAGAACAGGGTCTGAGTGTCCCAGAGGGACAAGGAACAAATGAGTCCACACTGTACCGAAAAACCTTCAGCTGGGCTGTGTTAGGGTTTTCCCAAGTTTCATACATGGAATAAAAAGGAAAAATTGGAATTTGGAACAGGGCCTGAGTGTCCTGGGAGGCCACACTGTACCCAAAAAATTCAGCTGGGCTGTGTTAGTGTCCCTCATGGAATAAAAAAAAGGAAAAACCAGAATTAAGGGAGACCATGGCCAAGCCCGGTGCTGCCGGTGTCTCTGGGAGTGGGCAGAGGCTCCATTGGGGAGCCTTCCTTGCCTCCCTGCCTCCCAGCTGCTGCTTTAGCCATCCCCCATGTGCCAGCTGGTCTGCAGGAGGAGATGCTGGCAGCAGGGAATGGTTCAGGGCAGGGAGTTGGGTGCTTTTATTGAGGACTTGCTTCATGCAGCGTGTGTGGATCAGAAATGGAGTGGAAGCAACTGGTAATAGAAGAAAAGTGCTCCTGTAGCAGAGCCTGCCGCAGGAAATCTCTCAGTGCTGAGCCAGATGGAAGCTGTTGATGAGAATGGAGTTTGTGAGTCTTGAGGCAGATGGTGAAGGATTGGAAAGGGCGCTTGCTCTCAGGAAAATCTGCTGTGCATGTGAGTGCAGTGAGCAAATCCTGCCCTGCCAGGGCTGGGATTATCGAGGGGCTGGCTTGGGATGCCCTGCCAATGCCGTCCTCTGAAGGAGGGCTTGCACTGTGCAGAGATACGGTGAAATGTGTCACTTGGGCCAGCAGAGTGGAGATAAGGGCCTGTGGGAATGTTTCTGTTGATAAATAGGAGGTTAATCTCTCAAAGTGGGAGTGTATGAGTGGAAACTAACATCAGCATGACAAGAAATCTTTAATTACTGTTTTGAGGATGTGTCCAGCAGCTGTTGTTTGATTGACTTTTTCCTGCTGCGTTGGGGTGCTCTGGGAGAATTGTTCTTTTGCATCAATCTGTGGCTCATTTTTAGCTTTAATATAGAAAATAATGCTTGCACTCAAGCCTTTAGTATGCTCTGCCTAACCCGAGGTAGCGGTGATGTTACCTGGTTACACAGCAGCATCCAGACAGCCCTCCAGTCCACCCTCTTTTTTTTTTTCCTTTATTTCTCTTATTTTGTCCTTATAAATTCCCACCAATTTCCTGCAGGCATCACCTGTTGCCTTGTCATCCATCCCTGCAGGAATTCCTTCCTTCCTGCTCACCCTTTCCCCCGTTATTACACTGCCTCAGTCTTGTTGTTATATTTTTCTTGCTGTGACTGGTAGGTGTTGGTGTTTCCATCAATCCATTGTTTTCTTTACCAAGAATCTCAGGTGGAGAAGACTTGAGAGCCTATTTTATTGCCTTCTCTCTGAGCCTGGTGTGTCTTGTGGTTTTTTTTTTTCCTTCTGTGGATTGATCTCTGAAGTTTCCAGTGTGAAGGGTGATTCAAACTGGTTGTAAAAAAATGTTTGTGGCAGTTTAATTAAAAAAAAAAAAATTGGAGGTATTTTGGCTTGTTTCACATCAGAATTGATCTGCAGGTTTGTGTTTGGTATGGCAGGATCCAGCTCTATCCTTCCCTGTCAGCAGCACCTCTGTAGCTGCTGACACTGTGTGTGTCACCTCTGTCACCTCCACTGGGCTGCTCTGCCCTTTTTTGGTGCTGCTCGCTGACATTTGGGCATAAAGGAACCAAACTTCTCGTCCAGGCCATGGCAGGAGTGTGCACAGGGGCAGCTCAGAATTCCTGGAGCGCTGGGACTGCTCACAAACAGCTGGCATTGACTCCTTTGTAAAATGAATTTAGTGACATGTGACAAAGCAGTGGATAAAGATCCTTTTCCCAGAGATTTCAGTCATTGAGCTGTTTTGGTGAGGAAACAGCTGTCCTTGCTGACACTGAAGTGGCTGGAGATGAGAACAGATATTTTTTGTGGTGCAGAGATATTTCTTGGCCAGTAATTTCCACAGTGGGTGAGTCAAACAGGACAAAACACCAAGCCCAAACTTTTTGATGCAGAGCCAGATATTCTTTTGGTATTTATTACACTACACTTTATTTGTATTTGTGTTCTTGAGCGTTTGACTGGAACTAAGACTCTAAAAGGATTTAAAAAGCACATTGGATGTTTATCTGGTAATAGGGACATCTGCAGTTAGATGGGTTTGTTCTAATGCTGAGCATTGCTGCCCTGCAGAGCTCCAGGAGGTGCTCGTGGGTGAGGGAAGGTTTTTAAGGCCTTGATCTGTCTCTAAAGTGCTGATTATGGGAATTGGGCTTTGGATTCTGTCTGGTGCCTCTCCTGCTCAATCCCAGTTTTGGGATGTTGATGGAGGGGGTACTTGTGTAAGATTATGGCAAAGGCTTGGTTAAACCAGTGCTGCAGCCAGACTGGGAATGGGGTCCCAGCAGCTGGTGCAGTCCCCATCCCTGGAAGTGTCCCAAATGTGTGGATGTGGCACGTGGGGACATGGGTTGGGGTCACCATGGTGCTGGGTTGAGTGTTGGACTCGATGATCTCGGAATCATTAAAGTTGGAAAGGACCTTTAAGATCAGCAAAGTATTTTTGAGAAAAACATCCCAAACCTTCTTTAAGGATCATTTGAATCTTCAAATGCTAAAGTATCTTGCTTTGAGCTCTGTGGGGAAGGAATTCTTATTCCCCAAAAATAAAGACTGGATATAGCCAGATAAGCACATTTTAGTCAAGACTCGAGAGAATGACTCAGTTGTGGTGCTGCTGACATTGTTGGAAGTTTTGTGTGGGTTCAGCTCTGGTTTGATTTTCTACTTGAATGTATTCTTGAAGTGATTTATTAACAGATGTTTATCAATCACTGGTGCTGCAGAGGAGCCTCTGTTTATTTACTGGGCTGTGATGAGTGATGGAACTGGTTCAGATTTTTGCCTTAAACACAGAAAGTACAGTTTGGGCTTCCTGCAACAGCTGCACTTTCCACAGTTAGAGCACACAAAGGTGAACGTGTTCTTGGCTGAAAACCAGGAGTTTTAATACTTTTAGGGCTTGAATATTTAAAATATTGGCATTACTACAAGCTTTTACAGTCCGAGTCTTGATACCATCTATAACACAGAGTGCTGATCTTAAATCCCGATATGAACTTTTAAGACCAGGAGTTCATGTATTATATTTGTAAAGGGCTGTCTGGATGCTGCTGTGTCATTTACATAAAAAGTGTGGAAAATATAAAATAATTTTGTGGAGGGAACTAGAATAATTGCATGCCAGTTTAGGTTTTCAGGAGATGGGTAGTGACAGAGAATTTGAGAATTGCCTGGGTAAATTGAGTAAAAAGTAAAACGTTGGTGATCATTAATGAAATCTTGAGTTCTGCAGTTGTTTCCCTTTTTGCTGCATCTGCACATGACAGAATTTGTGTTGTTACCTTTGCATGCAGCAGCTTCCTCTTGCTCTTGGGCCATTCATGGAGCAAGAAGCATTTTTAAATTGTTTTTCTCCAGAGCACTGGAGGCTGCTTAGCAAGAGGACTGAGTTGGATTCCTGCAGGAAAATGGCACAAATAATCTCCCCACCTTTTCCAGCACAGGTCCCACTGCTGAGTGCTCCTGGTGTCTCAGAGGATGCTTTCACCAAATATAACCAGGGCAAATGTGTGATTTGTATATCATAACCAAGCTGGTTTGCTGGATATGACTTGTGTGGAGTGTGTTGGTTGCCATTAATTTGGATTTTTCATAGTTCTGTTTTGAGGTAGAGGTGCTGCAGGTGGAGATGAGTTGAGGAGTTGAGAAATAACCCCTGATTTTAGATGAATGCAGTATTTTTTCAGCGGGGGAAACAAATATTTTAAGGTGAAAGTTGTGCTGTCCATTCTAGCACAGACTTTGCTGCCTGTTGGAGCTTTCCAAACAGACATTGGAGCAGATTTGGGGAGTCATGGCAGGGAAATCAGTCCCCTTCAGCTGCTGTTTGCAGTGCTAGGAACTGCCTGGATCTGCTGCTTGGCCAGGAGCTGCCTCTGGCCCTGCTCTGTCCTGGGCATGTGCTGGCTGCTAATGCCTCCCCCCTTTGCAGGGAATCCTCACAGCGATGATGGGAAAATAACCTGCAAAAAGGGGGAAAGAATAATCCAAATACTCCCTTTGTTACAGCAGAGGTGAGTGAGGTACTGCTGGGTTAGTGGCACCTTAGTCACCCTCCTGGCATTAATATGTGACCATCAGGGGGGTTTTAAATACGTTTTCCTTGGATGATTGTGCTTGGGAAGGAAGGAGTTATGGCACTGAATGTTTCTGAATTAACAAGGGCAATTTGGAGGCTCTGGGCAGTGAGGGAAGGAAGTCTAAGGGTTATTTTTGAGGTGTTTCAGAAGGCTTGAAGGGTGCCTTAGCAGTGGGGAACCAATTCTCACCTGGGAATTCCTGTGTACATCTGGGATTGATTACCAACTTTAAAATACCAGTTTATTACACTATATATGTATTAAAATAATTGATAAATTTAAATAATAATAATAAAAAGAATTGGACTTGATGATCCTTATACGTCACTTCCAACTCAGAATATTCTGTGATTAGGCTAGAAAAGGCTTTAGAATTATGAAATGAACTCATGATAAAGTGAATGGTTGTGAATGAACAGGTGGGTTCTTATTGTGCCAGAATTGTGGAGCTCAGGGTCTGGAAACAGATTTAGGGTGTTCCTCTACTCTGGTTTTCCCCCTTCCCAGAAGTCTGAATTTATGGAGTAGAATGTGATGCTGGCTCTTTAATGATTGGTGGGATGATACCAGTTACTTTTCCTCATTTCCTCCAGAGTGAACACAAAGATTGGTGTGGGCTCACAGGATTCTCTGAGGTGGGGAAAGTGGAATTACAGGGATATGGGCTCTCTGTGAGAGCTGCCCCAGGCTGGAGCTGAGAGGGAGCTGGACAGTGACCCTTTGTTAGGGCCAGTGGCCGAGCCAAGTCCGCTGGAAGCTGCCTGGAGCATGTGATTGCCCCTGCTTTGGAGAAAACAATTTTTCCCTGTTTTTGCAAAATGCTGCTCTTATCTTTGAGTGCATTCAGTGCTGTTTGACTTGCTCCCATGGTGATTTTTCCCCCTAATTCCGGGGTGAGGTGCAAATTCAGGAAAAGTGTCGCTGATTTCCCATTTCTGCCCTAGCCTGGCTGTTTTGGGAGAGAGGGGGAAAGTATTGCTGGGTCCAGCTGGGACTCTCAGCAGGTCCTTCTTCTCTCTGGGGGTTCTTTTGGGGAAAGCAGAACAAATTCCTTGGGGTTTCTTTCACTTGGGGTCTGTAGTCTTGCTGTTGGACCCTGATAATGTGATGGCAAAGAAAAAGAAATTAAGTAAGGTTTGATGTAAAAAGCCTCAAACCCCCTTCATTTTTTTCTCCCATTTCAGAGGCTTTCCTGAGAAAGGAACAGAGGAATTTTGATTTTGTTTTCCCTTGTAGAAATACTGAAGAGGAAGAACAGTAGGAAATGAAAGCATCTTCCCACCACCTCATTTCCTCCTTGCTTTAGGCTCTTTGCTCTGCATCATCAGCTCGGTGTTGCAGTGAACTGTGTAATTTTTTTCCTGTTTCTACAGCAGTGCAAGAGGAGTTTCAGTGTGTTGAACTTGATTTTATAGTCATTGCAATGCCTATTAAAATGTAGCTGTGCCATTAAGCTCACTGCTGTAGTAATGCTTAGTAAAGACACCCTCTTAGCACAGTTCTGCTCAGTGCCATAGGAATTTCCTGCCATGGCAAGGGAGAGGCTTGAGGATTTATGGGGCTGATGCTTCAGGGATGTTCACAGGGAGCTCTGTGGCCTCCTGGAGCACCAGGTTGGGCCTGGGGGAGCTTTGACATCATTTGTGTGGGTTTAGCCTGGAGTGCTGTGTTGGGAAGGACTTGAGGGTTTCTGAGTCCCTTTTACATGCTGGATTTAACAGTGAGCTTGTGACATTTGGGATGTTGCACCTGTGTGTGTGTGTGTGTGTTGGACATAAACTAAACCAGGAGATGTTTCACTCAACACGAGGAGCTCTTCTCCATGAGGGTGGCAGAGCACTGGAACAGCTGCTGGGAGGACATGGAGCCTCCTTCTCCAAGGGAGACACTCCAAACCCACCTGGATGTGGTTTGGGGATGGACTGGATCATCTCCAGAGCTCCCTTCCAACCCCACCTATTTGGGATTCTCTGTCTGGATTTGGGACTCCTCCTGGGGCTGTCCCTGCTGTTGGAATTTTTGGGATTCTGTGGCTGGATTTGGGACTCCTCCTAGGGCTGTCCCTGCTGTTGATTTTTTGGGATTCTGTGGCTGGATTTGGGACTCCTCCTAGGGCTGTCCCTGCTGTTGATTTTTGGGATTCTGTGGCTGGATTTGGGATGTCTCCTGAGGCTGTCCTTGCTGTTAATGGAGTTTTGAGGTTCTGTAGCTGGATTTGGGACTCCTCCTGGGGCTGTCCCTGCTGTTGATTTTTGGGATTCTGTGTCTGGATTTGGGATGTCTCCTGAGGCTGTCCTTGCTGTTAATGGAGTTTTGGGGTTCTCTGTCTGGATTTGGGATGTCTCCTGGGGCTGTCCCTGCTGTTGATGTTTTGGGGTTCTGTGGCTGGATTTGGGATGTCTCCTGGGGCTGTCGCTGCTGTTGGTGGGGTTTCTGCTGTCCCTGGGCAGGCTGGCCCCTGGCAGTGCTGGCTGAGGATGGGTGGGTGCTGCCAGGGCAGGGCAGGGATGGGGACACATCAGGCAGGAGTGGGTGTGGAGCTGCAGCTCTGCCAGTTCTGGTCGCTTCTCCTCTCCTGGGGGCCTTGGCAGGAGGATGTCCCTGACTCAGCCCCAGCCCAGGCAGGTTTGGTGCTCTGCCAGCACTGATCAGAAGCTGGATGAGTTCCTCTTCTCTCCAGCCTTTAACTCTTGGCCTTCTCCTGCCCTGCAGACCCCTGGGGACATTTTCTACATAGCAGTGCTGAAACTTTTGCACATTTTCTAATAACCATGTGTAGAGGTGGTTTTGAGTTTTGCTTAATTCTGAGCACTGAAGTCCTTTCTTGGGGCACAAATTGGTTTTTGGGTGAGCACAGGCAATGCTCAGATGCTGTCCTTGCCTTCCTGGAGGATGGTGCTGGAGCAGGAGCCAAGTTACAGCTCCTTAGTGGCCCCCAGTGAAATGGAGGAGGTCTGAGGGACCATCAGAACTCACTCACTTTGTGATTCTGAGTTACCACAAGACAGATGCCAAAACATCTGCCTCTGGACAATGTTTTGTGTTAGTCTAAATCAGCATCTTGCTTTTCCTGCAAGAGCCAGTGTTGAGAGCTCGGGGTGATGTGATTACTCTTTGCATCCAGGGTGTTTCACTTAATGGACTTCTTAATATTAAAAATCAATTTGGATGTTCTTGATTGTGCCTCTTGTTAGCTGTGCATTATGGCACATTAATAATGCTGTTAGAGTCAATAATGATGTGTATATATATATTTTTTAGCACTAGTTTCAGCTTTATACCCTCAGTACTTGGTGGTGAAGTACTCTGAATACAGATTAGCCAGGAGGAGGGGGGAGAGCTGGAAAAATGGTGACTGAGCAGCTCCCTTCATTAGCTCCCTGAAAATAAAGTGTCTGCCTTGAAAGGGGGGAGGAGGGAAAACAAGAAACTGAACTTGCTTCTTGGAAATCTTGGCTTCATCCAGAACTCTTCATTTCACAGAATCCCAGATTTATTCAGGTTGGAAAAGAGCACCAAGATGTTTCAGGCCAGGCTGTGCCCAGTCCCCTGCCCAGAGCCCTGAGTGCCACCTCCAGCCCTTCCTTGGACACCTGCAGGGATGGGGACTCCAAACCTCCCTGGGCAGCCCCTGCCAATGTCAAATCACCCTTTCCATGGAGAAATTCCTGCTGATGTCCAACGTGAACCTCCCCCGGTGCAACATTTCTCGTCTTTTTGCTTTCCCTGGGAGCAGATCCTGATCCCCCCGGCTGTCGCCTCCTGTCAGGGAATTGTGCAGAGCCACAAGGTCCCCCCTGAGCTTCCTTTTCTCCAGGTTTTATTTCTTTCTGTATTTTGTGATGAGTGCGTGAAGGACAAGTGAGCATCTTGTTTTGTCCTCCTCGAGCTCTGCCAGCAGGGCTCAGCAGGGTGGTTGCACCTTGGGACAGCACCAGGCCCCAGCTTTGGGATTGTTCTGGATTTCTGAAGTTTCCTCAGCTTGTTAATTAATTCCCACTGGGTGGTGAGTGATGAGACACCAAACGTGATGCAGGACACGTTGCTGCCTCTGCCATCTGGTGTGAAACCTGGGGTGTCTGCTGGTGCTTGGAAAGGCTTGGTGGCCCTTCACTCTCTGTGTCCTGACTTTGGAAGAGGGAACCAGGCTGGTATTGCAGGGGTTTCACCTGGGGGGTTCCAGAGGCTGGTTCGGGGTTCTCTCACCCTCGGCAGATGCCCTGTGTAGTGATGGAGGAGTTTGCAGGGGAGCCATGGTGCGTTTCAGGAATTTGCTGCTCCCGGAGAGGAGGAGTGAAAGGAGCTGTCTCACCTCTGTAAGGGAAAGTGGTGATAAATCCTTTCTGTCTACTTGAACTTGGGGGATTTGGGCTAATCCTGTGATAAAAGTCACATTTGTGGATTTCATCAATAAGATTAGAGCATCACTGGGCAGGAGGAACCTTGAGCTGGATTTTCTCCTTTAGTTTACTGGTAACTGTTCAGATCTGAGAATTTCTCCAGGCTTCTCCTCTCTTCAGGAAATAATTTGTTTGGGAATGTGTGGATAATAGAATAATTAAAATACTGAGAAAGAACTCTGAATCAAGCTTGGTGAGACCAGGAATGACAAAACCCAAGGTGAAGGTGGGAGGATCTACCCTTGGTTAATGCACACATGGAATAATTGTCTTTAACAGTTCTCAGGTGCAACTCCTGACTCAAACACTGCTTTTTTCTTTTGCTCCTCCATTACCCTCAGGTGTGGAAATTAGAAACTCCTCTGGGTGAGTAGCAGAGGGCTAAAAATCTGCCTGAATACTCAAATCATCCATTTTCATTTTAGTGAAAATAGGAAAACCTTTAGGTGTCTTTTAATACCAGAGCATTTACAAAAGACTTTGCTTTCACCTCTGCAATTTGTCTGCTTTTATTGAAAAAGCACAGTTAGGATTTAGGGTTTTATTTTTTAAAAGCCAGTGTAAAATAAAGCTGGTAATGTGTTAAATGTAGTTAGGGTTCATTCAGGAGTTCAGAATGATTAATACAGCCTTTAAAGCAAAGTAATACCAGGGAATATTACTCTGTAACATTTTTATGCTATCTTAAGATATCTCACCTTTTGTACAGTTAGAAAAAAGCTTTTTCAGTATAAATTGCTGTTACCTTTGTTTGCTTTCTTCTTTGTTTCCACCACTAATTCTTGGCCCCCTCATTTTTCTGATGTGTGCAGACTGAGTGCAGCTCACAGAGGTGTTTGTTTTGTGTTCTTGAACGGTAAATGGGGGTTTGGTGCAATTACTGTAATGCCCTGTTCAGTGTTCCCTTCTTTATCAACTCTTAGAGCTGAAAAAATGCCTTTTGTGTGCCCACACTTAATCCTTTGCTTGTGGCACTTTGGGACCCTTGGGTGGATGTTGGATTTTTTAAATGAAGCAAAACATACTTCAGTTAAAAAAAAAAAAAACCTTAAAAATAGAAAGCTGTACTTCAGGTTTTTAAATATTTTAAATGATAGCTCAGGATACAGTTGATGAGACAAAATGCAAACATACCAGTTTCATGCTTTACTCCTCCAAACTTTGTCTTTTCCTTTTAATTAAAGCCTTGTCATTTGCTCCAATCAAACATTTTCTATCACAACATCTTTTGATGCCACTGAACATAAAAAAACTTCCTGTGAGGAGGAGTTACCTTCTCCTTTGCAGGGGAGTTTGTGGTGCAGTTCAAGCCTTGCTTTGTAATCACAGGGGTGGAATGCACTTTATAGTTATTTGGGCTGTTTGCTTCACGATCTGTCAATGCTGTTGGAAGCCAGAAATGTGATTTATTTTCTCTTGCAGACATATTTTTCACACATATATATATTTTTGAAGATAAATCACCCCTCCCTGGCTCCTCCGTCAGTTGAGGTCAGTGGGAGCTGGCGTGGGCAGTAATTACCATTTGATGGCTGTTTGTCATCTTCTGTCAGAAGAATTGGTCATTCCTCTGCAGCTCCTGCTGCCTGACCTTCCTTGTGGTGACAGACACCAGTTTTAGCACTCTTGGGCATAAATTTTAGTGCCTTTTATTCATAGGTGCCTTTGATCCTGAGCGTTATTCCACTTAAATGCTGGAGAAACGCTCAGCTGAAGTGTGAATTGAGTACAGGACTGGTTTTTAATCTGTTAGAATGCAGATTTTTCCTGGCTGCGATGTCTGGTGTGAGTCAGTGAAGTTGCTTGTCAGGGTCCTGGAGGTGGGAGACTGTCCTTGGATCCATTCCTGGATGTGTGAACATCCCAGGGGCCCTGACTGAGCTGTGAGCCCTGAAGGGATCTCAGTAAACACCACAAGGATTGGGGTTTTTTGTGTTGCACTCCAGCCACACAAGTTTGGAGGAGTTAGGGCTGTGTAACTTTGTTTTCCCTGCTATGCACAAAAGCTGAAATGAGGATATTTCTGGGGAGTGTTTCCAAGCAGACTGTCCCACATGCTCTGTGTTCACGGCTGTGAACAGTTGAAAATGTTCATTTTGTTAAGGTTTTTCTCAGAACCCCCTTCTCCTGCAGGATAGCATTTATGGCTCTCAGATATCCTGTGCCAGGTACCTGGCAGGGAGAGTTTATCTGTCTCTAATAATGACAAAATTAAGGAAAACATTAAAACACAAATAGCTTGGCTTGTTTTGATGTCAATAAAAACTGTTCCTTTCTAAAAGCTTCATTTAAATCCTGGTGATATTGGTCTCTGCAGTGCACCTGACCTTTATTCTTTCTACCCTGTAGTGTGTCTTTATTCCATTAATAATCTTCCACCTTCTACAGTGTTTTCCAAACTGCTTTTCCATGGTGGTTTTTTTTCCACTTGTGCACTCAGATTTATTTATTTACCTCTTCACTCTAAAGTCTGTCAAGCCAGAGGAGTTCTGCAGAGAAAACGACCCAGCCAGCCTGGGTGCTTTGATTTATTGGTGCTCCAGTGGCTTATGGATTGATTTATTGGTGAGCCAGTAGATTATTTATGGGTGAGCCAATGGATTATGGATTGATTTATTGGTGAGCCAGTGGTTTATGGATTATTTATTGGTGCTTTACTGGATTATGGATTGATTTATTGGTGAGCGAGTGGATTATGGATTGATTTATTGGTGAGCCAGTGGATTATGGATTGATTTATTGGTGAGCCAGTGGATTATGGATTTATTTATTGGTCATCCAATGGATTATGGATTGATTTGTTGGTGAGCCAATGGATTATTTGTTGATTTATCGGTGGACCAATGGTTTATGGATTGATTTGTTGGTGATCCACTGGGTTATGGATTATTTATTGGTGAGCCAGTGGATTATGGATTGATTTATGGGTGATCCAATAGATTATGGATTAATTTATTGGAGATCCAGTGGTTTATGGGCTGATTTATTGGTGAGCCAATGGGTTATGGATTAATTTATTGGAGATCCAGTGGTTTATGGGTTGATTTATTGGTGAGCCAATGGGTTATGGATTATTTATGGGTGATCCCAATGGATTATTTATGGGTGAGCCAATAGTTCATGGATTTATTTATGGGTGAGCCAGTTGATTGATTTATGGGTGATCCAATGGGTTATGGATTGATTTGTGGGTGAGCCAGTGGGTTATGGATTTATTTGTGGGTGAGCCAATGGGTTATGGATTTATTTATGGGTGAGCCAATGGGTTATGGATTTATTTATGGGTGAGCCAATGGATTATTTATTGGTGATCTGGTTGTGAGCTGGAACTCCAGGGGTTCTGGGCAGAGCAAACAGGAATTCCTGGAGGCTGGAACCGGAGCACTGGGCTCTGTGCCCCATGCTCGTGCTGGGATCAGAGTTCCTTCCCCTCGTGCCCACTGGGATGTTCCTGGTGTGTGAACACGATCAGATTTGGGCTCAGAGCAGTGGTTTTGTGCAGTTCCACGTTCCTGCAGATGTGCTTTGTGGTGTTGATCTCCTGTAATGCAGGAGAGGTGCTGGGGTGGGAGCGAGCTGCCAGGGAAGGCAGGTCTGGATCCCACCTGGAACCCTGCCACAGGTTTGGGATTTGAGGGTTTTTAGGAAGTGCTTGGTTACCTGTAATGGGTGTGGATGCTCTGTGAACTCTCCTGGTCTGAAATCAGTTTCCTCTGACAGCCACGTGTCCCTTACCCAGCTCTTTCTGTTCCCATAAATCATCCCTGAGCCCTGCCCTGGAAACTGAGGCAGAAAGAAAAGCCATGGTAATCTCAGGGGTGGGGGGACTTCAGAGGTAATTATTGTGCTCCAAAACTGCTTTTGTTTCCTGAAGAGTTACAACAAATAGTGAGAAATTCTGATTTTCAGCTATTATTGATCCTCTTTGGAGGGAGTAGCTGCAGTCGTGAATTAAGGAAGAAACTTCTGTGGGTCTATCTTGAGTAAAGTTCTTTAATTTCAATTTTACGAAATATTTCAGTCTCTGCCTTCAATCATGAGGACCCTCCTTGGTATTGGAAGATTATTTTTCTCCTGCAGAAAATTTACTTCATATAAAACTTATAAAAATTTGGCTTTTGGAGTTGTAACTGTTTTGTTTTTCAGATCATGAGTAATTTTTCCCCAACCAAACCTGGTTTGTAGCATTCTTTGTTAGATGAATTTGTGGACATTGCTCAGATTTTCTTTTGGGAGTGGTCTTTGAGTTCCTGTTGGATTTGTTGTACTTTATTGTACAGTGGATTGCTGCAGTTGCCTCAGCCACTTAGAAATTCTGAAATCATATTTTTCAACATCCTGTGCATGCAGTAAATGAATGAAATGACTGAGAAATCATGCTCTGATGTTAGGGTGGCAATTTGAGTTTTCTAAAGACACTTTGTAAGTTTTCTGTGTGTTGAGCTGACAGGGGAAGACAGAGCAGTTCTTTGTAGAACTGCCTAAAATTGACACAAAGTGCTGTGGAAGGCTGGCAAATGCAACAAAAATTGAGTGTATTACCACGAAGAAATACAGCATTATAAACACAGCGAGGGAGAGCTTTAGAAAGTCAGCTTGTGGGGGTTTTATTTTGTTACAAAGGGAATTATTAATGGATTTAAGAACTTGGCTGAATTTTTATAGAATTTTTTTTTTTACAGAAAGGTTCAGAATGGCAATAATGAGTAATAAAGGCAGTGATGTGATGAAACACCTGGAATTGTGTTGTCTTGCCTGCACTAACAGCAGTGTTCCCTCTGTCCAGCTCTCTACAACTACGATGCCAGGGGACCTGATGAGCTCTCCTTACAGATTGGGGACACCGTGCACATCCTGGAAACTTATGAGGGTAAGATGGCAAAAATTCATTGGAAAAATAGGATTTTTTGGGGGAGTTGCATCACTTCTCTGTTTGTGACCCTCTTGAATTGGAAGGTGAAGTGAATGGGGACACGTGGTTGATGAGCTGGTGAATTTTCTGGGGAAGAAGACTTTTCCCACAAGTGGGTTTGTGTGGATCAGCTGTAGCCTCTCCCCCACGTTAGAGAAATGAGAGATGATTTTTGGCAACCCTTGGGTGATGCAAAAGAACCTGCTGCCACGAGAAGTTTAATCTGAATTTGGAAGTCACCTGGGTCTTGAATTATTTGTGTGTCTCTTCTGAGATGGGTGCCTGTGTTGGTGATTTCAGCCTTTTCCAGGTGCCTCTTTGATGTGAAACTCTACAAACATCACCTGTGCCAAAACCTTTCCTCCCTGATCCTTGTACAAGGGAATTCCAGTGCTGAGTTTGATAACATGATGTGGAAATTGTCACAAGGTTTTCAGCTCTTAATCCTAGCAAAATAAAACTTTTGTTATATCCTTGAGTTGGAATTTTTTGGCGTGCTGCAGTTTGGAGATGTGTGGGGAACACAGAACTGAACTGTGTGTTTAAAATAGTGTGTAACATTGTCTTGTGGAAACATGATTTATTTTAATATATTGATTTAATTTGCTTCCCTAGACATTGATCTTTTGGTAGATCTGGGTGATAAATTTATTTTAATTAATGGATTTATTGGATTTTTTAAAATGTTATATTTACTGAAACAAACAATGCTATTTCAACAAGAGTTGATCATCACTTGAAGTGGAATTTTTGAATTTTCTCATTATTCCTGGGCTGGCCTTTTCTTGGAGCTCAGTTTGCTGCTGCAATGCCAAGTTTGACTCTGAGCAAAGCAATCTTTCCACTATCTGATGTTGCATGCTTTAATAAACCCCTAATAATGCAGAGATTTTAAATGCAAATGGAGCGATTCAAATATTGCACAGCTTTGTACTTCTATATAAAAATAGATTTATTTAATGAATGTGGGAGAAACTGAGCGGGGAATGTGAAACCCTATTAAATGCTGAAATCCTATCAGATGCTGGAACCCTAATAAATGCTGACTGTTCCCAAATAAATGGGACAGTGGGGATGAGCCACTTTCCCCTGGGCTGGAAATAGAGGAAAGCCTTCACCCTCTCAGGATTTGGAGCACATGGGATGAGTTCATGGTAAAATAAATGGAAATTCCTGTTCTCCCAAGCGCTGATTGCTCATTCCTGACCGGAGATGGGGAAACTTTAAAGAAACTTCTACAAATCAAGCAAAAGCAAAGGATAACAAGTTTACAAAAGCTCTTAATATCCTCAATTCAATACTTCAGCAGAATATATCAAACACAACAGGCCACAATTATCTAAACCTGTTTTAATACTTACAAATGGTGAACTTTTACTTTTTAATTTATTAAGAAAAACTGTAATGTTACTTGTCTAAATTTTGAACAAAATCTCAAAAAACCTCTCCTAAACTACAACAAACTGAGACCAAACCTCTCTCTGAGCCTCTCAAAAGAAAAGATCTCTCAACATTTCTGTTCCTAGAAAACCATCACCAAAGCCCAACAACCAAACCTCAGACAGACATCTAAATGATGCTGTAGCTCTTCTCTTGTCCTCAGAGCTGCCAAGATCAGGGGATTATTTCTGTTGTTTGATCTCCTGCTTTCCCTGGATGAAATTGCTGTGGATTGTGCCCCTGGGAGGTTTTGTACCCTGCCAGGCTGTGGTGGGAATGGGCCCATCCAAAGGAAAACCCTCTAATTAAATAATCCTGGGACAGAAGAGTTGTTGGGAGGGTCAGTAAAGCCTTTCTGTGAGGATTTTACCATTCCTATGCCCTTTTCCCTGTGGGAAAAGCAGTTGGCTTTTTTTCATGGATACCTGCTGGAGTTCACATCTGCTCCTCCCTTCCTGAGTATCCATCTCCTCCCAATCCAAAATAGATTTGATACTATTTAAAATTAGTTTTCTGCAATAATTCCTAAATTGAGAGTAGTTTTGAAGACTGGTCTGTGTCTGTAGGCTTTGAAGTGGTAGAAATTAAGTTTTTGGGTGTTTTTCCTCTGAATCTGCATTACCAAGAAAAACTCCTGGGAAATCCTTGCTCAGTTGGGGTCTCTGCAGAAGAGAGATGAGGAGTTGGAAGGGCTCAGTCTCACAGCCATGGTGAGCTCTGGGCTCTCCCTGGAGCCCTCTCCTCTCCAGGTGAGCCCCCCCTAGCTGTCCCATGTTTTTGGGGAGTTGTTTAGAGATGGCTTCACCCTTTGGGTGACCCAGCCCCCATCTGAGCCCCTTGTGGGGCAGCCCCAGTGTCCCCAGCTGCACCAGTGGCAGCTGCATGGGCACCCTGGGCTCCCTGCAGGAGCCTGGTGGGACCTGCCTGGCCACACCAGCAGCTCTGCAGCCAGTTCTCCAAGGCAGGTTTGGGCTGCTCTCTTCTCCATGATCCTGGCAGCTCTGGCTGCAAAACTCGAGGAAGGAGAGGTTCATCCATGGGGAGATGTCTTTGCCACAGGGCTTTTATTGCACAGGATGTCCTGAGGCAGCCCGGGAGAGAAGGAATAATGAGTGTTTGTTCTCCAGTTTGTGCAGTGCATCTGATCAGAGTTCTGGTGTGCAGCAGTTTAAACTCCAGGACTTCAAAATGTTGCTTTATTCATCTGAAACGGTGGGAATTCAGTTTTTTATTAGGATTGGAGTCTGTGCATGGGTTTCAGGCAGTGGAGGGAACCCAGGCAGAAATGCTTTGGCTCCTTTGCGCCTGGCCATGGCTGGGAGTGCTGATTCCAGCAGCAGTCTGGTGTTCCTTGGGAAGCAGTGGGAGTGTGGGATGTGGGGCTGTGGCAGCCTCTGTTGGGAGGTGCAGCGTGGTGGTTACAAATTTGAGGTTTTTGAGGTGGCACTAACCCAGCCCTGAGTGCTGCAGGGACAAGGTGATGAATCCTTTGGGCTTGTGCTGCAGGAGAGCAGACTGAAAAATCCCCTGTGCTTCAGCCTTTAGTTTGGATTTGTGGCTCCACGTTGTGCATAATGAATTTATCAGCATGCGTTGGTTTCGTGGAAGTTTCTCCCAGTTCTCAGGACTGGGACTTTAGTTTTTATTCCACATCTGCTTTGTGATCTCCCCATCCTCCCCTCGACAGGGATGCTGTGCTGTACAAGCCCTTCTTTGCCAGGCTGGAGGGGTGGATGCTGCATCCAGGCTCACTTCTCCAAAAGGGCTCCTTGCTTTTGTATTTTGGTATGTGACCCCTAAATTCCCAGGTGATCCTGTTTCCTGGTGAGATGGCTACCAGCTGAAGACTTGGATTTGTGGAATTTAAGGGGGTTTTGAAATGGAAGTAGCCTATCAGGAAATTTTTGTCAAGTTAATGCTCTTAAGTTGGTTTTGTTTCTATTGGTGAATTAGTAATTAAAATTAAACGCACAGAACTAAACACATGATGTGAACCACCATCTCTGTCATGTATTTCTCTCCATTATCACTCTGATTTTGCACCTTCTAGGATGACTTGTTTTATCCAGGATATTTATTAAAATATTTATTTATTTATTTATTATGGAAAATTGAAATTGAGGTGGGATGTGCAGGGCTGAAGCATGATCAGAAACTACCTCAGGGTCCCGCTGAGCTGGGGAGGAGCAGCTGGGAGGTGCCACAAATGAACTTTTTAATGCTTTTCCCCTTTTTTCTCTCCCAGGCTGGTACAGGGGTTATACACTACGGAAGAAATCCAAGAAGGTGAGTGTTGCCAGAGTGTGATCCTCATTTTTCTCTTGGAATAAGATGGATTGGGTGTGTGGGTTTGATGGAGCTGGATCCCAGGTGTGCACCGGTCGCTGCTGCTCTGTGTCCTCAGCCTCTGCTCAGGACATTTTTCAATTTTTCAAGTTAATAAAAACTGGCTTTAGCAAGGCCTGAAAGATGAGTGGCATATCCAGCTCTGGGATCCAAAGGGAGGACGTGGAACTGCTGGAGAGAGCCCAGAGCAGGCACAGGATGATGCCAGGGATGGAGCAGCTCTGCTGGGAGAGCTGGGGTTGTTCACCTGGACAAGGAAAACTTTGGGGTGACCTCACTGTGGTCTTGCTGTGCCTGAAAGAGCTGCAGGAAAGATGGAGAGAGATTTGGGACAAGGGATGGAGGGGCAGGACAAGGGGGAGAGTGGCTTTAAGCTGAAGGAGGGGAGGTTTAGATGGGATATTGGGAAGGAATTGTTCCCTGGGAGGGTGAGGGGGGGCTGGGATGGAATTCCTGGAATTGCCCAATGTTTTGATCTGGAAAGGACCTTAAAGCTTATCCAGTGCCACCCCTGCCATGGCAGGGACACTTCCCCTGTCCCAGGTTGCTCCAAGCCCCGGTGTCCAACCTTGGGCACTGCCAGGGATCCAGGGGCAGCCCCAGCCTCTGTGGAGAAGCAGCCCCAGAGCAGCTGTGGCTGCCCCTGGATCCCTGGCAGTGCCCAAGGCCAGGCTGGAGCACCCTGGGACAGTGGGAGGTGTCCCTGCCATGGCAGGGGGTGGGAATGGATGAGCATTAAGGTCCCTTCCAACCAAGCCAGGCTATTTTATATTTGTGTGATCCCAATTTTTGCACTTTGAAGGTAAATCAGTCCCTAAATCTTGATATGCATCATCTTTTTTATTTTTGTGTGTGCAGTAACTGCTGCACCAAACTTTTCCTCAGTAAAAAGTTCAGACCTTGATGTTCTCCTTGGCTCTGTTCAGAGGCTGACACTGCTTCTGTTAAATTCTGAATTCCTGCTGAAATGCAGCTCCCCGACCTTGGGAGTTTGCAGTTGTTCCCTTTGGAGAGGGGAGGAGGCTCCTCCTGCGCTGGAATTTCAGTGTGCACCAAGGGCTGCACTTACAGCAGCTTTTCTGAGAGGAAACCACACAAATACTGGTTGTAGCATCATGTTTTATTTTTTGAGCCTTTTACTTCATAGTAGTAATTAAACAAAATTAAACTTCAGGGTTTGCTGCTTTTTTCACTGAAACACTGCAAATGCTATGTTTGCCTCCAAAGGTGTGTTTTTAGTTGTTTCCATGTCTAAAACTACAGAGTTGGGTCAGAGCTGGGTGGTTCATCCCACCCATTTTCTTACCAAGCCTGGGTTTTTATTCTATTTTTGTACTTTGCCTTTTTTTTTGTGTGCGTGAACACATTGAATTTCTTACAAACCATATTTCATGAACGTGCTTTTTACAGTCTGAGAAGCAATTAGACATTTTTCTTGCCTTAAATTAATTCCACGTGTTGCTGCATTTGTCTGACTGCCACTAAATTTAGTGATTTTTAAATATTTTTAAACTGGGGTAAAAAGCCACATGCCCATGCTCTATTTCCCCTGGTGGCTTCCCAAGAACTTCTATTATTGCATTCCCAGATGATCAGAAAACTGAACTCCTGCCTTGAAGGGTGAGATGGTGGAATTTGCTTTATCAGCTTGACTGGGATTATTTTAAAAATATTCTTCTATTTCTGGCATCTTGATGAATTTAGAATATTTTTTCAGAGAAACTGTAAGGTTGCAACAGGGTCTTGAAAGGACAGGCAATGCAAAAATTCTAGATATATTAAAACAGTCCCAAACACAACTCTGCTGAGGCTTGGGGATGTGAATGGCTCTGCACATCCAGCAGTGTTTTGGCATATTTTAGGTAATAAACACAATCTGTTGTGTGCAGCTGGTTAAATAACACATTTTTTTCCTCTCCCTCCCTCTCCAAGGGCATATTCCCTGCCTCCTATATCCATCTCAAGGAAGCAATCGTTGAAGGCAAAGGGTAAGTTGGGTTTGAAAAGAACAAAACTCCTTTTTCCTGTTTTACCCACATCATTTCAATGCATTTCCAAGTAGCTTACACTTGTTTCCATGTAGTTTTCTGCCTCACTGAGGAGTTATTTTGTGTTTTTCCTGTTCCTTTCCCTGGTGTGTGCAGTGGGTTGAGCTGTATTTGTTGTTCAGCAGCTCTTCAGATCCTTTTGTATCAAATCAGCTTTGCTGGGCATGCAGGTAGAAGTGTCTATCATGAGTATAAAAGTTGACTTAAAAAAACAGGGAAAAAACCCCAACCAAATCCAGAGAAAAAAGTAGGTGGAGTGAAATTAATAAATCATTACCCAGGTATGAAATGGACTGAAACAGGATTAAAATGTTTTATTCCTTTGTGCCTGATTTATTTTTATACTCTGTTAAATATGTAAATGATCAAACTACTAATCATGAGATTGCTGCATAATGACATCTTCCTTGCTGATTGCAAAACTGCCTTTAAGTACCCTACTTCTGCAATATTCAAAGATCTGGCTGGTGTTTCTTACCTTCATGGCACCTCATTTTAAAACAAATTACACAGAAACTTTGTGGTGAGGAATTAAATCCTTACTTTTTGTTGCAAGACCAATGTATTTTAAAAAAAAGGAACAATTAAAAAGTAGTATGATGGCCTTGGGCTCATCTGGTTTTTATCTTGGTTGTTTCTTGTAAAATAAGTCAGTCAGTAATGTTACAGTGAGGTGTGCACTGATATCCTTGGGGGTGGACAAATGAGGAGAGGGTGGGAAAAATTCTCAAAGGGGCGGAGGGATAGGATGAGAGGGGATAGCCTTAAATTGAAGGAGGGCAGGGATGGATGGGATTTTGGGAATTAGGAATTGTTCCCTGTGAGGGTGGGCAGGCCCTGGCACAGGGTGCCCAGAGCAGCTGGGGCTGCCCCTGGATCCCTGGAAATGTCTCAGGCCAGGCTGGACATTGGGGCTGGGAGCACCTGGGACAGTGGGAGGTGTCCTTGCCCATAGCAGGGGGAAAATGATGCCTCAGGTTTCAGCTTTTCTGTGTTTCCCATTCTGTGCTGCTTTAGTGTGTGGGTCTGGGCTTCACATCAGGGATGCTGAGCTCTGTGCACAGAGCAGGGAGACAAAACAATTCCTGCTCCAGCTGGGCACCAAGGACAAATGACCCAAATCTCAGCCCAGGAGCACAAACCCCGTGGGCTGCAGAGAGAAAAACAAGCAGGGTGGGACTGCAGGGGCTAAAGCTGGGATGGGACAATGAACTGCAAGGTGCAAATGGAGCAGAGCTGATCCCAGGGACAGACCCCGTGCCCATCGTGCATTTTGGGGCCATTTGGGTTCATCTTGGGTGCAGCCCTGGCTGGGCTCTGGTGCTGCCCAAGGTGGATCCATGCAGGAGATCCTTTGGATCAATCCCTGCTTTATTCTGGGACTCTGCCCAGCCTCTGCTCTAGGGCAGCCTGCACAAGGCATCAGTCCAAGATCATCTTTGATCCCTTCCAACCTGA
Organism: Emberiza elegans; assembly: GCA_024865655.1. Taxonomy (NCBI): domain Eukaryota; kingdom Metazoa; phylum Chordata; class Aves; order Passeriformes; family Fringillidae; genus Emberiza; species Emberiza elegans. Next base: position 2,668,821 of record JALJVW010000241.1, on the reverse strand, counting down.
ACCATTCCATGATTCCATAATCTGAGCACATCCCAATACCTTTTATGTGGTGTGGTTTTACTGGTCTGCTTCAATATCTGGTAACATCTTATTTTTGCTCAGAAATTTGCAACAAATGATGCTAATTCCAACCCACTTCTACTCAGTTCCCTTTGGAAATGAACAGTTCTTCCTCAGGAATTATTCTAGATCAGGTGGTTTAGATTAGATACCAGCATAAAAATTTCCACAGAAGAGGCTGTTCTGTGCAGCGGTGGTGTCACCATTCCTGCAATTGCTGAGAAATTGTGTGAGTGTGGCACTGGGGATATGGCTTAGTGGTGACCATGGTGGTGCTCACTGCCGTTAAAGCTCCTTTCAAACCTTAACAGTTCTGTGGTTCTTCATTCCCACTGAAGCTGCTGCTTAATTCAGCCTTTTTTTTTTAACTCTTTCTCTTCAGCCAACACGAGACTGTGATCCCCAACGAGCTGCCCCTGATCCAGGAGGTCACCACCACGCTGAGGGAATGGTCCATCATCTGGAGACAGCTCTATGTGGTGAGGAAAGCTCAGGAAAACCTTCACACCGGGAGGGTTTGATGGGAAAAGTGGTGCTGGGAAAGGTACAAGAGAAATGGGAAGGAGCTGCTATTTATTGAAGGAATTCTTAGTGAATTTCCCCTTCTGTTGTTGTTACTTTCAGTGCTGAAAATCCATGTAGCATCATCTCTGTTAAAGCACAAATCTCAGTAGGTTTTTGTGCTTGTTAAAGCACAAATCTCTTGCCTGTTTGCTCAAATCTCTTTATTTTCTTGTGCAGAGTCAGGTTCTTTTTAGAGTGTTACCTTGATCTAGCAATAGTTTGTTGCGCAGTTACAATCCCTTTTTTGTGTAGGTATTATGTTATATCTATATCTATATATATATAAAAACATATATATATTAAATATATAGAATATATAAACATAAATATAGCATATACAAAAATATAGTATATATAAAATATATATACTTAATATATAATATATACACAGAACATATCATAGATATATAACATATAATAAATAGCTTTTATTTATACAAAATGTTTTTTATATACATAAAATATATATGTATTATAACATCATATATATGTTATGTATACATAACATATAATAGATACATAGCATATATATGTTTTATTTTTAAGGTATATATACATTTGGAGTAATTTAACTTGTAATTTTATTAAAGAAATGGTCTTCAGGCTGTTTCTTAAGGCTGTCAGTCTCTCTTATGAAATAATTGAGTATTTAGTGTTGAACTTGTGGGTGTAAACTGAAAGCTTTATAAAATTATCAGTGTAGGCCTTTAACCTCTCAGTATTCCTTTACATAAAGTTGATTGTTGCCAAATTTTGACACCTTAATTTGCACACTTGTTTATTTTGATATGCTAATGTTTCAACCACATAAGGATATATTCTTAGGAATTTGCAGTGGTAATTATTGATAGTCTCTCAGGTGGGAAGATAGAAAACCAGAGGTGAAAGTGCACCTAAATAAGATCAAGAGTTCAAATTTCTATTTAAAAGTACGGTTCAGATGCGAAGCAAGGCCTGCTGTGGGATTTAAGGAACCTGGCCTCCACTTGTGATGCTCTCATTGTGCAAGGTCACTGTAACAAGATAATGGGAACATGAAATTCCTTTATTTAAAGCAGGGTTTAATGCAGTCTCTGTTTCCCATAAATATGTTTGAAATCTTGTATCATAAAAGTGCAAGCTGTGTAATGAAGACACCGAGTGTAATGAAGACGTTTGTGCTGACTAATGTGGCTTTTAATCACCCCCATGAAAATAAAGATTAGGAGTAAGAGTGTAATGGAAGTGATGTAGTGTGGCAATATAGAAGATGAAGGATAATATCTTCTATGAAAAGAAGCAGATTATGTGTTAAAAGAGAGCTTTAAAGAGTTGGAATAGCAGGGAGTTTGTGAGGTGAAGAGCAGGGAAGGAGGAGAAATAACAGCAGAAATAAAGGAGGAGGAACAGAAGCTCCTGAGGGCACTGGGAACAGCCTTGCCCTTGGGTTCCACTGCTGTGGAATCCCAGCATGGTTTGGGTTTTGAGGGACCTTAAATCCACCCATTGCCACCCCCTGGCATGGGCAGGGACACCTTCCCCCATCCCAGGGTGCTCCAAGCCCCAATGTCCAACCTGGCCTTGGACCCTTCCAGGGTGGGAAGTGGGGCTGGGGCTTGGAGCAGCCTGGGGCAGTGGAATTTGTGGGTGGGACTGGCTTGGCTTTAAGGTCCCTCCAAAACCATTCCTTTCTAGGATTCCATGTGGAACAATACTTTAGTGCTTTGCTAATGACTTTGAATCCAAGAGCAGGCAGTCAGGGCAGGTTTGGTTTACTGGAGGTAACTGGTTTCAGTCTGCAGGCTTGAGGGATATTCCATGCTGTCCCTATCTTGCATATCAAAACCCATTAAACGGCCACATTTATGCCTTGATTCAGTTTGTAATTTGTGTTGGAATCTTGAATGGATGTTGAGTTTTTGTTTGCAGAGAGCGGGGGATGTGGAATGTTTCCCATCTCTCTGCTTTATGATTCCCTGCAGCCTCAAAAATCAGGAACCTCTTCCCCATTTGGGTTTGTCTGTATTTAGCTCCCAGCCATATGTGCCTGTTGTGTCTTTCTCTGCTGAATTAAAGAGCTTTTAATAATGGGTATTTTCTCTCTGTGAAGGTTCTCCCACTATAATCAAGCCAGCTTTGGATAATCAGAACAGACTGAAGTCTTTAAGTTTCACAGTTAGATATCCTTTTTCCAGAGTCCTGGAGTCATTATGTTCTTTTCCTGCATCTTCTGCAGTTTTTCCTTGGGATTTTTTTGAAGTGGGGAATTTTATTGTAATTATTTAATTATTCCTAGCTTAGCTGAGCGTTGCCAAGGAAAGTTTGTATATGCTGCTGGCAGTATTTAATATCCACAGTTCCAGGCTTTATAAACACTTGAGTTACTTAACTTCCTATCAAGTTTAGGTCTTTCCTGGTGTTTCACTGCCCTTTAGAAGTTACCTGTGGACTTGTATGGCACTGATGTGCCCAGTGAGGGATTTTCAAGTGTTCTTGTGGAGGTTTAAGCAGGGAGAGAAAGGATTCTCCCATCTGTTGCAGGAGTGGAGCCTCTTGCTGTTAAAATGCACCATTTTCAGTCCTGCTCTGCTCAGTGCAGAGGATCACTCAACAAAGCTACCCTGGGAATCAATAAAAGGACATTCTCCCCTTGGATGCCTGAAAACAGCATGACCCAAGTTTTAAGATAACATAAACCCAGACATTTACACATATTTAGCTCCTTAAAGCAGAGTGCAGCCCTGGGAATATTCAGTGTTCTGTGCTGTTGGAAGTTAGGCTCCCGATCCAGAGCTGCTGCAGACCAACCCTTTGAATTCCTAATGATAATTGCAATTTATCCTTTGTATTCCCAAGCCTTCCAACCTGATTTCTGCCCTGTTTTTCCCCCCTCAACAGCAGGACAACAGGGAAATGTTCCGCAGCGTCCGGCACATGATTTACGACCTGATCGAGTGGAGATCCCAAATCCTCTCTGGGACCCTGCCCCAAGACGAGCTCAAGGAGCTGAAAAAGAAAGTGACTGCCAAAATTGATTATGGCAACAGGTTTGTGAACAGCATTTCCCAAGTTTTTCTGCCTGAATCCAGATCACCCTGTGTAAGACGCATCAGCTGTCAGTGAGTTCTTGGAGGATTCTTTTTTTTTTTTTCCCCCTGGAGCTGTAGATGAAATATTTGTGTATTCACACTTCTGTTACAGCAAGATAAAGATTGAAGTTGAGGCAGCATCTTTAAAGTGTAATATGTAAAGTGGAATCCATCTCTCTCTCTTGATGGTATCATCAATTTGACAATGGTATGAAGCTGTAATTTTTTAAGGCCAATTCAAAAGTGCAAGTATCGCCTGCTTTGAAAATAGAATTTTAAATTCCACTTGCTTCTGTGGCACAAACAGTTGTCACCCTCTGAGCACCACCAGCTGCCTGTGCCCTCGAGTCACTCAGCTGTAATGTGATGTTGAAGGATTTGGCTCAGAAGCACCATTTAGCTCTTGGTTCCTCTCCTTCCACAGCATCCAGCTGGTGGCACGAGATGAGCAGGGAGATCTCATAAAAGAAAGGAGCTATTTAGCACAAGAGAGTGGAAGTTGGGAAGGAAATATTGCCCCAAAAAGCAGTGCAGGTTGCATGTGTTGGGTATTTCAGTGATTCAGATGTATTCTCTCCCCAGATGGTTGGCTGGGTTTAAAGACAATTTCTGTAAATACAAGCTTTAGATTATAACTTGTCTGTACAATTATGATTTTGCATTTTGATCAAAAATAGGAATCAAATTTTACTCCTCATCATTGGAAGCAGTGTTTTGAATACTGAGAGACAAAACATGTTGTAGTGCTCCCTTTAGTCCTGCCCATTGTGTGGGATTCTGTTGTCCTGCACACCTGGAGAGTGAAAAAGTTTGCACCAACCCAGTCTTTCAATGCTTTGTGATGCAAATATCTCACCATATTTCATTTATTTTTGTTTAATTCCTTAAGAACTGCCAAACTTGCAGTATTTCTGCTCGTGTACTTTATCAGCAAAAGCTATGATTAAAAAAAAAAATTAAAAACTAATCAGTGCCTGCATTCAGTGAGTAATTATTGTTTGTAATCTGAGGTATGGACAGTGGTACCTCTGCAGACAATTACCCAGATGTTGTTGGGATTATTTGTTTGGCTACTGGGTTCCACCATCTGCCCAAGGAGTTGGGAGAAGTTGCTCTGAATAACCTCCAGATGCTCAGCCTTCAAATCCAGTGGAACATCTTGTGCTGTGCTTTGTATTTGTAATGTTCTGATGGACTAATTAAGTGATCAGAAAGTTCTCTGGGGAGTGCAGGAGGGAGGTGAATGTGAACTTCTGAGTAAATGCTCACCACTGAAAGATAGCATATGTTCCTAATAAAACCCTAAACCCTTCACTTGTGCCTAAAAGGAGCATGAATGGGGATTTTAGGATCCAGACAGAATGAATTCATTATCTGCTTTATAAATACTGGGTCACCTTTGAGGTCTCAGCTCAAATAATTCTAAATGTTTTCTGTCCTAATCATGTCCTAACCTTTCCTGACTTGTGAAACACTGATTTGTAAATAAGTTTTTTTTTTCCTTCTGTAAATACAGACAGGAGTTTTGCAGCATATTGTCAGAATAACTGAGGAAGCAGAAATGGCCTTAGGAATCTGTATTTTTAATATCTTTCTGAAATTGGGTCAGGTAATTTTGTTGTGAAAATGCCTTTTTTTTTTTGTTCAGTTGCAATTATCTGTAACTGGGACACTTAGGGAAAAAAATCAAATTTTTTTTCCCAAGCATCATTTGCAAGTTAAAGGCTAAAACAAAGGAATTGAATCAAAGGAGGGTTTGCTTCGACTCCTTTGACAGCCTGTGCAAACATTGGTGTGTTGTAGTCTGGGTTATGAGACTTTGCCTGAATTTCTGAGCTTTTCCCCTGGCCCAGGCACTTTCTCCCATGGAAGGGCTCTGACAGTTCCAGTGCTCTGTGGGTGTTTCTCCTGCTGTGGCTGCTGTCCAGGGAACAGTAGTAGGGAGGAAGAAAACAACTTTGGCTGCTTTTCTGTTTGCTTTCAATGATGAAACCATTTTCTCACCAGAAAATTCATCTGGGAGTGAGATGTTCTGGGGATGCTGGAGAGCTTTGTGGTGTCTGGGTCCAGCTCCAGAGCAGAGCTTAAAAATCTGCTGCCTCCACCCTGCAGCTTGAGTGATCTTTGTCTCCCCTGCAATTAACGAAGTGCGGTTAATTGGAGGGGTTTGGTGTTGACCCCACTCAAGGGTTTAACACTTCCAGGGCTGAGGAGGAATCCTCCAAGTCCATGGAAATACCTCTGGGTGCCACAGCTCCTGTTTCCAAGTCCTTGCAGGTTGTGCCCAGATGGAATTTACTTTCAGATAAATCATGAACCCCTGTATGACTTATCACACACAGAAAATTTGATTTAAGCTCGTTGATCAAACATATTTCAACTCTGAAGTTAGAGCAGCTCCACTGGGAGAGCTGACCATGGAGTTAGAAGGAAATAGGGACACGTTTATTGGGGTGGAGGTGACAAGGGCAGTCTTAGGGAAGGGACCTGATTTTGTAACCCTTGGTGCTGCTGGAAAATGTGGAGAAAAGTGAAAGGTTTTTCCTGAGCCTGGATTTGATTGTGGCAGAAAGCTTCCTCTCTGCAGAAGGTAATTATGGATGTTAACACCCTGCTGACAGAGATCTGGCTTCTGCTTTAAAAAAGGAAACAACTTCTGCCTCATCTTGTGGGGTGTGGGTAAAACATGAATTGGGAGTGGGAGACATGAGCTGTGTGTGGTGGGACTTGGTGTTCAGACTGTTGGATAAATCAGAGGAGGAGACCAAGTCTGTGGCAAATTTATTTGTTTAAGAAGTTGCTTCCCCAGCTGTTGTGCTGTTTCATTTCCATCCCTTCTCCCTGTGCTGTGGGAATAAGTGACTTGGATCCCCAGGTTGCTGACATGTTAAATTGCATGATCACGTCTCAGATAATTTCTTTTCCATCACGTGTCAGGTGTGCAAGTTGAACATTTGGCAGGTGCTTTTTATGCATTCCTCTCAGCACTGTTAATCCACAAACGTATTTTCTGTCTTGTTTAGAATTCTGGATTTAGATCTGGTGGTTAGAGATGAAGATGGCAACATTTTGGATCCAGAGCAGACCAGCACCATCAGCCTTTTCAGAGCACATGAAATAGCTTCCAAGCAAGTGGAGGAGAGGCTGCAGGAGGAAAAAGTGAGAGACTCTCTGGCTTTTCCCTGGGAAACACAAGGCTGTAAACTAATTGGATGACTGTTATTTTTAGCATTGGTAATGAGGGATTTGATGTGTTTATGAAGAATTATCAGGCTTAAAAATTTTGTAAGAAGTTTTGTCTTAGGCTGGGTTTTTTTTCCTCATCCTTTAAAGGCTTTAGTAGAATTGATGGTTCAGACCTGTATGAATAAATCAGCTGCATTTGTGGGTTAATATCAGAGATGTGCATGTGAGAGGTTTGTAAGTTAGGTTGTCATCAGAGTTTCTATTTGAGAATCACAAAGACTAAAATCCTTGTTCTTGTGTGGCTTCTTTATGCCAATCCTAAAAACTTGTTGTTGAAATTAAAGGGGCAGATTTAAAGCCCTTCTCAGTCTTGAATTGTCAGCATCTTTGCAGTTCAAAATCCTTATTTTTAAAAGGAAGAACTTTTCTGTTTATTGTGTGTTGCTGGATTTTTTTTCAGGTATGTCTGAGGCTCTGTTTCTTCTCCATTTGTTTCTCTATTCACTCTACTTAATAAGTGAAGACATCTTTTCTCTTCTTTTTCTCTTCTCTTTTATTTTAACTTTTTCCTTATGGTGCAGCACTTCAAGACAGATCCAGAAAATCTGTCTGTCATAAAACTTAACAGAAAAAAGATCACAGGAGCAGACACTCAATGGAAACCTCTTCTTTCTGGAAGGTTTTAGGAAAGTTTTACAGCAGTCGGATGTGTGTTAGGCTAAGTTAAACTTTATTTTGTTCTTCAATTGCAGTCTCAGAAGCAGAATATTGATATCAACAGACAAGCCAAGTTTGCTGCCACTCCTTCATTTGCTTTATTTGTAAATTTAAAAAACGTCGTGTGTAAAATAGGAGAAGATGCTGAAGTCCTGATGTCTCTGTATGACCCCCTGGAATCCAAATTCATCAGGTCAGGGCCATTTTTGTCTGTGCTCACTCAGGGATGGTACTGGGGGACTTCTGAGGCTTAGCAATCAAATTTCTGTGGAAAGCAGAGGCAGGTCCCTTCACTTGGGGCTCGTTTCAGGGTCGTGCTGTGCTTGTGGTTCCCCAAGAGCAGATGGAAATTCAAGGTGAACACACCTGCAAGGGCTGTGCCCTTGCTCAGCTGCAGAATTCCCACACTTGGTTGCTGAGGAGCTGCTTTCTTTATGAAAACTGTGTGCACTGAGGGAAATGCCAGCTCCCTGCTCAATGTTGGTTTCCTTAGGGTAAGGAAATTGGGTTGAAAAGTCTCCTTTCAATTCTGAAGTTGATTTTATCTGCTTAAGTTAAAGGGCATTCAATGATAGGTATGGGGGAATGGCTTTAAGCTGAAAGAGGTGGATTTAGATGGGATATTAGGAAGAAATCCTTTCCTGGGAGGCTGGTGAGGCACTGGCAGGGGTTTCCCCGAGAGGTTGTGGACTCCCAGTCCCTGGCAGTGCCCAAGGCCAGGTTCAAGGGGCTTGGAGCAGCCTGGGGCAGTGGAAGGTGTCCCTGCCATGGCAGGGGGTGATGATCTTTGTGATCCCTTCCAGCCCAAAGCATTCTGTGCTTCTGTTGCTCTGTGATTTAAACAAAAAGTCTTCAACGTGTTGTTCTTTTCAGTGAGAACTACCTGGTCAGGTGGTCGAGCTGTGGCCTCCCCAAGGACATTGACAGGCTGCACAACCTGCGGGCCGTGTTCACCGTGAGTGTGCCCTGCCCTGGGCTGGGGCTGAGCTCCAAGGGGCACCCCTCAGGGGGAAACAGAGCTGGGGAGGGGCTCTAGGACAGGGGGGAATGGCTCCTGCTGCCAAAAGGCAGGGTTAGGTGGGATATTGGGAAGGAATTGTTCCCTGGGAGGGTGGGGAGGAGCTGGCACAGGGTGCCCAGAGCAGCTGTGGCTGCCCCTGCATCCCTGGAAGTGTCCAAGGCCAGGTTGGAGCAGCCTGGGACAGTGGAAGGTGTCCCTGCCCATTGCTGGGGTGGGAACAAGATGGTTTTGAAGGTCCCTTCCAAGCCAAACCATTCCATGATTCTGTGCTGCTGGGGGATTGCATGAGGCATTTCTCCTATGTGGCTGCTAAATGTTCTCAACACCTGGGAAAAACCAAAGTGAATCTTTGAACTTATGACTTACTAGAAATGGTTTGACCTCCTGAGGAATTAATTTGCACAGAACTCCAGTAAGATGTTGAAGTACTGTTACAAAAGCTGCTCTGCTCTGAGAGCACTTTTTGTTAGAGGCTTGCACAGCAAAGGCAAATTCTGAGCAGCAAAGCCTCTGCCGACTGAAACAGACCTTGAAATTCAGCTATTAGAAAGCAGCCTGATGTCACTCCTGTTTGTAGGACCTGGGCAGCAAGGACCTGAAGAGGGAGAAGATCAGTTTTGTGTGTCAGATCGTGCGTGTGGGCAGGATGGAGCTGCGGGACAACAACACCAGGAAGCTGACGTCGGGGCTGCGCAGACCCTTCGGGGTGGCAGGTACCTCTGGGGTGCTCTCCTCTTCAGTCCTTCCATGGAAATTGGGTGGTGGAACTGCTGTGGGGCTGTATAAACTCAGAGCTGTTCAAATCCCATCAGACTGGTTGCTGTATCCTGCACCCACCAGGGTTTGTGTAGCTGAGATTCCAAAGCTCATTTGCACCACGTTATTCCATAGACAACTCTGAAATTCCACACTTGATAATTCCACCCCTCTTCTGAGTCACTGTGGCTTCAATTCCCCAGGGGTTTCCCTCTTCCCACGTCTCTGAGTTCATTCGGTGCCCTTGGTTTGTCTTTGCAGTGATGGATGTTACTGACATCATTAACGGGAAGGTTGATGATGAGGACAAGCAGCACTTCATCCCCTTCCAGCCGTAAGTAGGGAGCAGGTGCAAGAACAAACAGGAGTCAAAAAAGCAAGATTTGAGCTTTGATTTTTAAAAAAAGCTAATATTTTAAGTTAATTTATTTCCACGGCATGTTTTCTCTTCAGTAATATTGTTAATATATCTTCCCCGATAATTTGCCATTAGCTACAACAGTGATGTCCCCAGAAACTGTAGGGTTTTTGGAGTTTAAAACACCCGTTCCCAGTTTTTCAGCCTTGTTTTCATTTTGTTTCAAGATGTTGGGGGGAGAATGTGAAGTGCTTAAAGTAAGTTTACTGCTGGGTTAGCTCTGCCTGAGATCAATAGAGATCATGTTCCATCCATAAATCCCAAGCTTTTGCTTCCATGAAGTGAAGAAAGGTAGAAGGAATAAGGCAAATAAATTTACATGAAGTAAATAAATAAATAAACAATAAATAAATAAATAAATAATAAATTTACATGGATGCTTAGTACTCCCATTGTGGAATAAGCTCGACTGCCATCTGTTCCAAAAGGCAAAACATAGTTATGGGAGCTAAATTCCTTGATTAATGCATTAATGGATATTCAGATGGGCTTTTAATAATATTTTTAAAGGAGCTTGACATAATAAAATCATAAATTAACTTTGTTTTGAGAAATAGGCACAATTCGGGAAGCCCTTGTGGTTTGAAGGTGTAGGGCTAGTGAGAGAACTGCAAAGTGTGCAGGTCCTGACAGGTTAATGACAAAATCAAAGTACAGTTCCATTTTTCAAGGGAAATGGGGTTTGGGGAAGAGAAAGATACGTTTATTGTGTGGTAAACAACAGCAAAGTTATTTTTTAGCCAGTGTGGAAGTATGCAATGAAAATGAACCTTTCAGGGGGGGTGCTAATGGAACATCCAGTTTTCTGCTCCATTAGCACTGATTCATTTTTCCTGTTCCATGTACACAGAGCTTCAAAAAGATGCACAATGTGATTTTTCTTTTTCCTCTGTAATAAATGAGAACATTCTCCTGAGAAAGTCTATCCCAAAGGACATGAATAAGGTGGAAACCAATGCAGGGTGAACGCTGGTGTTGTTATTTCCGACATAGATATGGGCTGTGTATATGAGGCTCATTTTTCTCCTCATCCCATGCTTTGTTTCTGTTGTACCACATGAATTCTGTTTTCATATCTTTGTTTGTATTCATTCACTGGCCACCAGCACAATGGCTGTCAAAGGCACTTGGCAAGATTTACTTCAGTGCCACCTAATGCTGCTGTTTATTTATCGTCCCCATCTTCTCATTTGTTCACTGAGTTGGGTTGTCTGCTCTTCTCCTCCTTTTCCCTGTGAGATTGATGGGAGCTTTTCCTTCAGGCACTCCACCTGTGCAATGACAGAGGTGACCCTGGAGGTGTTGCAGGGCCAGGCTGCTATGAATATATCTATATTTCAATATTTATATAGAAGAGAACTGCCTGTGTGGGTTTTCACTGAGTAACTGGGGGCTCCTCTATGGGAGACTTCCCCCTGCTCCCTGAGGGAGCAGAGCCCTCACAGGTGTGTGCTGGACTCTCTGGTAGATCAGCGTTCTTTTGATTAATGATCTCCCTCTGTCTTTCTTGTTACCTTTCCTGTCCTCTGTCCTGCGTTGACTAATAAATACTCTTTGTCACAACTATGATACGATCTTTTGTGTTCCCTTGTCACTGTGACTTCTGGTTTTCTGTGCCCCTTTGTCTCCTGGTGTTGGTCGTCATGTGCATCCTCCAGGCTAGCGTTGGATGACGCCATTCGACACAAGCAGCTGAACATATCATCCCGTTTTTCACCCAGGGTGGCAGGGGAGAATGATTTCCTGCAGACTGTTATAAACAAAGTGATTGCTGCTAAAGAAGTCAACCACAAGGGTCAGGGTAGGTACTGCTCTTTCTGTGCACCTTGATTTGTTTTGTCTCATGGTGGTTTTGATTTTGGGATCAAAAAATTGTTTGGATGGTTTTGTTCCTCCTTTCCCCATTCCTCAGGGCTCAGCCTGCTCTTCTCCGTTCCCCATAATTTTTCCCCTGCCCAGTGTGGACTCTGCACATTGTAGCATTGTTTAGCTCCTGGATGTGTTTGTATTTTTGCTGGAGAGGAACCAAGATGATCGAGGGTCTGAACATCTCTGCTGAGCAGATTCTGAGGGAGCTGGGCCTGGTTACTCTGGGGAGGAGGAGACTGAGAGGGAATCTCATTATTCCATACAAATACATCCAGAGGGGTCAGGGGATGGGGCCAGGCTCTTTTCAGTGGTTCTCCATGATGGGATGAAGGAGCAGTGGCCATAAACTAAAACAAAACAAGTTCAACCTCCCATGAGAAAGAACTTCTTCCCATGGAGGGTGGCAGAGCTCTGGAACAGCTGCTCAGGGAGGACATGGAATTTCCATTTGTGCAGACATTCCCAACCCACCTGATCACATTCCTGTGTCACCTGCTCCCCTTGGCAGGACTGGATGATCTCCAGAGGTCCCTTCCAGCCCCGCCTGTCCCATGACAGATCCTCTGCTCGAGGTGATGACTCAAGGACTCACCTCTTGTGCCCTTGAGCTGTGGATTTTTACCTCTCCATGCTGAAGGAAGGGATATTCCCTCCCTTCTCTTCCTTTCCTGTATTTTTCCTCTCTGCAGCTGCACTTGGGACATTTTTGCTCCTTCCCCAGGAGACCTGAGCTGGCAGGAGGTGAGGAGGGGGCCAGAGCCAGGCAACCCCCCTGAAACCTTCCCTGGTACCTTCTCCAGGCCACTGCTCTGGGTTGGTTTATTTTTGTGTGTGATCCCATGATCATGGGGTGTCTGTGCCCAGTTATTCCTCTGCTGGCTTCAGTATCTTCTGGGAATTTGGGATTAATGCAGAGTTATGCTGATTCATACAGAGTTTCCACCAAACACTGTGAATATCTGTATCACTCCATATCTGGCCAAACCCCAGGAAAGCTACACACTTTCCCCTGATTTTTGCACCAATTAGTAGCAAATAAAATTTTACATAAACCTTCTTTTTAGATTCTCCTTTAGCTAATGAGGAAAAGTTTTATCTGCTTCCCCTCCTTGTTTTCACCTGTGGCCAGTGTGTATCCCACAGGAGGAAACATTTCAGTGTCTTTGATTCATTTCCCTAAAAAAGTGCCCAAGCAAACAGAAGAAAGATCAGGAGTTGTTCCTTAGCCAGTCAGTGCAGGTACAGTTGCAGCTCAGTGAAGTAGCAGCTGTCAGAACCATCCCTGGCAGCAAATCAGCCCAGAAACTCCTACAGAGATACCATGGAAAAGACAAGCTGCCAAGTGTACACAAAATGAATGTACAGTTAATTCTCTAACAGGGTAACCCACAATTTATTTCGTGGATGAATATTTTTGGGGTGTTTTTCATAGCTTTTAATTTTAGGATTTTCTTCTGCAAATTGCTGCTGTGATTATTTTGTGCTTAAACTTGATTGCCAGCCACTTCACCAAGTGGAAGCTTCTTTGGGTTGGGTTTCTTTTTTATTTTTATGTGTTTTTTTCCACTTTGGCATCTTTCTTTTTCCTGTAACAAATGTGCCTGATGTTAGTTGGCAAGCAGCAGCTTTTTAGTGGCTTCTTCTGCTACTGAGCAGGAAAATATCAGCTGTGTGAAGCTGATGCTGTAGATTTGTGTGCTCAGAGCAGTAAAAACAGCTTTATGGGGTGGTGATCAATCAGTTTGGGGCGTGGATCTGCTGCTGTTGCTTGCTTGGAATCCTTGGGTCTCTCCATGCAAATCATCCTTGCTCCTTCTCTTTTTTCCCCATGGAAGATAAACATCTCATTACAAAGAACATGGAACACAATCAGAAATATTTCTGTGTGCTGTACTCATATTTTTGTGTGAAGTGATGAGATCTGTTGAGTGTTTGAAAATATTTTCTGTTTTTGTTTAGTAAAGAAAGATCAGTTATCCTAATGTACCTGACTATTTTAACGTTTTCACATTTTTTCAAGCTGTAGAAAGAAATCTTCAGTAAGTAGGAATAAATCCCAGCAGTTTCATAACTGTGTTTTTTTACACAACAGGTCTGTGGGTGACTTTGAAACTTCTTCCAGGAGATATCCATCAGATTAGGAAGGAGTTTCCACACTTAGTGGACAGGTCAACAGCAGTAGCTCGGAAAATGGGCTTTCCTGAGATTATCATGCCTGGTAAGGCACTTAATTAATGCTGCTTTGTTATATTTTAACCTGCTTTAAATGGCTGTTTGTATGGGAGGTTTTGGAGGAAAAAAAATAATTAAAGATTAATTTCAGGTATGGTTTGCATTAAAAAAAATCATCAAAAGTTAAAAATAATTAAAAATAAATGTAAAATATTTTGGTAATACCAGCATCAATAAATAAAGCTCCCACCCCCATCAAGAAGACAGGAAACCCCAGTGAGAATGGAAATTCTCCCTTTTTTTCCCCAGTTAAAAAGAATGTACAAAACCTACATACTTTGTATTATCCCCATAGCAAGGGCATATGTAAAACTTCTCTCCTGTGCTGAATCCAAAGCAGATTTTTGAGGCACAGGCTTGATTTAGAGATAGCAGCTCTCTTAGGGTTTGTACCAGATCTGGATAATGCATTTGAGAGAGAGCCACATCATTTTTAAAAAATACATGTATTCTGTGCATGTTCAGTTCAGGTGTTTACAAAAAAATAAACAACAAACCAAAAGCCATGAAAACCAACCCAAAAACGTGGTGCTTCTCAGAATGAAAACTGCCATGAGCAAGAGCAGAGCCTGCAGTGTCCTTTGCAGGTTGATGGGCTCTGGGGATCCATGAGATGTTTCCAGAGCCCATCCCAGTTCCAGGTCTCCCTGTGGCTGCTGGCAGATGTCTCTCAGGTGTGTTAGAGTCTCTTCTGCAAGTGGGAGTGCCTCAGCACCTTGTTTGCATCCTGTGCTGGCCCATAAAATTGCTGGAAATCCCTTGTGTCCCCAGCTCATTGTCAAAATTTCAGTTGAATTGGGGTGGAGCTGAGGAGCATTTTTAGCCATAAATCTAAATACAACCCCCAGGCCAGCAAAAACATCAAACCTCTTCCTGCTGTAACAAATTAGAGACCTCTTGATGGCTGTTAAAATATTTTAAATTGCAAAATACCTTTGTATGGGGTAAATGTGTTGAAACTTCTCCTTTCAAGTGAATACTGAAAGAAGTTGTGTAAAAATAAAATAAATGGAAATGTGGTGTTTGAAATGCTTTGCCATTGTTTCTGTGTGTCCTTGGTTGCCCAAATCCTTGGGTTTCTTGTGAGAACTGTGGGTTATTTTGTGCTTTGCTTTCCCTTGTAGGAGATGTTAGAAATGACATCTATGTCACCTTGGTGCAGGGAGATTTTGACAAAGGCAGTAAAACCACAGCAAAGAATGTGGAAGTCACAGTGTCTGTTTATGATGAAGATGGCAAGAGATTAGAGGTATTAAAGTATTTAATGTCTGGGGGCTTTTTGATTTTGATACATATCATGTTAAGCCTTTTCAACAGCTGTATTTGTCAGCTTAAGGTCCCAGGTTTTATTTTCAACCAAACTTTTGTCATCATTTAATGCATCTTGCTTTATCCATGTATGCATTTTGGTACCAGTTTCATGAGGAGCATTCTCTCTTACTCTGACCTACTTCACTGATTTATTTTTTGTTTATTTGACTGAAAAAGTGGAGTTTAAGTGACACAAACATTTCCCCCTTCTGTTTGTTTTTGCAGAGTGTTATTTTTCCTGGTGCTGGTGATGAAGCCATCTCAGAGTACAAGTCAGTGATCTATTACCAAGTAAAGCAGCCTCGCTGGTTTGAGACTGTAAAGGTATTTAGACTGTTAAAATAACTTCTCTGGGTGTTAATGTGCCATTAATACAGCTTCCAGTGGGAAACAAAAGTGGGAAAATGCAGTGCTTGTGTTCAGCAGGGCAAGGAATAGCTCAGCTAAGAAAGGCTTTGACTTTTATTGCATATTGAATTTTATTTCAGCCATTGCTCAGGATGACTGGTGTGGGGAAACTCCAGCACCTCTTCAGGAATGGTTTGCTCTCTTTCCATGGAACTGACCTAGAGGAGAGCAGGATATTAAGGCTAAAACACATTTGCCGTAGTGTTGGACTCATCACTGTTTGGGGAGCTGGTTGTGCTTTAAGCCTGCTCATTTTGCTGGGGTAATAACCTTTCCACTGCCACATTTGGAGATTGCAGACCTGGAATCCTTCCAGTCTGTCTGTGAGCAGGGGCTGTGTGCTCACAGGGCCTTGCAGCTGCTCCCCACACCAGAATTATCACTCCAAAGGTGCCTTACGGTGTCTGTAGACAGAAAGGGGCTGCTGAGGATGGATGTGCTGCTGGGATTGTCACTCACTGATCATTTGGAAGATGTCTGGATGGGGTTGGGGGAGGTTGAAGGTGCTGCCCTGACCATTTCCTTCTCCTTCCCTCCCCTTGTGTTGGACTCATCACTGTTTGGGCTGTGCTTTAAGCCTTCTCATTTTCCTGGGGTAATAACCTTTCCACTGCCATGTTTGGAGGTTGATGGAGGCTTTCTGGGATCCATTCAGTCTCTGCAGCAGCAGGAGCAGGGGCTGTGTGCTCACAAGGGCCTTGCAGCTACTCCCCACACCAGAATTTTCACTCCAAAGGTGCCTTGTCGTGCCTGTAGGCAGAAAGGGGCTGCTGAGGATGGGTGTGCTGCTGGGATTGTCACTCACTGATCACTTGGAAGTGCTGGAAGATGTCTGGATGGGGTTGGGGGAGGCTGAAGGTGCTGTCCTGACCATTTCCTTCTCCTCTCCCTGTGCCAGGTTGCCATCCCCATCGAGGACGTGAACCGCAGCCACCTGAGGTTCACCTTCCGCCACAGATCCTCCCAGGACTGTGAGTAACTCAGCCTCTCCTCCATGCCTCAGGTTCAGCTTTTCTGTTTTCACATTCTGTGCTGCTTTGGTGTGTGGGTCTGGGCTTCACATCAGGGGATGCTGAGCTCTGTGCACAGAGCAGGGAGACAAAACAATTCCTGCTCCAGCTGGGCACCAAGGACAAATGACCCAAATCTCAGCCCAGGAGCACAAACCCCGTGGGCTGGAGAGAGAAAAACAAGCAGGGTGGGACTGCAGGGGCTAAAGCTGGGATGGGACAATGAACTGCAAGGTGCAAATGGAGCAGAGCTGATCCCAGGGACAGACCCCGTGCCCATCGTGCATTTTGGGGCCATTTGGGTTCATCTTGGGTGCAGCCCTGGCTGGGCTCTGGTGCTGCCCAAGGTGGATCCATGGAGGAGATCCTTTGAATCAATCCCTGCTTTATTCTGGAACTCTGCCCAGCCCCTGTTCTAGGGCAGTCTTCACAAGGCATCACCTTGGGGAATTCCTGGACCAGGGATGCCATTCCCACATTCCCAATCCAGAACTCATCATTGCCTTTGTTTTCAGTGCAGGATTAAATTTGTGACACTTTGTCATATCTCAGCTCCTTTTTCTCTTTACATCTTCCTCACTCTTGCCTATCTTGATTTTTTTCTTCCCTGCCCAGTTTTTTTCCCCCTAAGGGAATAAATGGAATTTTTTACTAGGCTACTAATGGGAGTAAAGCTTTTCATTAATAACTCAGAGGGTTGTGGTATTTTGTATCTTAGAGGTAGGGAGTAGTAAAGGTCTTCAACAAATGGGAATGTGAAAGTCTCCAGTTGGCTTAGCATCAGTAATTGAAGACTTTGGGATTAAGAAAATTAATAAAATAATCTAGACAATGATACTTTTAAAGGAAAACACTGTTCCAAAATTCAGTGTCATTATTATCAGAATTATGATTGTGTACTACAAATTATTAGAGTCAGAAATGTTGTTAGAATGACTTAAATATTTAGGTTGGCCACAGCCTAAATATTTAAAAGAGGTCACTCCTAAATATCAACAAGAGCCCCTTTCAGGGCTTTCTCCCAGGCTCCTTGGGCTGCCTCAAGGTGATGACACTTTCCTTCTGGCTTTACTTCTCTGCTTCCTTTGTGATCTCTCCTTCATCTCTTGCTTTGTTGTTTTAAACTTTTGCCAACAGATTTGACCAAGAAGAAGCTGAATTTTTTTATTTCCTGTTGGCTGCAGAATGGGTCAGCTTTCAAAAAACTGAGGCACTTCATCTGCATTTATGGATCCAGTTTTTGTTTTGCTTCTAATGTTCCCCCTGCAAATGTCTGTCCTCGGGGCTCTGTGCTCTGATGAGATCCTCAGTGCTGGTGTTTAATCTTTATTCCAGCTCCCAAACACTGCCATTCTTCTAAAAACCTGGCCTTTCTCAATGCATCACATTTCTGTTTTGTTTTTAAAATTTGCCTTTATAAAGCTTTCCAAAAAGAACAGACAGAATATGGAAATAAGAAGCATCTGGTTATTGTTGATGTATTCATTTGGCTTTTTTTTTTTTTTTTTTTTTTTTTTGGTTCTGTCTTGCTTTTAGAAGACTTCCCCAGTTTTTTATATACTTAATGTACATGAGAATCTTTGCTGTGGTCACTCACTGACAGGTTGTCCATGTTTATGAGATTTAGGTGTCCTGACTGTAAAAATAATTATGTAGTGATTTTTTTTCTTTTTTTTTTTTTTTTTTTTGGTAACAGCCAAAGACAAATCTGAGAAAATATTTGCTCTGGCATTTGTGAAGCTCATGAGATATGATGGGACAACTCTGAGGGATGGAGAGCACGACCTTATAGTTTACAAGGTAGAATTTTGGCTTCCCAGCAGGGAAACTCCACTGACTGACTTCTGGGGAATTCTGTTCCAGAATTACACTGGAAAATGTGTTTTGAACTCTGCTGTTAAATCAAACTAAGCAGCAAGTCCTGAGCAGTTGGTTTATATGGGAGATTGAGTGTTAAACCTTTAATATGTTGTAATTTCAGCAGGAATTTGTTGTTGAGTTTTTTGTGGGTTGGGAAAAATGAATTCTGTAGCCTTTTAATTAAGCCATTAAGCCATTTTGGCTTTAATGTAGCCAGATTAATGCTAAATTAGTGTTGTTAAAGATGCATTTGATAGCTCCAAACCTAAGAAAATCCAGTATAAAGGTTAAAATTTTCTTGTTACGGAGCTTTTGACAGGGTATTTTCTCCTGCTGTGTTTCAAACATCCCTGTAGGCAGAGGCCAAGAAGCTGGAGGACGCCTCGACCTATCTCAGTCTGCCATCCACAAAGATTGAGCTGGAGGAGAAGGGACACTCAGCCACGGGCAAGAGCATGCAGAACCTTGGGAGCTGCACCATCAGCAAAGACTCCTTCCAGATCTCCACCCTGGTCTGTTCAACAAAGCTGACCCAGAATGGTGAGTGCCAGAGCTGCTGGAGCTCCTGCTCCTCACAGCAGGCTTGGGGTCTGTGTGCTGACTCTGCTGCCTTCTCCATCCCCGTTCCATGTGGCTTTTTGCTGGGTTGGGTTGTGTGGGTGAGTGTGTGAGCCATCCAAGCTTTTCTCTGTTTTGCTCCAGAGCAGTTGATGTCTCTGAAAAAACCAGAACAATCCAAGTGAGGTGGAACCAGGGCTATTGTTTCCCATATAGTTGAGGCTCTTGCCCTGAAATGCACTGAAACAGGCTCTGTGGCATTTCACTTGTCTCTGAAAAATAGCACTGACGGAGGGGATGAGTTTGCTCTCAGGAGTGGGTAATACCAGGGCTGTGCTCCCAGCCATGCTGGTTTGTTATTCCAAGGTGCAATATCCATATCTCAGGGCTGGGGACAGCTCTGATGTTCTCTCCTGTGTGCAGAAGGGGTGTTAGGGGAGGATGGAGGTCACCCTCATGTTCCCACACCTTCCCAGGAGTGGCCTTGGCTCCGTGTGTTCCTTTCCAGCCTTGCATTCCCTCATGTGTCAGCTGGCTGAGTGCGTCCCAGGGCTGTGGGAGGCTGGTGGCAGCCACCAAAGCAAACCTTTGCCATTTGCAGCCCGTGCCCTGTGTGTGACTCCGTGCCGGTTGCCATGGAGCCATCCCTTGTTCTGGCTGCTCCGGCGGAGTGGGGAGTGTGGGAGGGTCATTCCGTGGGGACTGAGTCATGGCAGGGAGCTGCTGTGACTCGGGGAGGGCTGTGGGAGCTGGGTGGGGACACTGCCACATGCAGAGTCCCCTCTGCCCAGGGGGATGTCCCTGCTCACTCTGTGCTGCTCATCCCGGGTGTTTCACATGCAGAGCACATCAGATCCACTGCAGTCTGGCAGCCTTGGAACCTGGCAGGGTGCTCAGCTAAAAAACTGGGATGTGCTGGGAGGATTTCCCAGCAAAGATGGGCTCACAGGAAATGAGGAAATGAGCTGCAGTGCAAAGGACCAAAACAGGCCAAAACTAAGCTCACAGATGTTGCAAAAGCAGGGGGAAAAGTCAAGGAGGAAGACACAACCTGGAGGGGAAGAAATGAGGGACATGGCATGGATACTTAAAAAAAAAAAACCAACAAAAAAATCATCATGGTGGGGCTGGGGCTTGGAGAGCAGGATCCAACATCTGGAATTAAAGTGGGGCTGGGGCTTGGAGAGCAGGATCCAACATCTGGAATTAAAGTGGGGCTGGGGCTTGGAGAGCAGGATCCAACATCTGGAATTAAAGTGGGGCTGGGGCTTGGAGAGCAGGATCCAACATCTGGAATTAAACTGCTTTTTGTTGGAAAATCGCTGCTGTTTTCCCCTTCAGCCTTCCCTAGTGCTCGTTAGTAGTTAAAAGTATTTCCCAGTGATCAATATATTGATGTGGCTTTCACAGAACTGCTATTAAAATTAAGCCTGAGCATTGTTTGGTGCTTGATTTACATATTGTTTGCTTTGAAGGCCTGATCTTTATTTAATGCTGCTGTTAATTATGTTGTCTGGGAAACTTTTCCTCGGAGTTGCCAAAGTCTTTTCTCTCTCTTCAAAGTACTGTGACATTATTAAGCAAGATCACCATGTCTCATTGAGCAGGAAAGAAACAAAACAAAAAAATCATCATTAAATTCCTCCCTCAAGTATCAGTTTTCATCTAAAAGTTGGCAGTGATTTTCATATGGTGATTTCTGAAGCTGATTTCAAGATGGTTGGTTAATATTCTTCCTTTAACTTTCTTAAAAACAAGTAAATAAAAATCCAGTATTATCCTCACTCACAAAAATGTTGGGCCAAAGGAGATTTTTCTCCTTTTGGTTACCTGTCATAGTTTTTTCTTTATCCTCCATAACTATCTTAGAACTGGCTTTAAGACTTATTTTTAGTAATTCTGAAAGCATGTGAATCAGTCATCTGGCTTTTCCAGTGGTGTTTGATGGTGCATAGACTTTTTTTGTCTGAGCTCTTTGAACACTCCCTTGACTTTGGTTCTCTATGAACTGTGAGTTTTTAATGTTGCTTTTCCATCAGTAATTGATGGCCTTAGCATGGAAAAGTCTTCAAAATAACAAACTTGGTCACTGCTGAGACTTTGAGGAAAGAGTGATGGTGTGAGGTACCTACTCAGTTTAACACTTGACCAATTTTTAGTGGTTTGAGCAGAATTTATTAAAGCAGGACGTTCCCTGGCCTTTTCCTGGATTTTGCAGTTAATTTTGAGGAAGAGTGATGACATCAGACAAAGAGGAGGAGCAGAAACCCTCAGTGCCTATGGGAGTAAATGCTCCTGGAGCCTCTTCCCAGACTTCCAGGATGTCCTTTTATTATCAGGGTGATGGGAACAGAACTGGAATCGCATTAATGGCTTGCTGGGAAAATATTCAGTTATCAATAGGCAGAGCTGGCTGTGCTGTCCCTGTGGATTTGCTGTTGGAAGCATCCAGGGCACCTCAAATGCTTGTTCCAAGAATTTCAGTTCTCTCTGCTGCCTGAAGGACTCAAATCTTTGGATAATAGTGGCTGTTCCTTCACTGGAGTCAGGGCTTGGAGGAACCAGGGAGACCAGGATTCTGGAGAACACTTGGGAGGAATTTGACTTAGCGCAGTTGATAATTAAAAAAACCCCAGCACACACATAGGATGAATTGAAGTGGCATAAAAAGTGAAGATGTAAGCACAGAATTAAAATAAAAAATCACACAGACTGGAACATGAAGTGTTCAAGGCAAGAAGGCAGAGAATTTCAAAGAACAGCTGGGAATTTAGTTAGAGGGGAAATATTCTCTGACTGAATTCAGTGGCTGGGCTTTGGGAAAAGTTTGGGTGTTTCTGTAGGGGAAGCTTTTGCATAGATCCAGGTTAAGGAAGGCAGATAGTCAGGAACTTGGGTTGTTTCCTTCTATTTTTTAAAAACCCTGTAAAAGGACAATCTTCATGTGCAATCCACAGAATAATAAATCATTAATAAAGCCAAGTTGCTGCTGGGGACTTTGCAGTCTGGGTGTTTGTTTAAACCTTTTGCAGTGGGAAATCACAGAATCCCAGACTGGTTTGGGTTGGAAGTGACCTTAATGGTCATCCAGTGCCACCCCTGCCATGGCAGGGACACCTTCCACTGATGCACAGTGCTCCAGCCTGGCCTTGGGCACTCCAGGGATCCAGGGGCAGCCACAGCTGCTCTGGGCACCCTCATTCTCTCTCCCTCCTGATGTTTTCTAACATCAAATTCCAATTGACCTGGGCTTACTCCATCATTCCTGTTTCCTGTGGGCTAAAATCCTGTTTTACATCCTTTTTCTGCATTATTTTCCACACAGCCCTGTGCAAAGAGTGGGATTAGTGCCTGACTGCTGCTTTGCTGGGGTTAATTAATGATTGCATTACCAGCCAGTGCCCATTTTTCCATAGCCTGTGAGTTGTTTTTCCCTTTCAGCTGGCCTGCACTGACATTTTGTGCTCACAAATGTATATTCATTTAGCATTTGCTCTGCCATCACGCTGCAGTCCACGTGGGTTTGTTTTCTTGGGGCAATCCATGATGCTGTTCAGAGCTCGTCTGTGGGCTGGCTTTTGTTCACATCATTTCTTCTGTCAGGCTGATGCCTTGTTAGAAGTCAGACTGCAGCCAGATTCAGGGGTGGAAAGCTGATATAAATATATCCATGAAACACTTTGGGTAACTCATGGAGGCATCTTTGCTTTGCTTCCAGAAGCATTTTTTTTGTTGTTAATAGTGAGTTTCTAAGACTTTGGGTTCAGGCTATAGACTGCTTGTAGGTTGTATTAAAAGGAATGGAGGACTTGGATTCAAGTCTTTTAAAGCTTTAATGTAGTAAAACTCTCTTGATTTCTCCTCACAAAGAGATGATGAGAAGGCTTGGTTTGAGTGCTGCTCAGAGGGGACTCTTTCCAAGGAGTACTGTAGTGCTTTCCACTGAAAGTAATTTCATTTATTACTTAAAATGAAAGGGTTTTGAGAAAAGCATAGCAGCTGCTTTCAGTCTCTGCAGATAATTTCCACAGTAAACTCTGCAGATTCATGCCTTGCTAAATGTTGTGTTGGTTGCTTTGAAAGCCTGAATAGCAAAGAGGTGAGGGGGTATTTGTTGGGAGGAAGTGCCTGTTTTGAGTGATTTTGGGCAGAATTCACACAGTATGAATTATATGGGGAGGTGGGCCAGGGGCCAAACTGGAGGTAGTGAGTCTTTAAATTAGCCATAAAATCACTGAGGTTGGAGAAGACCTTTGAGATCATGGTGCTCAGTTTGTTGAGGGCTTCTCCTGAGCAGGAGTTGCTGGGAGTTCTGTTTTGTGCTGAAAACTGACTTTTCATGGGAAAGAGCTTTCCCCTGAGGCTGTTTTGGCAAAGGTGGGGAGGAGTGTGGGGTTTGGGCTCTGTGGGTTCCAGGGCTGTGTTTGGGGTCCGTGGGCAGTGCTGGGATCCAGGGCTGGGCTTTGGGCTCTGTGGGCAGTGCTGGGTTTGGGTTTGTGGGTTCCAGGGCTGGGTTTGGGGTTTGTGCTGGGATCCAGGCTCCAGGGCTGGGGTTTGGGGTCCATGGGCAGTGCTGGGTTTGGGCTCTGTGGGTTCCAGGGCTGGGGTTTGGGGTCTGTGGGCAGTGCTGGGTTTGGGCTCTGTGGGCTCCAGGGTTGGGGTTTGGGGTCTGTGGGCAGTGCTGGGTTTGGGCTCTGTGGGTTCCAGGGTTGGGGTTTGGGGTCCGTGGGCAGTGCTGGGTTCCAGGGCTGGGGTTTGGGCTCTGTGGGCAGTGCTGGGTTTGGGCTCTGTGGGTTCCAGGGTTGGGGTTTGGGGTCCGTGGGCAGTGCTGGGTTCCAGGGCTGGGGTTGGTGTTGGTTTGCCAGGGAGCTGCTGCTCTGCAGGAGACCCCACTGGGAGCTCCCTCCCAGGAGATTTCCCTAAAGGAAGCTTTGCAATGACACATGGAGAGAGCTGGCCTCCTGTATTCCCTTCTGGATCAGGGATTGCTGAAGTGACACCGGCTTCAGGCTGCAGGATGTGGGGATGGCACCATTGGCATGATCTGGGCTGTGCCCTCATGGTCCATCCTTGAGAGCAGCGTGGGCACTGGCAGATATTCATCACCCAGCTTTCCCCCACGCTCAGTTAGTTTGCAGCTCCTTGTGCTTCATTGTGCTTTATTTTCTGTTCAGTTGTTGCAGGGAGGGCAGGGAAGCTGGAGCCATCAATGCTGGAGAGTCACTGCCCTGTAGATACACTGTGTTGGTGGCTGACTAATTCCATTTTGGCATTTTTTTCTAAACACACAACTGTTGTGTACAGCAAACGAAAAACCCAGGGACCAGGCTTCCTTGGCCTAGATTTTCCTGCTGATATTTCAAAAGCTGGCTGCTTTTCTGAAAGCCTTTCAGAATTCTGTCAGGGCAGAGGGATTGTCCCAGCTTCCTGCAGCGTCAGAGGGTACCAGAAATGCCTTGTTGTCCAGGGAAAAAGGCTGAAGTGAGGAAATAAAACTTTGTCCTGCATATGGTGATGGAGAGTGAGAGTGGTGATTTTAAGATGGTTGGTTAATATTCTTCCTTTAACTTTCTTAAAAACAAGTAAATAACAATCCAGTATTACCCTCACTCAACAAAAATGTGAGCCTGCAGGAGATAATTGTTGGGTTTTCTTATTCCTAGTTGATCTCTTGGGACTGCTGAAGTGGAGATCCAACACGAGCCTGTTGCACCAGAACTTGAAGCAGCTGATGAAAGTTGATGGTGGTGAAGTGGTCAAGGTAATGAGTTAATGTCTGTAAAAATCCCAGATTTTGAGGTGTCTTTTTTTTTGGCTCCCCACATTTTCCCCCTCAACCTCACTGCACTCATTTGCACATTAAATTGCAACCAGGAACCTCAAACTATAGGGTGCTGATGCTCCTCTCCCTGCCCCTCAGGAACATTTCAGATGTTTGAGAACTGATAAAACACAGATCCAATGCACATTTCTGAAAATTAGGTTGTTTTTTTTTCCTAGCACTTTGGTGAATTTTTATATACAGATCCATGAAGAAAAGGTGTTTTTCTTTGCAAGATTAGACCGTCTTGGAAGTCTTACATGGTGATGTTAAATGTATTTTTGATCTATGGATGTGGAATGCAATCTCAGTGTGTGCTGCTGTTGTTTTCTTTTAAAAAATACTTCTGGAAACATTTAGCTGAGCCAAGTTATTTACATTTGCCAAGGCCACTGAGTGATTGCAGAGAGCTACATAAAGACAGGTTTAGCTATGCAAGAAGGAGGCTGGGACTTTATTGGAGGTGTTGTAATAAATCAAATCTGAAAGAGTGTCAAAAGATGTTCTTGGGGACAGGTGACCCTGGAGAGTTGTTTCCTTACTTCAGGGGATTTTTAGTTGTTTAACAGAAGCATAATGAAGCCTCAGCTGGAAGTAACTTCAAGCACCTGGGAGTGCTGATTTTGTCCTCCTTGGAGGGTGGGGAAGGTGGGGTCTCACAGATTTGTGTTTTAGGAAGGTTCTGCTTGCTGTGGTTTTGTCCTGGGTGATTTGAGAGCAGAACCTTGCCCGTGGCTCCTGCTGAGCATTGCCATGGCTCTGCCACTTGGAGTTCTCCCTCTTCTCCAGATGTGGCCTCCCAGTGGCACCTTCCTGCTGGGTGGGGATCAGGGTTTCCTCAGGATGCACCACAAACGGGGTTGGAGTAAAAGCAGTTCTGGAGTGAGTCCCGCACCTGGCACACTCGCAGGACCCAGTGGGATTTCCTCCTCCTGCTCCCAGGGATCTGGGCACGACTGGAGTCATGCAGGGGGCAGAACAGGGATATAATATTGCTTCCACCACCATTTTTATCCCTTTTTAGAGGGCCAGTGCTTACATTCTCCGTCTGTTGCAGCAGTGTTCCATCTTTGTGGGGGCTGCTCCATTGCAGGACCTGGTTTGTAACTGTTCCTTTCTGTTCCTCCAGCTCCCTTTGCCCTTCATGTTTTTAACTTCTTTGTGGGGGCTGCTCCATTGCAGGACCTGGTTTGCAACTGTTCCTTTCTGTTCTTCCACCTCTCTTTGCCCTTCATGTTTTTAACTACAATGCCCAGTGCAGACTGGATATCTTTAGAAAAAGTATTGATGTGATAAGAAACATTCCTATTTTCTGTTAAGAATTGCCTGTTTTTAAAACTCCCAGTAATAATGCCTAGGCCCACTGGTGTTCATTTATTTGAGTGGAGATGAGCCCAGCTCCCCATTCTGTGCCTGTTGCAGAGTGTGTGGAAGCTGTAAATGTTATCTCCCTTCCCCAGAGGCTCTGGAGCTCCATTTGTGCAGAGTCTGTGCAGTATGAGAATGTAAACTAATAGTGTAGGAATTATTCATGCCACCTGAGAAACGTCCTGCCCCTTCACTCAGCAGCAGCATCTCTGCTGTGCTCTTCTGCTGCTGCACCAAGTCCTGGAGAACTGATTTCAGGCTCGAACTCTGCTCGTGAAAGTCAGGCTGAGGTGCCTGAACGTGAGATCAAGGCTTGATCAGCCTCCCAAGCATCCTTTGGCTTCCAAGGGACTCAGTGTGTGGGACCCAGGAGTGCAACTTCTCTTCAGACCAGGAGAGAAACTTCTCCTGTCAAGGCTCCAAGCTGTGCTTTGCACTTCCCTCCCTGCCAGCTGGCAGCAGCCACAGGATCATTTAGAATTACAGAACCGTTTAGGTTGGAAAAGACCTCTGAGATCACAGAGTTCAACCTCTAGAACATCAAGTCCAGCCTTTAATGTGCTTTATTTGCACATCTTCTTTAATGGGATGAGTAAGGCTGTGAGAAGGTGATGTTTTCCTTTTGCCCCCGTGGTGAAATTATGAGCTGGCTTTTCCCCAGGCCTGGGCTAAGATCAGCTGCAAGAATTTGGGCTTTTCTGTTGTTTCATCCTCAGCAGCACGAACTGTGACTCTGTGCTCAGTTGGTTTAAGGAGTTTGACATTCAGCTGTGAATGGGGTTAACTCCTGACATTTGACTGGAGGTTTAGGAGATCAGGTGAATCAGGCTTGATCCAGGAGGCTCATTGAACATTTTTAAAGGAAACATTTTTAAAGGAGGAAGGTGGGAGTCAGGCTGGTTTTCCATCCCTCTCACAGGATGTGCAAGACCTCTTGTAGCTGGAACCCCAGGATCAATTCCCTTCTGCTTGTTGAGATGCTCTTCCCTCTATGTCACTGTCATATTTTCTGAAAAATCCCTTTGCCACGATTTCTTCTCCTGGGAAGATGAGAAGCCTCAGAGAAAAAACACTGTTACCTCATTTGCTTCTCCCTGTTTTTTGTGCTTTGGAATGTGGCAGGACATTGTTTACCAACAGGTGCATGTTTAATTGGTTTCATGTGAATTGTTTTTACTTAATGACCAATCATCATCAGCTGTGTCAGACTCTGAGGACTCAATTACGAGTTTTTATTATTCATTCTTGTTAAGCCTTTTGTCTGCATCCTTTCTGTATTGTCTACTATAGTTTTAGTACAGCATTCTTTATTATAATAAAAGTACATTTAGTAATAAATTAGCCTTCTAAGAACATGGAGTCAGATTCACTCATCTCTCACTTCGTCCTGCAAGTCCCACACATCTACAAGGCAAAAACTTTATTTAAAATTTTATTTCCCTGTGAGGGTGGGCAGGCCCTGGCCCAGGGTGCCCAGAGCAGCTGGGGCTGCCCCTGGATCCCTGGCAGTGCCCGAGGCCAGGCTGGACATTGGGGTTTGGAGCACCTGGGACAGTGGAAGGTGTCCCAAGGGGTGGCACTGGATGGGATTAAAGGTCCCTTCCAACCCAAACCATCCTGGGATGATTTGAGACAGATGTGCTGGAACCATCCACATTTAACCCCTTCTTTCTCAACCCCAACTGAGCTGTGCTGCAGCCTGGCTGTGCCCTGGAGGAGCCCCTGTGTGTCTGTGCCAGCTGGAGGAAGGAGCTGCTCAGGCACAAGCCCATCCCAGCAGAACTGATGAGTATCTCTGGCACTGCATGGATCCCTGGCTCTGGGAAGGACTCCTGGAATTAGGGACCTTTGGTCCTTGAGCTTCACTGGAAGCCCCTGGCACTAATCTGCTTTTCCTCTGGTGCTGCAGAGATGGGGGTGCCCAGGCAGGGGAGTGAAGGCCTTGCTGGGCAGGTTTGGGGCTGGGGCAGCACTGGGGGGCTCTGTTCCCATGCCTGCATGTGGGATCCCTCTGGGATTTGGGGCTGTGGTGCAGCCCTGAGCAGGGATGCTCCGAGTGCCTCCCGTGGCTCAGCTCCCATTCCCTGGCATGAGACTCAGTTGCTTGTGTGGTTTGTGCTCTGAAACTCCCCAGTTTTCAGCAATGCATGGGCCTGGTGGGCGTGTGGTGAATCTGCAGTTTGGAAATTGATGTTGTTGGAGCATTGCCACAGATTAAAGTCCTTGTCCAGGTGTGCCAAGTGTGACTTCTGACTTCATTTCTTCTGTTGGACTGACAACCTGTGTATAGATAATCAACTTCACTAAAAGTCATCTGCTGAAAAGAAAAGTGTTGCATTTTCCATTTTTTTTTTGCTAACTTTTAAAATGCCTTTACTTTAGCAAAAATACCTGTAGAAACCTGTGTGGAATCTCCATTTAATTTTCCTTTGAAATCATGATGAGAGCTGTGTTGTTTCTTTGTAGTTCCTTCAAGATACACTGGATGCCCTATTTAACATCATGATGGAGAACTCAGAGAGTGAGACCTTTGACACTTTGGTGTTTGATGCTTTGGTGAGTCTGCACTGGGGAGGATCTGAAATTATGTTCCTAATAATGGGGAGTTAATGATAGAATCAAGTTTATTAATGGAAGAGATCTGAGCTGAGAGTTATTATTTAATTTAAAAGTTATATTTAAAGGTTCAAATCCAGAGGGAGTTGGATTCTATCACGTCATCCTCTCAGGAAATAAGGAAGCATTCACATCCAGTAATTTTAACGGATTACCAGCCGAATTTAGGACAAGAACAGAAATTTTAATGTCAGTAATGTCTCTTCTCTGACAAGAAAGGGGAATGGACAAAAATTAAAGATTTTTTTGAAGACTAACACACTAATTATGCTGTTTTTTTTCAGGTATTTATCATTGGACTGATTGCTGACAGAAAATTTCAACATTTCAACCCTGTCTTGGAGACCTACATCAAGAAGCATTTCAGTGCTACCTTGGCCTACACGTGAGTTGGAAAATTTATTTTTCCTAATGTGACTTGAAGAATTTTTCCAGGTAATGTTATTTAATTACTTGATTATGTAGCTTAATTAGGAATGTGCCCATGAGCTTGGGAGGGTCTGGAAGAAGACTGGGGATAGTCTTTGTTTCTTTCTTGAAATAAATTGGTGCCACTTTCAGTCCTGTGCAAGAAGTTTTGATAGGGCTGTAATGAAGGGGATGATTTGACAATTTCAGGAGTTGTTTTGCAAGGAAAACAGGAGCAATTCTCACTCATATTGGAAGGAAATCGTGTCCATTTAAGATGCTTCAAATACTGTGGTGGTTTTGTGCATTAAATGACACTGTACCCCAATTATCCATGTTACTGTCAGTATGGGGAAGAAGATGTGAATGACACAAAAAAGACCCATTATTTTTGTTGTCTTAAGTAGATTTTGACAGTTGGAATCTTTGCTGCTGCATTAGGCTGAAGGAAAAATACATGATGGATATCTTAGCAGTGCTGGGGGAAGGCAAACCCAAACCAGGAAGCCTGGGGTGCCCTTTTCTGGTGCAGAGTCTCTATTAAGGGACCTGAAAATGTTGATTTAAAATTGTGAATAATCATAAAATCATAGAATATCCTGAACTGGAAGGTCCCACAGGGGTCATCAGTCCAGCTCCTGGAACAGACACCCCAAAATCCCAGCCTGGGCATCCCTGGGAATGTTGTCCAAACTCCTGGAGCTCTGGCAGCCTCGTGCCCGTTCCCTGGGCAGTGCCCAGCACCCTCTGGGGGAAGAACCTTTCCCTGATCCTTCTTTAATTCCCAAAGCAGATTTGAGCCAGTGGTATTTTGATCACTGATCACTCATGTGGAGCATCCTGCATCACCTGCACTTCTCAGGAAGAGCTGAGGGTGATCCTCTCATGGCATGGAGAGCATCCTTCCCTTCCTCATGTGCAGGGAGGCAGAGACAGGGAGGAGCTGAATTCTGGCTTGAGGTGTCCCCATGGATGTGACAGATCCCTGCCCTCTCCCTGGCTGTTTTTCATGGAACATCCAGCATGGAAAAGAGCTCCAAGATCACCCAGCCCAACCTGCAGCCCTGGAGTAAAGAGAGGTGGCCCTGGCAGTATTTAAGTGCTTACTTGAAATTCTCAGGCAGTTTGCTCCTGCTCCAGCAAATCCCCAGGCAGCAGGATCTCTGTGTTGGTTTCTGTTAGCAGGGAATAATGTGGAGCTTGTTTACTTGGAGTGGGGATGTTGGATCATGCACTGGAGCTGGGGTGGTTTGAAATGGAATTGCTCGTGGTCGCATTAAAGCCCTGATTTATATTCATTGGAAGGGAGGGAGCTGAAATGGGATTATTTTGAAAATTGTTTCACTTTCGAGTTTGATAGGCTTTAAAATGGGGAAGAAGAGAATTTCCAGCTGGTGGTGTGTACTTTGAGAAATAAATTTTACAAATTTCAGCCCAAAATCCATGGGAAAGCTTTCTAAAGGGGAAGCCTTGCTGAATGAAGGAACTCATACTTTGTATTAATTCTAACAGCATGCTTGTATTGCATTTAATAATTTTTATTATTCTTACTTATTTATAATTTTTTATTCTTATGTATAATTATTGATGATTATTATTATTAGTGAGTGTATCTTTCTCAGAGCCTAAATCTGAATATCTATCTGAACATCCAGCAGAAAATCAGCCCTACTGAGATTTGTTGTATTGCTTGTGTGTTAAATGAGGTTATGGTCTGTGGTTTTTCTTTTTTTTTTGCTCAAGAATAAGTGCCAGCTACTTATCAGCAAAACAAAACCACAGGGACTTTATTGGTTGAAGAATTAACTTTGTAGTTCTGTGGGCACATCATTTTTCATTAAACCTTTCCAAATGGAAATTCTGTGAGAATACTTGTAACTTCTTTGTGGGTTTTTTGTATTTAAACAGGAAACTGACCAAGGTTTTAAAAACCTACGTGGACAATGCTGAGAAGTGTGGGATCACTGATCAACTCTTCAAAGCCATGAAAGCCCTGGAATACATCTTCAAGTTCATTGTCCGCTCCAGGATATTGTTCAACCAGTGAGTTCAACCTCCCACTGCCAATAATGCCCCAAAAGTGCCAACATTTTACAGTCCAGCAGTTAAAACTGCTTAGTATTGCACTATTTTAGAAATGCTTGAAGCTGTGAGAAGTTATTTCAGGAGGAGGGTTTTCCCTCTTTAGCACAGATTGTATTTTCAGTAGCAGGGAATTGGTAAAGTCATCATAGTTTAGGTCTCTGGACAATTAAAGCTTGGCACTGCTTGGGGAAACTCCTGTTACTGTATTGTGTTTTATACACAGGATTTTACAGAAGTTATAAACCAAGCTGATGGGATCTTCACTTAGATTGAGTCCTTTTACTGCTTGTTAGCAGTGGGAACAACCTTATTGCAAGGGATTTATGTAGAGCTCTTCAGTTACCATCTCCACCACCCTTTCCTCTAATTTAGGGCTTGGAATTTATTTCTGTAGGAGCCTGGCTGTGAGATTCATAAAATACTGGATGTCACTGAGGCTGTAGCAGGGCCTACAAATCACTTGAAAACAGAAAAAATAAAATTCCCTCTGGCTGCAGATTGGATTTACAGACAGTCTGACCCTCCAGGACTGGCTGTGGGATTTCCTTGTGGGAAGCACAAATTCACAGCCCTTCAGTGTGAGACCAACCCTCCGTGCCAAGGGATTAATCAGCAAAATTAGTGAATGCAGAAGGAGCCAGATTTGTTGTGCTGCAGGACTGAAGCCCTGCCTGGGGGGTGTGATTTGGACTGATTAAAATGCAGGATTGCTGCTGCTCCACTGAGGAATCACAAGCAGCAAGCTGAAGCTTTTATTCCAAAATATGGCAAATTTTTAACTTCGGGGAGAGGGTGGTGGCCTCCATGGATGGATGGAGCATTTTAGCAGTTGAGTTCTGGATAAATCCGTGGAAGTTCATCCATTTAAAAGATGGTGACACATCTCTTTGTTCACTGCAGCAAAGGTTGATAAAGGCAAAATATTGCAAGTGACCTTTAGAAATATCTCTGATTTCCTCAGTAGTGATCCCAGGGCTTGTGGTGTATTTACTACAGCCTTGAAATCCTCCAGGCAGTGCTGGAAGCACCAGCCTGGTGTAAACCTTGATTTCTCCCAGCTGCAGAGATTTTGTGCTTTATCAGGTATATCAGATAAATAGATGTTATTAACTGACAGGAGGAACACATTTGTGACTGACTTGTTTGTTTTTATTATAACTTCCTTTTTGAAAGGCAGTGTTTTTTGTCTGGAGCACTTTGATTTATTGGGCTGTCAAGTTCAGTTACTCTTTCTGTTGGTATAAGTTTCACCTCTTTAATCTGTTCAGGGGGACACTAAAATCCATTATGGAAATGGGGACTTAGCAAGTTTTTTATCCTGCATAACCCCCAGTTTAAGCCCAAAAGGGGAATAGAAGCGTGCACAACAAAATAACACAATTTAGTGGTTTGGGGCTTTTTTTTTCTGTAGTATTTATTTCCTCTGTGTCCAGGTTAAAATCAACTTTTTCATATCTGGGATTTCCCAAGGTTTATGAGCACAGCATTAAAAATGATACACATTAACTTTGGTGTAAAACAGCAGCAGCATCCTGAGCTCGATGCTTATCCCAAGAAAAGCTCATTTCCAGCTGCAATATGTGATCCATCATGATGTGGCTTTAGATGGGATTTTGGGAAGGAATTCCTGGCTGTGAGGCCCTGGCCCAGGGTGCCCAGAGCAGCTGTGGCTGCCCTGGAAGTGCCCAAGGCCAGGCTGGAGCAGCTGGGACAGTGAGAGGTGTCCCAGGAGTGGGACTTGATGGGATTTAACAATCCCTTCCAACCCAAAACATTCCATGATTTTGATCTTGGAACGTGAAGAAATTGTACAAGGATTGTACCTAGCAAATTCCTGGGTGAATGAGCTGCAGGCTACATTCAAGACATTCCTACTGGGTTTAATCCCAGGAGAAAACTGTGGAGAGTGAAAGGGAGTTGAACTCGTGCTGGGAGCTGCTGCAGTGGGTGTTGGTGCCTGGTGCTTGGGGGGATCAGAGCCAGGGGGACCAGGGAGGGCTTTGGGAGCCCAGTTGTTGTTGCTGGGTGAGGCTCTGATCCATCAGAGCTGACTGGGTGAAGGTGGGGTTTAACTGGGGGAAGGAGTCGTGGGGGGGAAGGTGTGGTGATGGTGAGGTCCCCAGGATGAGGTGAGAGATGAAAATTTGACTCCCAAGTTCTCAGAAGGCTGATTTATTATTATATTATACATTATATATTACATATTATACTGTATTGTATTATATTATATTATACTGTATTGTACTATATTATATTATACTATATTATATTAATATTATTATATTAAATTTTATTAAATTATATAATTATTATATTATAGTATAATTATACTATAATTATGTTATATTATGCTATACTAGAACTATACTAAAGAAAGAGAAAGGATACATCAGAAGGCACAACAAGAATGAATAATAAAACCTCGTGACTGCTCAGAGAGTCTGACACAGCTGGACAGTGACTGGGCATTAAGAAAAAACAATTCCCAAATTGGTTCCCAAATGGAATCAATCAGGCACTCACCTGTTGGTAAACAATGTCCAAGCCCCATCCCAAAGCAGCAAATCAGATAATTATTGTTTTCATTCTTCTCTGAGGCTTCTCAGCTTCCCAGGGGAAAATCCTGGGCAAAGAGGATTTTCCAGAAATTACCACGGTGACACGAAGGGACCTTGAACTCATCCCATCCCACACCTGCCATGGGCAGGGGCATCTCCCACTGTCCCAGGGTGCCCCAAGCCCTGGAAGTCCCATGTGATGTTTGTGACTCCCCCTGTTCAGATTTAATCTGGGTTCCAGATCCCTTTTTTTGGCCATGTTAAGTCTGACTGACCCTGGTGTGGGTGAGTGCCATGTGCTGCCCAAGGAGGGGAGGTTTTCAAGGATTTTGTGCCCCCTGGTTTTCCAGGGAGGATTGTGCCATCCTACACCTGGAGCAGGGCAGGTTCTGCATTAAACCACTGCAGAGCATTCCAGGAGCACTCATTGTACCAGTGGCCCCAGTTCTTCACCTTGGTTGTGTTTTTTTGGCTTCTGGTGTTGCTCTGGTGCCTCTGTGCAGTTTTTACCCCCCTGAAGCATCTGAGAGAGGGGGGTCCCAGTGGGCAGCTCAGCTGTGAGGAGTCTGCCTGGGGCACAGGGACCTTGCTCTGCAGCTGGGCTGGGGCTGAGTCATTGCTCTGTG
Source organism: Emberiza elegans (assembly GCA_024865655.1). Lineage (NCBI taxonomy): Eukaryota > Metazoa > Chordata > Aves > Passeriformes > Fringillidae > Emberiza > Emberiza elegans. The sequence continues at coordinate 2,634,301 of JALJVW010000241.1, read as the reverse complement.
TCAGCTGTGCTGGCTCCATGGCAAACTGAGCCTGAAATTAGTGCTGAAACACCAGTTAACCTCAGTGCTTCCTCCCCACAGGAAAAAATGTATCTTCTGAGCAGAAAGAGGATCGATGGGTTTCTCCTTTTCTCCTTTTCTTTCCTTTTTCCTTTTTTCCCCTTTTTTCCCTTTCTTTCCTTTCCTTTTTTCTTTCCCCTTTTCCCCTTTCCTCTTTCTTTTTTCCCTTTCCTTTCCCTTTCTTTTTCCCTTTCCTTTTTCCTTTCTTTCCCTTTCCTTTCTTTTCCCTTTCCTTTCCCCTTTCCTTTCTTTCCCTTCACAGAGTTTAAGGTCGCTCACCTCTTGTCTTGAGGGTTTTTTTTCCCCCTGGAAGAAAGCTCTTGATTCAGTGAAGAAAGCTGTAAAAATTCTTGAGAAGATGTAAGACAGAAAGTGGCCATTTGTCATCTGATTGTTAAAAAAGCCACCAGATTTTTTAAAACAGCATTTCCATTGTGGTTTGCGCTGATGAAACCTGATTGTTTTGCAGGCTGTATGAAAACAAAGGAGAAGCAGACTTCAGGGAGTCTCTGCTGCAGCTCTTTAAGTCCATCAATGAGATGATGAGCAGCAACTCTGACCAGACTGTCATAGTGAAGGTTTGTGCTTTCCAGATCTCCAGTTTTGCATCCTCAGCCACAACAAGGCAGTGAAATATTTGCTTATTTGTGCTTAAAAGCTGGCTTTGCTTCAATCAAGGTTAATTCTTGGTGCTTCTGCTGAAGGGTTTGTGACTGTGTGAAGAGCTTTCTTTGAAAATATAAATTCATAGAATTTTAGAATTATTTAAGTTAGAAGAGACATCTTAAGATCATTGAGTCCAACCTTTCATTGCTTCAAAACCCTCACTTTTATTTTAAAAAGAGAAGTTCATTTGAGTTCAGTGGTATTTGGCTTTTTTAACTTGTGTAACCTTAACTTTAAGGTGTTTTAAAGACATTGTATTTAAGATGCTGCTGACAGTGTAGGTCCTCATATTTTAATATATTTATTTATATATGAGGCTGTTCAGGATCTTTAATATAGGATCTTAAGTCCTAGTACATATTTTAAAGAAGAAAATTAGTAGTGAGAGAGGCTGGAAGCTCCACCTTTCATCCCTTAGAGCTTTTCTTGTGTCTGTTTAAATCTGCTTTTGGGAGCCTTGACTCATGCAATTGGGAAAGGAGTCTGTGCCCTCAAATGGTGCTGATATCAAAGAGCAAAAGCTCTGAATTGTAGGACTGGTAAATTTTAGTATCCAGAGGAGGCTGGATACAGAAGTTATAGTGGATCTTTTTCATCATGGAAAACTACAGAGACTGCCCTAAATGTGTGTTTGATAAGCTGCACCTTGAACTTCTCCTTGTGCTTCCAGCCAGAGTTTATAAAAGAGGTGAAAGCCCTGACCCAGCCCTGCTGAGTCAGTCGAGAGATGATCAAGGGGCTGGGATTTGGGGTAGGATTTGGGGACAGCTGGGCTCCTCCTGCTCAGTGGTGGCAAAGACAGACAGTGGGAAATCCCTGTGGCAGTGGAAGAAGTTCCTGGAGCAGGAAAAGTCCTGGTTAAAGCCCCCCAGTCTTTGTAGCTGAGCTCTGGGGCTCCTGATGCCATGCTGAGCACACAGCCAAAGGAGATAGTGGGGATAAAGCAGCTGAGGAGGAATATTTTAGGCAGAGAGGCCAAGACTGGATCATCTGATAACAAAGTAGGGATATTACACTTTTCAGGAAAGCTGTATTTTCATTTCACTGCCAAAGCATCTGTCCTGAATGGAAATGGGCAGGGAGCTCAGAGTGTGCCCTCTGGGGTTTTACAAACAGGGAGTTTGCAGATTACAGGAGGAATGGGAGGTTTCTTTTCCTGAGACTGCCTTGCAGGGTGGCAGATGAACATGAGCTTTTTTCTTTAACAATTTAGACCTTGATGGGAGGCAAAAAAAAAGGGAAAAAAGCTAAAAATTTATTTGGTTGTGTTCACCTGAGATACAGGAAGGGAAACTGCCTGGCAAGGATTGGAGAGATGCCACCAGCAGGTTCAGAGCTCTGCAGGCTTGGGGAGGGCACAGCTCCTCCTACACAGTGTGTGTGTGTAGGGTGGCAGATGAAGCTCTGAAGGATGAGCAGGGTGGGTTCAGTGTGCTTGAGGATGCCTTGCAGAAGCCTTGACAAGCTTTCATTCATTATTTATTGCTTTCATCTCCTCTGGACTCTTAATTCCTGAGCTCTGAGAACACATCATTGCTACTATTGGCTTTTTGCAGCTTGTGAAATTGCTTTTATGATGTTCAGGTATCCACTGGAGCTGGGCAGTGTGAGCACCAGGCAGAAATGTGTGCTTCTGTCTGAGAACAAAACTATGGAATGGGGGATAAATGTGGGGTGTTTTTGGAGAGTGAGTGTGGGTTCTGTGCATCCTGCCTGGCAGAAATGTGTGCTTCTGTCACAGAGAACAAGACTATGTGGGTGGGTAAATGTGGGGGTTTTCAGAGAGTGAGTGTGGGTTCTGTGCATCCTGCCTGGCAGAAATGTGTGCTTCTGTCTGAGAACAAAACTATGGAATGGGGGGATAAATGTGGAGGTTTTCAGAGAGTGAATGTGGGATCTGTGCACCCTGCCTGGCAGAGCTGCAGGAGGTGCCAGTGACGCTGTGGGGTGACATTGGAGGCCTCATTGAGCATCTCCATCTCTGCTGGTGGAGAGGAGCATCAGCTGGAGCTCCCAGAGCTGGGGCTGACCCCTGAGCTGAGGGGTGGGGACGCTGCTGTCAGGAGGAGCGAAGGAATCCCTGCATGGAGCTCCATGTGGAGCTGGCACTTTGGGCAGGACACCTTGGAGCCATCAGGGGAGCTCCTCGAGCCAGGGTGTGGGGTGGCAGGGCTGTCACCCTGCTGTCCGTCACCCCACAGTCACAGAGCCTTGGAGCAGCCAGTGGGTGCTGTGCTGGTTCCAAACCCGTGGAAGGGGTCAGGGGGTGCAGAGGGTTGGGAATGCTGCCCCTCCCCAGCAGTGCAACCCTGATCTCCTGTGCTCTGGGCTTTGTGCAAGGGCAGGCATTGCTGCCAGCCTTAGGAGGGCACTTAAAAGGAAGTAAAAAAGGATTTTTTATCCTTTCTGAAGTCTGTTGTTCCAGGGGGTGTGGGGGCAGCCAGGGCCAGAGCTCAGGTGCAGGGATGTGCTGGGTGCAGCCTCTGAGGGAGGGAGGGAGGGCAGAAACCACAGCTGGAACTGCTGGGGGCACTGCTGGGGACCAGGGCTGGGCACAGGGAGGAGTTCTGGGGGCAAGGAGATGCTCCAAAGGCTGGAGCATCCCTCCCATGGAGCCAGGCTGGGACACCTGGGGGGGCTCACCTGGACAGGAGCAGCTCCAGGGAGAGCTCAGAGAGACTGGAGTGGGACTGGGGACGAGGGATGGAGGGACAGGACACAGGGAATGGCTCCCACTGCCAGAGGGCAGGGCTGGATGGGGGATTGGGAATTGGGAATTTTTGGCTTCGAGGCCCTGGCACAGGTGCCCAGAGCAGCTGTGGCTGCCCCTGGATCCCTGGCAGTGCCCAAGGCCAGGCTGGAGCACCTGGGATGGTGAAGATGTCCCTGCCATGGCAGGGATGGAACAAGATCTTTGAGTCCCTCCCAGCCCAAACCAGTCTGGAATTCTGGTGCTCTTGGATACTTTGCTGAAGTTTTGTGGAAAATCAGTGATTTCAAACAGGTAAGTCCCCAGGCCCCTGTGTTGTGCAGGCAGATCAGCAGATCTTGCTGTGTAGCAGTTTCAGGCTTTTTTTTTTTCCAGTGATTTTTATAAATATCAGGGAAGCTAAATAAGTGTAGACAAAATAAGTGTGTTTGGAGAGAGATAAGAAGTTGCAAAGACCTACACAGAAAATTAAGGTGCTTTACATTAGACAAGGCAGATGCTTCTTTCACCCATCCCACTGTTCCCATTTCTCCTTGCAAAAACTGGAATTTTCCTGTGCAGTTTGTCACCACGGAGCAGAACTGCTCCTGGAAACTTTCTCAGAGATGTTTCCAACTTTTGGGGCTGGATATTCTGGATTTTTTTTCCTGTCTGCTGGGGGAGTAGCCTTCAAGCTGACACAGAATGAAAGACTGCAGTCTTGTGTTCTTAGCAAGATTTCCTCTTTATCTATTCAAATATTTATGTCCTTGTGGAAGCTGTTGACTGTAGCTGTTTAATATTTTGCTTTTTTTTTTTTTTATTTGAATTTTTCAAGGCTTTGGGTGCATGCATGGCAAAAAAAACTTTCTTTAAAAGAAAACCCTCAGCATTGTACAAGGATTTAAGGCTGTAGAGTACAGAAAGGGGCTTGGAATTTGTATCTCTTTTGGGATTATGGATGTCCAAAAAGTCTTAGGTGGGAGGAACTTACAGGGTTTATATATATATACACATAACATTAAAAGATTATTTTTAAATTGTCTGGTACTAGTTCAGCTATGGATTTTTGCAATAAATTGGTAAAATTCCATTTGATCTTGGGATGTGGTTTGAGCAGAGCTTTACCAGCACTCTGCTGGTGCTTACACCTCATTTCTTTTGCCTTTTATATACTCAAACATGTTGGAATTAAAATGTTGAGGTGCAAGAATCACTAAAACCCACTTTCACCCTAGGTGATAATCAGTCCTGTGGGCTTGAATTTGGGAAGGTGAACTGCTAAAAATTAGGATGTTCAAAACAATGCAGTAGTTGGGGTTTTTTTTGTTAAATAAATAAAATTTTAGGGATTTTTTTTTGGTGTTTCAGTGGAGAGAGACAATTCCCCTCTCATGCTGAGCGCAGCAATGGCTTGGGCAGGGGAGGTTCCCCTTTGATTTCCAGGCATCGCTGTGAGGGTTAAGCCTGCTGCAGTGAGGTGAGCAGCGTTTGGTGCGTGCATGCATTTTTAATGGTTACAAGTGTGCTGAGCCTTCCTGGGTTTATTCCTCCTTTCTGCTAATTGGTGCATGATAATTATTTCCGTAACCTTCTCCTGCTGAAGTGTGAGCTCGTCTGGAGCCTGGGAGTGGTGGTTCCAAGCTGCAGATATTCCTTAGTCAGGGATTCCTGCACCTCTTGGGAGGCACAGAAGCTCCTCCTGCACTGGGGGGAGCTGGAACCTTCTCAGCAAACATAAATGACACAAGAATTCTAACCTGCAATTAAAATATTTCGCCCACAAAAAAATTATAAACTTTCAAAGTTTTATTCCAATGCAAAAAAACCCGCAACATAATAATAAAAATAAAATAAAATAATATTTATCAAAATTAATATAACAAAACCTTATTAACAAGAACATAAATGAGATTACAATTCAAAAAATCATATTTGAATTTATGAATATCAGTATTTCATATTTGAAATATTTTTAAAATTTCATGAAAATTTTAATTACATTTAACCTATCCCAAAACAAAATTAAGAAAAAATGAAAAAAAAAACCCACCTTAAATGAAAAAAACAAAAAAAACCCCAAATGAAATATCATACTCATACCTTATTGTTTCACTGCTTACCTTAAATAACACAATCCTACCCATAAATCAACCAAACCCTAATATTTAAATAACAGAACATGATACCTTATCTACTTCAGCATATCCAACAAAAATTTAACAAAACTGTCAAAACAATATTCATAATTCAAGCGAGAGAGGGATTTTGGAACCTGAATTGGTCTGGTTTTAGCCTGAATTAGGGCTGGTTTTTAACCCCAAATGGGGCACTTCTACACTGAATTTAGTGCCAGAGGTGCTGCTTTGCAACTGGGCTAAAAACTGCTTTAGTTTGTGGGCTGAATAAATGCTCTAGGATGGGACAAATCTCAAATGTTGAATGTAGGTGTTCCTGGATATTGTTTGGTCCAGCTGCTGACTGGTTTGGATGAGTTTAATGGAATGGCACCCAAGATAATGCTGGGGTGGAAGGGAGGTGCTTTGTTGAATGGCACAAAGGATGAAAATTAACATTAAAATAATGTTCTCAAATGGAGTCAGGTGAAACAAATTCATTGCTTTGTCAAAGAAGAGAGTTCAGAAGAATATCATGTATTTGGCACAGGGTTTTTGTGCTTAATTTGGAGGTCAGGTGTGCTGATGGAAATGAATGGCTTTGGAAAATGACAGTTCTAAATTAAGTTTTTTTTTGCTTTTATGGACTACAAAGAGCTGAACTTAAATCCCAGAAAAAAAGCTGTGGTGTTCTGCTCAGAATACATTTTATTTAATACTTTGCAAATGTCATTTGGTCAATCTAATGACAACCTTAAGTTAGTTTTTATTTAAACAGCTACTGCTGAGAAGCTTTTGTGACACTTATTTTTGTCATTCCATTTATAAACCCAAGAATGGGATAATTTGCCATTGTTACAAGATTCTTTTTTGTCCTGCTTGCTTTTCACTCATCAGTGACCTACTGTATTTATCACACAGGTGATTTCACTTTTGTATTAAGAGATCTCGCCATATTCTCAACTGTGTAACAAACAAAACTAAATGAGTAAAACTCTTTTTTCTGTTATCCACAATTATATTAGAAATATTTTAAGGTACTTAGCAAGGGTTCCCTGACTTATTTTAATGTGTTTTTATTTGCCTGATGACACAAAGAAAAGGCTTTTACTTGTCCTCTCATCCTTTTGTGAAGAAATTAAAAACTCCAGAAATTTCCTTGGAAAGCAGCTCCTCCTGGTAGTTTCAGCAGTTAGGCCACATTCCATCCCAATAAACAAATGAATCTCACTCTTATTTAAATATGCAAATGTCAAAGTGAAGTTTTTTGATGTTTTACGCACCCAGCAAAAAACTGCAGGAAGATTTCCTTTTGGAGAATCAGGATAAATAATTCAGATAAACTTTGAACTTTTAGATCTGGGAAGTGTGCTGATTTTCCTCATGGTAGATCCCATTCTTTACCCATTTTTGGTTCGTTTCCTGTCTGGAAGTGAACTATCAGTGACCAAAGAGCAGGGTGGGCAGTGGGACTCGTCATTGATGTGCAGAGGAGACACTGTTGGCAGTAACAATCCCATTGCTCCTGATCTTATTTATTCTGGCCTTTCTGAAGGGTTTGTTTTTCCCTCAAATGCTCTTTTGATGCCATCACTGAGTTGGTTCCTTCCACACAAACCTGACTTCCCTGCCAGCTCTGGACAAGTTCAGGAGAACACAATTAGCTGTTCAGTTAATTGATGTTCAGAGAGATCGCTGTTGGAAATAATTCCATTGGTCCTGATCTTACTTATTCTGGCTTTTTTATCACATCTGAAGGTTTTTGCACTCAAATGATCTTCTGATACCAGCACTGCATTTGTGCCTTCCACACCAACGTGATTTGGCTGCCAGTTGTGGAGGGTTTAGGAGAGCACAATTAGCTGTGAGGTCATTAGGAGCCCATCAATGAATTTATCTGGAATGTCTCAAAGGGTCCTGCTCCAGACAGAGAGCGGGTTGGGATGATCTAGGGAATGACTTGCAATTACTCCGTGGAAGGATAAATCCTGGGAATTGCCATCCCCTGCATTGGCTGTGCAGAGAGCTGTGCCCATCAATTACTGCTTAATTTATTCCATTTAAGGCAAAGCTTTGACTTTTCTGGCCCTGAGTCTTTTCACTTAGTGAGTTGTGTTTCTTGGCCCAGTTAATTGCTTTTTTCACAGGTTTTAAAGGTATCCTTGAGGCTCTGAGCAGCTCCATGGCTTCTCTTGGCTTCTCCTGCTCAGAGGGAGTGTCAGCTCATGGTTCTTCCCAAACTTTGTGGAATAATTCCTTTTACACACAGCTGTGGTGGTCATGGAGGGGAAATTAATGTTTGTTTGTGTGGTTGGGATGTAGAGGATGAGCCACAGCATCTCTGAGTTGGCTGCAGGCTGCCATGGCCTTGCTGATGTGGTGCTGAGCCATGTGAATCACAGCCTGGGTAAAAAAAATAAAATCCCAATAACATCCCATAGCCAACAGAACAGTGAGTGTACGAGGAAATTCAACTCAGGGAGAATATATCCATTATTTATGGCACACACTGGCTCATTGCTGCTTTCACTCCTTTTCATCCTTCCCCTTTGCTGCTTTATTTGTGTGCTTTGTAGTACTGGAAATGACTGATTTTGTGACTTGATAAGGGTGGCAATAATTTGTCACTGGTTTTGCACAAAGAGAGAAGCCCCTTGGGGCAGTCAGGTTTTTATTGCAGCCCAGCTTGAAACTGTGTGTAATTATTGAGTGCGTGTGTGAGGCTGATCTTGCCAGCTTTGGGTGTGCTGCTCGTGAGATCACAGGGAAATTACTGCAGAAATCTGTTGGAATGAACATTGTGGTTCCTCACTACTGTGGCTGGTTAGTGCTGGTTGGAATTTTCAGGTGGTTAAGGCAGCCCTGTGTAACTATGGAATGAAGATTTTGGGCATAGTTTGCTGTGTGCTTCTTGTGGAAATGAGGAATTGGAACCTTTGTCCAGTGCTGATCAAGAGTGAAAAGTAATTAATTTAATTTCTTTAAATGGGAGAAAACCCCCTCAAACCAGATGCTTTTTTTTTTCCCTGATCTTACACGGAAAGACAAGAGCAGAATTTTTTTTATCTGCTGCATTTCCTCATTTATGCATTGCAGTGTCCTGGGAATAACGAGCATTGCAATGGAGCTCCTGCTCACAGGAAATCTACTTCAGCTGCAGCTTGAGCAGAGTGAGATCTACAGCAAGAGCTGCCTTTCTACATGCTTTAATGCCAATAAAAAATTATTTTAGTAGCCCTTTGGCTTGGACAAATACAGATTTAATCACGGGGCTGCACAGCCTCCTAGTCTGATCATCCTGTCACATAATTGAGCCAGCTGAGGTGGGAAATTGGGAAATACACTTCCACAATCTTCTTTAAATCTCCAGAATTAAACTTTAATTGGTTTGTCCATAAAGTAGACCCCCAGTTACTGCTAATTGTTGCAGCTCCAAGCTGTAAATGGCTGTTGTAAATAGTTTTACCCCACAGTAGTTCATGAGAGCCGTTCAAGTGTTAATTTTTACGCTCGGTATGAAATTTTAATTCAAGATATAAAATGCAAGCTCTCTTTTAAGATGTGTTACTAAACATTTATGGCTCTGTGCGTGTGAATGATCAGCAAATAAACCCCTTTTGCTGCCTGTGGTTCCTGACTGGCCATAGAGCCCTCGTCCCTCACTGCTCCCTTTGCAGAATTCCAGGCTCCCCAGCTCAGGAGTCCTTCCAGCAGGTGTGGGATGGTTGATGGCCCAGCTTGACAGCCTCAGTGGGTTATTGCAGGAATCCTTAAAACCAGAGGATTTTAGGATAGGGTAGAAAAGACAGGCCTCAGACAGCAGGTTGGGAAATAGTGCTAAAACAGCAGAACATGTTTTCTAGGCCATGGGAAAATCAAGTAAGCTATAACAATAAGCCTCTGTAGCTGAGCTTCCTAAGTTGCAAAAAGTATATATTAAGTATATATTAAGTATATATTAAGTATATATTAAGTATATATTAGAAGGCCGATCATGAATAGAGCTCTGTGCTGTGTCTCTTCTGAACGAACCATTGTCTTAAAGAATAGAACGCTATTGTTTTAACCTTAATTACGTGTTCTTTAGGTGATTGGACAGAACCACTGTCAATATGTTTTTACTCTGTATGATTGGATGAATCTTAGGCTGGACTTGTCTTACGTTATGCTGTCACACTGGAATTCTTTGGCATGCTCTGGGAACAGTGAGCTGTTAGCATCTCTCCTGTCTCCATTGTAAACAATGTATTGAGACTGAAGCTAGAAAAATAAAGCTCAAGACACTGCTTCTGCGTGTCCCGTCCTGTTCGTGTTGTACAGTTTCCCCGTGTCAGGTTGTGACTGAGAGTTGGGTGCTCTGAACTCTGCATCCAGCCCAGGGACGGGCTGGGGGTTCCCTTTGGAGAGGGGTCTCGGCCTTGGTGGCCTCTTGAGGCTCTCCTTGGGTGTCACCAAACATTGATTTGCTGCTTTTGGGAGCTCTGGGGTTGGGTGTGGAATGCCAGGGCTTGTGGCAGGAAAGGGGAGCTCTTGGGAAAGAAAGGAGTTGGGTTTGTGTTGGCTGCTCAAGCCTGTTCTCCCCCTGTGGCTCCTCTGCCTGCAGAAACCGCCTGGGGTGGGAAATGCGTGTCCAGGCTGGGGGTGTAAATTGCAATCATTGCTCACATCACAGAGTGACGGAAGGGGTTGGGTTGGAAAGATCTGGAAATTCACCCAGAGCCACCCCTGCCATGGCAGGGACACCTCCCACTGTCCCAGGTGCTCCAGCCTGGCCTTGGGCACTGCCAGGGACCCAGGGGCAGCCCCAGCTGCTCTGGGAATTCCATCCCATTCCCTCCCCACCCTCTTGGGAACAATTCCTAATTCCCAATATCCCATCCAACCCTGCCCTCTTCTCAGGCAGAAATACACCTGTTACCAAACAATTTGATTTAATCATAAAACACAAGGTGAGGCAGACAAGTTTGGCTGTTCTGGTTTATATTTCAATTACTCTGAGTTTTTTCCCTAGTCTGGTGCTCGGTGCATGCCATACCTACGAATTGTTCCTAAGAAAAAGGTAAAATGAGTAAAACTCCCTACAAACAGTTAAAATATTAAACATCTGTTTGTGTCTTCTGAGCTCTTTGATGTGCTGTGCAGTGGCAGCTCCGAGTTCAAGGGGAATTGGGAAGAGCCAGGGTTTCATGAGTGGCTACCAAGAATTTACTGCAGGGGAAAAATGCTAATTAGGTTTTTTGTTTAATTTTTAAGCAGTGGAGTGAAAATTAAACCCGAACAACTGTAGCATGGCTGAGGAGGAGGATGAGAAAGTGCTCAACACAAGATGGGGATAAAGGGATTAGAGGAACCAAAAGGTTTCTATAAAATGTTGGAAGGAGTTTATAAATCTCTAATTTCAGTCTAGGTTTCTCCTGTTTATGAACATTTCATGCCTCTGTCTTATTCTAAATCAGTTTGAAAGTTTAATTTTCACTGAGTTTCAGCTCAGGTGTCACAGAAAATGGTGAAACCAAAGTCACCTCCTCGTGAGTGATTGTCTTCTTGCAGTCTTTGCATCACCTTTAAACTCTTTAATTTTGTAATTTGGGTTTTTTGGTGTTTTTTTTTTAGGGTGCAGCACTTAAATACTTGCCAGCAATTGTCAATGATGTGAAATTAGTGTTTGATCCAAAGGAACTCAGGTGAGTAGAGTTAATTAAGTGTGGAGTGCTAATTTTAGTTCATAAAGATATATAGAAAATATGTATTTTATATAATATATATAAATATAAAACATACACTATATATTTCATTTTTACATGCTACTACTATATATAAAGACACAAAGATATATAAAAATATTGAAATGCATACTGAGACAGTGAAATATGGATCACCTGAAAAGTTTTATCACTTTGATTTTATTGCCTTTTTTTTTAATCCCTTGCAGGTATTTTTAAGGGTTATACAAAGAGCCTGTTTTTAAAAAATAATGTCTAACAAATACCTGACAAATTTTTCAGTACAAACCATTAGCAAGAGTTATTAATCAGGCAGCTGCCATCAAAAGTCTTAAGCTGGACCATGATGCTTCACTCTTTGATGTATAAATTTCATGTAAATAATAAAATAGTAATAATTCAGTGATTCAGTTGCTGGATCGATGTCTCAGTAGCTCATAAACATGGCAGTGTTGTTAGTAAATAAAAAGGACAATGACAGGATATTTAAGAAAAAAAAGTGGAAAAACCAAATAAAAACTGATATTTCAGCAGAACTTTTAGCTTAAAGAGAAAAATACAATTTTATTTTTTATGGTGTTGTTACAAACTGAAAAAACATTTTAAATCTGATTTTACTGCACAAACCCTTCTAAATTTTGTCTAGCTTTATTTTTATGGTCTTGCTGTGTCAGAAGGAAGAAAAGAGATAAAGCAGGGGTAAAATAAATAATCTTAGTCTAATGTTCTAGTGGCCTGAGGAACCTGGCATTTACCTTTGGCTTGCCTGGGGACTGTGAATTGTTTTACATCTACACTTCCCTGGGCTTAGGAAATCCAGATTTGTGGAATTTCTGGACTAAATAATAATTTTGATATGTGACAGCAAAATTCTTGGGAAAGGAGAAAGGAAAATGCAGGACTTGGCCTGTTTTGGCCTGAACATTACTTTTTTCCTGTGGTATTACCAATCAAAATTACAGTTAAACACTGGCAGTATTTAAATTGAGGTTGACTTAAGCCTCAATAGGAAAAGCAAAGAGCCCAAGATTTTAGGAGGGGATGGAAAATTATTGAAAAGTCTTTTCAATATTCGGTGGGAGCTCAGCTCATGAGTGTGATGGTACCTTTTCCTAAAATGTCAGTTTCTGGGGGTTTTTAATTATTAATTTTTTTTTTGTTGGTGGCTTACATTGTTAATTATCACCTTATTTTTGGCATCCATAATGTGCTGATTAATGTGAAGCACAGGCAAGGAAAACTTGAAACCTAAAACCTTAAATGTAACATGGACAAAGAGTCTAAAACTGAGATAAAAGGGAAGGGACAAAAGAAATGACATTAAAAACTAAAGAAATTTATTGAAAACTATTCATGATTCTCTGATTATTTTTTTTAATATCTCAAAAAAATTGAGTCTGCTCACCCAAGAGCAGGAAGTTGTGTGTCGGGTTCTTTATGATGATGGTGTCCAGTTGTTTTTTCTGTGGATTTTTAATGGGTTTTTTTTGATGGATTATTTAGTAGAGTTTTGCTTTTGTTTAATGGATTTTGGCTTTCCCTGTGTGTGCAGCAAGCTCTTCACCGAGTTCATCCTCAACGTGCCCGTGAGCCGCCTGACCATCCAGAAGCTCTACTGCCTCATCGAGATCGTGCACAGCGACCTCTTCACCCAGCACGGTGAGCAGGCACCAGCCCAGGCTCTGCTCCCTGTCCCTGGGCCCTGCCTGGGACAGTTAAGGGGTTCCATTGGAAGGACAAGGTGGAAAACCCCAAAGCCAAGCCTGGTTAGGGTGGGAAGGGACCTTAAAGCCTGTGCTGCCCTTGGCTTGCTGGGCACCTGTCACTGTCACACCTAATCGTGGAGGGATTGCTGGTTTTGGGCTTCCTTTTTCCTCCTCTGTGGAGGCTGGGGTTGAAGGCACTTGAGAGGACAGTTCACGCTCAGGCTCAGGTGTTTATTATTTCTTACCTATGTTACAGCCTCGCAGCTGTGAGTTCTGCAGTATTTCACTAACAAGGCACAAAATGGCCAACTGTCTCTTGTTACAAGGCTTTTAAAAAAGGCTAAACTATCCAATTAAGAAATGGCACCTGAATTATTTTCACTTTTAACCCAATAACTAATCACTCACTGTGGACTTTTCTGTCCAATTACAAAATACCACCCCAGCCCATGGAGAAGAAGGTGAAGGACTAGCTTCTGCCCTAAAACCCCCATCTTGCCCCATATATATTGCTATATTCTAAAACCCCAAACTCTTTAAGATTTCCACCCTGTGATATTGCCCACTTCTACTCAAGCTCCACACTCACAATCCCAGTACTAATAATCAATTTTGGAAGCTTTCTGCACGGCTTCAGGTCAATGCAGTGTCCTTCTGGGGGTCAGTGCCTGCCAGCACAGAAAGCCTGAAATTCTCAGCATCCAGAACTCCAACAAGGGAGGGGACGATTTTCAGGCTAAGAAGGATTTATTGCTCAGACAAACATCAGTGTCAGAGGCCCTGAGATTTCAGAGGAGCGAGCATTCGGCCATAGCTCAGGAGCAGTCACAAGTTCTTTGTTACAAGGCAATATAGAACTTTCTAACCCAATGGGCAGCTCCACAGGGTTTATTTTGCTTTTCTGACCCATCACCTTTCCTCACTTCTGCTGCACTCTGGATACTTTTGTCCAGTGGATTTCTGTCTCACAGGCACACATCTGCTCCTGTTAGAACTTCTGAACTCTCAGCTCGTTCCATACAGCCCCACCCCTGCATTATAAACCCTTCACCATCTTATCAGTGCAGTTTCTCACTTACTTCAGGCATATTCTTTCTTACAACTATAGAAACATGAGTTTATGGTTTTTCTGCTTGATAACTGTGTATTGTGTTCTTGCATCAGTCCAAGCTTCTCCCAGGGCTGTAGATCAAACCCTTCAGTGTCTGTGGGAGTTTCTGTTTTTCTGATTCCCACAAGCACCTTCCACTATCCCCAGGCTGCTCCAATCCCATCCAGCCCGGCCTTGGGCATGAGGAAAATGCTAATTGACACTGCAGGTTACAGATGGTGAAGAAGTGAAAGTGCAAAGTTATAAAAGACCTTGGCTGTTATTTTAAAAGGGCACGAAGCAGCCAGGTTATTGGGCTCTGTTGTAACTTTGTGTTGGGGTTTATCAAAAATCATTAATTCAGCTTTTGTGGACTCCTGTGGGAGGAATGGAGGTTTTGGATGTCCTCTGTGCCCTGGAGCTGTTCCCTGGCTGAAGGAAAGCAGAAACCTTTCAGAGGGTGCTGTTCATCCATGCCTTGTTATTTTCTGCTTTCCCATTAATGGGCCAGTGAAAGATAAGCTCAGGCACTTGTCCTACAGATTTCCTCCTTTGAGGTGAAGCACTTGATTCTTTTTCAGGCTGGCTGCAGGTTAAACTGACCCAAACAAAGTGTTTGTGTGCTGTCAGGGGAGGTAATGAGGGAGCAAATAGGCACTGCTTCAGTGGGAAAGGAGATTTGGGAGGATTCTGCTCTCAGATCACAAAAGCTGAGACTGCTGAGTGCTGATAAAACAAATTTTGCTGGTTCCAGTTTAAAAAATCTTGCTGGATTGGCTTTGTGGTGGTTTTATACCACTCTGAAAATCTCTGAAAAACAGTTAACCACCTGTGTCACCCTGTGTGGAGATTTGGTAGAAACAGCAAGTCCAGACTTTATCTTCACTTCTGAAATTATTTGAAATTATTCAGCCCTGAAGTGCTGGATTTTCAAGAAGTGAAAGGAGGAATGCAAGTGGAGCTGCTGGTGTTGGGGCCTGGGTAAAATGGTGTCCCCAAGAATAATTTAATGTTTCAATGAAATTTAATGTTTGTGTTACTCATTTGCTTCATTCATTCTCAGCTCACTGTATAATGATTTTCCCTTCTCCTGGCTGCTCTCAGGTTGCCAGGAGTTTGGGGCAGAAGTCAGTAATATCAGAGATCATCCTTTTCTCTCCTTTGGAGAAAGAAATGGAGATAACTCAGCTAAAACAAGAAACTGAGTGTAAAACACACTCCTGTGGTGCATTTCCCATAATAATCTTTGCCCTCCCTTATTGAAGCAGTTCCATTTTCAGAGGGAGAGGTAGGAATTGTGTGTGGCTGGTTTGTTTTTTTTAAACCTGACTCCCAAACTCAGCCCTTCAGGGTGCAGGGAATGGTGCAGTCCAACTTTATTGAGCTGCTGAGAAATTTAAATGGATCTGTGTTAATGGGAGGGTGATTAATCAGGGCCCAGGGCAGGTTTGCTGACAGATCTCTGCTGCTTAATGGCTCTGAGATCTTATCAGAAGGCTCCTCAGCTGGGTTTTCCTGTCACTGCCTGTTAGGAATGTCCTAAATCCAGCAGCATTTGGTGGGGCTGGGATGAGGATTCCAGGCACCTGCACTGACCCAAACCACTCTGGGGTTCCCATGGGTGGCTGGGGATTTTTATTCAATAAAAAAAAGTGTGGCCTCAAAAGCTTTTCTTGGCATTGGTGTCACAGAATCCCAGACTGGGTTGGGTTGGGAGGGATCTTAAATCCCATCCAGTGCCATGGCAGGGACACTTCCACTGTCCCAGGTGCTCCAATCCCCAGTGTCCAGCCTGGCCTTGGGCACTGCCAGGGATCCAGCCAGGAATTCCCAGTTCCCAATATCCCATCCAGCCCTGCCCTCTGGCACTGGGAGCCATTCCCTGTGTCCTGTCCCTCCATCCCCTGTCCCCAGTCCCTCTCCAGCTCTCCTGGAGCCTCTTCAGGCCCTGCCAGGGCTCTGAGCTCTCCCTGGAGCTGCTCCTCTCCAGGTGAACATTCCCAGCTCTCCCAGCCTTTCCTTACAGGAATTCACAGAATGACCAGGTTGGAAGATCATCGAGCCCAACCCAACCCCAACCCCTCAGCTAAACCCGGGCACCCAGTGCCACATCCAGGCTTTGCTTCAAGAGGAGAGGGGCTCCATCCCTCTGAGCTTCTCATCAAAATTCTTCATTGTGATCGTTCTCTGAAGTTTCATAAACATTCAAATTCACTTGGACATAAATCAACCCTCTACCCACAGCTTTTTTAAAAATTCAGATTTTCCTGTCCCTCGCTCTGTGGGGTGGAGTTCATTACTAAAATGTTCTTGGCTACCCCTCCTGCTTCTCACTCATTGAGGAGTTTTAAACTGATAGGGAATACTTCCATATAAGCTGTCAACTAATCCTGGATCCTGTTGCAAAATGAGATTTTCTTTTCTAAAAAGCAATATGCACTATAGGATTGTGGGCTTAGGGAAGGCTGGCAAATGCACAGAAAATTTCATCAGCCTGTTTCTGGTGTGGAAAAAAGGCTCTAATTCTGTGCATGGAGAGGTCAAGGAAGATTTATTTGTGTCTCCAGAGGAATTAAAATTCAAAATACATGAATTTGTGAAGCTTGAAGGATTTGGGGTAAGAGGGAGTGTGTGTGAAGCAGTTTGCTGAAGCATTTTGATTTAGTGATGGTGTTGAGTGTTGGATGATTCACTGAAATCTGGAGAGTTTGGGACCTTGGATAAAACAAATTTTGCTGGTTCCAGTTTAAAAAATCTTAATGGATTGGCTTTGTGGTGGTTTTATACCAGTTTGAAAATAGTTTGAAAAACAGTTACCACCTGTGTCACCAAATGTGGAGATTTGGTAGAAATAAGCAAGTCCAGACTTTATCTTCACTTCTGAAATTATTTGAAATTATTCAGCCCTGAAGTGCTGGATTTTCAAGAAGTGAAAGGAGGAATAAATAACATGGAGCTGCTGGTGTTGGGGCCTAATAAAATGGTGTCCCCAAGAATAATTTAATGTTTCAAAATGAAATTTTTAATGTTTGTGTTACTCATTTGCTTCATTCATTCTCAGCTCACTGTATAATGATTTTCCCTTCTCCTGGCTTTCTCAGGTTGCCAGGAGTTTGGGGCAGAAGTCTGTAATATCAGAGATCATCTTTTGCTCTCCTTTGAGAAAGAAATGGAGATAACTCAGCTAAAACAAGAAACTGAGTGTAAAAACAAACTCCTGTGGTGATTTTCCCATAATAATGAATATTAGTAGGCAACCCTTTGCCCTCCCTTATTGAAGCAGTTCCATTTTCAGAGGGAGAGGAGTGGGAATTGTGTGTGTGGTTGGTTTTTTTTTTAAACCTGACTCCCAAACTCAGCCCTTCAGGGTGCAGGGAATGGTGCAGTCCAACTTTATTGAGCTGCTGAGAAATTTAAATGGATCTGTGTTAATGGGAGGGTGATTAATCAGGGCCCAGGGCAGGTTTGCTGACAGATCTCTGCTGCTTAATGGCTCTGAGATCTTATCAGGAGGCTCCTCAGCTGGGTTTTCCTGTCACTGCGTGTTAGGAATGTCCTAAATCCAGCAGCATTTGGTGGGGCTGGGATGAGGATTCCAGGCACCTGCACTGACCCAAACCACTCTGGGATTCCCATGGGTGGCTGGGGATTTTTATTCAATAAAAAAAAGTGTGGCCTCAAAAGCTTTTCTTGGCATTGGTGTCACAGAATCCCAGACTGGGTTGGGTTGGGAGGGATCTTAAATCCCATCCAGTGCCATGGCAGGGACACTTCCACTGTCCCAGGTGCTCCAGCCCCCAGTGTCCAGCCTGGCCTTGGGCACTGCTGCTCTGGGATCCAGCCCAGCCAGGAATTCCCAATCTCCCATCCATCCCTGCCCTCTGGCACTGGGAGCCATTCCCTGTGTCCTGTCCCTCCATCCCTTGTCCCCAGTCCCTCCCCAGCTCTCCTGGAGCCCCTTCAGGCCCTGGCAGGGCTCTGAGCTCTCCCTGGAGCTGCTCCTCTCCAGGTGAACATTCCCAGCTCTCCCAGCCTTTCCTTACAGGAATTCACAGAATGCCCAGGTTGGAAGAGACCTCAAGATCATTGAGCCCAACCCAACCCCTCAGCTAAGCCCGGGCACCCAGTGCCACATCCAGGCTTTGCTTCAAGAGGAGAGGGGCTCCATCCCTCTGAGCTTCTCATCAAAATTCTTCATTGTGATCGTTCTCTGAAGTTTCATAAACATTCAAATTCACTTGGAAATAAATCAAACCTCTACCCACAGCTTTTTTAAAATTCAGATTTTCCTGTCCCTCGCTCTGTGGGGTGGAGTTCATTACTAAAATGTTCTTGGCTACCCCTCCTGCTTCTCACTCATTGAGGAGTTTTAAACTGATAGGGAATACTTCCATATAAGCTGTCAACTAATCCTGGATCCTGTTGCAAAAATGAGATTTTCTTTTCTAAAAGCAATATGCACTATAGGATTGTGGGCTTAGGGAAGGCTGGCAAATGCACAGAAAATTTCATCAGCCTGTTTCTGGTGGAGAAAAAAAGGCTCTAATTCTGTGCATGGAGAGGTCAAGGAAGATTTATTTGTGTCTCCAGAGGAATTAAAATTCAAAATACATGAATTTGTGAAGCTTGAAGGATTTGGGGGTAAGAGGGGAGTGTGTGTGAAGCAGTTTGCTGAAGCATTTTGATTTAGTGATGGTGTTGAGTGTTGGATGATTCACTGGGAAATCTGGAGAGTTTGGGACCTTGGATCAGAATGGAGATTGGTGGTGGGGTTTGTATATCTTTAAAAAAGAAGTAATATAATAGTTAAAATAGTAATAGTTTAATAGTAATATAATAGTTTAAAATATAGTTTCAAAGTTTATTTTATTAATATTTTTAACACAAATAGGAACATGTGATAATTATATAAATAAATAATGATTCCATATAGTAGAGGTAAATTAATATATAAATACTTTGAATGTATTGCATAAATAAATTATATATATACTTTTCCAGAAGTAAATGAATATATAAATAACATTTATCCCTACCACCATATAATAACATAATATATATAATTATATATAGAATTTTCACTCCACTATTTAAAAATTAAACAAAAATGTATAAATACAATTTTTCCCTGAGTGTGGAGCAGTTTAATAATAATTTAGTGGTTATTTTCAGTGTTCATGATTGGGAATTAAATGAAGTGTCCTGTCCTTGCAAGCATCAAGGTTTTGGTTTATGTAAACAGTGATTTGTCTGATTTGGTCTGTCCTGTGGAGCTGTTTGGATTTGCTGTTGCTTTGTTTTCCAAGTGACTTCCAGCTGATTGCCAAGTGAGCTGTGGAGCTGCTGGAGTTTGAAAGAGAAAAATCCAGGGATTTTTCCATGAGGAATTGGAGCCTGTTGAATATTAGTAGACAACCCTCAGCATTTATGAGAGTTCTTATGATTCAGTTCTGACTCAACTCACAGGCTGTGGAGTGGAAGCAAAGTTACTGAGCACAGTTGAATTTTTTTGGCCGCATGAACTAAATGAACCGTAAAATAAATGGATTTATCAGTGTCCCAGGAAATGAAAGGTTTTTATTGACACAAATTTATGGTGTGTATTGACCTGTGTTCATTGAAGGCTTTCCTTGGGTGCTGCTAATTGGTAATTCCTGCTGAGCATCCTTTGCTGCAGATGAATATTTGATTCTCTGTTATTAAATCACCATGGGCTGGACTGTGCTCTGGAACAGATGTGGAATCACCATTGTCTGTGATCGCTGTGCAGCAGATCCTGAGCTGCCTTGGGAGCAGGATCTGATGTTCTGGACCATGAAGGCTCCCATGAATCAGGGCTGGGGCTGTTTGTGGCAGGCGGGGCGGTGAGGGCTCACCTTTCCTCCTCTGAGCTCCCAGGCAGTCAGTGCAGAGTGCAGCAGCTCAATGTCCTTCAGGACAGTTCCTGGCAAAGATGCACTGAAAATCTCGTCCTCATCTAGGGGGTGTCGCCACAGCCCTGGGTTGGTTGGAACATCACAGACCCATGGAATGGTTTGGGCTGGAAGGATCTTAAAGTCATCCCATTCACTGGCAGGGACACCTTCCACTGTCCCAGGTGCTCCAGCCTGGCCTTGGGCACTGCCAGGGATGCAGGGGCAGCCCCAGCTGCTCTGGGCACCTGTGCCAGGGCCTGCCCACCCTCCCAGTGAGGAATTCCTGCCCAATCTCCCATCCATCCCTGCCCTCTGGCAGTGGGAGCCATTCCCTGTGTCCTTCACTCAATATCCACAGCAGGAGCTGTGCAGAGCCACAAGATCCCCCTGAGCCTCCTTTGCTCCTGAGCTCCCCCAGCTCCCTCAGCTGCTCCTGCTCACCTTTGGGGTGATTTTGTGGAGTTCCCAGCCCGTTTTGTTTCCCCCAATGTTTCTCAGCAGCCCCAGGTGGGAGCTGGGGAGCTCTGTCAGCTCCACCCAAGGGAACTGAGTGTTCTGTGCTGGTTGTGTCATTGCAGACCAAGCACTGGGACAAATAATCCATTTCCCTTTCTCAGAAATGCAGCTTGGCTGCCTCCCCCATTCCCCCATTGATCAGAGCAGCTCCAGCCCTGCAGTAGAACTCAGAGTGACTCAGATATTAAACTGATCTTTGCCCCCTCCCTGCCAGTGGGGCTCAGCGGGGCTCTGGAACATTTTAGCCCTCTAATTAGGGGCCTTTTAAGTTATTAAAGACTGATTCACCTCACAGGCTCTGCAGAGACATGTTCTGTGCTTTGCTGGAGTGCTCAGCAGCTGGGCTTCGGGGTCCCTCCCCTCCCCTGCATTTGGGGACAGTTCACATTACCCCTCTGCCCTGTGGGGTGTTGCTTCATCTGCTCTTTCCTTTCCTAGCCCCAAAATTCAGGGACCAACACATCCTGAACTTTCCCAAAAGCAGAGGCACAAGGCTGTGATCCCAGAGGGTCTCTGGGGCAGATCTGCAGAACCAAGCTGTTCATTGGGCTGACATTTATATGGATAATTAGTAATTAATTTTGACTTGGTAATCCCCTCCATGTAGGAACAGTCTGAGTACTTGAGCAAGGAAGGGGAATTTTTATTTTTTTTTAATAGCAGCAAGTGGTCAAAGGTTGGAGCAGTTCAGAGGCAGAAGTTTTTAAGGTGAGGTGAGGCTTTGGTTGAAAAGCTGGAAGTTAATTTATTTTTCCCGATTTTCTTGTGTCTTATGTAAGCACTGAAGCACATCAGCCTGGAGGCCCTGAGAGCTGTGTTTGTAACCTCGTGTTTTGTGTGCAGACTGCAGGGAAATCTTGCTGCCAACAATGACAGACCAGCTCAAGTATCACTTGGAGAGACAAGAAGATTTGGAGGCTTGCTGCCAGTTGCTGAGTAACATCCTGGAAGTGCTCTACAAGAAAGACGTGGTGAGTGTGGGCTGCCTCCGTGATGAGTAACACTCCACAGAAATTGTTTTAGTAAAGTGAATTAAGCAGGTAACTCCTGAAGCTTTAAGTTTTTATTTTTCTTTTTTATAACCTCCTCCTAACAAGGTTATTCTAACTCTCAGCTCTTCAGTGATGATGAGGATGTGTTTGTGGTGTGGCATCTCACACATCGCATCCAGCACAGCATTCGTTGTTTCTGAGGCACATCCAGTGCAGCTTTTCTGGTTAGATAGTGAAGAAATAAATGTCCTTAGGAGTTAAACCTTCCTCATGTACTATGCCTGGCCTTTTCCAGGTGGAAAATGTTTTGTTTTGGTGCTTTTTCTTTTTTCCCATGGGCATTTTGGGAAATGTGCATTTGAGTTGTATTGTTGCTGACACGTTCCCAGATGTGCAGCATGTGTAATATCCCTTTTTTTTGCATAATAGTCTCTTTTCTGCTTTCTCTTGACCTCAGCAAACATACAAATATTGGTGCTTTGCCAGAGAGCTGCAGTGATTTGAGGCTCTCCTGAAATTTATGCTGCTGCTGCTGCCTGAACCTTCAGTGCTGTGAAGAATCATACACTAATTCAGCTGGAAAGGACCTCAGGGGTCAGCTACTCACATCCTCTCTGGCATCTTATTTAATTGGGGTTTTTTTGGGTTTTGCTCTGGTTTTATTTGTTTTTGGAAGTAGCTCTGTGTGGCTGCTTCAGAGAGGGGGTTGTTTTACAGGAGGAATTTGGTTCTGGCAGCCTGGCTGCTCCTGGCTCTCTTTGTTGGCTGCTTTTCTCTCTGGTGGTAGGGGCTCACCTGCAGCTCCACCCTTTCCCAGGCTGATCCTGGCAGCAGGACCAGCTCCTGGCTGAGTTTGTGCTGGTGGTGGATTGTCCTTCAAATATGCAAATCTATTTTTCATCCATAAAGTAAAAGATGGGAGCAAAGCTCATCTGTTTCTTTCTTCTTGTGGTGTTTTTGGCTTTGTTTTTTGCCCATCATTCCATGTGAGATTTCTGGATTTGTCCTTAAAAGCTTCTTGAATAAATATTTCATTTTTAACTCTTTCAAAAGTAGTGGTAGATGGCTTCTAATATTGACTGAAATTGGCAATTCCTTAATGAAAGTTTTGCTTTGTTGTTCTCTTCCTTTTAATTGAGCTGTTGCAGAACAGCCCCCCCTCCCTGGGTTTGGTAATGCCTGTGGGGATTTGAGGTTGGAAAAATGACTTGGGGAAGAAAATTAATGGGAAACTGAATGTCATTAGCTTCATTTCCATTGACATTGTAACAGCACATTTTAATTTTTCAGAAACACGTATTACCAAAATAACACTTTGTTAAACCCCTTCCCTCCTTGTGATCAACAGCAAGTGATGTTTTACTTAATTTCCAGCAGGCAGGTGGGTTGAAAGGCAGCACACATGGTTCAGTTGTGCTGCTGTCTGTTGTTTGAGGCTATCAGTGATTTATTCCTTGTCCTCAGGGCCCCACACAACGCCATGTGCAGATCATCATGGAGAACCTGCTGAGGACAGTGAACAGAACTGTGATTTCCATGGGACGGGACTCAGAGCTCATTGTGAGTAAACTCAAACACCTCTGTCACATCTCCCTGAACCTGCCTGTAATAGGATTGCGGTCCCAGGTGACCCAAAGCAATCAAAACCTCCTCTCTCTGTGTGCTCAGGAAGCTGCAAAGCACTGCCTGGTAATTTTTGCTGTGGTTGACACAGTGGAAGAGCAAAAAAAAGAAAAAAAAAAACCTTGAAAAATCTCTGTGAGCAGGTGATTAGCCAGGATTGATATCTGTGTGCACCAAAATGATGTAGTATTGGTAATTAGCCAGCTGAGAAGTGTGGAAATGAGATTGGCTGTTGTTACTGCTTTACAAGCATTTACTTGTCTTTTTGACTTAAACTGAGATAACCAAGGTGAGTGTTCAAATGACTGAAGAACAGAGCCTAAAATTATGTTTAGAGGAAGGACTGATGCAAGCGACCCTGTTGACTTAATACTGTGATTTTAAAGCCTTACACTTGAATTTTTCCACTGTTAATTAATGAACATTGGACTAAATAATGAAAAAAAATAGTGAGGCTTGTTGATAACTGGGATGGGGATAGATCTGAGTGTGTTTTCAGGGTCTCTCTGTGTGTTTTTGGGAGCCTCTTTGCGTGTTTGCCTTTCTCTTGTATTCTTTTAGCTGGCTGCAGCTGGCAGCTGCTCTCTCCAGGGAAGTGGTCGAGGTGAGCCAGGTCTGTGCTGTGTCTGAGCACTTGTCCCTCAGTTCTGCATCAGTTTGGGTCAGTCTGGCTCAATGCACTGATTTCTTGCCGTGGGGCTAATTGTTAGTCAGATGAGTCCATTGGTTTTTTGATCTCCTCTTTCCTTCCCAATTGAAATTCTGCCTGTAATTGCACACAGTGATATTTGACTTTTACAGGTCTCTGTGTCCTCAACACTTCTTGCTTGGCATTTGGGGGTGCTCGTGTTGGCAAATCTGCTGCAATTTCATTTTGTCTTTGGTGCATCATCCACTGGCTTAGTTTTGGTCTCTCACTTGTTTTCCAGCAAAACTTGGGGTTTTGTTGTAAGGAAGGAATAATGGATCTGCAGATCCATTGCTGGAGCAAGAAGTCACAGAATCCCAGGATGGTTTGGGTTGGAAAGCCCTTGAATCTCATTTTATTCCACCCCTGCTGTGGACAAGGACAGTTCCACTATCCCAGGCTGCTCCAAGCCCTTTCCAGCCTGGCTTTGGACATTTCCAGGGATGGGAATCCACAAACTCTGTGGGGACCTGGTTCCAAGCAGAACATTCCTACAGAATATTCCAGTGCTGGGATGAGCAGTGCAAGGAAGTCAGAAGACTTGTGTGTTATTTTAACTTCCTCAGTTTCAGGCTGAATGAGAGTTAATTATTGTTTTGATGAAGGTGGTGCAGGTGATATTTAAAAACGTTAATTATGCATTTTGCAGTTAGCAGAGTAGATTTGAAAACCTGTGTGTGTGCTTGAACTCAGAGCGGTGATATTAAAGATCTGCATTGTGCTCCTGAGCACAGCCTGCAATCCCTCACGCACAGCCTCCGTAATCAGCTAATGAACACTGAGATTTTGGGGTATTTTTAATGACTACTTACTCCTACCTTACAATGCAGCCTTTGCTGAGGAGATTGCCCTGTTAAATAACCAGCCACAACTCATTTTTGTGGTGTCAGCAAAGTAGGAGCAGTACAATTAATAATAATAATAATAATAGTAATAATTATTATAATTAGGAAGCATAGCCTCTCTTACATCAGATTTGGGTTGAAATGATGCAGTGACTTTCCTTTTTCAGTTTTACCTGTAGTAGAGAATTAACCATACAGGGCGGCTGGAAGGAAGGAAATTTGAAATATCTGACAGAGTTAAAGTAATAATAATTTCTTTAAAAGAAGTAAAATACAGGACATAACTAATTTTTAATTCTATAAATAATAACTGTGTTGGTGTCCTAAAGCTGGCATGTTTTCTCCCTGGAAAAATACTTAATGATACCATCTCCATCCAAAACCTGGTGTTGCATAATGCAGTTTATGAGCAGTGGAGGAATGTCAAGGATTTAAGTGTTCAAGTGAGAAGTTTTAATTACGGGATGAGCCTTTTCTGCAGCCCTGAACTGGAAGGATTCTCCAATAGTCTCCTTTGGCTTTGCACATTTGGTTTTCATTTTTTTCCTCCTTAAATGTGAGTTCCTTGATAAAAGCAAGTTTTTTCCTATACCTTCAAAAGAAAATTACTTTGAAATAAGAGACCAGTTGCAAGGAGAAGAACCAGATATTAAGTAAAGTGAAGTATAAATGAGAAGTTTAAAATCTGGTTTGACAATAATTGTGTTAGCAAAAGAATTTTTAATCCTCATTGGTCTGGACTGTTTTTCCCTTTGTAAGTCTCACTGGTGGTTTTTACTTGATCCATTTTCTGAGTAGAAGATTCTAATAGTATTAATATTTGTTTTATATAATGATTTTGTTATTAGTACAGGATGCAGCCTGAGGGTGCTGAGCTGTCCTGCTGCTCCAAACTGCCTGGTTTAGGTTGATTTTGCTCCTGCCTTGAGCTCCTGCTGCTCCTGGCCCAGGGAGAAATCACCTGGAAAAAAACCACAAAACCTTTCTTACTGAAGAACATGTTGCTTGAAGAAAAAGCAAATTGAGCAACTTCCTGGAGCCTTTGGAAGGGTGGTTTTAAACCTTCTCTTTCCTTTCCTGGTGGCTTTTGGACAACGTTGGGTTCCACAGGAGGCAGCATCTCAGCCTCCTCCAGTAAATCAGGACAGACCAGCCTTGATGGCAGCTCCAAAATGATCCATGGCTGCTCCTCTTCCTCCTGTCAGCACCTTGGGATGTGCCTCATTCCCAAAGGAAACCAAGCTCTGTAATTTCTGAAGGAAAATCTCCTGGCCTGAGGGAAGATTGGGTTGGAATGAGATGGTCTCTAAGATCCTTTTCCATCCCAAACCATTCCATGTTCCTGTGGTGTTAACTTCCAAGAGTGTGTCCTTAAGGAGAGTGGCTCTGGACAACATCTGAAGGTGTATGGGGAGCAAAGTCAGTGATTCCTGACTCCTGTGACCAGGGAAAATGGGTTATTTTGGGTATTGGGCTGTGTGAGTGGGAAGCACTGGACAGGACTTGGTGGTGTGGCTGATGAGTGGAATCTTCTGCACTTTGCTGCTTTCCCTCTGTGCTCTGGGATGAGGATGAGGTGAAACCAGAACAGAAGTGATGCAGGAGCCATCAGAAGGAGAAAAAGGGAATTTGTGGGATCTGGCTGAGGTTTCTGGAAGGGGATTGAGAGGGGAATCTCTGTGGGGTGCAGGTGACACCTGACACAGGGAGAGTGATGAGGGTTGTGTAAGGCAGAGTGGCACTGATGGGGGAGCTCTGGATAATCAATCAATCAATCAATCAGTCAATCAGTCAATCAGTCACCATGGTGGATGGTCCATCTCTCAGCACTTCCAGGCTGCAGGCCTTTCCAGAAGGATGTAAAATACAGGTGTAAGCCTGAAATCAGAGTTATTGATGGTCACAGGAGGCTCCTGGGGCTGCAGTTTGTTATTCAGGAGTTGAATCTGAGTGTAAATTAATATTCTTGGGACTTAAAATCTGCCCAGGTCAGGCTTCATGGATTCCAAAATTGGGGAGAAAACCTCATTTTCTTCACCAGACTTCTTACATGTAAAAATACTTGGCTTTATTGAGTCACACGTTTTCTTCTCTTTCAAAATCATTTGAAATTACATATTGCAAGCTAATTGAACTGAAACTGAAGTGATATTTGGATGGTGGCCATGATTTTATTCCATCACTAATACTGAGCTTTTTCTTTTGTGTTGTCAAACTATCCCTGTTGCATTTCCCTACCAACATTTAGGTGAGCTGCACTCACCTAAACAAATGGACACATTTGTAGCACTCCAGTTACTTTAATGAACCACTGATGGCTTTTATGGAATATTAAAAATCTTCATGCAGGTCCCTTTCCTTCTCCCAGACAAAATGGTGTTGGTGCAGTTGGATTTTTAGTGGCAATCTGGTTCAATTCCAGCTCCATTCCAGCAGCAATATATAATATGTGGTAATACACAGGTCCCGGTGTAATCTAACAGCTGACTTGGTTGGGAAGTTCATGAAAAATTACCCTATTTGATTGGAAAAAGTGATTTAACCTTTAAAACATTGAGTGAAATCAAAGGCATGGACAATGGTTTTGCATTTTAGGCAAGAAAAAGCAAACACTTTGTACCCATGGCAGGATTTTCCAGTTTTAATCACGGTTTTTTTCACTTTATCCTGATTTTTTTAAATTATTTTTTTTACATTTTATTTTTGTTTTTCATGTGTAAGAAAACAAGTGCTACTCACAGGAATAGTGTTTTCCTCCTAGTTCTAAACCAAAGAATGCAACTGTTGGCTGTGTGGAAATTATAAGGACTCAGCAAAGAGCAAGGGATATAAAATCACTGCAGTATTTATTGGCTAAAAAGTATTTTGAAGCAGGAGATGGGAGAAGTGCAGCTAGAAAATCAGTGTATGAAGTGCAGGGGACTGCCAGTGAATCCAGCAAAGCCACACTGAAAATAAAAATGCATTTTCCTCATTAGAACCTCCGAGATCTTCTACATGAGGGTGAAAATAGCTTGGTCACGTTGAACTAAAAGCTCTAAAGAATTATTTTTTTTTCCTCTTGGTGTCTATCTAACCTGAGCCTGAGTGATTCTAAAGGCAATACAATTATGATACATTTTACACACTTGCAAAAACATTTTATTACAAAGTACATCGGAGGGTACCAGAGAACACGAGATGTCAGTTGGAAGCGAGACTCTATGGTAATGTCAGCTTTCTCCAGGTTTAAAAAAATGTAAAAAATTAAAAATTTGCAACTTCTTAAGAAAATAGCCTGGACATGTACAGAACACGCCGTGAGAACTTTCCCTTTGAGCTCTTTGTTTCTCCAGCTGGAGTTTCCTCCCTCTTTTCCCCTGATTCCAGGAGCTCTGGATCACTCAGGGTCCCTGCACACACGAAGCTACTGAGGGGTGGCACTGAGGATTTGGGAATTGATTGCCATGGAGAGATGCTTGGTTGAATTTCTTTAAAAAACCCCAAACGTTAGGCCTCTTAGCATGGAGGAGTGCATTAGGTGTTAATGTTTTTTTAATAATGAATACTGCTGTATTTTCCATTTTCTGCCCATTTTTGAGAGTCTTTCTGCTTAAAAAAAAAGTATTTTTTTTGGTTGGAAATATTTGGGTTTCTAAGCCATGTCGTGTGGGCTGTCTTGTACACAATTCTGTATTTTAGTTAAAAGCAATATAAAATACATGAAATATGGATTTTTTTCCACATGAAACAATGGCACTTCCTTGTGTACAGGATCACCTTCCTAATCCTTAACTCCCACCAGAGGATTTCAGGATTTGCTTCTGTGCAAGAGCTCGTAGCCCTCTTGAAGGTTTACTGCAAATATTGAGCTGGCCATAGGCATCTTCTGCATTTCCTTTCCCATTTTAATTTGCTTTTCTTGCTCTTTGAAGGGAAAAAAAATTAGGTTATTTTCCTCCAGTTTCCTCTCAGGAGTAAATTGGATGCTGAGCTAAGAGGAGAAACAGTGAAAAAGAAAAACATTTCCCCAAATTTTTAGTCTGTGCAAATTAATGATCACGGTCCTTGCACCTAAAGGCTGGAGAATTTGTACCTTCCTGCTGCTACAGGGGATACAATTTCAAACCCAGTTTGTCACATGACACTCAAATGATCTGAAATCCTTAGGGAAAATTCCCAAACCAAAACAAAAGCCAAGATTCCCACTCCCTGGCCACTTCTAGCATGAGGAATTTTTCCACCAGTGGTCATTTTAGATGCAAGTTTAATGGCAGTAGCAAATACTGAAAGGAAAAGTTGCAGTTTATAAGTCAGAGCAAAATTTTAAGTGCCATTTCAAAAAACCCAAACCAAATTAGGAAAAATCTGATTCACATCTCTCTCCTAAGTGTTTCAATTACTAAGTACAATTAATAGATTGAGATATAAATTAGAATAAGCTGGGAAACCCATCTGAGCAGCTTAATAAATAAATAAATAAACAGCATTTCCAATTTCAGCTCCTTCCAAGCAGTGCTGCAGCCTGGACATCTCCTGGTGCCTTCTGCAGCAGTGGAGAGGTTTTCCAAAGACTCTTAGAAGAAAACACTAACCCATGGCAAAGGCCAACAATCCGGATTGGGGTGGGTCTGTTTTGGGGTTGGGTTTTGTTCCTGTGTGGTTGAGACCTTTCCAAGGTGACACTGAGGGGTTGTCCATGGCCTGGACCCTGTGAGCTGGAGGTGCTTAAAGGCTGGGCCTGATTTTTGGGAGCTTTCTGGCTGCTGCCCCACTGGGGCTGAGCAGCAGAGTGGTTCTTCTGGTGGTGAGGACACAGCTAAACCAGAGATGAGGTTGAAATGTGAGAGCTTGGTTGGAGTCTACATCGCATGAAGGCAGAGAATACACCACAGTCACATCTCGGAGATCGGCGCGGCCGCGGGCCGCGGGAAAAATTGTGCTTTGTCCAGGAATTCTGTGCTGAAAACTGCACTCCCCGATCAACATGGAGCTGTAAAACTCAACACCACTGCAAACATAAGGCTTGCTGTTGATTTTCCCCCTTGTTGCTGTCCAAAGACAACAACCCAGACCCCCAAAAGGCCTCCACCATTCCTGGGGGAGCAGGATGCCGGCCTACGCTCTAGCGGGTCGGAGCGCCACGCATTCCGATCTGAGGAGGGGAGGGAAACAGTTTTACTTCCCGTCTTTGTCCAAGTTTCCACTCAGGTTTTACATCCCACACTGGCAAACTGCGAGTAGAAGTGGGCAGGGGGTTCCCAAGCCCGTGCTGCTGGGCAGAGTCCGTCGCTACAAAGGCCTTTTTGGTACGCGCGGTGAGAACTGGACGCTGCCCTTGGCCAGGACGCTGCTCCTTCCACCAAGATCCCATCAGAGACGATGGATACGACTCCAAATATTTGTCAAAGAAGGCCTTGAACTCCACACGTCATGGACTTGGGTTAAAGGAACCAGAGTTTCCATCTTCCATGCTTTTTTGATTCAGTTTTGGATTTTTGCTTGGGAGTAGAGGAGTAGCTCTCCTGAGAATAAGGCAAAGGTGCAACCTGAGTTTCCTCAATAGGATGAAGTTTTCTCAAAACTGGCTGTAGTTTATCTTCTTGCTGTTTAAAATCCAATTCCACGCTAGAAATGGAAAGAGAAAAGCATTCATTAATTATGATGATAAAAAATAATTAATTAACCCAGTGTCGAAGTGCTTAATTCATGGAAGTCAATAAATACATCTTGCATGAAAACGGAAAGAGGAAGTTCAAAAAGGGACATATTACAGAAGAAAAACAGGAATGGGATTGTTCAACTTTTCCCTGCTGTTAAGGAGGGTCTTGGGGATTATGTTGGAGGTGCTGAGAAGTGACTGAACACTAGAAATCCAACTTTTTTTTTGATGTAGAAATAATTTTTGAGGGCTTCCAGGCTCAGTTCTCTCTCTGAGAGGTCAGGGTGGTAGCCAGGCACCTGCATCCTTGTTCTTTAGGGAAAGCTGAGAGCTTGGCCAAAGGCAAGGAGGCTGTCCCAGAAATTCCTTACCTCAGCTGTTCCTTGCCACTTTTACCTTAGAAAGGATTAATTTCATCAAGTTCCTGTTGTATTTATAGCCTCATATACATGTGTGGAATAAACAGATCAATTAAAAAGCAGTTCTCCTTTATAGTGCATCCTTGCCTTCAGAAAACAGACTGAAGCTGTAAAATCCCTGTCCTGAATTCCAAACGCTGTCTGCTACAAAATCCTTCCAGCAATTAAGAACCACAGTTGAGATGAAATTCCAGGCCTTATTTGAGCTTTGTGCAGCAGAGCATTTTGAGACCACCTTAAAACCAAAGGAAACCACAGCATAAAATGGAGCAAAAATCCTGTCTGATGGTGGAAACTGAATTTTGGCCCCTCAGAACTACCCAGAACTTGGTGGTTTTGGTTGGGTTTGTGCAGCAGCCTCTGGCCATGCTCTGCACTGAGGCTGTTCCTGTCTTGTGTAGAATATTTGGGACTGGAAGGGACCTTTGAAGGATTCCTGTTGCAGCGTGGCCTCTGGATATCAGAGGATGAATTTAAAAGGGTGAAATTTTGGGAATTTAGGCACTTGGATTAATTTATTTCTTCCCTGTCTCCCTCCACTGCTGAGCTGTCTTGGGCTTTGCACTGGCTGCTTTTATTGTTACCTAAATATGAAGTTATCACTCCTGAGCTTGAGTTCACTTTTAATTAGGACTAAATATGTTTTCTGAGGTACTTCTGCCATTGCTTGTTTGGAGCTTGTTGGAGAAGTGAGATCTGCTTCCCCAGGTCTCATCCATAAAGAGATTACTTTAAACTGCAGTTTAAGCCCTGTCTGATTTAAGGAGAGCAGGGACATGGCACAGAACACCTGCAGCCATTTCCAGGGAATTCTCCAACAGAATCATTAGGGTTGGAAAAGACCTCCAAGATATCCAGGGGGAAATTTGGGTGAACTTCACCTTCCACAGGCTTTGTAAACTGAGCACAGAATGTCATCAGATACCAGCTGCCGATTTAGGTGGGGTTTATTTTCCTCTTAGGAATCAAAGATGTTGAGAGAAGGATAAGGAGAATTTTGTGCTTTGTTTATTTTATAAGAGCTGGTAATTTCGACTGCAAGGATTCTGGTGGAGCCCCAGAAAGGGGTGCTGGAAAGGTGTGAGGTCTTTTTTACATCTGGCTGTGCCTAATTTGGTGTTTGGTTTGAGTATAAATCCATTTTTAGGAAAAGTTTTGGCATGTCAGTGATTTGGATAAATTTTCAATAGAAGAGAAGAGAAATAATTAGGTAAGAATTCAAATAGAGTATTTTACCTATTGCTGTGTTTTTAATTAATAAAAAGCCATTCCAAATCAGAGATAAATTTTAAAATTTCAGCTCAGTGATGGAAGTATAGAATGGTGAATTTTCAGGAAGCAGCTGTATTGGTGCAGAAGCACATTCCAAGCCTCCTGCTTAATATCCCTCCTTGTTAATGGAAAAACAATGTTGTCTTCACTGCTTACATGTTCTGTGTGCCGTGTGGCTGGCAAAAACCAGTTGGTTAGAGAAGTTAAGCATGAGTTTAGTGGTGAGATGTGGATATATCAGCCCATTGGGAATGTCCCAGCACAGGAATTCTGTCAGTGAGACAGAGAAAAATCTTGGAATGAGGGAGATGCTTCTCTAAGAGCTCCCTAAAATCTCATTTAAAGTGGAGTATTTAGCATGTGTTGTATCTGTTGGTTTTTTTTGGTTTGTTTTTTTCTCAGTATCAAATTTTTTGGGAAAAAATAAAAAGGCCTTTCAGCTCTGGCATTGCCAGAGTTCATTTTTACTCCTTTCAAACATTATTCTTGCAGGGAGGCTCTTAAGAGCTGCTGAAAATTGCTGGGAAAAAAAGAAATTGTTATAAAACCCCCTTGCTGAAGAGAGTAATTTTTTATATAATCAATTTCTATTAAAGATAGACCTCAAGAGGAAAAAAAAGGCATCTTAGTTCTGGTCCATCTGACAAGCCCCATGTTATTGCTGCTGCAGCACAGATCAGCTTTCAGCTCCTCACATCCAGGGGAAATATTTTGCTTCTGAAGGGTATAAAGAGGCTGAAGGAAAAACATTTGTGCTGTTTCAGCATTTAGAACTGTAAATTTTGCAGAATAATTGATTGGTGCTTATCAGCATCAATTTATCCAGCATTGGAGATGTTTTAATGGGATTGCTCCATTAGGTAAAATACTTGATTTCAAACTTAGGCTTAAAGTTACCCCTGTTTGTGCTGCAGAAATAAGACAAAAACCTGTTTTTAAATTTTTTTTCACATATCTTTCTGTGTTATCTACAGCTGACTTTATTTTTACTCTTTAATTTTATATCAAATCATATGAAATACTACTAATCATGATCAATTACAGATTCCCAGAAAGGTTTGGGTTGGAAAGGACCTTCAGGATCATCCAGTTCCAACCTTCCACTATCCCAGGTTGCTCCAAATCCTGTCCAACCTTGCCTTGGCCACATCCAGGGATTAAATTCAGCAAATATTCCATATTTGTAGGACTTCTTGATATTTTTGTTATTGAGCTGTGTTCCTGAGCTTGATTGTGTCACCTGTCACAGCTCTGCCAATCCTGTTTTGCTCAGTGCTATTTCTGTCC
This sequence comes from Emberiza elegans, assembly GCA_024865655.1. NCBI lineage: Eukaryota > Metazoa > Chordata > Aves > Passeriformes > Fringillidae > Emberiza > Emberiza elegans. Next base: position 2,601,052 of record JALJVW010000241.1, on the reverse strand, counting down.
CCTCAGCATCTCCAGGTGTCCTCTCTCCAAATGACCTTTTCCTGAAATATCCTCCTGCCATGTGCCTCTTTTCACTTTCAGACTTGCATTTTGTCCCTTAAGCCTGCCCATAATAACTCCATTAATTTAATTATCCAGGACTCTCCTGTTCTCCTGGCGTGACACACAGAGATGGGAATTATTTGCTTCAGAAGCATTTTTTGTTTAATAATAGAAACATATTTTTCAATGGACTGCCAATTCTGAACAAGGCCTACAGAAACAAGAGATGAATTTTAAATATTATTTGATAGCACAAACCTTGGCCTGACACACCTGGTCAGGACATCCTAAAGCTTCACTTCCCTCCATGTTCTTAAATATTGTTAAATTTGGAGCACTGACTCAAGAGTTTTTCCATCTTTAATGCCTACCCCAATTCTTCCTCCAAACAGAGGGGCTGTTTTTATCTACAACCACAAGCAGTAAAATTCTATTTGTGATAAATATTTCTGTGTTTTCTCCCCAGAATCACTATAGACTGACAAGGTTTGCAACCAAAACTTCCCATTTTGGGGCAGTTGCTTGTGCATCAGTGCTGTCTTTCCCAGCAAAGTTGGGCCAAATAAAATCAACTAGCAGCCCTTGGGTGATTTTATTTTGGCACCACCCTCACAGGGAAAGATTTTTTCCCAATCTCCCATCCATGCCTGCCCTCTGGCAGTGGGAGCCATTCCCTGTGTCCTGTCCCTCCATCTCTTGTCCCAAGTCTCTTTCCAGCTCTCCTGGAGCCCCTTTAAGGAACCTGAGGCATTGATGAGATTTTTTTTTTTGCTTTGGCTTTCTGTATTTGACAGTATATATTAATGAGTTTTCTTTTGCATGCAGGCAGCAGGGAACCTTTTCTAATTTAGTTGAGCTGTATGAGGGATTGAGAGCAGAATTTGAGGAGTGAGAACCATTGGGATTAAACATATGGACTGTGGGAGGGTTTGGAGCAAGAAGCTCTGAGATATGGATGGGTTTTCTTATTTTCTAGCACAATCACACGTTGTTGTCATGGATCATTTTCAGGTTTTAGCTGCTCATGATCTGTTGCTTACTGGAGAATTGCTGAATCAGAGAAATCTGGGTTCAGGATGGAGTTGCTGAGGGATTTCAGAGAATCGTGGGATCACAGAATGGTTTGGGTTGAAGGGACCTTAAAGCTCATCCCATTCCACCCCCTTGGGCAGGGACACCTCCCAGTGTCCCAGGTGCTCCCAGCCCCAGTGTCCAGCCTGGCCTTGGGCACTGCCAGGGGTCCAGGGGCTCTGGGCACCCTGGGCCAGGGCCTGCCCACGCTGCCAGGGACCAATTCCATCCCAAAATCCCATCATGCCTGCCCTCTGGCAGTGGGAGCCATTCCCTGTGTCCCGTCCCTTCAGACTCTTGTAGTCTCTCTCCATCTGTGTTGTAGCCCTTCAGCACTGGAAGGGACACTGCGGTCACCCCAAAGCTTCTGTTCCAGGCTGAACAATCCCAGTTCTCCCAACCTTCCCTCCCAGCAGAGCTGCTCCATCCTCTGATCATCCTGGAGCTGTGCTGGGCTCATCCCAGCAGCTCCAGCTCCTTCCTGCACAAGCTCTGGGCGGCTTTTTCCCCTTTCTGCCTCCAGGGAAATCCTTTTACCTTCCCCTCCAGCTGAGCCCCTCAGGTGGCACCTGAATTTCCCTCCTCACATCCTCCAGGCTCTCAGAGCAGCTGGACCATGGGGAGGTGAAGCAGGAATTGCAGAATTCCACCCTGTGGGTCCCGTTAATTGGGTGACACAGCATTAGTGCTTCACATCCTGGAAAAACGGGATCCAGAGAAGCACTGATCACTTCAAAATGAGCTTAATGCACTTCCCAGCAATCTCTGCTAAATCTCCTATTTCTGCCCAAAAATCAGCCCAGCCTGGGATCCAAGGCACTGCCAGCATTCAGGAGCCTTTGAGATCCATTTTTCATCTTATAGTCCAGAGATAAGATGAGAAAATGTAAATTAATTAATGTGGGTAGGAAATAAAAAGGTGATGAAAAGTGCTATTCTCAGCATTGAACCACCTGATTTTCTTACACTGTTGCTATCCTAGGGATTGATGCCTCATGCTCACTTTTTATTGCCACATTTGTTAATTTGAATAATTAAGTATCTAACCTTTAAAAGTGAATTTCTTCCATGTGGGCTCTGTGCTGCCTGATTAACTTTTATCCTCACATTTTAACCTGTTTGACCTCTTGTTCTGAATTGCATTTTATAGATTCTAAATAATATATTTTCTGCTGGATAGTGAGAGTCCACCTTAAATTAATATAAAATAAAAACATAGCAACATAAATCAATAAAGGAGTAAAAAGTAGCCAAGTTAATGGTTGAGACAGCTTTGAGTGATTTTTTTTCTCCTCCACAGAACTACAGTACTGAGTGTGGATTTGTTTTCTTTCCAAGTCAGAAATTGGGATTTCAGCTCCTGGAAGTTTCCTTCCAACAGCTGAAATTTCCTTGGAAAAGCTGTTGGAAATTCCTGACCTTCCTGCCTGAAGGGAAGTCCAGCAGGAATCCCACAAAATGCTCCTTCCCAGAAATAATTACTGCTAAAATCCTGAGAATAATGCACCAAATATTCCAGAGAAATGCCATTTTCTCCTGCAAATTCCTGCTCAAGGATTATCATTCACATGGGATGGGAAATTAAACAGGGGCACAAGGGCAGGTCCAGGAAAAGATAATTACAGAATAAAACAGGCTGGGAAGCTTTCACTCCACCTGGCTTTGGGGTTTTTCAGAATTCCTACAGTTTCTGCATTTTAATGGAATTCCTTCTTAACAGCAAGATTTTACTGTGCTGTAAAAATTGCATATTTACTGCCATATACAGAATTTTTATTTAAATACTTCGGTGTTTAAATTGACTTTGTCCTGGCAATACCCCCAATTAAATTTCTTTTCTGTCTTTAAAAATGCATCAATGGGGCATCAACATCAGACAGAAATTTGTGTTGTGTTTGCAGCAGATGATTTTGGAAGTGTTCTGTGACCTCATGGTTATTGAAACTGCTGGATAAAATCATAAACTGGTTGGGTCTTTTTACAGTTTCATCACATTTTTGGCTTCTGTTTTAAATTCTACCTGAACATGCCTACAAAGAATATTTTTTACTGACAGTTTTAAGGCTGTGGCTGCTCTGGTGCAGTGAGAGAAGTTGAGTGATTCCTGGCTCTGGAGTTCCATATTGCAGAAATAAGTATAATTTTGAGGAAAATAGAATATCCAAATGGGAATGTCTTTTCTTTTCCTCCTGATTTTCAAAGCAGCTTCAGGTTTTGCTAATTTGTCTTTTTGATACTGTTTAATATTTGATCGGTTTCCTATTTATTTTAAAAAAATAAGAAAATAATCTGATTTTCCTTTTTTTAGTACTAAGAAATATTTATTCTTCTCAATATAAAGACAAAAAATATAAAATAGATTTTTAATACTAACAAAAAAATTAGATTTAATATGCAAAATAATTGTATTCCCAAAAGGCTCTTAGAATTTATTCCTGACAGTATTGATATTTTGGATGCTAAAAGCCCTTTCAAGCACAGCAGGGTTTTTTTGTTGCCTTCTCCACTGTCTCTGGTTTTTGTGCTCCATTATATCAATACTCTGAAATTCATCGTGAGGGGAAAGAATTTAATTCCAGGAATTTCTACCTCCTCACCTGTGCTCTGCCCGATACCACAGGATGCACTGGGGTAACTTAATAATTCCTTTAAGATGCTCTTTGAAAATAAAGATTTGAAACAGCTGTAAATTTTTTTTTAATGTTAGAATGTTCAAAATTGAATCAAAATCCAAAAATCCACTCAGTCAATTAAGGCAAAGTGAAGGATTTCTCTTTAAATATTGATTTATCCCATAAGGGCATTATTTATATGTTAATGCACTTATGGGATAAATTAATGTTATAAATAATTATAATAATAATATATTTATTATAATAATATAATTGTATACAATATAATTAATTATATATTAATTTTATATATAGAATATATATATATAATGTGTACGTATATATAAGATATATTTATATGGATAAATTAATTTTTATTTATTTGTTTATATATATTTTAAGTCTTTCCTATATTAATTGGGAAAAAGAGCTGAAGATTAAGAGCCTCCTGCTGTGGCAGGTCCAGTGCCTTCCAAGAACCCAGGGATTTCTGGCACCTTGAGCAGTTCTAATTTCTGTTCCTAAAATCTATTTTGCCCTAAAGAGAGCTCGGGTCACTCCCTGCAGCATTTTCCATGCAAACCCTTGGCAAACAGCATCTGGATTTAATCCCAGCCTGACTCAGGAGCTGCTGCCTTTTCCCAGCGGTGTTCAGGAGTTCCTGTAGGATATCCCAGGGCTGCTTTTATCAGTGAATTCCTGGTTCATCCCTTCTGCCTTATCCTGTCTCCATAATCCCCTTTGCTCCTGCCTGCCCTGCTTTGCTGTGCCTCTGCTTTCGGATTTCTTGCCTGCAGCAGGAATTCTCCCGAACTGGCACAAAGCTGAGCTGGTTTTTGCTCAAAAATCCCCTGCAAATGGGGCTTGAGGCAAATATCCAAAGGGATTCCAGCTGGGAATGGCAGCAGGACCTGCCCAAAGGGATTCCAGCTGGGAATGGCAGCAGGACCTGCCCAAATCATTCCAGCTGGGAATGGGCAGCAGGACCTGCCCAAAGCATTCCAGCTGGGAATGGGCAGCAGGACCTGCCCAAAGCATTCCAGGTGGGAATGGGCAGCAGGACCTGCCCAAAGCATTCCAGGTGGGAATGGGCAGCAGGACCTCCCAAAGCATTCCAGGTGGGAATGGGCAGCAGGACCTCCCAAAGGGATTCCAGGTGGGAATGGGCAGCAGGACCTCCCAAAGGGATTCCAGCTGGGAATGGGCAGCAGGACCTCCCAAAGGGATTCCAGGTGGGAATGGGCAGCAGGACTTGCCCAAAGCATTCCAGCTGGGAATGGCAGCAGGACCTGCCCAAAGGGATTCCAGGTGGGAATGGGCAGCAGGACCTGCCCAAAGGGATTCCAGGTGGGAATGGGCAGCAGGACCTGCCCAAAGCATTCCAGCTGGGAATGGCAGCAGGACCTGCCCAAAGGGATTCCAGGTGGGAATGGGCAGCAGGATCTCCCAAAGGGATTCCAGCTGGGAATGGGCAGCAGGACCTGCCCAAAGCATTCCAGCTGGGAATGGGCAGCAGGACCTGCCCAAAGCATTCCAGCTGGGAATGGCAGCAGGACCTGCCCTGGGAATGGCAGGGGACCTGTCAAAGGACCTGCCCAGGACCTCCCATTCCAGCTGGGAATGGCAGTGGCACCTCCCAAAGCATTCCAGCTGGGAATGGGCAGCAGGATCTGCCCAAAGCATTCCAGATGGGAATGGGCAGCAGGACCTGCCCAAAGGGATTCCATGTGGGAATGGCAGCAGGACTTGCCCAAAGCATTCCAGCTGGGAATGGGCAGCAGGACGTGCCCTCTCTCAGCAGGAAAACTCTCCCAACTTGCTTTTCTGGATTTCATTCCCATTGAATGCAAGAATGGAAGCTGGAAGTTTCTTTAACTTGAAATCCACTGAGTAGAAATGAAGATTTACAAAAATGTCTTAATTGGGTTTTTTCCTAGCTAATGAAACAAGGAGAATTCCCTGCTGGAGTTGTGCTGTGCTGCACCTCCAGGCTGCTCTGGGGCAGGAATTGCACAGGAAAAGGGAGGCCCGGGAGGCTTTGGGTGTTTCTGTGCTTCTGAACTTGGCTGTAGAGGAGGAACAAAGACATTAATTGGTTCCTGGCCCTGCACAGAGCCCTGTTGTGGTCAGTTGTAAAGTAGAGCTGGAGGTTTCCATTCTTTTCTCCTTAATTTCTGTGCAGTGAAGAGAAAATTCATAAATAAATAGCTCCAGCTGTTCTGCCTAAAGCTGGCTGAGCAGAGAATTAAGGAGTGAAGAGGGAAATCCTACATTGGTGCCTTCATTTGAGTTTTGTCTGCACTGGAATTGGAATAATTGTGCATTTTCATTTGTGCTGCACTGCCTGATTTGCTGAAATCCTGAGCCATGTTTGTTTTGACCTCCCCTGCAAACAGTCAGGTGGAGTTTTTGGGACTCCAGAGAAGGAGGACAATGAAGCTGTCAGGGTAAAACATTGTCAGCCTCATGATGGCTTCACCTCATGCCCAGTGCCTGTTACTCCTTCACTGGATGTGCCAATAAAACAAACCAAAAGAACAACAGATAAACCCAAACTGGGTGGGAATGTCAGCTAATAAAATCAAAAATTAAATAATTTGGGTTGGGATGGATTTTAAAGCTCATCTCGTTCCATCCCCTGGGCAGGGACACTTCACTGTCCCAGGATGCTCCAACCTGGCCTTGGGCACTGCCAGAGATCCAGGGGCAGCTGCAGCTGCTCTGGGAATTCCATCCCAGCTCTTCCCCACCCTCCCAGGGAACAATTCCTTCCCAAAATCCCATCTCTCCCTGAGTTTGCTCTAAAACTGTAGATGGGATCTGTGTCTGGTTCTCTTTGCTTTACAAACCCTCTCCCAAGTCCAGTTGTTATTGCCATAAAAATAAATCTGAATTAGGCTCAGAAGTGTATAAAAGTAAAATTGAAGTTGACTTGTTGGTCAGAAAATCCAAAATACCTCCAGCAATTTAAAAACAAAGCTCAGACTTTGTAACACCTCCCATCCCACAGCTCTGTGCCCACAATCATCTCTTTGTGATTTACCCTTCCACAGGTGCTGAATTTTATGACTTTAGTGGAGTTAATTTTCTGTTTTGTTGATTGGAACATCAAGGCCAGTTGCTGAGCCTGCATTAGTGACTGAATCTTTGCTTTCCCCCGGGGAAAAATGGGAATATTGGCGTTTGAACCCACCTGTAGATAATACACGCGCTGTTCCTGCACGTGTCACAATTGGCCGTGTCCTGGCCGGTCCGATAGGAAAGCCTGCAAAGACAAGGACGTGGCATCAGTACAAAAGTTATTTATTTTCACAAGTTTTGGCCTTCCTGACCTTTTTCATAATAAACAGATTTTCAGGATTATTTTTTTACCTTGAATATTGAATACAAAAATCCAGACTTTAGGAAAACAGCATCAAAATTGGCATATTCAGCTTAAATGAAGGAATTACTTCTTTGGGGTGTATTATTATTTTCTCCACTTTCACTCTACCCAAACTCTGAGCATTAAGCAATAAATCAAAACACAAAATCATTCTATCAGGAGGAGGGTACAGACTAAAATAATGCAAAATAAGATCTGTTTAGAAATTTTGTGCCTCTCAGTGAGGTCTGAAGATTTGTTGTAGGGATGTTTATGTGTTAAAAGGAAGAAAATGCCTTTGAAATGACATTTCCTGTGCTCCCTTAGCCTGCAGCTGTGCTTTGTCACACTCTGGTTTGAAGTCTCTTGCAGCAGTGACTTCTCATTTACCTGTGCTTGTCTCTGCCTTGGTCACTTTTAATTAAAAAGGGGTTTTTAAGGTATGCAGGTACTATTTAATACATAGAAATTTCATTAAAATAAATATATTTCATTAAAACAGAACAGTTGCCTGTGAACATGAATATTCTGGCATGCAGATGAGTTTAAAGTGAAAATTGTTATTTCAATGTTTGTGCATTGGTACTTAGATTTTTCTATGTAAAATCACAAATTTAGACTCTTTTGAAGTTAATTTCAGTTTGTTACATACAAACAAGTGCTGGCAACATTTCTTCAAAATTGTTCTTAGAAGAAGTGGGGAAATAATTTGTCCAGGGAACTTTGAAGACGTGGAAAACAGATCCAAGTCAGGATTCCTTCAGGGAATGAGGTTCTGCCTCAAGCCCAGGCAGTTCAGCTGATTGACCTCCAATTATTCAGGGCTGCTTTGCTTAACCAGGGGCATCTCTGCCCTTCCCTGCCCTTGCAGGGACAGAGCTCCTCTGCTGCCCTGACAATGAGCAAAAATTAAAAATCCAGCATAAAAATTTGCCAAAAAAAAAAAAAACAGCTTAAGTTTTACCTGACAAAATATCCAGTCTATGTAATATCAAGTGTTAATGGGAAATTCTGCACGAAATGTTTGATGTGCCTGTGCCCAGGATGGGAAATCAGCGTTTCTGAGGTGCTGCAGGCTGTTTGTGTGGCTCAGGAAATGACCAGCTGGGCCTGTGTCACTTTTCTTTATGATTTTAAGGATTAGCAGTGGCTGGGGTGGTGGCACAGCCACAGGCTCTGGGTGCAGCTCCTGGCACTGTGATGGCACCATCAGAAGTTCATGAGAGGGTGAATCTGCCTCTTTTAAGAATTTTTGTTCCTTCTTAAAGCAAAATGCAATGTGGAGTTCTTGCTGGTTTAGCTGGTGGTTGTTATTTGGCCTCAAAGTTGCTTTTTAATCAGAGGAATATGCTCAGATTACCAACATTGCTGATTTTTAACATCACACAAAAGTCACATCATGAACCATGCAATGATTTGGGTTGGAAGGGAACTTAAATCCCCCCCAGTGCCACCCCAGCCATGGCAGGGACACCTCCCACTGTCCCAGGTGCCCCCAGCCCCAGTGTCCAGCCTGGCCTTGGGCACTGCCAGGGATGCAGGGGCAGCCCCAGCTGCTCTGGGCACCTGTGCCAGGGCTGCCCACCCTGCCAGGGAACAATTCCTAATTCCCAATATCCCATCTAAACCTGTTGTCATTTTCCCAACCTGGAAAATGAAATTTGAGATAAATTTAGCGTAGGATGTAATATAAAAGTGGATTTTTATTGACGCCTTTCAGGGACAGTTATGGAAAGATGCCTACAAAAGTCTACCCTCCCAGTGGTGAGTACATTTTTATAAGTTTTAGGAAATTAGCAGAATTCATGAATGTGCTAATTAGGAAGAGAGGTGGTGGTGCAATTTTCTCTAGGTTAAGTCCCTTTTCTGGAGTTAGGCACTAGGCTGTGCTTTGTCCATGAAATTTATCTTGAAGCGTTGTTCTCAGCCTTGGTAGTGAGGGAGAACCAACCTAGGATAGGGGTCTTGTATTTCTCAGTGTTTGGAGTTCTGGAATTTGTGCTGGTTTTGTCTAGGGAATGGAAAGTTGTCAGTAGTGTAATAGGTTACAGAGCTCCAAATATAGAACAGAGAATACAGAAGACATAGAATAGAAAAAAAGAAAAACTAAAATGGCATCAAAATCTCCTTCAGATGTGCAGAGGAATTCACACAACACAAAATGTCCATTTACTGTGCTCTTCCAAATGGGAAAACCCCACTCCTGGTTTATGTTTGCTCTTATCCTCTACATACAAACAATTCCTGGCAACATTTCCCCAAAATTGTTCTTAGAAGAAGCTGACATTCAGATTGTCCCTGCTATGAACCTGAGACTTGTAAAGTGTTGTTTTTTTCCCAAGCTATTGATCAGCTCCTAAAAGCTCTAACTAAAGATACAACATTTAAAATCAGAGATGAGTTGGGAAGGCCTTTATTTACTGAGGACATAAAGAAGAGTCAATAGCTGCCTTCAGAGGGATGTGCCCTGACAATGAGCAAAAATAAAAAATCCAGTATAAAAAAAAAAAAAAAAAAACCAGCTTAAGTTTTACCTGACAAAATATCCAGTCTATGTAATATCAAGTGTTAATGGGAAATTCTGCACGAAATGTTTGATGTGCCTGTGCCCAGGATGGGAAATCAGCGTTTCTGAGGTGCTGCAGGCTGTTTGTGTGGCTCAGGAAATGACCAGCTGGGCCTGTGTCACTTTTCTTTATGATTTTAAGGATTAGCAGTGGCTGGGGTGGTGGCACAGCCACAGGCTCTGGGTGCAGCTCCTGGCACTGTGATGGCACCAACAGAAGTTCATGAGAGGGTGAATCTGCCTCTTTTAAGAATTTTTGTTCCTTCTTAAAGCAAAATGCAATGTGGAGTTCTTGCTGGTTTAGCTGGTGGTTGTTATTTGGCCTCAAAATTGCTTTTTAATCAGAGGAATATGCTCAGATTACCAACACTGCTGATTTTTAACATCACACAAAAGTCACATCATGAACCATGCAATGATTTGGGTAGGAAGGGAACCTAAATCCCCCCCATTCCCACCCCAGCCATGGCAGGGACACCTCCCACTGTCCCAGGTGCCCCCAGCCCCAGTGTCCAGCCTGGCCTTGGGCACTGCCAGGGATCCAGGGGCAGCCCCAGCTGCTCTGGGCACCTGTGCCAGGGCCTGCCCACCCTGCCAGGGAACAATTCCTAATTCCCAATATCCCATCTAAACCTGTTGTCATTTTCCCAACCTGGAAAATGAAATTTGAGATAAATTTAGGGTAGGATGTAATATAAAAGTGGATTTTTATTGAAGGCTTTCAGGGACAGTTATGGAGAGATGCCTACAAAAGTCTACCCTCCCAGTGGTGAGTACATTTTTATAAGTTTTAGGAAATTAGCAGAATTCATGAATGTGCTAATTAGGAAGAGAGGTGGTGGTGCAATTTTCTCTAGGTTAAGTCCCTTTTCTGGAGTTAGGCACTAGGCTGTGCTTTGTCCATTAAATGTATCTTGAAGAGTTGTTCTTAGCCTTGGTAGTCAGGGAGAACCAACCTAGGATAAGGGTCTTGTATTTCTCAGCGTTTGGAGTTCTGGAATTTGTGCTGGTTTTTGTCTAGGGAATGGAAAGTTGTCAGTAGTGTAATAGGTTACAGAGCTCCAAATATATGTGCAGAGAATACAGAAGACATAGAATAGAAAAAAAAAAGCAAAAACCAAAATGGCATCAAACCCACTCTCCTTCAGATGTGCAGAGGAATTCACACAACACAAAATGTCCATTTGCTGTGCTCTTCCTTATGGGAAAACCCCACTCCTGGTTTATGTTTGCTCTTATCCTCTCTATGCGAAGTAATTCCTGATTTCCATTTCCCCTCTTCAGATCTTTCAGAAGCTGACATTCAGATTGTCCCTGCTATGAACCTGAGACTTGTAAAGTGTTGTTTTTTTTCCCAAGCTATTGATCAGCTCCTAAAAGCTCTAACTAAAGATACAACATTTAAAATCTAGAGATGAGTTGGGGAAGGCCTTTATTTACTGAGGACATAAAGAAGAGTCAATAGCTGCCTTCAGAGGGATGTGGCTCTGCTCTTTATAGGTAAAGCCATAAACATCCTGTGCTGGTGCCAGCCTGATTTGGTTTTTTTGTTTAGAGTTGTTTTCCTGTTGGGACATTTTCATTCATCTCTGTAGCCCTGCAAACAGCTGGAACTGGATGATCTTTAAGGTTTTCCCAACCCAAACCGTTCTATGATTTGATGGTCTTTAAATGCATAATAATTCTAGATTTCCACATACTTAAAAGCATATTTGCTGGTATAAGGCTGACTTGTGAAGCTGATGAAAATGAGTTCTTACATCCGTGGATGTAATTATTTAAAAATGAGGTGATTTTTGGATGATGAGTTTGAAATCCTGATCTCTCAACTGCCACATTCAGCTGTGCTTGGTTTTAGCATCTTTGCAATTCTCAATCTTCACTGGTTATAGTGATATATTTGTTTTCTAGTTGGATTTAATTCTTGATTAAATTTTCTTAAAGCAGTTATCCTTACTGAGTATTTTTAGCTTTTCAGAGATGATTTTTGCATATTTTCTATTATTTCCTTCTTTGAGTGATCCTGTTAGAATTCCCTGAAAGCCCCGAGAACACTCCATGGTGTCCCAGTGTTTGGTTTCCATCTGTCAGTTGCAGAGCTCTTTAGCCAGGACTGAATTATGTGAATGTTAGAACAGTGTAAATTCAATTATTTCTCTAAAAATTAAACTCCTCATGAAAGAATTTTGTTGTTGATACCTCAGGGCTTTGGACTTTCACTTTCTTGTTTTCACATAATTATCTACACAAACACTTGCATGGAATTCATCTCCTTCACTCCAGCCAGGATTTCACTACTGCACGGCATTGCCATGCAGATTTTAGGCAGTGAGGTTGAATTTCAGTGCAGACTTCCTGAAAAACAGAGTTTCCATCAGTTTTGGCTCCTGGGATTGATTTGAGAGCAGATTCTGGATACCAGGAGAAGGAGAGAGCAGAGTTCTGGGTGATGATGCTTTCCTTGTGCCATGCAGTGTTTGAATAAGCTGCTTTTGTTCCTTCCTCCTAAAAATAATGTGGAAAGTATTCCCATGTAGGAGAGAGACCAAAAACTTTTTCCTCGTTAGTAAACCAGTTGTTATTTTTGGTAAAAATAAATTCTTTCAAATGTCAAGTCTTTCACTAGGCAGAGTTTCCTACAGAAAATCTGTCGCCTTTTTGGAGAAATGGAAGTTGGGTTTGGCGTGGTGGGGCTCCCAGGGGTTATTCCTGGAGTTCCAGCCTGTTTTGGATGTCATTGTCCTGATGTCCACTGAGGAGGAGCCATTGCTCCAGGGCTTCATCCTTTTAACCTTAAATCCTGTATTTTCTGTTTCCATTTGCATGTGCAGAGCTTGGGCAGGTCATGGAATCCCAGACTGGTTTGGGTTGGAAGGGACCTTAAATCCCACAAAATTCCATGGGCAGGGACACCTCCCACTATCCCAGGGTCCTCCAAGCCCTGTCCAACCATGCCTCAAAGGTCCTGGAGCAAGGATGGGTGTAGGTGAGCTCAGTTTCTCTATCTGCATCTTCCCTTGGAAAGAAGATCTCATCTCCAGTTTTTCACACATTTTTCCATGTTATTTTCAGAAGACTTTCATTTCCTGTCAGGTTAATATTTTTATTTTTTTTTAGCATTCTGGGCACAACCTGAGTTTAACCTCAATTAACACTCCCAAGTATTAAAATATCATAATGAAGAACAACCATTTTGCTGACATGGGCTGGCAGGAACTAAGAATAGGCTGCAATTTTCAGAGCAGCCTAAGGGGATTACACTCTCCAAATCCCTGTGAAACACACAATTTGTGCACCTGCTGGAGGCTTTTTTAAAAAAAATACCAACTTAAACATCAAAATCTTTGCATTTTTATATTTTTTTTTGCTTATATAAATTAGAGAGACCCTGTTGAGCTGGGAGAGGGAAGCTTAGATCTGTGTATGCTGTTTTTATTTTAAATGGGTATCTATTAAAAACAAAGAAAAAACTCCTAAAAATTATTTAGAAGGATAGATCTATTAGATCTGGAGACCCCAATGGCAGGATTTTCCAGAAGTGGCTGTGATGGGTACAGAGCAGCGTGATCTTGATGTTCCTCACACTTCTGATGGATGATTACCAGCAAGGAGGATGAACAGACTTCAAGAATTTTTTTTTGGTTGATGTTTGTTATTTAAATGTAGTGAAACAAATGATCTTAGGCAGGCAGTGGGCCTTTGAAGTGTGTTTGATGTGACAGTTCTGGCCTTGCTCAGAGGAAGTGCAGGCCCTGCTTCTCCTCAAGTCTTTGTATTAATTGGAGTTGTTTTATTATTTCCTAGAGCTGCAGAGACAACTCATTACACAGCTGGTTAAACCTACTGATCCCAGAATCCCAGAGTGGTTTGGCTTGGAAAGGATCTTAAACCCACCCAGTTCCACCCCCTGCCCTGGGAACACCTTCCACAGACCAGGTTGATTTAAGCTCCATCCCACCTAGCCTAACATTGCCCATCTTTACAGAAAAATGCTTTAAAAATCAACAGTTGCATGGAGAACTTCTCAAAATCTTTGTTTCCCACTTTAAAGTATTACAGAACTGGTAATTCCAGTAACTGTGCTTCAAGAGCAAATTGGAATTATTACTACAAACATAATCTGCCTTTTGGCAAAATAAAATGACTCCACTTTGTCACGAGAGCTTTAGTTGTCCTTATGACTTGAGTAAGTCATTTTTCAGCCATGTAAAATGCAGAAAAATCTCTTGTATATCTTCTGCATCTTATTTTAGGTTAAAATAAATCCTGCTTAGCCCTTGAGGTTTATTCTGCCCTAGGAAAGCTTTATCACTTTAGTTCAATGGGAGACTCATACAAATGTATTTGTATATCAGCAAAATCAGGTTTTTGGTGGATGAAAATCTCTAGTTCCTTTAAGAACTTCAGATTCTGCTCCCAAACCAGGTCTGGGCAGGTCTAAATCACCTTGGGCCAGCCTTTGGCTCCTCTGAGGTTGTTTTGAAAAATCACTTTCAAAGTAGAAAAATTGTTTTAACCTTTTTGCTGCTGTGTTTTCCTGAAGTTGATAATTACCAATTAGCAGTTTGCATTTAGAGAGGGTAAAAATCAGGATGGATGTTGTGCTTTGAGGAATTACCTTGAGGCTCTTCTGGCTGCAAACATGGATTTGCTTCGTGTGTTTCAGGGTCTGGTGTGCTTGGGTTATTTTTGGTTTCCCTCCTAACTATTTTTTCTATTTCCCATGGTTTTGTTGAGTCTGTTTTTCCTCTTTCCCTCTGTTTTGTTTTCCCACTCGGAGATTGCACAGGTCTAAGTGATCCCAGCTTTGTGCTGCTGGCTGGTTTTCTAACGAAGGATTAACTAAACCTCACTGAAAACAGTTTTCCTCTCTCCAAAGCTCATCCCATTCCACCCCCTGCCCTGGACAGGGACAGCTTCCACAATCCCAGAGTGCTCCAAGCCCCATCCACCCTGACACTCCCACACTGAACACTCCTCTCTCTCTTCTTATTTCAAGGTTGATATTTCTGATCTGGCTTCTGAAAAAAATCCTTTGCCATGTAGAGAAAGTCAGTGGTGAGATTTTTCAGGCTCTTTCCAAGACAGTGGTTTGTCTTTTGCTGCATCCTGACAGTTGGAAGCAGATGACTAATTTGCTTTTTGAGGTATTGGCACTGTGGGCGTACGGCACGACTCCCACGACAGCAATTCAAGAGCTTTCACCCTGTAAATACATTTTGTATTATACTCAGGTTAGTCAGGGAGTGTTGGTTTTTTTTTAAATAACTATATATTTTAATAGGACTGTTGAGTTTTTTTTATAAAAAACACAGTGAGAATGAAGAGAATTAAAATGTATTTCCAGTGAAATCACAAAATCTTACAGGAATTAGGTGTGCGCAAGGTCAAACATCTCCCCTGAATATTTGTGCCTTTGTTGTCTCATCAGAAAAACCAGGAGGATAATTAAAATATCGTGGTGTTAATAACCATTCAGGGAATTGGCTCTGGTGGAGCAGCAGCTGCCCTGCTGGTGGGTAATTCTTAGGTCAGGCAGTTCCCAGGTTATCTGGGAGCACATTCCAGTAGTGAGGCTGAGATGAGCTCTGTCCCTTCCCCCTTCATCCCAAATCTCTCCCTGTTGTGGTTTCCCCCTGGATTGGGGTTTTTACCTGGATTTGGGGTCATTGCCTGGATGCCTGGAGCCTCCTGAGCCAGCAGCTCATCATCAGATCTGCTGCACCCACCCATCCTTTCCTGCAGCTTCAAGTGTTCCCACTTCCCACCGCTCTTACACACCCAAATCCATGGGAGTTTATATTTAATTTTGGGCGTGTGACTTTGGGAGCAGCTGGGGTGATGTGTTCGATGGTGGAAATCCTTGTGCCCTCACAGCTCCTGCTGCTCCCACCCTGAGCTGAGGAGCTCCTACTGCTGCAACACAACACCTGGGATTCTGCTTGGCTTGGACTTCTGAACTGAGGCTGCTCCCAGGAATTGTTTCTGTAAAGGAGGGAAGATGGGAGAAATCAAAATCTGTGGTATTATTTCATCATTTTGCTGTGATTAAGATTTCAGTGCAAGCTCAAATACCCTTTGTGCATTATATCTCTAAGCCTACACTGGCTTCAAATAATAACTGCATCAGCCAGGCTTGTTTAAAATTCCAAACGTTGTGCAGCAGCAGAGAATTAAAAGAGAGAGGAGAATTGCTGGCCACTGCTCCTGGTGTTTGTGTGGAGCCAGTGCTTGGTGTTCCAGGAAGGGCTGGATGTGGCACTCAGGGCTGGGGACAAGGTGGGGATCAGGCACAGGTGGGACTTGACAGTCCTGGAGATCTTTTCCCACCTAAATGGTTCTGGGATTGTGTACTTGCAAGAAGAATGGGAGAATGTATGGAGATAAAACCAAAAACCAGCAGGAAGGATCATGGAAGTGCTGAATTCTGCCTGTTGCAGCCTGAGCAGGTCCCAGTACTTTGTGTTTTCTCATTTCCTTGGATAATGGGAATTTGAAGAGAATTCACAGACCAGGAGTGTGGCAGTTGCTTGAGTTTTGTCCACAGTTCCAGGTCCCTCCCTGGAATTTCTTTGGAGCTTGTGTGGATGGCAATAAAGTAAACAAATCTCTTATTTATCAAAGAAATGAGCTAACTGACTCCAGGTTCAAACATTCCAGAGTGTAAACTTCCTTCTTAATGCTAAAATACCTCTGCTGGCCTCCTGAGGAGTTACTGGACCACACACAGCTTCCATGATTTTAAACTGAAAAAAGGTTGATGGACATGGGATAGGAAATTGTTCCCTGGGATGGGAAGGAATTGTTCCATGGGAGGCCCTGCCCAGAGAGCTGTGGCTGCCTCTGGATCCCTGGAAGTGTCCAAGGCCAGGCTGGACAGGGCTTGGAGCAGCCTGGGATAGTGGAAAAGGTCCCCTGCCCATGGCAGGGGGTGGAATGGGATGGTCTTGAAGGTTCTTTCCAAGCCAAATAATTCTGGGATTCTCTGACACTGGAATTGAGGGGAAAAATCCCAGTGTTCCCCCACAGAGTCGTGTCTGTCCTGTTCTGGTTGGGTCATGCAGCATAGAGATCATCCCCATCATCATCCTCTTAGGAAAAGAGGTCCAAACACAGAATATTTGGAGGGATTTTCAGCCTCCCTTGGAATGGCAGGTTTCCTTCTTGTTGACCTGGAGCACTGATCCCTCCATGACATGCAAAAACCATCACAACAGAGCATCACAAAAAGCTGAGAATTGGCCCAGTTTCATTGAAGTGTTTTACTAACTACTGCTTAACGTGGTAAAAATGGTTCCATGGCAGGGAATTGCTCATCCAGCTTGAAAATTCCTCTGTTTGGCAAAGCTCAAAGCGAAAGCTGTAAGAGCTGTGGGACAGTGTGGACAGCTCAGTTTTGTTGAGGTGTGAGTGAGAGCAGTTCCACCAGAGACCCAGCAGTGACAGGGGTGGGGTCAGGGAGGATGGACACGTCCATGCCTGGGAACTCCTCACTTCGCTTTTCCTCAGGCCACAGATCCCAGGATGTGTGGGTTGGGAGGGACCTTAAAGATCATCTCATTCCAAGGCCCAGGTACCTGAATCCAGCTCAGGTCTCCATCACCTCCCAGTTCTTCACCTTCACTTTCCTAAATGTGCTGCACAGGAGCTTTTTTAAGCCTGTCCCACATCTGGAACCCGGGGTAGCTGGAGCCTCTGCAGTTTAAAAACAAAGCCACCCCCATCTTCAGACAAGTCTTTTTGCTCTTTTTTTGCCATTTTTCCTCAGTCAGGATAAGAGATAATTGTACCTTTGTGCAAGCACGGGCTCAGAAGGAGGTGTCAATTAGAAATCAGTTGTTTCATCTCCTGGTGAAGGAACAGCAGTGAGAAATTTAACACTCTAAAGCTCATTTTGGTCCCATTTTTTACAGGCTCATGGCTCTGCATTCTGATACTGCCAACAGCCAAACTGCAGTTATTAAAGGATTATTGTAATTGTGCAAACTTCATAATTCCTTTCCTTCAATCATTCTTTTTTTTTAAAAAAGCCAGACTGATTTAGCAGGGAAACTCTCCTTGCAGGTGTGTGATTTGGGCAGCTTGGTGACATTGGCAAGCTTCTGATCCATGGTAATTCCTATGGATATATTTAGCAATAATATTGTTTGCTTACACTTTTTTCTAGTCTTTCATTAATAGACTCCATCAGTTTTTTCCAGATTTGAATTGTGGGGATTTGCTTTTATTGGCCTTTGTGTCCCTGCAGCCAATCTGCTGGAGAAGTCCTGAACCTTAATTTCACTTTGAAGCTGCTGATCCTGGGCTGGAACAGGGAGGTGTGGTGGGGAATGACATTTCTTCTTGGTTTTAAAGTCCAGTGAATAGCAACCAGATAGAAATCAAATTATTTTTCTCAGTAGTTCAAATACATTTCCATTAAATTCTGCCCGTACAGTATATGCAGATAAAAAGCTGGACTATATTAGCAAAATAAGTTCTATTTTCTGAGATTCAGAACATTCCTAGTGGCATTTTTTTGGGAGAAAACAGAGCATTAATACCAAGTAACTTTGCTAAAAAGATTATTCCTTTTTTTAATGTTTATTCCACCTTCTGATTGTTGTTAAGTTTTCACTTTTTCCTTTTTTTTGCCCTCTTTTCCTTGCTGAAAGCCTCCCACCACTGTATTCCTCACAAGGATTGATAGAAAGTGGCTGTGGCAGCAGGGTTATTGAAGAGCTCTCTATCTGCAATGTTATAGTGCCCAGGAACTCTGAATTATTACACATTAATGTTCCAGCCTGTCTGGGAACCGGGGGGAGACTTTGCCCTTTTTATCCACTCCGCCAATCTGATCTGAAACTTGGATTATCAGCCCCAGAATAAATGTGTCCAACTCTAATGAAAAATCCTATCAAAAATATAAATCTCATCCTGGTCTGAAGGCCTGTGGAATGCTGTGCTCTGAGATACTCCTGGTACCTGCCTTTGGACATCCAACTCCAGACAGGTGGTAGGGAGCTAATTCAGAAAAAAATTGGAATTTGAGGTTAAAAAAATGGGAATTTGAGGTTAAAAAAATGGGAATTTGAGGTTAAAAAAATTGGAATTTGAGGTTAAAAAAATTGGAATTTGAGGTTAAAAAAATTGGAATTTGAGGTTAAAAAATGGAATTTGAGGTTAAATTAAAATTGAAGTTTAAAAATGGAATTTGATGTTAAAAAGAAATGGAATTTGAGGTTTAAAAAAAAAGGAATTTGAGGTTAAAAAGAAATGGAGTTTGAGGTTAAAAAGAAATGGTATTTGATGTTAAAAAACCCAGAATTTGAGGTTAAAAAAATAGAATTTGAGGTTAAAGTAAAAAGGAATTTGAGGTTAAACCTTAGGTGATGCTGGATTTTTTAGCTTTGGTGATAATGGATATTTCAGTGGATATTTCAGTCTTATGTCACCAGCTTTCATTGGTTGGCTGGTTTGGGATTTTTTTGAGAATTTTAGATAAGAGGGGTCCAGGGGATCCCATGGACTGGCAGCAGGTGCTGGAATAACCTCCATGGGGTTTTGGGATTTGATGGAATAGTTCCAGTGGTGAGGTGTCAGTGTGGGCTTGGTGGAGCACGAAAGGGCTGGTTCAGAGCTTGGAAAACCAAAATTCTGATGTTGAGGGCAGGTAAATGGACTTTTGGTGTCTTCGTGCTGCTCCTGCTTTGGGTTGAGTGAGCAGCACTCAACCATCACAGACCAAGGATCACAAGGTCCACAAAAATCAGATTTGTGCAAAATTATTCCTTTTTCTTGGCTAAGGAAGGTGCATCTAAAGAGATGCCCTGGCTCTGCCTTAGGAAGGTGGATTGTTACATTTTCCAAGGTGTTTGGGAATGAGCCGTAAATGATGCAAAAATATAAAAAATAAAATAAAAATACAAAAAAAAATACAGCAGCTCCAGAGAGAGAAAAGAGGGAAGAATTGAGGAGGTGGTTTTGGAGCTAATGAAATGAGTGTGACCATTTCAGAGATGATTCCAGGCAGAATGGAGGGATGTAAAAAGGTCACAGCAGGAAATAAAGGCACTCATCACATCCTCTTCCCAAGCTGTTCTTACAGTGTCCCAAAACCTGCAGTCACTCAGAATATGACACAATTTGTGCATCCCAGATGCAATTTGCTCTATTCTTTCTGCTTTTCATGTATTTATTTCTAGTGAGCTGTCTTTTGTAGTTAAGCTTATCTGTTGTTTCCCTCCATTTCCAGGTTTTCTCTTAGAAATGATCCTGTTAAACCTTCCCTTTGCTAGGGCTGTAATTGAAAAGAAGGCAAAACAAAGCCACAGAGGGGGAAAATCCCAGCCCAAGCCCTGTGCTGTCATTCCTGCAGCTGGCACATCCCTCCCAAAGGCTGGGCTTTCAGAGGCTCTGCTCTTTAAACTCTTTAAAGCTGCCTTTTCTCCAGTGTGAAATAAGGACCTCCAGTTTGGAAGGTGAGGGGATGGAGGCTGTTCCTGCCTTGATTTGCTCTGTCTCCTTGGTCTGGGCTGGGAGCAGAGCAAACAACCCAGGCAATAATTGCTTTGGCTCCCTGACTTGGGTTTGCCATCTCAGCTGAGCAGGAGGATCAGTTTGGGTGACCTTGAGGGGCAGTGCTGGCAGGGCTGCTCAGGCAGCACTGGGTGAGGATGCTCCCTGCTCTCCCCATCCCTTGGGTGCAAACCTCCATCCAGACACACAATATGGGCTCGTTTTCTGCTCAGAAATGAGAATGTGAGGCACAAAGTTCCCTTAGTCATTGAAAAACATGCAGTGACATTTAAATTCCATCCATGACAACGTCTTCGAAGGAGTTTGTTGAGAGCTCTTTAAATTCCTGAACCACTGCTGACTAATAGAGGAATGCAAATTAGCTCTGAAGCAGGTTCATTTAACTCTTGTCTGGTGTGTAGCATTTGGCCTGGCAGAGTCAAAATACTGTGACTTGGTTTTGTGTGGCAAATTGAGCACTTTGTTTATTAAAATTGCTGATTTGTTGTATAATGAGGAGGGCCCAGATTACTGTTCCTTCCACGGGAAGGATTTAAAGGGCAGGTCACTGCTGTTCTCCAGCAGCAAAGTAATTCTGATTATGTGCTCATCTTCTGTTCTGTATTTCACAGATCTTTGTTAGCCAGGTTTTAGAATGATTAACTTGCATTGTGCTTGCAGTCCTGTCAGCCTTAGTGATGCTCCACACATTTGGCTTCCTAAATTCCCCCTCTGAACACAGACAAGTATGTCTGTAAAGTGAGATCACTGATGATTTATCACAATAAAACTGGAGCATAAGTCTGGGTTTGTGTTTTAAAGCTGCACCCTGCATCATGTAATATTCAATGTTTTTTTAACTCTGAGCTGGGACTCTTAATTGAAGCTGCAGCTCTGCACTTCCTTCATGCATGACTTAAGGCATCCAGCAATGTTTGCTGGGATGTAATTTGCTTTTTTTGTAGAAGCTTCCACACAGAGGGGTAGAACAGCCATTTTGCCAAGGATTTAGTAAATAATGATGCACATAACACAGTATTTTAATAACGTCCTTTGAAACTGGGAGGGGGAGCACAGTTTTTTTGTTTCTCCTCCTGCTCCAGTGGCTCTCCCCTTCCCTTGGAGCAGAGTTGAGTGCTGACTGTTGTTGCTAATTGCAGATGATGGAGCACTGACATTTTCAAAAGCACACATAGATGATAGGCACCCAAAGGATGAGACTGCTGCCTTCAGAGATGCTGCTACAGCTCTGCTGGCATTGACTCATTTAGTGATGAATTGCAGTAATAGCAGTTCAGGACCTACAGCATATTAGTGAAAATGAATCCACTGAGCACCAGTCCCATGGCACTGCAACAGCACTTAAAGAACACTGATTTCCTTAAAGGCAGAAAAATCTGATTAAGAAATTTAGTTGAGGCTTTGTTTTTTGCTTTTGGTGGTTTTTTTTTCCCCTTCGTATTTTTTTTCCTTTCCCAGCAGCGTGTTATTTGTATTTTTTTCTTGTAGTGTGTTATTCTAAGGAATTTAATGTACATCAGAAAAGCAGGTGAGTTCCATAAGTACAAAACATCTCTTGCTGTTTCTAGCAGATGGAAGATGCTACAATAAACAGCAGAACTGCTTTAATTTCTTCATCTAAACTGACCTAAAACCTGGTTACAACAGGAAAAAAGCTCAACATGCTGGCATTGAGGAGATATGTAATAGTTTACACAGGGTCTGTGGCAAAGATGGTGTAGGATGAATGGAGCAGTTGGCAAGAATTACTCTAATAAAAGGATGGGGCAGCCTATTATTGCAGGAGTTGTGTAATTTGAGGGAGCTGGGGATAAAGACAGGCTTTGTGTTAATGATGTGTTGGTGTTTGCAGGAGAACAGAGTGTTCTCCCAGCTCTGGAGAGAGGCATCGCTGCGGAAGGTCCCGAGCACAAAGCTGCGCAGTCTCCTTCCAAATCATCCACAGCCACAGAATCAGAAGGGACTGGAATGCAGGGATATGAAAACGTGCAAGTGTACATCCCCCTTCTTCTCCTTCCCTGCCCATCCTGACGCCCTGCGTGCCCAGCAGGGAGGGAGCAGGTCTGGGACGGGTCTGGGGCACGTGCAGGAGCAGCTGGAAGTGGCTCCAAGTGTAAAGCAGCGCTATTAAATAGGCTCTCCCTGGTCAGATGGAGTCGTGGAAACTCCAGTACAGAGACTAAGAGGCTGTAAAGATATTCTAAACTGGGATTTATGGATAATTTCACCATTTTAGGGCTAATACAGCTTTGTAAGGCTGACAGCTGCAGAGCAATTATGTGAAGACAATCCTGGATAGTTTGGCCAAGATCTGTTTTGTGCCAAGGGCGGGGATGCACTCCTAACGTCGGCTGCATTAACAGCTCTGCTCTGTCAGGGCAATAAAAAGTCTGTGTTTGTTGCACCTGTGGCTGTACTGTCTTTGGGAAGGGATACAATCTGGATATGGAGTTGTGTGGAGGAAGCAGAGTATTTATAGCAGGTGGCTCTGATGTGGGTGTTTGTGCACTCAAGGTTCTCGACGAGCAGGTGATGAGTTATGATGATGAAATAGTTTTCTGTATTTTGTGATTTCAAAAGCAGCTTGGCACTTCTTGCCAAAGCTCCTGCAGTTTCTCTAAGTTAAGAAAATCAGGGGAGTTCTTTTTTTGAATAATAATTAGGAAAAAAAATTGAATTATAGAATTGATTTGGTTGGAGAAGATCTTTAATATCATTGAAACCTGTGTGGCTTTCATGTAGGCTAAGAAACGTCCCAGTCTGATTACCCAGGACTTGATAAGGTCCTTGATATTGATAATTGATAAGGATATAAATAATAATATAACCAGCTGTAAAATGAACTAACAACACAAACAAACGGCTGTGTTGACAGCAGGATCCAACTAAGATGACTTTTTAATGCCAAACGTGTTGAGTTTAAGGATTCACATCATTCCTACATTCCTAAAGAAATTTAAATTAAAGATGTACCTTTCTGAGTCAAACTAAAGCAGGTGCTGCTTTTGTAGAATGAGCTGCTGTTTTTTTTTAATTTTAAAATCCTGATCTCTTCTGGCAAATTATGATTTAACTACAGAAGTATTTTAAAACACACAAACAGCACACCTACATTTTGAGGTATGTTTACTGAATAATGATGAGGGAACTAAGGTGAGTCAATCTGCAAAATATTGGTTAAGGTGATAAAAGATGGGTTGAACTGTCCAGGTAAAGACTAAAGGTTGTACTGAGTTACAGCTTCAGTACTTTTAATGCCTTATGGGTTAATTTAAATAATGAAAGCTAGGGTTAAACACAATTCTGTTTCTTTCTACTTGGGTTTGTCATGTTTAGGGCTGTGTGAAAGTTATGAAGACGACTTTGATATTCAAAGTTTTCATTTCATTTCCTTCTGATAAAAATACCATGAAAAATTCAGGTGAAAGGAAACCAGACGAAATTCATATGCCATTAAGGGAATTACATTGGGAGTTGTAATAATATCCCTTAATCTTAAAAAGGTAAGTCTCTTACAGAATTAAGGTTTTGCTGCTGCTTTTCATGCCGTGTGAGGAATTATGGCTAATGCAAGTTGCTGATGTGAAAACATCCTCGCTAATCCCTGTTTGAGAGCGGCTCGTTCTGTGCTCCTTAGAAAAGGCACAAGAAGATGTATTATGGGCCCTTCGTTAAATAATTACTTAATTACACCCTGGGACTGGCAGATAGCAATCTGAATGCGGCTGGAAGGTTTCTCCTAAAGCAGCAAAACTCCGTGTGAGGAGCGCCACGTGTGCGGCGGCAGGGACGCATTGGCATCAGCAAACTCAAGGTGGAAAAGACATTTCAATCAGGTCATACTCATTAAAAAAGCTGCTACTCACCCTTCCCTGTGAGCTTCTCCCTTCTCTAGCTCCTGTATAACACCCAACAACACTTTGATGGTCTCCTGACTCGAGCTGATCAGGTTCTCCATCATCTGAAGCTGCGCTTTCAAGTCCACAACTTCGGTGTGAGGCACGATTTGTTGGCATTCCTGGCTCACGGCCACGGCCGTCCGGCAGGGCTGGCTCTCCCCCATGGGCGCCACGTTGACCTGCAGGCTCTGGTCACTACATTCGGGGGCCGGGCACTGCGCCCGCGCCGCGCACGCTCGGGCATCTCCGGCCGGGGGCTGCACCCCGTTCAGCTGCACCGTCCTCTTGTCGTCCTCCTCGGGGCACGGCCCCCAGTCGCCCAGGCCGGGCAGGTCGGGCTGCGAGGCCGGCAGGTAAACCGCGGCCACCTCAGTCTTGAAGACCCTCCCGTGGAGGGGCTGGGCGGCCTCGTCGCTCCCCAGCCGCGCCGCCGCCGCTCTGCCCCGGCTGGGCGGCCGCGCCGGCTCCTCCTCGCCGCGCTCGGCCAAGTTGGGTGGAGGAGGCTCTTTGGGAGAACTGTGCAAACTGCTGCTTTTCCAGGCCTCGGCGCCGTTGTCGTGCGCGGTGCGCTCGGAGATGTGGGAGATGAACTCGGCCGTCTGCAGGCTGCCGGCCTTCCTGCCCCAGGCCGCGGCCTCGCCCGCGCCCCGGCCCTCCCTGTCCTTCACCTCGATCAGGAACCCGTTGTTCTCGCTCGGTAACGTGTCCACGGTCGAGGCGCTTTTCAGAATATTCCCTTTTTTCCGGTCCAGAGGGAAGGTCTGGTAGCACTTTTTGAGATCAGGGGAAGTCTGGACTCCTGTGCTCTTGGTGACGTTGGGGATGGACCTGCGGGCGGGCACCGTCATGTACTTGCGGTAGGCCGTCTTGTAGGAGATGGCCTTGGCTTCCCTCTTGTCGGGGTCCTGCGTGGAGGAGGTGGAGAGCTGCTTGTCCCTCTGCTCGTTCTGGGCCTCGCAGATATCCTTAAACCTCACCTGGAGGGCTTTGTTCCGTTTCTTGATCTGCCGGTTGGGATCCAGCGCGTATTTCATCTCCAGTGCCAGGGAAGCCGCGGGCTCGACGTCGCTGTCCGAGGCGGTGAGTAAGCATTTGCTGGGCTCCTTACTCACCATGATGCCTGCAGCCAAAAACAGTGCAAAAAGCCTCGTGTTACAACAGAAATGTTACTTTTTCCCCTGAGGTTTCTGCAATATTTAAGCCACGTTCCTGTGATCCCACTGAAATGGATGTGACTTGGGACCTATGGGCTCGATTCCGTCGAGTCTCAGCCCTTGGTGATTTTCTAGAGATTTGTATCTTAATCATGTTTTATCTCCATCTGTTGTGAATACCTGCTCCTCAGAGAGGAGGTTTCCTGGTGCCAGAACTTATTCCACAGCTATTTTCCCAGGATAGGACAGTGGCTGTCATGCCAGGGCTTCCCAGGAAGCAATTTCCTTCAGGAATATGAATTTCCTCTGAATTTACCTGATAGTTAGTAAAAACTGCAGGGAAATTGAAAACCAAGTGTCTTTGTCCAAGTGAGGAAAAGTTGAGAGCTCTGCCCACTCTTAATTCTCTTTTAATGCAAATGTGGAGTAGCAAGAAGTGTCCAACTGGCATTATTTTTAGAGTGTGCTTGCTTACCAAACACGTTTCTGCCGTGTAATATATTCAGCGTTCTTTGCAAGGAATTAGTTGGTGGTTAGAGGTGTCATTATTTGGATTTTTATAAAAAATTTCCACATGACTAAAACTAAAGACAGATTAATTATTATTAGCAACTTGTTGGTAGCGCTGGGTGTGTAGAATTTATGAATTAGTGAAGTTTTGGAGGAAGTCAGCAGTGCATCAATTAAGGTTTTGCTTCAAATGCAAAACAACTCATCCTTTCCTAGAAGCAGTGATGTGCCTCTATGACACAGCTGCTTGTCCCAAAAAACCCTAAAGCTCTAAAAACCTCCAAACCTGTGCTGAATCACAGAAATTACTTATCTGCCATTGAAATATAAGCTCCTCCTCAAGGAGGAGAAGATGCCAACTGCTTAATACAGCATTTACCCAAAAAAAACCCAAACCCCAGTGGTTGTGCAGATCATAGGAGATCTGGAGTAGCTGCATAATTAAGATTTCATTCTTACACCTCATTTGAAGTTGTAATTTTTACTTTGCTGTTGTGCAAATTTCTCCCTGAGACTTGCTGAATTACCAAATTCCCACTTAATCCAAACATTCTGCATATATCTCCTGCTGAAACCCTCAGAGGGACTCGGGAGTATAATGTAAAACAAGTAAAGGGACTTTCAGGTGTACTTGAAATATGTTTTTAATTAAAATTCCTTTGTCTGTTTAATAAAATATGTTAAACTCTTGAAGAGTTAAGTGCCATAATAGCATCTGTTTTAGAAAGCCAACTCAGGGGCACAAGGGAATGAATCCTCGACTAGTCTATATTTAAAGTAAGAAAGCTTAATGGGGAAATCATTTTCAGTGGAAAACTGAATGTTTATGAGGTTTAAAAGTAAAAGTAACACTCCCCTAAAGACACACACAGATGTGCATGGCACAGAATCCAAGGTTGGACTTCTGGGTCAAAAATCCCGTGAAAATGTGTCATTACCTAATGGTTTTTTTCATGTTTTAATTCCCTGGCCCTGGTAATTTGTGAAGAGGGAACTGAGATATTCCAGAACCCCCCTAGTTTGCCTTTTTCTGTCTGACTTGTGATGCTCAGGGACTGGTGAGGGAGCAGCAATCACTGGAGAAGGGGAAGAAGTTTTTCTGTGACTCTGATGTAGTGCAAAGTCTGTAGAAGAAGCAAAAAGAAGAGAAAATTCAGGACAAAACCACTCAAATAATGGACTCTGAGATTGCCAGATCCCAGTTTTCAGCTGGTTATTTTATACATACAAGCCTAAGGTCTGATACCAAGGTGACCAAGTCCCTGTTTTGGGGGAAAAGAGAGAATAAAGTGGAAATTCTAAGGGGGAATCTGAAGATAAAAGCAGAGTAGGGGGTAAGATCAGTTATCCCTGTGCCCTTAACACATGAGGGACAGATTTTGAGGGGATTAAATCCCCTACATTTGAATGTCAGGAATTTTCTGTTCCACTTGAGTTGGTCGGGGAAGATCAGTGTCCTGTCCTGGCTGCTTTGGGCTGTATTTAAATTGTAATTGTGTTTGGGAGTGCCTTTATTTGAGGGACATTCTGCAAACAGAGCAGGTAGGGCCATCCATCTTTTTGTCTACCTAGGGCTGGAATTTGGGAAGTTTTAGTGAAAAAAGTGCTGGCTAAGATACAAACCTGGTCCTTTAGCTTGCAGCTGGACCACATTAAAGTCTATTGTAAAAATTGCTGTCAAACGCCAAACCTTTGCACTTTAGAACTACTGGAAGCAAATTTTCAACAACAGTCTGGTAAATAATTATAATAATAGTGGGAGAACCTCCTGGGTAAACCCGACTATTATCATATGTATGCCCAGCTAACTCAGTAAAACAAGTCTCCAGCAGAGACCCAATGACTGAGATCAGCGAGGCCAAAGCCGCCGAGCTCCTTCCTAGCAAGCCAGTGATATTCAGCTTAAGTGATTCAGCTCTTTCGTGAGTTCAGCTCAGGCTGCTAGAAGGATCGCTCGGGGCAGTGGCAAGCAGACGAGAAAGAGAGAGGGGAAGAGAATACGCCGAAATTCCGCAGTGAGGTTTATTCGGGATGTCCACGAAGGGTACAGCGATTCTTCTTCTCCCCGGAAGGGGGTACAGAGGGCTCTTTTTATAGCCTTGGCATGGATCCAAAACCAGCCAATGGCCGCAGGTTTAAGCATATTCCTTAACTGACCAATAGCTAAAAGGGTTACAATAGTATTGTCTTAACTGATTAAAGGACAGGGCCTCAACACGGTCGGGTGAGAGGAACAGGACAACGCCCGCTCAGAGATGACTCAGCATTCAATTCTCCAAGGAGCTTTTCCTGTATCCTTGGGGTTCACTACAAATAATGAGTTGACCAAAAACCCCATAAATACAAGAGCATAACAGCCATTGCAGCCATTAGTTCCAAATCTGCCAGTGGGAGTTTCTGAGCTCCCAAGAAATTGTGGCAAAAACGAAATCCTGCATTTACAAAGATCTGAAATATTCAGTAACTGTGTCTGTTTTTACCCAAAAAGGCTACAAAAATTGGCTCTTAGCTCTGAAAGTCACCATCTCTTGGGATTCCTTGGAGTTGTCAAAGTGAGTTTTTGGGCACTTGGTTATTTGACAGCAGGATCCATTAACATGCAATTTATTTTCAAGTATTGGCTTGATATTTCATTAGTGTCTGTGATCTGTCTCAATTTTCAGATTATTTTACCTCCCACTTGAATCCCATCATTTTTGGGGGCTGGGTTTGTTTGGGGTGACTTCCCATGGAATTCATGGAGTCCACAACCCAGCTGAAACCAGGAGTCTGGAGATATCCTCCAGAGTAGATAAATGGGGAACTTCATTCTGCACTTAATTTTGAGCTTGTCTTTAATAGCCAATAAATTGATTCTTCACCAAATTGCTCGTCTCCCTTTCCCAACCGCACAGGCCTGATTGATTTAGCTGATCCAGAGTTTTTTATTCCCACTAGTAGCTGGGAGTAATAATTTTAGAGATATCTGTGATTAGGAATGACAACAACCAAAAGAAGTCAATTTTTTTTTGAAGCCTTGCTCGGATCCTGCTGTCTCTGAGGGGAACTCTCTGTGCTCAGCTGATAAAAGAACAGTTGAGGAAAGAGTCAATTGTGAGTTAAACACTTCACAGGGAACAGTTGATGAAATATTTCCTGTTTGGTTTCATTTTTGGTTTGGACAAAGTGTTTTGGCTTATTTAGGCACTGCCACAGCATCGTCTGCAGGGTTTTTGGGTGCTTGAAGAAACTACTGAGCTGGAGTTGCTCAGTTTATGGCTTGTGCTGTCAGGGGGGTAATAAAGCCTTTGAATTTGAATTTTAGTTGCAGATGCCAATTACATGCAGATAATAGAGTTCAACTTTTTATCTGTACTTACTCCAAGCAAAGAGCTGGTTTGCTAAACTAAATATTTAAGTAATCACAAACTTAGTTTTTCGGTTTTTAGCCTTGATTCATTTATAAACTTGTGGCTGATTACCCTTAAGCAGCATCCCTCTATGTCTGAATAAGGAAAGAAACTAAATAATAATAATAACAATAACAATAACAATAACAATAACAACAACAACAATAATAATAATAATAATAATAATAATAATAATAATAATAATAATAATAATAATAATAATAATAATAATAATAATAATAATAATAATAATAATAAAGTGATGCACAGAGAAGCTTTGAGTGGGTATAAAATGTTTGGGTAATTATGGAAAGCACCAGTTAGGTGGCACAAATCTTTGCAGGACCTTCACTCTGCATCCCAAACTCTGCAGAGTCACTGCTCTGGGAGGAGAATTACAGTGTGGAATTTCCAGACTGATTGGTTAATGAGGGGAGAGGAGATTTGGAACTCACCTTGCAATTTCCATTTTATCTCTGTCAGTTTTATGACACAGAAGCAGATTCAGGATGTGTTAATACGCAGAGTGGGCTTAAACTTTGCAGGTTCCAAATGCAGATGAAAGGCATAGATTTCAGTCCTTGTGTTTCCAGAGCAAGGGAAGGTTTGGAGATGCAGCTGGAAACATCTGTGCACTTATTGAGAGCACACAGGATTTTGTGGATGGATGGATTGGCTTAAAATAATGCAGGGAATTGCAAATAATTGGCTTTTTGCACGGAAAGTGGGAAGTGATCTGCAGCATCTTTAGGCTTCTGGATATTTCCAGGCTGGACATTGTCCTGAGAAATCCCCACTGCTCAGATAAAATTATATATGCCTAAATACCACCTTAAACCACTTCCTTTTCAAAAACTATTTGATGTCTGTAAGTCATAAGTGTATCCATGGAATGTTTATCCAATTATACTGTTAAAAATAAAGAGCAGAAATGAACTCAGATTTACTTAGTAGAAACAAACCCAGTATAGAAACCTAATGTTAATTTTAAATATCCCATACATTTTGACTTCATTAAATGAGTATTTTTATTCTTTTCAAAGGAATCTAATTGTTAATTATCTGACAGTGTTATGTTAAAAACTTTAAAATTATTTAGTATCATTCTAAAAGTAATGTCCAATAAAGAAGACTGTAATGATAAAAACATTAGAAAATATGAATTATCTTAGGCAGTTATTAACTACAAACGTTGTTTGCAGAAACTTTGCCTGTGTTAGGAAATTTTGGAGGGTTTTAATACAAAAGGACTGAGGAGAAATTCTAACTTCCAGATAAATCTGAGGATTGCAGTTATTCCCAGTTTTTAGGGGATAAAAAATACTGATGAGAGGATTGTTAGGAAAGCTGCTGGGGTAGCCCAGCCTGTCTTTATTTCATCACAGAATCGTTCATGTAGAATAACAGACTTAGCAGTGCTGCTAAATGTCAAACCAGTATTTTTTTTTAACTCTGTTTTGAAACCCTGCGGCGCTGAACTTGAATTTTGTCTCTCTTGAACTTCCTTATTTATTGCTCAATACTCAAGTCATCCTTACTGCTGCATTTCCAAGTGCCTTGCAAGTCTTCCTTTGGAATTATCAGGATCCTGTGGCATTGGATTTGTCTTTCCCCCCTCCCATCCATTGGCAGGCTCTGTGAGAATGATGTATAAAGTCATAGCTTATGGCTGAGATACCCAATAAATGCCTTTAAATGCTCTTGTGAGCTTCAGCTTCAGAACTAAGTGGCAACAAATAAAATGTACAATTTAATAAGCCTGGAGACTTTTAGATAACACAGGAATCTATTGGAGGATAAACTACTTAAAATTTTCCTTACAAACCAAGCCAGTTTCCCTGAATGAAGCTGGTAGAGGCAATTTTCTTTAATTCTGACATCTCTACTATGCTTTTGGAACACAAATTTTAATAATACTTAGGTTTTGTTGCTTCCTATATTGTTCTGTGCATAAAATTAAAAGGAATCCATTCAATGTGATAAAATTCTGGAAAACAAGGGTTCTTTTCCCCATAATAGAATTTTGCAAGGAATAGCACCATTAACAGGAGATTTGCACTTGCACTAAAACCAGTGTAAACTTTTGGGGTGAGTTAATAACTATTAACTTCCCAGTGGAACAAACACCGCGTAACAGGATAGTCCCTGTGAATTCAGAGTGTTCTGATCTCAAACATTTGCTGGGATTTAGTGGACTGGAAAAGATAATGTCACTGTGAAGAGAGTGATGCTGATTTCTCTCCTGTGCTCTGCAGCTCTGGCTCTCAGGACGAGAGCAGGGAAGGTTTCTTTAGCATTATTTTGTTTTTTCATGAAAATCTGGGCAAGGCTTTGTCCCTGCTCTGGGGGGAGGAAGAAGAGCAGGATGCTGCTGAGGAGGGGTTGCTAGGAGAATCCCTAATAGCCCTGCTCACACTCTCCTGGCTTGCAGGAGTGCAAAAGCCACAGGACTTGCTCTGGAAGGTTTTTCATTTTTATGGGACTTTCTGGTAAATAATTTAAAGGGCAGGTTGTTAAAAACAAGGGTTTAAGGCAGTTCCTTATTGGCATTACTGTTGAATACTAAGTTTAATTGTTCTTAGTTGACATCAATAGGTTTTGTGGGTGTTTAAGGGGAAAAAAAAAAGCAGGCAAATGACAGGGAAAAAGCAATGCTGCTCTTTAGCTTTGACCAACAGGGTTGTAAAACTGTCAGAGCTCTGCATAGAGGGAGCTGAATGCTGAGAACACAGAATCATGGAATGGTTTGGGTTGGAAAAGACGTTAAAGACCATCCTATTCCCCCCTGGCATGGGCAGGGACACCTTCCACTGTCCCAGGCTGCTCCAAGCCCTGTCCAGCCTGGCCTTGGGCACTGCCAGGGATGATCCGACTGTGAGGCCTCCAGGAACTGCAGCTGCTTTTGTTCATCAGAGATTTTCAAGCATTGGGTGAAGAGGAAAAAGCAGATAAGCAGGTCCCAGCTCCAGGCTTCGATCCTGCATCCTTCATTTTGCTCTGCAAATCAGAGCATTCCCTTGGGAATGCAGGTGGTCCTACAGATGGAGGTGACAGTGACATTCCTGGGGTCAGTGCTTTTAAGGCATCAGAGCCTTGTCAGCTCTTCTGCTCGGATCGGGGTTCCAGGCAGACAAGCTTGGGAGGCTGTGAAGTGTTGTTGAACAACTCAGCTGGGTAATTTAGGTCTAAAACCTGACATCATTAGCAGGATGTTAATTGGGGAACAGGATCTGTCTAGATGGGTTTCTGCACTCCACTGCTGGCAGCAGTCACCACCAAGCAAGAGCTGTGTCATTTGTCACCTTGAGGAGCACATTCCTGAAGTTTCTGGTTTCAGGCAGGTTCTGATTCTGTTGGAATTCTGAATTATCTGTGTACAGGTGGATCTGAGTGTGCTGGTGTTGGGGAAATTGCACAGATCAGTCTGACTATGCTAGAGCATTGTACAAAAGTTCCCATTAGGTACCCAAAAAGACTTCTAGTAGAGCAAAAACCTTCAGTTGCTGAGGGGAATTACAGTCCCTAAAGCTGCAAAGCTTCCTCAAAGCTGGATCTAAGATGCTTTTGAAATCCTGGGAAGGAAGAGCCAAAATCTTGTGTGAGGGGAAGTTGTATTAAACTCCCCAAATCCCAGGTTCTCCTCAAACAGGAGGACTCTGGGAGAGGGCTGATGGCAATTGCTCATTCCAGGGGACACAGTTCTGGTGCTGTGTGGGAAGAACTACATGGAGAATGAAGAGGGGAGCAAATACAGTATGGGGTTGCAGAGTACATTGCTCCCAGGTGTTGTGGAACTGGGATAATGTGGAAGAGGATTTTTGAATAAACCTGGTGTCCCTGCCCATGGCAGGGAGTTGGAATGAGATGATCCTTAATGTCCTTCCAACCCAAACCACTGTGATGATTCTTAATGTCCTTCCAACCCAAACCCCAAACCACTCTGTCATTCTGGATTTTAGGGTGGGTTGTTTCTGATAGGCATGATTAGGAAGTTTATTAAAGTAATTATTAAAGACCCTCTCAAGGATATTTTTTGGCTGGGGAAGGCACCACAGCTGGCCACCAGACAGAAATTTTGCATCACTTTCCTTGTGACTTTGTGTGCTTTTACTACAAATTGTGAAGGCAGGAATGTACCACGTTCTTCTCACCAACCTGCTCAACAAAACCACACGGATTCCTCTGGAATTCAGCAGTTTAGGCTCAGTCTCCAGAAGGGATCAGTGTTATCACTGTGAGCAGGCAGTTCAAGCATAATTTCTGCTGAATTACTCTCTCCAGCAGTGGGATGTTTTATCTGTCTCTTTGTCAGCTCCATGGAGATATGGCTGTGTTTTATTTGCCGATGGCCTTGATACACAGCAATGTATTCAACTGATCCACAAGTTAAATTTCTGTACTGGATATCTCCGCATTCATTCTCCTCTCTATTTACAGGAGAGAATAATGAATATAATAACAAAATGGGGATGAACAACCAATTACTAATGCTTGGAAGGAGACTTTGGGCTTGTTGTAGATTTTGTACTTATTTATAGATTAAGGATTTTACTGAATTCCCTCTTTTTCCTTCTCCCAGGAAGCAACCAACCAGACCAAAACTACTTGTGTTATGATCTTTTAGAATACAGTCCCAAATTCACACACCTGCTTAAATGGGTTTTCTTGGGCATCAGAGAGCCCCTGTTCCAGCTTTTAAAAAGTCATTTACACCATGGTTGGGCTTTATAAGCTTTGACCTCACCAAAATTGTTCCAAGCAATGCAATCACAGCCTTGACAGAGAAAAAAATGGAAGAGGAGAGAAGGGCAGCTGTAAAACAAGCAGGAAAGGTGGGCAAGAGCACAAAACAAGTAACTCCTTGTTTTTTTGGTGAGCTTGTGACAATTCCAGCTCGCTCAGACCAGATGGAAAGAGCTTCCTCTGCTTTTGTTTTTAAACTGGTTTAATTCGGTAACTACGTGGGCTTTATTTATAGGCTTGCTCCAGCAGTCATGGGCAGGCAAAAATAACAGCAGCAACCTGCTTCTCCTGCCCATGGATGTCACAAACATGAGTTAAAGCTGGGGTTTCTGAGATGTTTAACAACTATTTTTGAGACCAGAAATCAGCAACTCTGGGCAGAGGGACACAGTAGAGCTCCAGCTCTTCCCTGCCAGGACAGAAATCTGTTCTTATGATTTAGAAGTCTGGATCTGCACCTAAACATAGCAAGACCTGAAGGTCTTCAGTCTTTTAATCCATGTCTGTTTAATTCCGACTTTGAGAATGGCCCTTACTCCTCTACACTGCTCTGTATCAAACCCAGGGGATTTAGCTGGAAAAACTGGAGTAAAATCAGGCTTGGTGTCTTGTGCCACTAAAGGGGGAGAAAAATGTAAAGAGGACACCAAACGTTGCTGTTTGATCACTGGATTGGTATTTTTACATGCAGTTCTCTTTGCCTGGGAGACTTGTGCCAGGATGTCTCAATGGGAAGCAGTTTTCAGGCACTGATCACCCTGACACAGAGCAAAAGCATGAACAGGGTGAACTGTTTCAGGAGTATTAAGGGATTGCTTTTCGGCCTGAATATAGTACAGTTGGAGTAAACAGCCTTCAGATGGGGATGTGCCACTACAATAAGAGAATGCTCTGAGCACATTTCTGTGTGGTCAATAACAATTTAAAATCGAGTGTCAATACCCAGGGAGTCGTACCTGTGTGTGTTCAGAGGTTATTCAGGATTTTCTAAGCAGGCACCAGTTTTCAGAAGACTGAATGTGGAGCTCCCACTGAATTTACCACTCTGACATTGGTTTTTTTTCCTTAAAATATGCTCAAGATTTCATTTTCAGAAAGCCTATTTAATTTGCAAACTGATTAGTAAAAATACAAGGGAGTACTGGGCTATAGAATAGATTTGTTGCTTACATGTTTTTTAATATCTCAGACAAATTTTGAGCAGTTCTTTAAACTGTGCCTGTCATAAAGTAGAATATAAGAGCTTGTTATTAATAGCTAGCTCAGATAATCACGTGAATTTTTTATGGGCTCAGATATTCTAGATTTGATGTAATTTCTTCAAGTGGGCATGAATTATGGGACTATACATCCCTAGTTCTCCCTGTCCTGTGCTTGGATAAGGAATGGCCTTGAGACATCACAGCTCAGGAGCTCTGTGGAGGTATCCTTAGGTTTTAGCAGGGATTTTTGGCCAGCTCATAGGTTTCCCTGACTGCTTTCCCCATCAGTCACGGCAGAGGAATGGCATGGCTGAGTTGGCTTTTAAATCCTGCAGAAGCAAACATTAGTGTTGGTGTTTCCTTGCCTTGTGCACAATCCCTGGCTGAGTTTGGGTTTTGGGTTCCCCGGCAGTGTCCAGTGGTGTCTGGTGCTGCCTGGGAGGTGACGCACGCTCCGTGACTCGGCACTTGGGCAGCCCGTGGGCTTCTTCACCGCGCTCTCCTTCCCTCTGCTCCTCTGCACTGAACTTACCACCCTTCTTGCTGAGTTAATTACATCTAGATTAGAATGTAGAATATGCAGTGTGTGGCCCTCATGCAGAAATGCTCTGTCAGTGCAGTGGTTAACTGGGGGAAAAGGCAGCGAGGATCTTGTGAGCTCCTCGTTTGTGAACTCAGTTAGTACAAGGGTGCATTGAATGCTCAGTGCTGGCCCTCTTGATAAGGAACTGAACACTTTCTCTTGTGGTGCTCCTGCCCAGCTGGTTTTGTGTGTCAGTCCCAGGGAAAAGCCCTGATTCCATCCAGGATTAGAATTATCTCGAGCATCTTGTTAAAAACACACATCGTTAATAATGATGGAGTCCTAAAGAACAAACATTTTTCATCAAGGGCATTGTGACATCCTTACAAAAAAGCCCTAAAAAGATGATTTAGTATCAGCTTTCCCCATCATGTGAAGGGAGGATGCTTTCAATGCAACAGCACCCTAAACTCTGGGGCAGGAATTTTATTTTAGAACTGTTGCAATTAGAACAATTCAGTCTGAGTTTCTGGATTAGCAATCTACATTATGGATTTCTCCTGGAATCTGGGACCCTATGCCACCACTGTATAGCAGAATATCACCCTCCAGGTGATAAATTAGTAATACCTGAGTCCTGAGATATTTTCATCTAAATATGAATTTTTAATGCCAGGAGAAGAACCCAGCTTTTAACTTAGAACTGTTATTTGTACTCGGAGGGAACAGATCGTTGTAGTCCAGACAGGCAGGCACGAGCAGGCTGGTGGAACACCAAGAGGCATCACACCAAGAGTGAGGAGATCCATTCCTCTCCCCGATTTCCTATTTTTACTATTGGTCTGTTGCCTTGGAATTTGACATTAAATTAATCCCAGACCATGGCTAGGACATAGTTGCATATCATGTGATTATTTTTATTTATTTATTTATTTATTTATTTATTTATTTATTTATTTATTTATTTATTTTTAGCTAGGAGTTTTTCCATCTAGAAGCCAGATTTTAACCTTGATACATGCAGCATTCCTGGCAGCCCGGTAAATCCGAGCACGATCCAGCACTTCAGAGGAGGGAATAAATAAATTCCCAGTTTTTATCAGATGTGACCTGTTACTGGTTTGCCTTCCCTTAGCACTTGCCAGCATTCAGCTGGGGGAAAAAGAAATGATTCTCCGAGGCTGGGAAAAACAGGTCTTCCCGGCCTTAGAGCCTAATGAGTTAAATTCTCCTCCGTGCAGGATTTTAAGCTGCTTAGACACACAAGGTCAAAGCGAAGCGCTCCATTCCCTATTCCGACTCGCGGCTGCGAGGGGGGCACAGCTCCCTTGGGACAGAGCCCTCGGGAGACGGTGACATAAGCAGGGAATAAATTCCCCGCTCCCAGCAGTGCAAGCTGTCCCTGTTTAGCCGGGGCCGGCGGCCCCCCCGCCTCCCCCGGGCAGATCCCATGGAACTGCAGTCCTGCATCCATCCATCCATCATCCATCCATCCATCCATCCATCCATCCATCCATCCATCCATCCATCCATCCATCCATCCATCCATCCATCCCCTCGCTGCCGTAACTGCCCGTAAACATGGCATTAACAGGCGCCCAGGTCACGGCACAGGGGTTTCACCAGCGAGGGAGGCACGATGCAATTGCAGAGCTCGGGATGCCTCGCACGATGCAAGGACTGTGACTTTGGGGATGGTTCCCTGCTGCCTTTGTCCCGTTTTCCTACGGCGTTTCCACGGCATCCCCGATTTCTGTGTGGTCGGTGATGGTGATGGGGGACTCGGGTGTGTTAAATCGGGAGAACCCTGCACACTTCGCTGAATAGCGGCAGCTTCAGTCCCCGAGGAGGATTTTTGGGTTGGTTGGGCTTTTAATGAAGTGCCGTACTGCAAGTTCAGCGATGAACACATGCCGTGTTCCTCCATCGCCGCTGTACGGACACTTCATTAGGACGGCTGAAGTTAATAAGCAGCGGTAGTTCTCGCCATCAGCCATGTGAAAAGCCAAATCACTTCGTGCATCCTCCAAAAATCCTCCTGCTACCCCTCTCCCCTCCCAGGCACCGCTGGAGGGGGAGCAGGCAAAGAAACGCTGGTATTTTTCTAGGAGAAAGTCGCGTATCGGGATATTCTCTCCTTATCTGTCACGAAAGTTATTGGATGCAGGAGCTGTTCGCAGGCAGGCAGATACGCTATTGCATAACGCTGGCGCTCAGCTCCAGCCTTTCTCCTCATCCCTACGAAGTTTTCCGCCGGCGGAACCGGCGGACGGGCGATTTCGGGGGCTCGGGGCGAGCGCCTTACCTTGTGCTTCCTCACGCAGAAGCGGCGGTCTGGGCGAGCATCTCCCTCCAGCCGCCGGGGCGAGCTGGGCGTCAGAGCCTGGGCGCCGGGGCGCATCTGCCGCGGAGCCGCCGAGCCGCCGGAGGAGCCGCAGCCGCCGCCGCCGCCGCCGCGCTCCCCCGCTGCCCTCATGGGCTGCGGCGGGGGCTCGCTGTCGGGGGGTCCCCTCGGCCGGGTCCCCGCCGAGGGGAACTTGTTGAGCGGGACCGGCGGGCGTCCCCCAGCCGGGCGGGAGCGGGGAGGAGGAGCCGGGGGCCGGGCTGGCGGCGGGGGCGGGCGGGGGAGGTGGGATGGAGCGGTGGAGCGGCGATGCTCGGCGCCGCGCACAAGGAGGGGAGAAGCGCGGAGCTGCCGCTCGCAGGCTGGCTGAGAAGCTTGCTTTGTTCTTTCTTTATTGCTCTGCTTCCCCTGCGCGGGGGTTCATTAATAACAGAGCCGTGCACACCGTCCCCGCGCAGCCCCGGTTTCCAGTCGCGCTACGGGAGCGATGGAGCAGCCGCAGAGTGGGTGATGCTGATCCATTGGGAATTTCAGCGAAGCGCTGGGTTAAAGCTACACGGCTGCCTTTTTTTGGGAGGGAAAGTGTTTTAAGGTGCTAAAGGAGTAGCTGCTCCCGTTTGCTTTTAAACGTTGTATAAAATGGACGCGAGTTCGGAGTGAAGCAGTTTGGCAGAGGAGATTGATAAACGTGATCATCTGCGTAAAACTTGAATCGCATCTTTTCTCCTTTTCTCTCATTTTACAGAGGGTTTAGCAATGACGTTTTTCACTTTAAAAAACCAAAAAGTTGGAAGTTAAATGGGTCGTGTGTCTTTTACCTGAGTGCTAGACAGAAAATGCCATGAGAGACACGAGAATTGCTCCGAGTTGGGAAGCGTTGTGTCTGTGCTTCACTCGGAGGTTCCCAGGAGTTTTGCTGTTCAATAAATACTTTCCAGCAGGAAAGTCCCCTAGCCCGGGTGCCAGCAGGTGTGGGCCACGGAGTTCTCTGCCGCAGCACTGCCTTCACCATGGGTGTCGATGAGGGTGATTGATTTGGGGGTTACTGAAGCGAGCCCTGATTTGAGCTGGCAGATGAGAGCGGCTCAGCCCAAAGTGTTCAGCACGACCCCCAGCACAGCGGGCAGGGCCAGGCGAGCTGGGCGCTGGGTGAGCCGGCCGTGCACGGGCACGGTGCAGCAGCAGCAGCCCTGGCTCCAGTGCTGGGTGTGCTTGGAGTTATTGGCTGGAGCAGCCCTTGCAGGGCGGCACTGCCCATCGGTGCTGCCGCAGCGGCCGGGGCTCCGCGGTGCCGCCAGCCCGGGCTGGGGCTGGGGACCCGCCTGGCTCCGCTGGCACCCGGTGTGTGCCATCCGTGGGGAGGGAGTCACGGCGAGCCCGGGCTGGGGCTGGGGACCCGCCTGGCTCCGCTGGCACCCAGTGTGTGCCATCCGTGGGGAGGGAGGGAGTCACGGCGAGCCCGGCCGCTGGCACCGCGGTGAGGCTGTGCAGGAGCGGATCGGAGCAGCGCTCAGCAGAGCAGGCAGTCGGCAGAGGGCAGCTCCGCTGCTCTGCCTGCCTGTACCTGTGCAGGTGCTCCCGCTGCCCCTTCCCTCTGCTCCTCATCCCTGAAGGAGCGTGCCAGGGCTGTGCCCTCCGCATCACCCGCTGCTCTGCCCCGGGCTAGGGACTGTGACACAGCTTGGATCACATTCAGCATCTCTCATGGTATTTTATCGATAATTTTTTTTTTTTCCAAAGAACTTCAATATCGACCTGCTTATTTATGCAACAGCAGCCACCCCGCTGTTATTTTTTTTTTCTTTTTGTTTTTCTTTCCAGCAGTGCTGACTTGCTGTATTCCAGGCCCTCTGTGGATTTCTCTCTACGAAAATAAATGTGGTTTTTGGCTGCAGCCTGGATACAGACGTGGGTAAAATTACATGGTAGGGTGAGCACGTCTGAAATAACACAGGCTACTTCCTCAGAGCCAACAGATCAGTGGTAGGAGATGCTGCTGCTTTTTCACAAGCTGAAAATGTGAGTTTATCCAGCCCATGATTACTGGAAGGAAATACTATAACTTGATATCCTGAGTGACTTGAAAGGAGAATCTGCCTGACAGAAGCAGCAGTTAAACATCATTCTTGTCTTCTCCATAATGATATTTAGAAGCTGTTGTCTCAAGGCTGATTAGTCTTGCACAGCATTATGCATATGCCCCACTTATAAACTATACAGCATCTTGTGGAGGTTTGTAGGGAATTAAAAAGTACTTTCTGATGTGGACCAGA
The DNA here is from genome assembly GCA_024865655.1 of Emberiza elegans. Taxonomy (NCBI): domain Eukaryota; kingdom Metazoa; phylum Chordata; class Aves; order Passeriformes; family Fringillidae; genus Emberiza; species Emberiza elegans. The sequence continues at coordinate 2,560,842 of JALJVW010000241.1, read as the reverse complement.
TTCATGTGTAACTGCTGACACCATTGGTGTGTACAGGGATTTTTTAAATCAGGGTTTGTGAAAAATGTAGTGGTTTTTGATTATCATGCTTCATGTTACTGTAACAGCACGTAGAAGTAAATACTCTGGGAAATTGGAAATGCTTCATCACCCCATCTGTCAATATTTTAGCCTTTAAAAATGCTGAGCATGACCGTTGCATAATGAAATGTAGCATTGAAGAGATGCTTGAGAGGGGAGAGAGGGGTTGGGCTTCAACCTGAGAGGGTGCAAAGAGAAAAGAGACAATTAATTGTAGTTGGTTTTGGTTATAAATGTACTTCTCTCTCACGGAGTGTCCTCCCTTCCCAGACTGGCTTTTCCTCCCTGTGTGTGTCAGGGAGGAGTGGGCGCTGCCTGGGGCTGCAGTGACACGTGCAGGTGGAAGTCCTGCCTTGGAATTCTGGGGGCAGTGAGCAGAGCAGGGGTTGGAGGGCAGCGAGATGGATTTTTAGTGGCATTCTCTGTGGACAAGTACAGTCAGGGACCCTTCTCCCTAATTGCATCAATCATTCAGGGAGGCACCTGTGTGTGTATTCAGAAATACTCATCACACACAGCCCGGTGTTACAGACTTCAGGTTTTACATGACTTTTTTCCTTACATTCAGTTGCTGGGGATGCATCTGGGTGGCTGTGGGAGGGTCAGCCTGGCCTGTCCTCCCCACACTCAGGTTTAGCTCCAGGACTGCCCCAGGAAATGCTGTGCCTGGGGGGATTTTTTTGCTGAGCAGCTGCTTTGTAGGATTATGCTCCTCTAGAACACGCAGGTCTGACAGTGGAACACTAAAATGTGATTTTCTGGAACAGTCTGTGAAGTTCTTGTGCAGGAAAGCTTGGATGGAGCTCAGGGAAAAGCATGTGGCAGCCAGAGCTCAAGTTACCTGCTGGATGTTTGGTGACCACCAGTGTGGGGAGAAGGATGATAAACCAGCACCAGTGGGATTTTCAGATCTATGTTAAGTAAATTATATCAGGAGGCATCATTTAAATCCCAACACCACATGCCTGAGCTGGGTTCCCAGGGATATGAATTCCTTAGGACCAGGCTAATTTATGGCAGAACTTCTCACCTGTGTTGGAGATGAAAGAAGGGTGAAGTTCACTTGATTTGAAGCAGAGCTGTGGACAAAGTTGTGCCTTTTCTTTCTGTGGTCACTTGGGACCAATGTTGCCATTCAGTTTTTGCTAGAAACAAGTATTTTCACATAGCTGAACCTTCATTCCCATTAATTAGGTGGTTATTTCCATGCCTTTAGATGATACCTGCCTGGCTTTCTGGGCTAAATTGGTAATTAATTTATTTATTTCCTCCAGCCTACCATTGGAACAGAAATGGAGGGATGTTAAATATGCTCCTCTGCTCCAGCTGAGGTGAAGGCAAACTTGGCTGGAATTTCAAACAGGTCTCTCCCTGCAGTCCAGTCCTTGGAGGTGCTCCTTGCTTTGGGGGAGGATATTTTCTGCTTGGCTATGATGCAGAGGGAAAAGGTCTCCTGGAGTCATATTTGGCAGAAATTTGGGAGATTTGCTGGGATGTCTTGCTCCATAACAAGTCTTTTCCATGAGCTTGGAAAATTCATTTGAGCCTATGCTGATGTCAGTTCTTTATACATAAAGTGCTAATTCCACATCTCTTTACTTAAAGGAACATTTTGAAGATAAAGTGGATTTAAGAATATGTGTCTAATACCCATAATACCTGTGCACAGCTGAAATATTAAACAGCTGATTGAGGGAACTGCTCTTTGTGGGTTTTCTGCTCAGAGAAGAAAAATGCTGAATAACCTCATTAGCTCTGATGGTTATTTCTGTGCTTCGTTGGGATAAGAATGAGCAGGATTTAGTTCTCTCTCTCTCAATTTCCCATTGTACAGATCATTGGAAGAAAAATATAACAGCAGGTCTCGCCAGCTAAAGCTGAGATTTTGGGTTCCAGTTGAATGCTGTCTCATCAGGAGCCCAAATTGTTGGAGATGTTTATGAAGAAAATTTGAATTTTCTTGGGATAGGAGTGGGAGTTTTCTCATATTTTCACTGTGTTTATAGTTCAGAAAAGTTTCTTTTCAGCACACCAATGTTTTTGGGAAGGGAACTTAAGTGTTGATTGGGAAGCCTTGGTTTTTCTTCCAAGGGTGGGGATTCTGAGCTGCTCTCCCATGGTGTAGAATCACTTCCCTGATAAAGATGTTCTCAGTAGATGCCAAATTCTGGTTCCATTTTCATGCAGCCTGTACAGTTGGGAAATAAATGAGGGCCTGGGAGAGCGTGATGTATGAGCCCCTAAATGGCTGCATTTTGTTCATATTTGAAAGGCAGTTCAGGCTGTCGTCATTACTGATGACTTGTGCTTTTAGAGCCCTTCTTTTTGCATTTCAGAAATCCTTTGTGCCCATCTGAATAATAAATCACCCTGTTTGATTTGCTCACTGAGAGCAAATGGGAAATTACATCCTTGTTAAGATGTCTTGAGGAACTGGAAATGTAGGGGAATGTTTTTAAAGGAACATTCTGCCAACTTCGTTAATATTTTGCTTTATCTCATTTATTTTATGACCTTCCCAAATTCCAGGGTTTTCTCTCTGACTGCTTTATGGCAAAGGGAAAAAATCCTGCCCTGCTTAAAAATACAAAGCAACAAATCTGGTCGTACATTTGATTGCCTTTAGACAAATGGTTTCAGATTTAAGCACCTAATGAAATGTGGGATGAGCATGAATTCCGTCTTCAAACTCAAGTTATGGGCAGAAAAAAGGCAAATCCAACAAATAATGGGGATACTTGCATCTGATTCCTATTTGCTCCTTGGTGGAATAATATATTATTTATACAACATTGATTTCATTAGATGGAGGATTTAATGCAACTTTTCTGTCAAAGTGGAGAACATTCGATGTTATAAAGTAATGTAAACTCCCAAAGCCTCAGGAAGGTTTTCTCATTTGAAATATTGAACTATTTAAAGTTTGAACATAGCATAAAAATACCGACTTTTATGTGCTTTTGCATGTTGCCTTCAAGTTAGATGCTCAGGGAGCAGCCTGCTCCTAATGCATAACAGAAAAATGCTTAACAGAAATAAACAAATTAAATGAAATTAAATGTGTTAAACAAATGAAAAATGAAAATCCTACAAAATTATGGAAGAGGGAAATAATGAGCAGTGCAAATAGAATTAAACTCACCATTTCTCTTGGTGCTCTAAGCCAAAGTTAAGTATTTTGGCCATAATGTTCAGAAATGAACTCTTTAGTGTAGTTTCTAAAATCCCCAAGCAGGTGCCAAAATAAAATTGCTCTTAATAACTTTGATACATGACAGGGAAATATGATGGCAGTGAATAAAAAAGGGATATAAAGAGGCAGTTTGCAGCATCATGGGCACCTAAAATTTAGCCATATGCTCACAATTAAGTGCTTCTCCTCCCTTAGTTTTTTTTTTTTCTAAATAAAATGACCTAGAAACTTGCCTTGTGCAAACAAGGATATGCTAAATTCCTCATTGACTGTGCAAAGACCTAATTATTTTATATATTAAAATGTCTGTGACTGAGTTTTACCTTAAGAAAGGAACAGACGTTATTTTGAAAAGTCTAGAAATTCTAAAAGCCCAAGATATTTCAAAAAGTTGTGTTCTGAGAAATATGGGGAGCCTGATAATGCCATTAAATGAGTTTACAATTGACAGCAGAGGCCACTTGAAGTCCTTCTTAATCCTTGGTCTGTGGCTCTTCAAAACACAGTGCAGGAAAAATGGCTCTGGCCTTTATGGCTTGGGGCCACTGAATTAAAAACCATTCAAAGCAGCACCACATTTTGATTTTCTTCAATTTTTAAACAAGTTCAGGACTTTAAATATTAATACTTAGCAGTGGTTGAGGAGCATAATTAGCAGCTGCTTTATATCCAAGGGGTGTCCATCAGTATTACAGAAAAGCCCAACAACTGGAAGGGCTGCTGGGGAGGAAAAGGATGAAATCTCTGAAAACCCAGAAATAAAGTTATAATTTGATAATAATGTGGCACTTCCTCAATTTTCTTCTGTGAATTCAAAGTAGTGCCCTAAAAATTGAGTGTACCCACATCCTTCCCTTCTCAGCAGCCTTGTGCCCAGGCCTGCATGGGGATGTTGGTTGGATGGGAGGTGGAGGCTGCTCCTTGTCTCCAAACTTTCCTTCTCCTGACTTTGTGCATTCCCTTGTGGAGCTGCCTTTGCTGCCTGCCCCCATGGCACAGCTCCCATCATCCCTGGGAGGGGAAAAGAAATGCCAGGATTAAAAGTCCCATCTCTCATTTGTTTGAAATTCATCTCCTGTTGGCTTCGGCTGCTGCCTCCTGGTTCTAACACAGTGAAATTTGTGAGCAGCAGCTGTGCACTCCTTTCATCCCCACTGCTGTGGGTTTGGAAACCTCAGGAAAATGTGAATCCATCCAGGCTTCTTCCTGGGAGAATCTGGGACTGTGTGACCCCTCCTGAGGAGGGAATTCTCCATCCCTTGTCAGAGTGGTTTGGGTTGAAGGGACATCAAGGCTCATCCCCTTCCACCCCCTGCCATGGCAGGGACCCTTCCATTATCCCAGGGATGCTCCAGCCTGGCCTTGGGCACTGCCAGGGATCCAGGGGCAGCCCCAGCTTCCCTGGGCACCCTCCACAGGGAGGAATTCCTTCCCAAAATCCCATCTAACTCTGCCCTCTGGCAGTGGGAAGATAAAAGTCTCTCTCCATCTTTCTTCCCAGCCCTATTAAAATATTGAAGGCCACAAGAAATTCTCCTTGGAGCCTTCTCTTCCCCAGGCTGTCGCTTTGGTGGCCCTTCTCATTCCTCCTGCCATCTGTGATGTCCCCCTCAAGCTGTGGAGACTCCATTTATTTATGGAATTGTGTTAGTTCTCTGTGAGCTGATGGAAATCAAAGCTTTCGTTGAAGCCAGGTAGGAAACATCAGCAGGGCTTTACTTGAGCTCCGCTTGTCCTCAGGACGAGGAGCTGGAGTGAGGAGCTAGCAGGCTTTGTTTGGAAGCATGATTTTGTTATTTCCCATCAATTACCGGGTGACAGATAAGATCTGCAGCAATTGATTATCAAATGAGGGGCTTGATGTCTTGTGGGAGAGCTGCAGGGGACTGAAGGTGGTGACAGAAGGACAGGTGGTGGCATGGTGGAAGCTGGCACATCGTGTCACAGGCGTCTGTGGTGGCTGGGACAAAGGACACCAAGTCTTGGGGAGAAGAAAGGACAAACCCCCTGCTCTTCTCACTGTAAAATCCCATCATGGTTTGGGTTGGAGGAACCTTAAGGAGCATCGAGTCCCACCCCTGCCATGAGCAGGGCCACCTTCCATGATCCCAGGTAGCTCCAAAGCTCATCCAGCCTGGCCCTGATATTCCATAGGAGCTCATTTAGCTGGCAATTCATGATGTGGGATTTTCATAAAATTTTAGTTAAGCAGATTTGAACTTTAAAGTATCTTTTTTTTTTGTTTGTTTGGCCTTTTATTTTTTAATGTATTTTTCTTAAATTTCAGGTGTCAGGAAAAGTTACAAGGATAAGATTCCTGCCTAGAAAAAAACCCCATTAACTGGAGAAAGCAGAATGCTTGTACATGTTAATTTTTCCATTTATTAAGGAAAGAAAGAGTTTTAATAATTCACAGGGATGCAATGAATATTTGCCTTTTATATATTCATATTTATCACTTGGCTTGAATTGTAAACATATTAATTCCTGCCTAGCAGTTAATGACTTTGGGTAATGTTTGTGCTCTCTTTATACAGAAATTGTCCATATACCTCACAGTTACTTATAGGGACAACCTAATCAGAGCTGTTTCCTTGGCTCTGAAAAACATTTTATCTTGCTCTAAGAAGCTTTTCTGAAGTATTTTTAAAGCATTTTAAAAATAATGCTTAAATTTACCTTCTCAAGAGGTGATGAGTATTTTTCAGCCATATCAAGAGAAGTTACAAATCCCATTTTTGCCAAATATCAGGAGTGGGATGAGTGTTGTAGGCTCTGCCATAACTCCGGGTTGGTTGATTTTCTGCTGGGGTTTCAAATGTTATGCCCCCTCAAAAAATTTAGTTGGGATGGTTTTAAGTGCATGGAAATTACAAAACTAAGAAAAAAATCTCATATTTTGAGATTGAAAGATGAGCCATGAGAATAATTGGGATGTTTTGGTATTTTTCTTTTTTTTTTTTTTTTTTTGTATTTTTGATGTATCTAAGTAGTACTGTAACATTCAGAAATACAGAAATATTTGAATTCTATGATATTAATTGGAAGGGGCCTTAAAGAAAATTTAGTTCCACTCCCTCCCATTCCACTGAAGTTTTGCAGTAGCCTGTGCACTGGTTTTAGGTTTTTAAATTTTTTCTTAATATTTATTTTATATTTTGAATGCATCTTAAAGTTGCTTTGCTGGTTTGATTTTACTTCCCCTTGGGACAGATTCCTGGATCTCCAGGGCTGGAATGGGAAATCCTGGGTGAGTCTGGGCATGAAGCTGAACATCAGAGCCTGGAAAAGAGATTCTGCTTGGTCCTGTTGTTACTGCCCAGATGGGAGGAAAAATACGGAAAAAAAGGATGTGAATCATGGGATATCCATGCATTTTCTTGGAATGGTGAAGGAACTGAGCTGAGTTCTGGATCAAACCAGCCCCTTCCCAGGAACATTCCCTGTCCTGCCCCTGCGGCCCAGGAGCTGATTTTCACTTTGGCATGTTTTAAACCACTGATTTTAATCTCGGTTTGGATTTAATTGCTTTTTCCAAGGAGAGATTAGTTCTCATTTAAGTGTGAATGTGTAATTAAAAAACATCTCTCAACTTAAGTTGCTTTTGTTGCCCACACGCTGGGGCTGTAGGTAGGGGAAAGCAATTCCAGAGCTGAAGATCCATCTCTAATCCTGTTGTTAATGTGGGAGTGTTGTTGTTAGAATGTGATAAACGACTCCTTATTTGGGAGGGATTTACTTCTTTCCCTTCTGATTTCTGCCAGAACAAAGTTGGGAAGGAAAATAAAATTCAATTTTAGGTCACAATTTATTTTGGTGGTGGAAAACCAGCACTTCAAAATGTTTTGTTGTTGCTGGAATACATGGAGTGTGCTGGCTGTCATGAGGAAAATTGTCAAAACATGTTTTGCACCTTTGGTTTAGTGAGAAAATAAATAAGTTATTCTCCTAAAATATTCTAGGTGGGTTTTGGTTGACTTGCAAGTACAGAGAAACCTGAATTAGCTTCTTCTGGAAGCAGCAGAGCTTCCTGAGCAAATATTCCGTTCTTTCCTTCAGGAGGAGATCCCCGAAAGTGTCCAAGGCCAGGCTGGACAGGGCTTGGAGGGAGCTGGGACAGTGGAAATTGTCCCTGCCCATGGCAGGGGTGGGATGGGATCAGCCTTAGGCTGCCCTGGAGCAGAGGCTGGGCAGAGCTACAGAATAAAGCAGGGATTGATTCAAAGGATCTCCTCCGTGGATCCACCTTGGGCAGCACCAGAGCCCAGCCAGGGCTGCACCCAAGATGAACCCAAATGGCCCCAAAATGCACGATGGGCACGGGGTCTGTCCCTGGGATCAGCTCTGCTCCATTTGCACCTTGCAGTTCATTGTCCCATCCCAGCTTTAGCCCCTGCAGTCCCACCCTGCTTGTTTTTCTCTCTGCAGCCCACGGGGTTTGTGCTCCTGGGCTGAGATTTGGGTCATTTGTCCTTGGTGCCCAGCTGGAGCAGGAATTGTTTTGTCTCCCTGCTCTGTGCACAGAGCTCAGCATCCCTGATGTGAACACAGACCCACACACTAAAGCAGCACAGAATGTGAAACACAGAAAAGCTGAACCTGAGGCATCACTTCCAACCCAAACCAGTCTGGGATTCTGTGATCTTGGCTTTTCCGTGGAATGGAGAAGGGAATGAGATGTGTTTGACATGTTCAGTTTGTTTCTTAACTTCTAAATATGTTATGGATTTAAAATCAATATAAAAGCAAAAATCTGGTGTGTGACTGGAATTTCCTGGGTCCACACTGTTCATTTACCTCAGGCAGTTTGTCCTTTGCCTCGTTGATGGTCTCCTTTTGTCCTGTTGGGGTTGGATTTCTGCTGAGTTCAGGCAGGATCAGGATAATGATCCTTTTATCAGCAGCATCCTGTTGGAGCTTATTCTGCTGAACGTTTTGGTCACTGTCCCAAATGATAATAAAAGAGGGATTTCATTAATTCACTTTTCTACAATAGAAAAGTTCATCTCCTTTTGCTTAGATTGCAGCTTAGAGATTGATTTCATGTTCTTTTCATGAGGCACCTTTGAAGCTCTTCTGGAGACTGCACATTGTTTAGCACTGGGTTGTCTGAGAGAATCCCCCAAAGTCTTCTGAGTTGCTGCGAGTTTAATAAGAAACAAAATTCAAATTTAATAATGTTAGGGAAGAATTGGGTCATTCTTGGAGACTCAGCCCACATATTCTCGTGTTCAGGTTCTGCAGATGAGGACTTTACTGCTCCCTTTAATTAAATGCAAAGTATTAAACAGGTCTGTGTTCCTTGAGAGGGTGTAAAATGCAGATATGGCTGCTTCTCCAAACACCTGCAGACAGCTCCTGGAAAATACAGAAACCTGAGCTTATGAATCTCTGTTGGAAAAGGGAAATGCTGTGGAAATCTTCCTCTGCTCCTTGCAAACCTTGCATGCGTTTTATAAAATTGAACAAACTGCAGAAGGTACAGGGGAAGTGAAATTGTGCAAGAGACAACTTGTGCACGTGGGACAAGGATAAAACTCCTCTGTTCTGCTCTGGAGCCAGGCTGGGAGATTTGGGATTGTTCAACTGGGAGAGGAGAAGGCTCCAGGGAGAGCTCAGAGCCCCTCCTGGTGGCTAAAGGGGCTCCAGGAGAGCTGCAGAGGGACTGGGGACAAGGGATGGAGGGACAGGACACAGGGAATGGCTCCCAGTGCCAGAGGGCAGGGCTGGATGGGAGATTGGGAACTGGGAATTCCTGGCTGGGATGGAATTCCCAGAGCAGCTGGGACTGCCCCTGCATCCCTGGCAGTGTCCCAGGCCAGGCTGGACAGGGTTGGAGCAGTGGGAGGTGTCCCTGCCTGTGGCTGGGGTGGAAGGAGTGATTTGGGAGCCAAATTCCAAGGGAAGAGCCAGGTAAGGTGAGGACATTCCTGTAGGCAGAGAAGAACAATTTCACTCCTGTGAAATCCCCTGTTTGCTGCTATTGGGTATTAATCTGTTCAGCTCCTCTTATCTGTCAGTATTGGAACAGAAATTCTCACTTGAAATGTGACCTGTCTGGAAATTGGATTTCTCTTATTTACCATTATTGATACATGCATTTGTGTAAATAGCATTAATTTGCTGCTGTAACATAGAATATCACAGAAAACTGAGCTGAAGTCAGAACAAAGGACCAGCCTCTTCTCAGTCTTTGTGGATTTCATCACTTTCCTGCTCTTTGGGGAGGAGGGAATGAGAACATTGCCTGTGCTGGGGATTTCATTTTGATATCATGCAAATGTGGAGAGAGCCCTCCCCTTTATTTTCCCCACTGATGAGAGCCTGGCAGTAATTCCTGTGTGCAAGGACTGGGTCACCTTCTGCAGCTCAGAGAGCTGAGAACAGCACCACATCAGAGCCTGCATCCCATAAACCTTCCCATATCCTCTGTGTTCTGTCCCAAAACCTGGGGAAGGGAACAGCCCCCGGGGTATGGTGTGATGGTTGATGTGCTGAGCGAACCAAAGGTAGGAATTAATTACAAAATGCAAAAGCTTCCCCAAAGAGACCTCCTCCTGCAAGGAGCTTTTTAATCCAGGGATCTGTGAACTGCGTGGTTTCATCAATTAAATTTGGATTGCACACATTTCTTATCTCGCTGAGCCCCTCAATAAAGCAGTTGCTAAATAATTTACATTAAAACAGGAGGATGAGAAGCACCAAAAGTGGGATCATTTGTCTTCAAAATGGCTGTTGCTTTTAGGAGTGTATTCATCTGGCAGCATCACCTGTCTGGTGTGAAGATTATCATTTAAAAGATCATTTCTCTTCCTCTTGTTCCCATAATTTGTCATAGTGGTACCTCAGTGCTGCAGAGACAATATCCCAAATACCTGTGGGCTATCCCAATTACTGCCACTTGTCTCCAATTTTCATTTCCTTTTTAGGTTTATCTTTTTCTTTAATTCTTTTTCCTGGTCTGCATCAAAGTTTTTTACATGGCTTTCAACATTAATTGTGTTTGATAAATAAAATTGGGGTTCTCATTGTCATAGGTTTGGTTTTATTGTTCCTCCTCAGTGACTTTTTGAAGGAAATATCTACAAGGGCATGGAGTGACAGGAAAACAGGGAATGGCTTTAAAATGAAGGAGGGGAGATTTAGATTGGATATTAGGGAGAAATTCTTCCCTGTGAGGGTGGTGAGGCCCTGGCACCAGGGTTATATTCCCATATCCAATGGTGCATTTTTGCAAAATTACTTTAAAACATTTTTTATGGGTTTTCCTTTTTATTTTTTACTGTTTGAGTACTGGCCATTCCCATAAATTCAGTTGTTTTCTGTATTTTATGACTGCATTTATAATTTTATTATCGGTATTAATAGATGTGTAAACCAAGATACCTGAAACAGATTTATTGAGGGCAGTTCTGTAGATTTTCAGTGAAATAATGTTTAGTGTAGCAGAGGGAGGAAAAAAACCATGAGGAAAGGCAAATGCGTTTAGAAAACCAGAAATAAATGTACTGACCTTGAGAACTCCTGAGCACTGTGGGTTCCATTGAAGGGCACTGTTCAATACTGACACTGCATGGAGCTTTTAAAAGAGAATTTTTTTTTGGTTAAAATGGACTTTTTTTTTGCAAAAGAGCCTTAGAAACATGATAAATGGCGTTGCTAAAACATCTCATTAATTTTTTTCGCCTGCTTTTTACAGAAGTTGGTGCAAAGCACTTATGAATCATGGAACTTTTTTTGTCTATTCCCACTGTGTTACCATCAACTTCCTAACAAATAAACCTTGTGCAAAGTGAATTTCAGTGGAGCTGCTGTGATCTTAGAATCATAGAATTGTGGAATGGTTTGGAAAAACCTCAAAGCCCATGGCATCCCATGGCATGGCATCATCCCATGGCATGGCATGGCATCCCATGGCATGGCATCATCCCAAGGCATCCCATCCCATGGCATCCCATGGCATCCCATGGCATGGCATCATCCCATGGCATCCCATGGCATCCCATGGCATCATCCCAAGGCATCCCATCCCATCCCATCCCATCCCATCCCCATCCCATGGCATCCCCATCCCATCCCATCCCATCCCATCCCATCCCATCCCATCCCATCCCATCCCATCCCATCCCATCCCATCCCATCCCACCCCACCTCCCACTGTCCATCCTGCCCTTAGACACTTCCAGGGATCCAGGGGCTTCTCTGGGGATTCCCTCCCAGCCCCTCCCCACCCTCCCAGGGAAGGATTCCCAATTCCCAATCTCCCATCCAGCCCTGCCCTCTGGCAGTGGGAGCCATTCCCTGTGGCACTATTCCCTTTCCCTTTCTTGTCAGCTCCTCAGATGCCAAGGCCGCAGTCAGGGCTGGTTCTGGTTGTGATCTCTGTGAAAACCCCTTTGCTTTCCTTCCCAAAGGGCTTTCCCTGCACCCACTCCTGCAGGGACTCAGTGCTGGAAAAGTTTTCCTTTGACAATTCTATCTCAGTCAATAGAAAACTTGTTTTAAGAGATCAGCTCAGGGTCTGTAAAGTACTTCTTGAGGTAAACCAAGGTTTGAAGACGAAATAAACTCATTTTCACCTCTAAGCTCCCATGTCAGAGCTCTGCATTCTGCATGGACTTCCCTGCCTTGACCTAAAATCGGTTTTGCTGCTTGGGGAGGTTCTGAACTCCTTAAGTCACATCAGGTAAAGGAGGTTTCACATCTTTTCCAGGAGCTCTGGAAGCAAAGTTTGTCACTGAAAATACCTTACTGCATCTTGATTGGCAAAAAGATGCTTCAAATGAATGTTCGTGGCAGCAGGAGGCTGCCCAGGTATTTATCACTGCCACTATTGCAGGTGTGAACTTCTGTTCCTGCAAGGAAAAAGGCTCACATGTTTTATCCTCTTGTTCAGGAGGCAGGCTTTGGCCTGAGGAAATGGAATATTCTGTGTATTCAGTAAAAAATGTGATAAATGCCAACGTTTTGCGCTTGTTTTTATCCTGCTGCTGTAGCCACAAAATAATTTTGTCTCTGAAGGTGCTGCTGAATTTACTCTGGGATTTTCTGTTATGAGAAAAGAAATGTTGGTTTTAATAGCGTGAGAAATACATGTATGAATTGTTATACATAGACATTTCTGTGCCTTGGGGGGGATTCTGCTTTGTTTCGGGTCTTTCTCCTCCCCTTCCTGGTGTGATGCTCCTGGGAAAAGCTTCAGGAATCAAACTCCTTTCAGGATGCCCTGGAAGCTGAAACTTCCATCCGTATCTGTATCTATTTTATAATATAAAATATTCTTGAAGAGAAGAAATGATGGAAGATACGCTCCCTTATTCGAGCTGGGTTTTGTAATACCTTTATACTACAAATTACATAAAATATTATTATTGAAGTGAGCAAACTTGTCTGCAGACAAATTGGATTTTACATTTTCACATGGCAAAAAGATGAAATTTGGGACATTTTAAAGTTGGATTTTTATCTTGTGAGTCTGTAAGTGGTGACAATTTAATGAGTGGCTTGTAGAATTGATAACAATTGATTTTTAGTTCTTTTTTGTTGCTAATGTAGAGAGAATACAAGTTATAAGCAGAGAGAAAAGTTCATTCTTTTTATCTTTGTGAGGGATTTAAATCCTTTCCAACAAATTCCATGGAAATATTCTGAAAGCCAAAACATAGTGAATTAATTCAAGTGATTTTGTTTGGGCTTTTTTATTATATATTCATCCATTTATTTATTTAGCTGTGTAGTCTTTTAAGGCCATGTAAGGAAAATTTAATGGAAAAAATAAATTAAATTTAAGACTTTTTCATCTATTCCTGACCGTGGTAACAGGGACATTTTAGTAAGACATCCCTTAGCTGAGTGTAGGTTTGATTTCTCTAGATTTTCTCACTGTACATAAAGAGCTTAATATTTCCATTTAAATATTTCACTGGGAGAAAATGGACAAGCCTGTTTAAAACAGGATCTTTCATCCCTGAGGGAGACACGTGTTGGCATGTGTGGTCTCTCCTGCAGGGAATTCTCTTCTCATTCTGGAATTTCTCAGTGTTAATATTACTTGTGGGGATTATTTAAAACTGAAATGTCCCTTCTTGTTCCCGTTCAAGAGCCATTTGAACACTGAGTGTTTTATTTTAAAGGCTTTGTTCTGGGTCTTTCTCCTGCCCTTCCTGGTGTGGTGCTCCTGGGAAAAGCTTCAGGAATCAGGGGACAGGGGACAATTCCTGCTGCTTGTGGTCACACAAATCCTGCTCCAATCCAGGTGCCAGTGGCCCGGGCACACCTGGGCACACCTGGGCTCATTCCAACCCCCAGCACCCCCAGAGCCTTTCCCACCAGGCACTTCCCAGCCCCGCTGGCCCAGGGGGACCCTCAGTGGCCCTGGTTTGGGAAGAAACAATCCAGGGGAGGCAGGAATTGCAGCACCCTGCTGGCAAAATGCTTCTCTGGTGGATATTCTTTCATGATCTGCCTCTCTGTGTGACCAGCTCATTTCTGAGCTTTGCAATAGGGAAGGACTTGCAGGGTAAAGCCTGCCACAATTTCAGTGTAAATAGCTGAGAAATGATGCCCAGCACAATGGAAACCCCTTGCAGGACTGGCTGGGTAAACACAGCTTTGCAATTATTCCTATGGCTCAAATTGAAATTGATTTTTTAGAGAATTAGGTACCTTTTTTCTATATATTGCTTCCAGTGCTGGTCTGTAGATGATGACAATGATCTCCAAATACAACTAAAGATTAAAAATCAACTTAAGATGAAAATCTAATCATGTTGTTAGCTATTGCTAACTAGTTGGAGCATATTAAAAACACCTAGAGTACAAATATTACCTCTAAATAATTACAAACCTTTATTAGCACTGTAATTAAGAGTGTGCTGGCTGCATGTGACACCTCACAAAGGAAATGATGGCTGGTAGTTGTACTTTCCTCCTAATATTAAATAGATTTTCCTTTCTAGCAGGGAACAGTGGTTTGCAGGTGGGGATGTGCAGATCAGTGTTGGAGCAGGGATGTGTGTGTGTGATGCAATGTTGGATTCAAGGAACAATTCTGTATCAAAGGAAGGGTTTTTATCACCAAGATAAACACCAAGATGAGCATGAATCATTATTTTTATGCAGGGAAACAGGAAGAAGTGTAGATAACTGCTTAAAGATCATCACCCAGTCTGCTCAGCACCACTTTGGGGGCTCAGCCTGAGCTGAAATGACAAAAAACAAGTTTCTGTCATTCTAACTAAAACCTGCAGCACTACAGAATCCCCTCCTGTTCATGTTCCATTTCTATTTGCTTCTTGTATTTATTTTTAAATCCAGCAGCCATTCCAGGTTTTTAAACCAGCTCTCCTATTGTCTCCTATCAAACCCAGTGTTTGCTGTGCCAGGAGCTCGTTAGGCACTGATTTGACAATTAATGTTTGGATTTTTGAGATGGTCCTGTCTTATTTCCATTTCATAGTAGGAAATGTTGTCTTTGTAGAGCCCCCCAGATTCTGTTGTTGTTAGAAAGTTCTTTTGATGTCCCAGAACAGCAGCTCAGGTGGACTTTGCTTCCATATTCATGGAGTTTGCAGGTGCCACAGAGCTCCCATCAAGTACCTTGGCATCCTCTGGAAAATCCAATATTCCCACATGGAGAAAATCAGTCCTGTAGGAGTTTAGATCTCAGCTCCATTGCAGGAGAAAAGCAAATTCCAGGAGTGCTGATCAGGTGGAATTTAAGGTTAACCTGTAAATTCTGTAAATAAGAGGGCTCAGAGCACATGCAGGTGACCCAGTGTCGTTTCAGATTTAATCTTAATTACTTGGACTGATGTGGAAATAAGGAATTTAAATTGAAATTAATGCTGAACTTAAAGGTAACAATAAAGGCTCTCTGCCTTTATGAAGAGAAAATTCCTGAGTGTTCTCCTGGGCTGTGGCATGGAATAACCTGGAAAACGGCACAGAAAGGGGGATTTGCAATTCTACCAAACCACAGAAAGAATCACTTCTTCTCTAAGTCATTCTGATGGGGTTTTTACCAATTTTATGTTTTTCATCCTGTATTAAAGACCAGAAGAGGTGTGGACATCATTAACAGGCTTTTAGCAGATAGGCAGAGAAGGAGGATGGACAAGAAGCTCCCATTTATGGGATTTTACTACATCTAGGAGCCTTGGGAATGGCTTGGATTGTTACTTTTACCCTCCAGAAGGAAAAACTAAACTTTCTTTTGGTAATTTTTCACTCTTTCTGTGCTTTGAGAGAGATCTGGATGGTGCTGCTCTTCTGGTTTGATGGAATTCACTGGATTTTGGTGGTGTTTTTTTAAGCATCACTGTATCTGAAAATACCACGCAGCGAAATGAAAACTTGGGGTTGCTTTAGCTCAATGCTCAATATGATAATTTTGAAAAGATTTCTTCCTTGAGCAGAATATTGACTTTCCAAATGCAAATGCTGATATTGTGTGATATTTTTAGGAGTGCTGTTTATTACCTTGCAGACACTTTAATGTCTGAGCAATTTTTAGATGAAGAATATGTCGCAAAAGCTTCAGTGATAAACCCATGAAATTGGAAACTGGAAACTTTTTGAGATGGGGTTGTTTTTTTTTTTGTTTCCTTGACAGAATTTTGCATATCCATTAATGAATTTTAATGATGGAATTATCTCCACTGCATTCTGTGGTTCTCTCTAGCAATATTATGTTTTGCTAGCCAGTATTATGTTGCATTATCCTAAATAATGGATTCCTTTCCTTTGCTTTTTGCCAGGGGAGTTTTGTGGCCTGCATGACAGCCATCCTGAGGCAAATGGAGGATTACCACTATGCCCATTTAATCAAGACTTTTGGCAAGATGAGGTCGGATGTTGTGGTGAGTTTCATTTGTTTCATCTCTTCATAAGATGGCTCAGCTTGTGTTTGGGTTTTTTTTCCTGTTACTGGTCATTAAATGGACTTGTGAGATGTGAACAAAATGGGTTTGGCATTGCAGATTTAATAGAAAATAATTATTTAGGCACTGTGACATGCACAGGAATACAGCTGGAGCTGTTCAGTGCTTTAAAACATGAGACAGTGGATTGAAGGCAATTAAAAGAATGCAGTAAAAATAGTAGTGATGAGACATTACTAAAATCTGGCAAAGAAAGAAGAAAAAGAATACAAAAAAGGCTTTCTTAGGAAGGGAACTTTAAGTGTTAAATCTTCCAGATGTCCTGATTTTGTTTCTTGAAGTAGCTTTTACTTAGAGATCTGCTCACTTTCCCTTTTCCCTTTTATGCAAAACACTTTAACCTTAAAGATGCCCTTAGTTGTTAAATAAGCAATAATAATTGAAATTTGTCTTCTCAGAGTCATTGGGTAGCCTGGCTAAGGCAACAACCCAAGTTAATTAAAGCCTAATAGAAGGGAGTTTATAGCTGAGGAGAGAAGTCTGTAATAACCTGAAAGTGCCGCTGCCATGTGGCCAGGCAGGGCTGGCAGGGGATGCCCAACGCCCTGGCTGAGCTCCAGCAGTCAGTGAGCACCCTGGGCTGCTCCAGGCAGCTCCCAGCTGGGCTTGGAGCCTTCCTCAGCTTCTCTTCTTCCTCCAGCCCCACCAGAGCAATGCCAGGACCTTTCCTTTGTGTCATTTTCATGTTTGGACTTCCCAGTTTGCCCTGAATTTGTGTAATTCTTCCTTCTGCCTGGGTTGGGCAAGGTTTGAGCTCTTTGCCCTGTTCCAGTTTTCAGCCTCTTTTTGCACCTGCTCTGGCATCTTTAAAGCTCAGAGCTGCTGGTTAGAAAGGGAGAAGGCAAAGTCCAGCTGCAAACTGCTGGAAATAGGATCACAGCATGGGAAGGACTGGGCTCCTTTGGGATCTTGGAGTATTTACATGGATGGGCACTGACAGCAGAGCATTCCCAAACTAAATGCAGATAATGGCCTGAAAAGAGTGGATATAGCAGAAGGAAGGAGAAAAGCAACTCAGGACCTTTCCTTTGTGTAATTTTCATGTTTGGACTTCCCAGTTTGCCCTGAATTTGTGTTACTCTTCTTTCCGCCTGTGTTGAGCAGGGTTGGAGCTCTTTGCCCCATTCCAGTTTTCAGCCTCTTTTTGCACCTGCTCTGGCATCTCTAAAGCTCAGAGCTGCTGTTTTTTGCAAACTGCTGGAAATAGGATATTCAGATTCTTTTGGGATCTTGGAGCATTTACATGGATGGGCACTGACAGCAGAGCATTCCCAAATTAGGTGCAGATAGAGGCCTGAAAAGAGTGGATATAGCAGAGGGAAGAAAGAAAAGCAAGTCAGGGTCTTTCTTTTGTATAATTTTAATGTTTGGACTTCCCAGTTTGTCTTGAGTTTTTGTTAATGTGTTGGACAAATTTTCAGTTTTCAGCCTCTTTGGCATCTCTAAAGCTCAGAGCTGATTTTAAATAATATTCATTAAGGTGTGGAGGTTTATTGGCAGAGCATTGTTAACCCTGTGAGTAAAGGAAACCACAGGGACTAAACTAAATTTTTCTTTGTTTTTCTATGATTTTTCCACTTCTTTAACCCAGCAGTTTTTTGTGCCACTCTCATTTGTCTCAGCCAGTAGAACTGAAATCCAGGAGTCTTTGCTTTTAAACCCAGAGCTGGAGGTGACAACTGCACCTCCTATTGCAGAGGATTCCATTTAATCACAAAGCAGTGATTTAGAACTGAGACTAAATTCAGCCAGGCAGAAATGAAAAGCTTCTTCTTAAAAAAAAAAAGGCAAAAAAAAAGGGAAAACTTAAGCTGTGGTTTCTTTTTCACCACTGGAGACCCTTAAATCTTCCTTCAGCCTCTGCTCTTGCTCAAGCAGGAGTTGGAAGCTCAGGGCTGGAAGTGCTGGAGGAAACTTTATGGTCTGTGTTATGTAGGTGGCAGGTTTAGATTATTATAATGGTCATATTTGGCCTCAAAAGTCTTCAAAAAGATGAGGTGGAGTGCAATAAAACCAGTCTTTTACCTCTCTGCAGAATAGAGAGTTTAGATTTATTAAGGAATGTCTGTTCAAAGAGGAATTTCTTGCTTTAGGATCCCTTCCAGCCCAGACTCTGCTGTGATTCTGTAAAATCAAAATCTCTGATTCTGTTGTCATCCTGAGATGAAATATTACCTGAGATCAGGGAGGTTATTTCTGGGACTAACTGATTTTTTTTCCCTCTTTTTACTTGGTAAAAAATATTTTTATTTGAGATACATGTGGTTTAGTTGACAAAAAATGCCTGTTAATGTTCTGCCATGTGGAGAATCTCAGGCTGAGCTCAGGATGTTTCCTTTCCATCAGTGGATGGGAATTTTTTAGGGATCCTACCTGCTGTGAATTGTATTTCCTCTTAAATAGGATTTGTATTTGGAGTTGGAGAGAGAGCAGGAGTTGTAACCTTTCCTCCTTTAGTACAGCTTTTTATGTTCAGGGATATTTGTCCTGCTTCCAGTTATACTGAAAATAAGTATCTTTTTCTTGTCCTGGTGGCTTCCCTCTCTTCCCAGCCCCTCAAAAACCCTGAGTTTTCCTCATAAAATGAGGTTTATTCATCCAAACCATTTTCTTTTCAATGAGAACCATAAAATGGAAAAAAGAGCAATATTATGAATACATAAACCCCAGGTGAGCATCAGGAGCCTTTTATTTGATCAATAATTAGCTCAGTTGTTACAGACCATTATTTAAAGTACCTGGGTGAGCGTGGGGTTATTAAAATGAAACTATCAGGGGAGGGAAATGCAGAGGCTGAATCAGCAAAGCAGGTCAGAACCCCCAGGCTGAGGAGGGAACCAAATCATCATCAATGGAATTCTGTCACCAAAACACAGGAGAAACGAGCAGGAAATCTGCAGGCTGAGCTCCGAAACGAAGGCAGATTTTCCTGAGCTGGAGGAGAGGCTGGGGATGGATGAGTGGTGGCAGTGGTGACATCTGAACCAGGAGCAGCTCCAGACTTGCTGTCCCTGCTCCTCGTGCCAAAGCAGCAGGAGCTGTTTGCTGGGCACTGGGCTGCTTGGTCAGAGGTCGGGTTTGGTGGTCCTGGGGGGCTTTTCCTTTGACACCTGTGGGATTCTGTGATCCTTGCTGATGTTGTGTGGTGAAAGGACAGAGGAGCTCTTTCACCAGGAGTGTGCTGCACATGGTGGAGCCCAGTACCCTGGGGGTTCCCAGAATCCCAGAACAGCTGGGGTTGGGAGGGACCTCTGGAAATCACCCAGTCCAAGCCCTGCCAGAGGCAGCATCCAGGAATTGGCTCCAGAGAGGGGAAAATTCGCCTTCCTTTGTGAGATAACAAACATTTATCAGGGCCTGGAGGGACAGGACCCACGGAATGGCTTCCCACTGCCAGAGGACCGGGAGGGACGGGATCTTGGGCAGGAATTCCTGGCTGGGAGGGTGGGCAGGGCCTGGCACAGGGTGCCCAGAGAAGCTGTCAGCTGGTCAAAATCAGCTGAGTTGATTTAAATCACACAAACCCATGTGAGCTGATGTTCCCTGAATCCAGAGGGGATGTTTGCACAAAGTGCTTTTTGCAGCAGTATTTGGGAAGTGAGAACCTCCAGCAGAAAGATGGGGATCAGGAAGGACCAGCCTGGAGAGGAGCAGCTCCAGGGAGAGCTCAGAGCCCCTGGCAGGGCCTGGAGGGGCTCCAGGAGAGCTGGAGAGGGACTGGGGACAAGGATGGAGGGACAGGACACAGGGAATGGCTCCCACTGCCAGAGGGCAGGGATGGATGGGAGATTGAGGAGGAGTTCTTGGTTCTGAGGGTGGGGAGGGGATGGGATGGAATTCCCAGAGCAGCTGGGGCTGCCCCTGGATCCCTGGCAGTGCCCAAGGCCAGGCTGGACACTGGGGCTGGGAGCACCTGGGACAGTGGAAGGTGTGGAATGGGATGGGATTTAAGGTCCTTCCCAGCCAAACCAGTCAGGGATTCTGGGGTTCTTGGTCTCCAAGCCATGTCCTCAGAGTCTCTGCAGCTCCCTGCACTCACTGATGGGGAATTTGTGAGCCAGGAAAACATTTGAGCAGAGCAGTGGATTAAAGGATGAATCTGCTGAAGATCCTGGCTCTCAGAGCTGAAGAAAGACTGATGAGAGCAAGGACTTCAGATTGGTTTCTCACTGAAAAGGTTACACAGAAACCAGTCTTAGTTAAAAGTCCAGTTGATGGACCATATTGGGGATGTTTTTTGTAGGCATTTGACATTTTAAAGATAGACCAGATAAATACCATTGCTGAGAAACTGTATCAAAGGGAAGATATTCTAACCTTGGAATGAAAGTTCATTTTTATCTCTGTGTGAAGTGGATCAAGGACTTTCTGCATGAAGTTCTCTTTTCCCCTTTATCTTCCTCACAGCATTTGATATTACTGACATTGTTAGATAGCAATTACAGATTCCCAAATTGTAGGAGATGATTTACATTGTAAAGTACACAAAGTTTCTGGTCCAAAGAACTGTGTGTTTGTAGCTGTGTGGAAATAAATTGGTTTATGCTGTTAAATTAACTTGTTCTTGGGCAGCTTTTCTCTTGCAGAAGCAATTCCTGCTGCTCCCTTTAGGGAGGGTCCTTCCCAATTTTGGGATGTCCAAACCATTTCTGTCCTTTGCCCCAGGTGGAGGTGATGATTTGAGCTGGAAGATGTTTTTATTTTAATGCATAAATAATCTCAATTTCTGCAGAATATCCATGAAGGGAGGGATTATTTATCACCTGACTTCGGCGAGTATTTTAGTGCAATCCTAAGAGTTAAATAAATACTTTGCTTTGATTTTTTTTCTCTTTCCGTGAACCAGTGTGTTTTTATCAACTTCCCAAGAGTGTGTTCTGACAGGTGTGTCACAATGCACAAAGGAACCGAGAGGTTTTGTCCATAGTATGGAAAACAATGATGGTTTTTCCAGTAAAAACTCTTTTTGGATAATTGGTGAACCAGTGCTTGACCTTGATGAATCCCATGATTGATCCCCTTGATGAATCCCATTGCTTAAATGTGGGATTACTGTTTTTATAATTTCTGAAATGGAATTACTGGAGGATTTATGGGCATCATGTATAAATGTGCTTTGAGTAGGATTTAGGTGTGTTTTTAATGAAAAATGTCTTTTTGAGGAAGCAGAACACAAAGGCCCCTTTGGAGTGCAGTCATCAATAACTGCCACCACCCCTTGGAGTTTCTTGGTCTGATTTTCTCCGAATATTATCTCTTTTTTTAGGATTTCCTGATGGAGACATTCATCATGTTCAAGAACCTGATTGGGAAGAACGTTTACCCCTTCGACTGGGTGATCATGAACATGATGCAGAACAAGTGAGTACAGAGGGACAAGTTCTAGAGCTCTCCTGAGTGCAGAGGAGAAGCTCCAGAGCTCTCCTGAGTGCAGAGGAGAAGCTCCAGAGCTCTCCAGGGAGAGGTTCCAGAGCTGAGTACAGAGGGAGAGGCTCCATCTCCTGAGTGCAGGGGAGGCTCCAGAGCTCTCCACAGCTCAGGGGTTGCCTGGAAACAGCAGCTGCAGCCAGCCTGCCCTGCCTTCTCCTCTTCCTCTGATGCAAAGAATTATTGAAAAAATGGCTCTGGAGGAATGTTCCAGTGGCCTGGTTTAGGGCTCTTGGAGTCCACCTAAAATTGGTGTCAGTTTGAGAACCTGGATTTTGGAGCTGACTCCAGTAAAATTCTATCCAAATCTTAAAGTAATTCAGTTTATTCTTTAAAAGGTGAATTACATGTTTTTCTATCCATATCTTAAAGTAAATCAGTTTATTCTTTGGAGGATGAGTTGCATGTTTTGCATAGGACCTCGCATTAGATGGTGTTGTATGGAGTTGTATGTCCAGGAATGTTTTCATTGGTGTTACAAGAAGAATTAAGGAAGTTGTTAAATCCAAATTCCATCACCCCAGTAATGTAGAAAAAGGCTGAAAGTGTTCCTAATGCTCATTTCCCCCAATAATTGCAGTTCTGTCATTATTTAGCATTCCTTTGTGCAGTGTTTTATGCTGGTGACATTTTATTAAGTGTGTCAACTGCTTTTATGTGTACTGAGATGAAAGTATAAGGGAAAAACATTATATTTACCAGTTGCCTGGAGAAATCTCTTCTGCATTTACTGGAAGCTACCATGGCTGTAAAGTTGTCAGTGTTTCCTTATATAAAATCCTGAACCACAGCTCCTGCTCTCCTTATAAAAATGCACCATAACTTTAATCTTGGCTTCTGAAGTCTCCTTAACTCCCTAATAAAATCTGTTCTGAATAAATAGGAGTCAGGAGATTGAGCCATGTTTGGGTTCTTCCTGCTGGTTTGGAATGCTTGGGAAGCACCTGGTGTTTGAAATGAGGAGCACATTGAGAGCTGATGAGGAACATCTCAAGCCCTTTGGATTTATTTCTTTTTTTATTAATTTTGAAAGTTTTGCTTCAGCAACTCGGAGTGCCTTGGGAGCTGTGTTGGAGGTGTAGGGAAACCCTCCCAGCATGTGTTACCTGTGAACAGGAGAACTCTGGAGTTCCTCAAGTTTGGGAGGGATTGAAACAGGATTGGGAAGGTTTGTGTTTGGACATTCTTAATGCCTTAAGTGGTGTTGCCAAGTGAGGAGAGGGCAGTTTCATTGTGGTCAGCATTGCAGGGAGTGTTCCTTGTGTCAGCCCAGCACAGGAGGGACAATGAGCTCATGGACAGGATCCAGAGGAGGCCATGGTGCTGCTGCAGGGCTGGAGCCCCTCTGGAGCCAGGCTGGGACACCTGGGGGGCTCACCTGGACAGGAGCAGCTCCAGGGAGAGCTCAGAGCCCCTGGCAGGGCCTGAGGGGGCTCCAGGAGAGCTGGAGAGGGACTGGGGACAAGGCATGGAGGGACAGGACACAGGGAATGGCTCCCAGTGCCAGAGGGCAGGGCTGGATGGGAGATTGGGAATTGGGAATTGTTCCCTGTGAGGATGGGGAGGGGCTGGATGGGATTCCCAGAGCAGCTGGGGCTGCCCCTGGATCCCTGGCAGTGCCCAAGGCCAGGCTGGACACTGGGGCTGGGAGCACCTGGGACAGTGGAAGCGTCCCTGCCATGGCACTGGGTGGGATTTAACATCCATTCCCACCCAAACCAGTCTGGAATTGTGCTCTCTTCACATCATTGCCAGGTGACCTCTCAGTGTTCACTTGGGTAGGGATTTCACCTTGGGTTCTATTTGGCACTGTGAAATTCTGGCCAAACAAAGGAAAGAGCAAAGGTATAAAAAGAACCTTTCCCTGCCCATGGTTTTTTCCTTAAAGCAGCACAAAGGGATCCTTCCCCCAGGCAGCTCCTCGTGGAAATTTTGGAGGAATTCAAAGCATGATGGTTCACAGTTAGGACAGAGACTTGGAATTTTTATCCTTAAAAACAGTCTTGTCTTTTTCCATGCTGAGCATGAAGTCCTGAGGAAGCAGAAATGGGATGTGTTGATGATCTTTGAATTGTTGTGACTCCCCTCAGTGCCTGCAGAATATCTGAGTAGTATTTAAAGTTAAAAACAAAAACATTTCCCAGTCTTTTTGGTGTTGAAGAGGATCTTCAGATGTCCTAAGGGAGGTTGTTCATCCCTAATTCCCTCATTCTTTCATTCCCATTGCATCAGCTCCTTTGGAAATCAGTTGATTTCCCTGCTTTTCATTTTTCCTGTTGGAGTTAATGTGGTTTCCTAGCCCAGAAAGCTGCATTGTAAAATACCTTGTTTTGTCCATCTGCTCCATTTATTTCCACCCTTATAAAGTTTTATTGAAGAAAACCAGATGAAATTTAAGGACAAAATTTGTCTTTTAAAGCTGTGGCATCCCCTCCATAGAAATAACTCCAAATGTGCAATTTTGTGTCGTTTCTTAAAGCACCTCCTTGGGCAGTTTCTGTGCCATGAACCAAATCAAGGGAACTAAATTTTAAATGTATCCATAATTTCATTTGTTTCTTGCATGGAATGTATCTGGTAGTGTGAAACAATGGGGAAAACAATAAAAATAGCTGGAAAATCAAGCTTTAATTCTCCTTTTGGACCTGTCCTTTAGGAGGTTTCTCCTAAAGCTCCTCTCCATGCAATGCTTTGCTTCCAGATTAAAATACTCTGGATTAAGCAGTGGCTTCAGATGTTCTGGATGAGATAAAGTTATAGCCATGGGGGAACAGGGGAAATGGAGAAATGCATGTGAACAACTGGATTACAGGAAATATTTGCGAATGTAAGTTTAGTTCAGATGTAGTATTTTATTTTTTGACCTTCACCAGTGCAATAAATATATAGAAAATATATATAATTTTTATATATATATATATATATTATATATTAAAAAAATTCTGTACACTTATTAACAGTGACAGAAATTATTCTGAAAACTTCACCTGCCTGGTTTTGGTCCAGTGCATGAAAACATCAGGGTCCTCTTTCTTTTCTGCCTCCCAATACTGCTGTGCCAGGCTCAGGATCACATCCCAAATTCAGGATCACATCCCAAATTCAGGATCACATCCCAGGTTCAGGATCACATCCCGAATTCAGGATCACATCCCAAGCTCAGGATCACATCCCGAATTCAGGGTCACATCCCAAGTTCAGGGTCACATCCCAAGCTCAGGATCACATCCCAAGCTCAGGATCACATCCCAAATTCAGGATCACATCCTGAATTCAGGATCACATCCCAAGCTCAGGATCACATCCCAAGTTCAGGATCACGTCCCGAATTCAGGATCACATCCCAAGCCTTTGTTCCAACACCTCAGGGAGCCACTCTGTGTTCCCACCTTTCATGCCAAAATGAACACAAGAAATCTTGATATCTAACAAGAGAATTCTTCCTTTTTTTGTAAAATACTTTATTTGCTGACTTGTCTAATGTATTAAAATTCTCATTTTAGCAAAGCAATTTGTTGATTCAGAGCCCAAGGTGTTGGTGTTAGCAATTTTGTGGAATTGCCACCAGTGTGTTCAAGGTGACATTGGTTTGCAGGTGGCTCATCAGCATTTTGGGGGTAAAAGAAAAGAATATTCAGACTGATGCAATGGCTTTTCCTTTCGTTTCCAAATTTTGGTCCAGATCAGCCCTTGGTTTACTGTAAACAACAATATCCATGGAAAGAAGATGGAAAAAACCACTGAGGGATGAAAGAAATGGATATGGATAAGGGACCATTAAATGGACTTGTAAGGAGGAGCTGGAAATATCTTTGAATTCCTTTTAGGATACTTGTCCACCTTAAAATTCCCACTGTTGTAGGTTTTGTCTGTGCCCACATTTTCAGGGAATTCAAGCCACAATATCTGCATTTAATAATTTTAAGCAATCAGGGAGTTTTCCTGTGTTTCTGGCTATGGTTGGAAAGTGCTTTGGAGGCAGATTCTTCATTCCAGACATCTCCAGGAAAACACACACGAGGAGTTGGAACTGTGAAAGCACTTACAAAAAAAAGCAGGGATTTTGTGATTTTGTCTTGTTTCCATTTCCCCCATCGAAAGCACATTTCGAAATGATTCCAAAATGTTTTAGAAATTGTTGTTAACTTTTGTCAGAAGCTGACAAGCTAAACTTAGGTTCCTCCTAAACACATAACTCAGAACATGAAAGCAATTCCTCCCTACGGTTCTGTAAATGAAAATAATTTAGTCTTTGGTCTTACTTTTGGCATTTGAGACAATTCAGTTCCTTTGGTAAGACCTTATGATATATTAATTTGTAGCTGCTACTTTCATCTGCAGCTGTGCCAGTGGAAGCTGAGTTGCCTATGAAAAAGGAATTTGATGTTTGCTGTTCTATTTTTTGTTTCTAATGTCCACATTTACATAAAATACCTGTTTGTTTTGCCTTTTGAAGTCAGAGAGAAAGGGATGAGATGCTCTCAGTGAAAATGAGGTTTCTCATCTCTGTTGGGTTTTTTTTATTCCAGAGGAAATAGAGCCAGCCTGGGGAGGGAATCTGGAGGGTGTTACCTGTTGTGTCAGGGGAGGTTGGGTTGGATATCAGGAGATTCTTCCCAAAGGATGGCTGGGCACTGGAAAAGCTCCTCAGGGAATTGTCACAGCCCCAAACTCTGCTCAGCAGCAACAGAAATATTCCTGTATTCTGCCCCCTGTTCCCAGCACAAATCCAAACCACCACCCCACACTTTCCATGAAGAAAATGCCCTCAACCCCACCCAAACCCAGCCCAGCAGCCCAGAATCTCAATGAATTTTCTGTGTGAAAAGCCCAAAAAAAAGCCTTGCAAAGAGGAGCACAAAGGACGGAGGAGCCGCTCCGGATAAACATGTCCTGGAATGTTTATTTTTGGAGCTTCCAGGGAAATGTAGGCAGTTGTGCTGCCTGGTTGTCATAGCAGTACCTGTCAGATCCGGGCTGTGCTCTCAGAATTACCTCCAGTGATGTTTGTGACCGTCCATCAGCAGTGGGCAAACCCTGACGTGCGTCAGGAGCCGCAGCAACTTCTGTGCAGCTCGGGACCTTCACAACCCTGAGTTTATCCTTCCTGACAAGGCCCCCCAAGCCTCACTAAAATATGGGCTTAGCTTATGGAAATGTGGCTTCATGGTGATACTGTGCTGGGTTCGAGGCAGGCTGATGGAAACAAAAGCAGGATGGTTTTAATAAATGTATGAAAATAGGCTCTTTGCACTTACATAATTGAGCAGTCAAGTCGCATCCATCAGATGAGTGCAAGTGCAAAAGCTCTGATTTAGAATCCATCCCGAGCTCCTGCTGGATGAGGGGTAGTTTTCATAACAGGGGAAAAGAGGCCAGAAGGATGGCAAAGATTCTGGATTGCAAACTACAGGAAAAGCAGGGCAGCCCAGTTTCACAGCCTATCAGGTGTTATTGAAGCTTTGGGATTGGGATGGTGGGAGCAGAAAAAAAGCTTTAAAATCATCATTTCATTTCCCAAATCCCTTTGTGGGTTCAAGCCTGTGTTAATTCCATGCTCAAAGACATTATTCATGGCCTTAAAATGCTCCAGGGGAGGTTTAAATTGGAGATTAGGGAAAATTCTTTCATGGAAGGGGTTGTCAAGCACTCCCCAGGGCAGTGCTGGAGTCCCCATCCCTGGAAGTGTTCCAGAAACATCTGGAACAAGGTGGGTTGAGGGTTGGACTCAATGACCTTAAAGGTTTTTTACCAACCTTAACCACTCAGTTTTATTGCACGTTACTTGAAATTCCAAGTTTATCACTGGGGCCCTGATAATGTCAATATTTCCTCAATATATGTTTTGGTGGAATAGGGTAACTGGTTTACATTTCCAAATTGCAGTTGGGATGAAGGAAGTGTTTGAAATGCAATTATGTTTTAGGAGGCCAAGGGATGCATTGTTTCAAGAAGAGTTTGAACAGTACAAAACGCTTGGATTAGAAGGAATTGCTGCTACTTTTCCTGACTATTAATGCATTTCCTACAGGACTCTGTGCTTACTTAGAAACTTTAAGAGTCCAGACATGCAGCTTGAACAATCAAATCATTTAATTCAGGGCTGGAATGCAATAAGACTTCAAATGGGAGCAATTTGGTTTTTCTTTAGTGCTGAATATTTCTCTGTATAGAAAAACCACCCCCTATTTCCCATGTATAGACCAAGGATAACAATTTTCAAAGCTTAGAACTTCCTTAAGAACCAGCTCTCAAAATTAACTCGTATACCCCAAAATTTGATCTTCATCTGGGAATAAAAGACAAAATGCACATTGATAAATCATCTAAAATTTCTGTAAATCATCTAAAATTTCTGTAGATGGAGGGATTTTTTTTTGCTGTCATAAAACCCCGTTGCATAATGTACTGACCTTTTCAGGAAAGAACCTTGCAGGATTTTTGCTTTAGCATTGTACCTGTCAAATTAACTTCACCTGGGAGGAAAATGAATATACTTGACTGTGTTTGAAATAACAGGGTATTTTCTTATTCAAAGAGCTGAGATTCCTTGAAGGAATATTCTTCAGCAGGTGCTCTTTTCCCTTGATGGTTTCCACCCCATAGCAGGTGGTTTTCTGCCAGCCTTTGGAGTTAGACATGTCCCTGGCATTGGTGGAATATTGATAATGGTGTGGTTGTGAGAGCAGATGTGCAGCTGGGGCAGCCCATTGGATTCCATGATCTGGTTTTCTCCTTAATTTCTGCTGTCTGTGATCATTTGTGATGGAAAAGGCATGGAAGGAGAGCAGGGTTAGATGGGATATTGGGCAGGAATTGTTCCCTGTGAGGGTGGGCAGGGGCTGGGATGGAATTCCCAGAGCAGCCATGGCTGCCCCTGGATCCCTGGCAGTGCCCAAGGCCAGGGCTTGGAGCAGCCTGGGACAGGGTGAAGTGTCCCTGCCAGGGGTGGGAATGGGATGGGATTTAAGGTCCATTCCAGCCCAAACCAGTCTGGGATTCTGAGAAGCACCCAATGAAGCTGCCAATGCTGGGATGTGGGTGTGAGGTGTGAGCCCTCCCAAATCCATCTGCTCCTTTTTTGAGCACTCCTTCCATCTATTTGTGTCATGATTAATCCCTCCTGGGGTCTAGAGGTGGAATAATGATTTCCAGCACTGAAACAATTATCTTGTTGATCATAATTGTATCATCTTAATTATGGTTTTTGTGTCTTTGGAGCCATCTTGGGTTTTGGGGAAGATTTCCTGCAGCAAGGTGGGCTTGGGCTGGTGACCACATCCAGCTTCCACTGTGATGCTGCTTTTTTCTGGATTTTATTGTTGTGCTTCCCTTGACAAAAGTAATTTTCGTGTCCCTAAAGGTGGATGGGATTTGGTGTCCTGCCAGGAATGGAGATCTCAGAGCCACGACAGCTCTGTAAAACCAGGAGAAGGCTGTTGCAAGGTCCTCTTCATCCTGAAGCACATCTTGCTTTTAACTTTGCTTGAAAACATCACAGTGCAGCATTAGCTCCACCTTCATTGCTCAGCAGCAACCCCGTGACACTTCAGCTTTGTTTTGCTGCAAGAAAATTCCAGTGACTTGGAAGCAAAGAACTGTGTGCTAGGGAACAGCTCTCCCTGCACTAGGAAGAAACACACAGGGATAAAATGATCCCAGCTGCTGCTGTTCTTGAGTTCAAGGGGAAAAAGGTGAACAAAGGGTTTTTCTGAGGGTTTTTTTTCCCCATCTTCTGTTGAAAGAACAAATTTTTGCTGGTTTTGGCACCTTGCAAAGTTTTGGGTAGTGAGGCAGTGCTGAGGTTTAGACCTGGACAATTCCTGAGCATGAGCTGGTTGTCCTCCTTGGAGTAGGGACAAATTCAATCCCTTCAAAACCTTTTGAATGCTCTGTGTGTCTTATAAAGCTGGGGAACATCAATGAATTTGTGGGTTTATCATAGAATTGTTGAGGCTGGGGAAGAGCTCTGAGATCAGAGTCCAGCACCAACCCAGCAGCACCGCCTGATCCTCAGATGATACATCCACACAGTTTTTGAGCATTTCCAGGAATGGTGTCTCCACCACCGCACTGCTGGACAGCCCTTTCCATGAAGAAATTTTCTCTAATATCCAACCTGAATTTGAGGTTTCCCTCATCCTGTCACTATTATTTAGAATAATCTTTAATCCATGGGGCATCCCATGCTACTGCTGGGGGTTTTCCATGGAGGATATTCCACAGGGAATCACGGGCAGGAGTGGCTGCTCCTCCCACTCACCTGCTGGTTGTCCCCTGGTGTATTTTACCTGCCCTAAAGTCACAAGCAGTTGAGAGGCACATCCCAGTTGGTCATTTCCCAGAGTGGCTCAGAAATGGGATATTTTAAGGAGAAATAGGGCACGGGATCTTCCCACAGTGAAAGAGGCAGCGTGGTTCAAGTGTTACGCTAAGAAAAAGCAAGAGAATGTAGAAAATGGCTTTTTATTCCTCTCTTTTTGGAACCATCACCCACAGGATGCTGTGGATGTCTGGTTTCCTTTGTTTTTAACAAGATCCTTGGAAAGCCAGCTCATTTGTTTGGCTGGTTGCCCTCTTTTTTTTTTTCCCAACTTGCATCTTGACAGTGTTGAGAACTGCTGGGTTTAACACATTGTTTTGAAGGAAAGCTGTAAGAGGTTATTAGCCTGTGTGTCGTGGTAATTCTCTGCTGAGAGCTGATTGAGACCTGAAGAAGCCTTGCCAAAGTAATTTCAAATGGAACACAATGATTCCAATATTATTTTCCCTTCTGGAATCTAAACATGAGTTGACATTGAGGTACTTTGGGATGATTGTACTCAGAAGCCTTTTAGCAGCCAATATCTTTATCAATTTGGGTTTTATGATTTTTTTATCAAATTAAGCAAGAAGAATTCAATATATTGTTCTGTAAATGATGGATAATAATGTTGTTACATGTTTTTGGTTTTGTTTTGTGCTTTAATTACTTCAGGAGTAGCAGAAACCCTTGGCAGATTACGTTTCCTCAGACAGATCCTTAGTGTAAACCTTCCTTTAATTTAAAGTTTTCTTACAATTTCCTAATTACAACTGAAAAAACCCTTAACTGTCATTTTAAATTTGACATTTTATCTTGTGATTCTAATGTTCTTTTCCCCACTGCTGCCTGAACCCACTCCAGAGGCCCTGGTGAGCAGATACTCAAAGTTTAGCTCTCTCTAAGATGAGCTCATGAACATTTGAATTCACATTATTGTACCAGTGTGGGTGTTTGGGATGAAGCTGCATCCAAGTATTTGCTTTCTCATTTCATGGAGCTTTGGGGACTTTTCCAGCTTTATTCTGCTTTTCCTGGCTCCTCACAGCCAGTTTTGGTGCCTGCAGCACCACATTCCTTGGGAGCACCCAGAGGACATTTGCTCCGTGGGATCCCACAGGAAAAATGATCCCTGGGACATGTGGCCAAAACCAAGAGTGAGAAATGATGATGGTGACCTTTGGTGGTGGGAATCCAAAGACCATGGGGCATCCTGGTGGCACTCAGGGACACGGGTCAGTGGTGGCTTTGGAATGCCAGGTTGGATTTAATGATCTTGGAGGGCTTTTCCAACCTGAATGATCCCGGGATTCTGTGGTGGAAGGAAAAAACATTCTATCTTCACACCCAAACCCACCTGGATGTGCTATTGCAGTTTTTGATTGGAATTCTGGTGCCCTGAGTGCTCATTTTGTGCTCATTGAACCCCCCAGGAAGGGTGAACACGTCACAGCCCCAAATATGAAGCGTTCCGGGATGTTTTTAGCACAGGATGTAAGGCATGAGCACGATGTGGGAATGCTTGGTGCTTATAAAAGCAGCAGAGTGAAGGAGCTAATTAAATAAAGCTGAAGGTGTTAAATCCCAAAGCAGGGCTCCATTTTTACCAAGTCAAAGCTAACACCACGTGATGTTTATTTTTAACAGGGGAGGTGTAGCAACTTTCACTTTGAATCATTCTTTTTCCACATCAGCACCATTTCAGTTACTACCATTGCCCATTTAAAAATACCCAGGGAAGGGCTGCTTTTGCACACTTGGATTTTATTCATCTTTTCCAGTATTGTAAAAGAACCCAATATTTCAGTCTTGAAAAGTAATAAAAAAATGGTTGTTTGGATATTATTTTCAGGCTTAAATGCATTTTTGGCTGTTAGTCTGCAATTCAGATTTCTGTAGTGAGCTTTGCACTGAAATTCTGTGGGCCTGACCATCAATGAGTGACTTCAGGATTTTCAGCACTCAGAGCAGTTTGACTAAACAGAGATATTGTACATATTATAAAATAGTACTTTGCTCTTAATGTATTATTTTTTCAATGATTCACAAGAATAGTGTCCAATCCAATTATTAATTTAATACAATTTGGGTGAAATATGCCTAAACCCCTGCTTGCTCTTACCTTGCCAACATATTCCTTTTCTGAATTTTCATCTTTTTCAATGACTGACAATGGTGCAGCATTTTGGCTTCTGAGGGCAGCAGCCTCGATGCTTAAAAAGCCATTGAGGCCCTTTTCTGGGGTTATTAAATTTTAGGATCAGAAATATTTCATGAGCACATTCTAGAAAACAAGCTTTTATAGTGGGACTATGAGAAAGCACAGCCACTGTAGGAAGAACTGGAGTTTTTTTTTTTAAAGAAGGAAATTATTCATGCTCTGACATAACAGATGGGTGATTGTAGGGCAGAAAGAGTTTAAAGCATATTTAGGGAGAAAAGAGGTGTCAGATCATTGGCTATCACCAGTTTGAAGGTTTATATCACTGGATATAAGCACTGAAAAGTCATCTTCTCTCTCTCAGTGCATTGCAGGCAGAGCTTGAGCTCAGCCTTTCTTGATGGATGTTTCTCCTTTTCCATCAGAAGTGTCACAGAAAAGCTGACACTTGTAGGTAGTAAAACAGAGATATTTCTAGATCTTGGGATGAACAGGCTGAACTGAGAAGGTAAATTCATGATTTTTGAACATTAACTAAAATGAGAGCATCTTTAGGATATGGGTGATGGATATTGATTATCAGTGGTGTTAGGAAATATCCATCCTGAGGCACACACTGTGCCTTGAGTGGCTGAACTTTAAACTTCCAGCATGTTTTTCATTTGGGATGTTCAAAGCAATAACATGAAAGATATTAAAAGCAAACCTTTTCCTTCTTTAAATTCCTTGTGCATAAACATTCACCAAAGGCCTGTTGAGCTGCAAGGGGAATTTACTGACAGTGTGTTCAGGGATCTGTTTGGATTTGCTTTTCCCGGGACAGGAGCTTTGCTCTCCCAGCTTTTTCAGATTTTTTTTGTCCTGGATGTGTGGGAAGGGCTTCCCCCTGCACCTTCCATCTTCCCCTGAGCCTGCCCATGTTCCCAGCCTGCATCCAGAGCATCCAGGCACTCTGGAAATGCCTCTGCTGTTCCTGCTCTGACCTTCCCCACCCCTGCCTGGCTTCAGCTTCCCTAAGCCCTCACCTGGAGACTGGGGAGAGCTCCCACCTGCCCTTTGTGGGAGTTGTTTGCTGCTGCCAGCAACTCCAGGAAAAGAGAAAAATAATAATGTGTGTCTGCTGCAGAAGGTGTGCAAACTGTCAGTTCCCAGGTCACTGTGGTTATCTGTGGCATGAGAAGTTTCTCTCTCTCTGCAAGTGGCTTCAGAGAGAAGGAGCTGGAGTGGAGCACCTGATCCCTGATCCCATCTCTGCCCCAATTCCCTTTGGAGCTCCATGGAGCCGCCTCTCCATAACCCACAGCACTCCTGTGGTGCAGCATCGTGCCCTGGCTCACTTTGAGAAGTTGTGGGCTGTTTAATTGGCTTGGGCAGCTCTCTGCTGGCTCAGGTGTCCCCTGGGCAGGAGGAGTCTTCTGGAACATGAACACTGAAATGCATCACAGCATGGGATGAGTCAGCTCATCCTAAAAACTCTGGGAATTGAGTCCATCAGATGGGCTCCTGCAGAGTCCTCCTTCACAGGGATGGATGGATGGATGGGATGGATGGATGGATGGATGGATGGATGGATGGATGGATGGATGGATGGATGGATGGATGGATGGATGGATGGATGATGGATGATGGATGGATGGATGGATGGATGGATGGATGGATGGATGGATGGATGGATGGATGGATGGATGGATGGATGGATGGATGGATGGATGGATGGATGGATGGATGGATGGATGGATGGATGGATGGATGATGGAAGGATGATGGATGATGGATGGATGGATGGATGGATGGATGGATGGATGGATGGATGGATGGATGGATGGATGGATGGATGGATGGATGGATGATGGAAGGATGATGGATGATGTATGGATGGATGTATGGATGGATGGATGATGGATGGATGGATGATGGATGGATGATGGATGGATGGATGATGGATGGATGATGGAAGGGTGGATGGATGGATGGATGGATGGATGGATGGATGGATGGATGGATGGATGGATGGATGGGTGGATGGATGGATGGATGGATGGATGATGGGTGGATGATGGATGGATGGATGATGGATGGATGGATGATGGATGGATGGATGATGGATGGATGGATGATGGATGGATGGGTGGATGGGTGGAGCAACAGACAAACTGCACAAGAAGCAGGGAAGGCTTCAACAGCTGTATCCCCCCCCCACCCTTCAGATTTTAATTTAATTTCTTCTTTTCTCATCTTCCATGTGAAAATGTATTTTGGTTCCTATCAGTCAGAGGAGCAGTGATTCTGTGTTAACAAAAAAATCACCTTTTTGACATTCTGTGTTTCTTAATGCTGGAATTTTCCTTCTGAGGGCTCAGGCACTCCCTGGGTTTGTTCCTCTCTGTGTTTGACTGTTTCAATGTAATTACTTTGGATGATTTGCCTGTAGCTGGCCTGGTCACGTCTGCACTATGTGAGGTGTAACAGAAGTACTCAAAGGAAAGGTGCAGGAGAATATAATGATGATTTTCTGACAGTTCCCTGATGAAGATGTACAAACAGAAACATTTCTGGGGTGAATTTCAGTTGCATGTTTGCGTCAGTGAGGTTTTTAAGGGAGGTGTGATACTAGGATGGCTTTGTGAGGATTCACTCTCCTTCCCACACTTGTTGTCTCATGTTCTTCCTTCTGGACTGTTTTGCATCTTCTCATGCAGAAACCACGTTTCATTTTTAAAAATCAAAGTGAAATTGCTAACTGTCAAAACCAAACATGTTTTCTCTAAGTTCCTCTTGAACACAGACTAACTTTTTATTTGTCAGACTATTTTTGACAATGTGCTCCTTCCACAACCACTTCAGTTGTGTTTCCTCGAGGAAAACGAGGACAAAGTTTTCTTGAGGAAAAATATTTCCATCTCTGAGATATGAATCACAGTTATTACCTTATATTTGGTGTCATGTTGAGCTGTACTTTCCTGTTTTGGTGCAGCACTTTTTAGACTTAAAAATGTGCATTCAGCACTAGCCAGTGCTTATATCCCTGAAAATAATGTTTCCTGGCCAGAGTTCCAGAGATTTCTGTTCTTCATAAACCTGTAATTTTCAGTGTTTTCAACAGAATTTAAGGATTTTAGGTTCTTTAAGAATTATTCTGGATCTTTTCCAGTTTGTCCAAAGCTCCAAAGTCTTTTTTTCCCTCACCATGTTCTGACACAGTGGAGGCAGCAGTGGGGCCTTGGTGCTCCTTGAGGGACCCACTCTTGGCCCTTCTGGAATGTCTCTTGAGCAATGGATATGGACTATAGCATGGAATTATAGGATCCCCTGCTGGAAGGGCATCTCAAGGATCATCATCTGGTGCTGTGTTCCTTGGGAAGAGCACAGAGAAAAGCTCAGGAGGGGAATTTGGTTCTCCTTGGAGAGCCGTGCTCAGCTGTGCTGTGGTTGTCTCTTGAGAGGATTCTCATTCTGCATGGAATCATGGAACCACAGGATGGTTTGGGCTGGAAGGGACATTAAAGCTCATCCCATTCCACCCCTGCCATGGCAGGGACACCTCCCACTGTCCCAGGTGCTCCCAGCCCCAGTGTCCAGCCTGGCCTTGGGCACTGCCAGGGATCCAGGGCAGCCCCAGCTGCTCTGGGCACCTGTGCCAGGGCTGCCCACCCTGCCAGGGAACAATTCCCAATTCCCAATATCCCATCCAGCCCTGCCCTCTGGCAGTTGGTGCCCTTTCCTCCCTGTCCTGTCACTCCAGTTCCTGGTGAATTGTCCCTCTCTGGTTTCCCTGGAGCCCCTTTAGTTCCTGGAAGGTGCTGGGAGGTCTCCACACCACCTTTTCTTCTCCAGGCTGACCAATCCCAGCTCTCCCAGCCTGTCTCCATGGTGGAGGTGCTCCATACCCTCTATCACCTTTGTGGCTCCAACAGTTCCATGCCCTCCTTGTGTTGAGGGCACCACACCTGTCCCCAGTACTCCAGATGGGAATCCATTGCTTCATTTTTCCTCTTTTAATTTACTATTTTCTGACCTAGCCTAATGAAAAAAATGCACCATTGTAGTAATCTCTTGCCTCTTGATTGCAGAGGGTGAAAATCTCCCTCTCTGCTTTGCTGGTCATAACTCAGGTTTAACAAACAGGAACCCAAACCTGAGGGTTAGAGAACCTGAGGGAGCTGTGAGATGGTCACCAACCACTCAGGGGTGAGGCAGGGTTTGAAATTCTCTGCATTGATCTTTAAAAGGCTCTTGCACTCGTTGCTGTGTGTTCTGGGTGATCTGTAGGCTCACCCAGGGCTTGTCAGACACCACTGGAAGGAGGCAGTTGGCTTAATTAAAGCAGATCGACGTTTTTACAGCTTCCTATATTTTAGTTTCTGCCAAGACAACTGACAACAAGAAATGAGGAATTTATGAAGGAATCATGAAAAATTTATGCTGGCGTATGAGATTTATTCATCCAGCATAGAAAGTGTGCTTTAAATCCTGACATCAGAGCTGCTGATAGGGAATTTGGAGATAGACTAAAACTGTTGATTGTTTTGTGTGAATGTGCAGATTCCACACTGAATTTCCATCCTGTGCTGTGCTGGGAGGGACCATAAAGATAATCTTGTTCCACCTCCTGCCATGGGTAGGGACACCTTCCACTGTCCCAGGCTGCTCCAAACCCTGTCCAGCCTGGCCTTGGGCACTGCCAGGCATCCAGGGGCAGCCACAGCTGCTCTGGGCACCCTGTGCCAGGGCCTGCCCACCCTCACAGGAAATAATTTCTCCCCAAGAACCCATAGAAATTTACTTTCCTTCTGCTTAATGCCATTTTCCCTTGTCCCATCAATGCAGTAGTTGTTGGATTTCTAGCTTAGAACTGAGTTTGTTGCTCTGTTAGTCAGGATATCAAATTTATTTTGCATTAGTCGAAACTCGTGGAATAAAACTATAAGAAAACTGGAATATTGCCAGTGACAAATTTATCAAATCCTTCAATATTAGATCTTTTAAAAAAACCCAAAACCTCAACCCAACACTCACGTGCATTTCTGGAAAAAATAAAAATTGGTTTAGATATTTACTTTTTAAGCTTTGCTGAGCACTTTCTGGATATTATCTTCACAAAGCAGAACTCGGTGTGTGGACGTACGAGTCCACAGGGAAAATAACAGCATTTTCCTCAGTCTCATTTCAGCTCGACTGTTGCATTAATTTCCTTTATAACTTCTGACATCTGTAGCATGAATTGCTAATTTGTTTGGTCTGAAAGTTGGTAGGAAATAAGGACTCCAGTGAAGCCAGAGTGCAAAACCACTGTTGCATTCAGCATTTTTTGCCGTGCTTCTCCTGACGTGACAGACTCCTCCATTTTGTGCTTAACCTGGATTTGATTGAAATTTGTAAACTTTGCCCGTACATGGAGTTTTGTATCAGAGCTCGCTGTTCTCTCTGCTGTAAAATATCTAATCCCTTCTACTTACATGTTTCTGTTAAAGCTGTTCCCTTGTTCTGACATGGAAATCCTCCCTGTACAAGTGTGATGGATGGAACGCAGCGCTCGCCTTGATTTAACATGGGGAGAGGTTTGTTAGAGCTGATAAATAGGAAAGGGTTGATTTAAGGCACCCTGGAGTGGGTTTTGGGCAGAGATGTGGGTGTGGGATGAGCAGAGCAGCTTCAAGACTCCCTGATCATGGAAATTAATCTCCAGATCTGGGGAAGCTCAGGTCAGTCTGTCAGAGATGTCCCACAGCAAGCACGTGGAGTGAGATAACGATGCACCACAATTAACCTGAGATGGGCAGATTCAGATGACACAAAGCTGACTGGCACCTGAGGTTTTTCCAAGTTTTTCAGCTCATTCAGTTGAAAATCCAGAAGGGCTGGATTGTATTTTGTGGATAGATATGATAAATAGCAAATAAATGCTGGTAAAGCTTGGTGGGTCCCAAGGGCAGGGTCTTGTGCAGAGGAAGAGATTTGCTCATTTAGGAACAGGACAGGACAGGGGGGAATGGCCTTAAGCTGTAGAAAGGCAGGATAACGTGGGATATTGGGAAGGAATTGTTCCCTGGGAGGGTGGGGAGGGGCTGGGATGGAATTTCCCAGTGGAAGTTGTCCCTGCCATGGCAGGGGTGGGATGGGATGATCTCTGAGGTCCCTTCCCACCCAGACCAATGTGGGATTCTGGGTTCTGTGATTGAAGGTTCTGTTTCCTCCATCTGATTTGTGGGACATGTTCATGGGGCTGTAAATGTGGCAGGTGTGCATGGTCAGGGAGGATGAATGCACAGTCCTAGAACTTCAGTTTAGGTTGGAAAAGCCCTTCAGGACCATCAGGTCCAATTCCTCCAGCACTGCCAAGGCCACCAGGCGCCACATCCACACAGCTCTGAAATCCCTCCAGGATGGGGACTCCACCTCTTCCCTGAGCAGCTGTGTCAGGGCTGGACAACCCTTTCAGGGAAGAAATTTTCCCAAATATCCGACCTGCCCCTCCTCTGGTGCCCCTTGAGGCCATTTCCTATTGTCCTATCTTGTCCTGTCCATGAACTCAAAGCGTTACCACCAGCTCATTTCCAGCTGTGTCAATAAATGAAATTGCAGTGATAAGGAACCAGTTTGCTTTAGGGTTTTAGGGGTTTTTTGCCTCCTCTCCAGCGCTCTTTAATAATGAATGAATTCTCTCCATGCAGTGAATAAGCCTGTTTGGGATGTAAGTACTGCAGTACATCTTACAGAGCCAGGGCTGGATTTGGGAATGCTGCAGGTTCGTTCAGGAGCTTTAGGCTGCAGAGGAACAATCCTGAAAAAGCCTTTTTTAAAATAAAAAAAAGGAGATTTACATGGTTTGGTTTCCTTGTACTTTGAGAGAAAATTACCATGTAAAGGTTTAATCTTGTGTTACTCTCTGGTTTTGTATCACTAAGTTTGGTGCCTCAATTAGGAAATTCAGGGTGAAGGATGCACTTAGGATGCACCAACAGCAGAAAAAGAGGTTTTCTAGTGCTGGTCTCTGTTTGTCCACTGGCACACAGTGATAGCCATTTCAATGGGCTACTAATCCTTGTGTGGATCTACATTTCCCTACACAAATTCTTCAGATGTCATTGGGAATAATTTGACTTTTGTTGGGTTTTTTGCTTGTTTGTTTGTTTGACATTTTTTTAGTTTTTTTTTTTTTTTTTCTGCTTTATTTTTTCTTTGTAGTTTCCCCCCCTTCTGGATATTGATTAATTGCTTTTGGTTTGATTAATGTTTGTATTTATTTACTCTCTGAGTGCTGCATTTCAGCTGCTGAGTGCATGAGCAAACAGCTCATGGTACAGCCACAGAATCCCAGGATGGTTTGGGTTGGAAGGACCTTGAATCCCATCTCATCCCACCCATGCCATGGGCTGGGACACTTCTACTGTCCCAGGTTGTTCAACAGCCCATCCAAGCTGTGACCAGCAATGATCCTAATTTTTTATTAACTTTTATAACACACAAAAGAAGAAAAAAATTAAGAATTGAATCTTGGTCACCCATTTTTTCCCCTCCATGGCCAAGTTTTTTTAGACTAATATCTATATATTGGTTACACAGACTTAAATTTCAAACTTAAATTTATGAGATGTTGTTACCCTACCATGTAAATCTTTTAATCTGCAATTAATAGGATAATTAAAATGTCATGTTTATGAAAATGACTTTTTTTCCTGGCTGGGATATTCTGCAATTCACTTACCAGCACTGAATTTCCAGGTGAACGTTGTGTCCTTGAGCTCCCCTTGACTGCACTAAGCATTTGCTTTGTCCATTGCCAGCCCACAAAACATTAAATATTCCCTTTTTTCCCTGAATCATGAATCCCCTGGCTCTGGGAGTGCTGTTGGGGTGGGGAAATGCTGGGGCTGCTGAGCTGCCCTGGGGCAGAGCACGGGGACAGGGGAGGGACACAAAGTGCAGCTCATCCCCTCGATCCTGGCAGCGCACCTGGAGTCTGCCTTTGGTTATTCACACCGAGTCAGGGCAGCTCAGGGAGTAAATGGAAAGAGGAAATGAAATCCCAGGTTTTGAAAAGAGTGAATGGAGTTTGTGCTCAGTGTCCTACTCTACAGATCACTGGAGGGGGAAAAAATATGGTTTTTCCTTGCTCTGTGAAAAGCTGTAAATGTTTTTGCACAAGTTGTTTCTATCCTATTTTAAATTTATTTCCCAGATACAGAAGTAACATGGTGCAAGTGAATAATTTCATGCTTTTTTTCACTTTTATCAGTAACTCAGTGTAAATAATTCTCTTTTTTTTTTTTGTAATGAGATTTTGGTGAGTTACACTGATGTGAAAGAAATCTAAAAAGTAGCACAAAATTCTGCTGAGAAAGTTTAAAAAGAAAAAAGAACTAACAACTTGTAAAACTTGCTCATCCCTGCAAGAATTTATGTCTGCACGTACCTGAGCCAGTATTCAGGAGCTTTGCTTGAAACCTGGCAAGGAATCCCATAGAAATGCAGGAAAACTTCTCAAGGAATCAGATTCTGCCATGCAAATTCACTGGGTTTAGAAGGATGTGATTTGTGAAGGTTTTAAAGTTTAACCCTTTTCTTTTTTTCTTTTTTTTTTGAGTTCCCTGGTCCCTTTTGGAGGCTGAATTATAGGAAGGCTGAGAAAGGGACAGATTTAATGTCAGAATTCAGGCATTTCAAGGCACAAACCTGGAGAATTGATAGTGCAGGTGTCAGGAGGGATGCCAGCAGTAAAGCCACGGTGGTGTCAAGCAAGCAGCCAAGGTTTGAAATGTGATGCAGCTCATTTTGGGGTGTGCTGCAGGCTCTGACAGACACAGGCTTCCAGAAAATGGGCATAAATTGTCCACACAGATGTTGCCTTTGGGCCCAGGGGCTGCTGCAAGGGGATGTGCCATGGTAAATGTTGAAAAAGGGTTTGTAGCTCGATTTAAGGGTTCTCCAGGAGATCAGCGGGGTTTTCTTAGCAGGGATGGGGTCAGTGCCCATCCTGGAGCACGGGAGAGGAGGGTGGGAGATCCTTCTGCATGCAAGTGGTGTGAAATGAGATTTCCTGATAGTATTGAGGCTTAGGGAAGAATTTGTTGATCCTTAAATCTCCATGCCAGGGAGCAGCCAGGGTGGGGTTGGGCTCTGCTCGCAGGGAACAGGGACAGGACAAGAGGAAATGGCCTCAGACTGTTCCAGAGGAGGGTCAGGTTGGGTATTTGGGAGGATTTCTTTACAGAAAGCATTGTCACACGTTGGAACAAGGTGTGGAGGGCAGTGCTGGGGTCCCCATCCCTGGGAGGATTTCAGAGCCCTGCGGATGTGGCACTTGGGGACAGTGGTGACCATGGTGGTTGGGCTGGATGATCTCAGAGGATTTTTATATCCGTACCAATGATGATTCCATGATTCAGGGCTTAGTCAGGCTGCAGTTTTGATTCTTTTAATTTGCATTTCAGTTTTACTTCAGACTTTGAACTGATTCTGAGGCTGTAGCAGAGAGCTGGGAATGAGCTTGGTGTAAACTGCAACCTAATGTTTATATAAATTTCTTGCCAATGTAAGGTTCAAGAAAATCAGTGATTTCTTTATCAGGAATTCAGAATGGGGTTTTCCATTTTCTGTGAATTTTAATCTATAATGTTCTAATGACCTTTTTTCAAGAACATTTTATTATGGTGCCTCATTTATCTTGCTAAAAGATATTTTTTATGTGATGTTAAAAGTCACACATAAATTTGATCTTCCATTCACAGTCCACTTACTTAACTGGGTGTTTGATTTAAAGGTACTTCTGGCTTGAAAATGATTTAAAGGTACTTTTGGCTTAAATTCAGGTAACTTAAAATATTTTTTGAGGTAATTATCACACAAATATCAATGGCATATGAGACAAA
The DNA here is from genome assembly GCA_024865655.1 of Emberiza elegans. Lineage (NCBI taxonomy): Eukaryota > Metazoa > Chordata > Aves > Passeriformes > Fringillidae > Emberiza > Emberiza elegans. The sequence continues at coordinate 2,518,868 of JALJVW010000241.1, read as the reverse complement.
TATGATCTTATGGGCAAGAATATATTTATAGAATTTTATTCCTCCATTTTATACTGAAAAATCATCCATTGGATTTGTTACTCAAGCAACTGGGCATTGTGGGAAAATTAAACTTTGCCAACTTTTTCAGCTCTTCTTTGCTAAAGGGCCATTGTCAAAGATGCTTTGTTTGCCATAAAGAAAGATTTGTAGTGACAGTTTTATATAACAACAATAATATTAATTTGAATTATTTTTGGAAGAATCTCGGAGCAGCTGGGGAAGATCATCTGCATTATGTTGACCTTACAGATGTTCAAGTTGATTCATGGAGGAATGAAGTAATTTGCCTGTGCCCATGCAGTGAACAACCAGCAGTGAAGAATAGGAGTCAGCTCACAGATTATTTTCACATGGAATGTTCAGCTCCATTTTGATAATTTGTCCATTTTCCCTAGGAAAATTAACCCATATCTCTGCTGAACTAGCCCAGTTCACATCTGAGGCGTAAAAGCTGAACAAATTATTTAAAATTCGATGAAAAATTAAGGAAGTTTATTGTAATGCTTAGTTTTTTTAAGATCAGCAAAGGTGTGGGCAGATATTTGCCCCAGAGAACCCATAGGGTTGTGGATTTTTGGGGAGTTTAACCTTGGTGGTCATGGAATTGTCAGAGAATTATGGAATGATTTGAGCTGGAAGGGATCATCCCATCCCACCCCAGCCATGGCAGGGACACCTCCCACTGTCCCAGGTGCTCCAGCCTGGCCTTGGGCACTGCCAGGGATCCAGGGCAGCCCCAGCTGCTCTGGCCTCCCAATTCCTTCCCAATATCCCATCCATCCCTGCCCTCTGGCAGCGGGAAACCATTCTTATAAACAATAGATTAAAAGTCATAAAAATCTATGGAAAAAGCTCTGCAGAGGCTCCTTTTCCTGGGGATGAAGTGCTTCTGGAATAAATCAACCCCAGTGGATCCCATACCCTGGCACAGCTGGAGAGCTGCCTTCCCCTGCCCCTCCATGAAGGAGATGTGCACTGAAAATGTTTGGGGTTTTTTTAAAATCTAAACTATAAATGTGTAAAATGATCACAGCGTGCCTCCCTGCAAGAACCCACATCCAACTGGAAAACTCCAGCCACAGAGGCTTGAAGAGAAGAGCAGAAGAAGCTTGACTCTATAACATTTATTTCAAATTAATTTTCTGCCATCCAGCTCCAGCAGTTCATTTTTCCTACTGAATGGGATCTAATAAGACCTAATAGGTGATAAATCAGTTTCCCCACTTTCGGGCATTAAGGAACTGCAGTGCTGTGTTCTGCTAGAGCAGGAAGGTCTCCAGCTCTCTGTTCCACAACAAGCAGGGCATTAAATAGTCTTAAATCATCGGCCTGTCCCTTCCTCAGCTCCAGGACCACTCCTGAGGCTGGGAAATTTCACAATGAGGGATCATTCTTTATGGCAAACTCTGTAGCTGCGAGCAAAGCAATTTAAAAAACACTTTAGGAGAGTGGCTCCTACATCCTGCTCTTGTTACAAATCACTCGGCCTCGGTGTTTACAAAATCTGCAGTTTAACTAATACAGATGGGTTATCAAATTATCCTGATGGAAACAGATAGAGAGGTTGTTTCCTATCAACAGATCCATTAGGAACTAACAACAAAATGGGATTATTTACTCAGCATCTATTCATTCCCACTAATTTGGCACAGCGTTATTAGCACTGAAGCTTTACATGCAAAACACTCCAATTCTTGGGGTAATTCGATAATGCAAGACACGTTCCTGATCCATCATTTCATAGGATGGGTCCTATAAACCTGTGTTTTAACAAGCCAGTCCTTACCCAGCTCTTCCATGGCAAAGCTCATCCATCCCAATTAGGAGCAGCACCAGCTCTAGAGAAGGTTTAGATGAGCCTGGGGTTTATTATCCTTGGGTCTCTAACCCACACTCCAAAGGATTTATTGTTCCAAAGGCTCTTTTTTTCCCAAGTTTAAATCTGAACAAGGCTTTAGGAAGGTTCAGAGCTGCTGCAGCTCACAGCAAAGGGAATCACCAGATCAACTGGTTAAAATAACTGGGTTACCTCAGTTGGTTTGTCACACAAACCCAACTGAGCTCCTTTTCCCTGAATCTAGGGGGGATGTTTGCACAAAGTGCTTTTTGCAGCAATATTTGGGAAGTGAGAATCTCCAGCAGAAAGGTGGGCATCAGGAAGGAAGGACCAGAGCCTTGAGAGGAAGGGGCTCCAGGAGAGCTGGAGAGGGACTGGGGACAAGGATGGAGGAACAGGACACAGGGAATGGCTCCCACTGCCAGAGGGCAGGGCTGGATGGGATTTTGGGAATTGGGAATTGTTCCCTGGCAGGGTGGGCAGCCCTGGCCCAAGCTGGGGGCCTGGAGGCTGCCCAAGGCCAGGCTGGGCACTGGGACAGTGGAAGGTGTCCCTGCCATGGCAGGGGCGGAATGAGAAGATCTTTAAAGTCCCTTCCAGCCCAAAGCAGTCTGGAATTCCATGGTTCATGGTCAGCAGGGTCCTTGCACATGGGACTTGTCAGCCCAGGCCCAGCAGGTTTTGGATGATGTTCCCCTGGGATGAGGAGCTTCCCCCGTGTTTGTCCTGCCCTCCTACTCCTGAGTCAGGTAATTCTCTCTGGGCAGGGATGTGTCCATTGACTGCCCTGCACATAAAAGCAGAAAATATTGGATTCAGCTGGAGAGGAGGAAGGGAAGCACAGCTTTGCTTCTCACCCTGATCGATCCCACTCTTGTGGGTGCTGAGACTTCTTAAAGGAGAAAATGAAGTTTCAGTTGTTGTCAGAGGCAGCAGTGAAATTACCTTTGCAGTTCCAGCTGAATGAACCAAGTTTTATTTATTCTCTAAAACCAAGCAGAAGATAAAACACTCACACCCTGTATTTTGTTTGTACATCATCATAGCAGCATTTTCCTGCTCGAGGATTAACACCAATTGTGCTCGGATTTGCTATTTACAGGTTTCACCTCGGGGCACCTTGCCTTTATTGAGTAGGAAAATCAAAAATTGCCTTTGCATGACATAAAGGCAGAGCTTTTAACATGGGAGGTCACTGGCTGCTCAGTGGCACCTTTTGATGAACAAAGTGGGGTCAGCACAAAACGTTTGTGTCTCAAAGACCTTCAACACCCTGTGAGTTCCAGCTCTGCCAGACCTCGGCCCTCCCTGCTGGGGCATCCCCCACCCACTGCAAGAGGGGCTGGAGGCTGTCCAGGGAAGGGATGGGGTGTCCAGGGGGAAGAGGAATGGAGGGGCTGGAGAATCCCCCTGAGGAGCTGGGGGGGCTGGGGGGAGAGAATCCCTGAGGAGCCGGGAGGGGCTGCAGAATCCCTGAGGGCGGGCAGGGGCAGAATCCCTGAGGAGCTGGGCAGGGGGCAGGGCTCACCTGGAGCACAGGAGGCTCAGGGGCCCTTGTGGCTCTGCACAGCTCCTGCCAGGAGGGGCACAGCCAGGAGGGGGGCCCTTGTGGCTCTGCTCCAGGGAACAGGGACAGGAGCAGAGGGAACGGCCTCAGGCTGGGCCAGGGCAGGCTCAGGGGGGATTTTGGGAAAATTCCTTCATGGAAAGGTTTGTCCAGGCCTGGAGGCACTGGTTTGTCCAGTGGTGGAGTCCCCATCCCTGGAAGTGTTCAATAAACATGTGGAGGTGGCAGCTGGGGACATGGGGCACTGCTGGCCTTGGCAGTGTTGGACTCGATGATCTTGGGGGCTTTCCCAACCTAAATCATTCCATGATTTTCTGTTGATCTTTGCTGCATTTCTCTGGCTCCATGCAGGGCTGGAGCAGGTGGAGTAAGTCAGAGATTATCAACAGAATCACAGAATTGCTCAGGTCAGAAAAGCCCTCCAAGTTCACTGAGTCCAACCATTCCCAGCACTGCCAAGGCCACCACTGACTGCCCCATGTCCCCAAGTGCCATGTCCCATTGGCTGAGCGCTGTTGTCATGAATTTAGGCAAAGCAAGGTGCTAAAATGCTGGTGTGAGTTCCACACCTCTGTAAATGTGTTTTAAAGGAATTCTGAAAGAAACCAAGTGACCCCCCCAACTTCCTGTGATGTCCGAAGCAGCTTCAGAAAAATTCTGTGTTTGTCACAACCTGAAATTCCCTAGCAGGAGTCAGTTTAAACAGCTGTGACCACCCTGTAATTATGATTTGTCACAGACTAATATTTACTTTTTTCATTCATTTAAAACCCATTTGTTTTACTGTGTACAAATTAAGAACAAAGTGTCACGTTGGTCCCTGAATGCATAATTGCAATTAAGGTGGTGTCTTGCAGAAATAATACATGGAGGGTTAATTTGGACCACGAGCTGGTTTTAATTCTGCCTTTGTGTTTCTCTGCAAGTGAATTATCCTTGGGTGGCACAGAGAAAATCACAGTTATTTGTAGCTGGGCTGTAACGTTGTGGTTTTAATGGGAGTATTTTTAATCAGGGCTTGTAGCCTGAATTGTTGATGAAAAGCAGATTAGTTCTGTTTGCTCATTCCGTGAGAGGTGAGAGGCTCTGAGCAGGCTTTGTGGCCCCAGTTGGGAACTTTCCTGAAGGAAATCAGGGAATTTCTGAAGAAAATATCCACACATGAAGAGTTCAGTCACAGGAGGACTCTGCACAAATCTGTTTCTCCCTTTTTAGTGACATTTGACTCTTAAAACATTTTATGATGCATTGAGAATAAATATATGATGTATAAAAATATTATATATTATGTAATGAATTACAAATGTGAGTGACTCTGACCTAAATGAACTCACTCCCTACTACAGGAACAGCATTGGAGAGGTGTCATCATTTAATTCTCTCTTATGTCTTGGACTAAATCACAATTTTTGAGGCCCATTTGCACCATTAAATGCTGTGTGGGGGATAGAAGAAGCATCTAACTTAAATATTAATAAGGAGAGAATTTCCCAATTTTAATACAGCAAAATTAATAATAAGGTAGATACAGATTTTTTAAAGAAAACACAAATCCTTTACTATTTTCCCCAGTAAAAATAAAAGGACTCAACCTAAACATCAAGGGGAAAGGCAATTATTTCTTAAAAAGTGAGAGAAAAAGGAAGAAGGTCTTAAAATATGCAGGAAAAAAATTCTTTATCACAGATGACACTTTCAAGAAAAAAAGTAAAAGTTTTAAATCTTTTTTGCAATAATTTATGAAACTCTTATTGCACGTTTTCTTTGAAAGTAGTGTTTTTAACTGAAAATAATTCCTGAATTTCTCGGTCCCGAATTCTTCAGCAGTGACTCTCAAACCTCTTTAGCCTCTGGGTGTGATCCAAAGCAAAAGCTTTTTGTGTGGCTCCTGTAACACTAAAGCTTTGGATTGTAACACCATAAATCATATCCCAGGTTTTGTGCTGCCACTCTCAGTCTCCTTTGGGATCCATTTTCAGGGATCAATGTTTGGATATTGCTGATGTTAAAGATGAAATTACTTAAAATCTGGACAACCTGTGTGTGCCATTCTGCTTTTAATTTCTCTGGAAAAAATCCAGGAAATGGAGCTTTTTACCTTGTATAAACCTTTGATCCTATTGATCATTGCTGGCCTAGATCACTCCTGGCTGCTGCCAGGCTTTCCATAATTTCTGCTGCAGATGGAGCTGAAAACTCTGGCAAATCTGCTCTGCACAAGCATCAATATCCATTGGAAAAGCAGATTTTTCCTTGCCCTTCATGGGTCACTGGATGCCAGCATCCCTCTGCATCCCAGTGTTAGTCCCTGCTCCCGCTCTTTTCCCAGCTTTGTTAGGCCCAGCTTTGCTGATATCCTGAGTTTGTAGTGACCAGACAGTGCTGCCCATCCCACGTGGATGCTCAAACATCACTCAAGGCAGGGATGAAGGAATTGTGAATTGGTTTAGTCCTGGAATGGTGAGTTTGGAGCAACCTGGCCTGGTCCCTGCCCATGCAATGGGATGATCTGTATGATCCCAACCCAAACTTTCTGGGATCCTCTAATACAATCCTATAAAATGAGGATGGCTTTAGGTGTTACTCCATACACAAGCATTGGGTGAAAAGAATCAACCTGAGCATTTGGAGCATTTGCTTGGGTTGTGTTTTCTGGGTGAGAAAATCTCCTATCAGGACTAATCTAAATTTTTCCCCACTTAGGTTTTTTTGCTCCTGTGAGCCCATCAGATAATTGCAGTCTACTCCCAGAGAAGCTGCTGGCTTTCAGTGCCATTGGCATTATAAATCTTCTATCTAGAGAGAGCCAAACTGTGTAATTCAGGCCAGGGAAGAAGATAAAAGGAGCAGAAATGATGCAGAAATGTTATTTGGGCTTTGTACCCAAATCTACTTTGCCCCAGTGCAGGAGAACCAGGCCGGGGGCATTGATTGTTGGGAAGGGACTGCCTGCTTGTCTGGTCCTTGTGAGGCTCAGGAATATTTTCCACATGGGAATTAACCTCCCTGGCACTGCATCCCCCCGTGTGCCCTGTGGGATTGATGGTGCTCCAATGTGCTGGTGTCCAGCTCCCAAATTCCAAAGAAATATGCTTTGCAGAGTTTTGGAAATTCTCGTATTGCTGTGTCCACATTGAAGCAAACTTTTCCATGGCTCTGCCTTGGGAAGGGGGGGATTCACCCAAGGGCAGGTTATTGCACTGTCTCAAACTCACCTGTCAGAAATCCAATTTTAGCCCTGTGGTGCTCCAAAGCCCTGTTTGTGTTTCAGCAGCCACAGAATTTCCTGTAGTTCAATGATTGTTTAGCCACACAGCATAATCAGTAGCTTAAAGAGCTTTCTTGGGATTAACAGAGGGAGTGAAATTAAAGTATTGCATCAAAGAAATCACAGAGAACCTGATTTCAGAGAATCCCTGAATGTTTTGGCTTGGGAGGGACTTTAAAGCCCATCCAGATCCCCCCCTGCCATGGCAGGGACACCTTCCACTGTCCCAGCGTGCTCCAAGCCCTGTCCAACCTTGGACACTTGCAGGGATCCAGGAGCAGGGAAGCATTTACATCCCCGATTCTATTTCATTGCTCGTTTGATACAAACCACGTTTTATCCCAGCCTTTGTCCCATTGGCTCACTTGGCTGTGGTTTTGTGACCCTGACTGTGTTTGCCTCTTGGGCTTTGATTTCACCAGGCAGAAACTAATCCCCAGCTGGAAAATTCTGGGCGGGATTGGCATGTCCAAGGCAGCACTGAATCCTGCCTGGAGCCTAACAGAGCTCCCAGGCCTTGGTGTGATCCCTGCAGAAAGGCTGCAGTGGATCTGCTTGTGGGGTTGGCAGTGTCCCCTGCTGCCCTGCAGAGCAGAAAAACTCCCGTTAGAAATGGCATTGTGTGCCCTGCCAGGCTGATTTTTGTGCTGGGATTGTTAGTGGGGTGTGCAGGGTGATTTAACCCTTCCCACAGAGCCAGAAAATCTGCTCAGCACTGCCAAGGGGCTGGGCTCCTGTGCTGGGGGCTCCTGCGACTGGCAGGTGTTGAAGCATCCCAGTGAAGCATCTATTCCACTCCAGAGATATCAGGCTGGGTGCTGAGGGAGCTCTGGGAATGCAGCAGAGCAGGGATCCTGTGCAGGGTTGATCAGGCAGGGTGCTGAGGGAGCTCTGGGAAGATTTCTTTTATTTCACTCCCTCTGGCAATCCCAAGAAAGCTCTTTAAGCTACTAAATTATGCTGCGTGGCCAAATGATTGTTGAACTACAGGAAATTCTGTGGCTGTTGAAACACAAACAGGGCTTTGGAGCACCACAGGGCTAAATTTGGATTTCTGACAGGTGAGTTTGAGACAGTGCAATAACCTCCTTGCACAGCTGCCCTTGGGTGAATCCTCCCCTTCCCAAGGCATGGAAAAGTTTGCTTCAATGTGGACACAGCGATAAGAGAATCTCCAAAGCTGTGCAAAGCAGGGATCCTGTGCAGGGTTGGCAGCTGGGTGCTGAGGGAGCTGTGGGAATGCAGCAGAGCAGGATCCTGTGCAGGGTTGATCAGGCTGGGTGCTGAGGGAGCCCTGGAAGAGCAGCAGAGCAGGATCCTGCGCAGGGTTGGTCAGGCTGGGTGCTGAGGGAGCCCTTGGGATGCAGCAGGGCAGGATCCTGTGCAGGGCTGGCAGCTGGGTGCTGAGGGAGCCTCTGCAGAAGCAGGATCCTTGCAGGGTTCAGGTGGGTGCTGACACTGGGGATGCAGCAGAGCAGGATCCTGTGCAGGGCTGGCAGCTGGGTGCTGAGGGAGCTCTGGAAAAGCAGAGGGATCCTGCAGGGTTGATCAGGTTGGTGCTGAGGGGCTGGGATGCAGCAGGGCAGGATCCTGTGCAGGGCTGGCAGCTGGGTGCTGAGGGAGCTCTGGAAGAGCAGCAGAGCAGGATCCTGTGCAGGGTTGATCAGGCTGGGTGCTGAGGGAGCCCTGGGGATGCAGCAGAGCAGGATCCTGTGCAGGGTTGGTCAGGCTGGGTGCTGAGGGAGCTCTGGGGATGCAGCAGAGCAGGATCCTGTGCAGGGCTGGCAGCTGGGTGAGGTGGGCAGGACGGGCACAGGAGGCGAGCACAGCTCCTGTCTCGCTTGGCTCCCTCCTTCACACACCCCAGTGCCTCCCTAAAACCTTCTGTGTCACTTTAATATCTGAGAGCCACCCCTTGGATCAAGCCCAGGCTTACCTAAAGCTGCAGCAGGAGGGTGTTTTACTTTGCAGCATTAGTGTTCCCTTCCCAGAGCTGTCAGCAGCCGTGGCACAGCCCAGCAGAGCAGCTGCTGTGGTTTATCCCGCTCATCTCTTACAAGAAATCACATTTTAACCTCTTCCCAGGGATTCTCTGCTTGCTGGGGAGATGGACTCCAGTTTTGTGAAGGTTCAGCTCTTCTGGGCAGTGCCTCTGCGCTTGTGATTGCTTGGGTTAGAAAATAAAAGCCGTGGCAAGGCATTGGGATAATTCAGCTCCCATGGAAACTTTCTGCCATCAGAATGAACTTCACATTTTGGGGGAAACTTCAGCAAATGGAATTTCTGAACACACTTGATTGGTGACCCCAGCACTGAAGAGGTGATAACCCAACCTTTGCAGATTGCTTTCTTTTTCCTCATTGCTATTCTCTGGTGGAATTTGATAAATTAAGTACCTGCAGGAAAAAAGGGAGATTCTTTTTCAAGCAACATGAGGACATTTGTTTAGCCAGGTGCAATTGTCTTCCCAGTTGATGGCAAGACGGATGAGAATGCCAAATAATTGGAAATGTAGCAGATCAATTCTATTGATTTATCCATAAGTAGCTAAAGTGGCCTTAATCACCTGCAGTATCCATGGAAATGGGGAAGGAGCAGAGGCCAGTGCTGTCAGCACAGAGCAAGGCAGCTTCCCCTGCTGCAAACCCTGAGGCACTGTCAAGAATTTGAAAACATTTTGCCAAATTCAGCCAGAACTTCCATGCTTTGCAGGAAAATTTGCCTGGGATGTCCTTTCCCAGCCTTTCCGTGGATTACCTCTCTTGTAGTTACTTCTCTTTCTGGACTGAATGTTTGTGTCAAAAGCAGTGCAACAGGGGAAAAAAAACCAAAAAAACCCCAACTTCTTCTATATTGATTTTTACCTCTGCAAAAAGTGGTTGGTTGGATTCCTTTGTGAAATCAAGTCCAAACAAGAACTGAGGTGAAAAGCTGGGTGGTGAGGCCCTGGCACAGAGCAGCTGTGGCTGCTCCATCCCTGGCAGTGCCCCCAGGCCAGGCTGGAGCAGCCTGGGACAGCGGGAGGTGTCCCTGCCATGGCAGGGTGGCACTGGGTGGGCTCTAAAGTCCCTCCCCACCCAAACCCTTCTGGAATTGTCTGATCTTTGCAAGGGGAGGGTGATGATGCCTGTTCCTAGCAAAGGCTTTCTGCGTTTTACTGAGCACTGCACTACAATGAAATGCTTGTTTAATAACTCACCTGATGGCACAGATCCCTTCCAGCAGCACTCCGACAAATTACATTTGTTTGAAATTACAAGCTCTGCTGGGAGTTTTTGCCAGCTGCCACAATAGAAAGTCTCTTGGAATTCAGCAAGTCTGCCTCCTTTAGAATAATAACTTTGGAGCAGAGGAATAGTATCACTGTCCACTTACAAGAGATGCTACTTTGCCAGCATTGTAGCTTTAGCTAAAACCTCCTAAATTAAATTGTCTGCTAGCTTTTCCATTAGAAAACATAATTTCTAAGCTTTTATTGCTCTGCCATAAAATTCTCCAGGTGCTAAAATTGAGCATGGACAGTTCTATGCAGGGAGATAAAATTCCAGGAGGCAAAGTTGCTTTGGGAAAGAGGACAGAAGGCTAAAAGCTCTTCTTTCCTGCACTCAAAGTCATCCAAAAACCACAGCTGAGACCTCAGACACGCAGGCAAGGCAGGAGGAGAGTGAGGGCAGTCAGATCCATGGTTATCCAAGCAGATCCAACCCTTGGAGCGACTCAGACCCCACCTGGACCCAGGTCTGAGCTGTGCCACAGAGGCCCCCTGGACACGGAACCCCTTGTGCCTCCTGCTTGTTGGTAGTCAGCCCACACGTTTGTCCTTCAGCTTTTGTAACTCAGTTATTCTTCATTCATCTGTCCCCTTTGTTCCAAAGGGCACCAGCCCGGAATACAAATGAGGGGAGAGCTATCAGTGATTAGAGATAATGTGCTAAAGCTGGGGCTGCAATATTTGTTAGAAAATAGGTTAATAAAGTGACATGGAGCACCTGTGCTGCTGTGGAGCAGGCATTATGAGGAGATTATGCTAATGTGGGTATTTAGTAGCAAGTCTTCGTTGGGATTACTCTCTGCTATTATCATCCTCAGCCCAGGAATTGTAATTCAAAAGGCAGCAAATGATCAAGGATTTAGGTTTTATTTTTTTTAAGTTTTGACTGCACTTTAGCCTGCTGAATTAGAGGATGTTGCAAGGAATCTTTTAAACACTTTTAAATGTTCTTTAAGAGAAAGAAGTGGACTGGGCAGGGATGTGTAAAGATAAAGAAATGTTAAATGAAATTAATTCGTTTGTGGTGGGCAGCTGGTAGGCCTGGAGGTACAAAGGCAGGTGAAGAGGGAAAGAAAAGGGACAAAATTTGGGAAAGGAGAAAACTGGGGGAGATGCAAGGGTACCTCCAGGCTGAGTGATTGAAATTACTTTGAGTCTCCTATGGTGAGACACTGGTGAGGCACCTCAAATTCTGGGGGCAGTTTTGGACCCTTCTCAACAAGACAAACATTGAAGGGCTGGAGGGTGTCCAAGGAAGGGAATGGGGCTGGGAAGAGGCTGGAGAATCCCTGAGGAGCCGGGAAGGGGTTGCAGAATCCCTGAGGAGCCGGGCAGGGGCTGGAGAATCCCTGAGGAGCCGGGCAGGGGCTGGAGAATCCCTGAGGAGCCGGGTAGGGGCTGCAGAATCCCTGAGGAGCCGGGCAGGGGCTGCAGAATCCCTGAGGAGCCGGGCAGGGGCTGCAGAATCCCTGAGGAGCCGGGTAGGGGCTGCAGAATCCCTGAGGAGCTGGGCAGGGGCTGCAGAATCCCTGAGGAGCCGGGAAGGGGCTGCAGAATCCCTGAGGAGCCGGGCAGGGGCTGCAGAATCCCTGAGGAGCTGGGCAGGGGCTGCAGAATCCCTGAGGAGCTGGGCAGGGGCTGGAGAATCCCTGAGGAGCCGGGAAGGGGCTGCAGAATCCCTGAGGAGCTGGGCAGGGGCTGGAGAATCCCTGAGGAGCCGGGCAGGGGCTGCAGAATCCCTGAGGAGCCGGGCAGGGGCTGCAGAATCCCTGAGGAGCCGGGCAGGGGCTGCAGAATCCCCGAGGAGCTGGGCAGGGCTCACCTGGAGCAAAGGAGGCTCAGGGGCCCTTGTGGCTCTGCACAGCTCCTGCCAGGAGGGCACAGCCGGGGGGGTCGGGCTCTGCTCCAGGGAACAGGGACAGGAGCAGAGGGAATGGCCTCAGATTGCACCAGCAAAGATTTAGGTTGAATACCAGGGAAAATTTCTTTTTTTAATTCATAATTAATAAAAAAAGCAGTTTTAACCAGTGCTTTGCAAGAGGGATGAAGGGGTTTGAGGTGAGGGCTGTTCACAGAAGGCTTTGCTGGGCTGTTGATGCCTTCCTAAACCTTTGCTGGGGTTTGGGTTCTCTCTGGGGTTTCCAGGTCTGGGCTGTTGTTTCGCTCCCAGCCTGGCAGGAGAAGAGGACTCTGGCTCCCATTAGCACCTGGAATTTGTCTCCCAGAGAAGCAGGGCCCAGGCATGGGGAGCGTGATGATGTGCAGGAAGGCTGATCAGCTGCAATAAAGCATTCATTATCCTTCCATCTAAATTAACTAAAATGCCATCATAATAGTGCCTTTTAGAACCTCACTGCAAATTCCCTCTCTTTTATCAAATTATCACCTAAACCAAAATTATTTTAAGCTTTTTCTGTGTATTCTTGTTTAGATAATCATTCTGCCATTAAGGAAGTAATTTTCTCATTCTTTTTCTTTTTTTCTTGTTGATGTTTGCTTAAGGAAAAATAGTGAGGAGGACATTCCTAGTTTGTGCTGTTTCTTTTTCTGTCAGAAATACTTTGCATAAACACTCACAGTGTAAATCCAAATCCTTGGGTACTGGAGCTAACTAAATAATGTGCCAAATGGCATAATGGTAAAAATATGTCCACTTTTTAAATATTTCTCCTTGGATTATTCCTCCAAAGCAGTGTTTATGCAGAGGCAGTTGGATGGGCGTTACATCCTGTACCCAAATTTCATCAGCTCCTGGAGCTCCTGCAAATACTTTCCAACAATGTCAGAACTCAGTGAAAGAAAACAGGGCACAAAATGTTTTTAAACACGAGCAAATCAGGGCACTTGACTAATTATAAGGGAGAAGGGCAGCATAAAAAGTGACTGAACCTGAGAAAGGGCTAAAAAAAAGAGTTGTTTGGCACAGTGACTCCTGTTCCATTTATAAATCAAATCCCTCTGTCCCTCCTTCATTTACAATTGCCACTGGAAGTCAGGGTTTGATGTATGTTCCCACCTCCTGGAGGCAGTGAGGTTGTTTGGAGGGAAAAAAGGACCTTTTGGAAAACTGCAGAATCCAACCATTAATTTTTGCTCTGTTTGGTGAAGCAATCTCTGCATCCACAAACCAATTAAGCACCTCTGGGCCCCGTGGAAGTGAATAATAATCAATAACAGAAACATTCCCAGGAGCCAGGGGTTGAAATTGGAGTCAGTTCATGAACCAGCAGCACACTGCTGCATGGATGAACTCTGGAGTGTGAGCCATAAAGGGCAGAAATTACTGGAGAAATCAGAACTGCCCGAGGCAGGGCAAGGTGAATGGACCCAAGCAGGCCACTGAGATTTGGTCACCTCGAGTTTTGGTTTAAGTTTTTTGGAGAATTTTTGCTTTTTATGGTCTGTATTTCCTAACTGACCTTTGCCATGGTTTTCCATCTCCTTTTCCCTGCCTTCACTCACCTGAGCTCCCAGCCATACTTTTATGTCGTGTTCAGAAGGTGGTGGGCAATCCACTGTTCTGCTGGATCATGGAAAGCTGATACAGATCTGGTCAGGGAATGCATAAACAGGGATCAAATGCCAAAAAATCCTGGTGACAGAGAGAAGGTTCTGGGAACACCTTAAAGCCTCTCTCAGGGGCTCCAGGAGGGCTGGAGAGAGACTTTGGACAAGGGAGGAAAAAGGGGAAGTTGCTTTAAGCTGAAAGTGCATTTAGATGGGATATTGGGAAGGGATTGTACCCTGGGAAGGTGTAAGGCCCTGGCACAGGGTGCTCAAAGCAGCTGGGGCTGCCCCTGCATCCCTGGCAGTGCCCAAGGCCAGGTTGGAGCCCCCTGGGTCAGTGGAAGGTGTCCCTGCCCATGGATGGGGTGGGAATGGGTGGGATTTAAGGTCCCTTCCAACCAAAATGTTTCTGATTCTGCTCTGTGGAAGGTCTCTAAACACAGAATAAGAGGGCAGTCCCTGCCTCAGAGGATCAAACTACAACAGAAATCTCTGGATGGGCTTGGAGCCATCCCCATCCCCCCTTCCCCAGAGCTCACACAAAAACCTCCTCTGTCCAGGCTGTAGATTTTGTTCTTTGGATTTTTATGCCCTTCTTTCTTCCACATACCCTGAAGTGACTTCCTTCTGTAATCATATTCCTTCTATTCCAATCGCATCATAGAAAATGTTAATTTCCTGCTTTTAATTGGGTTGATAAAGTCTTTTGTCTCACAAATCTTTCCCAGTACATTCGGATTAGGTTTTGTTGTCTTACATGGCAGCAGAGTCCATTGTGTTGGGTTCCAGGCTCTGAACTTCTCCCTTTTTCAAAGTTTAACTTCTGTGGCTCTTCCTGACATGGATAATAAATTCTTTTGTTCATTGAAACTGAATTTCAAGAAGAGCACTTCTTTTTATGCACACGCAACTGGGAGCCAATCTTGGTTATTAATTACAGCGAGATAAGGGCTGGCACTGAAGGGATGCTCTCCAGCTGAGAGTTTGGATTATTTATCCCTTGGCCCAGTGATGTCCAAGTCCACCTTTTATCCTTGAGAGTGTTCCAGCAGCCAGTTCCTTTCTTCTTCAGTACAGAACTGTTGCTTTTGGGTTAATTCCACTTATTCTGAAGAGCCACTTCTTGCTTCATTCTCCGTTTTCTCCAACTTTTGACAGTGAAGTTACTGACAATTGTCAGGACCTGCTTTGGAGGAGGAGGAGGGTTTAACTAACACCTGGAATGATAAAGTATTTCAGCTTCCTCTTTCATTTTTTATTTGGGCATAAACCTGAACTGTTTTTATATTCATGAATTGCAGCAACTTCCCAGGTGATAACAAAGCATTGCCCAGGTTCCAGCCAAGAATTCATCCAGCATGATTTTTTACTGTGGAAATTCTCTCTGCAGAGTAGTGATCTTGCAACTTGCTACTTCTTCTTGTCAATATTTTAATAAATGTATTTTTTAAAATTAACTTCATTAGATAAAAAACATCTTAATTTTGCTCTTTGCTCTTGGCACTGGAGGTGCTGAAATATCCTGCAAAGAGCTGTGAGGTTTGCATGACATTTGATTTGCAAATGAAGACAGACTGTAATAATAGTTGTAGGAGTAGTAATAGTAGAAGAAATAATAATAATAATAATTAATAAATAATAATAGTGATGATGATGATGTTCTGTTGACTGTCACTGTGATTTCTCCACTGACCTATGTAGGAAGTTTTTATCTAGTCACAGAAGAACTGATCTAATAAAAAATAAATTGGGATTTAAATAATTCAAAAATCAATATTAGGTCTCTCCATCTCTTCTTTGGGATGTTCCTTTATGAAAATTAGAGGAATTCCTGCCTTCCTGAACCCCCCTGATGCCCAGGGGTTGTTTAATTCCAGCTCCACTTGAACACATTCTGTGCTCTGCTCCTTTTCCAGTGGCAAACACAGCAGAATTTGTATTATTTATTCTTTGTTGGTATTCCCTGGAATTAATATAAAGGAAAAATGAGAGTTACAATTTAAAGAAAAATAATGGTATATGAAGTAATGAGATTGTGCCAAATCTTAATTAGATGGAGCAGATTGAATACATTCCAGTGATGTCTTGAGGCAGCACCATTAAGCTGGAGGCACAATCCTGCCTGAGCTGGAACCAGTTTTATGTCCATGAGGATGAGCCTGGGATGGCCCCTGCTCCAGGTTAAATTGTTAATTTTGGGGGAAGATTTACAGATCTCCTGGTGCTATCAGCTAACAAAAGCACAAGGCAAAGCAGGGCTGAGGAGGGGATACAACTGGCGACTGTGTGATCACACAGATGAGCTCGATTTCAATCTTAGTTTGTGCTACAGCTCAGTAATTGAATCACGGATCTGCAATGCATTTATTTTGGAGCAGTGCAGGGTGTTCATTTGTGTGCTGGATTCTGCTCATTTATAAAATCCCTTAATGAAGTGCTTGCCCAAAACACTGACAAAGACACCAAAGGGCTGAAATTCCTCCTTGGCTGTGCTGGGTGCCAAGTGCAGAGATGTCTCTGTCATCTTAGTTATAGAGAATAATATTATTAAACACACCTGTGTATATATATATATATATAGATTTTTATGTATATTTGCTTATCTCTTAAAAAAACTTTCATTTTTTAATTATTTTTCTGTTTTCCTTTCTAAGTTTAATTTTAATATTCCCATTTAGATCCTTTCTTTCTCCTCCATAATTCTGCCATGAGGATGATCTGACCTTATACTACAGATACATCCCAGTGGCATCAAATTTTTCCCTTTATTAATTTCTTTCAATATATAAATAAATAAACTCTCTTAGCATCCTGATAAACTTATGTACATATTGAAATATTTATGAATGTATGTACATATTGATATATTTATATAAATACATCAATATGTTCATCACTTGGCAACATATTGCCCATATATAAATATATAAATATTTATAAATAATGTCTGTTTCCATCATGTTGGATTATCTGGAGGCTTCTCTTGGATACCAAACTTTCAGCTAAATATTAATTTTTTTTCAGGAGAAATTGCTAAGTATCTGAAATTCAGTACAAACCCTTTCTAGCTGGTTTGTTTTAAATAATTCTGCTTTTTTCTCTTTTTATAATTGACCAGCCTGAAGGAAAATAGTATTTTTATTTGCAGTAGTGAGCTTTCTTTTTCAATATTGGTTTTGGGGGTGGGGAAAAAGCAAACCCAGAATATGTCAGGAGGGGTTTTCATCATTTTTGGGGACTCTGAGGAGACACAAACCTCTCCCCCTGCCTGCTCTGAGGAGCAGCTCGTTTGTCTGGGCATTAGCTGGCAGCTGCACAGCATAAATTTGGAGTTTGCAGGGGGAATCTCATGTTTGTTTTGAAAATGGAGATCAGGCTACCAAGGAATAATCAGTTTATTTTTCAGCACCATGAATATGTAGTGCCCTACTTCTCCTGTGCCATTTGGTTTTCTCTTTCAAGCCTGTCAGGCCAACTCCTTTTGCAATTTAAGAGGTGTTTTAGAAACTCTATCAGCTACAGTGGGTACTGAATTAGCATTTTGGAAATAGAGCAGTGAACAGTGTTCTAAAGACTGTCCTTCTGCAGCATTTC
Source organism: Emberiza elegans (assembly GCA_024865655.1). Lineage (NCBI taxonomy): Eukaryota > Metazoa > Chordata > Aves > Passeriformes > Fringillidae > Emberiza > Emberiza elegans. Next base: position 2,501,782 of record JALJVW010000241.1, on the reverse strand, counting down.
TCTTGTGCCATAAGTAGAAGTTTTTTTGCCTCATGTGTTTAAAAATGTGTTTTTCTTGACCTTAAAGTACAACTAGTTGCACGTCTGGCTTAGACACAACACTGTAACTTTAAAATTTTCTGTCTATATAGTGCTAATAACCTGAATTTTTAATGATCTCTTGATTATGAAAAGATATTTTAAAGACAAGTGATTTTATCCCAAACACTCCCTCTGTTTCTGCATATGCTAATTTACTTGATTAATTTGGAGAACATCTGCATAGAATTCTGTACACAAACCAGTGGTGAGATCACACTGCTTTTCAAGTATCAGCCTCAAATTTCACTTTCCAGACAGACTCGGATTTTGTGTCTAATTGGGATGCCAAATATACAAAGGTACCCCAGAAGTGTGTAATTATGTAATTTTCTCTTGATCTTTCAGAGTCTTCCTGCGAGCAATTAATCAGTATGCAGATATGCTAAACAAAAAATTCCTTGATCAAACCAACTTTGAGTTACAGGTAAGAAAAACCTCTCGGTTTGAATGGAATAAATGATATTAATGTAAGAAATTTCTGCCCTGTGTAGTTTGGGTGGGTTTATTCATGGTTTATTCATGGCTGTGAACCCCAGTTATCCCAGTTAAATCAGTCCAGGCTCAGCAGGTGTTGTGATCCATTCCTGACTTGTGGGTCTTGTCACAGAATCACAGAATCACAGCAGGGCTTGGCTTGGGATTCTGCCTGAATCGTCAAAACACAAAGAATTGGGATTTGTAGCTGGGAAATATTTGTTGGAAACATAAAGGCAACGAGGAGCTGTATTAAGAATTTATCAAGAAACACCATCTCTGTGGTGTCTCTTCTTTTCTCCTTTAAATATTTATGTGCATAATTTAGAGACTTTTAAGTTGTTTTGTAGGTGTGTGGAGAAATGTTTCAAAGAATTAATGGAATCTTTTCTTGTCATTTTGGGGGCTTTCAGCTCTGGAACAACTATTTCCACCTGGCTGTTGCTTTTCTTACACAAGAATCTTTACAACTGGAGAATTTTTCAAGTGCTAAAAGAGCAAAAATCCTTAACAAGTAAGTCCTGCTCATCATCTAAATCATGGCCAAGAACTCGAGGTCTATTGCCGTAATTTCAGTTTAATTTCTTTGCGAAATCTATTCAAATTGAGATGCAATCAGGGGATAATGAAAGGTTGGGTTGAAAAACATGAATCAAGTGTTGTGTGTGTTTCTGCCCTGGCAGGGAGATCTGAATTTCACCATTCATTAGGGATGAATTCAGTGTTTGCTGCTGCAGGATGCTCAGAAAGTCAAGGTTCTCATGTTCACATGTTCTAAAACTGCATTTTGGAAGCACTTCAGCTTTGTGCTTCTTCTGATCTCGTTTTTTGTCCGCTGTTTATTGTTCATCCCTGACTTTGGGAGGGGAGTTTTGGCGCTCCGGGCTGTTCCGCTGGGCTGTCCCTGAAGGATGGGTTGGGGTGGGTGCAGCCATTTCCTCCTGCTGGGGGATCATTCCCTGTCCCCACTGCCAGTCAGAGTCCCACAGCAAAGGGCAGCTGTCAAAAGGGGAAAAGCCTGGAAAACAGAGTGGAACATGGAGATTCTGTTTAAACAGAGGGATTAAGGGTGGAAAAGCCTCTAAGATCATGGAGTCCAAGGCCACCACTGCCCCAAGTCCCCCAGTGCCAGATCCTTGCAGCTTTTAAATCCCTCCGGAGGTGGGAAATGGCACCTGAACAGCCAATTCCAATGCCTGCCCACCCTCTGAGTGAGGAATTATTCGCAACTCTCCATTTAACCTCCCCTGGCACAACTTGAGGCCATTTTTCCCTTGTCCTGTTGATATTTCTCCTGCCTTTTATTGGTGTTCCACAGTAGTGACCTTATTATTACTTAACTAAACACCAAGCTCTGAAAAGAGCCAGTGTTGTGATTTCAGAGTGTGTGGATTCTTTTTCTATTTGGGAAGAGCAGCTGGAAAAGCCAGGTGTTCCCACAGCCAGTGAGGTCACAAAAATGGGGAATTTCCAAGCTGTGATTCCCTGAACAAGCACAGCTCAGGCTTCTGGTGTGTACATTAAATAAAATGTGTCCATATAGAGAGAGAAAATGCATTTTGTATCCCTTCACCTTCCCAATCCAGGCATTTCTGTCTATTTTTATGATAAGAGAACTCCCAGGGGGACTGGGGACAGTTCAACACTGCTGCAGTGACTTGGTTTTAAAGGCTTTTTGCTCATGTGGCTTTTGGGTTTTGACCAGAAAATTCAGGAAGGGCTCCACATCCCATCCCTTTTTATGGGAGCCAAGTTTTGCCCTGCAAACTCCACCACTCCCTCCTGAGTTTTGTGGTGTTTCCTTTGGAAGCTCTGCTCTACCTGAGCCTTGAAAGAGAATTTTAAAGCACTTTAGGATCTGCTCTACCTGGGACTCGTGGGGCTTCCTTGATGAAACAGGAATATTTACAAGTTCAGTGGAAAAGTGGTGTCAAGCAGAGCTCAGGGTTTGGGGCTTGTGCTATAAATACCATAAATAACATTATAGATAAAGGTTTTTTAAGGAAATTGAGCTGGTGTTGCAGAGCCAGGTGTATTTTATTTAAGGAAATTTGAGATGGTTTTGCAGGTAAATTTTATTTAATTAAATTTAGAATCCCTTTGCTCTCTCTGCCCAGCATCTATGAGAGCATTTTAGTCCAGCTCAGACTCCTGACCTGAAGAAAGAGCCAAAAGCTGGGCTGGAATTGGGCTGGAAATTGCTGTCAAATACATTTGTGGGCTGATAATTCCTCTTTGTCAGGATGAGAACCACAGGCACAAATTTTCTTGGAGTGATTTTTATAATAAACAGAGCAGTTTATCTCACTGAAGGAATTCAAGGAATCAACAGGCATTTCTCACTGCTAATATAAGTAAATAAATGAAGTAATTTGTAGTGGTTGCTTAATAAAGTTTGCAAAATTGTAAATCTTTGTTTATAATGAATTTGCAAATTGTTATTTTCAGTTTAATCAGGTTTTGGAGACAGGAATCAAGACAATAAATTTGAGATTCAATAAATCATGGTCTGGAGGTACTTTCATTGCTGTGTGAAGGCACTTCTGTGTCAAAAGGGATGTAATTAATCAGTTAATTCAATATCACACTCACCCATCTTTTTAAGTACATATTTCAATTAAAACGTCAAATATTTAATAATTAAAATTTAATTATTGTAATTTGTAGGTTTTGCTAAACATTGCATTTAAGCATTAGATAATAGCAGATTCTTAATGATGCAGAAGATTCCCTTTAATCCATTTTAATGACTGGGTGTCTCACTGTTATCCCCAGAAATCCTGCAAGTTGCCAGATATTACACTTTGGCTCATCTTGTTATTTAAGTAATGATCTTTAACTTGCAGATATTCCATGTAGCAAATGCATCCTTGGAGCTCGTTAGGGTTCTGATCCCATCATTAATGAAGGCATTGGGATGATTTCCACTCATTAAAGCTTTCCTGAGCAAAGGGAGGGACTGGAAAATGACCCTGATGGGGCACGGGAGGTGTTGGTGCCACCAGCTCTAGGGTGGGTGGGCTCCCACCTCTGCCTGGGACCATGGAATGCTGGAATTGCCGAGGCTGGAAACCTTTTTTCCCCAAATTTTGATGTTGCCAGAAGCATTGCTGAGCTGGTGGGGGTGGCCAGGTAATCTCAGTAGTGTGGGTTCCATTTGAGAACCGTGTTCTGGAGTTTCTTCCCTTTTTGAAGGCTGTGAGTCTGATTTAGAAATGAGATTTATCTGCTTGTATGTCTTAGATTTCTTTTGTTTTAACGCTGGTTTTGTTTTCCTTTTCAAGATACGGGGACATGAGGAGGCAGATTGGGTTTGAGATCAGGGACATGTGGTACAACTTGGGTAAGTATCCTAAGCATGTGTTCATTCAGGGTTCCCAAAAAAACATTTAGAGGGATATTCCTGGAAAAAATCAGTGCCAGCTTGGATGGGACTTGGAGCAACCTGGTTTATGGGAAGGTGTCCCTGCCCATGGAATGAGATGGCCTTTGGTGATGGTCCCTTCCAACCCAAACCATCCCATGATTCTCTAAAATGAATTTGCTTTCTCTTAAAACAAAAGTATGCCTGCAGAAAGCTTTTAGAAATCAGGGGGTTTAAGAAATCAAGCCACCTCTGCACATTTAATTCACCATCTGGGTAGGCACATCACTCTTGTTTTTTGTTATTTGTCTGTGTTTTTGTGGGCTTCAGCCTCTTGCTGAACACAAAGCCATTGTTATGGTGATAGCTATTCAGTGGGTTTTTTTCCCCTTAAAAATATCTATATACACACATATTTATATTTACTCACTTGAGGATGCAGTACCTGGAACTGTAGCAAAATGGATGTGTCCAAGGGTTCTCAGTACCTCAGCCTGGAATTGTGCTTAAACTCTGCTTTTCAGCCTTGTCTGGCAGCCTCAGTGACTCAGGAAAGCCTGGGAAGCTGGAGCTCCCTGGAGCTCGTGGGTAAGTGAGGCAGCTCTGCCTCCCTCCAGCCTGGGCTGCTCCCTGGGTATCATTTGCCTGTACAGGGATTGAATTTCATGAGAAACTCAGTATTTACTGTGACCTGAGTGTGCTCATCTGCCAGATTTCATTTTCCTGAGCTTAACAGCGCGGACACTTCAGCTCTTCTGAGTTTATCAAAACTTCCTTAAATGATCAGAAATAAAGCGTTTGCCACTTCACTTCTATCTCTGGCTGAGCTGTTGTTGCTGGGAGTTGAAAAACCCCAGCATTTCTAAGAGAAGAGAGTGCCAAGGGTTCATAAGTATTTGATATCGCAGAATTTGCATCCTATCTGCTGGAATGATGAGAAAAGGCTTCAGAGAGCAGCTGAGTTCACTTTTATTAGAAGCATCTTCGGTGAATTAAGTGTCTGGAGAACAGATTAGAGCTTAGTGCACGGCTGAGATGTGGCTTGACAGGCAGGTAATAAAATCAGTGTCGTGCCTGCTGCTGCATCAGCCAGCGTGGGTTGCTGGCAGCCTCTGGTGAGCAATTAGCCAAATCCATCCCTCCTCCAGCCCCACAGCCCTGGAGCCATGGAATTGCTGAGGTTGGAAAGGTTGGGAATGGGGGAGGTCTGAGGGCACACCCTGAGTGCTGTGCCCAGCTCTGTCCCCTCAGCTTGGGAAGGACCTTGGGACACTGAGCACATCCAGAGGGGCTGGGAACACAAACCCTGAGAGGAAGCCCTGAGGGAGCTGGGGGTGCTCAGCCTGCAGAAAAGGAGACTCAGGGGTGCCCCCATCACTCTCACAGCTCCTGAAAGGTGCCTGTGCTCAGCTGGGGCTGGGCTCTGTCTCCAGCAGCACTGACACAACCAGAGCACGCAGCCTCGAGCTGCACCAAGGGAAATACAGGTTGGATATCAGGAATAAGTTTTTCACAGAAAGGGTGATAAAGTTCTGCAATGGCTGCCCAGGGAGGTTCTGGAGTCCCCATCCCTGGGTGTGTTTAACAAAGCCTGGATATGGCACTGGGTGCCAGGGTTTAGTTAAGAGGTTGGGGCTGGGCTGGACTTGATGATCTTGAAGGTCCCTTCCAACCCAGAAATTCTGTGATTCTGTGAAAAGGTTGAGTCCAGCCCAGCACTGCCAAGGCCACCCCTGCCCCATGTCCCCAATGCCACATCCACATGGATTTTACATCCCTCCAGGGATGGGGACTCCAGCACTGCCCTGGGCAGCTGTGCCAGGCCTGGACAAACCTTTCCATGGAGGGATTTCCCCAAATATCCCCCCTGAGCTGCCCTGGCCCAGCCTGAGGCCGTTCCCTCTGCTCCTGTCCCTGTTCCCTGGAGCAGAGCCCGACCCCCTCGGCTGTGCCCTCCTGGCAGGAGCTGTGCAGAGCCACAAGGGCCCCTGAGCCTCCTTTGCTCCAGGTGAGCCCTGCCCAGCTCCTCAGGGATTCTGCAGCCCCTGCCCGGCTCCTCAGGGATTCTGCAGCCCCTGCCCAGCTCCTCAGGGATTCTGCAGCCCCTGCCCGGCTCCTCAGGGATTCTGCAGCCCCTGCCCAGCTCCTCAGGGATTCTGCAGCCCCTGCCCAGCTCCCTCAGCTCCTCAGGGATTCTTTCTCCTCACTCAAGATTTGCAGCCCTGGCCTTTTAGGATCCATCTCCCTCATGGCCCCTTCCCAGCTCCCTTAAACTTTTTTCCCAGAATTACTGGACTGAAGGATAAAACTTTTCCAAATTTACTGGACTGAAAATAGAAAGTTTGACTTTTCCATCCAGCTGGTGTTAACTGAGGTTGTTTTATGCAGGCTGGGCTTTGTGGAGTGCCTTGTGCCTTTCACTACTGCTGCTGTCACTGGCTGCTCTTTACAGGTTATTTAGTTGCTCCAGGGTTCAGTTTCTCACCATTAACAAGGATAATAATTTCCCCTGCAGTTTTGGGAATCGATTGGCTCAAGGGGTAGTGTTTTCTTCAATATTTCTTTCTGTGCTGTCATGAAAGCCTTTTATTTTTAATGGAGTTTTTATAAATGGAGATTATCCAGGTGAGATCCCTCTGTGACCTCCTCAAGCTCTAATAGTTGTGATTCTCCAAGATCCATTAGTGGGATCATTAATGCCAAAATCCCACATGTGGAGGGAGTCAGGACATTGCTGCTCTTCCCAAAAAAGCTGGGAGAGAAAGGTAAATGTGAGGCTGGAGCCCAGTCTAAGGCAGCCTTTGTGCTTCTCCTGAGCAGCACCTTGATTTTCCTCATCTTCTTTGTCACACAGAGAGGCCGTGTTAAACTCATGGATTATGTTTCACTTCTGGCCCCTCACCAATCTCATCTGTGTCACAGCATCAATTAAGAAGGAATTCCAACTTCTCACTGCATGGGAATCGATTGGGGGGGGGCTGACAGTTTTATCTTGGAAGCTGCACTGCATTAATCAAATTATTCATGTGTCTGTTCAGAAACCAAATCAGAAGTGAAGGGCTGGAATTCTGGACTTCTTGTTTTTTATGCCTGTGCCATTGTGCATGAGATGTGATGAAACCAAACCACTCCCTGACTTTTGATTTATGGATTAAAGGGTATAGAAAAGCCTCAAAAATGAATGTTTTGTCTCATCAGGTTTTGTTTCTAAATACCATGATTAACACACGATGCCTGCTGAGTTAAAATTCCCCAGCTGGGAGCAAGGCAGTCCTCCAGCTATAATGCACATTTAAAAGTATAATTTTTTTTCTGAAATTCAATAGTAAAATAAGAATTCTTAAAGTTTTCACTTGGCTGCCTGTTTCTGATGCAGGGGAGGCCTCAATAATCACACCTTCCTATTTTTATGAGCAGAAAAAGAAAAAAAAAGAACATTTATAGTGCAGAACAGCACTTTAGAGGCTTTTTTCCTTCCATACCACAACCTGAACTTTAAAACGTGTTACTTTGAGTCAGTGTTTTGTTGAAACTGCGGCTTCTTAAACCTTGCTGAGACATTAAAGCATCAAAAAAGCATCAGACAGGCCGTGGCCTGTCTTGGAGATGCAGGAACTCAGAAACCACACACTGGAGAGGGTTTTGTGATGCAGTTTAGCAAACAGAACCTGTGCAGAGCAGGGTGCAGTGGTTGGTGCCACGCGCAGTTGCGTGGCAGAGGAATTGCAGTGACATTTCAGGTGACATCCTGGTGGGAAGGGTGGCCAGGGAGAGGCGGCTCGGAGGCATTGGTGACGTCTGAGCCAGCTGGGGGGAGATGGAGGAGAGGAGCTCCTCAAGGTGAAGGGGAATGGTTGCTGGTGTCCTCCTGTGAGGGCCACCCTCCCTGCCAGGCCTTGACGTCACCAAAGGTGTCTTGACAGGGCCCTCGCTGTCGTTGGAGGGAAGGCCAGGGTTAAAAATAGCCCTGAACTTTGGGTGTTACATAAATAGAAGTCATTGCACATAACCCTCTCTGGATTAGTCAGGCGTGTTCCCAGCCTGCCCAGGGCCCAGGGGAGGCTGCTGGCAAATTACTCACAGGCTTTTGTGGCCCAGACTGGAATGGGAAGAATCTGGGAAGTGAGAATCACGCTTTGTCCAGCAAGGAGAGCACCTTGGGTTTGCTTTGTGGTGAGGTCCCTTCCTGCTGTGTGAGCACGTCCCATGGCCAGGCACAAGGTGCTGCAAGGGGAAGGTTTTGCAGGTTCAAAGGGGGCTTTTTTTGCATGTGGTTCCTAAAGCAGCTGCACAAGTTGGTTTTCAGAAGAGACTCCTCAATTTTCTCCCAGACTTGTCACATTCTGAGTCTCTGAGTAGGAGTTCCCACATTCCCTCAGGGAGGAAAAAGGTGAATTCCTTGCTGGGTTGTTTACCAGGCAGGGGCATGGATGCCCTGGGGGGCCAGGGGGAGATTGTTTCCCTTCCTGCTTTGCTCCTTTAGTGGCCCAGCATCTGCCAGGATCACGCTGCCACAGTAAACCCATGTGTGTCACCACCCATACAAGTGGGATGTGCTCCAGGGGCTTCTCCCAGAGCTGCAAACAGATCATCATCTCATGGAAGAGTCTGATCTTGTGTGGATTGTTCACATCTCAAGTTCAAAGGGGATTCCTGTGCTTGAGGCAATGGAAAAGCCCTCTGTGGCACAGGGAGAACTCTCAGTGATGAACAACTTTTGTCACCGTTATTTGTTTTCTGCAGTCTTGACTCTGACACTCCTCAGGCATAACACAAGAAACCTGTCACCTGAGAGATCCAATGTAATCATCCTCGTCGGAGATTGAGGGAAGCTTTAGGCCTCTCACTTGATATTCCTGAACAGCCCCCAGCACTGCAGCAGCACCCAAAGTCACCATTTTCCTTGAGTATTAATTTGCCCTGATCCGATTGCTAATGCTAATAGGATTCAGGAGTTTGCCAAATCAAGGGACTTCAATTATATCTGCTAAAAAAAGGAGCGTGTTTTGGTGGTAAAGGATTTTTCTTGATTACATTTGTTGAGATTTATGTTAGTTCTGGTCAAAGTGAAACTACCAATTAAAGACTTCACTGGTTACTGTCACAGTGGTGTAGTGCAGTGGAATAAAAATGAGTTGAAATCTGTTTGTGTCCTGTACCACTGGTAACTGCAGTGGGAAGCAGGAGTTTGAGAGCTGGAGGGAACTGAGGACTGGACTCCAGAGAATCTTGTCTGAAGCATGATGCTGGGCATAGAAACAGTGTTTGAACCTGGGTGTAAACATCTGTAAGAGGGAATTCGTGAGGAACATCTCCAGCTGTGTCCTGAGCTCCCAGTGGATCCCAGCCTGTTGCTGATGGAGAAACGTGTTTGTGTTTCCTAAACTTCTGCCTGGAGCTCTCAGGGCTGTGCTGCTCCAGCACCGTGGTACAGTGAGGTGATGGGACACCAGCACAGGGTGCCCAGAGCAGCTGGGGCTGCCCCTGGATCCCTGGCAGTGCCCAAGGCCAGGCTGGAGCCACCTGGGATAGTGGAAGGTGTCCTTGCATGGCAGGGGTGGAATTGGATGGACTTTAATGTCACTCCCAACTCCAGCCATCCTGATGATTTTTCCATGGACTTATTCACCAGATAATTTGCAGCACACACGCTCTGCATCCATTTAGCCAATAATATCAACAGTAACCTGCTCTTTCTTCCATTATTTATTAGGTGCCACGCTCCTGCTAGGCTTTAATTTCCCTTCCCTGTGTGGAGCAGAGCAGGGATGGGGGGAGGAGCAGCTTCCTCTTGGGAAGCTAAATCTGCAATCAGGTTTTGCAGGCAGCTCAGCTCCGAGGAAAGGAGGCATATTGTGGGCTGGCTGAGCTGTGCTTTCATGTCTCGAGGCTCTGTTAGGCTGCACTCGTGGTGACACTTTGATAGACTGACACCGAGAACATTTTGTTCACACAGGAGTCTAAATAAGTTAATACAAGTGATGTGCCTTTTAGCCTCCCTCCCTGCCAGCCACACATTGTGTTTTAAAATAAAACCTGGAAATTTGGGTGTGAAAATATGTAGTGGGAAATGTGGCGAGTCCCAGCTTGGCGACTGATTGAACTACTCCTCTTGATTGGGATTTAGACAATACTTCCTCTCCTGTGCTAATAATTAATTAATTTATTATTATTATTATTATTATTATTATTATTATTAATAATAATAATAATAATAATGGTGATAATCATCAAGTAAGTAAGAGTATAAGAAAGTGTTTCAATAGAGCCAGGTATTAAAACATGGTTTGTTATGCTCCGTAAGTATATTAATACAGCTTTCATAAAGCCAGGGGTTCACTCTGAAATGCATCTTTTCTCCTAAAGGTCAGCATAAAATCAAGTTCATCCCAGAAATGGTGGGGCCAATCCTGGAAATGACCCTGATCCCAGAAACGGAGCTGCGGAAAGCCACCATCCCCATCTTCTTTGACATGATGCAGTGTGAATTCCACTCCACCAGGAGCTTCCAGAGGGTAAGCACAGAGCTGCACACATTTAAAGTGAGGAAGATTTGGCTGTTCTTTGACAAAAGCAGAAGGAGTTTTGTTATTTCTCATTTTTCTAAGGCATAATATAATTTGCCCTGATCCGATTGCTAATGCTAATAGGATTCAGGAGTTTGCCAAATCAAGGGACTTCAATTATATCTGCTAAAAAAAGGAGCGTGTTTTGGTGGTAAAGGATTTTTCTTGATTACATTTGTTGAGATTTATGTTAGTTCTGGTCAAAGTGAAACTACCAATTAAAGACTTCACTGGTTACTGTCACAGTGGTGTAGTGCAGTGGAATAAAAATGAGTTGAAATCTGTTTGTGTCCTGTACCACTGGTAACTGCAGTGGGAAGCAGGAGTTTGAGAGCTGGAGGGAACTGAGGACTGGACTCCAGAGAATCTTGTCTGAAGCGTGATGCTGGGCATAGAAACAGTGTTTGAACCTGGGTGTAAACATCTGTAAGAGGGAATTCGTGAGGAACATCTCCAGCTGTGTCCTGAGCTCCCAGTGGATCCCAGCCTGTTGCTGATGGAGAAATGTGTTTGTGTTTCCTAAACTTCTGCCTGGAGCTCTCAGGGCTGTGCTGCTCCAGCACCGTGGTACAGTGAGGTGATGGGATACCAGCACAGGGTGCCCAGAGCAGCTGGGGCTGCCCCTGGATCCCTGGCAGTGCCCAAGGCCAGGCTGGAGCCACCTGGGATAGTGGAAGGTGTCCTTGCATGGCAGGGGTGGAATTGGATGGACTTTAATGTCACTCCCAACTCCAGCCATCCTGATGATTTTTCCATGGACTTATTCACCAGATAATTTGCAGCACACACGCTCTGCATCCATTTAGCCAATAATATCAACAGTAACCTGCTCTTTCTTCCATTATTTATTAGGTGCCACGCTCCTGCCAGGCTTTAATTTCCCTTCCCTGTGTGGAGCAGAGCAGGGATGGGGGGAGGAGCAGCTTCCTCTTGGGAAGCTAAATCTGCAATCAGGTTTTGCAGGCAGCTCAGCTCCGAGGAAAGGAGGCATATTGTGGGCTGGCTGAGCTGTGCTTTCATGTCTCGAGGCTCTGTTAGGCTGCACTCGTGGTGACACTTTGATAGACTGACACCGAGAACATTTTGTTCACACAGGAGTCTAAATAAGTTAATACAAGTGATGTGCCTTTTAGCCTCCCTCCCTGCCAGCCACACATTGTGTTTTAAAATAAAACCTGGAAATTTGGGTGTGAAAATATGTAGTGGGAAATGTGGCGAGTCCCAGCTTGGCGACTGATTGAACTACTCCTCTTGATTGGGATTTAGACAATACTTCCTCTCCTGTGCTAATAATTAATTAATTTATTATTATTATTATTAATAATAATAATAATAATAATAATAATAATAATAATAATAATAATAATAATAATAATGGTGATAATCATCAAGTAAGTAAGAGTATAAGAAAGTGTTTCCAATAGAGCCAGGTATTAAAACATGGTTTGTTATGCTCCGTAAGTATATTAATACAGCTTTCACAAAGCCAGGGGTTGTTCACTCTGAAATGCATCTTTTCTCCTAAAGGTCAGCATAAAATCAAGTTCATCCCAGAAATGGTGGGGCCAATCCTGGAAATGACCCTGATCCCAGAAACGGAGCTGCGGAAAGCCACCATCCCCATCTTCTTTGACATGATGCAGTGTGAATTCCACTCCACCAGGAGCTTCCAGAGGGTAAGCACAGAGCTGCAGACATTTAAAGTGAGGAAGATTTGGCTGTTCTTTGACAAAACAGAAGGAGTTTTGTTATTTCTCATTTTTCTAAGGCATAATATAATTACGGTTTTGCTTATTTCCTACAGTTCCTCGGGGGCTGTGCAGTTTTTATCTGTTGGTTTGAAGTGGTTGTTGAAGGAGAAATTTGCATGTAGTAAATGAAACCTTTGGTTATGGCACAGGAGCAAAGACAGATGTCTTAAATTGTCACTGTGACTCACACAAGGAATTTGTTCCTGAGATAAATTGGACATAAAGAAAGCCTGATAATGTGGCAAAAGTATAACCTGTAAGGATTTATCATCTCTTCTCTCTCATAATTCTGATTTTCCTTACCATTTTATGGATTTTGAAGAGGAAAAAAAGCAATCCAGCACTGTCAGTGCTGCTTCTTGCTCTACAGGCACTGCAAAATCTCAAATAGTAATGGAGCATTTTTATTCTATTTGATTTGAACCTGCTGAGGGGAGCCCTTGAATACACACACCATCTTTTCCTGATAACTCCAACTTTTGAAAGACAAGTGGAGTGAGAGAAAGTTTCCTGGTATCATTCATCTGACATTGCTCCCCTTGAAACTTTGCTTATGGATTGAGTTTAAGACTAGTTAGGCCAGGCAGGGCTTGGACTAAGCCAGTGGAGCTCCTTCCCACTGTGAGATTCCTGTCAGTTCAGCATGTGACCTTGTGAATTTTGCAATAAAGCTTGACATGTGTTGTTTGCTTTTTCCCTTTCTATTGGCAGTTTTCTTTCTCGGATGAAAACCCTTATCCTTTCCCATACTTTCCTTGTGAACTGCTATGGAGAAGCAGCTCTTAATAAATCTGTAGGCAGAGTAAATGAAAATCTGCGTGGAGAGACTTAAGCAAGGGAAATGGCATCAGCTTTATTGCTTTGATTTGTTTTGTGCTGGGTGGTGTGTGGAGAGGTTGTGAACTGTGTTTTGGCTTCATCCAATTACTGCATAATCATTTTTTCTCATGTTTGACTCCAGTGCTACTGTAAAGATTGAAATGCTCTCTGGGATGCCATTTAAACAGTTTCCTGTCAGATGCTCTCTTTTGTTGCTTGTCATTTTTTATTTGTACAATTATATAGATCATGAAAAATCCGAGGGTGACTTTATAGCTAAATTTATGGCCCTCAATTTTCCTGACAGAAGGAAACCAGCTTTGTGTGGAATAGTTGGCTGATTTTAATAAATGAATGTCTTAAATATTTCACTTAGGGAGGTTTTTTGCCTTTTAAGAAAAATGCCTCATCCTTAAGTCAGAGGTGTCTGGGGCTGTACTTGACATAGTATTTTCTGTGGCAGTGGAGCTTCTTTATGGATGTAGCATTGACAGGACAGGTGCAGAGGAAAAAAAAAACCACCTTTTCCATGGATTTGGAGGAACCAGCCATATCTTACAAGGAATAATCAATCTGTCCATTGGTCATGCACTTCTGAGTTTGCTGAGTATCTCAGGTTGGCCTTTGGGGAATGAAGATCACAGGCTTGGGAAAAGCAGAGGGTTGAAGGAAAGTCTGGGCTGGATGGGACCTCTGGAATCAATCTGGGCATTAGCTTGGGTTATCTGGGACCTCCTGAAGCTCAGTTTGGAGTATCTCCAGTGAGGGTTGTCTGAGCAATTCTCTGGGTGAGCTATTCCAGTGTTTACTCCTGGCCTGCAATGATACAAGGTCCTTTTCAACGCCAGCCATTCCAGGATTCTATGATTCAGACTTTCTGCTTTTTATTTCCTGATGGAAGTTTCCTTGGGTCAGCTCGTGCCTGTTTCTGCTTCCATCTCCTGTCTGAGCGCCTTTTAGGTGTTGGAGTGTTTGAGTTGGATTTTCTCTGGGTTGAGCAAACACAATTCCTTCAGCCATTGCAGGTTCTGCAGCACTCTGCCCTCCTTTAGACCATCTCCAGCTTGCCAGGGTCTCTCAGCTGGTGGATCAGAGCCAGACACAGAATTCCAGGGGGGTCCAACAAGTGCAACAGTCCTGTTGCTGCTCTGGCCATGCTATTTTGCTGCAATCCAGGACACATTTAGGCTCCACTGAAGGGGAACACTTTTTTCAGTTTTCAGCTTGGTAAATTTTTTTTTTCCAGTCACTTTCTTGCCCTTTGTGTACCTGGAAAAACCTTCCATGAGATCTTGCTAGAAGGTTTCCTCAGGAACTGAAGTGGGGATGCCTGGTCTGTAGATTCCTCAGTCATTTTTTTGTCTCTTTCGTGTTGAAGTGATAGAAATAGATAAAATCCATTTTTTTTTTAATATTACCAGTACCTAGGCAAGCTTTGATGCTTAATGGGTCGATGTAATGTGCTGCTTTATATCCTTCATATGCAAGTACCAATTATCCTTGTCCAGCACTGCTTCCAGAGAGAACTTCCAAATGGCATGGTTGGCTGCTGTTAAACTAATCTGCCAGAAATCCAATTATCTAACCTTATTAGTCACATCAACAAGGGTTTAGGTTGGCTCCACTTCTCCAGCAGATGTATCAACCTCATGATTTGTGGGGGAGGAACTGCAGTTTTTTGCAGGCCTCCGATGCTGTGATGGTTTGTGTGATAAACAGGCAGCTTTCCCTGTGCTGGTTTTCATTTCAGGAGGGTTTGGGTTTGCCTGGTAAAACCAGGAGCAGAAGAAGAGGTTTTCTTTTCTTCTCCCAGTGTATTTAGAGGCAGAACTAGATAAATACCCCTTGTTTTTACAAAACTCTATTAAGGCCGACTGAATTAAAAGCTGGAGTTGCCCATTTTGTCCTCTCCCTCTGAAGGTGCTTTGAAGCCTTTATAAGACTTCAAAGTAGCCTGTACCTCAAAGCAGGAATCCCATCCTAAAAACAGTGTGGGACTGAAGCTTCCCTGTGGAAGGAAACACCTCCTGCTCCTCCCCTTGGCTTCTCCCTTGGCTGGTTTCAGGAGCAGAGCCCGGATCAAAGGGAATTCGTCAGAGCCACAGGAGTGATGAAAGAGAATTGGTTTGGTTGTTCAGGGCCTGCCCAGGTGAGTGGGATGGATCCCGTGGTGCCAACAGCGGGGAAAGCTTCAGGTGAAAGGGCCCCTCAGCTGGAATGTGGCATTTGGAGCATGGAAAGCTCCTGGTGTCAGTGCCTGGTGCTCCCAGCTGTGCCTTCCTCCCTCATTTCCTGCCAGCACTCTTGGCATAAAATGTAACTCACCTCTTCTGGCCCTGTGTCACTGCTGATACCACGTTCTGCTTGTTTGGAATGGAGCCCATTTCTTACATTTAACAATTAATCTCAGTGTCAGCAAACAGTCACACCAGCATTTTGGTTTTCACATGCTGGTTATTGGTGAATTTTAGATGGATTTCATTCCCCCTAGTCAGAAGTTACCCTTAGTTCATCAGAATCTCTCTTGGTTTTCAGAACCTATAATTCCTTATTAAGTTTTTTTGCCACTTCTGAGCCCTGGGTTAACCTCCCTTTCCCTGTGCTGTGGATTTGCAGGCAGGACACAAGTAAATGACTCTCCCAGTTCCTGTGATCCCACTGAACATTCAAATCTAAACAACTAATCCCTCACAAAGCATTGGTTTCAATAAGGAATATTTTTAAATTACCTACAGTTGAAGTATGAATGTGTAAGTTTTTTTGGTTTCTGGCCTTTTGGAAAACATCAATAATCCTGTCTGACTCCACCTGGGGAGCAAGGGAGAAAGGTCATGCAGTGGCCTCCAAGGTGATCCCATCATTTTGAATGGCTCCAGATCTGTTTCCCAGCTGGAATGCTGTGGAAAAAGAGGAAAGAGAGAGATGAAACCATTGGGAATAACCACCAACTTCCATAGAAACCACTGAGAAAAGCTTTGCTGTACTTAGGTGCCATTTCTGTGATAGAACTAATTTCTGGTGGTGGGATCTGTCACTTGAATTTTATATGGCAAATTATTATTAGCCCACATCAAAATGAATTTATAGCAGCTTGGAGGGCTGGAAGTCCTCCTCATCTGCAACAAAATTAACTTGTCTGCCAGTGCTACAAATTCAGCCTTCCTTGAGGTAAACCCAAGCCCAGAAGTGATCAGTTGATTTGATATGAGGTGGCTCACCCTGATTTGTTTGCTCCAGGTGGGAGATTGTCACAGACAGAGGAGGTGCTCTTTGCTCAAGTTCAAACTCTCATCCTAAAGAGAGGCTGAGATCTTGATCAGCTGTGAGGGAAAGTGGTTAAAAATGTCCTGTAATCTTCCTGGTATCACCCCTCAAGCTTTCAGTGTCAACAGGAGGATGGACGTGAGTGTGGCTCACTGATGGTGCAGATATTCCCCCTAAAGCCTCCAGAAAGAGCCTCAGCAAGAGGCTCTGGCTCTAATGGAAGCATTGGAGATTTGGCACTTCTTCATTTGAGACTAAATCCCATCACAATAATTGCAGGCTTATTTATGCATTAAATTAAATGTAATGCATTTATAAAAAACTCAGTGCATTAGGGAAAAAAAAGAGAGAGAAAAGGAGAAATGGAGTTTATCAACAGATGCCAGGTGCAGTGTCCCAGAGCCATGGGCTTGTGCAGCTCCAGGGTCACATTCCTGCTCCCATCATGGGGAGTGATAAACCTCCAAGGCTCCATAAACCTCAGCTGGTATTGCTGAAACCTTCCTGCATGGAAAGACCACTGAAGGAATTGTAACTGATGTTAAATAACATTTATTCATTTGGCTCAGTTGATCAGCATCACAGCAACTCCATGAGAAGTCCCAGGAGTGACTGAAGAGCAAAAATATTGTTAACAATCCCTAAAACCCCCAAATGCCACAAGTGTGGCTCTGTTCAGCCCAAGAGGCTGTTAGGGGAAATAGCCCAACAAAGCTTGGATTTACAGAGGTTTAAGTAAAACTGATAGTGGGAAGATCCTGGAGATCTGCATGACAAATGAAATTGCACTCCTCTATCTGAGTAATCTCTTCCTAAAAAATACATCACCTGCAGGGGTGAGGCTGGCAGCAAGTGTCATTTTTCACATTGGGTTAGAAAGTCAATTTTATTCTGGGCTCATTAGGGAACAGGATTTTTGTGACTTCTCTGTTTCATCATTGTGTTGTTTCAGTGCTTCACTCAGCTCTCTGGTAGTGGGAGCATGTTTGGCTCTGGGAGAGGGTGGATTGCATTATCCTGCCTTTTCTCATCTTCCTGTCCTTATTTTAATAATGGATTCATTATATTCACTGTGACCAGGGGCAGGACCTGAGGGAACAGCTGGAGCTGTGGCAAGGGAGGTTTTGGTTGGATTTCAGGAAAGGTTCTCCCCCAGAGGGTGTTGGCACTGCCCAGGCTCCCCAGGGAATGGGCACAGCCCCGAGGCTGCCGGAGCTCCAGGAGCCTTTGGACAATGCCCTCAGTGGCGTTTCTGGGGTGTCAGTGCAGGGCCAGGAGCTGGACTGGATGATCCCTGTGGGTCCCTTCCATCCCAGAATATTTTAACGATCCAGACAATCCATTCTTTCTCCACGGGTACACTATGTGCTGTTAATATCACCTGCAGATGCAAAGTACATCTCTTGACATTTACAAAATGTTGGTACTCTTTGTTCTTGTGCAGGGGCCCTGTGCTTCTCCTCAGCATCCTTGGGGGTGGCTTAAGGAAGTGACAGTGAAAAACACCTGGTGACAAGTGTTCTGTCACCCAGCTCCCACTGGGAGCACTGGGCTCCCATTCCCCTGCCAGGGGCTCCCAGCTTGCCCAGCCTCTCCTGCTGAGATCTCTGTCTTTAATCCTGTGGCTCTCTGTGCTTAATGAAGAATTAGGCATTAGGTGACTCCACTGATTCATGGCAGAGCAGCAGGCCTGGAGTGAGCCTTCCTCCACTAACAGTTCACCTCCATTCCTAGCAGCAAGAGCTAAAACCCTCTGTAATCATGAAAAATACAGGGAATTACCCAGTTTGTATTTAAAACATATTCTGTGGGCCACTTAGGTTTGCATCCTTTTAATATTGCCCAAATAAAATGATTCTGAAGTTGTTTGAAACTACTCCCTTCCCTTCTGTGGGGTTTATTAACAGTTTGATCAGGTTGTGTCCTGCAGTCAGTGTTTGTGTGCTAAAAAGGGGTGTCAGAGATGCTGGGGGAGCACCCAGCAGGGTTATCCAGCCTCAGAAATTGCCTTTCCTCTCTGAGAGCTTCCAGCATTTTTGTGTTCAGTTCTGCTGCTGGGGACATTCTGTGTCTCCTTTCTCCCTGCCCTCAATTCCTGTCATTAATCTCCTTCTTTAGTTTTCCATAATGCAAATATTTACACTTCATTTAACAGCACGACCGATGATTCCTTTAACCAAAGAAGTCCTTGTAGGGCAGGAGATCGTCGTGGAGAGTCTAAAAAACCAGAGACTGCAAACTCTAAAAGTCAATCAGGCTTTAAAGCAGGGGCTAAACGTCTCACCGAGGCACCCAACCAATCTGTGAGGCATCGAGGCTACAGTAATAAAGTGAAATATTTGCCAGCTGATTATTTACGCTTGCTTTGTTTAATTACAGTTCGAAAACGAGATCATCACCAAACTGGATCACGAAGTGGAAGGAGGCCGTGGAGATGAGCAGTACAAAGTGTTATTTGACAAAATGTAAGTGTTGATCAGCAGCAAAATTTATGTCACGGGGAAGTCAGGAGAGAGAGCAATTAGACTACAATGAACTTTGTAGCCCAGAAATAATTAAAATCTGTTAACGATGTGCAATATTTAAAACTGCACCTGAGTCAAGGTTTTTCTCTGCGTGTGATTAACAAGGCGAACTTAATTGGTTTTTCAGTCTCTTGGAGCACTGCAGGAAGCACAAATACCTGGCCAAGAGTGGGGAGACCTTTGTGAAGCTGGTGGTGAGGCTGATGGAGAGGCTGCTGGACTACAGGACCATCATGCACGACGAGAACAAGGAGAACCGCATGAGCTGCACCGTCAACGTGCTGGTGAGCAGCAAAACCACCACAAATCACCCCAAAATCACCACAAATCACTGCAAAATCACCTCAAAATCATCACGAATCACTGCAAAAACACCTCAAAATCATCACAAATCACTTCAAAATCACCTCAAAATCATCACAAATCACTGCAAAGTCACCACAAAATTGCCACAAATTTGCTATGAAACCACTACAGAACCACCACAAAATCACCACAAATCACTTCAAAATCACCTCAAAATCATCACAAATCACCGCACAATCACCTCAAAATCATCACAAATCACTGCAAAATCACCTCAAAATCATCACGAATCACTGCAAAATCGCCACAAAATCATCACTAATCACTGCAAAATCACCTCAAAATCGTCACAAATCACTGCAAAATCACCACAAAATCATCACAAATCACTTCAAAATCACCACAAAATCATCACAAATCACTGCAAAGTCACCACAAAATTGCCACAAATTCGCTATGAAACCACTACAGAACCACCAGAAATCACCAAAAAATCACCACAAATCACCACAAAATCACCACAAATCACTGCAACATCGCCACAAATTTGCTATGAAACCTCCACAAAACCACTGTGAAATCACCACATCACCACAAAATCACCACAAAATCATCCAAAAATCACCGCAAAGTCCCCACAAAATCACAACATAACCACCACCAAATCATCCTTAAACCACCACAAAACTACCACATAACCACCAAAAATCACCACAAAATCACCACAACCACCACATCACTCAAAAACCCACCACAAAACTACCACAAAACCACCAAAAATCCCCACAAAATGATCATAAAATCACCCAAAAATCACGACAAAACCACCATAAAACCACTACAGAATCACCCTAAAATCACCCAAGCCCCCATTACCCTCAGAATCCTAACAAAGGATTTGACAAAGGGCTTCTGTCAAGCAGAGTGTCTGTTGGGATTCTTGGGGAAATTTTGAATGCTTTAGGTTTTTTCCTATTTTTTTGCCTATTTTGGTGAAGGCAAATCTGTGAAAACATGGATTATCCCTTCTTTAATTGTTTCTACAGAAAGATTTAAGGAGAAATGTTACAGGGCCTGTTCATTGACATTTACAATTGGTGTATAAACAACTCTGTGCTGAAAACCACTTGACATACAGAATGTTGAAGTTCTCTGCCATTTACTCCCAAAATTCCCATGGATTTGCAATCCCATTTATATTCTGCTCTCTGCTCAGCCCCTTTATTCCAATTATTTTGAATAAATAGGAATTGGAGGTACTATTTGATTGACAGCAGGGAAAGCTTGGCTTGTTTTCCTCACTGATGGGAAATTTCTTCCTCTTAGATCCGGAAATTTTGGAGTGTCCACCCCATACACAAATCTTGGTCCATTTGGGCTGGAGTTGGAAGCAATAATTGTTCCAGTTGTACTCACACGCATCATGGTCTTTGGTGGAGATTTAGAAAATGAGATTTTACAGCCCAAAAGTCAGCACCCATGAAAAATAATTTTCAGACACCCCAAAATAATGTGAACTAAATTTTATTTTTCCGCTGTTTTCCACTGAGAATTCCAAGCTTTCCTCCCCATATCATCATCAAAGCTTTGATTTTGCTGAAATACATGAGGCACAGCCAGTGTTTATCATTTATGTGATCTGGCTGATGGATTTTGTTCAGGAAAGAGCAGAGTAAATAGTTTACAGCTTTTTGGGGTTTTTTTTTGGGTTTTTTTTTTTTTTTTTTGCATATGATGTAGTTTTTAGCTTTTTTATTTTGCATCTAATGCATTTCTGGCCTTGTGCAGTGCCGCATTTACACCGCCCCATCTCATCAGCCACGAACAAAACGGTGCCCACTGGAGCAGGACAGGAGATGGAGGCATCAAATCCGAAATTGGGCATTTATTTTTAGTTTGTTTTTCCTCTCTGCACATCAGAAAGCATCAGAATGCTTGGGAAATGGGCGAAGAGGAGGGACTTGGAGAGTTGTCACAGGCTGGTGATGCAGCTAGTGCTGTTGGGCTGCCTGCAGAAAGGTCACGGCGTCCTCCTGAGCAGAGCCCCGCTGGAAAATCCTGCCAGGTCTCCAAGCAGGATGGGAAACAGCACATCACAGTCACCACACACTGTGTCCAACTGGGAAAATTCCCTTGGGAAGGTGCAGTTGTTTCTCCTTCCCTTCATGAGAGCACTCAGAGCCTCCTGCCAGGAATTCTCGCCATCCCCGTGGGGAAGCCGAGGGGCCCTTGGGGGTTTGTTCTCTCCAGGCGTCTCCCAGCAGCATCTCCTGATGCTGGCTTTGGGCAGCTGAATTCGGAGGCATTTGCAGATGATGGATTTTGTGGGTGATTTGCTGCTGTCAGGTGCAGTCACTGTGACACACCGAGCACAGCCTGTGGAGCTGCTGGAATCCCGGGAAGCGGCACCGGGCGGAATTTTCCGTCACTTTTGGTCGCCGTGATTTCAAACCTGAGCTTGATTTTACACTCCTGTTTTCCCTCCAGGGCCCACTCAGCCTTTTCATCGTTCTCTAGGTACCTGAAGTGAAATTCATGCCTTTGCAAAAATCCAACCCACGGCTGAAACTCGGCACAATTCCCACGTGAGGTCTCACAGAGTTCCTAATTGGGACTTTATTGATCCCAAGATTTTCCTGGGATTAAATTTGTCTGCGCTGATGGTGGTTTAACTGGAAGGGTTTGATCTGCATTTATGCCAGTGCTGCTGGGAAAGGGCCTGGAGCCCCAGGAGGGGCTCAGGGAGCTGGGAAGGGGCTGGAGAATCCCTGAGGAACTGGGAAGGGGCTGGAGAATCCCTGAGGAGCTGGGAAGGGGCTGGAGAATCCCTGAGGAGCTGGGAAGGGGCTGCAGAATCCCTGAGGAGCTGGGCAGGGGCTGCAGAATCCCTGAGGAGCTGGGCAGGGGCTGCAGAATCCCTGAGGGAGCTGGGCAGGGGCTGCAGAATCCCTGAGGAGCCGGGCAGGGGCTGGAGAATCCCTGAGGAGCTGGGAAGGGGCTGCAGAATCCCTGAGGAGCCGGGCAGGGGCTGCAGAATCCCTGAGGGGCTGGGCAGGGGCTGCAGAATCCCTGAGGAGCTGGGCAGGGGCTGCAGAATCCCTGAGGAGCTGGGAAGGGGCTGCAGAATCCCTGAGGAGCTGGGCAGGGGCTGGAGAATCCCTGAGGAGCCGGGCAGGGGCTGCAGAATCCCTGAGGAGCTGGGCAGGGGCTGCAGAATCCCTGAGGAGCCGGGCAGGGGCTGCAGAATCCCTGAGGAGCTGGGCAGGGGCTGCAGAATCCCTGAGGGGCCGGGCAGGGCTCACCTGGAGCAAAGGAGGCTCAGGGGCCCTTGTGGCTCTGCACAGCTCCTGCCAGGAGGGCACAGCCGGGGGGGTCGGGCTCTGCTCCAGGGAACAGGGACAGGAGCAGAGGGAACGGCCCCAGGCTGGGCCAGGGCAGCTCAGGGGGGATATTTGGGAACAATTCCTCCATGGAAAGGTTTGTCCAGGCCTGGCACAGCTGCCCAGGGCAGTGGTGGAGTCCCCATCCCTGGAGGGATTTAAAATCCATGTGGATGTGGCATTGGGGACATGGGGCAGTGGCAGCCCTGGCAGTTTGTTTTCTGAATGGAACCCAAAACTTATAAGCAGTTGCATCAACTGAAATACCCCTGGAATAACCCATCATTCCTCTCTGAAATGTGGATTCTGTCATCCATTCCAGTTCTCTTCTAAGGGATCACTTTTGTGTTGGTTTTATCCCTCTTTTAGTACTGGGTCTATGATCTTTTAGTGTCTCCTCAAACTTCTTTAATCTAGCATTGAAATATATTTATTTCAGTGAAGAAGGACTTTCTTCGTATTTTGTTTTCTTTGTCATATTTTAAATTTTGGAGGGAAACTTGAAACTAGATTCAGAAATGCCTTGAATGTCTCCCCAGTTATCATATTTTGCATTTACAGTATTTGCACTGTTAACCAGTTTATCTCAAGGCTGGAGGCACTCAGAGGAGACTGATGCTAATGTGTGACAAATGAAACCAGACAAATAACACTAATCTGACTTTGTATTTCCAAGGAAACTGTTAGAATCCAAGAGCAGATGATGTATTGCTGGACTAAGGTTCAGAGTTTTCAATCCATAGAACAACTATTGCCTAAAAATTTTGGGTTTGTTGTATGTTAGAAAATTTTCAGCTGAAAATGGTTAATGATGTGTGACTTGCAAATGCCAGCAGCAAATTTCTAGCAGTATTGTTCTTGCAAATTCTTAACCTTTGCAATGAGACACAAGCCCTAAAACATCTCAACATGAAACATCCCAGCATTTGATGTGTTCCATCACTGGAGGCAAATTTCATTTTGCAGTTTGGAGGCTGACGTTACGCAATTATGAATTTTTAATTTGGAGCGCGTTCTGTGTACATTCCAAAGTGTGAAATCAAAGACTTTGTAACCAAATTATGTTGTTTTTCAGAATTTCTACAAGGAGATCGAGAGGGAAGAGATGTACATAAGGTTTGTAAACATGACTGGTGACAAACTGCCTGACACAGGCTCTGTAATTGGGGAAATTAGGTTCATATTAAGCAGTCACTTGGGGGCTGGAGGAGAGGGGTAATGAAAAATCACACCTTGGCTGAACCAGAAGTGATTCAAAACTTATCATAAGAGAACAGAGTGCTGGAAGTGAAAGTCAGGAGGTGATTCTAAGTCTGTGGCATTGGGGACATGGGGCAGTGGCAGCCCTGGCAGTTTGTTTTCTGAATGGAACCCAAAACTTATAAGCAGTTGCATCAACTGAAGTACCCCTGGAATAACCCATCATTCCTCTCTGAAATGTGGATTCTGTCATCCATTCCTGTTCTCTTCTAAGGGATCACTTTTGTGTTGGATTTATCCTTCTTTTAGTACTGGGTCTGTGCTCTTTTAGTGCCTCCTCAAACTTCTTTAATCTAGCATTGAAATATATTTATTTCAGTGAAGAAGGACTTTCTTGGTATTTTGTTTTCTTTGTCATATTTTAAATTTTGGAGGGAAACTTGAAACTAGATTCAGAAATGCCTTGAATGTCTCCCCAGTTATCATATTTTGCATTTACAATATTTGCACTGTTAACCAGTTTATCTCAAGGCTGGAGGCACTCAGAGGAGACTGATGCTAATGTGTGACAAATGAAACCAGACAAATAACACTAATCTGACTTTGTATTTCCAAGGAAACTGTTAGAATCCAAGAGCAGATGATGTATTGCTGGACTAAGGTTCAGAGTTTTCAATCCATAGAACAACTATTGCCTAAAAATTTTGGGTTTGTTGTATGTTAGAAAATTTTCAGCTGAAAATGGTTAATGATGTGTGACTTGCAAATGCCAGCAGCAAATTTCTAGCAGTATTGTTCTTGCAAATTCTTAACCTTTGCAATGAGACACAAGCCCTAAAACATCTCAACATGAAACATCCCAGCATTTGATTTTCTGAGTTAAATAACTTGTGTTCCATCACTGGAGGCAAATTTCATTTTGCAGTTTGGAGGCTGACGTTACGCAATTATGAATTTTTAATTTGGAGCGCGTTCTGTGTACATTCCAAAGTGTGAAATCAAAGACTTTGTAACCAAATTATGTTGTTTTTCAGAATTTCTACAAGGAGATCGAGAGGGAAGAGATGTACATAAGGTTTGTAAACATGACTGGTGACAAACTGCCTGACACAGGCTCTGTAATTGGGGAAATTAGGTTCATACTAAGCAGTCACTTGGGGGCTGGAGGAGAGGAGTAATGAAAAATCACACCTTGGCTGAACCAGAAGTGATTCAAAAGCTTATCTGCACTGAGAACAGAGTGCTGCAAGTGAAAGTCAGGAGGTGATCTCTGTCCCCTGTCTCCAAGTCCTTCAGTCCCATTACAATGAGCACTGAAATACTCAGGAGCCAGAGTTCTTCTGTTGGTGAAGAAAACAAATAAACTGAGCAAAGAAATGATGTTGCCTCCTGGTGAGGTACGAAATATGTGACTTTGAATAAAAACAACTGTTAAATAATACTGGACTGACACTTATTTTAAACTTAAAGCTTTCAAAATCTCTTTTCAAACCAACAAAACATGGAAATATTGTGCTTTGTGTAAACCTCAGGGTTCACAGCCCCCCATTTGTGCTTTGGCTGACTGTTGCTTACACTGTTGTGCTCAAATGATGAAGTTTGTGTTTGTAATGCTATTTTAGGTATCCAAACGTGACTCATTATTCGTTCTCAGGTGCTTGTTACCTTTTTGGAAGAGTTTTCACTTGTCAGCTCTCTTCCTGTTGTATAAATGATTTTAATTGGTCTTTTAGAAGTTTGCAAAAAGAATAGGAAATGGCAGGATTGATAATTGTGGACAAACACAAGATTTGTTATTATTTAGGTCTGCCCTGTTCAGCAACTCTATAAAGACAAATTGTCTCTCACTGTCAAACCCCCAGCCAAATTCTCCAATTTCTGTTAACAAACTCATGAATATCAGACTTGAAATGGATTTTCACTGGCTTTTTCAAAATACAATTTTTAATAGTTTTGTGGGGATTTTTTTTAATTGTCAGTGTAAAAATCATCAAACAAGTGAAGAGAATCCCCTGCCAGAGGTGTGATGATATTGATGGTAAATAATGAAATTCATTCCTGTCCCCATAGCTGAATTGTAAAAGTGCTCTGTCTTGCACAACATCTGGATTGGATTTATTGCTCTCCACAAGTCATTCTGGTGGTGTTCAGTCAAGGTTTGGACTCGATGATCTTGGAGGGCTTTTCCAGCCTTAATGATCCCTTGATTCCCTGAGTGTCCCTTAAAAACAGCCCAGTGGAAATGCAAACGGTCCTAAATGTTGTCTGCACACAGAAATGGGAATTTTAACCAATCCCACAAATACTTACTTGTTTGAAGATAGACTTGAACCTTTGTAGGCTTCGAAATAAATGACTGAGTGACATCTTGAACCCGCTGTTTTTAAGAGCCATTGTTTCTGTTGCTGGCAGGTACCTGTACAAGCTGTGTGACCTGCACAAGGAGTGTGACAACTACACAGAGGCTGCCTACACCTTACTCCTGCACGCAAAGCTCCTCAAGGTAAACCCCAAAACTCATCCTGAGTCTGGGAAATGCCAGCAGCAGCCAGCCAGGGCGGTGTTTGGCACTCAGAACAGCTGCACTTGAAGCCGATGAACTGCTCTGGCTTCTTCTTTGTACATGGAATTCATCCCCAGAGGGAAGCAGCACTTTGCTGCATGGCAGAGGTGGAGTCGGAGCTGGGGTGAAGGGAATGTTGGTCAAGTCAGCGCCACAAAATCCAAATTGCAAATACCCAGACTGTACAATGTGTGAAAGCCTCTAAGCAGATATTTTAGTAAATGAGCTCTCCACAGATCTTTTGTGCAAGGAGTGCTGGAGCCCCTGCTCGAGTGCTCTTGGGTGGCTGTAACTGATTTCAGGAAATTGCAGAGAGATTCAAATGGCCTTCTCTCCAAGGTCATGCCTTTTAAAAATGCATATAATTTTAATGCTGTGTTACCCACTTTATAGCACATTTGAAGAGGCACAACAATACTGCTCCTCTTCAAGGAGTGTTTGGTGTAGCCTGCAATATGCACAAATAACATGTTAGCTGCAGAAAGTGCCTGAGATAAAGCATTTGAGTCTTTAACACTACCCACTGCCAGCCAGAAATGGAGTGAAGCTGTACTTCAGAAGCATTAATCTCCTGAAAACATTCTGGAAAGAAGATTTTGTCTCTGACATGCAGCTTTTTTATGTGCTAATGTCACAGATGAGGGTGCAGGTACCCACTTTGCTCTCCTGGTTGTCACTTAGGAAGGTGCTGCTCTTGCCAGCAGACACTTGTGTCATGAAATCACATTTAATACAGCTGAATCATCACTGAATTCCTGGGCTTATGTTTTAATTTTGAAAAGCAGTTAATGGGAAAAGTAAAAATCTCAATGTGATAAGAATTAGAGATTTTGGAAGAGTTTGATTTCGTCCTGTTTGTCTTCCTCACATTTCACAACCTGCAGTGAAATCTTTCTTCCCCAGGGAGTGCTGGATCTCTTTCCACCCCCCTCAAGGACATGATCCCCCCAGGGGCAGAGAGTCAGGGACAGAATAAATGAGAATTTCATTTTCCCCTTGATCTCCTGCTCATTCCAGTGAATTGCAGCCTCCTGGTGCAGGGAAAGTTTCCCTTCCCACAGCAAGGGATGGAGCCAGATGGGCTTTAAGGTCCCTTGCCACCCCCAGCAGGCTGGGAGTGTGTGATTGCACCCATGGTGCCCCTCTTCATCCAGGAAAAGGAGCCCATCCTCAGCAGCCAAGTGTCCTTGGCAATCCTGGCTTTAATTTCAGCAATCCCCAGCAAAGTGTGAGTGTCAAATATCTATTTTGAAAAGTTGAAAAGGGGAAGGTGTTAAATGAGATCCTCCTGATGGATGCACTGAGAATTATTTGTACTTCAGAGCTGAGTAAACTGCATCCAAGCCATAAAAAGACTAAATATGATGCAGAGTGTACATGTGCAATTTAAATTAAGACACTCTGAAATGTATTTACTGTGTTTTAAAATCATTAGAGGGTTATTACACAGGAAACATCTCAAAGATTCATCTGGAGTGCAAAAGCACTGTGCCCACTTCACGTGGATGAACCTTTTAGACAGGATGAAGGATTCATTCCCTTCCATGGGGGCTGTGTTCCTCAATAAATGATGGAATAAACCATGCCATAAAACCTCACTGAAACTTCACCTGGCATGGCCTGGACTTGTTAGACAATTTACTTTCTGTGACCTCAAATCAGAGTTTAGCCAGTCGTGGCTTTTCTGAGGGGATGTGTTCAGGGAGCAGGTGAGTGTCTCTCTTAATGTGCTCCTTTGAATGCAGTGGAAGAACTCCATGGGCAGAAATACCCATTTTTCTTTCCGTCTAATGCAAATCAATAGCAAATGCCAGGGATGAATTTGTCACAGGTTTTCATCCCTGAGTGGATGTTTGTTTGTAAGTATAATTTCATTAGAGGCTGGAATTACTTTATTATCAAAGTGTATCAATCTCTAGCTCAGCCCTGAGTGGAGGGAGGAGTTCGGTGTTGCCTGAGGAGCAGCAGCACTGGGGCTGTGTAAGTGAGCAATTGAGTTTTTCTGTCAAGCCTCAGGACAGGATTTTCAATGACACTCATCACGGGCAGATATTTCATCCCAGTGATTTTAATGGGATCACATTGAGGGCAAGACTGAGATTGGGTGAGAATTTCACCTTTAAATCTGCAAGAAGGCTCTGTCTGTGGAGGGAGAGAGGCCAAATTACTGCAAGCTGATGAAGCACGCTCAAGAAAAGAGACTTTTGTTGTGTTTTCAACCCTTTTTCTCAAAATTGAGGTGTTCGAAACTAACAGAAGATAGCAGCTCTTAGCATGCTGAACAAAATTCCATCACATTGCAGGCTCCAGCAGGTTTGTGTTGCTCAGAAAGAGAATTCAGAACAGGGGTGTCTGCATGACCCAAACACAAATATTTTGGCCAAATCAAGAAGTGATTGGCTGAAAATTAATAATATATAGGAGGTAAAGTAGCAGTAATTCTGGAAATGAATCTGGGAGTTGCTCGGAGAAGCTGTGGCTCCCCTTGGATCCCTGCAAGTGTCCAAGGCCAGGTTGGATGGGGTTTGGAGCAGCCTGGGACAGTGGAGGTGTCCCTGCCATGGCAGGGATGGAATGGGATGGGATGGGATAGAATGAACTTTAAGCTGCCTTCCAACCCAAACCATTCCCTGACTCCTGTGATTGACATCTTACCCTTCATCCATCAGTCATTTGGTGGAACACTCAGAGCTGCTAATTGCAGACAGGCTGGACAAAGTTAATTATGCTTTCCCTGCCTCCGCAATCCTCAGTGAGTTGGAGCCATCCCATTTCCCTGCCTGCAGCCCTTCCCTGGGATGCCTTGTGCAGGCTGCCCTAGAGCAGGGGCTGGGCAGAGTCACAGAATAAAGCAGGGATTGATTCAAAGGATCTCCTGCATGGATCCACCTTGGGCAGCACCAGAGCCCAGCCAGGGCTGCACCCAAGATGAACCCAAATGGCCCCAAAATGCACGATGGGCACGGGGTCTGTCCCTGGGATCAGCTCTGCTCCATTTGCACCTTGCAGTTCATTGTCCCATCCCAGCTTTAGCCCCTGCAGTCCCACCCTGCTTGTTTTTCTCTCTGCAGCCCACGGGGTTTGTGCTCCTGGGCTGAGATTTGGGTCATTTGTCCTTGGTGCCCAGCTGGAGCAGGAATTGTTTTGTCTCCCTGCTCTGTGCACAGAGCTCAGCATCCCTGATGTGAAGCCCAGACCCACACACTAAAGCAGCTCAGAATGGGAAACACAGAAAAGCCGAACCTGAGGCATCACCTTTGTGTTGATGGATCTGGGCTCCAGGGTTTCTCCCACACAAAGTGAAGTGTTCGTTGTGTCCCCAGCAGGTTGTACCCATCAGCAGGCCAAGGTCACTCTCATCAAACCCACCGAGGAGAGGAGGCCACCTCCAGAAGCTCCCTCCAGCTGATGGATGTAATTAGCCTCCAATTACAGCATCCAAATAAATGCTCCTTGTGCCCAAGGAAGCAAAGGGCGCAGCTGTGAAAAAACCCTTTGTTGGTGCATTAACTGCAGTACCACTCCTTTAAATAAAACCTCTCTCTTTTATTTCGCTTCAGAACTCATAGCTTTGGATTTGCTTTCACTTTTCCCTTTTTTTTTTTTTTTGGTGTGATTTAGTGGTCAGAAGAAGCATGTGCAGCACATCTTACCCAGCGGGATGGATACCAAGCTGCTACTCAAGGACAGCTGAAAGATCAGCTCTATCAAGAAATTATCCATTACTTTGACAAGGGCAAGGTAAAAAGGAAAGAAAAAACGTGCAAATGTATTTCATTGCTTTTCTCTCAAACTTATAAATTTAATAGTAAACATACTTTGCATCCAGTGACCTTGAGGAAGGCACTTTCAGATAATGATATTACAAAAAAAAAAAAGTCAAAAGAAATCAATGGTACATTTATAACTCATCTCTTAAGGGTAAATCTATGGGCATATGATGCCATGGAGTAAATAAAAAAGTGATGCATGTAATTTGGAGGACTTTTTCTGGCAGTTACAAGAGCTGAGAGAATCCTTCAGCTCCCCTTGTTTTTCCTCATGTACTCCAAAATAATTCCCTCAGGGCCTGGATGTCTGTGGTTGATATCATAAATATCCTGGGATGAGGATATTTCATTGCAATTGCATCTTTTAATGCAGAAGGAAATTGCATTTGGCATTGCTTGGTGTTGGAGAGGAAGGGGGTTAATGTGGGGGACAGGGATGGATCAGTGTTTGGATATTTCAGGCACAAAATATTCCAGTATAGAAGTAGGAATCTCTTTGTCAGAACATTTCAGAAGTGTAAACTTGGGGTTTAAAAGTGAACAGAAGTGGTGTTTTCTGGTAGAATTAGAATATAATCCAGCCAGCCCATCCTTTCCAGGTGAGTTTTTAGCAGAATCAGATTAAAATCCTAGAATAAATTTGATAGGATCTATAATTTTTTTAGAAATCTTGCTTAAGAAGTCAAATTTTTTAGCTTATCTTAATGCAATACTTAAAAATTGTTAATGAGTGATGCTAAAAGTTGTAGTTCTGGATTGGGGTAAAAATTGCAATTCTGGACTGGGACAAAAGTTGTAAAAATGTAATTCTGGAGTGGTGCACAAGTTTGGGGCTGGGGCTGCTGGAGGTGACCTGGGGACAGTTCCTGCTGCCCAAAAAGCTTTTCCTGGGTGAGTGAGAAGAATCTCATTTGAATGAGGGTCACAGCTGATTTTAAAGCTTATTTTAATCTTACCTGGTTTTCCTTCCATTCCTGTCTGTAAGGAAAACCAGGAGCTGCCTCTTTTTATTTTGTTGGTTTTATTTTGTCTTTTTGGCTTTCTGTTGGTCCTTTCTGGTGTCCAGGCACTGGGAACTGTTCTGCTGAGCACCAGTTCTGTGCAGAGCTCATGTGCCAGGACTCCTGTGTGATTTTTTGTGTCTGTGAGGAGATGATTTATTTCCAAACTGCTCTTTCCTACTTACAGATATTCCTCCTCTCATTTTCTGGTCACTCAAGCTGGTGATAATTTTTCACATTACTCCATGAAAAGGGAAATAAAAAAATCAATATAGACTGAGAATATTCATCTGGTGTGATTTTGCAAATGTCAGGAAGCTCCAAGTGGAGGTTTCCAGTGTAGATGGAAGGTAATCCTCTCATTTGGGACATTCTGACATTAAGTTAAATCAACTCCTTGCATTCCTTGAGCAGTTTGCAGATGTAGCCCCAGCAGCTGCTTTAGCTCTCCACGATCAGTAAAACACCTGAAACAGCATTTGCTGTGCATTTCTGGGACACTGAAGCCATGCCCAAACCAATTTTTGGTTTTTTTGTGCCATTATCACCCAGCTGGGTCCCTGCCTGGCAGCTCACTCCAGGTCCCCCTTGTTTGATTTCCCTTCCCATTAAGTTAACAGGAGGTGTCAGCAGAAGGTCACCACCACTGGGCACCTGTGCAGGCACTCCCGGCTTTTCCAGAAGCTCAGGAGTTTTGTTTTCCACTTGTGAGCCTGTGCCTCTCCCAACCTTCAGGAAGCACTTTCACATAATGATATTACAAAAAAAAAAAAGTCAAAAGAAATCAATGGTACATTTATAACTCATCTCTTAAGGGTAAATCTATGGGCATATGATGCCATGGAGTAAATAAAAAAGTGATGCGTGTAATTTGGAGGACTTTTCTGGCAGTTACAAGAGCTGAGAGAATCCTTCAGCTCCCCTTGTTTGCCTGATGGGAAATTGTGGATTTGGGAAGGGAGGGAGATATGGGACTTAAAACATTGTGTAGAGGAAATGGATTTCCTAAAATTGGGTTTAAAACATTGGCTTTTTGTCTTTTAAAGGCTGGTGTAGTTCAGCCTCTCAAAAATGAGGATCTCTTTCTCTTGGCAGAGAAGTTTCCCAGGGGAATTCACAGTTTTCTTGTCTATTGAAAGCCAACCATGAGGCTTATCCCTTAAATATTGGCATTCACGGGCAGGTGAATTTAGATTTAATCCTCCACACACACTTCACTGCTGGCCCAAAAGTGCCTGAGAAATTTGTAAGTGAAGAAAAGGGAGCTGGACTTGCCTGAAGGCAGGAATGTGGCACCTCATGTGGGCTGAGAACAAAGTGCTGGCCCTCACCAGAGTATCCCTGGTACTGGGAGTTCAACATCCATTTGGGATTCCTCATTTTGATTTCTATTTTTAATCTGTTATTCTTAGGATGTAAAAAAACCTGTGTTTGACTTTTGGTCCTTGAACCAACCTTTTATAAAGCTGAAGTAGAACTTTCACCTTTAGGGAAGGAACATTTTTGAGAAACCACTTTTGCATTTTGCAGTTGTTCTACTTTATGGATTTGTTTCCTAATTAGTTATGCTCTTCATTGCTTTTCTAAGCTCCTTCTTTCCAAAAGGAAAATTGTTTCCAAAAGGAAAGTTGTTTCCCTGATACAGGGATCCTCTTCTCTCCTGGATCAATTCTTCACTGCACTGCACTTCCCATTCTCCTCTCCATCTCTCTTGGCTTTTGCCCTTAAAATCCTGATCCTCAGGTTTATCCCAGCAGTCTGGGCCCTCCTTTGAGCTGCTCTCAAGTGTTTGCTCTCTGTGTGTTTTCCTGAAGCTTTGTTTGTGATTTCCACCAAAGCCCTTCATGCAGGGACTTGGCTGGAAATTCTTGGGTTAGAATGTCCCAAGGTGAGAAGGGAAATAGGGATGGGACTAAAGGGATGGGAAGGAGCTGATGGAAATCAGTGCTGGTGAGCTCCTGAATCCAGGGAATGCTCCTTGGCAAAAAGAAGGTGTTGTTTTAAACCAAATTTGTTTGTGGAGCCACAAGGGAGGCAGCAGCATTCCTGTTCCTGCCTGTTCAAATGTGGGAGCAGCCACAGGCTCAGGTTTGCTGGAGATGCTGCTGCCCATAAATCAGTTTTCCTCTGCTCCTCCATAAATTGAAAGTGTTGGTCCTGAGGAGAAAAAGCTAAATAAATGCACACTGCTCATTTATTTCTGCTCCTCCTTTCTCCCCTCCTCCTCCAAAAAAAAAAGCTTTTATTGCTTTACAGCAGCCACAGAACAGAAAATATCTGAAATTATACAGCAAATGCCATGCTTTGGCTTAAAAGCCCTTTTTTTCTGGCTCATGGGATGACATCAAATGGCTTTTTCTTCCCTCTTAACAAGTGAGTGGTGAAATTCACCTGTCTGCCAAAAATCTGTGTGGGGCTGGTGGCCAGCTCCGCCTCAGAGCTGTCCTGAGTGCTGGGAAGGACAGAGAGTCCTGGGAGAGGGAGCCTACAGAGGCTGACCATGTTCCAAAGGAATACATTTATTTATTTCAAGAGTTTCCAACCTGGCTGTAGCTTGAATGCAGTGCTAACAATAGAGAAATGCTGAGTTTTAGCATTTTATTTCAAATATTAAGCCTTCATGCTGGTTAATTAACACTACCTGAAATTTAACCAGCTTAGCAAGTCCCTGACACGTCAGAACATGGCACCATAATATTCTTATCCCAAACTATTTCACTGCTCCTGACCATTAACTCTGCAGGAGCTCAGAAATACCCTGAGATCCTCCTTTGCTGCTATTAACCTCAAAAACTAAATTGGATGCTCTAGTTCTTTCTGGCCACCAAGCAATCCAGCTTGAAAAATAAATTAAATCTCTGGGTTTTCCCTAAAACAGATCTCCTGCATCTGCAAAGTCTTGCCCATAACAATTTGCAGCTCATGTCTACACAACTAAATTTAAGCTCTGCACATTTGTCTTACCCCCTGAGTATAAAAGAAGCATTTTCCTTCCAGTATCAGCAGCCTCTCTCCCTGGTCCCCTCTCCAGATAAATTGTTTCTCCCATTAATGAGTTGTACCTCGTACAAATCCTGTGTAGGAGCTCCCTGTACAACTCATTTCTCCAGAAGACTTGCCATGTCCTGGGCAAAGCTGGGAAAGCTTCCAAGGCAGGAAATCTGTGAGGCAGCAGATTGGGAGTTATTGACCTTCAAGAATATAGATTTCATTTATCAGGATCCTGGGCCCCAGCCGTGCTGTCCTCACCTGAATAAATTGGCTCTGGAGCAAACAGCTGAATTTTTCAGAGGGTTGTGCAGGGGATGTGAGACACACAGTCCCTGTTTCTTTGAAAATGGTGGGAAAATCTCCAGGTTTAGGTTGGTTTTCTGTGCTGTTGGAGGTGTTACGGTGCAGCTGCACTAAGGAAAAGCCAGGTAGCTCAGGAAATAGCCTCAGGTTGCTACAGGGGAAGTTTAGGTTGGATGTTAGGAAAAGTTTCTTCATGGAAAGGGTTGGCAAGCAGAGGAGCAGGCTGCCCAGTGTGGTGTTTTCTGGGGTTCCCTGGGGCAGGAAGGAAATGATGAATCTGACTCCATGTTCTTAGAAGGCTAATCTATTATTTTATGATATTATATTATTTTAAAAAATGCTATACTAAAACTATACTGTAGAATAGAGGAATGATACTTACAGAAGGCTTTACACAAGATACTAATTACAAACTCATGGCTCTCCAGAGTCTCAACACAGCCTGACCGTGATTGGTCATTAAGTAAAAACAATTCACATGTTGGATAAACAATCTCCAAATCACATTCCAAAGCAGCAAAACAGGGAGAAGCAAATGAGATAATATTCCCCTCCCTTTTCTCTGAGGCTTCTCAGAAGAAATCCTGACGAAGGGATTTTTCAGAAAATATGATGGTGACAGCCCAGGGCAGTGGTGCAGTCCCCATCTCTGGAATTGTTCAAAAACTGTATGGATTTGACACCTGAGGACAGGGTTTATTGTTTAACAAGGTGATGGTTGATCATCTCAGAAGTCTTTTCCAAACTTAGTGATTCTGTGGACTCCTGGGCCTCTGGAGTTCAGGGCTCTCTCCATTCAAGAAATTGAGTTCCATAATCCAAGTTGTCATTGTTCCTCTGAAGGAACAGCTGGACAGTTGGGAATTCCAAACAGAAACCTTGGAGCACAGTGAGGTTTTTAAGAGGCAGTAGAGACAAAATGTGGGTGCTTTTTCTCTTAGGCAGAGGTCTTGGCTGGAGAGGGACAAAGTTAGACTGGTAAAAATGGAAAGAATCTTTTCCTCTTTCTCCATTTTTTATTTGCAGTACAATAGATTTTCAGTACACTCCTGAAAGTGTTCCATTAATGTGACACCATGTCAGCAGGAACTGACTTTTACAGAAACTTTAGAGGAATTCCAGTAATTTATGCCAGAAACAAATGTTCTGATTGAAGCTGCTCTGCTGAGAGGGCTGGGGGCGTTCACCTCAGCTCCAGGGGACAGGAGCAGCTCCAGGAGAGCTGGAGAGGGACTGGGGACAGGGGATGGACACAGGGGGCTTTAAACTGACAGTGGGAGATTTAGATGGGACATTGGGGACAGGGCATGGAGGGTGGGGACAGGACACAGCTGGGGCTGCCCCTGGATCCCTGGCAGTGCCCAAGGCCAGGATGGACACTGGGGCTGGAGCACCTGGGACAGTGGAAGTGTCCCTGCCCATGGGAGAGGTGGAAGGAGATGATCTTTAACCCAAATCATTCTGGTGTGATTCCATGCTCTGGTTTTCTCCTGTTCGTCTCCACTTCCTTGCTAGGAAGAGCGCAAGGATTATGTGATTATTGTCTGTTGTACATGAACTAAATCTGGATCACATTTAATTTGAGGATTCATTTTTCAGGCTCTGGAACATTTACAGAATCCATTATTAATATTAATATTCAGTAACATCGAAAGGCTTTGTTCAGGCTAGAGGAGGTGCAGCCTCTGCTCCGGTGTGTTTATGGTGCTGACAGACAAGGGTGGGAAGGTGAAAAAAAAAATCAAAGGAGATTTAATTCTGCTAAAGTTGTTATTTAATCAGTGGCAGTGCTGTGGTACCTATAGGCAGTGATGTGTAGGCAGAGTGTGTCTGCTTTCAGAATCACTGAATGGTTTGGGTTGGGAAGGACCTTTAAAGGTCACCTGGTTCTACCCTGTCACAAGGACATCTGTCAGCTCTCCCAGCTTCCTCCAGCCTGGCCTGGGACACTTCCAGGGATCCAGGGGCAGCCACAGCTGTGCCAGGCCCTGCCCACCCTCACAGGGAAGCATTTCTTCCCAATCTCCCCCATCTAAACCTATCCGTCTGAACTTTTTGCATTCCCAGCCGTGGTTTGGGAACACATCTGTGCTCATCCAGGAGTCAGTGGGAAGAACCAAAGGAGTTTGTTTACAGTGTTGATGCAAATGAAAAATGATTTAGGTTTCAGTTTATTTCCAGTCTCATTTTGGAGAGGAGCTGGTTAAATCTGGAGCACACAAACAGGGAAGCAGGACAGGGGAAGTGATGGTCACACGATTGTCTTTGAAATGAAAATATGCACAAGTTATGGATGACTGAAGTTCAGAAGAAAATGGCACTCAAAATGAGGGAAGGTTAAGTGATTTTGAAAGCTTTCACTTGCTGACTTAACAAACACCTGAATATTAGTTCAGCTCCTATAAATTGGTGCTGTATTGCCCTTCTGAATCAAAACGAACTCAACCTGGTGTGTGAAAATGTCCCCCTGCTTCTGCAACTGTGCCTTTACTCTTAAGTTCATGTTAATTTTTGTTTAAAAATAAAAACATGCTCTGTATCATCATGCTAGATTAGATCCATAATATGGATAAAAACATTCAGATCCTTCCATTTGCAAAAATTGCGTTGCAGAGCGTTCAGGCTGCCTTGTAATTTCCTGCAGACGTGATCCCTCATTACCGTGATTGTAATTAGTCCTTCTGATGCGTTTTTCACCTTCAAGGCACTTTACAAACACGAGGCAACTCATGCTCATTCCAGTCCTCTTCCCTAGATAAATGACATTCTGAACCTTGTTGGAGAAATAAGTAAAATCAAGAGGAGGGGTCGAATATCACGAGGAGCTGCAAGGAAAGGTTAATGAAGAACCAGATTCTGCTCCTTGTGAGCGTTCATGGCTTTTTTATGTTAAATTAGGTCACCACTTTGTCCAGACATCATCCCAGCTGGTTTTTGCAGGACTCAGAAGCTCCTTTCCCCTTGCTCAGCCCCACAGTGCAGTTTTCAGTCCTTATTTTGTCTTTGCTTGGAGGGCAAAAATCTCTCTCCTTTCTCCATGTGATCTCCCGTGGTTTTCCCTCTGCATTTCCTCATCTCCTGCACCTTCAGCAGCTCCCTCCCTGCTCCTGCTGCTTTCCAGCCATTCCCACTCAGTTTGCCAGGATAGCCTTTCAGTCCATCCCTCCCCTGGAAAATTGGCTCCTTTTTTCCAGAGAGCACCAGGGATGGCCAGTGGACCAATGGGACCCATCTTGCATTTTGTGACATTGGCATGTTCTGTATGAAGACTTGCTGAGGATTCATCCTTAATGTTTTATCTTTATTTTTCAAATCAGCATCTAGAACCAGGAATTTTTCTAGAAGTCTTATTTTTTCCAATTTTTCCAGATATACTAAGAATTGCAATTTCACCTTGCAGATAGTAGGCAAAGAGAACCTGGCACTGATTTTGGGGCTTTGAGTGTGGAATTTCATTTGTGTGGTTTGGGGAGCTTTTGGGGTTTGGGGTGTAAAATATCTCTTCTCTGCAGAGTGCTGTGAAGAGGATGGGATTGAGGGATTTTCATGGGATGGATACAGGGATGAGTTATTGTGAAGGTTTCCCCAGGTCACATTTCCTCTTCTCTCCCCAGCATCCACCTCCCATCATCTTGGGAAGTTGTGGTGCTTCATCCCAAACTCCCTGTCCCCAAACGTGGATATTTTTTGGGGAAAATGGGGAATTGTGTGTTCAGCCCTTCCCCTCAGCAGTCCTCTGTCCACCTTCTCTTGGCTGCTTCATCCCCTCAGGATTCCACCAGGACAACGTGTGGCCTCATGCTGAGAGGAGAATGAGGTGGTGTGGCCAGAGCATTTGAATTTAAGATGAAGGCTGATAAAATCTGCATTTCTAAATTATTCTGAAACTCATTTTTATAATAAAGTGAGGTCAGCAATGCCAACCAGATTTCAGCAGCAGAGGTAGATCATCAAGTTTGATCTTAGATAGCCTGGTATGCTAATTTAAGCATATTTTTGGGTTGGAGTGGTTCTTTATCTTTGGAGTGGAAAAAACAAATGAAAAATGCACATTTAAAACCATTCTTGCTGCTCCTCATTAAGATTGTTGCCTTCTGAGGAGCTGAAGGATATTGTTAAATTTCTTTGGGTCACTTGAGATGGCTGCTGAATTTCATGGTTGAGGAACAAGAAGAAGAAGAACCAATGGAAATATAATGAGTATTTGTTCAAAGCAATATCTGCAAATTGCCTGTCCTGTCTAATACAGATTACAGATATTAGAGGGAGAGAGAGGTGATTATGAAATATAATCAATCACCAGCCTTGCTCCAAAGCCTCAGGTCCTGGGTTTCTTGGTGGACAGGCTATGTTTACACATTACTGGGTGGGCTGGCAGGAATCATTTCACTTCTGAAGCTCTTTGATCCTTTGACTTGACTGGGATGCAGTAAATTTGCATCCTGTGCCAGGGAAGGTCATGGAGCAGATCACCTTGAGTGCCACCAAGCCAAGAAGGCCGATGGCACCTGGGGTGTGTTAAAAATGGTGTGGAGCAGGGCCAGGGCAGGTTGTCCCTCTGTACTGGCACTGCTGAAGCATCTCCAATCTCATTTTTATGGTTTGGGCCCCTCAATGATAAAAAAGTCATTGAGGGGCTGGAGTTTGTCTAGGGAAGGGATCAGAGCTCCAGGAGGGGTTGAGGGAGCTGGGAAGGGGCTGCAGAATCCCTGAGGAGCCGGGCAGGGGCTGCAGAATCCCTGAGGAGCCGGGCAGGGGCTGCAGAATCCCTGAGGAGCCGGGCAGGGGCTGCAGAATCCTTGAGGGGCTGGGCAGGGGCTGCAGAATCCCTGAGGAGCTGGGCAGGGGCTGCAGAATCCCTGAGGAGCCGGGCAGGGGCTGCAGAATCCCTGGGCAGGGGCTGCAGAATCCCTGAGGAGCTGGGCAGGGGCTGCAGAATCCCTGAGGAGCCGGGCAGGGGCTGCAGAATCCCTGAGGAGCTGGGCAGGGGCTGCAGAATCCCTGAGGAGCTGGGCAGGGGCTGCAGAATCCCTGAGGAGCTGGGCAGGGGCTGCAGAATCCCTGAGGAGCTGGGCAGGGGCTGCAGAATCCCTGAGGAGCTGGGCAGGGGCTGCAGAATCCCTGAGGAGCCGGGCAGGGGCTGCAGAATCCCTGAGGAGCTGGGCAGGGCTCACCTGGAGCAAAGGAGGCTCAGGGGCCCTTGTGGCTCTGCACAGCTCCTGCCAGGAGGGCACAGCCGGGGGGGTCGGGCTCTGCTCCAGGGAACAGGGACAGGAGCAGAGGGAACGGCCCCAGGCTGGGCCAGGGCAGACTCAGGGGGGATTTTGGGAAAATCCCTTCATGGAAAGGTTTGTCCAGGCCTGGCACAGTTTGAAGTCCCCATCCCTGGAGGGATTTAAAGTCCATGTGGAGGTGGCATTGGGGACACGAGGCACTGCTGGCCTTGGCAGTGCTGGGAATGTTGGACTCAGTGAACTTGGAGGGCTTTTCCAGCCTCAACAATTCCATGATTGCATGAATAGAGACATTTATAACCCCAGCACAGCTCTTTGGCACGTCAGATGCTCAGTGTTTTCAGGCATGTGGCACAATTCATTTGGTTGCTTTATCCAGATTTATTTGATTCTAATGTTGATGTTTAACCAAGGTATGTAATTCAGCTTCTTTTTGTTGTTTTGTGTTTTTTTTTCCAACAGATGTGGGAAGAGGCCATTGCCTTGGGTAAAGAACTTGCAGAACAGTATGAAAATGAAATGTTTGATTATGAACAACTCAGTGAACTGCTGGTAGGTTTTTTTTAATGACATAGACACTGCAATAATTTATTTCAGAGTTGAATTTCTAAGCTTTTAAAATTATATAAAAAATACTGTATCAATGACAGTAAAATTCAGAAACAAATACCCATCATTGTTTTGTTGGACCAGTGTCAATTAACTGGCTACCACTGGATTGTCTGAAAAACATTTAATTTATTTTTTTTAGCTGGAAGAAAAGCATTTCAGTAATGTTAAGCTGATTTATTTGGGGTATAAAAGGAAATTTTGAATTTAAATATAAATGGGGACATGAAAAAAATCCCCATTCTCTCTCAAGTGTCTTTCTACATTCACATTTCTTTTTTTAGGTATGAATAATCCCCAAGCATTCATGTCTCCAGTCAGTTATTTTTGCCCTGACGTTACCCATTCATTATTCCTGCACCATTTTTTCCCTCCTGTTCTCTTCCAAAGAGATAAATGGCAGCTGTCACTGTCCCTCCTCAGGTCCCAACCATTTCCACAGGAGTTGGGATGTGATTCCAGTTTGTTTCTGAAAATTTTCAACTCTAAAGTTTTGATGCCTTTTGCTTTTGCACTCAGAGTACATTTTCCTCAATTTCTTTGAATTATTTATCTGTTTTCTTTATCCCAGTAGGTCTGAGCTGGGCATTCCTGTGGTGTTGAACTCAGCTCACTGCTCCTGGTGGGGTGGGCACAAATATTCTTCATTTCAGTGTAAAAGGAATTGGATAGGATTGTTCCTCAGCTAGAAATGGTTGTCAGAGGTGATTATTCACCAGGGGTGGCTACTCTCCAAGTCCCTCAGTTTTAATTTTCCATCTCCTTTTTGCTTGCTCATGGGAATGTGAACAGGTTTGTCACAGAGGCAGCCACTCTTTAATTATCCTACTGGATCCATTCTATAGGAGAAGTTGGAATTTGTACTTTATTCATTGTAGCCAATGATCACAGGAGGATTGAATGATTTGGATTGGGAGGACCTTAAAGCTCATCCAGTTCCACCCACTTTGCCATGGGCAGGGACACCTTCCACTGCCCCAGGTTGCTCCAAGCCCTGTCTAACCTGGCCTTGGATATTTCCATGGAGTTTCTCCCTCTTCTAAGAAAGGAGACCCAGAACTTCCAATCCTCACATCAGACAGTTGAGTTTATCTGCTCATCAGCCAAGAGGTGAGATGTCAGTGAATTAGTCCTGGCCTGCATTTCCCTCACAAGACAGAGATCAAAATTCACTCTCCCATATGAGTCAGGTCTCACATACCCCATCAGCTTTTCTTATTGCTGCTGCTGAACAGCTCTTTGCTTTCTCCCACAATAAAATTTAGAAGTTTTTTGTTCTTTCTATTCTCCCTCTTGTCTCTTTTCTTCAAGCAATATTAAATATCAGCCTCTAAGATAATTCACAAATGACAGAGGAGTTTTGCTCCAGACGAGCTGAGAAATACTCGGCAGATCTGGGTCTTTGTAGTCTTGGTGCCATTTACAGTTATCTGTCATGAGGGAGCAACACTAAACCTCCCCCCAGATCAAAAGTCATTCTCTTTGCAGAAATAATAGACTAAAAATAAGTTAATGAACAGATCTTCTGAAGCTGCTCATTTGCTATTATTTCATCATTAGAGATAAAGAAGAACTCGGCGTCGAAAGCAGATGGCGTCTGACATGCGTGTGTTTGTTCCAACATTTACATTTTCCTGCAGTTCTCAACTGCCTGCTTTCCATATGCAAATTCATGGTTGTAAATATGGAAGAGAAGTAGTAGAAAAATGTAATGGGATGTAAGAGCTCAAAACTGACAAGTCAGCACCATTGGGATGAGCTAAGTGCGGCTTCATCCTTCCAGTGTTTTGGCAACGGAAGTGTCACAATTTCAGATTGCCTTTCAAATTCCTGACCTTCATTGCCAATGAAATAGTGGATGGGAATCAGTGAGGTTCACCAAGATGAGGTCCATCAAAATTGAGATATTGGATATGGAACAGTAAGGTTCACAGTGATGAAGTTCATCAAAATTGAGATATTGGATATAGAGCGTTCATCAAGATGAGTGTCCTCAAAATTGTGATATTGGATATGGGACAATAAAGTTCACCAACATGAGGTCCATCAAAATTGAGATAATGGATTTGGAACAATGAGGTTCACAGTGATGAAGTTCATCAAAATTGAGATATTGGATATAGAGCAGTGATGTTCATCAAGATGAGGGCCCTCAAAATTGAGATAATGGATTTGGAACAATGAGGTTCACAATGATGAAGTTCAACAAAGTTGAGATATTGGATATGGAACAATAAAGTTCACCAACATGAGGTCCATCAAAGTTGAGATATTGGATATGGAGCAGTGAGGTTTACCATGATAAGGTGACATTCATAAAAATTGAGATATTCCTTAGGGAACAGTCAGATTCACTATGGTGAGTAGAAAAATCATGGCTACAGAGTCTGGTATTTCCAAATATTGCCATGAATCTTACATAAAGGTGAGGAAAAACAGGGGAATGAAACATCTTTAATTTAGAGATGCATACAAGATCTTAAGTATAAGTCATCTCCTGAAAGCTTGGGTCATTCAAATCCCTCCTGTTTATTTTGCAGAGAAAACAAGCCCAGTTCTATGAAAACATTGTGAAAGTGATACGACCAAAACCAGATTATTTTGCTGTCGGATACTATGGCCAGGGATTCCCAACTTTCATAAGGGTAAGTGTCACCTGTTTCCGGAGACTTTTCTTGCTGTGGAAATTTCCCTTGGCTTGGAGAAACCTGCCTGACACTGACAGGTGTTTTTTAGGTGTACAAAACAAACACTGTTTTTTTCCTTTCTGGTTTCTATGATGGAATAGTTGAATTTTGGTAGAAAAACTTTCTCTTTGAACGTATTCAGTACTTTCTATTTCTTCAGGGCATCACTAGAAATGAAGATAAATGACCCAATCCATCTCTCGGGGTC
This sequence comes from Emberiza elegans, assembly GCA_024865655.1. Lineage (NCBI taxonomy): Eukaryota > Metazoa > Chordata > Aves > Passeriformes > Fringillidae > Emberiza > Emberiza elegans. The sequence continues at coordinate 2,458,686 of JALJVW010000241.1, read as the reverse complement.
ATAACCATCTGAAATGGTGACATTTTTGCCTGGCAGGTTAATATATATTTATATATATATAATATATATATATGAGCATGGTAGAGAAACCTTTTGTATGACCATGTTTTCAGGTCAGTGTCCTTTCCAGCATTGTCACTAAAATGAAGTTGACTATCAAAGGTGTGTGTGACACCTTCAATACCAATTTTTATCATTGATTTGTGTGTGTCATGTGCCAATTTAAGACATGTGTCACTCGGTTGATGCCAGGATCATAGCTTTAGTGACATTTTAAGGGTTTTTTTCACTAATGTTAGGATTTTTATGGGTTGAATTAGTGGCTAAAGAAAAGTGGGGCTATAACCTGTCTGAATTGCATCTGTATTATGATTCTCTGGCACTTGGCAGTTGCTGACACAGAAATAACCCATTATTATTTTGTTAACTTCCCTGGGCATTCTGTGCCAGGGCTTACCACCCTCACAGGAGTTAATTCCTTCCCAATTTGCCCTCTGAAAACCAGGCTGTTGAGTACCCTGCTGCTGGAGAAAATCCTCACTTTTCCCTCTATTCCAGCGTTGCCCGTGAATTACAAATGTATATACATAAATTACAGTTATACAGAGCTGGCTGTTATTACCTTTCTTTCCCCTCCTGAGCTTTTCAAAAGGCAGCATTGCAGAATTGAACCCAACTGGGCAAATGTGAGCAACTCCAGGTTCCTACCCCCAGTCAAAACACCCTTTTTTAATAAGTGCTGTATAATTTCTTCACCAAGTATTCATTTTGAGATGAGTAATGAGGTTAAGCATATTCAAATGCAAATTTTATCCAAACTTGCTTTAATGTGTTTGATCAGTTAAAAATATGCAAGTTGTCTTTTACATTTTCCTTTAGAATTTAATGATCTCAGCATGTAAATGGACTGTATAAAATATCTCTTCATTTTCTTTATTGGCAAAGAAAAAACCCAATGCTTACAAATACAATAAACTTAATTTTAAAGTTATAAAAAGTTTAAAGTTTATAATGGCAAAAATCTAATCCATGAATGTGAGTCTTTTTATAAGAGTCAGTATTTTTCGATATTCCTCCTTAAATCTGCATTATGTTTCAGTTTTTCTCTGCTACTCTTTTTTGCTCACCTGAGTGCCTTTGAATAAATGTTTATGTATAAGAAGCCTAATCCAGTTTATTTATTGACATCCATTCCATCATTAGCTGTGGAAGGTGGAGGAGACATCTTTGATTTGGTAATAATTTCTCTTAATATATTTTAAATGGCCACCAATGTTACAGATCCTTGAAATCCCATTTTGAGGTGATTTTAATGTGGCTTTAATTAATACCTGAATTAAAATTAACATGGGCTTAATGATCCCAGGATGGAATTGGAGGTGAGAAAAAAATATTGATAAAGTATTGATTATGGCACAGTGTGAGAAGTGTGAAATTCCTCTCGTACTGAGAAGTGCTAACAGCATTGGTGTCAGCACTTCTGAGGCCCCAGTTCTGTACTGGGAGCACTGGTTTTACCTCTGGGGGTGCTGGTGCCAGCTGTGGATGCCCCTGTGATGCCTTGTGCAGGCTGCCCCAGAGCAGAGGCTGGGCAGAGTCACAGAATAAAGCAGGGATTGATTCAAAGGATCTCCTCCATGGATCCACCTTGGGCAGCACCAGAGCCCAGCCAGGGCTGCACCCAGGATGAACCCAAATGGCCCCAAAATGCACGATGGGCACGGGGTCTGTCCCTGGGATCAGCTCTGCTCCATTTGCACCTTGCAGTTCATTGTCCCATCCCAGCTTTAGCCCCTGCAGTCCCACCCTGCTTGTTTTTCTCTCTGCAGCCCACGGGGTTTGTGCTCCTGGGCTGAGATTTGGGTCATTTGTCCTTGGTGCCCAGCTGGAGCAGGAATTGTTTTGTCTCCCTGCTCTGTGCACACAGCTCAGCATCCCTGATGAAGCCCAGACCCGCACACTAAAACAGCACAGAATGTGAAAAATATAGAAAAGCTGAACCTGAGGCATCATGTGTTTGCAGAACAAAGTGTTCATTTACCGGGGCAAGGAGTACGAGCGCCGCGAGGACTTTGAGGCGCGGCTGCTGACGCAGTTCCCCAACGCTGAGAAGATGAAGACAACGTCACCCCCTGGTGATGACATCAAAACCTCCTCTGGCCAGTGTATCCTTGGGCTGTACACCCAGTAAAACCAGCACAACCAGTGCATCCAGCAGCTCAGGTCAAGGATTTACAGCCAACATGTTGCACTTCTGCCCTGATGGGTGTAATGCACCGATTTTGTTGTTTTGTCCTTTTTTTGTGTGTGTGTGTGTGTGTGTTCCTGTTGAGCTGTTTGCTCTGTGTGGCTGAAATTCCCTTTTCACTTCTTAACCCCTGAAATTCAGATATTCAATGCTTCACTGTAAAGCCCAAACTGGATTTACCCTCGAAATTTCACAGGCCGGTGTCAGAACAAATAGTGAGGTGAGTTTGGGTTGAGTTTTGTTGTTTTCTCTGTCCCCTTTATAGCACTTTGTTGTATTAGGAATCTGTGCACAGTCAAGGGGTCATGAGCATTGTGAGGGCATTTAATGATGATTTTTATTATTGTCACACAGTCCAACCCACTGGAAAATAGTGATCCCATAGTTGTTGATGAACTACTTCTAATATTAGAATTTAGTATCCATTCCTAAACAGACAACATTTGATTTTCATTGTGCATTTGGGGCTCGGAACTGCATGATCTTTGAGGTCACTTCCAACCCAATCCATTCTGTGATCCCATGATTTTTTCCCTCTTTTCAGTTTCTACAGGGTGAATGAAGTCCAACGCTTTGAGTATTCACGCCCCGTTCGAAAAGGAGAGAAAAACCCAGACAACGAATTTGCAGTAAGAAATTATGAAGAAAATAAACCACTTCTGGTTTGCTTGTTTATCCCCCTCTATTTTGAGCATCTGAGCCATTCATTATCTTTTGCTTGTTGAGAAATAAATTCTAGGTTTAAAGGGATTATTTTTCATAGAAAGTTAATTAAGCCAATTTATCATGTTCTCGTTTATACCAATAGGAAAAAATGGGCAAAGCTGTATTTATTTTGTAAAAACAGCTCTTCTGAGAAAGGGTTTTAAATTGTTACACCTGAAATTTGTCTTGCCATGAAGATTCCAGTCAGGCATCTGAAAATCTTTTGTCACTAATACCTTTTGCTTTTTCTTGCCTTTTTTTTTTAAACCATTTGTTTCATCTAATGGTCAATAAATGAGGGCTGTGAGGAGGCCTGGCACAGGGTGCCCAGAGCAGCTGTGCAGATCCTTGCAAGTGCCCAAGGCCAGGTTGGATGGGGCTTGGAGCAGCCTGGGACAGTGGAAGTTGTCCCTGCTCCTGGAACTAGATGGATTTTAAGGTCCTTTCCAACCCAAAACCATCCAGTAAAACCAGGGGATCTTTCCTTGGTATTGTCCTTCAGAAAAGGAACAGTTGTTTTCTGCTGTTCCCAAATTTAAATCAGTGCTGCTCCATCTTCCATTTGGAATTCCCCCCTGGCTCTGTGACATCTGCCATTCCTTGGTCCGTGTCCTGCTGCTGATGTTTTGGGGCTTTGCTCGGGGTGCCAGCTGCCCATTGATAACGTGGCACTTGTTCCCTTTGCAGAATATGTGGATTGAGAGAACCGTCTACGTGACAGCCTATAAATTACCAGGCATCCTCAGGTGGTTTGAGGTCAAGTCAGTTTTCATGGTAAGATCAGCTTGGCTGTGTTGAGGTTGTGTAAAAAATGTGGTTTTTATACAGCCAGGGAGCATTTGTGTGTCTCAGTGGCTGTGCTTAGATCTGTGAACAAGGAATCCTTGGGACTGGACCTGGCACATCCTGAGGGAACCCGCTGAGGGTGCTGGTTGCTGACTGAGAGTGACTCGGGCAATGCAGCCAGCCCTCCAAGGCCTTCAGCCCTTCTAGAAAGCGTTTGTGTCTCTCAGCAGGTGCCTAGAATGAAGAGAGACCTGAAGTGGTGCAGGGAAACCCTGCTCCATCCCAGAGAATCTAGCCTGAACTTTATCAAAGAGGAGCTGGATATTTTGATTGTCATTAATTCAAGATATCCCAATAATCAAAGGCATTGTATGTCTGCCTTTCTTACCACTCATGGTTAAAGGTTGTTTTTGTTTCTTCTCCATATTTAGCTAAATATACCCTCAGCAACCTCACAGAGTAACTCCAAATTACTCATTTCTCTGTTCAACCATTTAGACTGTTTAGATAAGACATATCCATTAAACGCCTTTAAGATTAAATTATTCTTATGCAGCTGTAATTTTTAAGTAGCAATAAAAACATTGTTACTGCGTTTTTGAAATCTCTCTTGTGAGGCTTATTTTTAAAGGAAAAGAACAATTTGCATATGATTAATTAAAACCTTTTTCATTGCTCCATTGAGGTTATGTTGGACAGTTGTATTTGGATGAACAGAAGTAATGCAGAAAATTACTATGGTATCTATAGTAACAGAATATGAATGTGATGTGTGACAGTAACAGGCAGCTGAATAAAACACATTGAATTTTTAATGAATTTCGTAGTTTCAATATAACCCTGATGGAGAAGATTGTATTTATCTTCATGATGGCAAGAAGTGCTGTTTGTAAAGGCTGGCAGATCTGATGCCAGTCCTGATGAGCAGAGAGCAGAGCCTGACAGGCACTTGGTGTGCACCCCTCCTGCTCTGCCTGGCATCCAGATGGGCACCAACCCCCTCAGCCTTTTGGGAGCAAGGATTGTATGAGTTGCAGAGCTGAGAAATGATAGCAGAATGGAACTTAATAACGTGTGGGAAGACTGCTACAGATAACTTCTGACCTCCTCTGGCACAGTTCCCACAAAATGGGTATTGACTTTCCTCAAGATCTCTGTCAGCTAAAATGCTGCAAGGAGGATCACAGGGTTTACATCCCTGTAATGCTAAATTGTGATTATGGATACAGATATTATTGATCCCTTGCTAAGTAAGCACCAGGATACTCCAGCAGCTCTGCATGTTTCATATTTTATTGATGGAACTGGAATATCGTTTAAAGGGAGAGGTGAGATTACATCAAATCAGTGCTGAGAGAACGGAGTAATTTCATAAATGCAGTGTATTATGTTACATAACCCATAGGAACATGCAGAGTTGCTTTAAATCTGCTGGCTTTTCCAATTCCTTCTGAGTACTTTTACCTAAACCTTTGCAATCTGTTCATTATCTGCAAGGAATTTGGGGCCAGCATTCTGTATCTGATTTGCTTTAGCTGGGCATGAGAAGTTGTAGGGAAGAGAGACCAGCCAGGGAATTAGAAATCAGATTTTGAATCACACTTGAGTTTAAAAAGCAGAAATGCTAATCTCTGTTTTGTTTTTATCTTGGAATTCTGTACTGGTGCAAATGTCTCAGGAGAAAGTAATTCCTGTTTTCCCAGGATAGAGTGAGGAGTGCCCCGAGGAGCCCTGGGAGCAAGGCTCTGAATTTACACTTATCATAAATAGCTTTCACCAGGTTCCAAAGCCCAGTTTGTAGCAGGGAGATGGCAACTGCAATTCTCCATCTGCTTTTAAAAAATTAGAGGGAGTGTTACAAGAGTAGTAAAAGAAAGGAGAATTGAGAAAGAAAGCCATGATTGCTGCTACAGAAAAGTCAAAAAGCTGTCAGCTCAATGAGTGCTAATTTCTGGAGATGCTCAAGAGCTTTAAAAGCAATGGTTCATCAGCACATTATTGCATAGTTATAAGGCCATTAATACAAGTGACAGAGTGCTAAATTTAGCCTGTGGTGCTCCCAGCAGTTTTGCCCAATCAGATGCTGGATGTGGCTTCACTCCCCAGTCCAGATTCCCCCGGGGCACTCTGGGCTCTGTCCGAGCCTGGCTGCTCCCCGTTCCCAGCAGAGCCACCAGGCTCCTTCCCTGCCTTCCAGAATCCTTCAGCAGGCAGGCTGCTCAAAATGCTAATTAAAACATCCTTGATGTAATCAGCTGGCAGGTGTAAGAGTAACAACTAAAGAGATTTGATTATAAGTGGTTCTCAGAAACAGGGTAAGCAACTGATAGCCAGGTAGAAGTGCTGCTTTGTTTATGTAGCATTTATGTAAATGAGGCTGTAATCAAATATACACTTGCATTTTCCTCACAGGCCTCGATTAACCTTCCTTTCCTCTCCCTTCCACATCATTTTTTTAATACAAGCAGGCTGTGGCTTCCAGTGAGGGCTCTCTACACTCTGGGTCACTGCAAGTTACTGATTTTCAGCCCATTCACTAGTATTTAAAATATTTTAATACTGTTTTTTTCAACATGATCTTTTTGAAAGACACAGTAGCTGGGCATAAAAACTAGCTGGAGGTCAGTCCATTAAAATAAAGCAAATTTTAGACAGCATAAGAGCTAATTCATCCCATGAAGGCATCTGAGGTGACTCTTCATTGAAGTCCAGGTAGAAAGAAAATTTCTCCCTTCAGTTCTCAGTGGTCAGATGAAGAAAATGTGACCTCTTGGGAAAAAGCACAGCAGATAGTTTAGATGTCATCTCATCAACATATTCAACTAGATGTCCTTGGAAACACACCAAAATAATCACTGCAAAAATATCTTCCTGATTTTTGAGCGGCTTAGGATTACATTTTCCATCAGAAAATCCACGTTAAAGTTATCATTTCTTTCTTACTGTTACGTTAAGCTGGATCTTCTTTGTGCTGCTAAAACTCACCAACCCTTAATCTCTGATGTTCTCCTTAATCCTCCAAAAAACCTCACGTGATTGCTGCCAGAGCTTTTCTGGATGCTGTGCTGGGATGTAATCCCTCCTGCAGCAGCAAAATGCAGTTAACTTCCTCCACTGATAGCCATCATCATATCAGTGACTGCAGCACAGAGATACCAAATACCTCAATCACCCTTTCTGGCCATTATTGGTCAAAAATCTCCCAATAACCTGGGTTCTGAAGGGCCTGGAGCGTTTCTGCCTGTGGGGTTTTGCCGGGCAGGTTAAAAACTCTGCCCCTGGTTTGAAATCTGCTTTTGTTTGGGTTTCAGGTGGAGATCAGCCCGCTGGAAAACGCCATAGAAACCATGCAGCTGACCAATGACAAGATCAATAACATGGTGCAGCAGCACCTGAAGCGACCCCAACCTGCCCATCAACCCCCTGTCCATGCTGCTCAACGGCATCGTGGACCCCGCTGTCATGGGGGGCTTCGCCAACTACGAGAAGGTAACGCCAGGATTCCCTAAATTCCACCAGGATTCCCTGGATTCCACCAGGGTTCCCTGGATTCCGCCAGGAATCCCTGAATTCCACCAGGGTTCCCTGGATTCCACCAGGAGTCCTTGAATTCCACCAGGATCCCCTGAATTCCACCAGGATCCCCTTGAATTCCATGAGCATTCCCTGAATTCCACCAGGAATCCCTGAATTCCATCAGGATTCCCTGAATTCCACCAAGATTCCCTGGATTCCACCAGGATCCCCTGAATTCCACCAGGATCCTTGAATTCCATGAGCATTCCCTGAATTCCACCAAGATTCCCTGGATTCTACCAGGAATCCTTGAATTCCACCAGGATCCCCTGAATTCCACCAGGACCCCCTCGAATTCCATGAGCATTCCCTGAATTCCACCAGGATTCCCTGAATTTCACCAAGATTCCCTGGATTCCACCAGGAATCCCTGAATTCCATCAGGATTCACTGAATTCCACCAGCAATCCCTGCCCTGCTGGGATGGAGCAGCTCTGCAGGGAGGAAAGGCTGGGAGAGCTGGGATTGTTCACTGGGAGAGGAGAAGCTTTGGGGTGACCTCAGTGTGGCTTTGCAGGGCCTGAAGGGGCTCCAGGGGAGCTGGAGAGGGACTGGGGACAAGGGATGGAGGGACAGGACACAGGGAATGGCTCCCACTGCCAGAGGGCAGGGCTGGATGGGAGATTGGGAAGGAATTTTTGGCTTTGAGGCCCTGGCACAGGTGCCCAGAGCAGCTGTGGCTGCCCCTGGATCCCTGGCAGTGCCCAAGGCCAGGCTGGACACTGGGGCTGGGAGCACCTGGGACAGTGGGAGGTGTCCCAAGGAATGGCTCTGGATGGGATTTAAGGTTCTTTCCAACCCAAATCACTGATTCTGTGATTCCGTAATTTTCACTTTGTGTTTGTAGCTGTTACTTAGCAGAATTTTCAAGTTGATCAATTTATCTTCGTTGTAGCTCATTCCTCTGGTAGTGGATGTTTCATTTTCTGAATAATGGCTCATTTCTCTCTCTATCTCTCAATTAGGCTTTTTTTACTGAAAAATACATGCACGAGCATCCAGAGGATCATGACAAGATTGAGAAGCTGAAGGATCTGATTGCTTGGCAGGTAAAAAACTTGAAGTCAGGTTTGGCAGAGGCAGCTGCTGTGGAAAGACAGCTTGGTGTCACTTTGGAGGAAATTCAGACATTATCCTCACCTTGGATACGTTTCTTTGCCATTTAAATCTGTCTTGGAGCTTGAGTTAAAGTTCATCTTTTCAAATCTGACATAATTGCTCATTTTGATAAACTTGCTGAGAACAAATATGATCAAGTTATTTTCTTTTTTCTTGTTTCTTTTTTTTTTTTTTGTAAACACAGTAAGTGACAATCTCCCATCTGTATCAGATGAGAAAATATTTTTCAGGGCAAACAAGAGACAATTCCAGCTTTGTTCCATAGCCACATACTGGACATTTTTCTATGGTGTCAGTATAATTTTATGATAACTTAAAAAATACCAGATTGGTTGGAAATGGTTTTTTTCCCCCACAGAAAAGGAAAGTGAATCATTGTCTTTTCATATTCAGTTCTGTCTTTATAATAAAGGGAATAATTTACATTTCCGTAGATTTCTGTCTTAGAGGTAGTAGAGCCAAAGCTACAGAATTCAAAAATAGAATAGTCTCTGAAGGCCTTAAAACTATCAGCGAGTAAAAAACTCTTTTGGTCTGACAAAAAAAAAAAAAGGCATTTTTAGATTTACTTTCTTGTGAGCTTTTAGAAAAGATTAGATTTTATAAGCTTAAATTTTATAGAGGAAAATAATTTGGTCCCAGCAGACTGACTTGGTGTCAGCTCTGTGTCTTTGCCTCTGAGAGTGATACTTCAAATGAATTCCAAACACACTTTCCCTCACTAAAGGTTCACTTTGGTGACACTTGTGTATTACAATAATATTACAATTTGGAAATAGGTACGGCAGCTGATCACATTGTATTGTAATTATTCAGGTTTTAAACACATGATTTCCCATCAGTTTTGTACTTCAAGAACAACAGGAACCTAGAGAATAGAGAAAAGGGATCAACATTTATTTTTATATCTGAAAATTAAGGGTCACTAAAAGCCTTTTCAGTGCTTTTAAATTGCCTTGGATGTTTCATACACATTTAAGGGATCCTAAAATTTAAAATTCCTCTCAAATTATTCTTCAGTTTCCAGCCAGGTGGGAGTCAGCTCCCAAATATTGGGAGAGGGATGTGTATGGAAGCCTTTGAGGGGGCTGAGTTCATCCTGGGCTGACAGGGATGGAAAGCAAAAAGGAGATTTCATTTTTCAATAATGTGGGGCTTGGAGTTCTGTAATCACATGGAATTTTCTCCCTGCTGCATAAATCAATTGGGTATATGAAATAGGAGCCTGACAATTGTATTACCAGCTGACCAGTTAAATTCAATTCTTTTCATCTCCTTACCTCTTTCTCCACTGTGCCATGGAATTCATAATTCATAATTCATATAATTCCTGTGAACTTCAAGTGTACATTTTGTTTCTGTCTCTTATTAATTCAGATAAATTCCATTAGCAAAGCAATGTCCATTTTTGTCCTTCTTGGTGCTTTTCCAACTTAGGCAAAAAATGTTCCCATGCAACTGCACCATTTCGAGCTGATCTTTCATTTTAACATGAAGATAATGAAATGATTGATTGAAATTAAGGCAGAGAAATGAATGATTGATGACATTAGTCACTCTGAATTTAGCTGAAGTATTTACAGCACAGCAAAACAGAAAAATACCACAGCAAATCAAAACCTTGTGCTCCTTCTACAGAGATGAGAGAACTGCTGCATACCAAACTCAGGTTTTATGCTCATATTTTATGATCCCCTTGCCCTGAAAGATTGTTTTCAAAGATTAGTTTAATAATTCAAATCAATGTCATTTTTTTCAGTCTTTTCAGCCAAGCAGATCAAGATTTAAAAAAAAAAAAAAAAGGGGAAACAAATCAGGGAATAATTTCAAGTTGCAGTGGAACTTTATAAAATTTTAAAATCAGCCAAGAACAGAGTTCTGAAATAAGAAAATGCCCTTACTTCAAGGCCAAATTAATTTGGAATATCCTGAATGTGGCAAAATTCTGCCTCTGACAGGTGTTAAATTCCATGTCAGGCATCATCAGCACATTTTCCTGTGTCTGGAAAGGAGACACAGGAGGAGTTTGGGTATTGGTAGAAGAAGGTGAAACAGAAATGGTAGCACAGCTGGAAGGTTCTTCCTGCACTTGATAAATGTTTAAGGAGTAAGTGGTCTTGGACAGGGAGGCCAAAAATCCTGATTTAGCAGCAAAGCCTTGGGACATTAATGAATTTCAGTTTCTGTAAAAGATTAACAAACCTCTCCTCCTCCTTCTCCTTCTCCTTCTCCTCCTCCTCCTCCTTCTCCTTCTCCTTCTCCTCCTCCTTCTCCTTCTCCTTCTCCTTCTCCTTCTCCTTCTCCTTCTCCTTCTCCTTCTCCTTCTCCTTCTCCTTCTCCTTCTCCTTCTCCTTCTCCTTCTCCTTCTCCTTCTCCTTCTCCTTCTCCTTCTACTTCTTCTCCTTCTCCTTCTCCTTCTCCTTCTCCTTCTCCTTCTCCTTCTCCTTCTCCTTCTCCTTCTCCTACTCCTACTCCTTCTCCTTCTCCTCCTTCTCTTTCCCCTCCTTCTTGTTCTTGTTCTTCTTCTTCTTCTTCTTCTTCTTCTTCTTCTTCTTCTTCTTCGTATTCTTCTTCTTCGTATTCTTCTTCGATTCTTCTTTGTATTCTTCTTCTTCTTCGTATTGTTCTTGTTGTTCATGTTCTTCTTGTCCTTGTTGTTCTTTCTCTTCTTGTTCTTGTTCTTGTTCTTCTCCTTCTCCCTCCCCACATTTTTTCCTACAAATAATGTCATTTACTTCCTGTTCTTGATTTTCCAGCCTGGAGGTGGCTGATTCCCCAGGACAGGTTCTTCAGTGCATTTTCTACCCATAAAATGGTCTCATATGCTTCGCCTTGGTAATTCCAGTTCTTTAAAAAAGAATCCATTTCCAATGTCAACAGTTCTTTACAATAAATGAGCCAAGTGCCCTCTTATCCCTCCAAAACAGGAGGGTCACAGTGTGGCCTGGTAATTATGTAAATTTAGAAATTCATTGACTTATTGAGAGCAGGAAAACTCTCTGGTTTCATGTTTAATTTTTGTCAAGTGCAGATCCATATGCTTATACATAGAAGCCACTATATTAAAAAAAAAAAAAAAAAAGTCATTATTCTTCTCTTTGTAGTCTTTTAGAAGAAGCACCTCTGTCCATTTACATAGTGCCAAATCATCTTGATAAGATTTCTCGAGTTTGTTCATCTGTAATTCATCTGTGTATTTATTATTCTCCTTACTAATAAAGCTGCTCCTTCTGATTGCTGCTCAGTCTTATTAGAAAAATCTGTTTTTAATCAGTATTATGATTTAATTATGAATTATTAAGAAGAAGCCTCTTAGCTTGATTGCTGCAGAGAATATCTGAGTTAGAATCAGAGCACTGTGTAGGCTGAAACGGACCTGGAAGAGGAAATATTTTCCTGAGCTGGAGGTAGAAAACTCTAATGGTGTGTCTGGGTAGCTGTGGGAATGAAAATGTCTCTCTTAAAACATTTCCAAAGGTCAGCTACACCTCCACACTAGGAACTAATTATATAATCCTGTGCTGGCATGGATATTTTGTGACAGAAGCCTTGAAGATAAATGATTATTTTCAGTTACAAAAGAGAATTAATTTAATTTTTTCCCTCTTCTCTTTTCTTCCCAGAGAAAATAAAATAATTTTTCTAAGGAGAACTATATAGCATCTAAAACTGTATGTTTTATTAATAAATATTGCTCTGCAATATATATCTGTCCGAGGATGGAGCTCATTTGCAGCTTTAGAAAGAGCATTTATTAAAGAAAACATAAACTATTTTTGTCTTCAGGGTTTTATCCTCATGGAACTGGGAAAGGATTTGGTATTAATAACCTGGTGTGAGACTCATCATTCATCAGTTTGGTGGTTTTAAAGTACAGAATCTGTGGGGGCTTGAGAATGGAATATCACAGGAGGGTTTGTGCTGTGGGGTAAATCCAGCATGGGATTTCTGGGCAGAATTAGGGCTGAATTAAATGTAAAAGACTTTGTTTAACAGAAAAAAAGGGAAGTCCTGGAGAAGAGGGGTTTAGATCCTGTCGTGCATCATATGCAAGGAATGATGATGGTGATGATGGTCACTGTGATCGTAATAATAGTTTTTGTCATTTTTAATATTATTGTTGTTGCTATTTATTATTGTTGTTATGATTATTATTAGTGTTATAATTACTATTGCTATTGCTCTTATTGCTAATATTATTATCACTGCACGAGCTCTTTCCCACCTGTGGGAGCCTTGCCCTGTCCCTTGGCTCAGGAGGGGCTGGGCAGGGTGGAGCAGCCAAATTCTGCTTTCCAGATCCCATTCCTGGCTGAAGGCATCCGGATCCATGGGGAGAAGGTGACAGAGGCCCTGAGGCCGTTCCATGAGAGGATGGAGGCGTGTTTCAGGCAGCTGAAGGACAAGGTGGAAAAGCAGTACGGCGTCCGCGCCATCGTGAGTTCCTTCTCAATTTCTCCTTCCCCAATGTCAGGAATTCCCTTGAATTGCAGCAGCTCTCTGTTCCTGTGTGATGATTCCATTGATTTAACAGAGCAGTGTAGATGAAGAGTTCCTGGTTTTTCCAGTCATCATCAAATTGTGGAATACTGAGCAGATGAGAGATGTTGAGGGAGCCTTGGTGCTTTCATTTCCGAACACGGGAGCAATTTCTAAACTGCCCGAGTCTGTTCCTTGAAAGTCAAGATAATCCTTCATTTCTGAAGGATTTGGGTTACAAAAATGAGTTTAAAAATGGGCACTTAGCAGGATTCTTCCAGAGCTGTATGTCACCTTTCCCTGGTGGGATTCCTTTAGGGAAAGGAGAGCTGTGCTGCTCTGTGGTAGCATGTGGTTGTACCTTCACTGAATGTACAGGCAAGAAAATGACAGCTCCTAGTTCATGGATTTAGAAGGACTGAAATTCATGCTTTTCTCATTCCAGCAATTTATTTCCAGTTGCTGCTTCATCCTTAAGGGGAAGCCAAGAATTTCATGGTGTTTCCAGTGGAAGTTTGTTCTGCTTTTGAGTGTTGAGTGTGAAGGTCAGAACAAACAAAGCAAACAGCTTTTTAATTCAGGATAGAATTGATAAAAACACACGGATTGGGTGCCTGTTATGAGATCCTGTTTTGCTTGGAGCAAAGGAGGCTCAGGGGCCCTTGTGGCTCTGCACAGCTCCTGCCAGGAGGGCACAGCCGGGGGGGTCGGGCTCTGCTCCAGGGAACAGGGACAGGAGCAGAGGGAACGGCCCCAGGCTGGGCCAGGGCAGCTCAGGGTGGGCACAGCAGGAATTGCCCCATGGAAAGGGGGCTCAGGAACTGCCCAGGGAGCTTTGGAGTGCCCATCCCTGTGGGTGTCCAAGGAATCAGTGGGTTTGGACTTGTGCTCTAGGCTGGGGACAAAGTGGGCATTGGGCACAGCTTGGGCTCCATCTCAGGCTTTTCCACCCTAAATAATCCTGGGATTCTGTCTGTAGCAATGACATCTGTTTTTAATGGGGACACAGATCTTACATTCCAGCCTTTGTGGTATCCTTTAACTGATGTTCTGTTTGTGGTCCTTCAAACCCCATCTTATGAATTTATATATTCAGGGAAAAGTTCAAACAGTAATTTATTCCCAGGGAGAACAGAAGTAATTAACATTAATGATACCTGCATGTCAGTCACTTCAGTAATATCCATTTACATCATCAAGGAGATGACTGGAAAGTGGTGTTATCTCTCTAATTTCACTCTACCCACCAGTAAGAATTTTCAGGATTGATGGAGTTTTATCTCTTCTGTCTTCCTTGTACAAGGCCAATTTACCAGTAGTTGACAGGGTGGAAAATATACCTGTAATTAAACAGCATGAGATTCTTATTTGTTGACTGCAAGAGTTCAATTATTTTATGCATATATCAGTTATTAATGACTAACAAAGCTTGGAGAAATATTCAGAACTCTGAAATTGTCTGAAACAAAACCAAAACTTTAATATATTTTCTTCTTAACCTGGTGTCACTCTGTAAATTGGCTCTCTTGATACTTTTGACATAAAGTTTCTCTTTGTGGATTTTTACTTTGGGTTTTTGGGGTTTTTTTAATGAAGTCCATTTCATTGAAATATATTGACAGGCAGCCACAATGATGGCAGAGATGGATTAAAAAATTATGTATAAAAAGATACTTTTTTAAAAGCAAAATGTAAAAAAAGCGTGGAAATACCATTGGAACAAAGGAATTCTTGGAATATGCTTAAAATGATACATCTGCCTGTGAGGACTTTTTTTTTTTTTTTTTTGGTCCTTTGGGTGGATTTCCTTTAGAACCTATTTCTTTGTTAGTAACATGAGGTGTCGGTTGTTATTAATTCATTAATGCTACCAAACTCTACCTGGAAGAAAATCCATGGAACCTTCCCCCGTTCCCTTTGGTTTGTGGATATTTGTAGCCAAGAAAAAGCAGAGGCACAACTTCCCAAGGCTATTTCTGGGATTCACATCCTCTGAACCTCAGAGAATGAAAAAACAATTCTTATCTCAATTGCTGCTCCTGTGTTGTTCACAAGTGGAATGCACTGTGGAAGGTTGTTTACCTGAAGGGAATTGATAATCGGATTCTGGTGTGAGGGTTTTGATTCACTGAGCAGTTGAATCCACGTGTGTGTGTCAGGACTGTTGGCTGACAATCACAAGATTCTGGGCAGTTGGGTTGGGTTGAGTTGAGTTTTTGAGATGAACTGACAGGTTCAGTTTAGATGTAATGCAATATAGTGTAATATAGTATAATAAAGTCATTAATTAGCCTTCTGATATCAAGGGAGTCAGATGCATCATTTCTCCCCTTTGTCCGGGTTGCCTGCCTTTTTACAACAGATATTTTTTTGGGATGAAGCAGTAACCTGTGTCCTTTGCTGCTGCAGCTGTCGGGGCTGGAGGAGCGGCGGGGCAGCCGGCCGCGCTCCATGGTGCGCTCCTTCACCATGCCCTCCTCATCCCGGCCCCTCTCCGTGGCCTCCGTGTCCTCCCTCTCCTCGGACAGCACTCCCTCCCGGCCCGGCTCCGACGGGTGAGTGGGGCTCCAGCCAGGGGTTGTCCCTAAAAGTCCCTGGGGTGGGGATCCCCAGCCTGAGATTGTCCCCAAAGCTCCCTGGGATGGGGATCCCAGCCAGGGATTGTCACCAAAGCTCCCTGGGATGGGGATCCCAGCCAGGGATTGTCCCTGGTGCTCTCTGGGATGGGGAATCCTCAGCCAGGGATTGTCCCCAAAGCTCCCTGGGATGGGGATCCCAGACAGGGATTGTCCCCAAAGCTCCCTGGGATGGGGATCCCAGCCAGGGATTGTCCCCAAAGCTCCCTGGGATGGGGATCCCAGAAGGATTGCTCCCTGGGGTGGGGATCCCAGCCAGGGATTGTCCCTGGTGCTCTCTGGGATGGGGATCCCAGCCAGGGATTGTCCCTGGTGCTCTCTGGGATGGGGATCCCAGCCAGGGATTGTCCCTGGTGCTCTCTGGGATGGGTGAGTGGGGATCCTCAGGCAGGGGTTGTCTCTGAAGCTCCCTGGGGTTTGAGGGTGGTTGGCATTCCCAGATCTCGGAGCTGGAAGCAGCTGGGAGGGCTGGGGGTGTTCAGGCCTTGGGGGTGTTTAGTGGGAGAAGGGAAGATCCAGGAGGACCCGGAGCCTCTTCCAGTGCCTGAAGGGGTTCCAGGAGAACTGGAGAGTGTCGTAGTTGAGATGGAGACAATACAAAGCAACACATTCCATTTTCAGAAGGCTTCAAACCTGTTTTTATTTTAGCATGCATGCTCTTTATACATTCTTACAAAACTCATCAGTTTACACTTTACTCATTGGTTGGGAAAGACAAACCAAGTGCTCATTGGAACAGAGTTGCAGGTTTCTCTTATTTATCCTTCTTGCTTTCTTGGTTTCTATGTCAACACCCTTGGTAGGAAATTCCTTCAGGGGTAAACATGGATCAAACTTCTCTCTGGCTGACAGAAGTCACTGGAAAACCTCTTCCACAGGAGAGGGACCTGGGACAAGGCCTGGAGGGACAGGACACAGGGAATGGCTTCCCACTGCCAGAGAGCAGGGATGGATGGGAGATTGGGAAGGAATTTTTGGCTGTGAGGGTGGGCAGGGGCTGGGATGGAATTCCCAGAGCAGCTGTGGCTGCCCCTGGATCCCTGGCAGTGCCCAAGGCCAGGTTAGACACTGGACACTTGGAGCAGCCTGAGATGATGGGAGGTGTCCCTGTCCCTGGAACTGGATGAGTTTTCAGGTCCCTTCCATCTCAAACCATTCCATGATTTTTTTTAAGTGACAGCCTAATATTGGCTAAAAAACCCCAACCTGCAGAGACATTTCTCTCAAGGTCTCTTGTTCTCTAACCCAGATAAATACAATGTTCTTTTTTACCCTCTAAGCATTCAAACAACACCAAAAACCCCAAAGAGGAGATCAGTTCCCCGTTTTAGACTATCACAGGTGTGTGAGTGCAGGAGGGACGCTCTGCAGGCCGTGTGTGCAGCCAGCCCTGTCCCAGGAGCTCAGGGCAGGATTCCCTGACTGCTCAATCACTGCAGCTCACTCCAGCTGCCAGAGGAAAAGCTGCTTATGGCAAGATTGCACTTCAAGACTTATCAAGATATTTCACATGAGAACTGGGAATTCTCTTGATAAGCCCTGTCTCACAGTCACATCCCTCAAAGAACAAAATAATCTGTTTGCTGTCTGGGCTTTCCATCCAGCCTCAGAAGTCCCTTCTCTCTCTTCCTCCCCTCAGGCACCCCTGTAATCCAGAAATGCAATATTTGACCTAGGCAGCAGTTTTATTTAAACCCTTCTGAAGGGCTGCTGATTTACAGGGGTGTGCTGGAAACTCCTGAGCACCTTCAGAAGGGAGTTATTACCTGGCTAGAGACTAAAGGCATCAATAAAATTAAATCCAGCACCTAAGGACCAGCAGGATGCTTGCCTTGATTACAAAGAGTTTATTTAGTCACAGCTCTCATTCCACTGCCCTCTGGGATGCTTTCACACATTGGTGTAAATGTGGGACAGCAGAGATCCTGAGTTTTGACTAATTCTGAACAAAGTTGTCTTCCTGGAACAACCATCCCAAGTAAGTGTGCAACTTTGTTTTGTCTCAGAAGAAAAATATTGATTATTTCCCTGCCTCTTTCTGGTTTTCCCTTCAACATTTTAAATGTATTTCACTTTGTCATTGGGTATTATTTCCTTCAGGCTCACCTCTCAGCTGTGTTGTGGTATGTGTCACATGGCAGTTTTTGAGGATCTGATTCTCCTCAGGGTGTATTTTCACAAAGATCCCACAAAGATCACACTGCAGCTCAGCTCCTGCTCTGAGCCCAAGGCAATACAAGAAAAAAAAGAGCAACTCTTGTCACTGAGAAGACCTGAAAATACCCCTCATTTGTTTGATCAGGAGGAGGAGAAGAAAAATAATCAGATATAAATAATATCATGAAAGACCTCAAAAATGTAAAATCGTGTGGGTGGTTTGGCACTGCGGGCCTGGCAGAAGTTTCCTCCTGTTCCTGCTGTAGTTGCTGGGGTTTATGGTCAGTTCTCCTCTTGTCTTTCCATGTCTCTTCATAAATTAAATTTGATAATAGAGATGAAGCAAAAAAACAATTAAACATGAAGCTAAAGGAGTGGTCTTATCAAATCACCCAGTTTCTATTCATTGTAGTTTCTTTTAAAGAAGCAAAAACGCAAAGCAGACTTTGACACAGGATGTGTTTTACAACTCCCAACTCTGTGTATAAATAAAACTGACTTCAAAAAAGAGACTTGGATTTATTCCCTGCTTAGGATGGGACTTAGAAATACAAATGTGAGCACTTGCACTCAGGTTGGAAGGAGGAGAATCCTGGGGTCCATTGAGATTTCTCAGCTCTTGGCAGTCCCAGAGTGCTTCCAGTTGGAGCACAGTGTGCTGACCCATTTTAGCACAGATCCATTAATAAT
The DNA here is from genome assembly GCA_024865655.1 of Emberiza elegans. Taxonomy (NCBI): domain Eukaryota; kingdom Metazoa; phylum Chordata; class Aves; order Passeriformes; family Fringillidae; genus Emberiza; species Emberiza elegans. The sequence goes on along the minus strand of JALJVW010000241.1, from coordinate 2,440,290 downwards.
CCAAATAATTAATAGTCCTAATACAGTGCTTGGAAGGGAAGCAATTAATCATTGTCTGAAGGATGGAAATTCCTCTTGTGAATTCGCAGTTGGCCTCGGAGGTGCTGGCACCACCCAGTCCAAAATACACAGCTGAGGTTCCTAAAAAGTCCTGGTGTTGGGAGAGCTGGGCTCTGCTCTGGGCTCTGTCACTGGAGTTCTTTGTGGCCCTGGGCAGATTGCTGCCTTCCCTTTTCCCTGTCTGTAAAATGGAATGGATAAATTTGTGGGTTTGTTTCCAACCTGTGGGATTCAAGATCTGGGAAATGGCTCAGGGGCAGTTGCAAGTGCTGCTTTGAGCATCTTCCCATCAAAGGAGCTGATGTAGAGTGGAAACAACAACAAAAAAATAACAATAATTTGGGATATTGCTGCTGAGTATTGCTGCTAATGGTGGGGATTAGGATGATGTCAGTGCAAATTGTCTGAAATGTGAATTCTGGGATTTCACAGCAAAGACTGTGGCCTGTACCTGCATGCACCCCATGGCATGGGAAATGCTTTTCCAGGGCTAAAAATGTCCTTCTTTGGGACATTTTGGTTTGGTTTTGGTTTTGTAATGTGGTGGTTTGAGACAGTCTTAAAATCTGCCAGCATGATTTTGTCTAGGTGTGATCTTAGTGGTGGTTTTTATTTATAATATACAATAAATCATAAAATACTTTGTCTAGCCAGGAGTGCTCCATCCCTGGAAGTGTCCAAGGGTGGAGCACCCTGGGATAGTGGAAGGTGTCCCTGTCCATGGCAGGGGGTGGCACTGGGGTTTCCAGGTGCCACAGCATGGAGAGTGGCAGTGCTGAATGAAAAACCCATTTTTTATGTGAAATTCAGGAGTTTGTGCAGCCAGAAACCAAAAAATTTACTGCAGAGTGGGGAAATCTGCAGCTCTGCTTCTCCAGCAGTCCTGCAGTAATTTTTATTATAAGACAATTATGGTTGTGTGACCTTCTGCCCCCTCCTTCTCCCTCTAATGAGTTTTCCTGGATTAGCAAAGCCTCATTAACTCGGGTGAGACTTTGGGAAATATGTAAATAAAAGTTAGTTGTTTTGAAAACAGCATTTTATTGATCTGAGCAACAACATTTTTCCTTAGGTTCGTGCTGGAGCCCCTCCTGCCAAAAAAGATGCATTCTAGGTCGCAAGATAAATTGGACAAGGATGACCTAGATAAAGATAAAAAGGAAAAGAAGAAGGAGAAGAGGAACAGCAAGCATCAAGAGATATTTGATAAAGAATTTAAATCTACTGATATTTCTCTGCAGCAGGCTGAGGCAGTGATCCTTTCAGAAACGGTAACTTTATTAGCAAGGAAAGCTTTATCTAATTCTGAGCCGTGTTCTCTCTCTTTTGAAATCCAAATGTTGATTTTTACCATTTAGTTCCTTTGTAGGCCAGAAATAACTCTGAGGGGATACACCACAGTGTTAATATACATGCTAATGAATCAAAAATACAGATTTGATTTACAGTGGGGAAAAGATCTTCTGAAAATCTTCACCCAAAGCTCTGGGTGACTGTTTGATAAAGGAGCAGATGGCACAGCATTGCTGGAATAAATGCTGCCATCCCAGCAGCCTTTGGAATTGCTGCTTCCCAGTAGGTTGGGATGGGTTTGCCCACATTTCACTGCAGGACAGTGTTTGGTGGGACATGCCAAGGTCATTCTGTCAGCAGTTGTCTGTCCTTGAAGGGCTGTTTGGAGCAGAAAATCCTGAGCGGTTCTTGTATGTAAGGATATTAAAACCAGGGCATATCTCCCTTAAACCCTCTCTTCTTGGCTTAGATTTAATTCACTGGAACTGTCCTCAAGGCTTAGGTAACCTCAGAAGTTGGAGCTGGGAAATTGAAAGCAGGGATGTCTAAAGCTGGAGCAGGGAGAGTGTGAACTGACTGTGACCTCCAAATCTCTGCCTGGACACCTGTTTGGAGGCCAGGAGTTTAAAATTGCCTCCCAGAAATAAATGGAATGTTCTTTTCAAGATCTGCACAAGTACTTGTAGAGGCAGCTTTGCACTCAGCAGTGTCTTGTTGGTGCTGTGTCATTGATACTGGATTTTGAAACTATTTTTCTCTCACCTGTGATAACTGGATCCTTTAATTCTTTCTGTTTGGTATTTATAGGAAGATATTTACATTTTCAGCCACGCTTCCTCTGTTTTCTGCATTTTGCCCTCCTTTTCCACTCAGAGATGAGTTAATCTTGCACACATGTCTTGGGACAGCCTGAAAAATCAGAGTTCTTGTGTTTGATGTGCCCAGTCAGAAACTCCAGTAAAATCCCATCTGAGGCTCTCAGGCTTTTCACCTTTGAAGCCAATGAGTTTTTCCATTGACTTCAGTATTGCACGAGCCTTGGTTTGTTAAATGGAGATTCCTCCTGTGCAGATTTCCATGTCTCATGATTTTGCACCCTGCAGCAGTTGTGTTTTGACTGACTGAGGACTGGGACCACCATGGCAGGACTTCCACTGGCATCTCCCAGATCCCAAATGGACAGCAGAGCTCCTGGGGTGTCACAGAAGAAGGAAATTGTATTTCAGGGCAGCTGAGTCAGCTGGAGCAGCTGGGAGGCATCCAAGGATGCTGGGGAGCTGGCTGGTGTCACTGCGAGGTCACTGTCAGCTCTCAGAGGTCTTGGACATTGCAAAAGTTTATGACAGAAAAAATGCAAATTCTGCCTGGAAGGGAGAGCAAAATAACCTCTCAGGGCATATTCCCATTTGGCATCTGAGGAGCAAAAATCAGCAAAGCCCAACATGGTTTGACTCAAGTTCTTCCAATCTTCCCAGTCAGGAGCTTTCAGTGGCTGACGGGTGTGAGCAATATTCCCCTGCTTATGGAGAGGGAGGGAAATGAAATGTCAGAACTGGTTACTTACAGTTATTTTGAGCTTCTTCAAGTCCACAGATCAATAATATGAAAAGGAGTTTGCTGTTGAGAGAAAAACTCTCCCTTTTCAGCCTCTGCAGAGGCCTTGATGAGCTCCAAGACGACTGAGTCAATTTGGAACGTTTGGTGGGAGTGGGGTTCATGTTTAGGTGAAGCAGAAGAAACTCTTTTGAGATCAGTTTACACGAGTGCTTGCCCAATTCCCACTGCTGTCGTCTGGAATTTTGAACAGATAAAATCAAGGATGAGTTTAAAGATAAAATTTGTCTTAAAAATTTTCCGTGCTGGAGGCATCCCCTGTTAATGATGTGAAGGGAAATCCGGTCGGAATTCAGCTTTCCCTGTGTTCAACATTCATGTGCAAGTTCCCTTTTTAAGCTGAAATTACTCCCAAAGCACTTCTACCACCGTGCTGTATGAAGAAAAAGACATTTTGCTGTTTCCTGCATTAAGAACTTGGAACAAGAAAGTTTGCTGGATTAAAAGTGGTGAAGAAAAAAAAAAAGGATTGGGTTTTTTAAAAAAAAAAGTTGGGAGTACAGATTCGTCTAGAAATGGAAATTAAAGTTTCTAAAGTGACATTTTAGTAATTAATACTTTTAGTGACTAAGTTTTTTATTACAGATACTGGATTCATTGTGCTGAGAATTTTACAGCTCGTTGTGCTGTCACTCATTCAATTAAAGCATTTCAGTTATTTGGTGAATTTTTTTAACAGATTCTCAGTTCTGACTTCTGAAATATTTGGGGATTTTATAGCAGAAGACAAATTTACAGAGAAAATCAAGTGAGAGAAATGCCAGTGACCATCCCCATCTCTGCAGAGCTCCTGCTGCTCTTCCCAATAATGATGTTGTGTAAAGAAATGAGTGTTTCCAGTCTTCTGTGGGCTCTTCTTTTTTCCAATCAGATGAATCACCATGGAAGAGCATGGGGAAATTCTAAAACTGCAGAATTATTTCATGGAACTTTTAGGTTTGCATGGAAAAGGGACATTCAGAGTCTGTTTAACTGAATGGTTTAAATACTCTTCCCCAAATTTCACTGCAGTCACCACGAATTTATTGACTGATCAAACCCCAGGCCTTAATTACATAAAACAACAAAGATAAATCAAGCACTTGAGTATGTGAAGACATCTGTAATATCTTCATCGTTTCCTACAGATTTATTATCTTCTTTTAAGTATCACATCAACTTCTTCAACATAAATTGTCCTTGTTTACTTTGATCCCAGGAGCTGAGAGCAAAGCCAGCTCTGAGGCCTGGTGGTTAGCGGAGCCCCGGGAGGCTGCCGTAGGAAATCAGGAGAACAGGCTGTGTTTTATTGATTTGGTGGTGTCTAACATCACTCACCATTGATCTGCCCTTGGCTAGACCAGGAAAAATTAGCAATGGCTTCATTATGGATTGGTGGCCTCCCAAGAGCTGATATTCCTCAGCAGACCTGTGATTTGTGTGGAGCTTTCAGAGGAGGCCCAAGTTGTCAATCACAGGAGAAAAGTTGACATTGATTTCACATTTATTTATTTCAGTAATTACAGAGTGGGTTAACTTGGGGACCTGCCTCCAGTTGGTTTTCCTCTTGATTCTGGCATGTTTCTTTCACTGATTAACGTGTTTTCCTTAGTTGCTTTTTTATAGTTATCTGCCCCTGAAAAAGTGGTTGCTTAGCTTATCCATTCTACTAAAAATATGCTTGAAAGGATGTGGACAGCAGAAACCTTTGTAATCTCTAGAATTTTATTTTTAGCATCAAAACAATTTCTTAGAGGTCACCCTGAGGTCTTGATGAACTTTCCAAAAAAGGTCCATACTTTTTGGTCATTCATTTGTTGTAGAAGGGTCTCACAGGCAAAATCTTTGATGCAAAGCCTTTTAGGGTTTGTTTTCTAAAGAGAAAATTTCAGATTTCTCCTTCCCAACATACTTCATAGAAATCCAAACACTGGGAAATGACAAAATCCTTTGAAAAAGCCTGGAATGCTGCTGGCACTTTTCTGTTTTGTCCCACTGCAGCACCTTGGAGTAATTCCCCTTTTAACTTCAAGCTGCTGCTCCATTTTCTGGGATCTGTTTGAAATAAAAGCTTCATTTTTTTCACTATAATTCCTGTTAATATGGGGGTGGTGAATGGGGAACTCAGTAGAGCTCAGAATTAAACTCAGTAAAAAGAATTGCCTTAACTAAAGCATGAGTTGCCTATCAGATTACAAATATCTTTTGAGGGTTCCTGATGGAAAATTTGAATGGATTATGAAGCAGCCAGAGGGAAAAAAAAAAAGATATTTCAATTAATTAAATATAAGCACAGTCAGGAGCCACCAAGAAGGTGTTTCTGGACAGATGATGTCTTCATCAAAAGAGAGTTTGATGAAGAGGGGCTTAACTTGGGGACCTGCCTCCAGCTGGTGTTTCTCTTGATTCTGGCATGTTTCCTTCACCAATTTATGTGTTTTCCTTAGTTGCTTTTTTATAATTACCTGCCCCTGAAAAAGCGTTTGCTTTGCTTATCCATTCTGCTAAAAATACGCTTGAAAGGATGTGGGAAGCAGAAACCTGGTTAAATGGTTAAAGAGGTAAATTTTAACAGGAAAGTGGATCTGTGTGAGAAAAAATAAAGTTTTTGAGTGCTGTGTAATGTGCTGTGAGACTCTAAAGTTCCTCAGGTGTTACTAAACAAGTGCTTGGGGAATTAGCTCAGCAAACCAGACCGGGCTGGGTGAAGGGAGGACCCTGGAGCTGGGACTCAGCAATATTGGCTGTTAGTGCTGCTGTCACCCTGTATGGCATCAAACCATGGCAGTTCCATCTCTGACACTCCCTTCTCTGCATTCCTTGCCCCCCTCCCTGGTTGTGTCCCCCAGATCAGCCCGCTGAGGCCGCAGAGACCCAAGAGCCAGGTGCTGAACGTGATGTCCAGCGAGCGGCGATTCTCCGTGTCCCCAGCACCAGCCAGCTCCCAGCTGAGCCCACCCCCCATCACCCCTCGGACCAAACTCGCCTTCAGCATCCAGCCCAGTAAGTCTTCTCTCTGAAATAAACTCCTTCTGGTGGGGAAATGCATGTCCTGAGCAGTTCTTCACACCCTGGTTTGAGTTGCACCATCACCAGGGTGTTTCTTGCACCATGCTTCAGGTTTAACTTTTCTATGTTTCACATTCTGGGCTGCTTTAGTGTGTGGGTCTGGGCTTCACATCAGGGGATGCTGAGCTCTGTGCACAGAGCAGGGAGACAAAACAATTCCTGCTCCAGCTGGGCACCAAGGACAAATGCCCCAAATCTCAGCCCAGGAGCACAAACCCCGTGGGCTGCAGAGAGAAAAACAAGCAGGGTGGGACTGCAGGGGCTAAAGCTGGGATGGGACAATGAACTGCAAGGTGCAAATGGAGCAGAGCTGATCCCAGGGACAGACCCCGTGCCCATCGTGCATTTTGGGGCCATTTGGGTTCATCTTGGGTGCAGCCCTGGCTGGGCTCTGGTGCTGCCCAAGGTGGATCCATGGAGGAGATCCTTTGAATCAATCCCTGCTTTATTCTGTAGCTCTGCCCAGCCTCTGCTCTAGGGCAGCCTTCTCAAGGCATCAGTATTACTTAACCTCTTACCTTTGCCAGCAAAAATCAATTCAGTATTTTACAAAAGCAAGCCGAATCATTGCAGTGAAAGAGTTTCTTTTCAAGTCATCATTAACAATTAATTAGGTGTAGAGTAACAGTCAAAAATTCATGTTGTACTTGATCCCATATTGAGTGTTTTGGAGCCTTTATAATAGCACTTTATTTAATATTTTAATATTTTAATATTCAATATTTTTTTGTAATTGTACATTTAAAAAACTTCTCTTTGATATGTTGTGAGTACAAACCAGAAGGGAATATAAAGGTCAGGCTTTTTGAAGTAGTTTTTGTTTGACATTGACATCTATCACTCAGCTTTTCTGTAAAGTATCATCTGTTTGCTTCAGTCTGCAGCAAACCCTATTGCAGAACTGGGTGTAATCCAACACCTATTTCTTTCCCAGTGCTCTTTCCCAAAACCTGTTATTCAGAGTTTGCAGCTGCCAGCATGTGACAAAAAAGCTAAAAAATATCTTTGTATACATGTCCCCAAATCCAACTCCAGTGGCCAAGAGTTCACTGTTAGTAAGGAGAATAAGAGATGATCAGTCTTCAGAAAAAAAATCTTTTTCCATCGAGGTCACTGCTTTATTTACTGGCTGTGGTACTTCAAAATTTTTTCTCTTAAACAGTCAGACACACAAAGCAAATATTTTGATTACAATCAACTTGTAACTCTCACCTTCCTTTACAATTTTATATCCAGAAACTAAAAGCTAAAAATGCTAAAAACAGGGAATACAGAGAACTAGGGGATATATACTTCTGCAAAAGATATTTTAATTGGATTTTTGGATCACATGTAAATTTTATTAACACTTAATTTGAATTCTCTTTTTTAAAAGTATCTGAAGTTACCAGGTATCTCTGAGAATATTTTTATGCTAGAGATTGGTGGATGTTACATAAAATAGGATCAGCTTATTGCACCAGGCTAGAATCATTTCAGGAATTACAGTGATAATTGTTTTAGGAATTTCCAAGGATAAAGAAGTTCCTTCGGAGCCCAAATTGGCTAAAAGCAGTTATTGGGTTGCTAAGCAATCCTGGCTGCCTGTTAGCTGGCACTTGAGGAGAAGGGAGTGGAAAATGTGATCATTAGGGTGAGATGAAAAAAGGGTCCCTTAACTGATCCTTTGGCAGCTCCAGGATCTTCCCAGTGGCACATGTCAGCATGGAACAAATATTCATCTGATGAACCACCTTGAATAATGAATTTCACTGAATAATGGGAGCACACCAGAAATTTGGGGTAATTATTTTAGTGACCATCTTAGAGGGGTTTAGTTCAGCTGTGGAAATCAACAGATCTGCAGCAAATAGATTTTCTTGGGACAACACTGAGAATTGCTGGATTTGTTCAATACCTGCTGCAGGGGAGATGTTCCCTGGATTTCACTGAATTCTGGGAAAGATCAAATCATTGTTTCTCAGGATAGAATCTTGTTGTTCCACTAAACAGTTGCCAGATAAATGCAAACATGTTGCTCGTGTATTTCATGAGCTCTTCCCGTGGGTGGAAATGCTCTGCCCACACTTGCAGGGATTTATTTATTTGGATCCTTCATCAGGATGAGGTTGGGAAGGTGCCATGGACAGGCTGCAGGAAATTCCAGCTGCAGCAGGAGCTGGGGGATGTAGGGAAAGAGGGAGAAGCAGAGCAGGACACAACTGCATGGACAGTTGGGTTCCATCCAGGTTCTTCAGGCAGAGTTGCCTCCACACCTTGTTTCCTCTCCAGCTTTGCTGAAAACATTCCTCAGATGTTTCCTGAAAACCTGCCTTTCCATGGGTCTTCAAGGATCTGTTAAAAGAAACAAAGGACTTGGGTTACTCCTAACAAAATGGGTCTCACCATCCTCGTGGGACCACGTTGGCTTAGGTGAAGTCAGAAGTTTTATCGTGGAAGAAGTGAAACCTTGTTAGTTGAAAAAATATCATACAGAATGCAAAGCTGAAGTGTTCAGGGGGGTTAAATTTACTGTATTTTTGGGAAGTAGTGTGTTTTTGCACTCAGTTTCCCAAGGATTGTTTACAAAGAGACCTAAAACCAAAATATGGAAAGGTTTCTCTTTCTGAAGCAGGATTCAATGTTTTGGTAAAGCTCTAACTAAACACACAAAAGAAAACGCCAAAACATCTCCCAAATGTTTCCCTGTATTATCCTAAACTGCATGGAAAAACCAACCAAAAATTCATATATTGATATATTTAGCTAAGATAGAGATGTTTAGTAGTGGGAGAGATGTGCGGGACCTGTGCCACGGACAGGTATCCTTGTATGTCCTGTGTTTTGTGACATTAAAGATCTCAGATTCCTGAGTTCTTTAGGATGGATGGGGAATTCATCCAGAATGCACAGGGAAGTTCATTCCCAGCATCAATCTTTAGTTACAAATGCCCAGTGTGGTTTTCCAGCTGCAGTTCAGTTCCATGAAGAAGGAGATTCTCACGCAGATGCAGAAAGGAAACTCTGAGGAATGTCTGGGGAATGGAGAAATCCTCTCTGTAGAAAGGGAAGGATGAAAGACAGGAGCAATGGAAAAAGCAATGAGAAATTCAGGTCCTAGTGGACAAACAACATTATCAGCCTGTTGGAGAGGAAGCCACTGAAAATGTACAGTCCCAGGATGGAAAATAACTTTTTTTTCCATGTAGTCAAGAGTTCAGGTGGAAGGATGAGGAATAAAATTACAATTTTCAGTGACAAATCAATAGAGCCACCTTAGAGTTAAATTGTGTTGTGAGAGGCCATTTTAGAGAACAATAAAATCACACTTTTAATAAAATATTGATACGAGCTTTGCAATAAAAACATCTGCATAAATGAGTCCTCTCTTGTTTCACAAATCACCCCAGTAAAGTAAAATAGAAATCACCTTTTTTTTCTCTAAATAAAATTCCCCCATTTATAAACAAATCATTTCAGTTTCTTATCTTGTAGAGATCGCAGTGGGTTTTATTAAAATGACTGAATTAAAATGACTGTATTAAAATGACTGAATTACCCTGAAATACACCGTGGGGGGATTTCTCCCCAAAAACCTATGTATCACTCAGGCCTCAATAAACTTTATTGTCCCTCAGGCTATTTGCCTCTCCAGCACATACCTGGGAGGATTTATCTGCTAAGAAAAGGGAATTTTCTACCTAGCACACAGGAATAATAAATGTTTGGTACTTTCTCGTGCATGATTTTATTTACTCAACAACTAATGGCTGCTCATTTGTTATAGTTACCTGGAGCCTGAAAGTTTTGGAGAGAGATGTACTTAATTCCAGGCTTTCATTTGTGCATTTTATTAAAAGGGAACTTTGATTTTACTGGGAGAAAGTCAATAAAACTTAGCCAGATTATATTTTCTTCATGCACTTTGCAAAACTTTGTGTTTTAATGTACAAGGCGAGCTTGAAGGTGGAGAAATTATATTTTCGAAGCTATTAATATTTTGGTGGGAAACATTAAACAAAAATTATGTTTTATTGAAAACAGGGGGTTGTTCAAATATTTTGAGGGCATTTTAAAGTGAGTCCAAGGCCAGGTTGGACAGGGCTTGGAGCAAGTGGAGGGTGATAGTGGAGGGTGATAGTGGAAGGTGATAGTGGAAGGTGATAGTGGAGGGTGATAGTGGAGGGTGATAGTGGAGGGTGATAGTGGAGGGTGATAGTGGAGGGTGATAGTGGAAGGTGATAGTGGAGGGTGATAGTGGAGGGTGATAGTGGAGGGTGATAGTGGAGGGTGATAGTGGAGGGTGATAGTGGAGGGTGATAGTGGAAGGTGATAGTGGAGGTGATAGTGGAGGGTGATAGTGGAGGGTGATAGTGGAGGGTGATAGTGGAGGCTGATAGTGGAAGGTGATAGTGGAGGGTGATAGTGGAGGGTGATAGTGGAGGGTGATAGTGGAGGGTGATAGTGGAGGGGATAGTGGATAGTGGAGGGTGATAGGGGAGGCTGATAGTGGAGGGTGATAGTGGAGGGGATAGTGGAGGGTGATAGTGGAGGGTGAAGGAAGGTGATAGTGGAGGGTGATAGTGGAGGGTGATAGTGGAGGGTGATAGTGGAAGTCCATCACCCATGACTGGATGGTCCATGAGGTCCCTCCCAACCCAAACTGCATTGTGGAATTGCAGGATCCAGCTGCTGACAGGGTTAACCCAGTGTTGTTTTTTGCAGATCTGGAGCTGAATGGGATGTCCAGCTCTGACATCCCCGACGTTCCCCCTCCTCTGCCCCTCAAAGGAAGCACGGCCGACTACGGGAACCTCATGGAGAGCCAGGACTTGATCAGCCCCACCACATCCCCCCCTGCCCACCAACGGGTGAGTCCCACAGAATGATCCCTTCTGCAGTTCTTGTCCCACAGAATGATCCCTTCTGCAGTTCCTGTCCCACAGAATGATCCCTTCTGCAGTTCTTGTCCCACAGAATGATCCCTTCTGCAGTTCTTGTCCCACAGAATGATCCCTTCTGCAGTTCTTGTTCCCTGAGAATGATCCCTTCTGCAGTTCTTGTTCCTGAGAATGATCCCTTCTGCAGTTCTTGTCCCACAGAATGATCCCTTCTGCAGTTTTTGTTCCCTGAGCCATCCCAGGGGAGCTGGGATCCTGCTCCTGCATCCATCAGCTGATCCAGAGGGCTCTGCAGTGCCAGGAGGGTGAGGGAACAGCAGAACCTGGAGGAAAGCTGGGTTCATTCTGGGCAGTTCCAAGGCAGATGTTGTCAGGTTTGTTGGGCAGGGAGCTTTAACCACCAGGAGCAGCAAATTGGATTTAAAGCCTTTCAGTCCTGTGTCAGGAAAGGAAATAAAACATGAACCTGCCACCTTCCCTTCCTGGAGCTCTGCTCTGCCAGCATTCAGTCACCACTCATTTATTTCCTTGAGGCAAACTCGTGTCCCCTTTGAGGCAAGGAGCTCAGAAACTCTTCATCGCCAACAGGGTTTGCAGCTTTCTGAGGAAAAGTCACTTTTTCAGCTTTGTTTCTGTAGCTGGAAGCTTTTAAAAATAATGTGGTTCTTTTCTTTAAAGCAGCACTTTTGAGAAATGCTTACTATTTTCTCTATGGGCAAAAAAAATACATTTAATGGGGTGTGGAGTGTTGATCCTGGCTGGTGCCCACCAAAGATGCTCCATCACTCCCCTCCTCAGCTGGGCAGGCAGAGAAAATGCAATGAAAGTCTCATGGATTGAGATAAGGAGAGGGAGAGATCACTCACCCCTTGCCCTCAAAACAGGCTAGACTTTGGGAAATTAATTGAATTTATTACCAATCAAATCAGAGTAGGGCAGCGAGACCCCATGAGGTCACAAGTCTTCTTTGGCTCTGAAATGCTGAATTTTGACTGAGCTGTTCAGTGGGAAACTTCCCAGCAGAACTGATCCCTTTTGTTTGCAGAGGTGTCATCCAGGATCCCTCTGAAGTTCACCATTCCAGTGAAATTCTGTGGAGTACTTTGCTTTCCAGCACATTTCATGGTGGCAGAAATGCAGAAATCTCAGCAGAGGAGGAGTCAGGCAGGAGTTAGGTTTGACCCTTTGGAAGAGTTGTGTCTAACACAGATTGTCCCAGTGCACGAGTCCAGCTTTTGGAATTGTGCCTTTGTTGTTGCAGGAACTGACTTTTTTGGAATTGTTTTACCATTTCAGGCTGAATGGGAAAATAAAAATACAGGCATAGAAGTAACTTCAGGAGTGAGAACAGAGATATTCAAAACACCATGTTTTACTCTTCATTTGCATATACTGGAAAATTCTGTATTCCAATCCTCTCTTCCATAGTTGTTCCCCATAGCTGGATCATTTTAGTCAATATTTTCACTTTCCCTCTCATTTCCATCAAACTTTACTGCACTTCTAACCTTATAACCCATTTCCCCAGCATCTGTCTCAGGGGCCAGCTCTCATTTGTCCTGAACACAGCCCTCTAAGTGGAAAATTACAGAATGTACAGCAGGGCTGCCAGGAGGTTTGTCTAAGGAATCCATCCTCAGGAAGAAAGCTGAGAAATTCACATTAGGATTCACTTTTCCTCAACTCCTTGCTGCATAAACTCCAGAGTAGTAAATTCATTTTGGGTGATGTACTGTAAGGTTTAGGCTGTGGAAGTAGCTCAGGATTACTAAGAAGAGTTCAGATTTTAGCTAAAAACATTAAACAGTGCTAAGAAATAAAATCCTGGCAGCCAGGGTTTTTTTCCTGACTGATGAGGCTTTTGGAAGGGGTTTCCACTCTGGGGATGGATGTTTTTAGTTACTCTATGATTCCCAAATGCCATGGGGGTGTGGTTTTGGGAGCCCACACCTGGAGATAACTCAGCCTGATTTGTGACCTCGTGCAGCTCCTGTACCTGCCTCAAGCAGCATTTCCACATCATTAAATGGGAGGTCAGAAATATGGTACCAATATGCCTCCCGTGGTTTTTTGCAAAGTTTTATTCACCTCTTAATATTTTTGCTCTTTCCAGTCTTGATTTCTCAGGCTCCTCTCATTTTTTTTACTACATTTTGTCTCTGTAGGAGCAGAGCCCATTTTTTAACATCTGCTGTTGAAGGGCATCAGGATTTAATAGCTCAGAAATGCAATCAGATACAAGCTACATCTTCTTATCTAACTGCCCACAATTTTCTCCAGCATCTGTGTTTCTATAAGCTTTCCAAGACCATGGAATGTGGTTTCAAAGCCTGGCAGAAGGGTCTAAAGCAGCTCTGTCCCAGAGCCACCTGTCCTGTGGCACTCGCTGATCCTTGTGTGTCCCCTCCACCTCAGCAGATTCTGTGATTCTGTATTAGCTTTAGAATTGATTTTGGAGAAGGCTTCTAATCTTATAACAATCACTCTGTGCCTTTATTTCATCAGGCTGGTAGGAAGGAAGCTTTTAAAGAACATCAAGAAAATGAGTAGTGCTGGACATGAAAGATCAGATGGGTAAATTCTCATTGCTGCCGTGATTAAATCCCACTCCACAGTTTTAATGACTTATGTTTCAGGGGTCAAATAGCTCCATAATTCATAACTGGATAATTCTCTGCCTGGTAAACTGATCATCTTTTAAATTACACTGCCGTTGTATCAGTGAAGAAAAATCAGTAAAACCTATTAGAGATAAGATTATCTGAGTAGCTTTTAAACTGGAAATATCTCCTTGTGTGAGGAATGATTGTGTTTTTCACTCTGGTTGTCTTGCAGTGGTTATGAAAGGCAGGAAAAGTGCTGTAGTGAACTAAAAGCAGGCAGCCAGAAAGGGATCAGATGCTCCAAGTCAAACTGCAGGCAGTAATGTCATTTTTGAGACAGCAATCTCAGATATTCAGAGTCCACTGTTACCTTGGTCTACCTGAGGTCTTTAATCCAGGTGATCACCTCATTAGCATTTCCTGATTGTCCCTCACTCCTTGTTAACTCTGAGACCTTTGTAGATATTTTCTTGCTCCCTGCGATTTGTTCTGCTAAAAATGTCCTTAATAATATATGGGAACATAAAAAAAAAGAGAAATCTACGACTCCTGCAAGGATTATTATTACATCAAGGGATTCCTTTAGGCACTTATCATTCTTTATGGGCTCATCCTCACCCTTGCATACAAATCAACCTCCTGCTTAGTATTCAGAGCAGGGAGGGAGCTCAAAGAAAATAGATAAAGGAGCACTTGGGTTGCTAATATTGGCTATAACACTTGCTAAGCATGGGCTAATGGGTGGGATGGGAACATCTCCATCAATCCAGCACAGGTGGAACGTGGGGATGGCTGAAGCCTGCGAGGAGCAGAACAGCCTTGGCCTGACTCTGCTGGATGGGGATTATTCTGCTTGCTCATTGGGATAAAACTGGATGATATATTCACATCTAACACACAGAAGGCACTACCCAGGGGGATTTTTCATGTGTTGCAATGCAGGTGCTGCAGTGCTGGAAATTCTCTCTTGTAGCAGCTGCAGTGAGCAAAAACTGACCTGAAAGCCTTCAGCCAATGTGTTGTCCTCATGTGGACAGGACAGAGAGGCTGGAAATGCAGCTGGAGCCATGGAGGAGCAGGGAATTGGGGAATTGGGGAGCACAACTTGAGGGGCTGCAGTAGCAGCCTACAGCTGCTCTCTGATCTCTGCTGGCTGGGAGCAGGGATGGGAGCCAGGGGTGGCTGGAGCTGTGTCAAGGCAGGTTTGGGGTGGATTTCAGGGCAAGGTTCTTCCCCAGAGGTGCTGGCACTGCCCAGGCTCCCCAGGGAATGGGCACAGCCCTGAGGCTGCCAGAGCTCCAGGAGGGTTTGGACAATGTGCCCAGAAGAAAAAAACAAATTAAACTACAGGGTTTATTTGCCATCTGATCATTATTTTTGCCCGCTGGGGATGGGAAAGCTTGCAAGCCCTTCCTCCTGTGCCAGTCCCTCACTCCTCGGTGGGTTAAGATGTTGCTGAGCAAAGAGTTTCTGAAAAATTCATTTACTTTTTAATAAGTCTCCAAGTCAATGGACTGCCACTGCTTTTTACAGGATTTGGAGTGAAACCTGTGTTCTCCTTCCTGCTGTCTGCCCAGCCATGTGCTGTGTGCCATGATTCCGTCCAGGGAGAGGCCGTGTCCCACTCTCCACATGGGATCGGGCCATGGTTTGGGCCATGCTGGTGTGCTGGTCTGTCTCTCTGGCAGGAGCTGGGCCCTCAGTGAGGAATGCAGGGTCAGTCTGGAGTCTAAAGCGAATTCTGAGGGTTTTGCTCATCACTCCTGAGTCTGTTTGTGCACGGACTGGAACAGGGAGGCAATGCTGGGGAACCCAAGTGTCATCCAGTGAGGGCAGAAATACTGATGGTGTCCACGTGGAGAAATGGGGCTCCACAGAGGGAAAGTGGCCTTGGCTGTGCTCCCGCAGAGCTGTCACACTCCAGGAGCCAGGTCCTCCCTGCATGAGGGGTGCAGAGCCCTGACAGGTCCAGCTCTGCCCTCATCCACTGCCATTGTCCCCCACAGGGGCATCCCCCCAGGCAGGGCCTGCCAGAAATCACAGGGAAAGTCACAGAGTCTTCAGTCTGGGTTGGAACGGACCCCAAATCCCACCCAGTGCCACCCCAGCCATGGCAGGGACACCTCCCACTGTCCCAGGTGCTCCCAGCCCCAGTGTCCAGCCTGGCCTTGGGCACTGCCAGGGATCCAGGGGCAGCCCCAGCTGTGCCAGGGCTGCCCACCCTCCCAGGGAACAATTCCCAGTTCCCAATCTCCCATCCATCCCTGCCTCTGGCACTGGGAGCCATTCCCTGTGTCCTGTCCCTCCATCCCTGTCCCCAGTC
Organism: Emberiza elegans; assembly: GCA_024865655.1. NCBI lineage: Eukaryota > Metazoa > Chordata > Aves > Passeriformes > Fringillidae > Emberiza > Emberiza elegans. Next base: position 2,424,469 of record JALJVW010000241.1, on the reverse strand, counting down.
CCTCTCCAGCTCTCCTGGAGCCCCTTCAGGCCCTGCCAGGGCTCTGAGCTCCCCTTGGAGCTGCTCCTCTCCAGGTGAGCACCCCCAGCTCTCCAGCCTGGCTCCAGGGCAGAGGAGCCCCTTTCTTTGATCTGCTCTGGGATTCTGACCTGGAGCAATTCCCTGTTTCCCATTTTGAGGCCTTTCTGCTGTTCCCTGTGAGGGGCTGGGGGTGGGAGCACACATCTCTGCAGGAGAACCCTTCCAGCTCCTCTCCCTGATCCCGGGGCACTCCGGCAAGGGCAGGTAATGGCTGTGCCACGGAGTCAAATGAGTCTCTAACAGATGATGGATGAACCAGGGGCTAAACAGTCATTTCCCATCAGTTACCTGCTGGATTTTGCACAGAACTTTGCTCCCTGGGTCAAACAGCCAATTAGCTTAAACTGTCTGTAATTTGGCTGCCATTAGTGGAGTTGGGCTGTTCTCCCTGCTGGAGAGCTATTCTGCCAGAGCCTCACACGCCAATGTTATTTTTCATTGCAGATATGAAATAACCACGTTGTTGTCAGGCACCTCAGCTCCGTGCTGAAGGAGCAACTCAGTGTCTGAAACATTTTCACAGTCCTGGGTGGCTGATGGTCTATTTACATCCCATTTCTGCTGCTCCTGACCTAATTAGATCCCTTAATTCTTCCAACCAAAGTGCTTCTCCCTGGATCTCCAGAGCGTGTCCTATCGATGACCACTGAATTTCAAAGAGTTCCTTGCACAGGAAGAAATCTCATGCAGTGCCACAAGGACCCTTTTGGAGAGTCAAATCCTGTTTGATTTTTTGGTAGTTGTTTCTTTTTACAGTATTCTATGAACGAAAAACAACTCATCTCTCATTTTGCTGCTTGAGAGTAGCAGAAAAAAAAAATAATTTAAAAAAAGCATTTTCTCATCTTCTGTAATTGATTTTTACTACATCTTGAACACGCCTGGTGTAGTGCAGTTTATATCTCTCTGTAAGAGAAGACAGACAAATGTTTTTAAACTTGATTCCTTTCTGTATCAGGGAAAGGAAAAAAAAACCAGCAAACAAATGGGAGCAATTTCATGTCTGAAGCAGCAGGAACAGATTGTTTCTGTGTTGCAGATGTGCCTTTTACATAAGGTTTCTGCTTCCCCTGAGGTACCCCTGAGTCAAGGATTCTGCCCAAAATAGGTTGGGATGTGAGGCAGCAGCCTCTGCCAGTTTGTCAGGAAGGAAAGGGAAGAGTCAGGATCACAATTAACCACCGAGATATAAACACCAACTCGGCAAAGAGAGTCTTAATTAAACACAAAATCAAGGCAAACTCTATTTTTACTGCAAAGTTTCTAAGGGGAGGCACAGCACAGATGAACTTTATAAGCCTGATTATGGCTTTTGTGAGTGTGGTGTTAAAGGGAGGGAGGAAATGTGCTTGAATGTTTTCTGTCCTGGGATAAAAGGAAGGATGGATCAGCCCTGGAGTGATGCTTTGGAGTTGCCCCAGCTCCATAATGGAATGTTTTGTCTTGCAAAATCCCCAACAGTGTCACCCCAACCAGCATTACACATCCTACTTAATATATTCATTGGGAGCTTATTATATAAATGAACATGTGCTAAATTTATCCGACTTTCTAATGGAAATTGTAAATTCAATTATAATAATTATCTACCTATCTCTGCTATTTCTTTCTGCCTAATTTGCTTGCAGAATCTGAGCTCGGGTAGGTTTTGAGCTTGTTATTTATAGCATATATATTTAGCTTCTTCTCATTGTATTTGCATTGTCTCTGCTTTTCAGAACCAGGTTTTCAGGGCTGATTTGATTGTTCTCTGATCAATATGAAGGGGCTCATTTGGTTGAGAAATGCCTTTGATCTAATTGAATTGAGAATTATTGCCAATAGAGTGTTATTTAAATTCAAAATGGATTTGCACAAATGATGCTATCAGCAGAGTTGGTGGGTTTTTTTCCTGCTGATGAATATGAAGTTAAAGGGAGCAAAGCAGGGAGGAAGGTTTTATATTTTGTGCTGTGTTTTTGAGGGGCACGTGGTTTATGGGGTTTGAAGGGAATGTCAGCTCCATGAGATGCTCATGTTCTGCAGACCACCAGCATTTCCCAGAGCTTTCCCAGAGCCCTTACCTGCATACAGGACTGGATTAAGCAAGTTTCAAAGGTTTTGGAATCTTCAGATCCCAACTGACATTTATTTAAGTGCCTTAGCAGGAATTCAGGAGTTAACATGCCAAGTTAAGAGTGGATTTGCTCAGGTAGAAGAAATATTTAATAGTTCTGGCTGCAGCACCTCAGAGGCAGATCAGCAGTGGCATTTTAATTAAAAACCAAACAAAATATTCAGTTTTGCATGTAGTAAAAAAAATTAAATTCTTATTTTATCTGCCTTTCATATTCATCTGTTGACTTTTCTGACTCGGAGTTCGTGTTCCACTGGAAGCTGGGAACAAGCAGTGCCCGTTTGGAGCCTGCTGTGGCCCATCATGGCACCATTTAGGGTGGAAAGGCCACTAAAATCAACCAGTCCAGTGTTCCCTCAGCAGCAGATCAATCCCAATGGATTTCCAAGGTGCCAGAGAGCATTTTGAAGCCAAGGAGGAGGCTGGGAGCAGGCAGAAAGAGCAGTGGTGCTGCTGGAGGGGCTGGGAAATGGAGAGTGGATGGAGCAGAATGGAGAGACAAGCTCAGGGCATGGCTCACTGGTGGTGCTTTGGGATCCCTCTTCCTTTACCTGGGAGGAATGAGGAAAGGTGTACAGTGGAGTGGGAAGTGGTGCTGTCCAGGTAGGGTACAGGAAAGAGATTCCAGCAAAGATCCAGCCCGCCTGGCTCAGCCAGTTTGCATTCCTGGCTTTCTCCTTAGTCTGTGATCAGTAAAACTGTCTGGTGCAATCTCAGATTTGTAACTCCATGCTGGCTTCTCCCTGCTTGGGAGAGCATGTTCAGTCACATTAAAGGCTGTTTTTCTTCTGCTCTTACTCATCTCTGAAAACTCCCATCAAGAGATTGCAGGAGCATCAGGAGCTGCTCTGAGCAGAGGAGGGACTGAGATGTCCTGGCATCACCCTGAGCCTCTCTCCTTTCTGGAACAGCATCCTTGGATAGCTTTGAAAAGGACCAGTTTTGGTTCTGTGCACTTCCATGGGGTTTCTCATTTGTTTAGATACCAGGATCTTCCTGACCCTGCCAAACCATCAGGAATTCTGTCCAGCACTGAGGCATTGCAGCTGCTCGGGCTCTTCTTGCAGAGGTGGCCAAGGACTTTGGGCAGAGCTGGAGCTGGGCTGGGGGAGGCAGGGCAGAACAAACAGCTGGGAAAGCATCCCTGGGCTTGGAGGGAAACAAAAGGCCCTGACTGGGGACTGGGGGAGAATGGTAAGGAAAAACAAAGCCAGAGCAGAGTTGATGAGCTGTGACACTGCAGCACAGCCTCTGGGAAACCTGTGCTGCCTGCACTGCCAGAATCTGGGAAAACCTGCCTGCAAACTGCAGTGTTCTCCAGCTCCTTCTGCAACAGATTTTATCACTTGTAGGTGACAAAACATTAAGGAAAAAAGGTCTTAATTTCCATAATAGCTTTTTTTAATTTGTCCAATTAGCTGGTGACTCTGACTGGGGATGCTTTTCTGTTGTGAGATTTGTAAAGTGATTTAAGATACGTATATTTGAACATTCTGCATTTCTGTTTGGAGTATTTTAATTATAACTCTGTGTGTAAAAGTAAATTGTGAGTTACTTATCTCTCTAAATTATTTTAAATTGTTTCTTTTTTTTTTTTTAATATTTCTGTTCTAACTGTGCAAAATCCAAAACATAATGAAAAAGCAATGAAGCCATTGCTTCAGCTTGGTTTTTAAGCTCTGAGTGCCTAGAGGCTGAGGGCAATCGATACAGACCAAGAAATCAATATCCTATCATGATATAAAGTGGGGAATTATAAACTTCTCCTGTGCTTTCAAAAGATTTTTCCCTTAAATATTGAGCTAATTAATCCTGAACTCTTGAGAGACTTTTTTTCACTGTCAAAAGTCAAAGTTATATTTAAAAGTAATGGCTGAGAGCGTTCTGTGTTCACAGCAAATTCTGCAGGGCGAGGTTTTTGTGAGCCAGAGGGCTCCAGACCTACGTGCTGCCTCTTGCCCTTAGAGATGACTCAAGAACGTTGCAGAATTCCATTCATTCCTAACATGACCTGCCCAAATTGGTTTTTTCCAGCACCTGCCTCCTCCTCTGCCCAGCAAGACTCCGCCGCCGCCTCCCAAGACGACGCGGAAGCAAACGTCTGTTGACTCTGGGATTGTCCAGTGAAGAAGGAAGCGGGTTATTTTCCAAAGATCAAGCTGTAACAATTCACTTCCCTAAGTATTTTATGGTCTATAATGTTTACCTCATTCAGGTGTGCAGTATCTAACATTTAGTGCAATGGTAACTCCGTAAGAAATCCGTTTCTCGCCGTGTGTCGGACCCAACACTACATCCCCTTGTTTTTGGGATCATTCCCTCCCATAACTTGAAAGAAATCTGGATTTCTACTTGAGACTGGGAACTCCATCAGCTGACAGAACCCTCTTCCTAAACCTTCTCCCTGCTTCTGGATAACGCCAGGCACAGAGCTAAACGTGGAGATCAAAATGAGAGCTGGAAATGTTGTACCTAAAGATTTTGGGTACCTCTGGAGTTTCAAATGAGCAGAGTTTTTGTACCTAATCTCAGTGTATATAGGAATCGATGACAATATTCACATGGAATTCAGGGCAAGAGGAGGTTTCCCAGTGAGGTGAAGCTGCTGTAGGATTTCCCTGAATAACAGGGATTTTAGCCCAGGGTTAAAAATCAGACACCACTGATTTGTGAAATTGGTCTGTGTTACAAATAACCTGATTGCAATGAGCAGAGTGGGGATTTGGGGCTGCCTTGGCCACAGTGACCACAATGCCATCGAGTTTAAAACCTCTGGTGAGAGGAGGAAAAGTGCCAGCAAACCCTTCCCTCTGACCATGAGGCTGCTCAGGGAATTTGTAAGGTCCCCTGGGAAAGTGTTCTTGTAGGTGCTGGGGTCCATCAGTGCTGGTCCCTTTTTAAACATCACCTCCCAAGGGCACAGGAGCAGCAATTCCCAAATGCTGGGAGCCAAGCAGAGCTGGCTTGGCTGAACAGGGATCTCCTCTTGGATATCAGGTGGAAAAGGAAGGTGTGTGCCAGTGGAAGCAAGGTCAGGGGGCATGGGAACAGCACAGAGCTGCAACCCCCCTATAGGGACAAAATTCCTGTGGTCAAAGCTCAGCTGGAGTTGGAGCTGTCAGAACTGTTTGGGGACAAAAAAAAAGAGGTTTTTTTCAAATATATCAGTGGCAAAAAGCAGTGTAAAAATATCATCAGCCCATTCTAGGGTGGGGATGGGCACCTCACAAACAGGGACAGGGACAAGGCTGGGGTGTTTAACACATCTTCATCTTGAGTGTGGGTCACGGACCAAGAGGGTCCCAGTGCCCTGGGGGACCTGGAGGACCATGACTCTGACAATGATCAACTCCCAGTCAGCCTGAAACTGCAGGATCTGCAGCCCCAGCTGAACCCCTGCAAATCTATGGGCCCTGATGGGATTCATCCAGAATCCTCAGAGAGCTGCTGATGCCATCATGAAACTCCTCTTGATGGTTTTTGAGCAGTCTGGGGAATCCAGAGAGGTCCCAGCTGATGGAAGCTGGGGAACGTTGTCCTGATTTTCAAGAAGGGCAAGAAGGAGGACCCTGGAAACTACAGGCCCAGTAAAATCATGGAGAAGATTATTCTGGGAGGTCCTGGAAAACACCTGGAGGACAATGCAGTCATGGGTCACAGCCAGCACAGCTCCTTCAGGGAAAGTCCTGCTTGTGGAGCCCAATTTCCTTCTACAGCAGGGTAACCCAGCTGGGTGATCCTGGAAAGCCAGGAGATGGAATCTTTTTGGACTTCTGAGAGCTTTTGATACTGTCTCCCACAAGATCCTTCTGGACAAAATGTCCATCCTACAGCTGGAGAAACACATCATGGGATGGGTGAGCAGCTGGCTCAGGGGGGGCACAAAGGGTGACAGTGGCTGGGGTGACACCAGGCTGGCACCAGTCACAATATAGAAAAGACATTGAACTGTTGGAGTGTGTCCAAGGGGAAGGAGCAGCTGAGGGCACTTGGAATGTTCAGCTGGAGGAGAGGAGACACTGAGGGGAGGCCTTGGTGGGTCATTTCCTGAGGGAAATGCCACAATTCATTGCCACAATCGGGGACAGGAGCCAGGGAATGGCTGGAGCTGGGCCAGGGGGGTTTAGGCTGGATTTAGGGAAAGGTTCTCCCCAGAGGGTGCTGGCACTGCCCAGGCTCCCCAGGGAATGGGCACAGCCCCGAGGCTGCCGGAGCTCAGGAGGGCTTGGACACTGCTGCAGGGTGGGATTTTTGGGGTGTCTGTGCAGGGATAAGAGCTGGATCAGTGATCCCTGAGGGTCCCTCCCAGCTGAGGATAATCTGTGATTAATGGGCTTTGTGAAATCAGTCATTGGTGGTCACCCAGTGCCATTGCCTTGCAGTTGGGGTGTCCGTGAGGGGGAAAACAAGGAAGCCTTGGAGCTGCACGAGGGTATGGCAGAGAAAACAGCGAGCAGAGAGGAGACTCCTGGTCATTCTGAACCTAAATGTTGAGTACAGAAACGGGAAGAGCTTTTTCCTTTCTCTGTTGTGTAATATTTCATGTTGGATTAGGATGAACTGAACGGAATCACTTTGTCCTTGTGCCATCATTCTGTACAGTGTTTGTATATATGATGGTTTTTAGAATGTTTTAATTTTTATGGTGCCTGCTTTTCACGTCATAATGATTAATGTGCCTGCAAAGAATGCTTTATGTATTCTTAATTTCCTAATTGCTGAAAGTGTAAAGAAAAGACAAAAAGCGGTTTTTTTCCAAATATTAAGCTCTGAGAAATATCAGACTGATGGGATGGGGTTTTGGGAGGGAGGAAGGAAACTAACTTTATATTTTAGTGGTTTTTTATTGTCATCACACTTTGGTTTTTTTTATTATCTACAATCTTTTTACTCTTACAGTAGATTGTTTTTAAATATACCACTGACTCAAAAAAATAAACTATTATTTTAAAAGCTTGTCTAAGAAAATGAATACATTCCCTGGGTATTTTTGGTCCTCACTGCAGAATTTTGGGAACTAGTGCATTATGTAGAAGGCTGTGTGTATACTTTCTTTTTTTCAGGACAGTTTAGGAGGGGAACTCATGAGAAAACTGAAATCTTTTACTGTGCTGTTGTGGTTGTCCCTGCAGGCTGGAGCTAAACCACACATCAGCACTAAGAACATCCATGCCTGTGTGCTGTCCATGCCCAAAATGGTGGCTTGGGTATCTCTAAGTGAATGCTTCAGAAAACAGATGAGTTTTATGTAATATTTTCCACCTCAGGTGCCTGCTGCACGATGCAAGTTGCAAGCAGAAGTGACTTTACACAGCAGTAAAACAACACTGTTGTTACAGAGGCAGAAAAATTGCCCTTCTCGTAAAAAGTGGCTCCTGTGGTCAATTACATATTCTCATTTTTTTGTCTCAAACCAAGGTGTCACTTTGGATCAAACAAACACACTTTTCCTTGCTGTAAAATCAGCTCCTGGAGTGTCTCAGGATTTACTGTTGGATCTCAGTTCCCTCTTTGTTTTGTTCCTATAATCTCTGCTCGAGAGGAGCAGGCAGGGGAGGATTCTTGGCTGCGGTCAATCAGGTATCCATAGTCAATCAATAATGTATTACAACTGTAATCCTATAAATCTTGTATTTAACTGAGAATTGCTTTAGAGGCTGCTCCTGCTGCTGCTCGTGCTGGGATGCCGGGTGAGTTTTCCTCTTTCCTGTTCCATTTGGTTCCTGAAGGATGGGAGGAGCTTTTCCATCGACCTTTTGGTGGATGCCTGTAAATTGTATTTCTGGTAATGTGTTTGTTTTCTCACGTCCCTAGCAAATTCCTGTGCTCGTGCAAGTGTTACAATTCAGCCCTGTGAGACTCCTCAAACAAGAGCTGCACTTCCAAATCGGGCTCACAGCACAAACTCCAAATCTCATCTGTGTGTGTGTGTTTTACAAATATGCAAGCTGAGCCTGGGAATTGAAACTCAGGCTCTCAGAGCTGCTCCCAGACCTGAATTGTCACCTTTTACAATCTGACAGCTCCTAGGCTGTGCCTTGTGCAGAGCCCAGAATGGATCAGGGCCCTCCTCAAAGTGGGGTAAAAACACACTTGAGCAAAGCCAGCAGCTAATTCCTCACAGGCAGTGGACAGTCCTGGGAATGTTGTTATTTCTCATGGTTTGCTCTCTCCTTTTCAGTCCAGTTGGGAGTCAGAGCATCCCGGTGCCTGGGAATTCCTTGTCACGTTGTTGGGACACAGCTGAGCTAATGCACAAGAGCTCCTTATGAAACAATTCAGAAAATAAACTTATTTGACTTTTACCAGTGGTAGGATCTCCTGTCCCTTCCATCTGCCCCATTCCTGTGGGAATTCATCCCTAAATGGCTTCAGGGAGTCTTTTGCTGTCCCCAGCCTGTGCCCTGAGCTGCGTGTGGAGAAGGTGAGGCTGTGATAACCTGGTTTATTTATCACCTCTTCACCCTCCCAGGGCCTCCACAACCAAAGGTCCCACTCAGACTTGATTCAAATCAATATTTCTGTTACAAAGTGATCCATCCATCTGTTCCATAGCAGGCCTTGGCCAGGGAATTGGCAGGATCCACAGGGGCCAGGTTTTCACCACTCGGGACAGGTCAGGGATTCACTTCCCTCTGCTCACACCAGGGCAGCTCCTCGGGGCTTTGTGACACAAATTTCCCTGAAAGAGGAATTCAGAGGTGCCGAGTTCCTGGATAGTGGAAAAAACAGAATTTCAGTGGCCACTAATTTTCACTTCTTGAAAAGCAGCTTGAATGCAGTTTGTGCAAGTTAACTCACAGTGCCAGGATAAAAGGAGATTCCTCAGCCTGGGAGTGAGGGTGGATTTTACAGGTGCACAGATCAGTCCCACACAAAACCACTCAAGATTTGTTGGACAGGGGCTGTTTGCTTTTTAATCACATTGGTTTTCACTGGGAAGCTCAACACAAAGGTCACTCCTCAAGCTGGTTCCTGTAATTGACATTTATGATTACTGAGTGTCTCCCACGATATCACAAATTCTGAGGGTAAAAATGCTTTAAAATTCAGTTTTGTCTTAACATTGGCATTTTTCTTTACCTTGCCTATAGTTCTGTGTGACTTTACAAAGGCAAAGGATGAAAAATTGCAGTGAAATTGTATTTACTTGGGATACATGAATAGAGATTCATGTGAGTGCAGGTGCAGCTGTGTATTCATGCACACACATCAAACACATTTTTAATGGGACATCTCTCTTCACTGACTGGTTAGGGTCTCCACCTTCTTGCTTCATGTTAAACCTCTCCTCTGACAATTCTTGTGGCCTCTTTGGGGACCATCCCGTGCCAGAAGTGTGACACGGTGTGAGCCAGGCTGTGGCTGCATCCCCTGCACAAACCAGGTGAGGATTTGCAGTTTCCATCCTCACCTTGCCCTGTGATAAATCAATAAATTGGAGCCTGTGTAGAGATTCCCCCATGGAAAACAGAGCGAGCACTCAAGTGATGTGGGCGCTGAAATCCAGGGTTTTCCTCTGTGCTCGGGTTTTAGCAGTAATGGGAAGCGTGAGGTTTGGCTGTGCTGACATTTCCATTTCCTCTCATTCTCCTTTTGGACTTTCCATGGCTCTAAACTGATTTTCAGCTTGCAGTTGCCATCTTCTTGGGGATGCAGGAAGGTGGGGATCAGAATAAATACTTGGTTATTGTATGGGGTCTCTCCAGCTGTTCTGCAGTGAGGCTTTTTGTGGGATTTTTAATTTCCTTGGTTTTTTTTTTCATATGTATTCTGTAGACATGAATAATTACTGTAAATTGTGTTTCGCTGTTGAGTGACACTTTTATTTTTCATTTTCAACGTGTGTGGCATTGGATTCAAGCACTTCAAAGGGAAGTGGCTGAATTAAAAACTCATTTTCCTGCAAAGGAAGGTGCCTCTGGCCTGCAGAGCTGGGGACACGTCCTGACCCCCTTGGGATGATGTTAAGATCCAATATTGAGAGATTCCTCTGCCCAAATTAATCTGCTCAGGAGACCATGTGGAGTCAATAGTTCTGATTTTATTTAACAGTAAATGGGAGGTAGAAGAAAGAAATAGAAAAGAGATGAGAGAGATGAAGCAGAAGATATTTGTCATCAACGTTTTAGGGAGTCCTTACAAGGAGAAAGCAAAACCAAACCCAAATGTGACACTGGCTCCTATGAAAGCATTTTTGGTGCATTCTCCTGTTGTTGGCTGCTCTTCCCAAATTTCTCCCACTCTCCCATGGCTGTGCTTGCATTTCCCCAGTGCTGCAATCCCAATTTCAAAGGAGTTTCCTCTCTCCATCCTCCCCACGAGCAGCACCAGATCGCTGCTCTGACAGGGGCAAACGCAGAAAGGGAACTAAAAACCCTCGTGGACTCCAAGGAGAATTCCTTAGCAGGATCTGGAGGAAGCTGTGCGAGTGAAGAGGGAGCCAGGCAGCGTTCCAGAGCAGTGTGACACAAATTCCACGTGGGATCAACTCTTGGAGAGGTAAAACAGTCCCAGCAGCTCCAGCCTGAGCAAAACATTCCTTAGCTCAGCATCAATTATGCAGCTAAAACCACTTATTAACATCCAATTTAACAGGATGAACACTGGTTTGGGGAGTGTGTTCTTGCAGCAAGGGGGGAAGGCGCTGCAGAGGGCAGGAAGTTGGGTTAAGCTGTAATTATTGTTTCTCTGGAAATCAGATGTGTTTGCCTGCGTTTAATTGCGTGAGCTCCAAAGCTCACCAAGGAAAAAATCCAAAAGAAATCAACCATAAATTTAAAAAAAATTTAAAAGTAAAACACCTTTTTTCACAAGATGAGGCACTTATTACCTACTTGTGTTGCAGGAGGCCTGTCATGAGGTATTTTTTACATTTTATTGTGATCAGGTTGTCAATAATATTCAGTTTACTGCCTATAAACTTCCTTCCATGAGTTTATTACTCTGTACAGTTGGCAAATAGATTTGTTGTTGCTTTTTTTCCAAGCAGCCCATTATTGTTGAGTTGCTCCACAGAGGGAAATAATAGGGGAAAAAAAATAGAAATAATGGGATTTTTAAGAAGTGTGTGTCTTCCCCCACTTTGTGGTCCCTGTGGAGGTGGGCAGAGATCTGTGGGAGTGTTTGGGCAGGGAATGTAAGTGCAAGGCCAAACACAAAAACCTTTGGGAAGAGACAGAGCTCCTCTGAACCTCCCATCAGAAGCTCCTGGAGAGAAATCAGTGTTGGTCTGACCTCAGCTGCCCTGTGGGCTCTGGACATGGTGGCAGAAAAGTGACTTTGGGAAAAGAATTTCCTTTTCTCTGGTGGGAGGTTTCCTGCGCCGTGGTGTTTGTGAAAGATCGGGAGCAGAAATCGTGTCCTAGGTTAGGCCTGGTCTCTAAAAGACCTGGAAAATGGGAAATTGTTGTTGGTTTGATGGCAAGAACGGGGCTGGAGCTCCTGTTCAGTGGGAGAGCTGTGGGTGCTCGCCTGGAGAAGGTCCAGGGACACCTCAGAGCCCCTGGCAGGGCCTGAAGGGGCTCCAGGAGAGCTGGAGAGGGACTGGGGCCAAGGATGGAGGGACAGGACACAGGGAATGGCTTTAGGCTGACAGTGGGTAGATTTCAATGGGATATTGGGAATTGGGAATTGTTCCCTGTGAGGGTGGGCAGGCCCTGGCACAGGTGCCCCTGACCTGAGGACTGAATTACTGGGTGGGTGATTAAAGGTGACACCTCCATTCTCAGCTTCCCATCCTGCTCCTTGCCCTCCATGGCATCTCCTTTTCCCATGGCTTTCCAGGACTTTTCCTGTCTCTTTGCACCTGGATCAAAGCTTGGAGTCCCACCAGCCCCTGAATGTCCCGGAAGAGCTCTCCACATCCCTGGGGGGTTGGCAGTGCTAAATAGGTTTGATTTTATAATCCAAGCCTTCCCTGGGATGCCTTGTGCAGGCTGCCCCAGAGCAGAGGCTGGGCAGAGCTACAGAATAAAGCAGAGATTCATTCCAAGGATCTCCTCCATGGATCCACCTTGGGCAGCACCAGAGCCCAGCCAGGGCTGCACCCAAGATGAACCCAAATGGCCCCAAAATGCACGATGGGCACAGGGTCTGTCCCTGGGATCAGCTCTGCTCCATTGGCACCTTGCAGTTCATTGTCCCATCCCAGCTTTAGCCCCTGCAGTCCCACCCTGCTTGTTTTTCTCTCTGCAGCCCACGGGGTTTGTGCTCCTGGGCTGAGATTTGGGTCATTTGTCCTTGGTGCCCAGCTGGAGCAGGAATTGTTTTGTCTCCCTGCTCTGTGCACAGAGCTCAGCATCCCTGATGAAGCTCAGACCCACACACTAAAGCAGCACAGAATGGGAAACACAGAAAAGCCAAACCTGAGGCATCACCAACATTTCTCTCTTATTCGATGCTGGTGAGAGAAATGGGATTGAACCATTCAGGGGAGAACTCTGGGCTGTGAATATTTTGGGGCTTGTTCTGAGCATTTGACCATTTTCCTTTATTTAGGGAAATATTTGTTTGCTACAAGCCTGCCAAAAGTGCAACACCAACACAGCAGATCAATCTTCCCATTTCTCCTCCAACCTCAGCCTCGTCAGGCTCCATTATTCTCACCACACTTGGACAGTTCTGGGTTTAACGGGCTCCGGTTACCTTTGGAAATGACCCTCTCCTGTAGGCTCAGCTCCATTCCTGCTGACTTTGGGAGTTCCTTGTGCGCAGGACAGGCTCAGGAGACGGAGGCTGCCTCAAAATGTTGCATAAACCCATTTTATTGCGCTTGGCACTGCCTCTGGCACTTGGTGGCAGCCATCCTTCTTGACCACGTTAGGGAGCCAATTTAATTATGAATAGAGCTGGGTTCTGTGGATTTACTGGGTCCATTTCTCTCCTCTTGGATTCTGTGAAGCTTGGAAATATGGAATTCTGTCCCTGCTGGATAACTACAGGCAGCTCTGCTCTGTGCTGGGCAGAAAAACAAGTCCCAGTCTCAGAGGTGACCTCAGAATTTCATCTTTGCCACTAAAATGTGACCAAACCTTTGCAGGTATTTTTCTTTTCTTTTTTCCTTTCTTGTTTGGGTTTTAAAAACAATTATTTATTAAATTATTTGGAAAAAAGAGATAAATTAAAAATAGGGAAGGGCAGGATGGTTCAGCAACAGGTGCTTAAAATTTCCTTCTGGAGGAGCCTCCCTGTGCATCTAAAATGACTTTATGGGTCAGTACCTGGAGGTTTCCATGGGGTCTGGGTGGGCAACAGAGCCAAAACTTCAGATGTTTTATTGCAAGTAATAATTTCAGCTGTTCTATAACAATCCAGAGCTGCAGCTGGTGTATAACAAGTAATTAGCTGAGGTCAGGGTTGCAGCAAAAGCCACAAATTCTCATTTTCCCCATTTTATTTCTCATTTTTGACTGGGTTTGCCCTGTGTCTGACCCATCCTGCTGTCACAGCCTGCCCTCCCCAAATGAGCTTTTTGTGCATCTTTTCCCTGCCAGGGGAGGATTTGATCCTGGAAATGCTGGGATTTCATTCCTAAGCGGAAAACAGGGAGGGGAAGTGCCAAGCAAACGCTGTGACCCAACAACAGAACTGTCCCAGATTCTCACATCTTGCTTGGAAATTCCATGTCAGCCTCATTGCCCAGGGGTACAACACAATCACTGCTCCGTTCACTCTGCTCAGCAGCTGCATTGGATGAGCTCCATCCCCACTGCTTGGGAGGGATCTTGGGTTCTGAATCCTTCACTGGGAGGAATCAAAAACCCAGCTCAAGCCTGGAATGGCCGGAAATTTTAATTTCAATTGTACAAATGCTTTGAAAAACAGGTTCTCCTAACAGGTTGGATATCAGGAAGAAGTTTTTTCCAGAAAGGGTGATAAAGTTCTGGAATGGCTGCCCAGGGAGGTGCTGGAGTCCCCATCCCTGGGTGTGTGTAACACTGGATGTGGCACTGGGGGCCAGGGTTGAGTTGAGGGGTTCAGTCTGGACTGGACTCCATGATTTTGAAGGGCTCTTCCAACCAGAAATTCTGGGAATTCTGTGAATCCAGGGCTAAGGCTTATAAAGACAAACCCAGCATCACCAATGAAGATTTTGGGTGGTGAGGGCGTCCAAAGAATCATTTTCACAGAATTGTCCCACACTGGTCCCACATTTGTCTGTGGGCTCCCTGCTCCACGAATCAGGGACCTCTTGGGTCCTGCTGGGTCCCTGATTGACTCAAAATTGCCAAAAGAACTTCAAATTTGAACACAAAATTGAGAACAAAATTGCCCTCCGAACTTCAAAAGCTGCACCCCCAAAGTGAGTTCCTTTTTCAGGAGGGACAAGATTCCTTGCTGTAAATAAAATTAAACATTTGGATCCATGATGCTGGTGCCAGTGTTTTAAACCCATGGAAATTCCAATTTTTTCATACCAGTTTTGGTCTCCCATGCAGAATCTCTGAATCTTTAAGGCTGGAAAAGCCCTCGAAGATTGAGTCCAGCCCTCAACACCTGAAATCATGTATTTATGAACTATTTTAATTTTACTTTTGCTGTTGCTTTCACTGCCACTGCCCTGGGAGATGCTGCTCCTGACAGGACCTGCTCTGGTACTGCAAAAATCTCCAATTTTATAATTTTTTGTTCTGAAAAGCAGTGGCTGGAAGAGCTCTGGCAGAGGAAGGGCATTTTAATGATTACATTTCATTACCTCACTGATGTCACCTAAAATCCTCACCCTTCACACCCTGGAAATAATGGGAGGCATTAAAGGAGCTTCAGTGGGCCCAGAGTGGCCCAGGGTTGCAGCAAATGCATCAAAAAAATCACAGAATAATTAAGGTTGGAAAAGGCTTCTGAAATTATGAAATCCAACCATTGCCAGCCCTGCCAAGGCCAGCACTGCCCCATGTCCCCAAGTGCCACCTCCCCAGGGCTTTCGAACAGAGCTGCTCCAAAGGCCTGCAGCTCCTTGCAGAGGGAAAGCAGAATGGAAAAACACATTTAAAATGGAATTTTATGTGTCCAAGGCCAGGCTGGACACTGGGACTTGGAGCAACCTGGGACAGTGGAAGGTGTCCCTGCCCTGGCAGGGGTGGGATGGGGTGAATTTAAAATCCCTTGTGAGCCTTTGATTCTGTGATTTTCCATCCCAGACCCATTCCTAGTGGGGTTTTAATTTAGAAAAAAAAAATAGGGAGCTTTGGGAAAGCATTTTCCAGTTGGGAAGAATATTAGTGGAGAATTATAAATCTCCAGCAGCAAAAAAGAATGCCTTAATCTTCTAGCACTTCCTGGGATAATGTCACTTTATCCTGAAATGTGTCTTTATGGGTATTGATTTGCACCATTTTTTGCACTCTGGTTTGTTGGAATTAGTGCATTTAGTCTCATGCTCAGGCTGTTGATAATGATAAAGTGCCTGAAGAAATGGAAATCAAGTTTCTGCACATCCCAAAACTATATTTTAAAGGATGCCACGTGTTTTACCCCTGCTGGGGGCAAAGGACATACATTTTTCTATGTCAGTGCTTTTTCTAACTGGCTTTCTCCTTGCAAGGATTTCTCTTCAATTATCTGACAGGCAGTGGGAGTCCATTGCTGAAATCCTGGAATTTTCCATCAGAATTGACCCTGAATCCACCCAGACCTCACCTGAAGGGTCCTGAGCTCCCAGCTCCTGTCACGGCAGAAAAGGGCAGAAAAGTGTTCTCAGTTCCACAGGAACAGGAGGCTGAAAACCTCTTCTTTCCAAGGTAATTCCTTCAATTCACACTTTTCCAGCTGCAATCTCAGACTCCAGACACGTCCATCCCATTTCTGCGGGCATTAGGGATGGGTGGGAATGGTCAGGACAGACAAATGGAGCCCTGGTGTAGGAGTGAGTTGGAATTGCTTGTCTGAGCACAGAATTACTGAAAGTGAGGAGCTGCAGCCTTTGTGGGAGGTTTTTGCAGTTCTGTGCTCCTCCAGGACAGGGCTGGGTGAAACACGGTGGTGCTGCTCAGAGAAGTTCCATGTAATGAGATGCAAATGTCACAAACCAAATCAAAACATTGCAATGGTCCTAATTAGGAAAAGAAATGTGGGCCCTGCTAAGAGATGTGAACCACTGCAAAATAAACCCTGGAGTGCAGGAGCCATCACACAGGCAAATAACCAAGGGCTCCATAACACAGAGACCCTGTTTGAAATTCTCATCCCAAGTAATTGAGGTGCTTCATTTACAGCTGGATATTGTCCCAGGCTTTGCCAAAGATTCCTGAAGCTCTCAGTGGTTCCATGAAGGAAAATCTGCTCCATGATCTGTAACATGCAAAGCCCAGATGTTTGTACACATTTGGTCCCTCCGGTTGGCAAATTTAAATCCTTTTTTGGGGCAAGACACAGGACCGGGATGTGCACAAAATATCAGAAAATTATCTCCTTCAAAGGATCCAGGATATTCTTCAAACAATATTGATTAATATTTCCATGGGTTTAACACAGAATAAAATAAGGAAGGAAAGCCCCAAAAGCCTGGCTGGGACCTGGGTTTCCCCAGGGGCAAAGACAGACCAAAGAACACGCAGAGTTTTCCAGCAGCATCCCCCAAGGCAGCAGAATCACCCTTTTATTTCCAAGGATGTTTCATTTTTTGGCTTATATTATATTATAGGACATTATATTATATTATATTATATTGCAATATAATAGGGAACCTGTGGGGTTTTTATATTTTATTATAGAATATCTTCTTATTATAAGTATTATAGTCTTTATATTGCTAACCCTGAGATTAAATTGTATTATATTTCATTATTCCATGATGTTCCAGTGCATTGCTCTCCTTAAAAAACGCATAGGGACGTTTATTTGCAGAAAAAAATGTAGCTATAAAACAACAACAACAAAACACCTTTGGATTGTCCAACAATAAGTGCAAGTCTTATCTGGTACCTGACATTCTGTTTACTTGCTCAGCTCCATCACAAAGCATTTCCTGGTGAAACCACCAATTGCTGTCAGACCTACTTTATTTTAATTTTTCTGTCCTTGCCATGGGATCTGTGCCTCCCTGGGGAAACAATTATTTTCTCCTCTGCACTGAAACCTCTCTCCTGGAGCTCTGTGGTGAGATCCTCCCTGCTGGTGGCGTGCCTCTCACGGAGGGTTGGAGCTTTTGCTTTCAGGAGGCCTGCCCTCCCCCAATTTGGGGACTCTGCTAGGACTGTTGGGTGCAGTGATTTCTGCTGTGGGACAGATTTAGTGCAGCTGCTTCGGCAGTGCTGGATGGCTTGCTTGGGTGCCTAAACAGATGGAAAATAGATATAATTCAATTTGGTGGCATGTCTGACATTTGCTGCATCATGATAATATCTGGAGCTGTGTGTTCAAAATGAGCATTATATCCCTTTCCTTTCCTTTCCTTTCTTTTCCTTTTCCTTTCCTTTCCTTTCCTTTCCTTTTCCTTTCCTTTCCTTTCCTTTCCTTTCCTTTCCTTTCCTTTCCTTTCCTTTCCTTTTCCTTTCCTTTTCCTTTCCTTTTCCTTTCCTTTCCTTTCCCTTTCCTTTCCTTTTTTTCCTTTTCCTTTCCTTTCCTTTCCTTTCCTTTCCTTTCCTTTCCTTTTTTCCCCTTTTCCCTTTTCCCTTTTTTCCCTTTTCCCTTTTTCCTTTCCCTTTTCCCTTTTCCCTTTTCCCTTTTTCCCTTTTCCCTTTTTTCCCTTTTCCCTTTTCCCTTTTCCCCTTTCCCTTTCCTTTTTCCCCTTTCCTTTCCTTTTCCTTTCCTGTCCCTTTCCCTTCCGTCTTTTTCCCATTTCCCCTCTTTTCCCATTTCCCCTCTTTTTCCCTCCTTTTCCCTTCCCCTTTTCCTCCCCAGTCCAAAGGGCTGGTTGGTAACAGAACAAATGAGCTCCTGTGTTCTCCTAAACTGAAATCCATGGCACATTCACCTGGGATGGGATTCATTTCGCTCCATTCATTATTAACATTTTCTCCAGAAACTGACTTTCTGAAAAACTCAAATCACATCCCACCAGAGCTGAAATATTAAAAAATTAATAATAATAAAGAAAAAAATTCCAAACAGTTACCCTTGAAATGCGTGTTAGGAATCAATTGGCTGCAGTTCCCTGGAATTTTAATTTCGTTTGAGCAGTCTTGAAGGAGCTGGGTGTGTTGTCAGCAGTGCTTGGTGTCAGCTGGATGCAGCAACCCTTGGTGGTGACCCAGCAAAAACCCCAAGGCTAATTTTTTGCCCTGGTCACCTAAAACTCCAGATGACTTCTGGATGCTCAAAACATTTATGCACGTGCATGCTGGCAATGAAAAAAAAAAACCACAACAAAAAGCCCATTAGGAAGGAAGACTCAATTATATTTTGCTTTTCTGTTTAACAAGGAAGATGCCATATAAATTAGTAAGGATGTGAATAAACACAATTTAATAAATGTGAGAGGAAAGCCAGCACCTCCCCAGAATGGGGTTTATGGCCCTGTGCAGTGTAATTATGTTCTGATGAGAATAGGCACCATAAACTGAGCAGTGGAATTCTAATTCTGGGGGTGAGCAGGACCCCACTGAGACACTGAGCTGCAGAATTCCCTGTCACAGACAACAGGGGAAGGGCTTTGCTTGGTTTGGATTTTTGAAATGAAGGACTGGAAAAGAAAAAACCAAACAACAAAAACAACACAGGATCCTCCTGGAGCAGTGCAGCTGCAATTTGCTGTTTAATCCCAGAATCCCAGACTGGATTGGGTTGTTGGGACCTTAAAGCTCATCAGATCCCCCTTCCTCCAAATCCCAGTGTCCAGCCTGGCCTTGGGCACTGCCAGGGACCCCAGGCAGCCCAGCTTTCTGGGAATTCCATCCCAGCCCTCCCCAACCTCCCAGGGAACAATTCCCTGCCCAAAATCCCATCTAAATGTACCCATTGTCATTTAAAGCCATTCCCTGTGTCCTGTCCCTCCATTCCTGTGTCCTGTCCCTCCATCCCTGTCCCAGACCCTCTCCAGCTCTCCTGGAGCCCCTTCAGGCCCTGCCAGGCTTGAGCTCTCCCTGGAGCTGCTCCTCTCCAGGTGAGCCCCCCAGGTGTCCCAGCCTTTTGAGGGCACTTTTCTCCGCTGTTAAACTCCTGTTTCTTCCACTTTTCCGTGCACCTGGGCCGGATGATCCCAAGATTCCTTTCCCATCCCGTGTGTCCCTGGGTGACCCGTGCCCGGGAGTGGGCAGCTCAGCCCTCCCTGCCAGGGAAGGGCAGAACGTTCCCTGCTGCCCTCAGGGACTGCAGACAGACCTGCAGAGCCCCTGGGACTCAGGATTTAAACCCTGCAGGGATTCCAGCCCCTCTTTTTGGCTCAAGGCCTTCTGAGCAGGACTGGCTGCAGTCAGTCCCTGATGCAGTTTTTTGAGCATCTCTTGCAAGCCTGAATTTTCTCTCTGTTTTTCCCCTGTGTTGCTTCCCTGCCCATGACCCTAAATTATGAGGAGAAGATATTAAAGCCCCTGGATTTTAACTTAAGAGAGCTGGCTACACCCACAGGAGAAATTAAAAGCCCAGTGTTAGTTTTTTGATTGAGTAAAAGCAAGCAGTGAGATGCTGCTGTTTTCCTTGTCTAAATACTGCCAAATGTAGCTATAAAACAACAACAACAAAACACCTTTGGATTGTCCAACAATAAGTGCAAGTCTTATCTGGTACCTGACATTCTGTTTACTTGCTCACCTCCATCACAAAGCATTTCCTGGTGAAACCACCGAATTGCTGTCCAGACCTACTTTATTTTAATTTTTCTGTCCTTGCCATGGGATCTGTGCCTCCTGGGGAAACAGTTATTTTCTCCTCTGCACTGAAACCTCCTCTCCTGGAGCTCTGTGGTGAGATCCTCCCTGCTGGTGGCGTGCAGCTCTCACGGAGGGTTGGAGCTTTTGCTTTCAGGAGGGGAAAAGAGAAGGAAAAGTGAATTTGGGGACTCTGCTAGGACTGTTAGGTGCAGTGATTTCTGCTGTGGGACAGATTTAGTGCAGCTGCTTCGGCAGTGCTGGATGGCTTGCTTGGAGTGCCTAAACAGATGGAAAAATGGATATAATTCAGTTTGGTGGCTTCCTGACATTGCTGCACCATGATAATATCTTGGAGCTGTGTGTTCAAAATGAGCATTATATCCCTTTCCTTTCCTTTCCTTTCCTTTCCTTTCCTTTCCTTTCCTTTCCTTTCCTTTCCTTTCCTTTCCTTTCCTTTCCTTTCCTTTCCTTTCCTTTCCTTTCCTTTCCTTTCCTTTCCTTTCCTTTCCTTTCCTTTCCTTTCCTTTCCTTTCCTTTCCTTTCCTTTCCTTTCCTTTCCTTTCCTTTCCTTTCCTTTCCTTTCCTTTTCCCTTTTCCCTTTTTCCCTTTTTCCCTTTTTCCCTTTTTCCCTTTTTCCCTTTTTCCCTTTTTCCCTTTTTCCCTTTTTCCCTTTTTCCCTTTTTCCCTTTTTCCCTTTTTCCCCTTTCCTTTCCCTTTCCCTTTTTCCTTTCCCTTTTTCCTTTCCTGTCCCTTTCCCTTCCCGTCTTTTTCACATGTCCCCCTCTTTTTTCCCATTTTCCCCCTCTTTTTTCCCTCCTTTTTCCCTTCCCCTTTTCCTCCCCAGTCCAAAGGGCTGGTTGGTAACAGAACAAATGAACTCCTGTGTTCTCCTAAACTGAAATCCATGGCACATTCACCTGGGATGGGATTCATTTCGCTCCATTCATTATTAACATTTTCTCCAGAAACTGACTTTCTGAAAAACTCAAATCACATCCCACCAGAGCTGAAATATTAAAAAATTAATAATAATAAAGAAAAAAATTCCAAACAGTTACCCTTGAAATGCGTGTTAGGAATCAATTGGCTGCAGTTCCCTGGAATTTTAATTTCGTTTGAGCAGTCTTGAAGGAGCTGGGTGTGTTGTCAGCAGTGCTTGGTGTCAGCTGGATGCAGCAACCCTTGGTGGTGACCCAGCAAAAACCCCAAGGCTGCCTTGCCCTGGTCACCTAAAACTCCAGATGACTTCTGGATGCTCAAAAATTTATGCACGTGCATGCTGGCAATAGAAAAAAAAACAACAACAAAAAAGTCCATTAGGAAGGGAAGACTCAATTATATTTTGCTTTTCTGTTTAACAAGGAAGATGCCATATAAATTAGTAAGGATGTGAATAAACACAATTTAATAAATGTGAGAGGAAAGCTGCTTCCTCCCCCCAGAATGGGGAGTTTATGGCCCTGTGCAGTGTAATTATGTTCTGATGAGAATGAGCACCATAAACTGAGCAGGGGCGTGGAATTCTGAATTCTGGGGGTGAGCAGGACCCCACTGAGACACTGAGCTGCAGAATTCCTGTCACAGACAACAGGGGAAGGGCTTTGCTTGGTTTGGATTTTTGAAATTGAAGGACTGGAAAAGAAAAACCAAACAACAAAACAACACAGGATCCTCCTGGAGCAGTGCAGCTGCAATTTGCTGTTTAATCCCAGAATCCCAGACTGGATTGGGTTGTTGGGACCTTAAAGCTCATCCAGATCCCCCTTCCACTCCAAATCCCAGTGTCCAGCCTGGCCTTGGGCACTGCCAGGGACCCAGGGGCAGCCCCAGCTGCTCTGGGAATTCCATCCCAGCCCTCCCCAACCTCCCAGGGAACAATTCCTGCCCAAAATCCCATCTAAATGTACCCATTGTCAGCTTAAAGCCATTCCCTGTGTCCTGTCCCTCCATTCCCTGTGTCCTGTCCCTCCATCCCTGTCCCCAGTCCCTCTCCAGCTCTCCTGGAGCCCCTTCAGGCCCTGCCAGGGCTCTGAGCTCTCCCTGGAGCTGCTCCTCTCCAGGTGAGCCCCCCCAGGTGTCCCAGCCTTTTGTTGAGGCACTTTTCTCCGCCGTTAAACTCCTGTTTCTTCCACTTTTCCGTGCACCTGGGCCGGATGATCCCAAGGATTCCTTTCCCATCCCCGTGTGTCCCTGGGTGACCCGTGCCCGGGAGTGGAGCAGCTCCAGCCCTCCCTGCCAGGGAAGGGCAGAACGTTCCCTGCTGCCCTCAGGGACTGCAGACAGACCCTGCAGAGCCCCTGGGACTCGGGATTTAAATCCTGCAGGGATTCCAGCCCCTCTTTTTTGGCTCCAAGGCCTTCTGAGCAGGACTGGCTGCAGTCAGTCCCTGATGCAGTTTTTGAGCATCTCTTGCAAAGCCTGAATTTTCTCTCTGTTTTTCCCTGTGTTGCTTCCCTGCCCATGACCTAAATTATGAGGAGAAGATATTAAAGCCTGGATTTTAACTTAAGAGCTGACTACACCCACAGGAGAAATTAAAGCCCAGTGTTGGTTTTTGATTGAAGGTAAGCAAGCAGTGAGATGCTGCTGCTTTCCTTGTCTAAATGCTGCCAGCAATAGGACACTTGGAGCAATATCCTGCTTTTCTTTATGGCTTTTTGTCCTCTAAAATCAGGCTCATACCCCAACCACATTTCCATGGCAGGGAGTTGGAACGAGATGATTTTTTAAGGTCCTACCTGGGCTGTAAGTATTGAATCCATTCTTTCTTAAAATAGGCCAAAACCAATCCCAATTTGCAAATATTTAATCTAAATAAATGCTCTGAGTCCTTGAGTAACCCCATCTCCTCTGATTGTAGCTCCTTCATCTCCACTCAGCCAATTCTTCCAACTGCTGGTAATATCCTAATGGGTTTAAGCTTCGTGCTCAGCTGAGGAAGGAGATGCCCAAACACCTGGCTGGGACCCATGTTTACTCTTTTGGGGCAGATCTGGTTGTGGTTGGCCCACTGTGGTATTTTCAGGGTCCCCTGGATGAAGGAGGAAAGATTAATCTGACTCCATGTTCTTAAAAGGCTATTATATTATATTATATTATATTATATTATATTATATTATATTATATTATATTATATTATATTATATTATATTATATTATATTATATTATATTATATTATATTATATTATATTATATTATATTATATTATATTATATTATAGTATATTATATTATAGTATTCTGTTGTATTAAATTGTATTATATTTTATTGTATATTGTATTATATTGCATTGCTCTCCTTAAAAAATGTGTAGGGACATTTATTTTCAGAAAAAAAATGTAGCTATAAAACAACAACAGCAACAAAACACCTTTGGCTTGTCTAACTAATAATGCAAGTCTTTTATATTGTATTATATTGTATACATTTTATACAATATAATACAACGTTGTATTATTATTACATATTGTATTATATTGTATAATGCTATACTAAAACTATACTAAAGAATAAAGAAAGGATACAGACAGAAGGTTTAACAAGATACTAATGAAAAACTCGTGATGCTCTCCAGAGCCTTGACACAGCTGGGCTGTGGTTGGTGATTAAGTAAAAACAATTCACATGGAACCAATCAAACAATGACCTGTTGGATAAACACTCTCCAAACCACACTCCAAAGCAGCAAAACACAGCAGAAGCAATCAGATAATTATATTTTTCATTTTCCTCTGAGGCTTCTCAGCTTCCCATGAGAGAAATCCTGGCAAATGGATTTTCCAGAAAATGTGACAGTGACAACCCACGAGTGGCTTCACATTGGATTTATCCCTGTGGAAGGAGCAGGATTTGATTCCTGCAGGCGCCTCCCAGCGGGATTCTGTCCCAGCCAAGGTGCTGAGGTGTATCAGGAGGCAGAGGTGTGGGATGCTCTCCAGGGACCCCAAGGATTTGGTTTCCCAGGCAATTGGAACATCCCCAGCTCCACCCCCAGCAGGGAGCAGGGCCTGCCTGGCCAGCCCTGGATCAGTTTGGGATGTCTCCTCACCGAGTTAAGGTCATTCCTGGGCTGGGATTGTCCTGAATGAGGAGGATTTCACTGCCCAGGACACGTTCTCTGGGCACATCCTGAGTGGGTGCTGTGAACGCAGAGAGTCCCAGCCCAGGGGCAGCTGGACCAGGGCTACCCCTCCCTACAGGGAAACAGCAGTGGGGAAAGAGAGAAAACCCCACATGGCTGAAAAAAGGGAGGAAGAGAAGTCTCTGGGATGATCTTCTTGGGGCCTTTCAGTACCTGGAAGGGCTACGAGAGAGCTGGAGAGGGATTTTTTAATAGGGAAGGTTTCTAATAGGATTTTTTTTTAATAGGACAGGAAAATGGGGAATGGCTTTGAACTGAAAACCTGTAGGGTTAGATGGGATATTGGGAAGAAATCCTTCCCTGTGAGGGTGGTGAGGTCCTGGCAGAGAGAAGCTGTGGCTGCCCCATCCCTGGAAGTGTCCAAGGCCAGGCTGGAGGAACCTGGGATGGTGGAAGGTGCCCCTGCCCATAGCAGGGGGTGGAATGGATGAGGTTCAAGGTCTGCTCCAACCCAAACCAGTCTGGGATTTTATGAAAACAGCAGGAAAAAAGCACAGTAAACACATTTGGTTTGGGTTCTCTGTTCATTCTTGCAGAAAGTGGGACTGAGCACAGAGGGACAGCAGGGAACACAAACTCCACGTGAACACAGTTGCTCTTCTTGCCAAGCCCCTCTTTATGCTGCTCTACCCCAAATGTGCCAGTGAGCTTTGGGGAGCGGTTCTAGCTTGGGAAACAGCCCTGGGAACACGGAGTTACCCAGGTCTGCATTTCCCACGGCTGACATTGGGATCAGAAATTGCCAATTTGGGACTGCAAGGGGACTGATGTGGCTGCAGAGCAGTTTGGCACTGACAGCACAGACACTGAGCTTGACCAGGAGAGCCCAGCAGGGCTGAGCTGGGAGCGATTCCAGGGAGATGGAGAGCTCTGTGCTGAGCTGGGAGCTGGGAATGATTCCAGGGAGATGGAGAACTTTGTGCTGAGGCTGGGAAGGATTCCAGGGAGATGGAGAACTTTGTGCTGAGCTGGGAGTGGTTCCAGGGAGATGGAGAGCTCTGTGCTGAGCTGGGAATGTGATTCCAGGGAGATGGAGAACTTTGTGCTGAGCTGGGAATGATTCCAGGGAGATGGAGAACTTTGTGCTGAGCTGGGAGCGATTCCAGGGAGATGGAGAACTTTGTGCTGAGGCCCTGCTGTGGCTGTGGGGCCGTGGCAGGGCCGTGCCCCGAGGCCTCTCTGGCTGCAGCACTTGCAGGGAGCACATGGCAGGGGCTCTGCCCTCCATCGGGAGCTGCCATGAGCTGCAGCACAGTATTTTTAGCTGCTGTCCTGCTGGCTTAGGCGCTGCTGATGTTATGGAGTGTGGCAAGGCAGAGAACTGTGGGGTTATTTGAGTTTCAAGGGATCTCTCATCTGCAATGTGGTGTGTTCTGCTGTGTGGAGGGGCTGGGAGATGTGGGAGCAGTGGGAGCTGTGGGGATTTGGAAGCCATGGGAGCTGTGGGAGATCTGGGAGAAGTGGGACATGTGGGAGTTGTGGGAGATCTGGGTGATGTAGGAGATCTAGGAGCTCTGGAAGATGGGGGAGCTGTGGGAGCCCTGGCAGCTCTGAGGGCTGTGGGAGCTCTGGGAGCTGCTCTTCCCAGGCCGTTCATTCCCTAATTTGTGCTGGTCCTTGGAGCTTCTCCCACCTCCTGAGGCGAAGCCGAAGGGCAGCAGCCCTTAGGATGATACCTTGGGGTTTGAGTTTTTCTGTTCTGTTCTGGAGTGCAGCTTTACCTTTCTATCAAGCGTTACTGGGATCTTTTCACGGGGTGGTGGAGACAAAACAATCCTGTCCTTGCTGGAGACTCCAGGACAATCTCTCCAAACTTGAGGCCCAAAGCACAAACAAGGTGAAAAGAGGAGAGTGGGCAAACAAGCAAGGAGGATGAAACTTCATCATCTGAAGCTGTTAATTGGACAGTTAATCCTACATGCAAATGGACTAAAACTTATAAAAATGTGAGATCTCATGCCCAACCTCTTCTGCTTCCACCTTGGAGCCATCTGGGCACTGCCAGGGTGTGGCTTTTGAAGGCACCCCAATAAATCTCCACTTTATTCCTCTGAACTCCCTCGGGCCTCTGCTCCAGCTCCTTTTTTTAGCTTTTTATTTTTTATTTTATTATATTTTGGTTTGTTTTTTTTTTTTTAATTTTTCTTAGCTTTTTATTTTTTATTTTTATTTTTTTATTTTTTATTTATTTTTATTTTATTTTATTTTGGTTTTTTTATATTTTTATTTATTAGATTTTTTTTAGCTTTTTTATTTTTGTATTTTTTTTTTAAATTTTATTTTGGTTTTTTATTTTTAATTTTTTTCTTCGCTTTTTAAAATTCTATTTTATTCAATTTTGTTTGTTTATTTTTTTAGCTTTTTTATTTTTATTATTTTATTTTATTTTTTATTTATATTATTTTATTTTATTTTATTTTATTTTATTTTGTTTTATTTTATTTTATTTTATATTTTTGGATGCCATCAGTCATCAGTCAGGCGCACGGAGAGCTGCTCCTTTCCATGTCCGGTGCCTTCAGAGGGACTGGGGCAGGGACAGCTGCAGAACATCCCTGTCCTGAGCCTCAGCACCCCTGGCCTTCCCTCCTCCCCTGAGAACGGGGCTGAATGAGCTTTTCTAATATTGGATTTTGTGTTTATTATGATTCATTTCTGCTCTTGATTAAGAAGCTGATTACCTCTCAACGTGGCAGCTGTGGGGAGGGGTAAAAACCCTGAAGACCCCGATGCTAAAAGGGGAGCTCAGAGGATGGAGAGGGGAGAGATGAGCTTTGCAAATCAGGTACTGATGCAAATAATAGAAGAATAAGGGAGCTGGGTGTCACAGAATCATAGAATTATCAAATCATGGAATGGCTGAGGTTGGAAGGGACCTCAAACCCCTTCCACCGTCCCAGGCTGCTCCAAGCTCCAAGCTCCATCCAGCCTGGCCTTGGAACTGCCAGGGATCCAGGGGCAGCCCCAGCTGCTCTGGGCACCTGTGCCAGGGCCTGCCCACCCTGCCAGGGAACAATTCCTGCCCAAAACCCAAGCTAAACCCACCTTCCCCCTTGTCCCGTCCCTCCCTGACCTCATTAAAAGTCCCTTTGCAGCTCTGACTTCCAGAGGAGTTACATCAAGCATTGAGACATAATTGGGCACAGAGAAATCCTTGCAGAGAGGAAGAAAAATCCAGCCAGCTGCAACAGGCTTTCAGGGAGGAAACAGAAACTTCTCCTGTCTTGCGGTGTGGGATATTTTTGGATGAAGCCTTTTATAAGAGGGAGAGAACACAAGGGGAAATCAGGATCATGTTCAGACAAAAGGCACCGAGTTGTTTGATAGCCACATTCCCTTTCTCCTGCTTGAGGAGCAGCCAAAGTCGCCAAGAATTGCTCCAGACCTGGCATTTCCAGAGCCTGCAGAGCGAGGCAGACGCACAGTTTGATTTTTCTCTTCCTACCAGCCCATTTTAAAACACAACGAGCAGCTGGGGCTCAGCTCCTGTTTGTTCGCTCTTTAGCGGGTCATTGTGGAGAGGATCCTTCTTTTCAAAAAGGCTTCTTGCAGGGAAGGAATCTCCTTTAAAGAGGCTGCAATATCCTTGTTTATTTAAGTGCCACAGCCAGGTAGAGAGAAAACAGCGGCGAGCTGAAGGAGCGGGGAGAGCAGATGGAAAACACTCGGCATTTCGGAGGAAAAAGGTGTGTCCTCTCGCCTCCTCCGCATGACGAGTGTTGTTCCAGATGCAGCCACTCGTTTCCTGAAGGTTCTTTAGGTCTGGTGTCACAAATTCAAGCTGGCACCTTGCCCTTCTCCAGAAATGCCAAGAGATTGATGCTCCCTCGCCTGCCCGGGAGGAGCGGGACTCGCCCCGAGCTGAGAGCTGGAGATTTGCCCCTCATTCTCAGCCAAGCGAGGGGTCCCTCGGCCCAGCAGTGTGTGCAGGGATTAAGAACCTCCTGGCAGCTGCTCTGCATCCCCCTGAGCTGTTCTCCAGGGCAAGGTCACCCTGCCCTGCACAAAAAGCTGCTCTGGGGTGAGCGAGTCCCCCTTTGTGTCCAGCCTGTGAGCTCTGGGTATCCCGAGCAGCCTTCAGCATCCCCTGTGCCCCTCACTGCCCCTATGGACAATTATGGATCCACAGGTTTGTGTCCCAAAACCTCCCAGCATAATTCCTTGTGCTGCCAGAACTGAGTTTTCCCTACACTTCTCCCTTTTTCCCGTTCCCAGCTGACACTGGGATGTTGGTGTGACATCCCAAGGACCTGGGGAGCACAGACAAATGGGTTTGTGCTGGGATGCTGTAGGGGAAAACATGCAAACTTGCTTGAGCCAGATTATCCCAATAGAAAGTACTGGATGTGTTTTCCTCGTCTTTCCTTATCCATGGGAGAACCTTGAGGTGCAGTGCCATAAAATCCGTAAAGAATTGTGCCCTTCAAAGCCACCCAGCTCCTTCTCCTTATTCCTTGCTATTTATAATATTTATGTTAGCTTTCCTTGGCTCCTTTAAAGTTTGATCCCTTTAAAGTTTGATCTCTTCCTCTAAAGTCACATCAGACTTTGCTACATCCTTTCCTCCTCTCTCTCCTCAAAACCCTTCTCCTTTTCTTGTCTATCCAGGCTCTTTTCTCTTTCTGGCTTCTCCTTCAACAACTATTCAGCCTTCCTCAGATCATTGAGATCTTTGTTGCATCTGAGCAGGAATTTGGGTTTGGCTTTGACAGGTGTCTTTTTAGCTCAGCACTGACATCTTTTCCTCGGCAGCCACTTCCTGCAGGATCTATCGGAGAGATTTCTGAGCGCATAAATTACGTTGGCATGCGCAAATCAGCGTAGCAGAAACGTTAATTACCTCCACTTTTCCTCTGCTGAGCCTCCCCCTGACGGTTTGAGCAACTTTTGTCTTCTCTGCTTTTTCTTTCCAGGTAAATTCTCAGAGGGCTTTAACACTTGGTGCAGGGAGGGCTTGTTTTTCATGCTGATCTTTGTGCAGGTTGTTTTTCTGAAGGTGTGCTAAGGAACCTGGCAAAAAAAGAGAGGGATCCATAAATAAAAAAAAAAATCCTGACGTGTTCCAAAATGTTTTGGCCAAAAGTTTTATTCCTGCCACTTATTGTGGTGACGTCAGCAGGGGTTGGGTGATGTCAGCAGGGGTTGGGTGACATCAGCAGAGGTTGGGTGACATCAGCAGGGGCTGTGTGCCCATGTGTGGCCATGTGGCACAAGACCCAGGAGGTGCCACGTGCTGTGGGGAGTGGTGACATTTTCCGTCACCGCTTTGGATTCCCGTGGGGACACGTGCTGGGACTGGGGTAAGGAGCTCGTGCTGCCTCTGCCCACACCAGCCCTGGCTGGAAGCAGGAGAAGGAACTGATATATTTAGAGATGATGATGACGTAGACTTTCAAATCCTGGGGATGGTGACTGTGACACAGCCCACGATTCCTGTGTGATGTAGGATCAAAAATGGGATTTTGGAGCTAATTTTTCCCCTGGCATGGGAGGATCCAACTGCAGCTTCATCCCCTTTGCCGTGTTGGTGACGTGCACAGCCCCAGGGATGCAGGAGTGCTCCAAAATCAGGTGCCAGTGAAGATCCTGAGGTTCACAGTGCCCACAAAGCCTGAGCCCTGCTCCTTCCATCTCCTGGCAGCCCTTGCTGCTCCCCTCCTGCCTGCTCAGCACCCATCCAGAGAGCCAAACTGAGCAGGGGGGCAGCGCTGGCTGCTGCTCTGCCTTGAATGCCTTTTGATTTTCCTCCTCTCACAGACCAAACCTGAGCCTCAGAGGGGGCCTGGCTGGAGCCGGAGCTGCTGCTGGCTCAGGCTGCCAGGGGAGCACTGTCTGAGTGGAATTGCATTCAAATCTGGCTTTTAAAAAGGAGCCATGCATCTTCCCAGCCAGGGCACGGTGCCAGGGCTCGGCAGAGGAGCTGTCCCTGCCTGCAAGGAGCTGGAGCAGTGTCTCACTCATAGGGCTTGGCAGCCAGGAAGGAATTCAATAAACAGCTCTGTCCTTCTGGAGAGCTCTGGGACTGGAACAGGAGCACAGAGCTGGGTGCCCACAGCAGCCAGCACAGGCTGTAGAAAATGTGTGCCTGACCTATGGTGAGATCACTGCATCCTCCCCAGGGAGCTCTGTGGTAGCTCAGGGGCTGGGAAAGGGCACAGGGGACACACAGCCCTGGGCACGAGTGCCACCTGCTTTGGGGGCACTGCAGGCGGGCAGGCACTGCCCAAATGTCTGAGGGCAGCAGAGGGGCAGGAGCTGAGCCTCCCTCAGGCTGCATCATTTGGCCTCAGAGCCCCTGACCCCTGCCAGTCAGAGCCATTCTCCTCCTGCATCAGAGAATCCTGGAATGGCTTGGGTTGGGATAAACCTTAAATCCCATCCAGTGCTGATGCCTTGTGCAGGCTGCCCTAGAATTATTAAAGAATAAAGCAGGGATTGATTCAAAGGATCTCCTCCATGGATCCACCTTGGGCAGCACCAGAGCCCAGCCAGGGCTGCACCCAAGATGAACCCAAATGGCCCCAAAATGCACGATGGGCACGGGGTCTGTCCCTGGGATCAGCTCTGCTCCATTTGCACCTTGCAGTTCATTGTCCCATCCCAGCTTCAGCCCCTGCAGTCCCACCCTGCTTGTTTTTCTCTCTCCAGCCCACGGGGTTTGTGCTCCTGGGCTGAGATTTGGGTCATTTGTCCTTGGTGCCCAGCTGGAGCAGGAATTGTTTTGTCTCCCTGCTCTGTGCACAGAGCTCAGCATCCCTGATGTGAAGCCCAGACCCACACACTAAAGCAGCTCAGAATTTGAAACATAGAAATGAGGCATCATTTCCCCCCTGATGCTCAGTGCCACCCCCTGCCATGGGCAGGGACACCTGATGCTGTGCCAGGTGGCTCCAAGCCCTGCCCAGCCTGGCCTTGGACACTTCCAGGGATGGGGCAGCCACCTGATGCCCAATTTTAGGGGGATTAGAGATCTCCATGGCAGGGAATGCCCAGAATCAGTCAGGTGTACCCACAGCAGTTCCCCTGTGCCTCTGTGGGTGGGATCTCGTGGTGCAGGTGAAGGCTTTGGTTGGGTCCCTTGCAGCAGTGAGAGCACACAGGGAATGACCCAAGGAATGAACTTTCTGCTCTCTGTGTTTCGTCTCTCTCGGTGTCCTGCTGGGATTTTCTATTATCACTGGGTCAGAAGCAGGTTTGTGTGCTGGGACTGTGATTGATTTCCAGCTCGCACCTTGCAGTGGGCTGAAAGCAAACCATGCTGGCTCTATTCTTGAAAGAAAGAAAAAAAACTTATTGAGTTTGGAACAAAATGTCCCAGCAGCTTTCTCCAGCAAAGCCATGCTGAAGTTTCACTGGGAGCATCCCAGAAAACAATGAGATTTTGAGCCTTGCCTTTATCAAGCTGTGGTTTTACAACTTTTGGGGTTATGCCAATGGACAGGTTGAGGTGTGTTCATTCATTTTTTGCTTGATCCCTTAGCAAAGTCCCACAATGCCAATTTAAAACACTTTGGATTGACTATTGGGTTGGAAGAAGGAAATACCATGTTCTAAAGCTTAGAGGATTATTAACCTCAAAAACTTGCAAGGTTTGATAGGCTCAGCTGTGAGTTTTGTGTTGTTCCATATGATTTTGGGGAAAAACCAAAGGAAAGCAGCATTGAGGTTCAATACAGCATCTCTCCAAGAAGGCAAGCAGGAGGGAAGATGTGATTTTGTTGCTGATACTGCTGCTGGTTTATTCTGAGAAAACACAAATTTTATGGATGCTGGGAGGTTTTACTGTGGTTCCTAGTGATTCATTTGGCCTCTGATAGCTGCCAGTGAACCCAGCCTGGGAGCAGAGCCTCTGCAGACAGAGCAGGAGGCAGAAATGTCAATTGCCACTTGTTCCGTTCAACCTGGTTCCTCCAAACCTGAAGTGGGAATATCTGGAATGGAGCTAAATCTCCATCTGTGCTTCAAGCATGCAAATCACAGGTGTGCTGTGTTAAACTGCATCCTGGAAAGCTGGGAAAAAGAACCTCCAAGGAGGGAGGAAGGAGGAGCAAATGGGAGGGCTTGAATGTACAGGAAATATTTGTGTGTGTGTCTGAGGGGTGGGCAAAGCCCTTTGGGCCCCATGGTGATGTCTCAGTGACTCCTGCCTTGGTACCATCTGTGTCTCCAGGGGAGGCTCAGGTTGGATATTGGGAACATCTCTTCCCAAAAAGGGCTGTCCAGCCCTGGCAGGGGAGGAATTCCAGTCCTGGAGGGATTTAAAGCCCTGTGGAGGTGGCACTTGGGAATGTGGGGCAGTGCTGGGGGATGGTTGGACTCAGTCTCAGGGGCCTTTTCCAACCCAAACTATTCCATGATCCTGCTGTTCTTCAGTTCCAAAGCAGTTTGTGATTTCTCACCTGGTCAAAACCTTTCTTTTAGAGGGATGTGAGAAAGGTGAGGATAGGAGGGACTGACCAGCCCAATGGGAGATCCCCTGGGCCTCAAACAACTCAGGATTTAAAAACAAAATAAGTCAGTAATGCACCAAACTTTACCCAGAGAGTCTCAGGCTGAACCTGGAAACCCTGAGCTTTAATCAGCAGCCTGTTCTGGCCCCTCACCTTCCACAAAAGGTGTTGTGTGAAGGGCAATTTCAGATTAAAACGGAGTTGCAGTAAATGCAGACACAATGAGAGCTGAGCTGAGCAGTGCCCAGGCAGAATCCAGCCCAAAGTGCTTTTCTGTGCAGCAGGAACACGACCTGATCCTCTTATCCTTGCACTTGGAAGAAGGAAATACTCCTGGACGAGTGGGAATGGGAGGTTCCATTCAAAGAGAGGATTTGCTCTCTGAATAAGGCTGGAAATGCAAATGGTCACCTGTTCTGCTGATGGGTTTATAAAGGATGTAAAGCTGCAGGCTTTAAATGAGGCAAATTCCATCCTCATTGCAGCCCTCGTGGGCCTGGAGAGTCCTGGAGAGCTTCACCAGCAACCACAATTCTTTTAAAACCACTTTTTCATTTTAGAAAGTCATTTCAGAGTCTTGGATTTTGTCAACCACGACGTGATCAGCACCACCATGATGAGGGAGAGATGGTCGAGCACAGGCAGAGATCACATCAGGAATTTTTGTTTAAAACCCCTAAAGGTTCTTCCATGCCACTGGGTTTCTCCTCACAGTTCTCTGGCTCCTGGAATGAAATGCACTTTATCAGGAGACTGAATCCCAGCATCATGGGATCAGTATGGTTGGAAAAGACCTTCCAGATTGTCAAAATTATCTGAAATATTGCAGTGAAATTTGGCATAATTTATAGCAGCTCAGTCTCCTCGAAGACTCACACCAAGGTCCCTTCTGGAGCCCTTGTCTGGTGATTTTTCAGTGTAAACACCAAAGGAAATGCAACATTTGGGGTTTGTGCCTCACTGTGTGCATGCCTGACACTCTGTGGCTGTCCAAAAATGATCCTCAGTGTTTTCCTTAGCACCCTGGAATGGTTAAAGTTGGAAAAGCTCTCGGATCAGTGAGTCCAAGCATTAACCCAGCACGTTTTTGTAGATGTGGTACTCATTCTCAGAAAAAAAAAATGGAATTTAATGTTTTTCAGCATTCCCTGTGCAGCCCAACATTCCCAGACCTTGTGGGATTCAGCACTTTCACCCCACTCTGGATAAATAAACCACAGGATCCCCTAAAATACTGCACCATTAAATTTGTTGCAGCAACAAATGATGCTTTTAGACATGAAACATTTGCTGTGCTGCTGGAGATTAACAGAGTTTATTAATGAGATTAACAGAGTTTATTAACCCTATAGAAGTTTGGATTGGCTAAACTCAGTGCGGGCTGAGATATGGCTGCATGGTAGAAATTAACGTCCAAAGAATTTTAATTGTCAAAAAAAAAATTTCATTTGGTGTATTTAGAACTAAGCACATAAAAAATAATGTTGGGGGGAGAAAGATAGAAAAAAAATGTTATTCTTTGTATTGAGCTGTTTTGAGTATAATAAGACTCTTTGAGGATTTTTTTACTTAAAATGCACTTTAAATGTTTCTCCCTCGCTGCCAGGCTTTGCAAGGTCTCCGCCTGATATATTGGAAGTGGCAACAAACTCTTGAGATGGATTTTTGAAATCTTTAGACCTCTGACCAGGCTTGCAGTGATGACACAGAGGTAACAATAAAACCACTTGAGAGACATTTAATGGGACACTTTAAATGAAATCCCCGGGGTTGGTGATGGCAGCTGAGCGTGTTCTTGCCATTTTCCCATTTAACAAGAAGAAAAGGCCAAACAAGGAGCAATTAGTCAGAATAAAATCAGCTTTGATGACATTTTCCCTCCTGAACTCTGGTATAAAATGGTCACCTGAGGAAGAACTGAAAGGATATGTGAGGAATTTGGATGTGGAGCTGCATGTTCACACACACAGTGCTGGGTAAAAAATGAGCAGGTAAAGCCACCGCGGGGTTCTTGGTGCATGGGATGCTCTCTGTTCGTATTTTCTTGGTTTTGGTCCAAATTTTCATTAATCTCAGCTTTTCTTTGAAGTCGATGCAGGTTGAACTTGGTTTTCATCCTGTGGATCTCCACGACATTGGTGTGCTCGGGTTTCCCAGTTGGCCCTTCCATGGTAAGTCCCATTCTCTGATTACTCCCAGATCTGTTCCATTCCTCTTAAATTACTTTATTTAAATTAATTTTGTTTGCCTGGTTGCTTCTTTGCTGCCGTGTTTTTTTATTTTTTATAAAACAAAAGAACTTTCTTGTATTAAAGCTATTGGTTAAATATTATTACCTAATTTTCTTGGAGCACAGCCTAATTTTTCCTGGTGTTATTAATAAAATATGCAAGCCTCTGAAATAATCATGTGAGCAACTCAGTGCATATTTAATGTGGAGTGTGGGGAGCTGAAATCCTGGATGGGAGAGAGAAAATCACAAATCTCCTCTCCATTTAATCTGAATTCCTTGCGTATCTCAAAGAGGGGCAATTAGATATATATGTATTAATTTAACTTATTGCTAGTGAGTTTATCAATTAATTAACTTATTTATAATCAACTGATTTATTTAGACACAGCTGGATCTGAGTAGCCACATTTCCTAATGGATGGGTTCTCTTTATGGTGATGATATCATGGTTAAAAGGACTTTAATTGCTTCAATAAATGTCAAAATAAAAGTTATTTGTTCAGGAAATCTAGAGAAATAGCAGCTAAAAATTCAAAAGGAGAATTTCATTTCTCTGTGCCTGTTTTTTTGGGTTTTATGGTTTTTTTTCCTTGCAAAAAGTGTTTTTTCTTGATAGGGAGAAAATTCAGTCTGGAAAACGCCTTGTCAGTGGCAGGTGTTGGTTGCAGAAAAACTCATTAAACAAACAAAAAAATTAATTTAATAACCAGTATTAAAGAAGAGCAATAAAACACTGAATTAAAACAAATCATGATTAAGTTAATGACAATTTTACCAGCAATTTTAGGTGTTAATCCTATGGCTTTGCATGGAATTTTTAGATATTACAGAATATGACTTTAAGATGGAAAATCAGCTGGGAAATCAGGGTATGGTGAAATACACACAGAGCAACCACAGACATGCCAGGAAATGGTTTTATTTTATAATTCAGCAGTAATTAAATGCAGTTTATTTTAAGAGCTGTTGAAATATATGAATGTTTTTATGTAGTTGGCTTTTTTTTGTCCTATGGAGTGCAAGTAAAAGGAATGTGTGCAAAAACCTGGATTTTTGCTCAAGCCTGGATTTTTATGCAGACTTTTTAAAATTCCCATTACTATTTCGTCATTATTAAACTTATTCAGAACTACTTCCAGAATTGGTCATAACTGCTGGAAAGCATCCTCCAAATTTTAGCTTTACAGGTATTTTTGTTTTCTCTTACCTGTAATTTCAGCCCCAGAAGTTCACACAGGTTATACAAAGCTGGTATTTCATTTTTCCCTGAAAAAATCTCATTTTCCAGCAATAAACACCTGTGTTGTTCCGAGGAAACTATGTCACAGCTGGTCAGCATCACAGAAAACAATTCATATCATACCCTAAACATAATTGTATCAGTATTTTAGACCAGAAATGTATAAAAAACAATGAAAAAATCTGATTTTGAACATGATAAATCCTTAGAAAATAACAGCTCATCCCTGTCATTCAAAGCATAAATTGCTTTTGTGTTTCTACTTTGCTCTGTGTCCTGAACAAGTCCTGGCAAATACACAGATCCATAATTTTACCTTCTCTTATCTCTTTATTTTTTCCCCTCCTTGTTTGTTCCTTTGTTTGCCGTTAATCTCCAGAGCACCAACCCCTTTTACTTGAGCTGCCAGCTGTATGGGAGATGGGATTCGTGCCTGGTGCTGCTGAGCAGCTGCCTGTCCCAGGTGGGCAGGGGTGAGGAGCTGCCCCTCGGGAAGCCTCTCCCGGAGTCCCCTCTCCACAAAAGGTCCTTCCGCAACGGCGTCGGAGCGGGAATTAAAAAAACTTCCTTCCGAAGGGCAAGGTCCTGAGCAAGTGTCCCAAAGCCCGGCCCAGGCTTTGACATCTGGTGTTCCAGTCCTCGCTTCGAGTTCCTTTCGATGCTTTTCTCTGACGAAGCCACCTCTGACCGAGTCCCCAAATGTCGCTTCCCAAGCACCGCGAGCGGGAGCGCTCGGGAAGGGCTTTGCTCCCAAAGTCACACTGGCATAAAGTTTTGTCTCGAAATGAATGTTTTCATTCCTTCATTTCCCTCCTTTGTCAGGCTGCAGGTTTTAATCAAGCTGCTCTTTGATTCATACCAAGATAATCCCGTGCTTTGAGGAGATGCGTGCGCGCAGCCTGTGGGGAGGACGGAGCATTCCCAAAATCCCTCCTCTCCACCAGGCGCGAGGCGTTCCTGTGCTTTCCCATCCCAAATCACATTTACTTGAAGGCAACTGGTGATTTAAATACAGATTTAAAGTACACTTCATTTCACGTTTCCAATGATATGGAGAGCCGCTGGTGAAACAATCAGGCCCTGCTTGTAACTTCCACTGGTGTTTTAATATAGTTATTTAAAATGACTTTGGCAGGGAATAGTCTCCGGAGATGTCTCATCTCATATCCAGAAGAATCTTGGGAAATCACTCTATAAGGCAGGGTATCAGCACCATTCCCTGTGCCTCAATTAATTGACTTAGGTAGGCAACACCCAGCTGATGAAATGTGCCAAATCTGGGGTTTTCTTTTCATTTCCTGTTGGAAAAAAAAAATAAAACAAGGAAAACGTCATTTGATGTGAAATATGTAAATGTGGTGTGGAGAAAAGGTCACCTGATGAGTTACACACGTGTGAGTTCTACTTGTGGCTGTGTCCCCTGAGTGTACCAAGCTGTGCCCTTGGCTTGAAAATGTGGCAGAGTGTCTCTGCAATGCCTTTTGCAGTCAAAGCTGTGATATCAATTATAATAAATCACTCTGTGGATGTTTTCTAATATTTCCTGTTAAATATCATAGCTCAGGAGATCGTTTTTAACCCTACAATGAGGTGCTTTGGTGTCATCACGTCTGTGATGCCCTCCCTGAGCTCATGGGGTCAAGTGAGCCCAGCATGGAGCTGTGCTGGTGGGACAGCAGGTTTTTCTGGATGATTTCTGGCTAATCCAAGGAGATCAAACACATTCCTGCCTGTCCTTGTCCAGGCTGAAAAGTTTAACACATCCTGGTTTTTAAAGTCTCTTAAACACTCGAGTTCTTTTGGGGTCATCTCGACGTTGCTGAGTAGAGTGGGAACCATGGAACCAAGGAGCCATAAAATCCTAGGAGCCATGAAACATGGAACCCAGGAACCGTGGAATCCTGGGAACCATGAAATCCTAGAAACCATGGAACACAGGAACCATAAAATCCTAGGAACCATGGAATCCTAGGAACCATGGAACCCAGGAACCATAAAATCCTAGGAACCATGGAATCCTAGGAACCATGGAACCCAGGAACCATGGAATGCTAGGAACCATGAAATCCTAGGAACCATGGAACACAGGAACAATAAAATCCTAGGAACCATGGAACCCAGGAACCATGGAATGCTAGGAACCATGGAATGCTAGGAACCATGAAATCCTAGAAACCATGGAATCCAGGAACCATGGAATGCTAGGAACCACAAAATCCTAGGAACCATGGAACCCAGGAACCATGAAATCCTAGGAACCATGGAACACAGGAACCATGGAATGCTAGGAACCATGGAATCCTAGGAACCATGGAACCAAGGAACCATAAAATCCTAGGAACCATGAAATCCTAGAAACCATGGAACCCAGGAACCATGAAATCCTAGGAACCATGGAACCCAGGAACCATGGAATGCTAGGAACCATGGAATGCTAGGAACCATGGAACCCAGGAACCATGAAATCCTAGGAACCATGGAACCCAGGAACCATGGAACCCAGGAACCATGGAATACTAGGAACCATGGATCCCAGGAACCATAAAATCCTAGGAACCATGGATCCCAGGAACCATGAAATCCTAGGAACCATAAAATCCTAGAAACCATGGAACCCAGGAACCATGGAATGCTAGGAACCATGGAATCCTAGGAACCATGGAACCCAGGAACCATGGAACCCAGGAACCATGGAATACTAGGAACCATAGAATCATAGGAACCATGGGATCCTAGCAGCCATGGAAAATGCCCAAGGAGTCTGCTGGATATTTATTATCCTTGGGTGCTACCAGATGGGAGCAAGCCCAGGGTGGCACCGTGGAGACGCTGCAGCTGGGCATGGCCCTGTGTCACTCCTGGCTGCTGGCATTTCAGCCATGCCAGATGTCCTGCAAATTTTCCATCCCAAACACTCTCCAGGTCTCTCCAGGGCTCCCCAAGGAGCAGAACCTCACTGCCCTTGGCCATGGAAAAGGGAAGGGCTGGGAATGATTCCTGATCAAAACCAGGTCCTGAGTGCACAGGTTGTCCATGGAAGCTGTGGCTGCGCCTGGATCCCTGGAGGTGCCCAAGGCCAGGCTGGACATTGGGCTTGGAGCAGCCTGGGACAGTGGGAGGTGTCCCTGCCATGGCAGGGGTGGGGTGGGATGAGCTTTAAGGTCCCTTCAGTCCAAACCAGTCTGTGATCCCGTGATTCCATGATTCCATGAATCCATTCTGCATCTGCACATGGCTGGGATGGAGGTGGTCTGTCCCAGGGCAGAGCTCTGTCCTGCTCATATCCCCACCCAAACTACCTTTCAGGAAAGAGAAAACCCCAAACGAATTCAGATTTGCCTTTGTTAGGTTTTTGAGATCTGTTTTTGATGTGTTTTCCTACATAATGAATATGTTCCTGCCTTGGTAACCTGGGATGAGCAAGGTTGTCTTAAAGCCAACAGAACTCGGTGTGGAGCTTGGGAAATCAGGCTCTTCCCTTTCATTTACTGTGCAGGAATGAGAGTAACTAATTTAGTGTTTTGGCATTTGTCTTTGGGCAAGGGCACGTTCCAGAGGGCTGCAGAGCTGCTGTCTTGCTCCCACAGACCTTCATCCCCTTTCATCAAAAATAAGGGATGCCAGAAAAATTGGCCACTGGAAAAATCCCATTCTTTATGATTTAGCCAGTCCCTGACAGGCCACACTCCAGCTGGAGGGATCTGCATGTACAAAACAATGGGACCAGGAGGCCACCAAGGGCCATAAATCACCTAAATCACCTAAACCCAGGGCAAGCCTGGAAAATGTGGATTGTCCAGCTGCCTTTCAGGATTTCTGTCACTGGAGGGCTGATGTGGCCAGCTCAGCCCACAGAATGCTGAACTCATCTCTGAACTTTAAAGGTGGCTTTGTTTTGGAGAGAACAGAGAGTGACCTCAGTGATCTCTGTCAGGAAATAAGGATCTGAGGGTGCCATTGCCAGGCACATTAATTTTTATGCTGACAGGAACTGGAAATGTGGCAGAAAATGTCTTTTTTTTCAGTAAAAAATGAGCAATGGGAAGAACTATGGGGGTGCCAACCTGCACCGTAATTAATGTGTTTTCATCAATTTTACTTCTTTCTGGAGAGCAGGGATTCATGATGCTGTGAGAAGATAATTTATAAATTTCTTTACTATTTTTCTTGTCTAACAAAACAGAAAGGGAAATGTTCCAAGAGTTCAGAGGGTGGGAAGAGTGATGCTTTGTGGGGGGATTGAGGAGCAAGTTGGGAAGTTGGGAATGCTCTGGCCAGTTGTGGCTGAGTAATTCAGTCTGGGACTTTAGAAAAATAATTTCTACTCAATTTCCCCATCTGAAAAATGAGGAACTGCCTTCATTGAGCCATCTTGACTAAGCAGTGTCATGACTGATAGAATTGGGAAGGGTTTTGGTGGAAAAGAAAAGAGTGGTTTCAATAGCTAGAAAGGCTGAAGGAGAGGACATGAAGAATTCCTGAATCCATAAGGATTTTTTTCCTTGCTTTGCTCTCTAACTTATATTTACCTCTGGAAGCTTTAGACATAAATTTCCAGTGATGATTCCTTGTTTTTGGGTTGTGGGAACCATCCCTGAGCTCAGCAATCACTGTTTGGAGCAGCCAAACTCGATTTGGCTAGTTGTGATTCTAGTTCAAACTAGAAACCAGATTTCCCAACATTTACTGAATAAATGACTTTTATTTTGACATTTCTAGAAGAACTAAACTCCTTTTCGCTGTGATATCATTGCCCCAAAGAGAACCCATCCATTAGGAAATGTGGATACTCAGATGCAGGTTTGTCTAAATAAATTGATAATAAATAAGTTAATGAATTTATAAACTAGCCTGTGCTGGGCTGATGCTACCTTGAGCTTGTGGGAGTTGTATTCCCATCCCATCCCATCCCATCCCATCCCATCCATCCCCACCCCTGGAATGGCACCTTCCAAGGAGCAGGACGTGTCACCTGCTGCTCCTCTACTCCCCAAAATCCATCTCTCCCTCTGAAGGATTTTTGGGGTTCCCACTGGTGAACCTGAAGGGAACAAATCCCATAAAACACCACCAACAAAATCTGCCCAAAGACAAGAAGAGGAATTAACACTTTTCTTGTTCTTCCTCTTCACAGATTATTGGCAAGGAAGGCAATTAAATAGCCTGATGTAATAGCACCTAATTAACTTGCAAGCCTGAAAATTCCTCGTTGTAATGTCATCCCAATACTCGGGTTTCTGATTGCCCAGCACACATTAAAGTATGGATATCACATTTAGGTTTCCTAATTTGCTATTATTTGCCTGTATGTGGTAATTTATTCCCTGAAAACACCAAGAGGAAGAAAGGGAGAAGTCTCTTGCTGCTTTTAACTCTGGATATAATTCTGACCTTAAGAAAGAACAAGACAGATATGAGAGAGTATATTAGATGTTATTATTACCATAATAAAAGAGAGATAAAAATCATCGTGCAGAAAGGCTCTAAGACAACTATTAACCATTTGTCATATAAAGAAAATCAAAATTTAACTTATCAGAGAGTCTGGCACTTTAAAGATTCATCATGAAAAATTACTTTGAAGCGTGGAGCATTTATGCAGAATGTCATTGATGAGCTGTCTGCTTAAATGTTGAAAGAGTTTGGGGAAAGATTGAACAAATGTCAAAGATTTGCCTTGTATCAGTCTCACCATATTTAAATTTATTTTGGGGAGTCAAGCAGCATGGCAGGACTTTCTTCTTTAAGGAAACAAGCTGGAATTCATTCTCCTACCCCAGTGGGCTGCTGAGAACAACTGAGGTGAGGATGGACCTCGGTGACTGAAAAAATGACACAGCTGAGTATCAAACCTCACTCTGGGGCTGGGGTACAGAGCAATTTTTGGGGTTAGGGCAATTTTTCTGTCTTTGTGGTGATAGACAGACTTTTTCTTCTAATTCCTTCCCAGATGTGAAGTCACTGGGTTGATGATGCTGGAAAAGAAGGCGATCTTAAAAGCTTGATCAGCTGAGACCCATCTTGTCAACTTCTTTGGTGTGAACCTTCCAGAAGACATGTAAGGGCTCATTGTTAATAATATTGTCACTCTTAGAAATGAAGGGATGGGACGATTTTCAGGCTAAGAACGATTTACTGCTCAGACAAACATCAGTCCCAGAGGCTGTGAGATTTCAGAGGAGCGAGCATTCGGCCATAGCTCAGGAGCAGTCACAAGTTCTTTGTTACAAGGCAATCTAGAACTTTCTAACCCAATGGACAGCTCCACAGGGTTTATTTTGCTTTTCTGACCCATCACCTTTCCTCACTTCTGCTGCACTCTGGATACTTTTGTCCAAGGGGTTTCTGTCTCACAGGCACACATCTGCTCCTGTTAGAACTTCTGAACTCTTTATTTATTTCATACAACCCCACCCCTGCATTATAAACCCTTCACCATCTTATCAGTGCAGTTTCTCACTTACTTCAGGCAGATTCTCACCTACAACTATAGAAATATGAGTTTATGGTTTTTCTGCTTGATAACTGTGTATTGTGTTTTTTCATCAATCCAAGGCTGCAGATCAAACCCTTCAGTGTCTGTGGGAGTTTCTGTTCTTCTGATTTTTCTGATTCCCCCAAGTGTGACAAGAAACGAGCTCTGGAGAGCAGCTCTCCAGCCATCATGCCCACATTTCACCCCCAGCTCACTGGAAAAACAGGGAGCGACAGAGCATCTTCCACAGGTTTTGCCTCAGACATTTGGCATGTTCAGGGCTGGAATATTCTGTGCTCACTCCTGGTCAAACCTGGCGAGTCTCTATGGCAACCCTGGAGCACCTCACAGAGCTCTGAGCACTTAGAGATTCCCCTGCCCACAGATTTCTGTGCTCTGTGCCCGAGGGCTCTCCTGACCCCCCAAATCTTAACTGGGCTTTCCAAACTGCAGCCAAATCCCAGAGCTGGGAGCTGCCCACGGAGCCCAGCCTGCTGTGCTTGGCTCTGTGTCTTCATTAACGTCTTAATTAGCAGCATGACACCTGGCTGAGGCCAAGGTCTGGGAGGATGCTGTGGAAATTTATTGTTAATCTCAGTGATGTCAGCTTCATTCCAGAGTCGTTTCACCCCCCCCGCAGCTCTGCTTTGCTTTATTTTATAATTAAAAATTGCTATTTTACTAAAAATGCTATTTTATTACTTAAACTCTCAGTACATTATAGTTATCATGTTGCAGAGGGGTATTTTTACTTCATTTTCAAGTAAAAATCATCAATTAATTGAAATGAACAAATGGCTCTCAACTTGAGGAAAGAAGACTGTATGTGTGAGTAAAATGGGGGGAAATTATATAATGAATTATGTAAACTGATCTTGTTGATTAATTTGCACAACCTTAAAGGAAAGAAGATAATTTATTGGTAAACTCAGTGATGTCAGCATCCTTCCAGTGTCATTTTGGTCCCCCCAGCTCTGCTTTGCTTTATTTTATAACTAAAAATTACACTCTGAGTAGATGATAGTTATCATGTTGCAGAGGGATATTTTTTATTTCATTTTCAAGTGAAAATCATCAATTAATTAAAAAGAGCAAATGGCCCTCAACTTGAGGAAAGAAGAGTATATGTGAGTAAAAATGGGGGAAAATTATATAATGAATTATGTAAAATGTTCATGTTGATTAATTTACACAACCTTAAAAGAAAGAAGATAATTTGTTGTTAAACTCAGTGATGTCAGCATTGTTCCAGAGTCATTTTGGTCCCCCAAAATGGGGGTTTATTTAGTTATTTTATAACTAAAAATCACACTCTCAGTAGATGATGGCTATCATGTATTTTCACTTCATTTTCAAGTAAAAATCATCAATTAATTAAAAAGAACAAATAGTTCTCAACTTGAGGAAAGAAGACTTTATGTGGGTAAAAATGGGGAAAAAATATACAATGAATTATGTAAACTGATCTTGTTGATTAATTTACACAACCTTAAAGGAAATAAGATAATTGCCCATGTGGGTGGAATTGGGCTATGAAAAGGTAATTATGAACAAAAAAATCAATGTTTTCCCTGTTGCCAAGGTGGGGTGTTTTTATATTTTCTTTGCCTTTCTGCAGATATTAATGATGGTGTCGCTGGGTTTCTCATGGAACACCCTGAGCAGGCAGGGATCCCCAAGGACCATCAAAGCTTAGCTCCCACAGGGATCATCCTCCTGGATGCTGCTGCCGGCCAGGAGCTGGGCAGGCCCCGCCAGACACAAACCCCACACCAAATCCATGCAGCTCAGGGCCCTCTGAACACCCCAAATATTTTCTCTATTTTTGCATCGAGCTGGCAAATTTCCTCAATTCCTACCAGCTCAGTTTCCTGAATTTTCTGCCCAGGTGTTTGTGCTGCACTTTTTGAACTCCTCAGCGTGGCTTTTTCCCAAGTGAGGCAGGAGCCATGTGAGGATGAGATCTCCAGGATCCCTCTGCTCTTTTGCATGTGGAGCGTGGTGCCAATTTGCATATTTTGGTACTTGAACTTTACAAATCACTCCTTATGATCAACAAATAAGGTG
Source organism: Emberiza elegans (assembly GCA_024865655.1). Taxonomy (NCBI): domain Eukaryota; kingdom Metazoa; phylum Chordata; class Aves; order Passeriformes; family Fringillidae; genus Emberiza; species Emberiza elegans. Next base: position 2,379,915 of record JALJVW010000241.1, on the reverse strand, counting down.
TCATTTACGTGCTCGTGCTCAGGAAATGAGTTACATTTATCTTGCCTGTGTTCTCAGGGTGGATTCAGGTGTTTTGGCACAGAGCGCTCGCCTCGCCTGCCTCGTGCTGTTCACCTGTCAAAGGCTGTACCTCTGAGCCTGTAACTGCTTAATTAATGATATTATAGATGCTCTAGCCTTATCAACTGGATTGTTTGGTCACTGGCCTGAGCTGGATGTTTTTCAAAGGCATATTCACTAATTCAGCTTTTTATTTAGGTAAAATGCCTTGTGTTTTAGATTATTTTAGTCATACTGCATTAAAAATATATATAATTTTTAAGAGTCTGATGGCTGGAGACAGTTTCATTTCACAAATTATTGCAGAGTGTTTTGCAGATGTGATTGTTCATTAATGATTATTAATAAATGAGGATGAGGCCCTGGCACAGGTGCCCAGAGCAGCTGTGGCTGCCCCTGGATCCCTGGCAGTGCCCGAGGGCAGGCTGGAATTGGAATTGGGTTGGGAATTGGAAGGTTGGAATGGGATGGGATTTAAGGTCCTTCCCACCCAGCCCAGTGTGGGATTCCATGATCCCCTCACACCATTTGCTGCTCCTTACCGCTCCTTGCCAGCTGCCAGGAGCTTTCACTCCACAGCAATATTTATTTACGGCCTTCCCAGCAAATGCAGAAATTTTATCTCGTGTGCAAATCGTGCAAAGAAACGAATCTCCCTCATTATCCTGGAATTATGGGATGGAAGGGTTCCCACACGCCTCATCCCTGGTGCTCACCAGCGCTCACTGCAAGCAATGTCTCGATAGTTTTATGTTATATTTTGGTGGTGATTGCCGCACAGTTGTGTGATTTCCTCGGTTCTGTGCTGAATAAATAGAAAAGGCCCAGGTCGGCAGGAGCAGGGAGGTTGGGGCTCGCTCCTGGCTGATGGAGCAAACCCAGGGGATCCTGCTCGGGGTCGCTGACAGCTCTGATTCCTGAGTCACTTCTGAAAGCCCGACCTTGAGGAAATGCTTCACTTTCCCTGTGAATAAAAAGTGGATTTCACCTGCCAGAGCGGGAGAGGGGAGGGATTCTTCCTGCTCTGGTAATATTTTGGTGCTGTGGAGTTGCACATGCAAATCCAGGAAGGAATCAGGAACCAGGTTTTCCAGGTAGGAATTCTTCTGCACACTTGACATGGAACCTGGCAAAAATTCAATTAAAAAATGGGAGCATTTCTCCTTTTCCTACAGGAAACTCCCCCACATTCCCCGTGCCACCTTGGGCAGGATTCTGACAGATTCTGCCTCTGCACTTGGCTCTTACATCCAAAATTTTGAGCTTGTCCTTTTTCCTTCCTCTGTTCTATTGATGGGATTTTCTGCTCCCCCTTGGAGTCTGTGTGGCATCCAGACTCTGCAAATTAATTTGTGTCAACACTACTGCAGGGAAAACCATAACTAATTATGGGAACAATGGATAACCAGGGAGTGGCACAAGGGAGATTCCCAGAGCAGCAAGGATGGGTTCAAACTGGATAAAATTCCCATATTTTGGGGGGGTGTTTTGTCCTGCAACTTCCACAAGAAAGTTCCAGAGGAAATAAAAATCTGTGGTGACTTCTGTTTTTTGCTTTTTTTTTTTTTAATGATGACAAGCTTTAGCTTCTTGAATTATTTATGACTGGGGATGGGAGAAGTGGTAATATTTTTCCCAGCGAGCCTGAAGCTGCTGCAGGTTAGCATTCCATGATTATTTTTGTCAGAAAGATGAATGCCATCCTAAAACTTCCAGTTGCCACTGTGCAAGCAATGTCTGATAGTTTTATGTTATATTTTGGTGGTGAAAAAAAGACAGTGTGTTTCCTCGGTTCTGTGCTGAATAAATAGAAAAAGGCCCAGGTCGGCAGGAGCAGGGAGGTTGGGGCTCGCTCCTGGCTGATGGAGCAAACCCAGGGGATCCTGCTCGGGGTCGCTGACAGCTCTGATTCCTGAGTCACTTCTGAAAGCCCGACCTTGAGGAAATGCTTCACTTTCCCTGTGAATAAAAAGTGGATTTCACCCGCCAGAGGGGGAGAGGGGAGGGATTCTTCCTGCTCTGGTAATATTTTGGTGCTGTGGAGTTGCACATGCAAATCCAGGAAGGAATCAGGAACCAGGTTTTCCAGGTAGGAATTCTGCACACTTGACATGGAACCTGGCAAAAATTCAATTAAAAAATGGGAGCATTTCTCCTTTTCCTACAGGAAACTCCCCCACATTCCCCGTGCCACCTTGGGCAGGATTCTGACAGATTCTGCCTCTGCACTTGGCTCTTACATCCAAAATTTTGAGCTTGTCCTTTTTCCTTCCTCTGTTCTATTGATGGGATTTTCTGCTCCCACGTGGAGTCTGTGTGGCATCCAGACTCTGCAAATTAATTTGTGTCAACACTACTGCAGGGAAAACCATAACTAATTATGGGAACAATGGATAACCAGGGAGTGGCACAAGGGAGATTCCCAGAGCAGCAAGGATGGGTTCAAACTGGATAAAATTCCCATATTTTGGGGGGGTGTTTTGTCCTGCAACTTCCACAAGAAAAAGTTCCAGAGGAGATAAAAAATCTGTGGTGACTTCTGTACATTTTGCTTTTTTTTTTTTTAATGATGACAAGCTTAGCTTCTTGAATTAGGTGTGACTGGGGATGGGAGAAGTGGTAATATTTTCCCAGCGAGCCTGAAGCTGCTGCAGGTTAGCATTCCATGATTATTTTTGTCAGAAAGATGAATGCCATCCTAAAAAAAAAAAAGTTGGAAGCTCACAGCACCTCGGTTTTGATATATGAATATTGCCACAGTGGATGTTGGAATGGCATTCTGGATGCTTTGTGGGTTTATGGCTATGAGACATTCCTTGGGCTGATTCAGAAACACTTTTCCTACACATTTTAAAGCAACTTTTGGTCTTTGGCTTTTTTTTTTCTCCTATTTTTTTTTCCCCTGGCTCATCTGTAATTTCAAAACACTTCTGGAAGTGAATGGAAGAGGTTGGAGGATTTAGGAGATATTCATCACACAAAATTCGTGGTCACCTTTTAGCCACCTCTAGTTTAATACCCTGCAATGTCAAGGAAGGGCTGCGCTGCATTAATTCCCACAAATTCCAGCTGGGAAATCAGGGATCCCTCACAGAGAACTGTTGCAACAGGAAATATTTCATGGGTGTGAGGTTTCATAAATTGCCCGCCCTCCCAGCTATACAGATATCATTGAAAAGTCGGGTTTTGAGAGGTTTCCCAGTACTGTAGTAGTTTTTAAATGAAAATAGCAGCTTTTGTTTGGAGCATGTTTGTGCCGAAGCACTTTGCAACCCGAGCTGGTTAAAATCCCTTGGAAAAAAGCAGGGAAATGGGAGAGTGCCCTCTAACGCCAGCAAATCCAGGCAAAGGGACTGGAAAACAGCACAGGGAGACGGAGGGATAAGGATTGGTTTTGGATAAACAGAATTTGGAGTAGAAAAGTAGAGGAGCATTTGAAACTTGGGGGTTTCAAAAGCAGCAAATGCAGCTGAGCTTCCAGGGAAAGCCAAATCCAAGCCTCAAATTCCATTTGTTTCTCAAATCCTCCCCCAGGCCAGGCTTCATCTGTTTCCTTCCTGCCTTTTAGGGGGATGAACGTTTATTGGGATGGAATGTGATCCATTGTAACCACTTCTGACCACTGCCTTTCTAGGACTGTTTCCCTAAATACAGAATATTTCATGGCTGTTGTTAAAACACTCAGATGAAGTAAAATAAACACGTCCTGGATCTGTTACCACTTCCTGTTGCAACAAACGTGCTTTAAAAATATCAAAGGTGCCCAAAAAAGAGGAAAATTCAATATTTGCGTGAATATCAAGGAGCAGTGAACACAGGGAGGGGTCCCAGTGTGAGGCCCAGCTCTGCGAGTTCACACCAGCAGATTTGGGGGATTTGTTTTCCCTTGCTGCCCCCCAGCAGAATTCTGTGGATTTCACATTTTTGGTGGCACCACCAATCCACACCCTGGGATTCCAGTGCTGCTTTTCCAGGGAGAAGGGCTTGGGGAATAAACATGAAAGGTGTTCCCAAAACACTCCAGACTGCAATGTTTAATTTTTTGATCGCTCAGGCAGCTCCCAGGAATATTCACAGGGGAAGGACACCAAGGTGGATGCAAATCCAAACCTGATTGAAACATCAATCACTCGTTCACAGAGAAATATTTACAGTGGGGTTTTTTAAACTTGACAAAGGGATAATGAAATGTGAATCCTAGGGGGGTTTAGGGGCAAATTTTATTCCAAACATTTGCAATAAACGCAGAAATTGTGCGCTCACCAAGAATTGAGAAAGGCCAGGAATTAAATAAGCCCCAGAAGGGTTGAAATCAGGCTGGCCAGGACTATTCTCCAAACAGTTTTCCATTGGAAAATGCCAGATCGTAATGAATGAAGTGATGTGTGGAAATCAATCACTGCTGACGGAGTCCCAGTGAGGAGCCTTCCCTGCCAGCTGTCCGGCTCCTGCTCCAGCCTCCTTCAGGAGCAGCCCCAGCACGTTCACCCGCCTGGACACACAGCCCATGTCCCACGTCCTGCCCAGCCCTGGAGGCCACCAGTGACACTGAAATCCAGTGTGACCTTTCTGCCCAGCTGCACGACAGATTTCCTCAAAGGACACGTGCAGGTGTGTTTGGTTTTTTTCCATTTCTTGTGTATTTTTACCCTCAGAATTACCAGCCCTGATTTCTGGTCTCCTGGATGAGAAAGGAGAAGCCAATCCAAGCTGAAAACAGTGGGAAAAAGCTCTGCCAGTGTCCCAGAGCACTGACTCCAAAAGCCCAGCAGGTGTATTGACGTTAGCAAGTGTTTATTCCCTGTTTTCCAGATAATCCAAAGCAGGCTGAGCGCTGCTGGCGCTCAGAGGAGAGGCAAGTGCCAGCCCTGGGGAGCTGCCACCTCATCTGGCCATGCCCAAACTGCACTGCAGGTGCTCCCAGGGGCTCAGCAGCCTTTCCCAAAGCCCAGCACATCCCCCAGGGAGGATTATCCCTGCGGCTCCTGCCCCTGCTCTGCTTTGGGAGGGATGGGGGGACGTGGAGGGGAGCAGGAGCAGTCGGGATCCACTCCCTGCTGGAGCAGCTGGAGGTTTTCCTGCAACAACAACAAAAGAGTTTTGTTCTTTTTTTCCACCTGCTGTGTTTCCCAGCCCTCCAGGTGCTCCCACCTGCCCTGGCAGCAGTTTGGGGTACACCTGTGGAGGCTGGAGGTGCCCCTGGGCAGGCGGAGATGGGGCAGATGGCACGGCTGGCACCCATGGGGAGGAGGGCTCGGTTCCCTGTGTGCCAGGGGGGTGGTGCTTTCATGGCTCCCACTGAGCCCTCAGGGTCCTTGTGCCTGGGATTCCAGGAAAATTTAAATATTACATGGAATGGCTTCCACTGATTGCTCAGGATCCTTGTGGCTGTGATGCCAGGCTCAAAAACTGGAAATAATCACCTGGAGTGGCTTCCACTGATCCATCAGGATCTTTGTGCTTGTGATTCCAACCTGGAAAACTGGAAATATCACGTGGAATGACTTCCACTGATCACTCAGAATCCTGTGATTCCAGGCTGGAAAATTTAAATATCCCGTGGAATGGGTTCCACTGATTACTCAGGATCCTGTGATTCCAGGTTGGAAAATTTTGAATACCACCTGGAATGACTTCCACTGATCCCTCAGAATCCTGTGATTCCAGGCTAGAAGACATTAAATATCACGTGGAATGGGTTCCACTGATCACTCTGGATCCTTGTCCTTGTGATTCCAAGCTGGAAAACTGGAAATTTCACCTGGAATGGCCCCCAATGATCCCTTGGGGTTCTTGTGCCTGTGATTCCAGCCTGGAAAACTGGAAATATCATGTGGAATGGGTTCCACTGATAGCTCAGAATTCTGTGATTCCGGAAAATTTAAATATCCCATGGAATATCTTCCACTATCGCTCAGGATCCTTGTGCCCGTAATTCCGGCCTGGAAAACTGGAAATATCACCTGGAATGGCTTCTACTGATCCCTCAGGATCTTTCTGCCTGTGATTCCAGCATGGAAAACTTTAAATATCACAAGGAATATCCCCCACTGATCCCTCAGGATCCTTGTGCCTGTGATTCCAGCCTGGAAAACTGGAAATTTTCACATGGCAAGGTGCATTGCTGGCAGTGCGGGAGGGAGGGCTTGGGAAGGTATTTCCAGGCTGGATGCTACAGCTGCTCCTGCCAAATGCTGATGGATGTTATCCCTGTTTAATGAACACCACGGGCAGAGATGGAGCTCCCCTGCACACAGGTCTGCTTTAAACTGAGATTCAGGAAGGGATGGGAAGGAGCCATTGCTGGGTGTGGGGGGAGAGCAAGGGAATATGGCCATGCCCTCCCTTTGCAGAAGCCATTTCCAGCCTCTCTCCCCAAAAACAAATCCCACAAATCCAGTGGGCAGAAGCCAGGATTAAATCTGTCATGGTTTTATTTCGTTCCAGCACCTCTGTTTGAAATCTGAACTAACTTGCAGAGGAAGGCATGGGGCCCTCTAACAGCAGAATTCCAGCAGCAGGAACAAGAAGGCAGTAAAATAATCCATAATCTGTAAAAACAGAGGATTCTTCTGCAGTGACTGAGGGGCTTTTATCCTGTATGGATTTCCTTCGAAGGAAACCAAGGAACAAGGAAGATTCTCCCACTTTTTTAATAGCAGAAAGAGTAGATTCTTTGGGAAATGAGTGGGATGCCTTTTATCTTTTCCTAATGAAAACACTGCCACCAGCTGGTTAATAAATGGGACTGAGGCTTTGCACAGAAAAAGTTATAGCAGAGGGTTTTAACCCACAGCTAAACTGGAAGTGGTATTTGAGGTCAACATCTTTTCAGAACAGAAAGTAATTAGTTCTCTGTAGTGATATTTATTTTTCAAACAGAGGTGTGTGATAATAAAACAATTGATGCTTTTTGCCTGGAATATCTTTTTAAACAAAGGTGGCCAGATCATGAGGCACTTTTATCACCTTCCACCTTCATGGACTGTGTGACCATCTCAGATTCCTCTGCAGCTCAGACACCCCCAGGTTTGGAGCTGATTATTTTTCAATTAACAGTGAAATTATTTGAACATTTGAGATACATTAAAATTAATTTGCCTTTTCAGATCCGTGGTTTTTTATTGGTGTCCAACATTTTGCTGAGTCCCTGGAGCAAACCCTGACAGCTCTGGGTTCTGAGAGCAGCACAATCTGCAGTTCTGGGTCCTGGTGCCAAAATTTTGGGATGTTTCCATCAACTCCTTACTCCTGATTTTGTTAAAAATTCAGCAATGGCATTTCAGTGGCCATGGTGGGTTTTCAGACAATCCTGTGCTCAAAATGCTCATCTCAGGTTTCCTGCAGCAGCCAGAAAAATGCAGCTCAGCTTTTTAAAGCTGATGGAGCAATCACTGGGAAGAGAAATGTTGTAACTGGAGGGTGAGGCTCAGAGGCACAACTCCGTGCTCAGGGGGGATTCCCAGTTGATCCTGTGCTGGACAGACAGGATTTATTGCAGCCTGGGCACTGGGAGAGCAGCAGGAGACGTGTTTTATGCCAGAGTAAATCATTTCCCTTACAGCTGCTGATCTCCTTGGCCCCAGACTCAGGTATTGACATTTTGTGCTCGTGATTCACTTCTTTTATTTATTGGGGTTTTTTAATCTCAGCAAGCTGCAGCCATGAGGAATTTCAGGATCCCTTCTCCAAGCGTTGGCCTGAGGAGATTTGTCTCCCACCAAACCTGTGCCTGGGATACCACAGAAGCCTCAGGGCTGGAAAAGCCCTGCAGGATCACTGAGCGCCCAGTCCCCACCTTGTCACCAGCCCAGAGCCCTGAGTGCCACTCCAGAGGTTCCCTGGGCACCTGCAGGGGTGGGAACTCTCCTCTTGTCCTTCTCTGCACACCCCAGAGCTCTGTGGCTCTGTACAGCCTCTGTCCTGCACCTTGAACCAGGAATTCTCCCTGGCTTTTGCCACCAGACTCAGCTCAGGGCAAACCTAACCCATTCTTTCCCTCATTAATAGATTTAAAACAATTAAAGACTTGATTTAAAAAAAATAGTGATAAAATTTTAAGTGACTCCAAGTTTTCTATGAGCTGGTTTCAACCCAGGTGCCCACAACTCCTGCTTTGAAGCTCTTTGTGGTGTGGGATATTTTTCCCAAAACAACCTTCTGGGATGTGAGACCAAATTAATTGCTTCTGTTTTTCCTTGGGAACAAACGTTTCTGTAATGATCCAATATCTCATTAGGCAGCACTAAAATATTGGTTTTGCTCAGGGAGGATCTGGTTTGTCATGAGCTGACAATCAGGTATTGGACCTTAAATCATCCCAGAACTGGAACTGTGTTGTCTGTGCACCTTCCACACCCTAAGAATGTCCCATTCTCCATATCCTTTGGAATTCCTGAGCGGAATATTCACTGCTCAGCAACAACAACAAGCACATTTAAATCCATTGGTTTAATTGGCTGCAAAATTTTTCCTCTGGGAGGGAACTCAGGACATGAAACATTTTGCAGCGCTGGTGCAGATTATGCCGTGCTCTCTCCCAGCAGCGCCATTCATTTCAATGGATTCCCTGCAAAACAGGGGAGAGCCAGTGGGGAAAAGAGGGAATCCAGCCCCACGCCTGGCCAGGGATGCTGCTGACACCACCACCAGAGAGGTAAAACACCCTAAATAAAAAAAAACCATAGATAAAATGCCTATTGGAACTCAGCCAGAGGAGAAACTTCTCTCTTTGCTGTACAATAATCCTGCTTGGAGAGGAGGATGAGGGAAGGATGAAGCTGCAGTGAGCCAAGGGCATTCTTTTCCTCAGGGCCAGACTTCTCCAGGGATTTAGGGGAATTTGGAAGGCGCCCCTTGGCATCACATGGCTGCTGCTTTTCCCTCCTGAGGTGTGGGCATGGCCTGGGAGCTCCAGAAACGCGGCCTTCAGGGATGATGCTGGAACTCCCTGATCTCTGAGGGCACTTGGGATGGCCCCGGCACAGGTGACATCCCTGGGGCTGCAGGGGACAGCTGGGTCCCTGCTCTGTGGGTAACCAGAGCCACAACGGAGCTGCAGGTACCAAATGGGAGTAGCACTGAAAATCTCTTTGTTTTATGGATTTCACCTCCGTTTCTTGGTTTGGTTTTGGGGTTTTTTTTGTATTGTTGGATCTGTTTTCGATTTTTGTTTTTTTTTTTCTATTGTTGGGTCTATTTTAAGCAGGTTCAGGAGGGACTTTGTTGCTGCACAACTTCTGACAGGAGGGGACATCTGGGGGGTTGAGCTCTGCTCCCAGGAACAGGGACAGGAGCAGAGGAAATGTTGCACCAGGGCAGGCTCAGGTTGGGCACCAGCAGGAATTTCCCCATGGAAAGGGGGCTCAGGCCTTGGAATTGCCCAGGGAGGGTCTGCAGTGCCCATCCCTGGAGGTGTCCCAGGAACCCCTGGAGGTGGCACTCAGAGCTCCGGGCTGGGGACAAGGTGGGGATAGGGCACTACTGGGACTCTGTGGTCTCAGAGGTTTTTTCCACCCAAAATGATTCTGTGATTTTGGGATCTGATACATAAATCCATGTATACTGCCAGCAACAGATAAAGATCCAGACCTGATTCTGAAATTTAAGTTATTCCATAACTAAACAAAAAAGCTCATTCCAGGGAGATATTTGGGCACCTGCTTGTTTTCAGCATCCATAAAGATCATTATAGATTCTGGCAGTACTACTCAATTAGAGGGTTTCTTATCAACAAAAATTAATTGAATATTTGAATTCAGTTAATCAATGAAGTCAGGATATGAAACAGTCAAATTTAAACTGAAAATGTGCACATATATTTGGAACAGGTAAGTTCATTGTGCTGGTTTGGGTTCCCTGCTAACTTGTGAAGTCTCTCAGGATAATTGCAGTTTAAAATTGCAGTTTGGGTCTCTGACAGGCTGGGAATATCCATCTTCCAAACTACAGATTCCCTGCACAGTGGAGAACTCTGTGTTCCACCAGAGTTTGTTATGAGCTACACAGAAATCCTAATTGCTCTTCTAATTGCCAGCAAGTCTGGCAGAAGAAATAGAGCATTTAAGGGGTGGATCCCAATTCACTGAACGCAGAAAAGCGACGAGAAGGGACAGATTTTGTGTCACGGCAAAGCTGATGTGTCCCAGGAGGATGTGCTGGCTGGACAGGCTCCCACAGGCTGGGAGTGGTGCTGGATCCCAGCGGGTTTTGGGTCAGATCTTGGGATAGCAACACAAGTTCTGCAATATTGACCATTTCAGAGTCATGTTTCTCTACAGATCTCATTAACTGTCCCCTCATTAACTACAGGGTAATTGGGCACTTCTCATTTCACAAGGAGAACGTGTTGACCTTCAGTCAAACTCAAACAGACGCTTCAGGGGAAGATTTAGAAAGCTCCTTTTGGAAAAATGAAAGTGGTGGCATGTCAGGCATGACAAATATCTTTATTTTCTCCCTGTATGTTTCTGAGGCTTGACTTCTGATTCAGCACATGAACACCTGCAGGAAAAGCTGTTTTCCCAATGTTCTTGGCAGATTTCTGCTCGGGATTATTTCAGATTGCAATATTTCGCTTGCCGATAAGATGTACCCAGGGGTTCCTATTCCCCTTTGATAAAGGAATTAATAGAATAAAAGACAAAAGAGTCCCTCTCAAAAGATGTTTGCACACATTACGGAATTGTGAAGCTTTCTGTGGGTTGCTCATCCAAAAATGAAAACAAAAGTAATGTTCACTGATGATTTCTGCTGTAATTTAGCAGATTACCAGCTAAATATCAGGTTATTAATTGACTTCTTTTCCCAAGGCCTCCTTAGGGATACCTGGTCAGTTTTGAAAGCAGATTGGGAAAATATCTCCGGATTTAGGAAACATGACCAGCTAGCAGAAATGGCGGTGATTTTTAGCAGAGATTTCTGCAAACAGAGCTGTTACTCCTACAGGAGATTCCTGACAGGTCCAGAACAAATATTCTGACAGCAAATCGACTCCTGAGCTGCATGAGGCAAACACTTCAAAAAATGCTGTGTGTTGACTCAGTCAAAGGTTTTCTACATTGTTGATGAACTCAGCTCTTGCAGCCTTCAGAAGAGTGATTTCTGTGATTTCTGTGTTCCTAGGTGTATCCTTTGTGTTCTCCTTGCAGGAATTTGTTAATACAGCAGTAATCAGTTAATTCTTACACACCTAAAAGACTTTTTGTTGACTACAATGGGCTGTGAGCGGCACCTTCAAATTACACCTCAGGAATTAAAGTGTTTTCCCTCCAGGAATTGCTCCATATCTCCCAAGCTAACAATGCCCCCTGTTTTCCATTGTTTCCCATGGGAGCATGAGCCTTTAGAAGCTGGAAAGGACTGCCCTGAGGGGGGAAAATAATAAGGAGAATGGAAAATCCGGGCTTGTGAAACCATTTGTCTCCCAGTGACTAAACAGAGAGTGTGGATTTCCATTTTGTCTTTCCCATCCAGGCCTCAGTCAGCAAGGCCGAGGCCTCCCGTGTGTCATCACCATGCTGGGCTTCAAAAGAAGTTTCTTCTTCTCCTCCTTCTTCTCCCAGGTGGCTCCTGCCTGGCACAAACAGCATTAAACCAACAAATGTGGGGGGTTTGATGCTGTGAGTCAGAAAAATCAACTCCTCCCAAACAAAAGCTGAAGAAGACTCCAGAGATGCTTCAGGCCGAGATCTTGTGTTGCCTCCAAGCAAAACCATTCTTCTAAACAACAATCCTGCTGTGACAACAGGCAGCAGCAATGCTCCAGACACTGGGAATGAGGAAGTCTAGACAGCTCCTGCAAGAGCAATTAGGAATTCTTCAGATGTCTCCTGCTGCCACTGAGTTGGTCTCGTTTTCCTCATTGCCAGTGGACAAGAACAGCTGGCTGGTGGTTTATGCCCCTCAAACAGCCTCCCTTAGACATCCTTTTCTTATATTAAGCTAAATCAGAACTCTAAACTTCTTGTTAAAGAGTCGTGGTTTCAGCTGTGACCTTTCTGAAATTATCTCTTAAATTAAACCTCTCTTTTGCACAATAACAGCTCGTATTCAACATCCTCCCTCTTCCAGCAATTTCTGAAGAATCACTGCATGGAAAGCCACTCCTACCTGAATTTTGCCTTTCTGAGTGTGTTCCACTTAATCATTTTCCTGTGGCAATCTTCAGTTCTGGTTGTTTGGGTTCTTTTCTATTTTGTGGCATTGTAATTTTTACACAAATGGAAATACTGAAGAGAATCAGGCCAAGAAGAGATTCCTGTGAATGCACACTGAGTTATCCCCAAGTGCACCAATGAATTACTTCCTGAGGGGTAGAAAACACCACTTTTTCCCTACAAACACCCAAATAATCTGTTTCTACCATAAGATTTTATTACAAAATCCAGCAAATTACGCAGGAGGAAAAAAAATCCACTTCCAAATTTCTCTGTTGCTCCAAAACAAGACGTGAACTCTGTCATTAGCTTTGTTTTTGTCATCTTCTCTGTCTGAATTTTAAAGCTCTGCACATAAAGCAACCAGAATTGCTGCTGGATCTGGAGGCAGGTGACATTGGTGGATGGCTGTCGTCGCCGCCGCCGGATGACTCTGGTAATGCTCTAATTATGTGTAGTGAGTTGTCTCTAAGTGCTGGATGAAAAGCTCCCTGCATCATTAGGCACCTTGTTGTTTACTAAATGTCTTTTATGATCCTACAGGGGCCCCAATGAAGGTTTGTGGTGATGATTACGTGCGGAATTTCTATTTTTGGGGTTTTTCTAATTCAGCCGTTTGTTTTCACTCCGGGCTGAAATCTGGTTCTCAGCTGAGATTGAGCTTAATTACTGAGTTTAACAGCAAAGTTCAGCGTGGCTGGATTAGCTCGAGGGTGGCTCTTTCAGCATTAAAACAGCAACATTTTCTAATATATTCTCTTTTTGGTAGAGGGTAAGAATTTTAAAGGAAAGATCATAAAGCCTGAGGTGGATATGGGATCAGGGAATCATGGAATGGGTTGGGTTGGGTTGGGTTGGGTTGGGTTGGGTTGGGTTGGGTTGGGTTGGGTTGGGTTGGGTTGGGCTGGGTTGGGTTGGGTTGGGTTGGGTTGGGTTGGGTTGGGTTGGGTTGGGTTGAGTTGGGCTGGGTTGGGTTGGGTTGAGTTGGGCTGGGTTGGGTTGGGTTGGAAGGGAGTTAAAGGTTGTCTACTCCATCCCCTGCAATAAACAAGGATATCTTCATCAAGATTATATTCCATTTTTTCTGTGGACAATGTGCATCATCTCTCCGAACTTCTTGATATTCACCATAAGCCTCAACTACTTTTTCTTTAAAAAAATATGGTTTTATTAATCATTCTGTTTTATTTTTTTTAAACCACAATTTTGAAAGATCTCTAGCTAGATGGAAATGTTAATAAAATAATGTCCTGTGAAGAAAAAATTAGGACTGTCCTATGCTAGCTCTACAGCAAATCTAAAATAAATATGCAATTTTAAAATAACACCAAAAATTAATGGGTTTTTAACCAACAGAAATGTGATCAGCTGGAAAAGAATATGTGTTGCTGGTGGAGGAATTAGAGTGGCAATCTGAAACGTTGTCTAGCAAGGTCTAATATTAGAAATATTTTCTCAAGCACTATAAATAAACTGGAAATAGTCTGGAAGGATCCTGTATGTCTGACTCAGCTGGGGCTTCCCAGAAAATTTTTCATCAGTCCATGACTACAGTTTTGTTTTTTTTAGTTACTGTAATTTCTCCATGATTTGCAAAGGAATTAATCCATGGGAAGTGGAGGATTTCCAGTTTCAAAGCCCCTCTGTGTTGACCTGGAGGGAGTAAATTCCCATGGGGCAGAAGGACAACAGGGGCTGCAGACACTGGAGGAGATTGTTCTGGAAAATTAGCCATGACTGGAGAACAGCAGAGAAAAATGTCTCAGCTAAAGGCTGGGACACCTGGGGGTGCTCACCTGGAGAGGAGAAGGATCCAGGGAGAGCTCAGAGCCCTGGCAGGGCCTGAAGGGGCTCCAGGAGAGCTGGAGAGGGACTGGGGACAAGGCCTGGAAGGACAGGACACAGGGAATGGATTTAGGCTGACAGTGGGTGGATTTAGATGGGATATTGGGAATTAGGAATTGTTCCCTGGGAGGGTGGGCAGCCCTGGCACAGGTGCCCAGAGCAGCTGGGGCTGCCCCTGGATCCCTGGCAGTGCCCAAGGCCAGGCTGGACACTGGGGCTGGGAGCACCTGGGACAGTGGGAGGTGTCCCTGCCATGGGTGGGACTATTTGAGCTTTAAGGTCCTTCCAAACCAGTCTGGGATTCCATGGCAAATTTTATTTAGAGCTGTCACTTAGTCACTTAAACTCATATTACATAGCAGATTAAATCCCTTAGTTAATTATCCATCTATAATTCCAAACTGAATTTTCAGTTATAGTCCTCAAATTTAAGCACAGCTCCCCTCATTCCTCCTTCCCCGAAATTATTCAGTTTAATTTTCTCTGCTGATGTGAGTAGTAACACAGCAAAATATTTTACAACAAATATTTCCATTATTATTTTGTTGTTTCAAAATAATTTTATAAACATGTTTTTCTGAGTGTTTTCACTTGCAAGAGAAAGCTGCACCTCATGTGGGCGCCTCACATAATTCACCCAATAATCTCAGCACTCAATTAAATTTTAAATGTTTCTCCATTAAACACTTATTTTACCTCAGTAAATAATTTAACGGGTTTTCATTTAAAAGTGTCTCACCTCACAGAGTTTTCAATCTTCCTTTTTTTAATAAAGTCAGTTCATCTTATTTCTTGAATCTGAAATAAATGAACTTTTGCCTAAAGATTTTTGGGCCCATTCAGTGCTGTAACTCTGCACATACATCTGCATTCACCATCTGAGTAATGCGGGAAAATAAAAGAGAAATAAACTAGGAAGTGAGCCCACAAATATGGAATCAATACATAAAAATGAAGTGCGCTGACACTTCAACAAAACCTCCATCAATTTCTATCCTGAGTTCCTATCCCCAGTGTGGAATTATGGATGGACACAACTGTTAATGACCAGGATAATTCCTACCACAGAACTCCTATGACATACTCAGATAATTATCCACACCCATCTCCTCCAGTGTTGAATCTTTCTATTCTTGGTCTTACCCAAAAATTAACTTTCTGTTGACTTTGAGCAACAGGGGAACTTTCAATATCTTAAATATCCTTAAAAAGTCAGCATTCCCTGGGAATTCCTTTTTATAAACAGACTGGAAGCTGAGGTTTCCCCTCTGTCACCAGGCGGCTTTGGTGACAGACTAGGAATTGTTTAGAAAAATATTTAGGGGGTGGGAAAAAATATTTATATCTGTCCTTTTTATTTTCTTTCTGGAGAGAGAAAATCAGAAATTGTTTAAATTTTGCTATGAGTTTTTAAAATCTATAGCAAGTACTGATGACACGAGGAAGGACTGATGGGTAAAAGCTTCAAAGAGAGAGAGCAGAGATTTAGGTGGGATATTGGGAAGGAATTCCTCCCTGTGAGTGTCCAAGGCCAGGCTGGACAGGGCTTGGAGCAACCTGGGGTAGTGGGAGGAGTCCCCAAATGTGAATTTCAGGGTTCAATGTTCAAGGTGTCCCTGAAATGCAAATTTCCCCTCTTTCAGCTGGTTCAGAATCACCAATTCCCACCACCTTCATTTTTATTTTATAAAATATTTTATTTTATAAAATAAAAATAAAATAAAAGATAATATAATAGAAATATAATAAAATAAAGATAATGTATAAAATAAAATAAATAAAATATAAAGATAATAAAATAAATAATATAAAATAATATAAAGATAATAAAATAAAATGAAAATTCCAAGAGAAATTTCCACTTGTTTCCATGGACCATTCCCATTCACCCCTCATGGAGTGAAGGCTGTCACTGGGATATTTTTCCAAGATCTATTTTCTGCTTTGCTCCCTGCTTTGTCCAGCTGTGGGAGGGGGGAATTCATCACAGGAAACAAATTTTATTCTCCTTTTACACACCTAAAAATGACCTTGGCAAGCAGAAAATGCAAGCTGAGGGGTAGAAAAGGGGCAGGCTGAGGAAGCAGCTTGTGACAGATGTTGCTTGTGTAAAGACTAAAACAAACTGAGGCTTGAGGCTGCTCAGAAGGTAGAGCTGATGAGTAAACACAACAAACAAAGAAAGTAAATAAGTGTTTGGCTATCCAGGGATGAACAGACCTCACAGGATAATCCCAGGCAAGGTTTTAATTGTTTCTGTGTGGGGTTTAATGAAAGCAGGAGAGAGATGGCTGGGTCCAAACAGCTCCTGGTCCTCACCAGCGTGCCCTCACCCCTCTCAGTGGGGATGGGAGCTCCAGCACAGACCATTCCATGTTTGCTCCAGCCATTGCTCTCCATTCCTCTGTGTCCTGGCTGGAGCTCTGCTGGAACCCTGGATGCTGAGAATTTGGGACTTTCTGTTCTGGCAGGCGCTGACCCCCTAGAAAACACTGCACTGACCTGAGGCCGTGGAGAAGCTTCCAAAAAATGGAATGATGGAACTGGGATTGTGGGTGTGCAGTTTGGATAGAAGTGTGTGATATCACAGGGTGGGAAAATTCAGAGTTTAACTGTAGGGGGATACAGTGTGGGTAAATGAAGGTGGTATAGGATGTAATCCTATCCCCTAAAGAGCTGCAGCTGAACCAATTCCTAAAGATTAGGAGCAGGCCTGATGTTAACAGGCCACAGCTGTAGCCAATAAGAACAGTGTTATAAAAGAGTGGGAACTGGAGTCAGCCTAGAGGAGCTGCCTACAGGAAATGCCAAGGAGGTACAAAGCTCTTTTAGCGTACATCCCTTACAATGTAAAGACAATAGAACTCTTGTAATAGAATGGCAACACTTAAGGGTTTAGAACACAGCAATATATGTGGGGCACAATGGAGGTTTTAGGGCAGTGGCTGGTTGTTCTTCTTCACCTTCTTCCTTTTGGGTTTTGGGTGGACAGAACTGCTGCCCAGCCTTTTCCCAGATCCACAAAGCAGGAGGAGATGTCAGTGTCCCACTGGTTTGTGCCGTGCCAGGGGCACATAAATCCAGCTGATGGAGCCCTGGTGCCCCTTGTCCTGAGAATTCACTCCTTGGCCATGAACCTCCTTGTTTGGCTCAGGAGATGGGAGGGGAGGAGGCTGTGGATGGGTTAAGGCAGTGAATTTGTCCCAGTGCATTAAAAATGAGAATGAATTGCCTGATTTTGGCATCTCTGAGCTCCAACTCTGCATTGCAGCACGTCCCATGGCTGACAGCCGGGCCAGGGAGGTGGCACCCGTGCTGGCAATAAATTTGTCCCCTCCACCCTGAGGAGGTGGAGGGGACAAATTTATTTGTCCTGCAGAGGTCACCTGAGGAGCAGGACACTGAGCTGAAGCCCAGGACAGCTCCTTCCTTCCATCACTCACCTTGCTCCTTCTCTTTTCCCAGTGGTGCCAAGCTGCCTCTGTCAGACCCTGAGTGCCAGAAGTGCTTTTGGAAAGTTTTCCATCTCTCTAGTTAATTAAAAAACAGCTTCTGCAGCACTGGGGAGGCTCTGTTTGCTCACAAGAAAACCAGCCCTTGTCTCTTGAGTGGTAAAATGGAAAGTGGAGATGTTCCACAGAGCTCATCATGGAATCATGGAATGGGTTGGCATGGAAGGAACTTCAAAGATGATCTTGTTCCAACACTTCCCAGGGTGCTCCAAGCCCTGTCCAGCCTGGCCTTGGGCACTTCCAGGGATCCACAGCTTCTCTGGGCACCCTGTGCTAGAGCCTCACCACCCTCACAGGGATCAATTTCTTCTGTACATCCAACCCAAATCGATCCTCTTTCGATTGAAACCATTTCCCTTGTCCTGTCACTGAAATATTTGATGCTTTCTCTGCTCCAGCCTCTTCCCCGGAGATGTCAGTGTCCCACTGGTTTGTGCCGTGCCAGGGGCACATAAATCCAGCTGATGGAGCCCTGGTGCCCCTTGTCCTGAGAATTCACTCCTTGGCCATGAACCTCCTTGTTTGGCTCAGGAGATGGGAGGGAGGAGGCTGTGGATGGGTTAAGGCAGTGAATTTGTCCCAGTGCATTAAAAATGAGAATGAATTGCCTGATTTTGGCATCTCTGAGCTCCAATTCTGCATTGCAGCACGTCCCATGGCTGACAGCCGGGCCAGGGAGGTGGCACCCGTGCTGGCAATAAATTTGTCCCCTCCACCCTGAGGAGGTGGAGGGGACAAATTTATTTGTCCTGCAGAGGTCACCTGAGGAGCAGGACACTGAGCTGAAGCCCAGGACAGCTCCTTCCTTCCATCACTCACCTTGCTCCTTCTCTTTTCCCAGTGGTGCCAAGCTGCCTCTATCAGACCCTGAGTGCCAGAAGTGCTTTTGGAAAGTTTTCCATCTCTCTAGTTAATTAAAAAACAGCTTCTGCAGCACTGGGGAGGCTCTGTTTGCTCACAAGAAAACCAGCCCTTGTCTCTTGAGTGGTAAAATGGAAAGTGGAGATGTTCCACAGAGCTCATCATGGAATCATGGATTGGGTTGGCATGGAAGGGACTTCAAAGATGATCTTGTTCCAACACTTCCCAGGGTGCTCCAAGCCCTGTCCAGCCTGGCCTTGGGCACTTCCAGGGATCCAGGGATCCACAGCTTCTCTGGGCACCCTGTGCTGGAGCCTCACCACCCTCACAGGGATCAATTTCTTCCGTATATCCAACCCAAATTGATCTTCTTTTGATTTGAAACCATTTCCCCTTGTCCTGTCACTGAAATATTTGACGCTTTCTCTGCTCCAGCCTCTTCCCCCTGAGCTGGTGAAGGGAATAACTAAACAAAACCTCCCAGGGGCGTTCAATTAAAAGCAAACCCAAGAACTGTCAGCTTTAGCCGAGGATGGGGCAGGGGAGCTCCTCCTTGGACTGGAGCCCCTGGGAATGAGCAGTGATGTCCCAGTTAGGAACTGGGACATTCCTGCTGCTCCCAGCCCCCTGGGACCGCCTGAGATGTACTAAATATGAAATATGACAACTCCTGGGCTTCTGGAAGTGCCCAGGATTCCAGGCTGGGACGGTGCCCGTGCTCCTGGGAGCTGCAGGAGCACCATGGATGGGTCACTGCTGCCCACAGCACCCCCGTTCCAGGAGCTCCTCCCTCCCACAGAGCCCAGAAATGATGGGAGCAGGGGATTCTGCTGGCTTGGGTTGAGCATTTTGTGTCTTTCTAATTTTCTTGTTGCTTACACATGAAATAATGGTAATAGTCCCTAAAAGCTGTTATTCCCCATGCTGGGAGAACACTCTTTAGCCACCTGCTGTAACAAGCATGTTTCAAATCCAGCATTTTCTGCAGGAACACAACCCTCACTTCTCTGGAGGCTATACTAATCAGCTGCTGGTTTTTCAATTCCAATGCCTCAACTATTTATTTATTCATTCAAATGTGCAATTTATTTAAAGCTGTCTAACATTTCATTTAACGTTTCTTCAGACAACCAGAATAGAATGATCAACTCTAAACTTAGGGGTTTTTCTTCACTATGCTGTACATAAGGGAAAACAACATAATGAAGAGACAAAAATTAAACATTTTTGGGGGAAGAACTTCTCAGCAGAGGCTTCTCACCAGTCTCACTCCAGTGGCAGTGTTGTGATTGATACGAGTAAGTTGTAAATGCCATGAATATTTAAATTTGTACGCAGCACAGGCGTTTTTCAGGCAAAAGCAATGATTTAACTCTACAGCTGTCTGCTGCTGCCACATGGATTCCAGGTGAAGCAGGGTCTGGGGCTGTGCTTTGTGCTGGCTGGGAGGCAGCAAAGTGCTGAGCTCCTTTCCATCTCACGTCCTTGCTGCAGGTGGGCACATCCTTGATCCTTCAGTCTGCCATAAAACAAAGGGAAAAGCTGTGGGAGCACTCACTGGCTGCCTTCCAGCGTGGGAGATCCTGCACTGAATTCTCAACAAGGACTTTGGAGAGAAGATTCTGGTTTCTTTTGTCCCCTCCCTGAAGGGTTCTTTATTCCTCTCCCACAGTGTTCAGGAAATGGAGAGTTGTAAATATTCAAATCATTGTCATTCGAAGCTCAGAAATGACATTTAGGTGTTCTGCTGAAGTAAATCTCAGCTCACAGAATCATTTAGGGTGGAAAAGCCCTCTGGGATCATCGAGTCCCAGCTGTGCCCCATCCCCACCTTGTCCCCAGCCCAGAGCTCTGAGTGCCACCTCCAGGAATTCCTGGGACACCTCCGGGGTTGGGAACTCCAATGCAGCCCATTCCAATGTTTAACAACCTTTTCCGTGGAGAAATTCCTCCTGCTGGCAGTAGATATTGGTTTATATATCAGATCCCAAAATCACAGAATCATTTAGGGTGGAAAAGCCCTCTGAGACCATCGAATCCCAGCTGTGCCCCATCCCCACCGTGTCCCCAGCTCTGAGTGCCACCTCCAGGTGCCACCTGCAGGGATGGGCACTGCAACCCACCCTGGGCAGTTCCTAAGCCCCCTTTCCATGGGGCAATTCCTGCTGTGCCCACCCTGAGCTGCCCTGGCCCAGCCTGGGGCCGTTCCCTCTGCTCCTGTCCCTGTTCCCTGGAGCAGAGCCCGACCCCCCCGGCTGTGCCCTCCTGGCAGGAGCTGTGCAGAGCCACAAGGGCCCCTGAGCCTCCTTGGCTCCAGGCTGAGCCCCTTTCTCAGCCCCCAATGTCTCCATTAAAACAATGAAATTAAATTCTCCCCCAGGCCAGGCCTCCTCCTCAGCTCTGAGCCCCACAGGTCCCGTCCCAGCTCGGAGGGTCGGGCTGGCCTCACCAGGAGCATTTTCTTTATCATTTTTCTTTAGCATTTTGTCCACACTGTGCCTCATCCCGCCAGGCCCTCCTGGGCACATTCTGATCCTCAGCAGTTACTCAATTTTATGGGAAGGAGAATTTGTGGAAGAAGGTCAAAGGAGATTAATAAAGGACAAGGTGTCTAATAACTACACAATAGTAGACAAAAATAGGAGAATGATCAGTGCTCACACTGTGCTGCTTGCACTTATTACCCTGCATTAGCAGCATTCATAATTTAAAACTTTAATAAACTCCCAGCCTCTTTGGGCCAAGATAGATGTTGCTGCTGGTTTTATGAGCTCCACAATGGGCAGAAGCTTTATGCAACCTGATTATCCTGCAGCAGCAAACACCTCATCACTCTGGGAACATTCTCATGAGCAGCTAAAAGGGACCAACTCAGACCAAAAGCAGCCTTGAGACAACACGGTTTCACCTTCAGGCTGGACTTGCTGTGGAGTAGAGGTCGCTCAGTCTTGGAAGAGCTGGCAAGGAGATGGAAGGCTCCAAACAGCAAAGCTCAGACACATCCCAGAGTCCCAGACTGGTTTGGGCTGGAGGGGACCAACAGATCCCCCAGCTGCACCCCTCCATGGGCCAGGGACACCTTCCAAGGACCAGGCTGCTCCAATCCCCACCCAGTCCCCAGCTGTGAGCCAGGAGATCCCTCATGGAGCTGCTCTTTATCCCCTTGTTCCTTCATGTTTCATACAATTAAACCGTGATTGTGCCCTTGAGGAACGGTGGTTATCCCTCAATCCAGGGCTGTCTGCCACTTTTCCCTCCTGTTACACAGCATGTTTATCTCTTCATCTCCCTCTCCAAGCCCAAGCTCAAGTGTTGGATGCACCAAACGTGTCCTCTCACGCTCCAGGTGCTGCTTGGATGTTCCAGGTGTCTCTGGAGCCAGGGACACACAGCTGGGACAGATCTTCTGCCCCTGGGCAGCAGCTCCTTCCCTCTTTGCCCTCTCATCCCAAAGAATTTGGGGATTTTTGCCCCAGGTGGAGCAGAGGGATGTGCGGTGGGTCTGGGGTCCTTGGGCCCTCTCCCAGCAGCAGGGGAAGGACCAGCCAAAGCTGAGGAGCTGGAGCCAGCCAAAGCCTGAGGACACCTCCACTGGGGACACAGGGAAGGGCAAACAACAGGCTTTGATCTTCACAGGGCAAAGGCTCGGCAGGAAAAGTCATCCCTTGCTGGCAGAGGTTGGGACCAGGCTCTGGAAGGAGCTGGGTACAGAGGGGATGATTTGTGTGGGCCAAAAAATCAGCCTGGACCGAGGGATAGCGAAGGAGGGTCAGGAGTGATTCCCAATTAACCAAATTAGTTCATGAAAGGAAAAGGGGTGGCAGAGGCTCTCCTGCCCCAGCAGGCAGCGAGGAGCAGATCGGGCCGGAGAGGCTCTGCAGCAAGTGGGGAGCTCGATTTCCATGCATTGTGTGGCTCACTGAAGCTAATTCCCTTCCCACCCACTGCATCATTGCATTTCCATGCATTTCATGGCTGGAACACAGCATCCTCCTGCCAGGGGCCAGCAGGAAGACCAGGTAAAGGTCAGGTGAGTGTCTGAAAAATACAATTACAGAGAGCACTGATTGCTTTATTGCAGGGTTTGTTTCCTAGTTTAAAAAAAATAAAAAAGGAATAACTTCTGAAGAGATGGGTGATGATTTAAAATGTTTAAATAAAAAAAAACTTTTGAAGGGATGGGTGATGATTTAAAATGTTTAAAGAAAAAAAAGAAAAACTTTTGAAGGGATGGGTGATGATTTAAAATGTTTAAAGAAAAAAAGAAACTTTTGAAGGAATGGGTGATGATTTTAAATGTTGCAAAATAAAAAAGAAGGGATTGTTGATGACTTTTTTTTCCTTCTGAAGGGGTTGTTGATGATATAAAATGTTTCACATTTTTGCAGTAACAGAGCTGTATCATGAGAGAAGACAACCACATCCTCTGTGTGTCCTTGCAGGATTTCATTGTTTGATTGCTGACAAGCAGAGCAATTAAAACTGAAGGTAAATTCTTTGCTCTGAGTCATATTGTGCAAATATTTTCCTTTTTGGAGTCGAGCTACTCTGGGTTTAAGCTCTGCCAGAAGCCTGGGTAATGATTTTGTTCTGTTGTGTGTGCTGATGGTTTAGTGTTATGTGTGAGAGAAGGAAAGCTTTGGAGAATTCAGGAGTGGGTTTTTTTAGAATTTCAGTTTTATTTTGCAAACATCCACTGTCCCAGGTGCTCCCAGCCCCAGTGCCCAGCCTGGCCTTGGGCACTGCCAGGGATGCAGGGGCAGCCCCAGCTGCTCTGGGCACCTGTGCCAGGGCTGCCCACCCTGCCAGGGAACAATTCCTTGTTAATATCCAAAATATTAATGAGTTTAAAGCCATAAATATAAATCAGTTAAAAGCCATTCCCCTTGTCCTATACCTCCATGACCTGGTGAAAAGTTCCTCTCCATCCTTTAAGGACCTTGGTAACCAAGCCAAGATTTTTCTCCTTTTAATTCAGTTTTTTGTGACATCGCTCGCCAAGGACTCCCATCCCTCCCTCCCTGGGGGTGCAAAACAACCCCAAAACATCCCCAGCATCCTCCCTGGGCTGTCCCTCTGTCTGTGGGGCACAGATCTTCTGCAGGACATTCCACACCAGCGTGGCAGCATCCCAGAATTAATGGATTGGAGCAATAACCTGAGCCAGGCAGGCCCAGATCCCTGGCTCAGGGGTGGCTCCAGGTGTGGGAGGAGGATCCAGGAGGAGGTCTGGGATCATTCCAGTGATGCTGCCCCAGAGCAGGGGCTGGGCAGAGTTCCAGAATAAAGCAGGGATTGATTCAAAGGATCTCCTCCATGGATCCACCTTGGGCAGCACCAGAGCCCAGCCAGGGCTGCACCCAAGATGAACCCAAATGGCCCCAAAATGCACGATGGGCACGGGGTCTGTCCCTGGGATCAGCTCTGCTCCATTTGCACCTTGCAGTTCATTGTCCCATCCCAGCTTTAGCCCCTGCAGTCCCACCCTGCTTGTTTTTCTCTCTGCAGCCCATGGGGTTTGTGCTCCTGGGCTGAGATTTGGATCATTTGTCCTTGGTGCCCAGCTGGAGCAGGAATTGTTTTGTCTCCCTGCTCTGTGCACAGAGCTCAGCATCCCTGATGTGAAGCTCAGACCCACACACTAAAGCAGCACAGAGTGTGAAACACAGAAAAGCCAAACCTGGGGCATCACCAGCCTGCTTGGCTGGCTCGACTGGCAGCAAAGTGTTCCCAGTGTGGAACTGGGAGCCGCTTCCCAGCCTGGGCTGGAAATTCAGGATGGAAAGAGGAATTTTGTTGGTCAGGGACGGCTCCCTCCTCCTCAGCTGCAGGGGCCTGGTTTTAATTTGGTCATTTGGTGGAAAAATGTGGATCTCAGTTCCTCCAGGTGCTGCTATTGGTACCCCAAAATAATTTGAATTTCAGGGCCATGAGTCTATTTCTGCTGTTTTCTGCATGTTCTTCCTTACTCACAACAAATATAAACATGACCTGCATCCCTCCCTCAGAACCAAGCTTCATTTGTCTCATTTCCCTGCATTTTGGTGCCTTCCTGGTGCAATGTCATTTGAATCAGTAAAAACAGGCAGAGCATAATTTTGCTCTCTGATTTTTTTGTCATTGGTTGGAATTCTCATTAGAGGAATAGAACTGCTCACCAAATATCCCGTATTTATAATGAGCACCTTTGCACAGTGCAACTTCCTCTGTTAAATTCCAACTTTCTGAATCTCTGCTGCAAAATAATTGTATCTCACGAGGACAAATTTAAAACAGCCCAATAAAGAAAAACATGTGGGTTGTAGACAATTTGGAAATAGAAATTATCCAGTGAAAAATACATTTTATCTCTTTGATTTGTGTGAATCACTGAACCACGCTCCTGACATGGCTTAGAGAGGAGAAAACCAAGCTGAGGCCTCACCTAACCATGGCAGGGCAATAAAATAATTGAATAGCCTTAGGGGTGGTTTAATTCCTTTAATTCTGAGAGGGTTTTTTTTCCCCAAATAAATGTCAGAAATGATGTTTAACATTCTGATATCTATTACAGTAATTAATATCACCGTGTCCAAGGTCTGGCAGTGACTTTCCAGGCAATTAATCCCACGAGGTGAGTTACTGCCACGCTCTCCACAGATGAGTTCTGAAGGAAAAAGGGTTTAATTGGCTGAAGCAGGTCCATTAAAAGCAAAGGGATGTGGGATGAGTGACTTTGAGCTGGGTTTTGGGGCTGCTGCCAGGAGGACACGGTCACCCAACCTTGGGGTGTCCAACCCCATCCCACCCCTGTGCCAGGCTCGGGGGCAGCGCCAGGAATTCTGTGTACAAAGGTGGGTGGGAACAGCAGGGATTTGTCACTGCGGTGCTCTAAATGGAAAAATTAAAAAAAAAAAAAATTAAAAGCTTTGGGGAGCTCAGGAGGGAGATTTTGGTCTTTGTGTGACATCAGGGACGCCCTGCTCCTGACGCACAAATATTTTCCTCTGAGGTAAAATCCTCTTCTGTAAAAAATCTTCCACAAAAAAATCTTGTAGCTTCCTACCAGTTGCTCGGGATACAGAAAAATGTGACTGAAAAGAAATAAATCTGATTTTCCATAAAGCAGAGATCTTCCTCAAAGTGAAATTTGCTGAACCATGAATGTGATTTCAACTTCATTTTTTATGATTGGAATATTTACAGGAATTACTGTATTGGTATCACAACAAAAGCATCAAATAAACATTGCTCTGGGATGAATTGTTATTTACTTTGGGATTTTTATTAGTATTTTTTAATTGCAGAGGAAAAGCTGTGTTAAAAAAATGGAAAATGGTTCTTTGGAGTTATCAAGTAATTCAGGGTTAGGATCTTCTGTGATGTACAGTTAAAAAAAGTGATTTGAGGCCCTGAAACTTGAGTGTGATTTTTACTGCCAATATATGAGGAACAAATCAGCAGAGCAGGAAATGGAAAATCTGGCTGCAAACCTCTTTTTTTACAGAGCTTTTTCTATGGATACAGCTCTGTGCCACACATAATTCTGTATTATTTGTTATATATTATTTGTTATGGCTGTTTTGCTTTCAGATTCTCTAAACAGGCAGAAATAGCCATTTAAAAGGTGCAAAATCTTGTGGCAAAATTTTATTGGGTTTTTTTTTCAGGGTCATTTACCTTTGCAGCTCTGCAATGAAACAAATCCCATTTCTCCTGGGTTAAATGCAAGGCAGCCACGAGCCAAAGGCCAGGGGCTGACCAACATTTGCAATATTTGGTCTCAGAGAAATCAGATTTGTTTTCAGCTGTTGATTTATTTTTGGACCACTTGAAAAATCATGGGATCATAGAATGGTTTGGGTTAGAAAGGACAGAGTTCAGGAAGGGTTCAGACTTTCAGACTTTCCAAGGCAGAGTCAAATGAAGGGTTAAAGGTGAGTGGCTGGAAGTACAAACACTGGCAAGGAGGTTTTTAGGGAAGATCTCAGCTGATCAGTAAAATCCTCATAAAATCTGACCCAGGCTGGGTCAAACCACTTGGTTTGGCCTTGAAACAACTGCCAGAGGTTGTAAATTCAAATACAATTCCACAGAAGGGGACCCCAAAGGGCCGCAAATCAGCAGGAAATGAAACTCTCCCATTTCCCAGCTCCCAAAAAGAGACCAGAGAGCCTCCAGTGCTGACCTGGTGTCACCTTTTCCTCCAGGTGAGCAGAGGGGAATCCCAAATGATGGCAGCAGAGGTGAAGATGATCCTTGATGTCCTTCAGGAAAAGGATGGAGAGCCCAGGACAATGCAGTGGGATTTGGGAATCCTCACAGCCCCGAGCACCAGCTGCAGGGAGCTGTTGGTGCTGTGTCTCCAACACCACCAACAGGAGGTATTTTTCAATATTTTGATGCAGTTTGGGTGGAAATCAAGCTGGCATCCCCGGCTGAGCAGATGCCCAGCTGCCAGGATCCCAGCCTGCATCTGCTGTGATCCATGGAGACACAAATGGGGTTTGTGCTGTGCCAGCACAGGAAATCTGGGAATAAATCCCAGAGCCTGAGGGAAACACTCACAAGGACTTCAGACCCCCAGCAGGTCCTGGAGGAGACAATCCCTGCACTGCCTTCCCATTAAAAGTGCATTTTTCAGGAATCAATGGATTATAATGATGGATTGATTATGGATTAATGGGTTATTAAGAATGGATGGGAAATTCCAGTGCTCCCAAATCAGTAATGGGGTTTTTTTAGGCTCAGGGGATGCTCCTCGAGCACTTCCCTCTCTGCAGGACTCCCAGGGACACCATGAGAAATAGTCAGGAATTTTGGGACAAATGTTGGTGTTTTTAATAATTATGGAGAAGAAATCCATTCTGTCCTCACAAACACAAAGAGTTTCCTGCTCTGTGGCCACACAAATCCCACCACTAAGGTTCTTTACGTGAATTGATGTGTGGGATATTCCTGCTATTTTGTGGGCCACATTATCCTAAAAAACCAGCTCATTTGTATATAATTAATTAAAACTGTTTCATACAATTAATAAAATATTAATTGCATTTTTCCTTAGTTAAAAGTAGATGTTGCACCCCCAGAATTCCACAAACTGAAGACACTTCATACCAACAGGTTTGAACACTGGAAAACTTCAATATCTCGTACTCAAATTCCCTGAAGTAAAATAGGAACCAGAAATACAATGTACAGAACTTTAGAATATTTGTATGTCCTCTTTTATACAACATTTGTTTTTATACCACATGTTCTCAAAGCCTGGCAGACCAGGAAAAAGGAGAGGTAAAAAATGGAATTCTGTTATGCCTGTAGAAGTTTTTTTAGGTGGGTTTATATATTTCTGAAAGGCAATAATTATAATTGGGGATTGTTTTCTTTTTGGAGGTCACGACAGTAAAGCTGGAGAAAGTTTTGAGGCTGGACAGGGCTTGGAGCAAGGGGGGACAGTGGAAGTGGGATGAGCTTCCAGGTCCCTCCCGGGCCATTCCTGGCTGGAAACACACCTGGGAATTTCCTGCGGGCTCGGTCCCAGCCCCGTTTTTGGGGATTTGTGGCAGGGATCGGTGCCAGCAGCAGCAGGAGCCGGTCCCGGTGCCACTAGATGGCATCGCCAGCCCATGATTCACCCATCCCTGCTTTGCCCTGGGAAGGACGCCGGGATAACTCAGATCCCGCTTCTCAGGGGAGTCCCGGTCTGAGCGAGAGCATCCCCGGGACTGCGGGATCACAGAACGCCCAGGCTGGAAGGGACCTTCAAAATCATCGAGTCCAGCCCAGCCCCGACCCCTCAACTCAACCCTGGCACCCCCATTCAGTGTTAAACACACCCGGGGATGGGGACTCCAGCACCTCCCTGGGCAGCCATTCCAGAACTTTATCACTCTATTTTTCCTGATATCCAACCTGTATTTCCCTTGAGGCTGTGTGCTCTGGTTGTGTCAGTGCTGCTGGAGACAGAGCCCAGCCCCAGCTGAGCACAGGCACCTTTCAGGAGCTGTGAGAGTGATGGGGGCACCCCTGAGTCTCCTTTTCTGCAGGCTGAGCACCCCCAGCTCCCTCAGGGCTTCCTCTCAGGGTTTGTGTTCCCAGCCCCTCTGGATGTGCTCAGTGTCCCAAGGTCCTTCCCGAGCTGAGGGGCCAGAGCTGGGCACAGCACCCAGGGTGTGACCCCAGCAGGGCCCAGAGCAGGGCACAGCACTCAGGGTGTGCCCTCAGCAGTGCCCAGTGCAGGGCACAACACCCAGGGTGTGCCCTCAGCAGTGCCCAGAGCTGGGCAGCAGGGTGTCAGCAGGGCCCCAGCACCCAGGGTGTGCCCAGCAGAGCTGGGCACAGCACCCCCAGTGCCCAGAGGCTGGGTGCCCTCACAGTGCAGACAGTGGAAGTGGGATGAGCTTCAGGTGACCCATTCCTGGGCACCAGTCCCAGCCCCGTTTTTGGGCACAGCAGGGATCGGTGCCAGCAGCAGCAGGAGCCGGTCCCGGTGCCCATCGCCAGCCCATGATTCACCATCCTGCTTTGCCTGGGAAGGCCGGGATAACTCAGATCCAGCACTCAGGGTGTCTGAGCCATCCCCGGGAGGGATCCAGAGCTGGAAGGCATCAGCACCCAGGACCCCTCAACTCAACCCTGGCACCCCCATTCAGTGTTAAACACACCCGGGGATGGGGACTCCAGCACCTCCTGGGCAGCCATTCCAGAACTTTACTATTTTTCCTGATATCCAACCTGTATTTCCCTTGAGGGTGTGCTCTGGTTGTGTCAGTGCTGCTGGAGACAGAGCCCAGAGCTGGAGCACAGGCACCCAGGGTGTGGGGGACCCCTGAGTCTCCTTTTCTGCAGGCTGAGCACCCCAGCTCCCTCAGGGCTTCCTCTCAGGGTTTGTGTTCCCAGCCCCTCTGGATGTGCTCAGTGTCCCAAGAGCTGAGGGGCCACTGGGCACAGCACCCAGGGTGTGACCCCAGCAGGGCCCAGAGCAGGGCACAGCCCAGGGGGCCCTCAGCAGGGCAGTGCAGCACACAGGGTGTGCCCTCAGCAGTGCCCAGAGCTGGGGCACAGCACCCAGGGTGCCCAGTGCAGGGCACAGCACTCAGGGTGTGACCCCAGCAGGGCCCAGAGCTGGGCACAGCACTCAGGGTGTGCCCTCAGTAGTGCCCAGGGCAGGGCACAGCACCCAGGGTGTGCCCTCCCCAGTGCCCAGTGCCCAGTGCCAGGGCACTCAGGGTGTGCCCTCCCAGGTGTGACCCTCAGTGCCCAGGCTGGGCACAGCACAGGGTGTGCCCTCAGTGCCCAGAGCTGGGCACAGCACTCAGGGCCACAGCACCCAGGGCAGGGCACAGCACACAGGGTGTGCCCTCAGCAGTGCCCAGAGCTGGGCACAGCACTCAGGGTGTGTGCCAGTCCCAGTGCCCAGAGGGCAGGGCACAGCACCCAGGTGGGTGCCCTCAGCAGTGCCCAGAGCTGGGCACAGCACTCAGGGTGTGCCCTCAGCAGGGCCCAGGGCAGGGCACAGCACCCAGGGTGTGCCCTCAGCAGTGCCCAGAGCTGGGCACAGCACTCAGGGTGTGCCCTCCCCAGTGCCCAGAGCTGGGCACAGCACCCAGGGTGTGCCCTCAGCAGTGCCCAGAGCTGGGCACAGCACTCAGGGTGTGCCCTCAGCAGGGCCCAGAGCTGGGCACAGCACCCAGGGTGTGCCCTCAGCAGGGCCCAGAGCTGGGCACAGCACTCAGGGTGTGCCCTCAGCAGTGCCCAGAGCTGGGCACAGCACCCCGGGTGTGCCCTCCCCAGTGCCCAGTGCAGGGCACAGCACTCAGGGTGTGCCCTCAGCAGGGCCCAGTGCAGGGCACAGCACCCAGGGTGTGCCCTCCCCAGTGCCCAGTGCAGGGCACAATGCCCTCCCTGCTCCTCTGGCCACACCAGTCCTGCTCCAGGCCAGGAGCCCTTGGCCTTTTTGGCCACCTGGGCACTCTGCTGGCTCGTGTCCATCCTGCTGTCCATCGGGTCCCTTCCTGCCTGGGCACTGCCCACCCACACCATCCCCAGCCTGTGGCACTGCAGGGGTTATTGTGGCCAAAACGCAGGGCTGGGCACTTGGGCTCATTAAACTCCATCCTGTTGGACTCTGCCCACCCATCCAACCATGCCAAGTCTCCCTGCAGAGCCCTCCTGCCCTCCAACAGATGGGCACACACTCCCAGCTTGGTGGATGGAGCAGCAGAGGATGGAAAAGCTGCTGGAAAAGCTCCTGTGGTGTCACTGTGATATTTCCTGAAAACTCCCTTTGCCAGGATTTTTCTCCTGGGAAGCTGAGAAGCCTCAGAAAAGAAATATAAACAATAAAACAATATAAACAAATAAAAATATAAACAACGATTATCTGATTCCTTGGGATGTGGTCTGGAGGTTGCTCACCAACAAGTGCATCTTTGATTGGTTCCATGTGAATTGTTTTTAATTAATGACCAATCCCTGTCCAGCTGTGTCAGAACCTCTGAGTCTGTCACGGGTTTTTATTGTTCATTCTTGTCCAGCTTTCTGATGTCTCCTTTCTCTTTCTTTCATATAGTTATATTATATCATATCATATCAATCATATATCATATATCGTATATCATATCATCATATGAAAATAATTAATACAATTTAATCATATTATATATAATTATATTATATTTGCACATAATTATATTATAGGAAAAGAATTATTATAATTATTATATTATATTATATTATATTATATTATATTATATTATATTATATTATATTATATTATATTATATTATATTATATTATATTATATTATATTATATTACATTATAATATATTATATTAATGTTATATCATATTTTCATATAATTATACAGGGACAGTGGTGCAGGGCATGAAAGGAGAGTTTGCCCTTTGGAACGTTTGGTTTGGGGCTGTGCTTTGAGCCCAGCTCGGGGCTGGAGGCTCCCAAAAACCAACCCCATCCCTCCTGATCCCTGGCAGCCTTTCCTCCCAGAAAGGGCAGGACAGAGGCAGGCAGTGCAGGGTGAGCTGTGCTCACAGGGATTTTGGTGGTGTGCAGGCAGCGCCTGTGGGGACTCCTCTGGATTCACCTGGAGGAATGGAAAATTCCCCAAAAACCCCAGGGAATGCCCCTGGCTGGGCAGGGGAGGGCAGGCAGGGGCTGGAGAGCAGAGCTGGAGGTTTCACTTCTTCAGCAACGAGCATGAATTATTTTCCTGGCTTTAATTGCTGTGATTGTAGTCTCAGTTCTATTTTAATCCAGTTGCAGAAGCAATAAATCTCTGTTTTCAGCGTGATTATCACTCAGGAGGAGCCCATCACAAATGCAAACAGGATGTGATAAATCAGATTTACTTCTCCTTTTTTCCTTTTCAATTTTCCCTCTGCTCCAACACTTGTCTGTGATAAATCCTTGTTAAGCACCAGGATTTCCCTGGGCTTTACTGTGGCATAACACAGCTTCCCAGGATTTTTTTTGTTCTGGAAAACAGAGCAGGGAATATGAAATTTAATGTTGTGGGAAGAAAATGAAGACAGAACTGAGTTTCCAGGTTCTTGGGAGTCCTCAGGACTGAAGGAAAAAGAAGTGGTATGTAGTTCTTATTACATAAAGATATCAGGAGAGAAGAGATCAGAAAATAAAATATCATTTTCCGTGGGTTATCTAGAATTCCATGCTGCAGGAGATGGGAACTCAAGTCCTGGAGGAAACTCCTTGGTAAAATTCATGGTGGGAGCAGGCTGGATGTGAATGATTCACCTTGGAACGTGCAGAGCCCAGCTCAGCACGGTGTCTGGGATTTTGGGGATTGTGCCGTTCCCTGGGAGGCCCAAATCCCGCTCCTGCAGGACCCCAGCTCCTCTCCCTGTGCCCCCAGGGCATCCAGGCCCTGGGCAGCTCCTGGCGAGCAGCTGGACTTGTTGCTTTTGGGATGGAATTGATTTTTCCTGCTGAAATGGGGCCAGACAACAAAACTCTGTGAGAATTTGGGATTTTTGTGCCGCTCCCAATTCTCATCTCTGGGATTCCTTCTTGCCCAGAGCAGCTGTGGCTGCCCCTGGATCCCCTGGAAGAGCAAGGCCAGGTTGGACATTGGGGTTTGGAGCACCTGGAACATGGAAGGTGTCCCTGCCATGGCAGGGGTGGGATGGATTTTAACCCATCCTGGAATTTGGGCACCCAGCTCCCTGTCCCACTCTTTGGGAACCTTTGGAAGTGCTGGATTTTTCTGGGAATGTCCTGAGACCCTCCTGGAGGGGAACAATTCCATTCAGCTGCACAAGGAACTGCAGAATGGGGAATGGTGTGTTCAGGTAGGGGAAAATGGAGTTGTCAGAAGAACACCTCTGGTGTTGACTCTGGGATCATCTGGCTGGAACAGGGACTCAAACTCTGCTCCAGCAGTGGCATTTAAAAGCCCAGCTCATGTCTATAAACCAGGATTAATCTGTTCTTTTCTCTGAATTTTCAGTCAATATGACAGCACATGGCTTAGCTGGGTTTGCCTTTCTTTGAAGGAAAACATTTCTTTATCACCTGGATAACCACAGAGGAAAAAAGGGAGGAATTTTTTATCCTGGGGTGATTTCTGAAGGATTTCACACTACAGGCTCTGATATCAGCCTGGAGCTTCTGATGGTTTCCCTGTCACTTCCACAGTTCTCCTCCTGCTGCATTTCAGTTCTCACCAAAATTCCAGTTTTTCCTCCTGCCCCAAACTCGCTGTTTCCCAAGTGACATTATCTGTGTGAGTTCCCACCCGTCTCCCTCGGGGTTTGGGTATTGAAACAATGGTGCTGTGCTGAAAATAAAATCATTTTACAGTAATTCCATCCCGTGTTGGGTTGATGTGCAGTCCCTTTTCCCCATGGAGGGTGTGTGAGGAGCCGGCGATGCCCCTGCCCAGGGCAGGGCTGGGGGTCCCGGCTGCCCCCTCCTCCCCTCAGTGCCAGGGACCATTTGTGCTCCTTTCGGCCTCTTTGGAAACTCCTTCCCACCCTTGCGCTCGGGTTTTTGCTCTTTTTTGCATTTGTTTCTGCAGTCTTTTTCCACTCTGATGCTCTCAGATGAAGGGCAGGCGGATCTCTTGTGTTTTCCTTGAAGGAATAAGTTCTCAAATAAAGACAAATTAGACTGGTGTCACCTCCCAGTTTCCATTTATCCTCATTTGTTTACTCCGATTTATAATTTTTCATGTAATAACTCTTCTGCCTTTCAAATAACGCTGGAGCTATCCAGAAAATGTGGGAATTAAAGCACATAAAGCCTGCAGCACCTATGGAATATATCTGTAAAATTAAATACAGCCAGAGACACCAGCACCACACTGGTCAATACTGGAATGAATCACAGAATCCCAGACTGGTTTGGGTGGAAAGGACCTTAAAAAATTCTCATTCCAGGGACACCTTCCAGCATCCCAGGGTGTTCCAGGCCCAGCCAGCCTGGCCTTGGGCTCTCCCAGCCTCTCTGGGGGTGCAGGAGGAGAGAGATTTCCATGAGGATGGAAATTTTTAATTCCTTCGAGCTCAATACAAATTCTGCTATTTGCTGATTCACTTTTTTATTTAATCTCAAGGATATGAAAAATCATCTGCCTTTCCAGAGTTTCCTACCTCATTCACCTCATCAAGAAATACAGGTAAAACCATAAATTAAAATAATCAAATCATATCCACCCCTTGTGCCTCCTGCTCCAAGAGAGGAGACTGGAATGACTCTTGAAAACCATGATGGATTTGGTGAATTTTTATTTTACTGCCCCAGTTTCAGCTGCTCAGCTGAGTTTCCCCGTGCCCACAGGGAGATTTAGGGGTTTTGTGCCCCATCCCTTAAGGCAAAGGGGTTCTTCTCACAATCCCAGAATCTCTGAGGTTGGAAAACACCTCCAGGATCACCAAATCCATCCCCACCTCGTCCCCCAGAGCAGAGCACAGGGAGAAGGAAGGAAAAATCCCCCTGAAACATCTGGCTGGGAAATAAAAATCAAGAAATAATAATCAAGAAATAATAATCAAGAAATAAAAAAAATCAAGACCCAAAGGGTGATTTGTAGCTGGGGGGGATCCCATTAGGGGGGTGAGGATGTTTGGACCTGTGGAAGAAAAATCATCCAGCACAACGATGGAATTCTCAATGAAAGAAGAATTTCATTAAGTCCTAATGGAAGGGGGAACAACAATGTGAAAAAAAAACAGTGAAGAAATAAAAATAAATGCTGAGGAGCTGAGAGCTGCCCTGGAAATGAGGAGGTGGCAGCAGAAATGAGGCAATGATGGCCCTGCAGCTGCCTGGGGCCCTCGGAGCTCTCTCTCAGGATAATTCACTGTTAATGAACTTTCCCTTTCCCCAGAGCATCTCAGCGTCCAGTCGCTTTCAGACCTACCCAGAAAATGGGGTTTATTTCCCTTTCCCGGGTTTAAAATCACCAGTGGGAGGTGAGGGAGGATCCTGGGATTTCCCTCCAGCCCCAGCTGGTTGTAAGGGAATTCCTGGGAATAAAAAGGAGTTTGTGCTGCTCTGGAGTCACTCAAAACAAAAACCTGCCAACACAGAAGATTTACATCCCTCTGAATTTTATGTTTTTATTATCCTTGGCTGTATTGGGGTTTCTTTAAGTGATGCTAAAGGTTTGTTTGGGGAATAAATTTTGGGAATATTTGGTGAGGGGAGTGCTCAAGGCTGAGCAGTGGGAAATTATCATTTCACATTTCCTTTTCTGCTGGAAACACATGTTTGTTTGTTGTTTGTTTGTTTGTTTCTTTGGGGTTTTGGTTTTGTTTGTTTGTTTGGGTTTTTGTTTTTGTTTGTTTGTTTGTTTGAGTTTTTGGGTTTGTTTGTTTGGGTTTTTTGGGTTTTGGGGTTTTTTTGTTAAGTACACCACACCTTATTCCATATTTGACATGGATTTGAAGGAGAAATCCTTCTCTGCCCACACTTTGGACAGGGTTCATCTCCCCAGCTGAATTATATTTGCTGCTGGGGCTGAAAGGAGATGCTGGGGGCACCTCTTGGCTTTGCAGTTTCCTGTTCCTTCTGTGAAATCCCAGATTTCCCTGGCACCACCTGGGGATGCCAGAGCACGATTCCAATTCCTGTTTTCACCTCGTTTCCAGAGATCCTTTGCAGCCCCCCGCATTTCAGGATCATTATTTTCTATCAGGGCTGCAGCTTCTCATTTCAAACAAACATTGTCCCCTCTGTCACCGCAGCTGAGGGCTCCTTTCTCCCAGCCCCCAGACGAGAACGGGAGTGCTCTCAGCCTGAATGAGCCCTGACAAGCAGCTCCAGCTGCCTGCGCTTTCCAGGAGAGGGAAATCCAAACTAAACCCTTCTTCAAGCTGCTTTGTGCCTTTCACATGAAAGTCCTATTTCATGTATTTTCATATTTGCATCAAAATTAATCTCGGGCACGGGTTTGTGTACAAAAAGTGTGTTGGTCTCTCCTTTTTTTGGGGTTTCAGGATTCCCAGGGAATATTTATTCAATATTTTCTGTCCAATATTTTCTGTGTGATCCAGAGGCTTCCTGCAGCCTCACCAGGGCAGGGCTGGGACTTCAGAGCTTCCCAGAGAAAGAAAAAAATTCCTCTTGAAATTGTTTTGGACAGGTGTAATAAATCAATATAAACGATGGAATCAACCTCTGGGCTTTATTCTTGCAGGCCCATGCCAGGGAGCATTTCGTGGAATAAGTGATGACATCTTCCTTAGAGAAAAGAGGGATGAAGTGAATTATCTACAGGAAAGGTCAGTGCTCTGTTCCTGGCTCTCCTTTACAAATCTTTTTGAGAAAAACCAAAATGTGCTGCCCTTTTCAAGTCCTTTCTTACACCTGGCTCTATGTACCTGCTGCATCCTCTCTCATGAAGGACTTGGATTCTTTCCTGTGTTTTCCCATCAGCCTTACTTGTGCAATAAATTGCCCAAAATCTGTTCCCAACCCGCATTTCATTAAAAACCAGCTGAATAGTCCCCCAGAATTAACCAGGAGCTGCAGCTCCTTCTCCTTTGTCTCCAGTAATGGGAGTTATCTCCAGATGAGAAGGAGTCCCCCTCTGGCTGCAGAGAAATAATCTGAATTCCCCCTCGCTGGCAGGATCCTTTCCCATCTGTGGGCAGATTTCATTCATTATCTCCTGTTAAACCCAGAGGTGTTATTAAAATCCAATATAATTTCAGATCTGCAGGGAGCTCTGTGATAGCTGTAAGAGAAGAGGCTGAAAATAACATTTAAATCTTCATTGCTGCGGCCATTTCAACGGGGCTTTGAATTGTATTTTTGTGTTTTCTCACCTGGGCAAAGCTTCATTTCCCACCAAGTGCTGGAAAAATCAGTCCAGTTTATTTCAAAATGCAGGAGATGTGGGCACCTGAGCAAGCCCCAGCCTGGGAGGGCAGGAGAGGAGGGCATGAGTGACTCCTGAGGTGGGATCAGAGCAAAATCTGGGGCCCTGCTCTGCCAGATGGAGATGGATGATGAGGGATCCTCAGATTTCCTCCCCCTATTGCAGCCCAAGTGCCAGGCCTGGAAAAGAACAATTTATGTGCTGACAAACCTCCTTTATAAATGGAATTTTAGCCTTTCAGACAGCCCCAGCCAGCAGCAGGTTCCTTCTTGTGGGCACTTGGGTGGGCTCTGGTTTTATTTTCTTGGAGATTTAACAAAGGCAGCACAGAACTGGTGGCATCTACAACTGAAAGATTCTCTGTTTCTTACATCCAGGGAAGAAATAATCATGTTCATAAAACGTTTTTTCAAGTGATACAGTTCTATTCTTATTTGAGATTATAGTTTTGCTCACACTTGTATTGATCAAGAAATAGAAGTGAATGTTGCCTTGGTTACCCTTGCAAAACTCAGTATTTTTATCCTTGTTTGTCAGATCTGTGCTGTATAAAATCCTGTTTTCTTTTTGAATCTGTATTTCTGATTATCATTAATCAATAACTTTGTCAGTTCTGATTAATTAAAAAAAAAATTGTATTTTCACTTTGTGATTTTTTTGGGCAAGTTTCCTCATATATATATATATATATATGTATATCTATATATATATTTATATATATATATATTTATATATATATATATATATATTTGTATATGTATATATATTTATTTATTTATTTATTTATTTATTTATTTATTTATTTATGTATATATACATAATATAATATTGGGAATGAGCCAAAAACTTTCCCCAGGAACGCACCACTCTATTCCATCCCCCTGTGCCCATTCCCACCGAGCTGGGATGTCAATTAGAGCCTTTAAAATTAATTTAATTTGGAAAATACCTTTTCTTTTTGTAGTCCTAAGGAGGTGAAATCAAATATTTCTTGTCATGTGGAGTTAGGGAAGTTCTCCCTGTCCCTCCCTGCTTTTCTCTCCATCCACTTTCCATCAAAAATAAAACTGGAATGCAAAGCCAAGGAATCCTAGGCAGGAGCCTGCTGCCCTCTCATGGCTCCCGGAGCAAACAGCCGGGAGGAAAATGGGAATAAAAAGCTGCGAGGATCCTCCTTGTCCAGCAAAATTCCCTTTCCAGGCACAGGAGCAGAACCAGGACAGACTGGGCTGACTGCATGTCCCGAGTTATTCCAGGGAATGCTGCTTGGTGGGATTTGCTTCCCTGATTTTTCAGTTCCTTCTCTTCCAAGAGGTTGTTTTGGTCTGGTTTAGGCACCACAGGGATTGTTCCTCCAGCAGAAAACTCCTTAATTCCTGGAAATCCCATTAATTCCCTGGGATAATTGGGTGATTCAGGATTCTGGAAGCGTCCAGGGCTGGGTTGGATAATGAGATACCAAAGTTTGTTGTCAGGAACTGCCTGGATTTGGGAGCTCCTGCTCTGAATTAAATTAGAAAATAAGAAAACTCGGGAATTCCCCATGTCCTGAAGGGAAAAGGCTCCTCAGGAGCCATCCGGGACAGGGATGAACAGGAATCCAAAGTGCCCAGGAACCGAGGGATTGTGCATCCCCATTACAGCCGCAGGCTGAAGGAAGGGGGAAAACGGGGGAAGGAGGAAAAAAGTAAGGTGGAAAAAAAAGTAAAAAAGAAGGGGAAGGAAAACAAAAGGATGCAACCTAATCCATGCTGCATTAGGTGTTAAAACCCTGATTATTGAGAATTTTAAACTTTCTGTACTGGCAGACACTGGACCCCAAAAGAACACTTGCACTTGACCTGAGGCTCTAGAAAAAGCTTCCAAAATTAAATTACAAAACTGAGATTGTGAGTGTGTAGTTGGAATAGAAGTGTGTAATATCACACAGTAGAAAATTTATAGTTTGAACTTTTAGAATATAGTTATATATATATAAAGCAAGATAAAAGTTTTAAAGCAGAGGCTAATCCTTCTTCACCTTCTTCTTCATAGGTTTAAGTGGTATTATATAATTAGATTTAAAAGTCCACATTGCAAGGCACAGGTAATTAGTCATTGACTTAAAAGTAAAAATAATTTAGGTACCATTTCTTAATTAGACAGTTTATCCCTAAAAGACCTTATAAAAAAAGAGATACAGTTTCATTTTTAACTTATTAGAGAAAACTACCGTGGAACTCACAGTTTGTAAAACTATAGCACAGATAAAAACTAATAAGCATCTAAATCCAAACAAGAAATACCTTCTCACACATTTAATCCCAACCTTAGCAGAAAAGAAGCAAAATATCCCCAATTAGGGTTTGGGAGCTCAGAAAGGAACTGGCCTGGCTCTTGGCAAGCAGCAGCCCTGGGATGGATGGATGGAGGTGACCACAGTGGTTATTATCAGAATTCAGAAACTGAAATGCATCTTTGCCTAATTATTCAGAAACTTGATAATAATTGAAATTATTCAGAAACCTGGAATGCATCTTTGCCTGATACCATATAAATTCCCTTTGAACGTGAAATTATTTTAACCAGAAGAAAATCAGTTTAGCATAGATCGATTTCCTGATAGTGCGCTTAGTGGCTGAGTATTTATTTCTTCCTCCTTCATGACTATTGGCTGAAGAAAGAGAAAAACCAATACCTAGTCAAGTGTAATATTGTGTGTATGCTTTATTTACTTTTTTCCCCTCAGGGCTCCACCCAGCACACCTTGGGCTGGTGCAGACCTGTGCCAGAGGGAGGAGAACCATTGTCCCCAGCCCTGCTTCTTCTCCATCGCCCACTCAGTCCTGCAGGCCCCACTGGCAGGGGCAAATCCACTTTGTTCTTCTCCACCAGGAGTGCCCGGCTTGCAGTGAGAACACCCTTTTCTAATTCCATTTCTACAGAAACTCTGAATGAGCACCAAGCCCAGCAGCTGCCCCTGGGGCAGAGAGGGGAGAAGCTGGCACTGCCAGCCTGCTGCACGCCTGAAAGGAAAATGAAATCCCCTTTATCTGCCCTGGGTCACGTTCCACACTCAGCACCTCCAGGTCAGGGCAGGATTGTTGGAACCCAGGAAATTCCTCAGGCTGCCCTGGAGGACTCGAGACGCTGGCACAGTGTAGCCATGATATGTTCTGAAAAATCCCTTTGCTAGGGTTTTTCTCCTGAGAAGCTGGGAGGCCTCAGGAACAAAATGCAAACAATGGTTATCTGCTGCTGTGGGATGCAACAGGTGCATCTGGGATTGGTCTCGTGTGGTTGTTTCTAATTAATGGCCAATCACAGCCCAGCTGTATCGGACTGTCTGAGAGTCACGAGCTTTTGTTATCATTCCATTCCTTTCTTTTCAAGCCTTCTGATGAAATCCTCTCTTCTATTCTTTTAGTATAGTTTTAATATAATATATATCATAAAATAAGAAATCAGCCTTCTAAAATATGGAGTCAAGATTCTCATCTCTTCCCTGGTCCTGGGACCCCTGTGAACACCACCACAGCACAAAAACACCTGTGCCTTCAATTTTAGCCCTTGGAAAAAACAACTACCAACCTTATATGAGGATTCACAAGCCACGAAAGTTTAAGTAGAATGATAGCTTGTTACAAGATGGAAAAGTAGAATTTTGAGTTTTTAGAATGGGGGTTAAGAAGCCAAGACGGAGGGATTTGGGCATGCCTTGTCCTTCTTCTTTCTTCTTCTTGGCCTCCATCTTCTGGGTGATGTGGGCACTTCTGGATTGGTTTAGAGTAGAAGCTCACTGTCTAACATAGGTGATAGGTACTGGGAAGTTGTGGTAAATAAGGTACAGGCAGTTTTTAGTATAAAAAGACAACACCACCCTGAGAGGGTCAGTGTGCCCCAACCAGAAAGACCTCGGCAGGTTGGAGAAAGAATTTTATAGATAAGAAATAATAAACAAGCTTGAGAGCCAGAAGAGAAGAATCCTGACTCCTTCTTTGGCTGCTGGGCTGGGATAAGAGACTCACGGACACACCTCGGGGTCATCCTGACCACAGAGACTCTGAGAGAGGATCCTGCCTCAGAGTGCCTGCAAGGTGAGTCCCCTGCAACATCCCAGTCCCACCTTGTGCCCCGGGTCAGAAACGCTGGAAGCTGAACCTGAGAGAGAGGAGCCAGAGGGGATTATCCAGCAAGGCACCCCCTGCTCCCTCTCTTCCTCCTTTTACCCCCAGAGCAGAAATCCAAGGCAGTCCCTCACTGCCAGTCCCTGCTGACCTGTCCATAATGCTTGCTCTGACTCAATAAGTGACTTCTTCTTCTCTGGCTAAATAAATCTCTTGGATGCTTCTGCCAAAGTGGTCCTGATTGAATTGCAGGGTTTAAAACAATCATATATAACATTAACTGGGCCATACATCCTCCCCCTGCTTCCTGCAGGGGCACAGGACAGGGAGGGATGGATTTAGATGGAAGAGGAGAGATTTAAGTTACATATTAGGAAGAAATCTTTCTTTTTATATTAGGAAAAAATCTTTTTTTTTCTCTGAGGGAGTTGAGGCCCTGGCACAGGTGCCCAGAGCAGCTGTGGCTGCCCCTGGATCCCTGGCAGTGCCCGAGGTGTTGCAGCACTGGGATAGTGGAAGGTGTCTCAGCCCAAGGAATGAGATGAATTTTAAGCTCCCTTCCAACCAACCGTCCTCTAATTCTGTGGTTTTATTTATATCAGATCTACCTGAGCTCTCTAGTTCACTCTCAGAGTTTCACACTGGATAAAAAAGTTACAGCATGCAGCAGAAATGCTGAATGAAGGCAGCTTTTCCTTGAAACCACAGAGGATCCTCAACACCTACTAAATTAGCAGTCACCTAAAGTTTAGCAGCAGCTGAAAACATTCCATAAGAAACATTGCCAAGCTGCAGGCAAGCAAATCCAAAAATTTCTGCTGTGGGCACAGCTCCTGGACAGCGTGCAGAGCTGGTTAATTCACAATTACAGGGGAAAAGAGGCAGTGCAGCTTTGCTGTTAGCCAGAGGCAAAGAGGCTGAGTCAATAGGAGCAATCCCCGTCCCCAGGAGCTGCAGAACTCCCTGCTGTGGCATTGACAATCCATGCTCTCAATCCAGCACAGCCTCGGCTCATGATCTCTGTTACAGAGCCATCGGAGAGCTCAGGGACAATCCCTCCACTGCCCTGGGGCACCTGGGCTGGAGGGAAAGGCAGGAGAGCCTGAGACCAGCATCAGATAAATCACAGCATGGTTTGGGAGGGATGGAGCCCTGAACTCACCCAATTCCAGGGGCAGGGACAGCTCCCATTGTCGCAGGGTGCTCCAGCCTGGCCTGGGACACTGCCAGGTGTGGGAAGTGGATTTGTAGAGAATTTTTAAAGTTTAATAGAAGGTTTATATGGCATGAATTTGTGTGTAAACATCAGGGATCCAGGGGCAGCCACAGCTGCTCTGGGCAGCTATTATATACATATATATATATATATATTTATTTATTTATATAAAATATATATAAATAAATAAATACATATATTATTTTTATGTATTATATATAATATAATTATAGATAATTTATATATATTATATATAAAATTATATATAAATATAATATATATTATATATATTTATTTATATATATATAAAATATAAATAATATATTTGTCTATATTTATATATATTACTTTGTATTTATTTTATATAAACACAGTGCTCTGCTGCCACTTCCCAGCGCTGGCAGGGAGTTTTAGGGAAGCATTTGAGGGAATTTTAGGATAAAAAGTCGGTGCCACCTCTGTGTGTTCCCTTCTGCTGTGGTTGGTTGGTCCCTAATTCAGGAGAAATTACCAGCAGCTCACAGAGAACTTCTGAATTTGAGCTTGTCTTGGGTGCCTGCTTTTGGAGCAAATTGAAAATGCAAATTTCTGTATTTAAAATTCTGCCTGTAAGTATTGTACCCTGCAGTTTATTGCCCCAAATCAATGGGGTTGGGGCAGGGATGTGTGGGTGCTCCTCAACCCCATTTCCATGCTCCAGAGCAGCTCTTTGTGCTGGGAAGGGAATTTCTGCCCTCAAACTGAAGTAAAACATGCAGAGGAAGCAGCCTGAGGTAGCTTTGTTAGTCAGCTGCAGCCTGAACTCCTGTTTAAATCAGGTTTTTGTCGTGTTGCGGTGGCTTTGATCTGGCACTCACATCAAAGCAGGTGAGATTTGTTACACAGAGACGTTCTGGTGTCTGCAGGCAAACAAGAAACCTCCGGTCTGA
Organism: Emberiza elegans; assembly: GCA_024865655.1. Lineage (NCBI taxonomy): Eukaryota > Metazoa > Chordata > Aves > Passeriformes > Fringillidae > Emberiza > Emberiza elegans. Next base: position 2,336,884 of record JALJVW010000241.1, on the reverse strand, counting down.
TTTCAACAGAGCCACGTGCTCCCTGACAGGCACCCAAAAGCAGGGTTTCTGTGATTTCCCAAACTGCCACCGTCACATTTTCTGAAAAAATCCCTTCGCCAGGATTTCTTCTCCTGGGAAGCTGAGAAGCCTCAGAGGAAAAAGAAAACAATAATTATCTGATTGCTGCTCCTGTGTTTTGCTGCTTTGGAATGTGGTTTGGAGATTGTTTATCCAACAGGTGAATGTTTGATTGGTTCCATGTGAATTGTTTTTACTTAGTGACCAATCACTGTCCAGCTGTGTCGGGACTCTGGAAGAGGTCATGAGTTTTTATTTAGTATCTTTTAAAGCCTTCTCTAAGGATCCTTTCTCTATTCTTTAGTATAGCATTCTTTAATTTCATATAAGTACATAAAATAATAAATCAGCCTTCTGAGAACATGGAGTCAGATTCACCATTTCCTTCCTGCCACAGGGACCCCAGAAAATACCACACCAAACCAGTGTTGGGATGCTGCAGAAACTCCCAGGCAAGGGGATTATCCTGCTCCATCCCTGCCACTCTGAGCTTTCCAGAGCTGCAATTCCAGAATAATTTTCCATCCTCCTATATAATTTAATATAATTTTGCATTCCATCCTGGAATTCCTGCTCCTCCCATCCCTCATCAGACCACTCTGAAATTTCCAGAGCTGGAATTCCTGCTCCTGCAGGCCATTATTTCCAGAGCTTTCTGGCTCCCTGGATTATCCACTCCATCCCCAGTCTGAGCTCCTCAGAGCTGGAATTCCTGCTCCTGCTGCATTATTCTGATTTGATCCCTCCACCAGGCCAGTCTGAGCTTTCCAGAGCTGGAATTCTGGCTCCTCCTGGAGGAGAGGAGGAGTCAATTATTTTCCATCCATCAGACTATATAATTTAATATCATTTTTATACTAAAAATTATTCTGATTCCATCCCTCCATCCCTCCCCCAGAGCTGGAAGCCCTCTGCATTAGCTGATTCCATCCCTCCAGCTGGAATTCTTGTTCCTCCTGGATTATCCTGACTCCATCCCTGCACCAAGCCCCTGTGAGCAGAGCTGTGGTGTGTGACAGATGCTGGCTGGGCCCAACACTGACACATGAATGCTGAAACTGTGAAAATTTTTTGCAGCCAAAGCAAAACTGGCAAATGTTTGGCTCCACCATAACATTTCCAGCCCTCCCCAGCACTTCCAGGCACGCAGAGCAAAGAGCAGCCATGGTTTTATTGACCTGTGCCACCCCTCAAGTCTTAGAAAATCCTCTTTTATTTTTATTTTATTCCCCACTCTGCCCTCAGAGGGAGGACGGGAAATCCCTCTGCTTTGGTTCCTTTGAAAGAGCTCAGCTGCACAAAGTGCTGGCTGCTTTCATCTGCAAACTTTATTTTTGTGACATAAATAGTGAGGATTCACCTCTTGTATCTCCTCATCCCCTCTTCAAAGTGCTGTTTTATCTCCACGAGCACCTCTTGTATCACAGGACAGATGTGGAGCGTGACTGAAAACCACACTGGAAAGGAGAAGGAGGCTTTTTTTCCTTTTTAAAGGAATAAATAAGGGGCTGAAGAGGCGAGGGACAAAGTGGCAGAAGGGCTGAACATGTGCTCTGAGCTGGATTTTGCCCTTTGGATCTGTCCCAAGGTCCCAGTGCTCATTCCCTGGGAGGAGTGGGAAGGGAATGGAGCTGTGATTCCTGCATTCCTGGGCAGTCCTGCAGCCCCGTGTCTCTGTGAGCGCATCAAACACTCCTCAGACTGGGCAAGGGGATGGCCCTGGCCAGAAGTCACCCCTGGAATCATCACCTGGGGGCCTTTGTGCCAGCAGGGACACGTGGAGAAGGGCTGGGCTCACCTGCCCCAGGTGTGGCTTTGCCCTTGGCTCTGGGCAGAGCTCAAGCAGGATGTTCCTGGTGTTTCTGAGCGTTAATAACCTGCAGATACTGGGCTTCTCTGCTCTCATGGAACTGTTGAGTCATAGAGGTTGGAAAATCCATGGAGTCCAGCCATTCCCCAGCACTGCCAAGGCCACCAGGGTCCCCAGGTGCCACCTCCACAGGGCTTTAAATTCCCCAGGGATGGGGACTCCACCTCTGCGCTCTGTGGATTTTGGCCACAGGTGCTCCCAGGCCCAGCAGCCTCCAGACCTGCAGGAGATCCCTGGGCAGAGCAAGGAAAAAAGGGAGCAGCAGCACCTCAGGGACCATTTCTCCCCATCCCAAGGGATCCAGGTGTTTGCAGGCCTTACAAAACAATGGCTTTGATCTTCCTGCTCAGGCCAGCAGGCACAAAACCAAGCCAGGCTTTCGTGCCCTCAGAACAATCTGGGAATTGAAGTGTGCACACAATTCAGAGCACGTGGAAATTTGCTGTCCACATTGAAGTCATCTTCCTTCACACCCCCTTTCCCAAGGTGTCCTTAGAACAGAATAACATCCTTTGGTGCATTCTCTATGGGCCTTTCCTGCTCCTTCTTCTTGGAATATCTGGCGTGGTCATAGAAATAGATGATGATGAGAGAAGCAATGTTCAGGAAAAGGACGAGCAGCATGATCCAGTAGGAATATCCATAGTTGTGCTTGGATCCAAGGTGTTCCTGCAGGGAGCTGGAACAGCTGTGGGCCAGCTCTTCAGACAGGCTGTTCCCTTCCACATTCACAGGGAAAAGGATCATGGCTATGAGGGTGAGCACTCCTGCAAAACGGAAATACAAATTTTAGAGGAGGAACTGTAGGGCTATTTGTGTAGTGACATTTAAATATTATATTCTATAATATTCTATAATATAATATTCTATAATATAATATAATATAATATAATATAATATAATATAATATAATATAATATAATATAATATAATATAAATAATATAATATAATATAATATAATATAATATAATATAATATAATATAATATAATATAATATAATATAATATAATATAATATAATATAATATAATGTTATGTTATGTTACATTACGTTACATTACGTTACATTACATCATATCATGTTATCATTACATTATATTATCATTACACTATATTAATATATCATATCATATCATATCTAATCTGCTTTAATCCTTGCCCTAGTCCAGGGATTTTAATCTATTTATCTAATATTAGCAATTCTACGGGGGCACTTAAAGAAATTTTGCCCCACCCAATAGTATCTGACAGGTGTTTTGATATAGGCAGTGATATATCTAAAATTATTAGATTCTCGCTGATTATTCTTAGATAAAGCATTTAATTTAACTTTTTTTTTCATTTAATTTAGTGCTGATGAGTATTGTGTATTCACCCCCTGGTGATTTGTAAATATCTGTTTGATATGAGCCCAAATTCGTGGATGGGCAGTCTCAGAGTTGGATAAAATCAAAACAGCTGGATAGATATCACAGCTGGATAAATGTCACAGCTGGATAAATGTCACAGCTGGATAAAGCCCTGAGCAGCCTGGTCTGTGCTCAGGGTTGGCCCAAGAGCTTGGAGACCTCCTGTTCTTTACAACTTGAATTATTGGCTGAGTCTGGGAGAAGTCAAAATGTGATGTCTTATTAGATCTGGGTTTATTTCTTGCAGCCTCCCAAATGTAAAAGTTCAGCTGCTTTGACATTTATCTAAATATTGCTGCTGCATCTCTGCTTTCCTCGTGCCAACAGAGCTGTAATCTGTGAACTTTGGTGGAACAGTTCCAGTCCTCCTCTCCAGGCACCTCATCCTAGCCCAGCTCACGCTGAAACAGGTTCATGTTTTATGCAGGAGAGCACTGGTAGGAGAATTAGGCACCTCCAAGATGACCTCCCACATTAAATGATGTGTGATTTCCCATAAAAATGCACCCACAGCAAAACAACCTTCCAGGTCACAGCACTTGCAGGGCTGTTAAAAGCAACCACAGCCCTCAGCCAACACCAGAATTTGTTTTCTCCCCAATATTTCATTTTGGCCAGCCCGTGGTCCTTTCATTTCAGACAGAGCCTGCAGGTTCAGGGGCTGGGTCAGGAAAACTCTTCCCATGGGATGGGACAGAGATCTGCTTGTCTCAGAAGTGAATAATTGTCTAATAAAGCTTTGTTCACTTTTCCTTAGTGTGTTTCACAGCTGTTTCAGCATCTGCAGTAAAAAATGGGTGATTTTCACACCTCCACCTGTACTTGTAATAATTGAGATTATCTTCACTGTTCCCTTCTCACCAAGGTCTGGTTTTGTCCCCAGGACAGGGGGATGCTGCTGGGGACACATTTTCCCTGGACCTGAAGGAATTTTAGGCCTTTAGAAGGCCAAAATACCCGTGCTGAGGTACTCTGTAATCAGATGTATTAAAAGGAATGATTAAAGTGCAAACCCATTATTAGAGGAACACCTAATCCTCTGGAGACTGATGTGGTGTGAGAGCTGAGTGGCGGCCAGAGCAGCACAGGGAGGGCTGGGAGCAGCCAGGCTCAATCCCAGCGGGAATGGGGATCCCACCTCCAGCCTCTTGGACACCTTCCCCCCAATGACTCAGCAAATCCACCCTTTTTTAATGTTTAAATAAGTTTAAACTCATTTTCACCTGGGAATTTTCATTTTTTAAAGAGAGGAATAATTTTTGCCATGGCTCATTCCTCCAAACTGGTGCCTCCCTATAAATACTATCACAGAAGTATTATTTTATTGCCAGATCATGTATTTTAATCATATTTAAAAGGTGGTTTACAGGTGTGCCAGCAGGCACAGTTAAAAACCAAACCCAGAGAGCAGAATGTGTTTCCAGTTGTTTCTTCTTGCAGCTCTATGTTCCTTAATGTCAGATATATATATATATATACATATACATATATATACACACATATATAAACATATAAAAATATATATACTATATAATATATATAGTATATATAATATATATATAATATCATATATGTTACCTATATAATATATAAAAATACCTATATAATATATTATATAGTTAACATATAATAATAATAACATTATAATATATTATATATAATATACATTACCTATATAATACATATAATTGTATATTATATTATATATTATATATTATATATTATATATTATATATTATATATTATATATTATATATTATATATTATATATTATATATTATATATTATATATTATATAGTTTATTGTTTGTTGTTTATATGATATATAATACATCATATATATTATATAGAATACTATTAGATCACTATAATTGTATATAATATATAATCATAATATATAATTTTAATATGTGGTTATAATATAGAAATATATATATATATATTATAGTATATAATATATAATATATAAATATATATAATATATAATATGATTCCATTTATATAGATAAAAAGGAATAATATAATATAATAATATAATTAATTGTTTATATATATGAAATATATATATAATGTATCTAAGGACTAGAATGGCACTCACCACACAGGGAATTCCAGGTGTAGACTCCGACGGGTCCCAGGAATGTCTGGTAGGGGTTGCTGACAGCGTTGGTGCAGGTGAAGCCAGCGCTGAGCAGGGAGCTGAGCAGGGCCAGCACCAGCATCACGATGGTGGCCACGACCAGGCTCCTGCTGCTGCTGCTGCTGCTCAGGGCCTCTGACACTGCAACACAGCAGGGGAAGGGACAGAGGACAGAGGAGAGGGTGATGCCTTGGGGTTTTTGCTTTTCTGTTCTTCAAATCCTCTAGTGCTAAGGGTATAACTCTAATCTCCATATAAAGTGTAGTTAACTGTCTTCATGTCTTGGTCAGAAAAACAAATCCTCTTGGCCTGAAACTCAAGGGCGCCACATGATGCCTTAAGTTTTAGCTTTGATATTTCCTAGATTCTGTACTGCATTAGTATATAATTCGGAACTTGTTGTAGTTATATACTACTTAGAGTCTATATATAGAATACATACAGTAGTAAGACTACATATACTATTTACTATATACTACAGTAGTAAGACTACATATACTATATAGAACTTGTTATAGTTATATACTGTATATAGACTCTATATATATAGTAGTAAGACTATATATTCTATTTACTATATATTACAGCAGTAAGACTATATATACTATATATAGTGTATATAGTATATATAGTGTATATAGTGTATATATATACTATAGTGTATATATATTATAATACTATAGCATATATATATTCTATTTTATATATAAATATATAAAATATATATAGCATATAAAAATATATGGTATATTGTATATATATATACATGTATAGTATATATATAGATACACTATACATATATATAGTATATATTGTATATATATATATATATATATAGTATATATAGTATATATAGTATATATAGTATATATACTATATATACTATATACTATATACTATATACTATATATACTATATATATTATATAGTATATATACTATATATATATATATAGTATATATACTATATACTATATATATATACACTGTATAGCCTTGTCTATATGAGGTTTTTAAACTCCATATAAAGTGTCAGCAGCTCTCCTCACAGCTCAGGCACACAGAACAATCTTTTCCCGCCCCAGAACCAAGGACATCACAGCAGCTTCAGCCCCAAAAAGTGTAAAAAACAGGGAATGGAGGAGAGCAGCCTGGAGGGTGGGACTGCATCCCCTGGAGCTGGGATTGGACACTGAACCCAGCGTGGAAATGGAGCAGAACTGATCAAAGTGTGGAAACTTGTGACTCATTCTCCATCTTGGGTGGAGCCATGGCCGGGCTCTTGCCCTGCCCAAGGTGTGTTCTTTGAGGCCTTTGAATAAATCCCTGCTTTATTCCCTAACTCTGCCCAGCCTCTGCTCCAGGGAGCCTCTCAAGGCATCACCTACAGCCTCAGGGCCTGAAAAGTACAAATAAACGTGAGTTGGAGGGGAGCAAACTGGGCATAAATGACTTCATTACCTGAAGCTGTAATTGGAAGATTAACCGCTGATATGTAAATGGACCAAACTTATAAAAGTATGAAAAATTCATGACCAAGGTCCATTTTGTGTGTAGTCCCTGGGGAGGCTTTGTCCTGAAATGCACCTGAAGGCCCTTCATTAAATATTAAATATACCCACTTTTATTCCTTTAATCCTGTCTGGCCTCTCTTCTACAGTGAGCCCAAAAAAGGCATCAAGGAGAGAGCCCCAGCTTGTGCCAGAGGGGGTTAGACTGGAGATTTGGGAAAGTCTGCTCCCAGAAAAAGGGTGGGGAAGCGTTGGAACAGGGTGTCACCATCCCTGGAAATGCTCTGACGGTGCCTGGCTGTGGCACTTGGGGACGTGGTTGAAGGGTGGATTCAGTTATCCTGGAGAACTTTTCCAACATTCATATTCCATGATTCTGTGATAACCTGTCCTGCCCAGTCTGGTGGGTTTGGAAAACCTTGTGGCTTCCTGCCAGGGCTGTAATTAAAAGCTGAAGAGCAGAGGTTTGACTGGTCTGAAGGGATTGGGATGGAGAAAGTGCAGGAGGTTTGGACCCAGCAATGAACCCAAATCCCACATGGGGTGAAGGTACCTGGCCTGAAATAAATTCTTGCCTGCTAATCCTGCAGTAAACTTCTGTTCCTTAATACTTCTTTAAAATTTTCCTGGATGAGGTCAGACAGGAATTTTCTGCCTAAACTGGATCAGAAATCTGGGTGTTCCTCTGCCAGTGTCTGGTCACCTCCACAAACGCCTATTTAAAACCCTGCTCCAATTTAAAACTCTGCTCCAGTTGTTTTTTTTTTTTTTAAATAGGAGCAGTCCCTCACATGCAATAAATGTGACAGGGAAAACCTTCCCAAAGCCCACTGAAGCTGCTGCCTGCACAAGCCAGGTGCATTTGCAGGACAAATAAATCTGAGTGTGGTCATCCATGGGCAGATGGGGATGGTTGAGCTCGTCTCCTGACTGGATCTGTCTCCGTGCCCTGCAGGAAAATCTTGGTGCAGGCAGGACTGGCTCCTTTCTTTTCCAGTAAAGGAGCAGCTCCTGCTGTTTTCCACCAGGACAGGATGGGATTTGTGGAGGGTTTGGTTCCCACAGGGCTGAGCTCTGTGAGCGCGTGGCCCTGATCCCAGATCCTGCTCCCTCTCCTTTTCCCAGCTTGTTCCCAGATCATTCCCTGCTGTAGTTCCATGGCTCTTGTGGTCAAACCCTACAGAACTGTCACCACATTTTTGCCTAAATCCCTCCAGTTCCTCAATAAGTTGCTGCTAACAAGAGAATCAAACCCAAATTCAACACCCTCAAAGTGTTATTTTTTGAGGTGAATTATTTCCCTCCTCAAAATTTAAAGATTGAAAAGGCAGCTACAATGTGCTTTATGTTGTAGCAAATACAGTGACAATGTTTTGGAGCTTTGTTCAAATAGATGATGGGAGAGGCAGACTTCAGGAGGAAAATTCCCTTTCTGTGCTGTTCTTGAACAGAGCCATTATTGCAAAATATTCAGGCAGTGCATAACTAGGCAGAATCACAGCAGAAAAAAAAGAAATAGTAAAAACCCCATAAAGAGGAATAAACATAATAAAAAGAGCTGTTGGCAAGGAATGAAAAGGAGATTCCTCTCACATTTTATCTAATACTGCAGTACAAGTTAATTTCTGCTGGAGGCACGGGCAGGTAAGGCTGTGTTATGGAAATCAGCTGTAAATTTAAACAATTTTCCTGGAAGAAAAGGGAAGCAGGGCATCCAGGGGCTATCACTCAGTGGAATGGAAGTGAGCAGGTTGTACCTGCACTCGGGCTGAAGCAGCCTGGCCATCACCTGTGATCCATTTCTTGAAGAAGAAATAAGTCTGGAGCCAAACCAGCCAGGCTTGTGTAATTTCCCTCTGGCAGCCTCACTTCATTTTATCTCTCAGAACTTCTCCAGAACTGCCTGGCTACACCTCCTGCAGCCCCTAATTGATCTTGCTTGTGTCTGACACTGAGCTGCAGTTCAGGGGGTGGCCGTTTTGGCAGCCTCCAGCTGTCACAGCCAGGTCTACAACAGCACAAGGCTGAGGGCTTGAAAGAAAAATGCTCTTTTCATGGCAGCTGATTCTTTTGAAATCCCTAAATAAAGCAGTCTGTGCAAACAGAAGGAATCTCCTGCAGCTGATCTGTTTGGGTGGGATCAAACTCAAATATTTTGAGTGGTAACCTGCAGCTGGATAACCTCTGGATCTGCATGAAACAACAATTCTGGAATGAAAACAGGGTTTGGTCAGGTTTCTCCTTCATTTCCTGTATCTTCTTCTAGTTTTCATCCTCTATTCTTACATGTTTGGGTAGGATTTTTCCAGACTTTCACTGAGCTTAGTCAGCCTTCCCAGCAGCTTTTACAGCTCTGCAATCACCCATGACACATCAGGGATTAATCACTGAAAAAAGCCCAAACAAACAAAAACACCTGAGGAGAGAGTTCAACAGAGCTTCCCACTTTGCAGGAGATCCCTGGAAACTGATGAGAACACCAACGAATTCCAGCCATTTCCAAGCTTTTGTTGGGTATTTTAGAGTATATTTAACTTTTGTCACGTATTTTAGAATATATTTCAGTTAGAAAGTGAAACGATTCCTCTGTGCTGAGGTACATTTGGAAAGCCTTCCTTGGGTGTTGCTGGCCCTGCTGGCTGCCAGCAGCTGGATAAATCCTGACATTCCAGACTCCCTGGGCGTGGTTCTTCCTGAGCCTGGCTCAACCTCTCCCTGTTTGGCTTGGACCAGCCAAAGCTGGGCCCAAACTCCTCTGACAGACACTTTGCTCCCAGCTGGTTCCCCTGTAAGACAAATCACTCCAACAGCTCAGGAGGGCTCTGGGGAGTCTGGGCATTCAATAACTTTTGCATTGTGCCATCCCCAGAGCCTGAGGAGCGCCTGCAGTGATTTATTGCTCGATTAAGGCTGGGAAAGAGCCACCCTGGCTGGGCACCCCATGCACAGGGCACTGCCACAAATGACATTCCTTTGTCTTTCATCCGGCAAATTTCTTGGAATGTTGTGGTTTCTGGAGAAATAAGGTTTTGGTTTTTCGTTTTGTTTGTTTGTTTTTTGGTTGTGGGTTTTTTTGGTTTTGTTGTTTTGTTGTTGCCAGGGTTTTTTGTTTGGATTTGTTTTTTTTTTGGAAAGGCTGTTGATGATCTGTTTTTGAACGACCACTGATAAAAGTCAACCTGGGCTATTCCTGAAAATAATCCCCCAAATTCTTGATTTTATTTACCCTTCAGGGATTGTCCTTCTTTTCCCACACCCAAATATGACAATGCCATTTGAGAAATGCAGGTGGGGTGCACAGCAGAACCCCCAGGCAGGGCACAGCTGCTTTTAAACCATGCTGTGATTTTAAGGGATGTTTAGAACTCCTCTTGTTGATGTCTGAAACGATGGAATGGAGAAAGCTCAGCACTTTGTTCCTCCATAGCACTGGAAATCCATTTATTTAAGGATATCAGCAAAGGAAATGCATCCCCTGCCTCAGGAGGACAGGAATATAATGAATTTGAATATGAAGAGAGAAGATATGGAATCCTAGGAAGTATTTTTCCTATTTCAATTATAAATGGAAGAGAATGATAGAACAGACTGGTTTGGGTGGGAAGGGACTTTAAATCCCACCCAGTGCCAGCCCTGCCATGGCAGGGACACCTCCCACTGTCCCAGGTGCTCCCAGCCCCAGTGTCCAGCCTGGCCTTGGGCACTGCCAGGGATCCAGGGGCAGCCCCAGCTGCTCTGGGCACCTGTGCCAGCCCAGCACCCTCCCAGGGAAGGATTTCTTTAGCAAATAATATAAAACATTACAATCATGCTTATTCCAGACCCTAAGAATTAATTTCAAGTCAGTTCTTCTCATTCTGGATACCTGCCTGACAGAACTAGTGGGAGATGTGGGAAAACCCAAATTTAGATTATTGGTAAAGCATCACTTTCCTTCAGCAGCTGTGGAAGGAAACTCACAAATCCAGCAGCTCACTGATTTTGTTCATCCCTAAATAACTGATGGGGAGAGTTGAGATCACTTTTTGTAAAGCATCTGATAAATGATAAGCACAAAACTTCAAATGTGCTGAGGAAAACCCAACACCACCAACGCAGACCATGCAGAGAACTGAAACCCTTCACTGATACCAGGGTGTTGTGAGTGCATTTCATTAATTCTAATTAAAATCGATCTGGTGGCAACACCCAGGCCCTGGCACTGGGCTGTGGGAGCTGCTTCAGACGAAGGCAGGGCACGGTCCCTGGACTGCAGCCAGCCTGGAACCTCCTCTGCCATCGGCTCCCCAGGGCACGATTCCACCTTTCCCACAGAGCCACATTCAAATCAGCTGCCCACATGGCTCAGGGTCTGGGGCTTCAGCCAACTGCAACCACATAGAGATGATTTTATTTAATGATTTCATTTCTTTGTTATTATTTACTCTTCTAAAAATCTCTTTCGTTATTCTGCTGTGGCTGTAATAAAATAAGATGGAATGATTTGGGATTTTGTACTTGTTATGTAACAAAACCAACCCATGCTCCACCTCTTGCTGGGAGTGCTGCTGTGCTCAGGGTTTCATGAGAACAGGAATGAAGTGGAATCCAGTCAAACATGGGGACTGGTTTGTGCAACACAGCTCTGCCACCGTGGGAATTCAGGTGCTTCTGCAGCTGCAATTTCAGGAATTAATTAGGCTGGGGAAGAGCCTAATTTATTAGGCTCGAGGTTTAGATCTGCTGTGCTGGGACATCTCACAACAGCCTACCAAAAAATGAAATTATTTCTTAAAGAATCTTAAAATCCCAGAATGGTTTGGGTAGGAAGGGATGTTAAAGCTCATCTCATCCCACCCCAGCCATGGCAGGGCCACCTCCCACTGTCCCAGGTGCTCCCAGCCCCAGTGTCCAGCCTGGCCTTGGGCACTGCCAGGGATCCAGGGGCAGCCCCAGCTGCTCTGGGCACCTGTGCCAGTCCTTATATCTAATTTAAATCCATATCTCGTAGTTTAAATTACTTGACCTGCTCATATTTTTAGTAGCTTTCTTCTGAGTGGCTTTTCTCCCTTTCCAGTGTGTCACCAGCATTATTGCTCTGAACTTGATGAGGCAGCAAGGCAGATAAAATAAGCGCAAACCCTTGATCCTTGCAGCAGCTTTCAGGTTTATCTGCCCTTGGGTGTTGTTTTGTGTGTTTTGTTCTTTTTCCTGCAGCAGCCTTCAAACCTTTCTCTGTCAAAACAGCGCTGATTCAGTAGCAGATAGCAAAATGTTTAAAGTCAAAACAATAAATTAACATAATGAAACTGGAAGGCAAATTAGGCTTGTAAATCCCTTAATTAAGTGATGAGTGTTGCTTTTCCTGTTCCTCACTGAATTTCCGAAAATCAAAGTCAATTTGACAGAAAGCCCCATTTTGTGCTTTTTTCCCTTTATTCCAAGGTGCAGGCCAAGATCACAGGTGGTAAGTTGTTATTGTTGAATTTCTGTGGGGTTTTGGGGGGTCTTATTTTATACCACTTTAATCCTCCACTTAAATTCTTGTTCTCACTTCAAATGGGAGATAAAGGGATGCATCCATCAGTGGTACGAGTAAGAAGACCTTGGGCTTGGGTTGGATATTGGGAAGGAATTCCTGCCTGGGAGGATGGTGATGCCCTGGAGTGGGATGGGTTTCCAAGGGAGGTTGTGGCTGCTCCTGGATCCCTGGAAGTGTCCAAGGCCAGTCCAGTTCCTTCCCAGTATCCAACCCAAACCTGAAATCTTCTTACTCGTGCCACTGATGGACATATCCATCTTACAGTAGTTTAAGTAATTTTGAAATATGAGATATGGACTTAAATTAGATATAAGGACTGGCACAGGGTGCCCAGAGCAGCTGTGGCTGCCCCTGGATCCTTGGAAGTGTCCAAGGCCAGTCCAGTTCCTTCCCTGCATCCAACCCAAGCTAAGATCTTACTCATGCCGCTGAAGGATGTATGCATCTTAAAATAGTTTAAGTAATTTTGAAATATGAGATATGGACTTAAATTAGATATAAGGACTGGCACAGGGTGCCCAGAGCAGCTGTGGCTGCCCCTGGATCCTTGGAAGTGTCCAAGGCCAGGCTGGACAGGGCTTGGAGCAGCCTGGGATGGTGGAAGGTGTGGGAAAGGGTGAGAATGGATGGAATTTAAGCTCCCTCCAAACGCAGACCAGTCTGGGATGCTCTGATCCACTTCCAGCTGTGCCAGCACTTACCTTGGAAGGTGGTTTTGGACACCTGGAGCCCTGCATCCACGAACTGCTCACAGGTGCCGCTGAAGAGGCCGTAGGTGAGGCTGACGGTGACGGCGGTGCCGGTGCGCGAGAAGCGAACCTCGCTGCTCACCCACTGCGGGGTGGCCAGCACCACGCAGATCCCCACGAAGGAGCTCACACAGGTGCAAAAGGCAGAGGCAAACATGGAGGTTTTCTTCCTGGATGGCATCTTTGCCCGGATTTTCCCCCCAGTTCAGAGGGTTTGGTTCCCTTTAGTCCCGTGTACCATGAGGGTGATTCCTCCTCGGCGCTGTCCGAGCACAAAGTCGTTCTGGTAAACTTTAAGCAAACAGAAGTGGCAATAAAAATGTAAAATAATTGAACTTTGCCCTGGGGAAAAGGTGTTGCCATGGTGACAACCAAAGCAGCCTGGCAAAGGCCGCTGGAATTGTCCATGGGTGATTCATGGTCCTGGCCAAGGCGTCGCTTCCCAGATCGCGGCCCTGGGTTCATCCAGAGCCTGGCTCTGGCACCTTCCCAGCTCCTCCTCAACTCCCTGCTTCTTGCTCTTCAAACTGACAGCCAGCCTGCAATCTGCCAGTCTCCAGCTAATCTCTCTCTAATATGTCATGATAAACTTGTAGAATGTTCCTTCTCCATTCCAGTTCCCAGCTTGCCTAAGGAGCTACCCAACCATGCCTTTGGGAAACCTCTTAAATTCTTTACATCTCAGAAAGCATGGCGTTGGTCTTGCCTTTTGGTGGGTGAGGAGATTCTATCTACTGTCAATAGGTTATTTTCTAAGACCTCTGATTCCTAATTAAATTCCACATATTTTTAGAGAATAGCTCTTTGCCTTTTGCTTTTTGTCAGGGAGGAAATAAAATACCTGGAGCAGGGCTTCATTTCAGGGAAGCAGTGGATAGGCACAGGGAGAAATCCTGGAAAAAATCTATTCTGTGCTAGAAATCAAGGGAATATATTCATTTTTTTCACCCTAGCTGACCTAAACAGTGACCAGAGAACACAATTTCAAACAGAACCTTCATTGCTGAATGAAAAGACTGGAGCCAAATTTCAAGAATTTCAGATAAACGCAGTCCCCATCATTTTGGCCTGAAACCTGGAACATAAATTAATAATTTATTGTCAGTGTAGAGTAACAGAGATTCCATTAGCTTTTATTTCTATTAATTATAATGCCATTATCCCACTTTATACTGAAGCCCTGCTCCTGGATCATCCAGAGCTTTTTGAATTAACCTTTAGGGCACATCTGTGGAGTTCTTCTCCGGAAGCTTCCCTGCTGTGTGTCCTGTGAGGACGGGAGAGATTCCTGAATTTTTTATGGATTTGAAATAGCCAAGAATTTCTCAGGAGGAGTAAATACCTGGGAAAATATTAATTTTTCTGTTTTTATGATTTTTTTTGATCCCAAACTTTTAAGCAGTAATTAGATTTGAACTCCACAAATTTTATTTCTATAGTCTTGTGATTTTTATTTTTCAAACTACTTGAGACTTTGATGATATCTCCGAGGTTATTATTTAAAGGAATATATAAATATAATTTTTTAAATTAAATTTTATTCCCGAATCATCTAAGTGCTTCATTAACATAGTGGAAATCAGTCAGGATTTGATTTAAGCTCAGAGGAATAAAGGGAAATTTCTTACCCTGTATGAAATAATAAGAAACCTGCCTCACTTATTGTTCAGTAGCCAGTTAAACTTTAACCACAGAGATGTGGGGAGGCTCTGTTTGGCTGATCCACCTCTCCAGGTTCATTAATCCAACAGTTCTGTTCTCCACAGGACATAGTCCAAGACTTTATAATCCAAGGATGTTTTCTAATGAACGGAGCTGAAACCTGCCCTCCTGCCTTCAGCAGTGCCCTGTAAAATATGGCTTTAAAAATTCAATATTTAAGAGCTGATATTTGTCTTGGTAAAAACTTGCGGGGAATTATTTCTGAGCTCCTTCAATGTTGATGAATTGAGCAAGCAGCCCTTTAAAAATACAGAATAGCAGAGCCCCAGAGCATGTGAACAGCCTGGAGTTCCTTCCTTGCAATCTGGCTCGATTATATTGAGTTTTTGGTGACTCAGCTCAAATTGTTATGGCTCAAATCATTGAAACTCTCCTGTGGCTCAGGGAATTGCTCTGTAAATGAGACCATAATTTGCTTTTTTCTTGCTTGTCACCTTGAGGTTCATTCTCTGCCTCGGCTGTGATTCCTTGTCTTTTTCTTGTCCTTTCTTTTCCTCACAGCTACCTGTAAAACCATCACGAACGCTGGGATTAAAGCTGCAGTTTGACAGGACACTCCTCATCTCCAGAGAGACAGGAGAAAGGAGATTGGCTTCCTCTGACTCAGAGAAAATATTTCCTGATCAGCAGCTCCTCAACTCTGCCCCCCCTGAGCCTGACTCAGCCCTGACAGCAGCCAAAGAGAAAAATCAGATTATTTGTTATGAGCCGGGGGGCAGCAGAGACATCTGCAATCCTTTCCACATAAAATTACCCCTCGCTTGTAAATCTTGCTGATGCATTTCCCTTCTGTTGAAATCAGTTTGCTTTAAATCAAAAATACAAAAGGAAAGTTTTTAAGTGCAAACTTTTCATTTACATCTATTCTTTAATGTTGCAAACACTTTCTTAAATGGGAAAAAATAAATCTTATGGTGGTTTGCCCACAGCTCCAGAAGGAGCAGAGATTGGGGAGGATTTGTACCCTGGGAAGGTGCCCAGAGCAGCTGTGGCTGCCCCTGGCAGTGCCCAGGGCCAGGCTGGAGCACCTGGGACAGGGCAGGTGTCCCTGCCATGGCAGGGCTGGCACTGGGTGGCATTTAAGGTCCTTCCCAACCCAAACCAGCCTGGGATGCTGGCACATTCTCCCCAGAACACCCTTTGGATATTTTAGTTTGTATTTTAGATAAATTTCAAATTATATAAAGGAAGTTTATTAGATTAAATATTAGGATGAATTAAATATTAGGATATTTATTTATTTATTTATTTATTTATTTTTATTATTTATTATTTATTTATTTATTCTTTACTATTTTATTTTATTTATCTATTATTTATATTATAATTTATTCTATTTTTTGCTTATTATTTTTTTTATTATTCCCTTTATGTTTATTTATTTATTTATTAGATTACATATTATGATTCATTTAAAATGATATTTTAATGTTTAGGGGAAATTGAATATTTTTTAAAAGTGATTTAATAGATTTAAAGGAGAAGGGAAGGGAAGGGAAGGGAAGGGAAGGGAAGGGAAGGGAAGGGAAGGGAAGGGGAAGGAAGGGGAAGGGGGAAGGGAAGGGAAGGGAAGGGAAGGGAAGGGAAGGAAAGGAAGGGAAGGGAAGGGAAGGGAAAGGGAAGGAAAGGAAAGGGAAGGAAAGGAAAGGAAAGGAAAGGAAAGGAAAGGAAAGGAAAGGAAAGGAAAGGAAAGGATGAAAAGCCTTATTTATTGGGGTTTTTTAACAAATGGGGTGCAATTGCTAATAAATTTTTAAATATGTTATCGGAATCAGGATGTAGGGTGGGATGAAGAAAGCACCAGCAGGGTGAGATCCAAGGTTTGCTCCCAGGTCCAAGCCCAGCTCTGTGCTCAGCAGCAGCCAGGGAAATTCAAGGTGAAGCCACTGCAAATGATTCTCAGAGCGCTGCAGCTGCAGAGCTTCACTGCTGGTGCTTTAACAATGTTCTGTTAAATATTTCATTTAAAACCAGATTCCATTTAAAACCATTTAAAACATTCTGTTGAACTGTTTCATTACAAACTGGCAGCAGGGCTGGCAGGAGGTGCTGCTGATATTTGGGGTTTTCCATGGGCCTGACCTTCCTGGTGCCTCCTCGTGTGTCCCACAGGCCCTGAGATGCTCCTGCATTCCCATTTTCCATCTCTGGCTGCAGAGGAGCTCGGCTGCTTCAGCCCTCAGCTGCTTTTGGCTCCAAAGAGTTTCCAGAAACTTCCAGGATGCGCAGGATCAGTCCATGGCCCCCACTCAGGGTCCAGCCACGTGTTGTCAATGTTGTTTCTCCCTCTTCTGGGATGGATAAATTGCAATTAAAGCCAATTATAGACTATTAAGAATAAAATCCAGGTGTTTTCCTCTGGCACTTTGCAGCCAGCAGTAGATGGAAGCAGGGATTTGTTTGTGCCTTTGGTCTGGCAGAGGGAAATGGGATAAAGCATCAGGATTTTGTGGGAGCTGGGTTGAGAAATGTGAAGCTGCACTGAGCTGCAAGATGATTGCAACAACTCCTTGGAAAACTTTGGAACTTCTTGGAAGAGAGAGGTGTGAGCAGCACCTTTATGGCTCCCTGCCCCTGGGCTGGATTTGCACAATTCCATCTCCTGGTTTCTTCTCTCCCGACTATTTTTTATTTATTTATTATTTATTAATACTCATTTATGACTAACTATTTTTTTTATTATTTTATTAATTATTTTTCTGACTACTTTTTTCCCCACTGTACTTTTGAAAGACAAAGCAAACATGTTTGAAACGTTGCTTGGATTTCTTGCCAAAAAAATGCCCAGAGTTTCTCAGCTGAGAGCTGCATCCTGGCATGGTTGTGGATGTGTGAGCTCTGATGCTGGAGTGGGATCACAGCTGGAACATTGTCCCTCAGACAGGTGGAATGTTGTCACCAGCCCCTCAGAGCTCAGCCCTCTCACCCCAGCAGGAACTGGGAAAAAAGAGGTGGAAAAAAAAAATAGGATTATTTATTTCCAACTGGGAATGAAAAGAAATGGAAGATCCCAAAGCCACCACGCTGGAATCAGCACAAATGTGCAAAATCCTGGTTTACAGTGATTATTGCTGCCAGGGCATCCCTTGGATGTGAGTTGTGTTGGGAAAAGAGGGGATGGCTCCAAACCTGCAGGTTAGCTGGGACTTTGGGAGGTGGGAACAGCCCTTGCTCACATGGCAGCTGCAGGGACAGCCCCAAAATTGTCTTTGCTCAAAGATATTGGGGTAAGCAATGATCCAGCAGTAAGATTTGATGGGAAATAAATCCTCCCATGGAAATGCTCCCCAGCTTCTCCCAGGACACCCATCCTGGCAGGGCAAGGGGAGCAGCAGCTCCCTGAACGTCTGACTCCTTCTTTGTCCTGTTTGTCTCCATTTCCAAGCTGGAAAATCCTTGGTGGCAATGCTTGTGGGCCATTATGGTAAAATAAAGAGTTTAAAAATGAAATCTTGAAATTATGGAGATATTTCCTTGTTTTTTTTTTTTTTTTTTCATTCCAGAAGTCAGTGTCTGCATTTCCCCAAACGTCAGAGCTCCACTAAAGCCTTCAGGATCTCTCAGGTTGTCTTTTCTCCATACCCTGAAAGATGCCACAGCTTTAAAATGATGTGTTTTGCTGTTAAAATGTTTTAATTTATGCCTGACTAGTGAAATTGAGTGGCCAAGTGAGGTTCATTGAAGGGTGAGGGGCAAAACCCACTCCTGGCATTGGAAGAAATGGCAAATGCAGCCTTTGCAATATTTTAATTTTAATAAAATGTGGCTTTGAAGCTGCTTCAAGGTGTGGAGTGTTTAAAACAGCCCCTTGAGGCGGAGGTGGAGAGAAGAGCAGGCAGGGCAGGCTTTCCCTTATTGCAATTTCTGTAACAATTCTAAAGAGATGTAGGCTTGAACACTTCAATCTATTCCTACAGACTCCTAATTTTGGATTCCAAATGGAAAAACCTTTGACAAACAGCCCTTTGAAGCCATTAAATGAACTACTGCTGCAATATCCCACAGCCTCATGCTTTTACCCAATTATTCCCACTTTGAAGAATTTTCCTCGTGTTTTCAGGCTGTGTGAATTTTTGCAGCATCAGAAATCCTGGCTCTGTGTCAGTTTTTTCCTGTTCTGCCTCTGATTTCCTGATCTTTTCAGGAATTTACAATTTTTGTTCCAGTAAAAGACTGATCCACCCTGCTCTACCAAGGGCATTATGTTGAAACACCGAATAAAATGTTGGTGGCCAAATATTGCCTCTTTCCTATGATTATTTTCCTGATCTTGCCCAATTATTCCTACTTTGAAGAGCTTTTCAGGATGAGATGTGTTTGCAGCCACAGAAATCCTGGGTCCGTGTCAGATTTTTGCTGTTCTGCCTCTGATTTTCTGATTTTTTTTGGGAATTTAAAATCTTGATGATATCTTTGAGGTCGCTATTTATAGGAATATATAAATATAATTTAAAAAACCATTTAAGTTTTATTCCTAAATAATGGAAATGCTTCATTAACATAGTGGAAATCAGCCAGGATTTGATTGAAGCTCTGAGGAATAAAGGGAAATTTCTTCCCTTGTATAAAATAATAAGAAACCTTATTTTTCTTCCACTCCATCAGCAAGGAGACCAATTTACTGCCCTGCCACCGAGGTTAGCATGCTGGAATACCCAAAATAAAATGTCGGTGTTCAAATATTGCATTTTCCCTATCATTTATTCCCTGAGCTTGAGCCTGGAATTGCTCTGGGTGAAGTTCCCAGCAATTCTGGTGGAATCAATTCCTCCCGAGGAAGGGATGCAGGGGCTGGGGCCAGCCAGGGCAGCCAGGCCCTGCAGCATCTCTGGAAAATTGGAAGCCAAGGGGAAAGGGCTGCCAAAGAGCTGCCACCGCCGAGAGGGGTTGGGTTGGTGATGGAAAGGCAGGAAAAGGCACCTGGGAAAGTCCCTGTGGGACATTGGATTATCCCAGAACTGGGATAAATGTGGGATCGGCTGCTTGTTGTTGTGTTATTTTTGCACAATATTTCAGCCTGCCACTTTCTTAAATTTATTTTTTTGGTGCAGCCTCTGTCTTCCTTCTGTCAAGGTCATTAAATCGCTACTAAATGGCTACAACTCTCAGAGCAGCCTTGTTTGTCACGCTCTCCCCTTTCTCAGATCAGAAATTCCCTTCAGACCTTGTTTGGAGAGATCTGAAATTGGGTTTCAAGGCATTTCACCCTTCAGATCCCGCTCCTGGGCTTTGAACCCGGGTTTCTGGCTGAAGCTCTCTACCAGGGAGCAGCACCCTGCGCTGCTTTTCTGCAGCCAACAAAGAATCGGCCCCAGGCTGTTGGCTCCAGCTCGTGGATGCATCCTGGAAAACACAGGTGGCACAAACCTGGCTTGGAGCATCCTGGATGGGACTGGGAGGATGCAGAGCTGGGACTAACGAGGCTAAATTATCAATATAATCATCAATTATGGACATGACGGGGAAGATGGGATGTTGTTTTTACAGCTTTATTTCACAATCGCACCGTTTATTTAGATATGGTTTAGATGTTCTCCTTCCCTCCAGCAAATCCCTTCACACCAAATAATGTATTAAAAAACTTTATTGTGCAACTTGGCTTCCCATTTCTGCCTCATGACTAATTAATTTTGGGACCACACAGCCTAATAGTATCTTTCATTCCTGCGCTAATAGAAAATTTCTATTTGGTGGTTTCTATTCTATGCGGCGGTCATTTTGTCCAACACATATAATAATTCTATTTATTTTATCTCCTGGCTATAAGCACTCATTTAAATTAATATCCAATTCCTTGCAAGTGGTTCTCAGTGAGCGAATCGCTGACTTGCAGTCATTTATCTGCAAAAATGTTCATTAAAATCCAGCTCCTCCCTGGTGCTGTGCCCTGCCACGTGCGCTCACGGGATTTCAGCCCCCACTAAATTGCTGTTTCCTTGTCAACACGATGCCAAAGGGATGTAATTAGGCCCTGATGAGGTTTCCTGCAGAAGACACAAACATTCACAGATGTTCTGATTTTTTTTTAATTCTGGTGGCTCTCTCTTTACACCTCCCAGTTGTCTGACATCCTTTGGAGCACCTAAATGTTGCCTGCGTGGGTGTGGGGGTTTGGAAAGTAACTCAGAGAATTATTAAGGTAGGGAAAATTTATTAAAATTGCTTGGATCTCGCCTGGAGGAGGGATTTCTCCTGCTGGGATCCTCTTCTGGGATGTCTTTTGGAAAACTTAAATATGGTGTGCATTGATATGGGGGAGGTTAAAAGTAAAATATAGAAACATTAAGGTGAGGAAAGACTTCTAAGTTTGCTTGGATCTTTCCTGGAGGAGGGATTTCTTCTGCTAGGATGCTCTTCTTGCTCTGGGATGTCCTTTGGAAAATTTAAATATTATGTGCATGGGCATTGAGGGGTTTGAAAGTAATCCAGAGCTTGCTTTAGGTCAGGAAAGACTTTTAGGATCATTTGGATCTCTCCTGGAAGAGGGATTTCTCCTGCTGGGATCCTCTTCTGGGACGTCTTTTGGAAAACTTAAATATGGTGTGCATTGATATGGGGGAGGTTGAAAGTAAAATATAGAAACATTAAGGTTGGGAAGGACTTTTAGGATCTGTCCTGGAGGAGGGATTTCTCCTGTTGGGATGTTCTTCTTGCTCTGGGACATCTTGTGGAAAACTTAATATAGTTTATAGAATAGTACATATAGTTTATATTGTAATATAGTGTGCATTGATATGGGAGAGGTTGAAAGCAAAATATAGAAACATTAAGGTTGGGAAGGACTTTTAGGACTCTTCTGGAGAAGGGATTTCTCCTGTTGGGATGCTCTTCTTGCTCTGGGACATGTTCTGGAAAGCTTAAACACGGTGTGCATGGGCATTGAGGGGTTTGAAAGTACTCCAGAGTTGGATTAATTTTAGCAAAGACTTTTAGGATCTGTCCTGGAGAAGGGATTTCTCCTGTTGGGATGCTCTTCTTGCTCTGGGACATCTTGCGGAAAACTTACTATAGTTTATATAATAGTAGATATAGTTTATGTACAGTGTAATATAGTGTGCATTGATATGGGAGAGGTTGAAAGTAAAATATAGAAACATTAAGGTTGGGAAAGACTTTTAGGATCTCTCCTGGAGGAGGGATTTCTCCTGCTGGGATGCTCTTCTTGCTCTGGGACATCCTTAGGAAAACTTAAACGCGGTGTGCATGGGTGTGTGAAAGTAACGCAGAGAATCGCTGGGCAGGGCTTTTCAGGTCCCTCCTGGAGCGGGATTTCTCCAGCTGGGAGGCTCCTGTGGTTCTGGGAAAGGTGTGTGGCAGGGACCGGAGCCAGGATGTGCCCTGAGCTCCTGACTCCCGCCAATCCGCTCCTCCCTGCGCTGCTTTCCCACCCGCCGCTGCAGCTCGGGCTGTCCCGTCCCGCTCGCTGTCCCTCGCGGGGGACACCGGGGAGCGCCAGCCCCAGGTGCGTCCGTCCCGGCACAGACAGCGACACGTCCCGGGCGGGCTGGGCAGCGTGCGGGGCGTCCCGAGCGCAGGGGCCCCTCCTGGGGACATCGCAGCATGGACGGGGACACGGGCAGCTGCGGCACCCCAGGGAGGAGCTCGGGGGAGCTCGGGAGGGAGTGGGCGCTCGCAGCGCAGTCGGTGCGTGCGGCGGGACTGCTGCGGCGGTGCCAGCGCTGCTGTGGCGGTGTCACTGTCGTTGTGGCGGTGTCGCTGTCGCTGTCGCGGTGTCACTGTCGCTGTGGCGGTGTCGCTGTCGCTGTGGCGGTGCCGGAGCCCCAAGGCCGCGTCCCCGGCCGGGCCGCTCCCGCTGCAGTGCGCTCCGTGTCCGCCAGGCGGCGCGGCGGGCGGCGCGGCCCGGGCTGAGCGCGGGCTCGGCCGGGCTGGGGCTCGGCAGCGGCGGCGGCGGCGGCAGCGGGAGGAGGCGGCGGCCAAAGGGAAATTTCCTGCCGGGAGCCGCCGCCCCGGCCCACAGCGCCTGCCCGGCCGGCCCGGCCGCGCCGCCAGCGGCCCGCGGAGCCGCCGCAGCCGCGCAGGTGAGCGAGAGAGCGAGGGCGGAGGGAGCGAGCGAGGGACGGAGGGAGCGGGGATGCCGCCGCCCGCAGGTGCCGGCAGCGGCCGCGCGGCTCCGAGCCGGGCACGGACGGGGAGAGCGCGGCGCTGCCCGGGGCCGGCCCTGGGCGCCAGCGCGGCCACATCCCGGCATCGGCATCCCGGCAGCGGCATCCCCACAGCGGCATCCCGGCAGCGGGGGCAGCGCGGGCGGGCGGAGCGGGCGGAGCGGCGGCCGCGGCTCCTCGGCGGGGCTGGGACCGCGCGGCGCCCGGAGATGCGGGACGCGCCGGCAGCGGCAGCGCCAAGGGCACGGCCGGCTCCCCGCGCATCCCTGGGCATCCCCTGGGCATCCCCGGCCATCCCTGGACATCCTTGAACATCCCCGGGTATCCCTGGGCATCGCCGCGCATCCCTGGGCATCCCCGCGCATTCCCGGACACCCCTGGGCATCCCCGCGCATCCAGCGCAGGTGAGCTGCCCGGGCTCTGCCCCGCTCCCGGGATGGGGCTGGCCCCTGAGCTGCGCCTTTCAAAGCGATTTTCTGCCGTCGGTTCGCACCCAGCCCCTCCTGAAGTGAGCGGCGCCGGTGGCCGCGTTCAGGTGGCTGCGGACGAACTCTCGTGATCTCCCACGGTCCAGGCTGGTGTTGTTTAAACTCCCTCTATTTCCATCTGTTCTATTTATTAGTTGGTTTTCACGGGGCTTTTCATTGCTTCCCGTCGCGGGGTTTTATTTTTCTCTTTACTCGCGGCTTCGTGGAAAGGGTTAACGGGTATTTGCTGTGGGATGGAACAGGGTTTTCTGATTGTGAAAGGCTGTCTCCTGCTTTTTTCCCCAATTTTTCAGGGAGGTTCCTCTCCATGTGGCTTATTTCCATATCGTGGAGTGATTTTCTGTGTGTTCAGCTGTGTAGCTGGCTGTGTCTGATTTGGATGGAGTAGACACTGCTGAGCTGAAAGAAAAGACAGCGCTTATCGAGCTTTTCATTTTTGAGGGTTTTTTTTCCCCTTAGATGTTATAATCCATGGAAAGTAGAAATAAGGATGCAGAGAATTGAAAAAAAAATTGAGTTACAGTTGTACCTTCTATCTGTGCTGTGTTTGGGGCTTGTAAATAAATAAATAAGTAAGTTATGATGGAAACTAATAACACTCATCTGGAAGCTGGGTGTAGTTTAGAAGAAATTGAAATGTGGATAAAATGTGCTTTCCTCATGCTGGAGGGACGTTATCCCCCACCTGGAGTTGCTGGGGGATGAATGAAACCAGTTAAGCTCAGAGTGGGAAATTTTAGGTGGTTTGGGGGGACCGGCTTGGTGTTGATCAGGTGGAATTTGGGCTTGGAGAGGAGCCTTAACGGGGGTGATGAGGTGTTTGTGGGGCACTCTGTGGGGTTTGGGGGGTGGCACTGGGGAGAACTGGGCGGGATGGAGTGGGACACGCGGGCTGAGGTCCCCAGAATGAAGGGACCGTGCAGGTGTGGATGCAAACATCACCTGTGCGGTGATGGATCCTCCCAGCACAGCGAATTCGGCTGAAAACATTTCTTTTCTCAAGTGCCAGGACGAGTTGAAATGTGTGGAGAGAGCTCAGAAATGTGAGAGAAGAAGGGAAGGAAAATAATGTGAGAAACAAAATGGTGTGGGCGGAGTGTTTGGTGTGTTTGCTGTGCTCCCAAAGAAAGGGATTGATGTGCTCGGTGTTCCTGAAATGCAGGGATTCTCCCAAGCACTGAGCAAAGCTGAATTCCTGCTTTGAAAGATTTGCTGGCACCTTTAATAAACCCAGACTTCTTCATGTACCTAAAGCAGGGTGCTGGGGCTGGTTGGGCTGCAGGAATTTCTCCTCAGGTGCTGCGTGGGGAATTTTAGAACATTTGGGATCCTGTGTGTTTGTATTTTGAATTTTTTCTTGTTTTCCACCTCCCATGTTTATAGTTATTTAATCTGTTAACAAACTCAGTCGAGGTTTTTCATCCCTGAGTAAGGGCTGGCTTTCCATAAAGAGTTGTCTGGAATCCCTGAATTTCCTTAGTCTTGCTCTCCTTCCTCCCCTCCATGGCATTCCCAGCTCCTGCCCGGTGTCAGGAGCGCGCTGTGTGGGCTGAAATTGTGGGAAGCTGGAGAAGGATTGCTGGGAGACCCAGGAGGTTCAATTTGTGTGTAAAACCCCCCCTGTCCCACACGGGTTCCTGTGGGGCTGGGCAGAGGGCAAGCTGCCCCTTGCCTTGCGCAGAGTGGGCTCTGCACCCTCCCGGAAAGGTGGAAAGGGTTTTGGAGTTTGTTGGGTTTTTGGGGCTGCTGGTGTCACGCCCAAAGCTGCAGAGCTCTGTTTTTGGGCTGGTTTCAGAGTGTGATCCAGCAGAGCTGGCTGGGTGACCTTTCTCTCACTCATTGGAGAGGTTTTGTGAAGAAAAACGAGTGGACAGGGCTTGACAAAGTGCCAGGAGTGTGAAATAGAGCTGGAGGAAGTCAGAGAGATTCCGCCCTGTCACAGACGTCCTTGGTGATTTCTGAGAGCCAGATCCACGAGTTACACAACCCCAGAAGGGTTTGCCTTGGAAAAGACCCCAAATCCCCCCAGTGCCACCCCTGCCATGGCAGGGACACTTCCACTGTCCCAGGCTGCTCCAGCCTGGCCTTGGGCACTGCCAGGGATCCAGGGGCAGCCCCAGCTGCTCTGGGCACCCTGTGCCAGGGCCTTACACCCTCCCAGGGAACAATTCCTTCCCATTCTCCCATCCAAATATCTCCTCCTTCAGTTTAAAGCCATTCCTCCATGTCCTGCCGCTCCATGCCCTTATCAAAAGCCCCTCTCCAGCTCTTGTTATCAGCAAAGTGTTCATGTTCTTCATGCTTGGTGATGCCAGGAAAATTTGTTCAAGGTTTTGGAGCAGGTCAGCTGCAGTGGGAAATAAAAAAGAGCAAGCATGGAATGCTGTGGAGGAGGAAAAGCAGGGAGATCCCAAGGAATAATGAATTATTTGTTGTGCTGCTGGGAGCGCACAGAGCCCTTGCTGGAGGAGTGGGAGCTTCTGCAGGAAAATGGTTCAATTCTAGGGAGCCTGAGGGTTGTGCTGGTCCCTCTGGGAATGATGTTGGCATTTTGTAAGTGTGATGTTGTGTTTCAGTTTCTTGTTTCCAAAATATTCCTCAGCATGGATTTGTGGCAGGGCTGGAGATCCCCTGTGTGGTGTCATCAACGAATGGTGATGTTTTGGTGGGGAAAACCTGCCTTTAAATGGGCTTTAAAGGTGAATTATTCTGCATGTGGACATGCAATGAACATTTCTCAGGAGGAGAGGTTGGAAACAGATGTTTCGGGTAGAAGCTGCAATTCCATCCTTATTGCAGGGGGGCTGCCAAGAAGGGACCACATTTCCTTCATAAACAGCACCGTGGGGTGGGCTTGGTGAATCAGACTCCAACTCCGGCACTTGCTCCTCATCCAGCACCCCCAGGGAGGCTGAAATTTATCTGGGGGGGAGCTTGCATTTTTTCTGGAGAGGCTGCAGGTTTATCTAGGGGGGAGGTTGCAGTTTTTTGGGGGAGGCAGCATTTTTCCCAGGGAGGCTGCAGATATTTTTAGGGGGTGGCTGCAGTTTTTTGGGGGGGAGGACACAAATTTGGGGGGGAGGAAGGCTGCATTTTTTTGGGAGAGAGGCTGCAGGTTTTTCGCAGGGAGGCTGCAGTTTTTTGGTGGGGGGGAGCCTGCAGTTTATTTTGGAGGGGGAGGCTGCAGGGTTTTTTGGGGGGGAAGCTGCATTTTTGGGGGGGGGCTGCATGTTTCCTGGGGAGAAGCTGTAGGGTTTTTTAGGGGGGAGGCCACATTTTTTGGGGAGGGTGAGGCAGCAGTTTTTTGGGAGGAGGCTGCATTTTTCCCATGGCGCCTGCAGTTTTTTGGGGGGAGGCCACATGTTTTTGAAGGGGTGAGGCTGCAGTTTTTTTGGGGAAGCTGAAGTTTTTTGGAGGAGGCTGCATTGGAGGCTGCAGTTTTTGGGGGAGGCTGCATTGGAGGCTGCAGTTTTTGGGGAGGCTGCACTTTTCCAGCATCCCTGCAGTTTGGGCAGCAGCAGCAGAGCAGGCAGAGCTGAGGGATGCTGTTCGGATGGCTGCAGTGAGCGCCTCTCTGCTCCTTGCTGGGCATTTCATTATTGATCTCCTGCTGCAATATTCATGGCAGAAAATCCCTCTGTAAGCTGCAATGTCGTTCTGTGCCCAGCATGGGAAGTGCTGAGAATTGGCTCCATGAATTATGAAGGAGTTTGGAATTGTGTGGTCTTGGTGGAGCGTTTATGGCTCCCCTGGATGTGACTCTGGTGTTCGGGGCTCGGAGCTGTCTCAGGGAATGATTTGGGTGTTGCTTGAGCTGATTTGTGCTGTGATGCAGCAGAATTTGGGCTGAATGAGGAGTGGATGCTCTGTGCAGGATTTCTGCATCTTTTTAAACTCCAGCCTTGTGGTTTTTACTCACTGTGCCTTTCTGCACAGGGTTTCATCCTGGTGTTGTTTTTGTCTTGTCTGATCTGAATTACACAATCCCAAACACTCTAAGTCTTAATAGTAAAAAAAAACCCTGCCTGTATTTATTCCAAACTTCTTGCTGAAATGTTGATATCTCTTCAGGTGTGTTGTACAAATACATTTAATTCTTGTGCAAGCCAGAGCTGAAATGAGACACTGCTAAGGCAGCGATTAGGAGGAGCTCAGCAGCAGCGTTTTGTTGAAGTGTTTGTTCAGGATTTAATTTTGAGTTATTCACAACATGGAGTGTATTTTTACTTGCTGCAGGTGTAACAATAACAATTCCATCCCTGATATGCCTCTGCCTGCCCAAATCCTCTGTGTTTCCTGCAGAGGATGCCTCACCAGTGACATGCCCTGCCCCAAAAATGCCCTTTCCCCTTTGGCTGCTGGCACTGACTCAGTGCTGAAATGGCAAAGTCAAATCTGCTCACAGAGCCCTGCCTGTGTTCAAAGGTGTTTCCTGGCTGAGGGGAGAAATAAAACCGGGGAGAAATGTGCTGGATTCGTTTGTTGCTTGCAGTGATGGGGGAGTGTCACTGGGAAATGTACAACAACTCACTTCTGGGGTTTTCTATCACTTTTATCCCCCCTGTAAAAAGTGCTCAGTCCTGAAAGCTTGTTGTCTTAGCTGAGATTTCCTTTTTCTCATTTACAGCAAGAGTTTTTTTGGTAAGATTGAGAGGTCTGGCAAAAAACAAAGCTGTAAATCAGGCAGAAGTGAGATCAGACATAAACTAAAAAAATATCTGAGTGATAGAAGTGACAGTTCTGGGTTTTCTGTCCTGGGAGGAGGCAGCTCTTTCCCACAGGAGTGTGAGGATGCCCCAGCAGCTGGAAGGAGCTGTGCCAGGAGCAGCTGTTCCCTGAAGATAACACACAAACAGGGATGCAGCAGCAACAATCACCGGGAAGAATGAGGACTTGGAAAGGCTTTGGTTTAGTAGGACAATGAATTTTAAAGAGAGCAAATAACAGATTTGCAAGGGAAGAAGGGAAAAGTGTGTTACTCATGTCACTTTCAAGAGATCAGGACACAATAATCAGGGCAGCTGGAGGATAAACCTCTCACTTGGAGGTTTTGTTGCTCTGGAGAAAACAATTTAGAATGAAATACCCAACTGCACCTCCATGGCAAGACCTCACCCTCCTGAGCTCCACTGATTCCAGCTCTGCTGCTGGTTGGGAGTTCCCTGAATTGCTGTGGGTTTGAGTTTCCTTCAAAATCCATCTCTTTCCCCTGGAATAACCTCTGGAGGGAGCTGAACTGGAGCTGCCTTGGTCGAGCCAGACTGGGATGAACTGGGAACTCCATGGTTCCAAACCCCCTTTCCAGCACAGCAATGACTGTGGGGGTTCAGTGCTGGTTAATGATTCATGTACTCTCACTTTCTTTTGTGAGGTAGGATTAGGAGAAATGGCAAAGTAGGCTCAAAATTTAAAAAGGTCATAAAGAAAATTTTATTAGCAGTAATTAAAAGAAAGAGTAATAAGAATTAGAACAAAACTTTCAGAACACTTCTCCTCCTCCCATAACTTTTTCTTTCTCACTGACAATGTAAAGAAACAAAACTTAAAAGTTTTAGTCAGTTTATTCCTTTGAGAATAGTCTGTCTTTAGTTTACTGAGGGAGGGAGAAGTTCTTCTTGTTAATGTTATGGAGACTTCTCTATAAGAAAAACCAGTTCTCTCTTGGCTCTTATGATCAGCAGCCACCCAGGGAGATTTGTAATCCTGGAATCTCTTACCTTCTGCAAGGCTGTGGGGTGACTGGGTTGGGGTGGGGATGGAGTGATTGACTTTGGGTTGGTTTTAAGAGTTGGTGCTTCCCTGTCTGAGGTCCTGAATCCCACAGGTGCCCCAGGGGCTGCTGCTGTCCTGTCTGTGAATTCCCAAGGGTGGGACCAAGCTCCACAAGGTTCACACCACACCTGCTTCGATCTTGGCGTTTGCTCCTGTCATTTCTTACCTCCCTTGGTTCTTTGAATGGGATTTTTTGTCCAAAAGAAAATCTAACTCTGGTAAATGAAAGACAGGGTGATCACAACGTGATGCCAATTATTAAAATTCCTGTTTGCAGACCCTCTGGTTTGCAGGATATTTGACAAAGGAGCTGTAAATATTTCTTTAGCAAGAGCTGTAATTCCTCAGCTGCAGTTTTCACTCCTAACCCTTCCCTCACCCTGTGCACTGTTTCTTTTGGTAAATTCCATCTTGATTGTATTTTGCCCTTTAATCTTGTCATCTCTGCTGGTTGTCCTTGGAGGTTTTATTTTCCTTTGCATTCCCAGTCTTGGTTTCTGCTGGAATATGCCGTGCATTGCTGGAGCTGCAGTGCTGGGCCTTTCCTGAGCAGTAAAATCCTGATTTAAACAAGCCATAAATAATGTTTGCACCCTGTGTTCTGTGGGTTTAGATGTCTCAGGGACTGAATCTGATTAATTTAAATGTGGGTTTCATGAATGTCTTCAATCATGCTGCAGAATGTCACTTAAAACATTTAATTATTCAATGATATTAATTGATCTGCAGCCTGTCTTTCTACTAATCTGATACAGCAAAGTTTGCAAATTGCTGCTGAGAGCAGGATTGTGTGGAACAGCTTTAGGATAGCAGCAGCAGAGCCTTTTGTGTAACCATGTTAAAATGATAGATGCATTCCCTGTTAAACACAAGCCTGAGTTTAAATGGGTTCACGTTATCATTTTGTTTGCAGATGTCAAAAGCTCATTAATTTTCAAGTCAAACTCCCTACCTTGCTGCTTCAAATTGCTTTTAAATTACACGTGTGCTGATCAATCTTGAAAAGCCCAAATTAAAAACTCAGCTGAGGGCACATCTCAAGGCCGCAGATCCAACACTTAATTCTAATCTGTTTTCCACAGGCAAACCTCCCACTCCAGCACTGGTTCCTGGCAGAAGTGGGGGGAGAGGAAGTTGTAGAGACTTAAATATTCCTGGGAAGGCAGAGAGGAAAGGAAAAGGTGGAAACAGGGAACTATATTTAAATAATGACCTATTTACATTTCATAGTTTGGACTATTAGACTTAGGAGCTTGTGGTGTTGAGATAATTGGTTCTGTCATAATGGGGCACTTTTCAAGGAGGAATCTGAAATCCTGGGGTCAGTTTTGGGCCCCTCAAGACAGTATCTCTGACTGTGAACTGCCCAAGTTTTTTATCAGTTTTGTGCATTTGTAACTCGAGCTGTAATTTGTCCTCAAGAAGCTCCAGAACTGCTGCACTGCATCAAAACTATTTACCCTTGAAATTTAACTTCATTTACCAGAACTTCTCGAGGAAGAAGCTTGAATAATTTCCTTGGAAAATCCTTGGAAAATCCTTGGAGCCCTTTCTGCGTGAGCAGAGTTGTGCATTTCTGGTTTGAGGAGTTAATCCCTGCAGGATGCTGCTGCTGCTGCCCGGGCCCTTCCAGGGCAGTTTTGCTCTGTGCACTTTTCCTGGGGTGGGATTCAAGGCTGGCCAGGCCATCCCTGAGGGCTTTTCCCCTCATTCCGAAGGCTGCGGTGGGAGCTGTGGTGGGAAGCAGCTCTGGAGCGTGGGAAAGGAGCAGAGCAGGAGCTGTCCTGCCAGAGGGGTTTGCAGAGCTGTGCCCAGCCGTGCAGGCCTGGCGGAGGGACACACCAATGGGGAGGATTTTTCAGCTAGAAATGCAGTCACAGATGGGTATTATTTTTTTTTTCCAAAGTGTTGTAAATGGTTTTTAACAATTTTTAATTTTTCCTGAATTTAGATGTATTTTAAATTCAAATTTAGTGCTTTCTATCAGCTCTCCTGAAGGTGAGCAGAAACCGCGTCTTGGGCTGTGTTGTGTCCATCCAGCAGTGCTTTGGACACTTTTAACCATCTTAAATGAGCTTTTTATTATTCAAAGACATTTGATTCACTCTTTCTGATGAGGGAAAGGAGTTTGGGAGGTAAACTGATAGAGTTTCAGTGTTGGGTAATGTACATTTCCCATATTTATGTCTACACAAAGAAATCGACTCTTACGACCCAAAGAAATGAATCAAAGCCAACAGAACAAGACAAAATAGAGGAAAATATTTTTAAGGTGGGATTTCTGTACAAATAACAATGATTACAGGAAGTCCTTGGGTGGTTTGAGTGGGAATAAAGCAAGTGGGATTTGGGGATTTGATTAGGAGTGAAACTTCAATTTGTTTTTAGTTCCCAGGGGAGAAAGTGGCTTTGTGGGGGAGCGGAGGTTTTGGGAAAGGCAGGATGGGGAGAAGCAGGAATTGAAGTGAGTGGGAATGAAAATCCCCCCTGAAGGACAGGGTTTGGAGGATCCATCTCTGCTCTTCCCTTCCCAGCTCCAGGGGGGAATTCAGAGCTGGTGAGGGCAAAGGGCTTTGAATTTCTGCTTGGAATAATCAGAGCCTGAACACAGAAAACACCTTGCACGTGTGACTTTATGTGCATAAAAGACTTTGCCATAAAAATTGATTTTCAAAGCAAGATCTGCCCTCGTTTTTTAATGACTTGAGCGTGGCTGAGCTGTAGCTTTCACTTAGTTAAGCTCATTTCCCACCTGCTTTTCATTTTGAGACCCACCATGGCTTTAGTGGTGACTGTTGAGAGTTGCTTCGATGCGTGAGCATGAAATAAAAAAGGTGGATTTTTGGAGAAAATATGAAACAGAAAAAGGTGGATTTTAGGGAAAATACTGTATTTCTCTTGAACTTTCCTCGCCGAGGTGATGCCAGCCCTTTGCTGATGCCCAGTGGGCTGCTGCCTGAGGACCACAAACACCAATTGTTTGGGGGAGCATGACTGGCTCCGGCACCGAACACTGCAGCCATTCATGGGCGCTGCCTCGGGGCTCACAGGAACCTTTATCCCTGCAGGGAAACTGGAATTTTCCTCGGGGACAGAAGCAGCAAAGCCCAAGGGGGAAATGAGCTCGTTCAGCAGGGATTTGTTCCATCCTGGGAAGGGCAGGGCAGGAGCGTAGGGAAGTCCCCTCTTCCCTCAGCCCAAGGCAGGTGATGGCATTTCTTGGGTTTTGGGGCTTGTGGTTGTGTCTTATGGATGTGAGGTTTATTTTTTTTTTTTACTCTCACTAGGAGGGCATGATGCTTTTCTTAAAAATTCCATGTAGTAGTGGTGTTTTTATTATAGTTTTATACAGTTATATATGTAACTACTATAGTTATTATATATTATAGTTGATATATAGTATAGTTATTATATATTATAGTTATTATATATTATATTATCGTTCTAGCTATTACATATTGTAGTTATTTTATATTATAGCTATTATAGCTATTATAACAGTTATATATAATATTATAGTTATTATGATTTTACATAGGTTTACATGCATTGATGAATTGTGTCTGTGGGATGTAAACATGGCAAAATAATGTGATTTCAGGCAGAAAAGGAACTTTCCAAGCTGCTTTCAGCCCCTCAGATTAATAATTCGAGTGATGCCCAGCAATAGCACAGGCAGCAATGCATTTGCAGAACTGGTGGAGGGATTTGCTGCTGAGGGGTTTGCAGCAGGAGCTAATAAATTATCAAAGGTATTAAAGAGATTCTGTTAATTTGCAAGGCTGAAAACA
Organism: Emberiza elegans; assembly: GCA_024865655.1. Classification (NCBI taxonomy): domain Eukaryota; kingdom Metazoa; phylum Chordata; class Aves; order Passeriformes; family Fringillidae; genus Emberiza; species Emberiza elegans. The sequence goes on along the minus strand of JALJVW010000241.1, from coordinate 2,303,728 downwards.
CTCAGAAACCGCAGAGGCATTTGTGTAATTTCCAGCTCTGTGTTTAAGAACTCCCATGAGGTTAAAACCACCAGCAGGGATTTGTTCCATCCTGGGAAGGGCAGGGCAGGAGCGTGGGAAGTCCCTCTTCCCTCAGCCCAAGGCAGGTGATGGCATTTCTTGGGTTTTGGGGCTTGTGGTTGTGTCTTATGGATGTGAGGTTTATTTTTTTTTCTTACTCTCACTAGGAGGGCATGATGCTTTTCTTAAAAATTCCATGTAGTAGTGGTGTTTTTATTATAGTTTTATACAGTTATATATGTAACTATTATAGTTATTATATATTATAGTTGATGTATAGTATAGTTATTATATATTATAGTTATTATATATTATCATTCTAGCTATTACATATTCTAGTTATTTTATATTATAGCTATTATAGCTATTATAACAGTTATATATAATATTATAGTTATTATGATTTTACATAGGTTTACATGCATTGATGAATTGTGTCTGTGGGATGTAAACACGGCAAAATAATGTGATTTCAGGCAGAAAAGGAACTTTCCAAGCTGCTTTCAGCCCCTCAGATTAATAATTCGAGTGATGCAGCACAGCAATAGCACAGGCAGCAATGCTTTTGCAGAACTGGTGGCATCAGGGATTTGCTGCTGAGGGGTTTGCAGCAGGAGCTAATAAATTATCAAAGGTATTAAAGAGATTCTGTTAATTTGCAAGGCTGAAAACACTCAGAAACCGCAGAGGCATTTGTGTAATTTCCAGCTCTGTGTTTAAGAACTCCCATGAGGACCTCTTAAAACCACCAGGTGTTTTCTGGCTTTTTAAGTCTCCCTGGAAACATCTAAACAATTGCATCATGTCGTTGCTCTTTGATCAGAGTCTTTAAAAGCTGTAACTCTTGTCTAATTGCAACACGGGATGTTTTGCAACAGGAATTTGGGAAATAACGGCTCCTTAAAATAGCTTCAAGCCTGAGGCATGGTAATTGCAGAATTCATTCTGGTTGTATCAGGATAGGAAATAGTGGCAATCGGTAATTGTTGCAGTAAAATGAATTTTGAGGTCGTTGGGACAGCAGTGTTGATGTGTTTCTTTACCTGGATTTTTTAAAATTTATTTTAATTATGATCCACTTTAAGTAATTGAGCGAGGTTCGTGTTGATGGCAGCAATGCCCTGATGTTGTTGGGTCCCAAAAAGAGGATTTCTCCATACAGAATCCCCACAGCCCATTTTGTTCCTGTATTCCTTGAGAGCTTTTTATTTATCTTGTTTTTCCCAAATTGTGCAAGCAGGTATTATTAAGCACGTTTCTGCTGACATGGCTTTCTGTAGGAAACAAGGCATCCCCTGTTTATAAATTTCTGGAATGCTAAAATCATCTATGTGCTTTGTTTCCAAGCAAACAACGTCTGGACAATGGAGAAAGGATATTGTTATTGGGCCTCTGGGATGCTCCCACTGCATTTTATTTTGAAATAGCCTTTAATATATCTGACCTGATACCCTGGGCAGGATAAGAAAATTCCAAGTGGATTGCTAGCTTTCCTTATTTTGGGAATTTTCCTTCTTTTGGGAATGTCTCTGCTGATGTTGTTTAAGACTGTCTTGAGTGTCTGTCCGTGAGTTTTTGGCCAGGTAGGATCAAGTCTTTAAAACCTCTTTCAGATCTTCCACTTGGATCTGAATGGATGAGGAATCTTCAAAATCCTGGATCCTAGAGGGGCCTAAAAATTATATTCTGGCTTTGTGATCTGTCACAGACATGTTTTATGAAAAATCTTTCCTTGGGATTTTTCCTCCTGAGAAGCTGAGAGGCCTCAGGAACAAAATGCAAACAATGGTTATCTGCTGCTGTGGGATGCAACAGGTGCATCTGGGATTGGGCTCATGGGGTTGTTTCTAATTAATGGCCAATCACAGTCCAGCTGGCTCGGACTCTCTGAGAGTCACAAGATTTTATTATCATTCCATTCCTTTCTATTGCTTGCTAGACTCTGATTAAATCCTTTCTTCTATTCTTTTAGTATCCTTTTAATATAATATATATCATAAAATAATAGATCAGCCTTCTCAAACATGGAGTCAAGATTCTCATCTCTTCCCTCATCCTGGGACCCCTGTGAACACGACCACAGTGATCCAGAGATCCAAATCCAAATTATTTCTCCTTTCCACCCTCTCATAATGTCAGTAAATTTCTCCTGCGGGTTCCTGGCAAGGCTTTATTTTAAATGCACTTTGGTGTTAGCTGGGTGCCCTGGAGCAGGCAGGGATCCCTCGCTGCAGCCTCAAGGAAAAGCACTTGGATTTCCCTCCAGCCTGGTTTAATTGAGCAGATTTGGGGAGTTTTCTGAGGCTGTTTTCCAGGAGAAGGAGCAGCTTTCTTGCAGGGAATGCCGAGCAGTGGTTCCTGTGTGTGGGTGGGCTGGGCCTGGGCCTTGTCACGCCTCATTTTCTGCTCCTCTCTTTGGGAGAAACCTCCTGGCCACTGATGTCTTCAATAACATTTTTACTGTGAGCATTGAAAAGGACAGTTCTGCTGGTTTTCATTTTGCTGTCCTGTCCTGGTCTTTGTGCAGAACAAAAGGAACGAATGTGTGTTGCATGTTCTTGCTGAGTTGACCTCAGTTGCCCGTGGCCCATGAGGACCCGCCAGGAGCCAACTGAGGCTGTGCAGGCTCCGTTTCAGCAAGACTTGTGCTGATCTCGGCATGAAATATTTACTCTGTGCTGTTGTAATTGTGAAATAATTCAAGGAGTTGGGAACGAACCAGTTCTGGGTAAGGATGGGGAGCTCCTGGAGTGATCCAGAGGAGGCTGTGGAGATGCTCCGAGGGCTGGAGCCAGGCTGGAGAGCTGGGGGTGCTCACCTGGAGAGGAGAAGGATCCAGGGAGAGCTCAGAGCCCTGCCAGGGCCTGAAAGGGCTCCAGGAGAGCTGGAGAGGGACTGGGGACAAGGATGGAGGGACAGGACACAGGGAATGGCTTTAAGCTGACAGTGGGGATGGATGGGATATTGGGAAGGAATTTTTGGCTTTGAGGCCCTGGCACAGGGTACCCAGAGCAGCTGTGGCTGCCCCTGGATCCCTGGCAGTGCCCAAGGCTGTCACAGACATCTTTTATGGAAAATCCTTTCCTTAGGTTTTTTTCCTCCTGAGAAGCTGGGAGGCCTCAGGAACAAAATGCAAACAATGGTTATCTGCTGCTGTGGGATGCAACAGGTGCATCTGGGATTGGGCTCATGGGGTTGTTTCTAATTAATGGCCAATCACAGCCCAGCTGGCTTGGACACAGTGTCGGAGCCACAAACCTTTGTTATCATTCCTTTCTATTAGCTTAGCCAGCCTTCTGATGAAATCCTTTCTTCTATTCTTTTAGTATAGTTTTCATGTAATATATATCATAAAATAATAAATCAGCCTTCAGAAACATGGAGTCAGATCCTCGTCTCTTCCCTCACCCTGGGACCCCTGTGAACACGGTCACACAGGGCCGGGTTGGACATTGGGGCTGGGAGCACCTGGCACAGTGGAAGGTGTCCCTGCATGGCAGGGGTGGAAGGGGATGATGTTGAGGTCCCTTCCAACGCAAAGCTTTCCATAATTCCAAGCTGGGAATCTGTCAGCTCAGAAAGGCCTCAGACGCTGTGCCCAGAGAAGCTGAGGCTGCCCAAAAGCGTCCGAGGCCTTTCTGAGCTGCTGGATTCCCAGCTCCGTGTGGTTCATCGCTGAATCCATCTGGGTTGGCACATCTGACCACCAGGCTTTGAGAGAAAAGTTCATCTGAAAGACAGGCTCTGTTATTTGAGCCTTTCAGAAGAAGCAAAGTCACAGAGGGCGTTTTCTTTGTGGAAAAACAGAGCCTGTGCCAAAAGCTGGGCATAATTCTCCACCACTGAAGGAGTGGGATGTTGGATGTTGGATTAAGCCTTTTGCTGACTTAGAGATGGGGCAACTGAGAGGTGTTTTAAAAGCTTTAATTTCCTTTTCTCTTTTATGTGAAGAGTGAGACAATACAGATGTTACAATTTACACCCTTTCAATTAGCAGTTAACTATTTTTTCATTACTATACATTATAAGTGTTTCTTGGTTTATTAGCTTCACTTACACTATGTTGTAAATGTTTTAAAGTTAATTATATGAAATTATTCTATGTGAGTCTTACTAGGATGTATCTTTTCTAGTTCTATTTCTCTAAAGTATCTAGTCTTATTTATAAGGCCACCCTTTAAAACTTGATTGTAGTTCATTTCTCTCTTAACAATGTCCATCCTATTCCTATAGTATTTCTAAATTAGTATTTCTTACCTCAAAGCTTACAGACAGATATATACTATGTGAACCTTCTATCAAGCTTTGAAACTTTTCTATAAATCCATTTCCCAGTTTCCATTTCTCCCATATGGAGGATCCAGTCTGCTTCAAGATTAAATCCCTGTCATTTGTGGATTTCTCTCTGTAAAAATGTGTCGTGCACTGGAAGTCGTGGCAGTGTGCAGGTGACAGGAATCTCTGCCCTCGTTGTCATCCTCAGCCCTGAGCAGCTCCTGGAGCACTCTGAAGATTTTTCCATGTCCATTTTTGCTGGTTCTTGGCATCTTTTTTTTCTTCTGTCAAGGTTGGGATTGAAGGCACTTGAGAGGACAGTTCACGGTCACACTCAGGTGTTGATTTTTTCTTGTTTGTTTTACAAGTCGTGAGTTCTACAGCATTCTACTAACAATTACAAAATGGCTGTCTCTTGCTACAAGGCCTCTTAAGGCTAAACTGTCCAATTAAGAAATGACACCTAAATTATTTTCACTTTTAACCCAATAACTAATCACTCAGAGTCTGCAATTGGACTTTTCTGTCCAATTATAAAATACCACCCAAACCCATGGAGAAGAAGGTGAAGAAGAAGGACCAGCCTCCACCCTAAAACCTCCATCTTTCCCCATATATTTGCTATATTCTAAACCCTTGAACTCCATCTTTTCCCCCGTGTGATATCACACACTTCTATTCAAACTTCCCACCCACAATCCCAGTTCTACCATTCCATTTTTGAAGCCTTCTCCACAGCCTCAGGTCAAATACAGTATTTTCTTGTAGATTTGTGCCCTTCAGCACAGAAAGTCTAAAATTCTCAGCATCCAGGGTTCCAACAGGTTTTGTGTTTCAGCTTGGAGTTGTACAGCTCCTTCCTCCTCAGAGTTTGCAGAACAGTGAGAGTTTTGTGTTTTTGTGGGGAGTTTTATCCATTTTTGTTTCAGCCTCCCACGGGCAGTTTTTGTTTTGCATCTGGATTTCTGGCTGTTTATCCAGCCTTTGAACAGAAACATCTGAGAGCTCCTGGAGCCAGCAGGAATAAGGGCTTAAGGAAAATGGAGTTCACCATTTCTTTCTGGGTCATTGTACTGAAGAATGGCTGAAATAAGCAAAAAAAATTGATACAAATCTGAGTTTTCATCTCCCACATTGGACAAATAGTTGGGCTGGCTTCTGTAGGAAGGGCTTAGGATAGCAGCATCCAAGCAAAAAGGTCAAATCCCTGTAGGACATCCCCAAAATCTTCAAATGAAGGAAATTTTATGTAAATGCAAACAAGAAATGCTCCCTGAGGGCAGCAACTTTTTAATTTATTTTCTCAGTGTTACAGAAAACAAACTTGGAACCCATTTATGCTCCTCAAAGCATCTCAGGAGGATGCTGTCCTCCTTCCTGTGCACTTCTCCAAGGACAAGTCCTCTCCACTGGGCTCAATATGGGAAGTTGGAAGGAAGAGAAACCATTTATTCACATCATGTTAATCCTAAAAACTAAAGGAAGAAAAGGCTGTGGGTGAGCTTGGCATCACGGGACTTGGGTAATGAAAATTGACAATTGCGGGGGGGAGGTCTCATCTCCTGCACATCACAAAATGACAGAGCAGCTCCTTCAGTCCTGCTGGTGGATCCTGGAATGGCTGGGCTGAGGAGGGGCTGGCAGGATGGAGATGAGGGCAATCCTCAGACGTTTCCTGCAGCTGAGGTGTGTGATTGTGAGAAACCCCCGAGATAAAACTCAGTGCCTCAGGCAGGAGAGATTGTGTGTGCTTATCTGGAAGTTCCCTTTCCTCCACGCTGATAACATTCTGAGCAGAGTGAAAATAGGAATTGCCATCCCCAGCCTGGTGTTATCGCTTTGGGAACAGCTTTTCTGTGGCTCCAGCTGATGGAAAAATGCATCCTTTAATCATATTGAACACAGACTCTGCTGCTGGTGGAGTGGAGTTGCATTTTGTGGGATGTGGAAGGGGGAATTGAAGGAAATTCACTCTTAGCAGGGATCTGATGTGGATCCCAGGCTGCAGCAGGGTGGGAGGGAGGTTTGTGCTTCTGTTCCATCACACTGGGCAAAATTATTGGGAAGTCTGTGCAAGGGGGTTTGTGCTTCTGTTCCCTCACACTGGGCAACATTTTGGGAAGTCTTTGCAAGGGGGTTTGTGCTTCTGGTCCATCACACTGGGCAAAATTATTGGGAAGTCTGTGCATGGGGATTTTGTGCTTCTGTTCCCTCACACTGGGCAACATTTTGGGAAGTCTGTGCCCTCCTTGAGCTGCAGGTGGGGATGGGAGCAGGACCTGCCCCTGCCTGGCTCCATCAGGGGCTGCCTCACCCATCCCTGCCTGCTCTGTTTATCTTCCCTTGTGTCCCCTTGAACCAGGATGGGACGGAGATTTTGGGCAGGAAACGTTAAAAACTAACCAGAGGAGACAGACAGAGCTGAAATAAATGAGCTGCTGCTGCTCTGTCTGAGTGAAGGATGTTGTGGTTATGTCAGTGTCTTCTTCCAGAAGAATTCTGTCTTCCAAAAATTGTTAACAGGTTTTTGCCTGTTCTCAGCTACTTATTCATGCCCCTGAGCTGCTGCTCTCTGAGGATGTAGAACATTTTTTTCGGGCTGTAAATCCCATCAGGGAAATGTTTCCTTCTGCAGGGCTTTTGCCATCCTCACTTTAAAATGAATTTCTTTCTTTTAACCCAGATATTCTCCTGTTCTAGCACAGCAAACACTGGTGCAGGGTGACTGAGTGCAGAAGGAGGGGAGGGCACAGGAGAGGAAGGTTGGAAACCAGAAATCCTTTGATCTTGGTGCTTGTTTTTGTGCTGTCTGTATTCGTGCATGTGCTCCACGCTGGTTTTTCCAGTGCTGGGAGCTGTGCCTGCCCTGTGTGACAGTGAAAGAACATTTCCCTAATGCTGTGGGCTGTTTCAGGTGCCTTTGGGGTGGTTATGGGGTGTTCTAGGGGACTATGAGGTGTTTTAAAGGGCTTTTAGGGTGTTTTAGATGGCTAAGGGGTGGTTATGGGGTGTTTTAGGTGGCTTTGGGATGCTTTAAAGGGTTACAGGATGGTTATGGAGTGTTTTAGGGGACTATGAGGTGTTTTAGATGGTTTTTAGGTGTTTTAAATGGTTATGGTTTAGGTGGCTGTGGGGTTTTTGTGGGTGTTGTGGGGTTTTTTAGGGGATTTTAGGATGTTTTAGATGGCTATGGGATCTTTCAGATGATTTTTGTGGCTGTGGCTGTGGATGGTTTATGGATGGTTTAGATGCCTCTTGGTTTGGGGTGGTTATGGGGTGGTTTGGATGGTTATGGGATTACACCATGGGTTGGTTTAGATGGCTCTGGGGTGGTTTAGATGGTTATGGGATCACCATGAGGTGCTGTAGATGGCTGTGGGGTGGGTTAGATGGTTGTGGGATCACCATGAGGTGCTGTAGATGGCCCTGGGGTGGGTTAGATGGTTGTGGGATCACCATGAGGTGCTGTAGATGGCCCTGGGGTGGGTTAGATGGTTATGGGATCACCATGAGGTGCTGTAGATGGCCCTGGGGTGGGTTAGATGGTTATGGGATCACCATGAGGTGCTGTAGATGGCCCTGGGGTGGGTTAGATGGTTGTGGGATCACCATGAGGTGCTGTAGATGGCCCTGGGGTGGGTTTAGATGGTTGTGGGATCACCATGAGGTGCTGTAGATGGCCCTGGGGTGGGTTAGATGGTTGTGGGATCACCATGAGGTGCTGTAGATGGCTCTGGGGTGGTTTGGATGGTTATGGGATCACCATGAGGTGCTGTAGATGGCTCTGGGGTAGTTTGGATGGTTATGGGATTACACCATGGATGGGATGGTTTAGATGGCTCTGGGGTGGGTTGGATGGTTGTGGGATCACCATGAGGTGCTGTAGATGGCCCTGGGGTGGGTTGGATGGGTGGGTTAGATGGTTGTGGGATTACACCCTGGGGTGCTGTAGATGGTTGTGGGATGGATGAGGTTTAGATGGTTATGGGGTGGTTTAGAAGGTTATGGGATCACCATGAGGTGCTGTAGATGGCCCTGGGGTGGGTTAGATGGTTATGGGATTACACCATGAGGTGCTGTAGATGGCTGTGGGGTGGGTTAGATGGTTGTGGGATCACCATGAGGTGCTGTAGATGGCTGTGGGGTGGTTCATAGGGCCACATCCCACGTGGTGCCCTGGTATCTGTAGGTACCCACGAGGACAAAAGCTCAGAAGCAGAGCAGGAGAATGAATTCCCGTTTTTGCTGGGTCAGTGCAAAGAGGAGGGCACAGGGGCTGGGGGGGGCAGTGCCAGGACCAGCAGTGCCCTTGGGCAGGTGGGGCACTGCCCAAACCCCAAATTCTGACAGGAATTTGCTGCTTTCCCTGGAGGTCCCCTTGCAGAGCAGGAGCTGGTCCTGTTGTGTCCCAGGGAGCTGCCCTGGTCCCAGGGTCCTTTCAGGGTGACACTGTCACCAAACCCCAATTTATTTCCAGACTTTTAAAGTTATTCCCAATATGTTCTGTGCCACAGATGGGTGCTGAGCTGAGTCACCGATTTTTCCTCCTGTTAATTTATTAAATAACCACTGAAAACTCTTCATGAACAAATACATCCTGACCATTTAAAGGAACAAAACCCAAACCTTTCTCTGTGCACATCTCCTGTTATCCTCTCCAGAATTCCAATTGCTCTGATCCAGAGGTGCATCCAGAGCTCCTAAAGCAGAGCTCAGAATGTTTGCTGCAAACACCCATCCCTTGTTAAGCAGTATTTACATAAAACATGCTGACACCACTTTGGGGAGATTGAGTAGGATGCTTTCTCAGCTGTTGAAATTTGCACACGAGATGGAAGATGTTTTGATTAAAAGAAGGGTTAGCTGAATATTTTTTTCCCATTTATTCCCATGTGTCAAAATCAAAGCAGAGTTTCTCCAGGCGTTTTGCCCATTTTTTTCTCTTTTTTTCTGTTCCTCTTGTTCAGTTGTTTGGATTCTTTCCCTCAAGGTTGAGATTTTTGTGGGCTTTTTTTTTTTTTCTCGTAGCAGAGGAATTCAGTTATTTAAGGAGATAAATACATATTAAAATGCCTTTTAGACAGAAATAAACACTATGACTGGGTTTAGCTTCCTGTTTATTTTTGGGAGCGTTTGTGAATTCATTCTGGAATTTATTGGATTGGCAACGGTGAGCTGGGGACAGGCAGGGGGAAGAAACCAGGGAGATTTTCCCAGTAACGTCCTCCTGCCTCAGGAACAGCAGTGAAAAAGAGCACAGGAATAATTTCATTTTATTTGTCCACATTCTCCTTCCTTGTGACTTCTGTAATCTGAAGCAGTGAAAAAGAGCACAGAATAATTTCATTTTAGCTGTCCACCTTCTCCTTCCTTGTGACTTCTGTAATCTGGAGCAGTGAAAAAGAGCACAGGTATAATTTCATTTTAGTTGTCCACATTCTCCTTCCTTGTGACTTCTCTAATCTGAAGCCGTTCCTGTGATAACATTTCCCTTCGTGGTTGATTTTTTGAGCTGCATTTCCAAAGGCTCCTGTCAAGGAGGAGAACTCCAACTTCCCTAATCAGTGCTGAAACGACTTCTTCAAAGGCTAAAATGGAATTTTATCTCTTCTTTCCCCCTGCAGAGAGCACAAACGTTGCTTTTGTCATTCTTTTATTATTTGCTCTGTGAGGGTGCCAGCGCCCCTGGCCACTGAGAAACTGGAGCAAAAGGAGCAAAAGCTTTTTTTAGCAACTGGAGCAGAATTTTCATAACAAACCTGATCTCGTGCAGTTTCCGAGCCTCCTTTGGGGGGAGTCAGGGAAGGAAAGTGGAATTAGGGAGGGTTGGGAAGCGAGGGAACTTCAAGGAGCCTCAGCCTAAAAAACTCTCCACGGATTTGCTGCCTCTGCCTGGATTAGAGGACCCTTTAATTTGCTTTTAATTAAAATGATTTTCATTTATTCTGTGCCTTCTTCACAGGTCCCGAGGCGCCTCACAAACTTGTGATGCTGTGTATAAAATACCAAATGCATATTCATGGGGTGCTGAGATTTCACCTGTAAGCTGAGGATGAAGGAGAATTTTACCTTTTTTTTGGTTTTTTCAGAGCCTCAGATCCCAATTACAGAGCAGCTTTTCAAGCACTGCTGCTGTACATCTTCTCAATGAGTTGTAGTCCAAAGTGTAAACACTGCCCTGCCATAAATAGCTTATCTGGATACGAGATTTAAATAGCCAGGGCTTTGTTTTTGCAACCTCATTCAGTTGGAAAGAAAAGAAAAAAAAAAGTCACGTAAATACCTTTTTCTTTCTCTATTTTTCAAAAAGGAAATGCATCTATTGCAGAAATTCCCAAAGGAAATGGTGGATTAAAATGGAAAGTGTTGCACAGCTTCTAAATAGAGTTTTGTTAATTATCTTTTAAATAGTTGACCTTAATGCACTGTAGATATTAAAAAATGAAGAGAACCCTTTCCTAAAGAAGACTGCTGCAGTTTAATTGTGTACTTCACAATAACTACTAAGGAGGAGAAGAAATAGGTTTTTTTTTTTTACTTTTTTTGAATGACTTTTCTGGTGGTTTCTTTCGTTTTGGTTATTTGCTGAGGCATAAACCCTGGATCAGCACAGAAACATGAGAAAATCCAAGGAATATTATGGAAAATGCAGTTTTGGGGGTGAATTTGATGCCCCAGCTGAGGTGGCAGAGGAAGAACAGAGAGGGGAGGCTGGCAGGAGCAGGGAATTTTTCCAGAGCCTTGAAAAGTCGCTACATTCTTGTTTGGGGAGAAGAACAAATCCTGGTAGAGGAGATTCTCAGATTTTTTTTTTTTCATGCTCTTGTGAGATGGGGGTTGATCTGTTCTCCCAAGGAACAAGGGACAGCACAAGAGGAAATGACCTCAGGTTGTGCCAGGGAGGTTTAGGGTGGATACTTGGGAAAATTCCTTTAGGGAAAGGAATTCCACCCTGGCAGTGGTGGAGTTCCCATCCCTGGAGGGATTTAAAGCCCTGTGGATGTGACACTTGGGGACTCGGGGCAGGAGTGGCCTTGGGGCCGTGGTTGGACTTGATGATCTTGGTGGGTTTTTCCAACCTAAACAATTCCATGGTTCTGTGAGTTTGGACAGCTCTGATTTAGGGCTGGCACATTTTGTAAGGCCTCCCTCCCGTCTGCTGGAGGCCCAGTTTCCCCATGTGCTTTCAGGCAGTTGTAGAAATTCAGGGACTGTGCCGTGAGTTTTTAATAGCTGATTTCAAGAGGGAAAACCAGAACCAAGTCCTTAAGCACAATATAAAGATGGTTATTTCCTAATGAATTTGTGTCTTGAAAAAAATCACTCTTCTGCTCTCAAAGAAGAAAACCTGAAACTTTTGCTTGCTTACGGAGTGGCTGAAATTCCCTTGTTAAGTTTGGGGAAGCCAAAGCCCTTTTTGAGGATGTCACAGCAGAACTGTAGGCAGCAGATTTTCCCATAGTACTCCTTTTGTTCCCTAAATGAATGCAGCAGTGTTTGCTCCTACGGAGGAGCTGCTCATGAGGAGGTCACAGAGGTTGCTCCTATCCTTGGAGGGGGGCACAGGGCTGTGCTCAGCACTTGCAGAGCATGAGATTTTGGGTTTTTTGGGATTTAACTTTGAAATCTTGTAATCTTTGCATGGGCAGGGACACCTTCCACCATCCCAGGGCTCCAAGCCCTGTCCAACCTGGCCTTGGACACTTCAGGGATGGGGCAACACTTGAGTGTTTCAGTTTGAGGCTTTGGGGTTTGTTTGTTTTTCTTCCACCCTTGTTTCCCAAACCTCATGCTCGTCTCTTGCTCTGCAGTCAAACCCATGAATTCTCAGTGTTCTTTTCTGCTAAAACTGATCAATAAAGGTGATTAGCTGAAAACTGGTGTTTGGAAGAACCTCAGTGAGACACACAAGGCAAAGTGTCTCCTTCCTTCTTCTCCCTGCTGTGTCCTCTCCTGGAGCAGATTCCTGATGGTTGAATCTTTCTTCAGGTCTGGAGTGGGTTCTCATTTTTTCTAATGAGAAGTTGCTTGCAGACTTTGACCTGACAATCCATGGATTTATGTTCTGTGGAAATACATTAGGCTGCAGAAAAACTCTACATTCAAAGTACAAATGATTTAGAAAGTAAAGCTGGGCAGGCCTTTAATTTCTTTTTTTTTTCTTATTTTTAATGGACTCTTACACTGAGTAAAAATTAAAAAGATGGCTATAACAATCTTCTGGAACCACTCAGTTCTGTTGCTCTGGAAATAATAATAAATGTCTGGTTTGGTGCCATGTTCAGGGTGATTCTTGTGGAATTTTAGGCTGTTGGGATGATGGAGTTGGCGGCAGCCATCCACACCCAGCTTTATGAAGAGCCAGTTTCTGCCTTTGTGGTGAAAACCCACAACAGTTGGGTGTTTGAAATGACTTTTAAGCCATCTGTGTGGCATCTCTGTGTTCCATTGTTTCATCCGGCCCAGATGCTGGGAAATGACTGAAAGGAGTTGGAGCTCCGGCACAAATTGTTATTGTCCTGGAAATGATGATTTTGTGACTTCTGCCTCTGGGGAGGTTGGGTGAAATGGAGGAATGGATGAAAGGTTGGATGTTCCCAGAGGAACATGAGACACCCCAGCTGGCAGCTGAGTGGGGCCCCAAAAGCTGTGTGAGCCCTCTGCTCTCTGTCCCTGTCGTGGTGCTACCACCCTGTGGTGTCAGAGTGAATTAGGATCTCCAGGAACATGGGATTTCTGGTGTGTTGGTGCCCAGGGAAGGGTGTCAGCATCAGAGGAGTGTTGTGGAAATCCCACTGATGAGTCACCTCCCACTGTCCTGATGTGAGGCCTCAGGACAAGGGAAGTTCCTGTAAATGATCCAGGCTTGATAAAACCCTCCCAGGCTTCCCCAAACCAGTATTCCCTGGAGTTTTAAAGGTGAGGAGATTCCCAGGATAACCCAGGGAAGCTTTGGCCAGCTCAGGTCTGGAGCAGCTTCACCTCTTGCAGCTCCTCTGTGGATTTACCCAAAGCCAGAGGTGCCGTGAGTGCCTCAGCGTTGTCATTTCAGTCGTGTGGGAAAGGAAGGTCATTAATGAGCATGGAGCAAAAGTCATTTTCATAATTACTGTTCTGAAAGACACTCACAAAATGCTGATGAATGTGCTTGACAGTTCCTGGAAAAGCCAAACTGAAGCCCGGCTTTCCATGGAAGATTGGCCTGAGTGGTGTCCAGAGCTCATTGCCAAGCTCAGCTTTGCTGTGACCAGTTTTAAAATCACTTGGAAGGTTTCTTGCAGGGCATGCAGCCCTTATGATAGAAGCAATTAATTCGTGTCAGGTGGAAAGGGGGATTAAAAAAACCTTTTGGGGCACAAATAAACTGGATCCAAGCTTTTATTTATTTATTTATTCATGTGATGTTTTGAGGAGAGGCTGTGGACTCTCTGGGATGTAATTGCCCTCCTGTCAGGGAGCATCCTGGCTGAGCTGTTTGCATTTCTGCTGCAGTGACTTGTGGTGGCATTTGCAAGTTCATCTCCCGAGTGCTTGAGGCAAATGGTCAAAACATCAGCAATTGCAGTCTGCTGGAATAAGTGAGGCTTGTAAAGCTTTTTATATTCATCAAAAAGCAATTTCTGTTGGGGTTTTTTAAAGATTCAGTACAAGGGCTGGATGTTGGTTAACATAGTCCTGATTTTGTATTCTGTGTGCATCCGAAACATCCTAACAAACATCCTTAGGACATCAAAACCCTGGAAAACATGCAGAGCCTGACCTCTGAACACAATGTTTTCTTCCTGTTTACGTTGGCCCAGGCCCTTAAAAAATGATTTATTTTGTTACGCAGACGATTACCAAATAAGCTCACGTCTGTGGAAGCTTGTGTGAGGTAGATACTGAAACTTGGCACGGTTCTGCAGGTTCCTGACCTTCCAGGAGCTCATTCAAGACTTTGGAGTGATAACATCAAAGACTATTCTAGAGGTAATAACTCTCTAGAGGTAATAAACTAAAAAAACCTTAAGTTTTGTTTCTTTAGGTTGTCAGTGAGAAAGAAAACGTAGGGAGAGGAGAAATGTTCTAAAGGTTTTGTACTAATACTTATTACTTTTTTCTTTAGTTACTGTTAATATATTTTTCTTTATACCCTTTTAAAGTTTTGAACCTGTTTTGCCTTTCTGCTCATCCTGCCTCCCAGCAGGAAGTGAGGACACTGGTGATGAGCCAACACCAAACCCGTCACACTCCTTAGTGTATTAACCGAGACATCTCAAAATGAGCCAAATTTCAAATGAGCAAACCAAAACCATGACATGAAATCAGTATTCCTACCCGGTTTCAAACTGAAACCATCACATATCACCTCATCACTGCCAACAAGGGTGCTCCAGGCCAAATGTGTGCTGCAGCAGGAGCAAACCCTGCAGGCGGGCTGGCCTCCCTGAGTGCAGACAAACCTGCCAGGGAGGTCTTTGCTCAGCGTTTTGGAGCAGAGCAGAGCAGCACCTCTGGCTGAGGGACCGAGTGCTGGCTCAGCACGGTGCCAGATGGCTCTGGCTGGCAGCAGCTGCTCTAGCAGATATTTTTACCCCTGATGAAGGAGAGGAATGATGAGGAGGACTCTGTCTTATCAGAGGGCTAATTAATTACTTTATTATTCTATATTATTCTATATTATTCTATATTATATTACACTATATTACATTACATCTAAACTGAATCTGCCAAGCACTCAACTCTGCACACACTGCACAGCCTTTTGTGAGTGTCAGCCCACAGTCCCAGCACACAAACGTGGATTCAAGTGGTCAGTGAATCAAAACCCTCACACCAGAATCCAGTTACCAATTCCCTTCAGGTAAACAGCCTTCCACCATGCATTCCACTTGTGAACAACACAGGAGCAGTAAACGAGATGAGAATTGTTTTTCCTTTCTCTGGGGTTCAGAGAATGTGAAACTCAGAAATATTCTTGGGAAGAATTGTGCCTTGCTTTTCTCTGTGAAGAGAAATGTGGTGACAGTTGCTGTGCTGCAGGGCAGGGATGCTCTGCACAGGGACATCCACATCCTGGGGCTGCCCAGAGCCAAATTCAAGGTGAGGATGTCAAGAACAACCTGGAGGAGAAGGGTGAGGGCTGAGCTGGGGTGGAAGGTCATGGAGAACAGCAAACTGAGCTCTAGCCCAAAGTGCAGAACAAAAAACTGCTCCTCTTCCCAGCCCCTGAAGGATGGCATTTCTTTTGTTTCTGTCACCCGGGAGCCAGCACAGCTCCTTGTGAAGCAGCCCTAGATAAACCACTGAGTGCTGGGGCTGAAGGATTACAGGGCAGGAAAAGGGATTTATCTGCGCTCAGCTCCCACCTGTGTCCCATGGTTAAAATACAAAGAAACCAAGAACTTCACTTTTATATTTTCTAAAAAAGATGGTTTGGATGTATTCTCCATCACAGCATTATTTATAGTGCTTATAGTTGGGGCAATAAGGAGAAAACCCCCTGGTGTCTTGCTGTTCCAATTAAATTAATAATTTCTTGTCATTACTCCTGAAGCAGAAGCTTTCCTTGACTGCTGAAGAATCCACTTGCACATTGTTTATAAAAACACTCCCTGCAGGTCCATCTTGTGCTGCCTCAAAGTCACTTTAAAAAGAGCTTTGCCTTATCTCAGTAGCACATCTTGGGAAGTCATTTAGTGAGCAAATTGCCAGTTAATTGCCTTGATCTGCTGGTGAGCAAGATGCTCAAAATGAACTGTTCTTAATCATGATATCAAAATATCACTTCTGTTCCATTAATGAGCGTGCTGTGAAATAGGATATGTTTTTTAAGGAAGCTGCTTAAGCTGATCTCGTTTGCTTTTTATTTTTAGTTAATGCCTTTAGTTGGTTTCCTGAAAGAATCAGAGCTCTGGGTGTGTGAGAGGGAAACCAACATTTCAAGGATCAGTGGATGGCAGCACCAAAGAATTTTCCCAAAATAAAATCTGAGGTACCTCTCAGGATTTTAAGTTGGAAAGGTTCTGTTCAGACATAGTGGGGTTTAATTTATTAGGATGTTTATGATTTAATTTCATCTCTACAAAAGCAATTTATAATTTGTACTTGACCTGTGGATAGAAGGTCCCTTGGGAGCCAGTGTGGCTCCATTTTGTGTGGGTTTGGGGTCTGTTCTGATTTTTTAAGTGCTTTTTTTGCAGAGTAGGTTTGGCTTGGTGTTGACCTAAGTTTAGTGACCACGAATTTTGGTGATAATTAGACTTGGCTCTCCGCTCTCCAGAAATACATACTTTAAATCCCCAGAAATGTATACTTCAGATATATATACACATATATGCACACACACATATACCTATATAAAAATATATAAAAATCTGTACATATATGCACACACATATATACACATGTACGTATCTAGAAATATGAAAATAAATAAAAATCTATCCATATATGCACACACATATGCATATATATATACACATGTACATATATAGAAATATAAAATATATGTAGAAATATATACATATATGCACATGCATATACATATGTATGTACATATATAAAAATATATAAATATATAAATATAAATATAAAAGCAATATACAATATTATAAAACATAAAATATACAATACAAAATATATATAAATGTATACATTTATGCACACACATATATATACACGTGTACATATAGACAACATAAAAATATATAAATCTATACATATATGCACACATATATACTTATATACACATGTACATATATATAAATGCAAAATATAGATATAACTATCTATACATATATATTTATCTTTATGCAGCTGAGTTCTGTGATATGGCCAGAAAGTTAAGCAAGTGAATTAGGTGCAAAACCAGCCAGAAATGAGTTAGAATCCCATTGTTTTGTCCAGTTCATTTTTCAGCATGAGTGTGATTCTTTTGTGGGCTTTCAGGAAAGGAACGTGGCACAATTGGAATATTTAGGAATCCCAGACTTGGTAAGGTTGGAAAAGAGCTGTAAGGTCATCCAGTCCAACCATTCCTGCAGCATTGTCCCACGTCCCCAAGTGCCACATTTATAGTTATATTATTTATATTTATATTTATATGGAAATACCGCAAGTAGATTTACTCTGATATTTCCTGGGATTATAAATATGTGGCCAGGTCCTCTGGCGAATAAAAAAGGGGAGGGATTTCACTTTGTTGCAGCTTCAGCCAGTCATTAATCAGCCTGAATATTTATATTTCTATTATATTTCTATTATATTTATTATATTTATATTTATAATTTAAAAATATTTCTGTAAAAATACCACAAGTAGTTTTTCTCTGATATTTCCTAGGATGCAAACACGTGGCCAGGTCCTCTGGTGAATAAGAGAGGGGATTTCACTTTGTTGCAGCTTCAGCCAATCATTGATCAGCCTGAACATTTATTTTCCAGTCACAGGAGGAAGAATTTGGTGTTACAGCCTGGCCAGAGCCTGGCAGGTTGTTCCACTGAATCCATGGGGTGAGCTTCTATCACATGTTAAAGCCACAAGCAAAATATTCAGCATTCAGGTTTTCCATCCTCACTGTGGGGCTGCACTGTGTGAATTTCTTCTATAAAAAGCTCTCCCCTTTTTTGGGGGCCAGTCTGTCCTCAGAGACCAGTCTGACAGGCAGCAGAGTTCAGCTGATCTGGAAAAATGGGTCCTGTGGGGCAGCAGCTCTTGGGCATCTCTGCATCAGCTGGAAAGGAGGTAAATAAAGGGAAAAAAAAGTTTTAATCGTGCTGAAATGTAGCTCATCTAGTTAAGTTGAAGGACTGAAAATTAATCAAAATTACCTTGATAAGCTGTCTGTTGATTGATTTGGAATATTGAATAAAAATTAAAAATTAAAAATATTGGGGGAGAGCTGTAGAAGAGCAATATATGAATAATCTGGGGAAAAGATCATTTGGAGTTGTTTCTAATTAATAACAAAAAGCAAAAAGGCACTCTGAGAAAACATTTGGAGGATCTCCTTCCTTATTCTCCTGGGCCTGTATTTTTTTACTCTGAAATGTATCTGTGTGTGATTTGTCCTTGTGAAACAGAGACTGTGGTTTGGGCTTAAAGGCATGGGCATGTATTTGTTCTTTGGAGATTGTGGTGCAGATGTACCAGGGGAAAAAGCCCCAAAACTCCTGAAGCAAGGAACACAAAGAGCTGGAGAGATGCTTGAAATAGAGTTTGAGTTGTCTTTTCAAGGACCACAGAAAGAGACTTGCTTTGAAAGTTTCCATGTTTTAGAGAAATTGATTTGTTAGGGTGTGGGAAGGATTAGTCAAAGCATGGGATGGAAATGTAAAACAAACAGAAGCAATGAAAATATTGGGGGTTTGTGTTTGTAACTGATCCTGCTGGAGATTCTGGTGATGCTGTTTCAAACCTCTTTCATCTGGAAGGGTTATTCGGGAGAAAGTCAGGTTGGCTGCTTTAGTTTCATACCTTTGGAGGCTTAAAGTGTCATGCAAGGAGTTGCAGAGCCTTTCTGTGTGGTTTTGGTTGGAAGGGACCTTAACACTCACCCAGTGCCATCTCCAGCCATGGGCAGGGACATTTCCACAATCCCAGGTTGCTCCTGCCTGGCTGAGGGCACTTCCAGGGATGGGGCAGCTTCTCTGTGCCAGGGCCTGCCCACCCTCCCAGGGCAGGATTTCTTTGCATGAATCTCTAGATAAAATGGGTATTTAATTTCGTCATTTTGTTCATTCAAATTTCTTCTTTTAAATATTGCTAGATGGCCGTGGTGGAGTTTCCATCCCGGGAGGGATTTAAAAGGTGTGGAGGTGGCACTTGGGGACATGGGGCATTGGTGGCCTTGGCAGTGCTGGGGTTGAACTTGGTGATCTTGGAGGGCTTTTCCAACCTAAGCAATGCTCAGAATGGAATTTTGGGGTGTTCCACATTGACCTGGAGGCTCAGGGGGGACCTTGTGGCTCTGCACAGCTCCTGCCAGGAGGGCACAGCCGGGGGTCGGGCTCTGCTCCAGGGAACAGGGACAGGAGCAGAGGGAACGGCCCCAGGCTGGGCCAGGACAGGATCAGGGTGGATTTTGGAACAATTCCTCCATGGAAAGGTTTGTCCAGGCCTGGCACAGCTGCCCAGGGCAGTGGTGGAGTCCCCATCCCTGGAGGGATGTAAAATCCACGTGGATGTGGCATTGGGGACCTGGGGCAGAGGTGAGGCTGGGTTTGATGATCTCAGAGGGCTTTTCCAGCCTTGATGATTCCATGATTCCATGAACAAAAGCCTCTCTGGTTTTGCAGCAGCAGTCCCTGTGGCTCTGCCCAGCGTTCCCATTGCAGGGCAGGGGAATTCCCTTCCCCAGGAGATGGAGAAGATCCCTGGCCACACTTCAGTGGGAAGTCCCGGGGTGCTGTGTGTGACCTGGGGTTGTGGCACGCTGGAATGAGCAGCTCCCCAAGGACACCTGAGTGTCCCCAGAATCCCTTGGTGGGGGACAGAGCCATTCCCAGAGTCCCTGTGGTGCCTCGGCTGCTGCTCCTGCTGTGCTGTGAAATGTCCTTTACCCCCTTGTTGCCCTGCTGGTGTTGTGTCCTCCATGTGTGATGGGAAATGAGTGCCCCAAGTGCCACATCGGGGTCTGAGTGGTCACCAGCCCTGTCTGGGCACAGCCCTGGGTGTTTGTGCCTCCTCTGTGGCACTGGGGCCACCAGCAGGTCCCAGTGAGCTCAGCCCGATGGCCCAGGCAGAGGCAGAGCCCTGCCAGCTCTCAGAGTAAACACTGGGTGAGGTAAAAGACTCGTTTCTAATTAATAACAAAAAGCAAAAAGGCACTCTGAGAAAACAACTGGTTTTATATATAAAATATTACTGGGTTTACACCAGGAGGAGCTTTCCAAGGGCAGGATTTCAGTGGATGCTTCTTTCAGTGGTCCTTGGCCCAGGCTGTGGGCTCTGCCCTGGCTCAGTTGCTGGTTTATTTAGGAAAATAAAACCTGCACATTTGGGACTCCATGTCCTGCACAAATGCTGCATTTCTATTTTATTTTTAAGCCACTTCTTATTTCCAAAATAGAAATATAATTCTCTTTGATCTTAGGTCCAGGATGCATCTCAGTCCAAAGAATTATTCCCATGGTAACAGGCCACATTTCACCAAGGGGTATTTTCCCCCAGAAATATTTTTGGATGGAATTTCAGTATCTCTGACTGTGATGGTCAAATCCACAGCTTTGTTATGAATTTCTCTCCAAGGAGGTTCCAAGTGGGACCATGCTCTCTGTTTTATGTGCCTTTGAGGCAGCTGTCAAGGGAAAACACTCTGCTTTTATTTATCCCCATCCTCAAAAAAAATCCAGCCCTTTATGCAGAAATCCAACTTTCAAAGTAAGGAGGAGAAAGGAAAATAAAATTATAGAAATTTCTATTTTAATTTTACAAGTCCAAAATTAGATTTTTGTGAGCTGTAAGGCCACATT
The DNA here is from genome assembly GCA_024865655.1 of Emberiza elegans. NCBI lineage: Eukaryota > Metazoa > Chordata > Aves > Passeriformes > Fringillidae > Emberiza > Emberiza elegans. Next base: position 2,282,939 of record JALJVW010000241.1, on the reverse strand, counting down.
TCCCAAGGGTGTTTTGAGCAGCAATTTAAATCTCACTTGGTCAAATCCACAGCTTTGTTAAATATTTCCCAAGAGGATGTTTCTGTGTTATTGCTGTGATTATTGTGCTGGTATTCACAGAGAGTTTTCTTCTGTCCCTTAGTAAATATGTTCAAAAGGAGCAATTCTTTTTAATGCCATGTCTTGAAAAGAGTTTTGAAGGATTTGAATGGGAGCTGGCTGTGGACGCTCAGTGCTTTGCCAGGGCTTGAAGATCCACGTTCATTCCATAGCACAATGCCGTGAGGAATCCCAGTGATGATTTTGAAACACGTTAAATAGAAAAATATCAGTTTATTCTGCAGGAAGCACGACAGCAAATGCATACTGATGCTGACACCAGCTGTCATTGGAAAGCAAATATTCTGGGGGTTGTTTATTCCCAGGCAGGAGCAGCAGTGATGACAGCAGCCAATAGGAAAATCAATAGCTGGATTTTCCATCAGCCACTGCCTCTTGCCAAACGGAGTGATACTGCCTCAAATTAGCATCTGTTTGCACACTTCTCTGCTAATTAGTGCTGTCAGCGTCTGAACAAAAGGGAAAGTTGATGGTGAGGGTGGGCAGGCCCTGGCACAGGTGCCCAGAGCAGCTGGGGCTGCCCCTGGATCCCTGGCAGTGCCCAAGGCCAGGCTGGACACTGGGGCTGGGAGCACCTGGGACAGTGGGAGGTGTCCCTGCCATGGCAGGGGTGGCACTGGGGGGGATTTGGGGTCCCTTCCGTCCCAAACATTCCATGATTCTGTGACTGTGTGTCAGCAGCAGGTGGGATAAAGAGCAAATGCAGCAGTGAACTCTGGTGCTGGCAGGGCTGGGGCCCATCCCTGTGTCCTCCCCCAGGCTGCTGCTCCCATGGGTATCCAGGAGATCCTCAGTGTCATCCTCACTGGTGGCTTGGGCTGGAAATCTCATCTCTTGATTTATTTCTCATCTTAGATACCAGATACAGTCAGTCAGTTCCTCCCCTGTGAATGATGCCTTTATTTCATTGCTTTAACTGTAATGCTTGAAATGATCTAATCAAACACTGCATTGCCATTTTTTAAAGTCCAGTCCCCACCAAGGGGACTTCTTGTCTCCTTCAAGGAGGGAAGTAGAGAAGGACCTACGAGGACTTTGTGTTGTGCAGTGGCAAACTGCAGCCTTCTGACCCCACCTGCTAATCCTGCTGTGGGCAGTTCTTGTCCAGGCTGGAATTTCTCTTCCAGCTTGAGTTGAAAACTGATTTTTAACCTCTGATACAACGTGGTGGTCAGACCTGGAAAGGTCCTAGAGAATACCAGAGGTGCCTGGACATTTCCTTCAATGAATCTTTTCTTAAATGCACACAATTAGGGCTGTATCCCAAAGCCTGCTGGCATCCATCTGCTCCCATCCAGTGCAAGATTTCCTTCTCCCTTCCTCCCTGTGTTGGAAGTGCATTTTTCTCTTTTCTTTCAGCCATTTAATCGCTCCAAACCCTATCTGAAGCAAACGAGGCAGTGATTTACTGCCCGAGGGGTCGGGCAGAAAGAGGGACTGTGCAAAGGCAAGGAGGAATTGCCATTATTTGTGCAAAAGAAGCGTCTCTTGAAGTTAATTGAGGTGTAGATGAACTGGGCTGCACTCATTAGTGTCAGTGAAACTGAATATGCAATTTGCTAATTGCAGTGAGGGCACACAACTCTCAGATCCAGACTACTTGGGGTATTTTTAGCTGTTCCTTTAGTCATCAGCTTCCACTTTTGTCTGTTCCAGGCATCGGTGGGAAAACACAGCAGCCCTTTTCTCCAGCAGGGTCACGCTGTTCTGAGGAGGTTTTTCTTCACTTCTTGGTTTTTTTCCACATAAATGGAGAACGCAGTTTTTGAGCTCTTGCAGCTATTCTGGTGAATACTTCTTCCCATCCCAAAATGGAGATGTTTCTCTCTCTAAATGTTAGTTTTTTGAGGATTGCTGCCTAGGTGGTAAGGTCTGAGTTGAAACGAGAAACCATCGCTCATGATAAGCAGCTGAATATTCTCCCTGATGAATTCTCTTGTGTCTGAAGTGCAAAATGGGCAGACTGGATGGTCCTTAAGGTCCCTTTCTGCCCAAACCATTGAAGCTTTTCCTTGGCTCTGCTGTACTATGGCTCATCCACAAATTATTCCTGGTTTAAGGGATTTTGCTGGTTTTGTCCAGGTAAAACGTTTCAGAACAGCTGGAGGTTGCTGTGCTGGTTGGGAGGCCCAGACTGGTAAAACAGAAATGAGGGCAGCAAATACCAGCCCCAGCTGAGCTTGGGCTGGAATGGAGCAGGAAAATAGAGAAAAGCCACTTTTGTTTGTTTGGCAGGTCGGGCTGCAGCAATAATTGAGAGTATTCAGCTGCAGACCTGCAAGGTTTGCAGCTGAGGGGTGAATTTGGGATGAAATGGGGAGTGCCATGCACAGGAATGGCCCAGGTGTGGTGGAATGGTACCAACAAGGTCTGCAGGAAGCAGAAGCTTTCATTTTTATTTGCACTCGCTCTGTGGGGTCAGGGAAAAAAACCTTGGCATTGTAAATCAGGGAATATCGACCTTCCAGGTGGTTTATTGATGATGATAACCTTGTACAGCATTTGTCTCCTTCAGGAAAGCAGCTGTGATATCCATGTGATGCTCATTGATATGGGCACTTACTCAAACCCAGTCTGTGCCCAATTGAAGTAAAAAATCAGAATATTTGATCATTATTTATGATTATTTAGCAATATGGTGTTATGAAATGTTATTCACTGTAATAATTCTGGTGATATAATTGAAAAATATTTATTTAACATATGTAGTTATTTAATATTTATTGCTACAAAGTAACCAGGCTTCGCTGGCTGCTGCAGCAGCACTTGAGCATATGTTTGCTGTCAGCTTGGCTTGCAGAGGAAAACCTTCATGTTCCAAACCAACCAACTCCTGTGGGCTCTGTATATTCAGGAGGGGCTGTGGCAGCCCTCAGAGCTTTGTCTGCAGGCACAATTCCTGTTTCCCTGCTTCTCCTTCAGGAGTTTCCCCATACCATTTATTACACCACGTGATTATCTGCTTGTATAAATTATAAAAATTATATAAATTTATATATATAAATTATATAATTTTGTAATTTATGATTGGATTATTTGGATTACAGCTGTGCTACCTGGCTGGTGTTTAATGATGTCTCTGAGGTGCAGGAGTCAGGAGCACAGGGGGGGTTATGCCCAGGCCCAGCCGGGCGTCTGCTCATCGCGCTGACAGTGCTGATGTGCAGGATAACCTAAAAACACACTTTGAACCAGCTTCAGCTGAATTGACGTGACCTCTTTTCTTCTCACTGTGATCAGTACAAGGCAAGGAGGCAGCTTTGTTTGGTGATTTGTGTTTTCAGGCTGCCCAGCCCCCTCAGGGTTGTGTTTGGAGGGCGCCGTGGTGAACAGGCCTCTGTCGTGCTGGGCCAGGGGGTGCTGCAAACACTTCTTTAGGGATTTATAATTGGCTTTCATACGGAATCATTAAGTGGGAAAAGACTACAGAAAGATGAAAAGACCACCAAAAGACCTCCAAAACCACCAAGTCCAGCTTTCAGCTGAATCCCACCATGCCAACGCAACCATCAAAGTGTCACCTCCAGTGGTTCCTTGGACACCTCCAGGGATGGGGATTCCAAACCTGCCTGGGCAGCTCCTTCCAGGGTTCAACCTTTTCCGTGGAGAAATCCAAGGTTCAACAACCTTCCCATGGGGAAATTCCTGCTGTGCCCACCCTGAGCCTGCCCTGGCCCAGCCTGGGGCCGTTCCCTCTGCTCCTGTCCCTGTTCCCTGGAGCAGAGCCCGACCCCCCCGGCTGTGCCCTCCTGGCAGGAGCTGTGCAGAGCCACAAGGGCCCCTGAGCCTCCTGTGCTCCAGGTGAGCCCTGCCCAGCTCCTCAGGGATTCTGCAGCCCCTGCCCAGCTCCTCAGGGATTCTCCAGCCCCTGCCCAGCTCCTCAGGGATTCTGCAGCCCCTGCCCAGCTCCTCAGGGATTCTGCAGCCCCTTCCCGGCTCCTCAGGGATTCTGCAGCCCCTGCCCAGCTCCTCAGGGGTTCTGCAGCCCCTGCCCGGCTCCTCAGGGATTCTCCAGCCCCTGCCCAGCTCCTCAGGGATTCTGCAGCCCCTGCCCGGCTCCTCAGGGATTCTCCAGCCCCTTCCTGATGCCTTGTGAAGGCTGACCTAGAACAGAATACAGCCAGAGATAAAGAATAAAGTAGGGATTTATTAAAAGGCCTCCATGGATCCACCTTGGGCAGCACAAGAGCCCAGCCAGGGCTGCACCCAAGATGAACCCAAATGGCCCCAAAATGCATGATGGGCACGGGGTCTGTCCCTGGGATCAGCTCTGCTCCATTTGCACCTTGCAGTTCATTGTCCCATCCCAGCTTTAGCCCCTGCAGTCCCACCCTGCTTGTTTTTCTCTCTGCAGCCCACGGGGTTTGTGCTCCTGGGCTGAGATTTGGATCATTTGTCCTTGGTGCCCAGCTGGAGCAGGAATTGTTTTGTCTCCCTGCTCTGTGCACAGAGCTCACCATCCCCTGATGTGAGGCTCAGACCCACACACTAAAGCAGCACAGAATGGGAAACACAGAAAATCCAAACCTGAGGCATCATTCCCATCTCTGTCCCTTCCCTGGATGTGCTCCAGCCCCTCAAGATCCATTTTTTTGTGACCTAAAGCTGCTCCCAGGACTGGAGGTGCCTCCACAGTGCCCTGGGCCTCAGGACTTCCCTGGGGTCCTGATTTCTCATTTTTATGAAAGAAAGATAACAAAACCAAACCCATGGCTTGTTGGGGAATTTTTGGCCTGTTGGGGACTTTTAGATTTGTTTGTGGGGGATTTTTTTTTTTTTTTGAGTTTCAACTTCTTAAGCATGTCTTGTCATGGTGTAATTCCAAATTTCAGCATCAGGAAAAGTTGAAGTTAATGCTTAGTCTGCCCTTCCTTTGTTTAAGAATGGTTTTTTTATTGAATTATATTTTTATTTTAGTCTGGTTGCAGCTCTGCCATATCCATGTTCCAAATTTTCTCAGCAACAAAACCAAAGGGCAGTGGGTGTTTCTCTAATGATCAGGTGCAGATGCCTGCAAACTTAGAGAAATAATTGGGATTAAGCCAAAACCATAGAAGAAATGCTGCATTAATTGCATTTATAAAGCTATTAAGTGCAAGATTTGCAAGTCTGTTGCAGTCCTCAGTTTTGTGTACAGCCTCCATGAAAGGTGTGTATGAGGGGATATAAAATCACAACACTTTGAGTCTTTCTGGGAAGTTGAAAGTTTTTGGGCCGTATTTTACAGCACTGGAGGAAGTATCCATGGATCCCAACATTTCCTCCATGTGATATCCCTGCTTTTAATATTGGGCTCCTTGGCCAGTCCTCGTGATACCACTTCTCACTATTTTCTCTATGCAGAAACCTCTGAAATTGGTTTTGGTGTTCCTTTAATGAGAAGTTTTTAAACTATCTAAGGGAACTTGAACCCATGTAAATAAAAGTGGGGAATTTGATAATTGCAAAAGCTGCGTGCTGTGACTCACAGCTTATTTTGCATAGAATTACCATTTCTTTTCCTCCAGAGCTGAGAAGCTGAACTGTGTAAGGAAATACCATCTGATGCTGCATATGGCATTTTAATAACACCTATTTCACATGGCTTCTGCTTAGCCAAGCCCAGCAGAGTGAAATAGGGAGCTGGGGAGATGTATTAGAATTTCTCATGGAAAGTCAAGCTTGCTTGGTAAGCTAGGTCATTATTTTGATTTATTTAATTTATTTTTCTGTAGTTTTATTTATTTTAATAGGGGTGTGCAAGTGAGGAACTATTCCTTGTGGTTATTCAAACCCACATCCAAACCTTTTTAGGTATTAAAGGCCCTTAAAGCTCCAGTAAAACTTTCCAAAGTATCAAAGCACCAGAAGTTAGATCTAAGGGGATTGTCCAAGGCCAGATTGGACACTGGGGCTTGGAGCACCCTGGGATGCTGGAATCATCCCTGCCCTTGGCAGGATGAGCTCTAAGATCCCTCCCAACCCAACCCATTCCATGATTTTTGCCCTTCCACAACTGCATTTATACTTTATTTGAGGACTTGATGTGGTGATTCCCACCTGTGCTCTTTAGAAGTAACTGTGAGCTAGTCATAAATGGTAGATATTGTGAATTTATCTGTGGGAAAAGTACTTTTCTCACAGACACTTTGGACTTTGAGGGAACTTGCTGAAATATTTTTAGCCCTCTACATGATTTGGGAAGTTCTGCTTTTGCTGTAGTGTCTAAAAAGAGTTTCCAAGATTTACTGTGAGTTCAGGAAGATAAGGAACAATCCTGACTCAGGAAAACACATGAACGTTTTTCTTGAATATAACCTTAGCACTGGGCTCTTTTCAAGAACTCTATTTAAATTATATACATTTAATTAAACCTGCCTTGTCATAAGGTGAAGAAGTTGGAATTGGCAACAAAGCCCTGACCTCTACCATGATAAACTTTTGAAACCTGTGGTGGTTTTCCTCTGTTTATCCATGGCAATAACCTGACAGAGGGATCAATCAGCTCCCTGTGCCTTTCCTTCCTGACAAAGTGGAGAATTTGTTGCATTTTTTTCCATAAATCTGTAGATAAAATAACTATTGAACTTCATCATTTGATAATTTCATCATTTGATCATTCAAACCTCTTCTTTTAAAAATTGCTAGATGGCAGTGGTGGAGTTTCCATCCCAGGAGGGATTTAAAAGATGTGGAGCTGGCACTTGGGGACACGGGGCACTGGTGGCCTTGGCAGTGCTGGGGTTGAACTTGGTGATCTTGGAGGGCTTTTCCAACCTAAGCAATGCTCAGAATCGAATTTTGGGGTGTTCCACACTGACCTGGAGCAAAGGAGGCTCAGGGGGGCCCTTGTGGCTCTGCACAGCTCCTGCCAGGAGGGCACAGCCGGGGGGGTGGGGCTCTGGGAACAGGGACAGGAGCAGAGGGAACGGCCTCAGGCTGGGCCAGGACAGGATCAGGGTGGATATTTGGGAACAATTCCTCCATGGAAAGGTTTGTCCAGGCCTGGCACAGCTGCCCAGGGCAGTGGTGGAGTCCCCATCCCTGGAGGGATTTAAAATCCACGTGGATGTGGCATTGGGGACCTGGGGCAGAGGTGAGGCTGGGATTGATGATCTCAGAGGGCTTTTCCAGCCTTGATGATTCCATGATTCCATGAACTAAAGCCTCTCTGGTTTTGCAGCAGCAGTCCCTGTGGCTCTGCCCAGCGTTCCCATTGCAGGGCAGGGGAATTCCCTTCCCCAGGAGATGGAGAAGATCCCTGGCCACACTTCAGTGGGAAGTCCCGGGGTGCTGTGTGTGACCTGGGGTTGTGGCACGCTGGAATGAGCAGCTCCCCAAGGACCCTTTCCAGTGTGACCAGGGTTTGAAATGACATTTTTACCCAAGTTAACATCAAACCGGAACATTTCCAGCTGATCCTGAGCATTTCTGGGAATTCTCTGTGAGTTTGCAGTGGAGTCCCCAGAATCTGGGATTATCACATTAGTGATGCCCCTATAAAATACATGTCTGAATCAGTCCTAAAGAAGACTTGAAGATCATTTTACTGCTTTTTGGCTTCAATTTCTGAGGGCTTTGCTGGGTTTGCATGGAGAATTCCAATAAATATGTATTGGCTGTATTAGCTGCATTAAGCACAGGCATGGGAAGGGATTGTAATCCTTGGATTTACAAGAAGGAAAAGTATTACAGGTTTAGCTCTTCCATTGCCAGGGGCTCCAGGCTTTCCATAAAGTTGATTTAAATGCTGAACGTAGGAAATCCCTATTATTTTTTTGCTATTTTTGAGGCATTTCAGCAGATCCATTCAAAAATTCTGCCCTGCTGCAGAATGTTATATTTTATATATTTTATATTTTATTTTCTGTTTTATAGATTTCCCTGAAGTTACTCAAAATTACAATAATATAATGAAGCAGTTTCCATGTGGTTGCAATGAAATAATTTGAGTACTGGATATTTACCCTGTGGGGGCTGCAGAGCTGCTCTGTAATGCAAATGGCTATGAAATATTGGTTTTTCCTGTTCCAAATGACCACATGGTTAACACCAAACCAGAACAATTCCAGCTGATCCTGAGCATTTCTGGGAATTCTCTGAGAGTTTGCAGTGGAGTCCCCAGAATCTGGGATTATCACATTATGACAGGAGGCTCCAGGGTTCACTTTCCTTGGAAAGCAACAGATTCCCTGACTCAAAGTTTTTGTCCTTGTTTCAAACGGAATCTCTTCCTCTTCCCCATCTTTCATTGGTGCCTTGCTTCTCTCGTCTGTATTCTGCTTTATTACCAAATAAAAATTGGATTGCTTTCAGCTAAACAATATAGTTCATGTTGATTAAAAGGAATTAAAGATTATAGCAGTAGAAAGACAACTAAAAATCCTGGAAATGTCTCAGAAACGAGTGTTGAGGCATCACAACAGTGTGCTTTGACAGTTATTTACATAGAAAATTTGCTGTTTTCTAAGTAGTTTTCATTGTGAGGAAGAAATGAGCCATAAAGTTCTACTTTCAGATCCATTATTGTGTTTTAGGAATGACACATGAATGTTCTCCTTTTCCTCGGGTTGTTTTGATGTCTTTTTACGGTTTTGTTTTGATGTTGGGTCAAAACATTGGTGCTCTGGATGGAATCGTGGAATCCCAGAATGGTTTGGGTTGGAAGGGACCTTAAATCCTTCAAACCCCATCCCATTCCAAGCCTGCCATGGCAGGGACACCTTCACTGTCCCAGGGCGCTCCAGCCTGGCCTTGGACACTTCCAGGGATCCAGGGACGGCCACATCTTCTTTGGACACCCTGTGCCAGGGCCTCCCCACCCACTCAGGGAAGAATTTTTTGGGATTAATTTTGTGGCTTTGAAGCACTAATCCCTGCCTTCTGAGGCGATGCGTTGGAATTACTGAAGTGATAATTTTTTGCTTGGAATAATCTGTTTAGCTGCTGAAATGCCAAGAGAGCTAAATTAAGCTGAAAATTAGTCATTTATCTCCCCAAAACTGTTGGAACCGAGTGCCATGGATTCACTTTTAGGAGAGGGATCGAAGCTTCACTTGAGCAGGTCAGTGTGTGCATCTCATTGTTATTCAGCTGTGGGAGCCGAGGGGATATAAATATCCAGGAAGGAAAACAGAAGGTCAAGTGTAAACCTCTCACATCAAAGGAGGCCATTCAGCATCTCCCAACCTTCACTCTGCTGCTCGCTGAAGAGAAAAACATTTCTTTTTTTCCTTTCATAATGCAAATAAACCAACCTAAACGCAAAATCTGTCAGTTTAGTAGGGCTAGGAATAGTAAAAGGTGGGAGTTGGGTAATGTGTGGATGGAGTGTGAGGGATGCAGGGCTGGTGCAGCCCAGGGGCAGGAGCGGTGGCTGACACTGAATCCTTGTGCCACGTTTTCCTGGGAAGTGCTTGTGAGCTGTCCTCTGCTGCAGCTGGAAATGTGAGTGAGAACGTGCCGTGTTTAAATGTGGGTTTTTTCCCCCTGCAGATAATATTTCCAAGGAAACTCAAAATGTTGTGACACTCGGCGAATTAGAACTGCAGCGGAAAGAGTTTATTTTCTAAATATAGGGCTGGTATTTAATTTATCATTCTCTCCTCTTCTTTGGGGCAAGAAAAGCTCCCTCTCCTCGAGTTTCTGAGCTGCCGAGTGTGTGGGCAGCAGTGGAAGTCATTTGGAGGTTTGGAGGTTGTACATGAGTTTTCCAAGCTGTTCTCCTAACCCTGCTCAAATCCCGTGGGATCCTGAGCCTGGCCCCAGCAGCAAACTGGGAGGGGGCTGGTAAACCTTCTAAACCTGGAGGAACGTGGAGAATCCCAATGGGAATGTGCTAAATCCTGCTTTTGGGGAGGAATCCTGCCTGCAGGGATGTCCCTGCGCGTTGAGATCTGCTCTAGGACCTGGCTTAGGAAAGCAGGACTGACTTTGTGGAGATTTGGCTTTAGCCCTGTGTCCCACATCAGTGCTTTAAATCTCTTTTTTTTTTTAGCAGGAGCTCTTGCAGAAATGATTTGGCATTTCAGTTTTGGCTGTGTGTATGCAAATATTCCTGATGGCTCTTCCTGGCTTTCTTGTCAGTAGATTGATGCATTTCAGACATTTTGCACCCTTTGGCACAATTTCATTCTTTGGGGAGGTGTAACCTCATAGGATAAACATTGAATGGTTAAAAGTAAGAGGTGAAAAACGAACATTTTTGATAGAGGCTTAAAATAGATGAAACTTCTCTGTGTATGCAGAGAATGTGAACCTGGAAAAGGTTGTGCAGTTATGTCCTGGTTTTATGGGATTATTTCCACAGCTGGGAGGTCCCTGGTGCCAAATCAGATCTCCCAAACACAACATTGATGGCACAAATGGGGTTTTGAGCAGCAGTGAGTAATGGGGATTGTGGTGGTCAGCCTGGAGAGGAGAAGGTTCTGTGGAGACCTGCCAGCACCTGCCAGGATCTGAAGGGAACACAAGGAATCAGGGAGAGACTTTGCATCAGGAATTGTAGTGATGGGACAAGGAGTCACGGGTTCAAGATGAAAGAGAGGAAATTTAAGTGAGATATTGGGAAGAAATGGGCAGCCCTGGCACAGGGTGCCCAGAGCAGCTGGGGCTGCCCCTGGATCCCTGGCAGTGCCCAAGGCCAGGCTGGACACTGGGGCTGGGGGTGTCCCTGCCCATGGCATGGGTGGATCCAGCCCAAAGCATTTTATGATTCTATTTCCTTTCAGGTTTTCAAATCTCAAAGCTGGCCAGGAAACCTATTTCAGTACTGCAGGTTGCTGTTTGTGTTTCTGTGTGAGTGAAGGAGGAAAAGCCCTGCTGCAGTTCTTCATCAGAGCCATCAGAACCAAACCAGCCCTGCCCTTGGCTGCCTGATCTGATGATCCACATTCTCCAAAGATGCAGCAGCTCCATCCCAGAGAGATTCCTGGGTTTGGAGTCAGTGGCACAGATTGTGGGGAAGGAGGGGAAATCCTTGACCTAAATATGTGTTTATTTGAGAACTACTCCTTTAAAGGAGGGTTCTAATCTTAATCTAAATGATCTAAAATTATCTTAATCTAAGTGATTTAAATGGAGATTCCTCACAATCAGCAGCAAGTTTGGAGATCTCCAAGGTTACAGGAGCCAATAAATTGGCAAGGATTTTTTGTGCTTTATTCTGTGTTTATGGCACAGTTTCAGTTTATCACTACTTTGATTGTTTATATATTTTAATGGGAATTAATGTGAAGGTATGGAGTAGATCTGATGTTGGGCTGATATACTTTTAATCATTTTTTCATTAATATTTTGGCGTTTTTTTGGCTGTACCAATCAGATTTCCTTAACACTCAAAGGCACCACGTCCAGGAACATTTTTCATTACTCGGGTCACTCTGTCAATAATTTCTCCACACTGTGAACAGAGACTTGTTGTTTCCTGCTGTTCTCCCGTTTGTAAGTGGCATCTCTCCTGCACTAAAGTGGCTGCAGAGGTCCTCTCTGGGGTGTATTTTAGTTGTTTTCCACTTGAACTCCCTTGCAGCTGCCTGCCAGCCTCTCTCTGCATTGCTCCTGTTACCTGCCCATCCCCAGAGACACCCGAGGCTGCTGCTTGTGCTTTGGACAAGAAATGGTGATTGCTGTGTGTGCAAAATCCTTGTTTCTCCTGCACAATCACAGCGGCCAAAAACCAGGATTTCAGCTGGGGACTCCATCCTTGCTGTTCCTTCCCTCTTTGTCACACAGGGTGTGGCTTTAGGTGTCGGTAGTAAAGAATTTCTAAGGATGAAAATCAAATTCAAGGACAATTTCATCAGAATTTACTGTCTGTGCACAAAGGATGAAAATCAAATTGAAGAACGGTTTAGTCAATTTTTATTCTCTGTGGAGAATTTTCCAGATATCAAGGATGATCAGAGGTTTGTTTTGGAGGCAGGAGAACTTTTTTTCAGAGGGAGAGCTGAGTGGAAAGGAGCAGAGGACTGGGCGAGGCAGAAAGTCTGCCTGTCACAAGGCATCCTGTCAGCCTGCAGAGGTGTGGAGAACAGGGGTATTTTTGGGGACAGAAGTTTTGTGCTGTCATGTCAAGGAGAAAAGGAAAAAAAAAATCACATTTTTAAGGGAAGTTTTATGTGAACTTGCTGAAGAAACCATGAGCTTGCTGTGCTCACACATAGCAGGAGGCCCAACCCTAATTTTTGCTTCTCTAATAACTCTAGCTGCCAATACAGCTTGTGTTGTAGTACTCAGCTTTGTTCTAATTAATTACTAATTGTTCAGTTCCTGCAGATCAGAGCCTGGGGCTGTTGTCACTGACAGCTGGGATGCTCAGGTGGTTATTACTGGGTTTTCAGATAGGAAAAAACCAAAGTTTAATCATGTTCCAGTAATGAAATTTATGTTTTCATTCAGAAGGAATAAAACAGGCATTAGATAGAAGTTAGGGGAAAATTCCCTGTGTTTCGTGGTGCTTCAGCCTTTTTCTGCCTGAAGTGTGCAGCACTGGGGCAATTTAATTATTGGAGGCAAATGCATCTCTCTGAGTTGTCTCACAGCTGAGCATGGAAATATTTTTCCAAATAACAGAGGTTAATGCTCAGTGTAAGATGGGCAGGGGCATCGTTACACATTGGAATTTCTACATAAAATCATTGAATAGTTTGGGTGGGAAGGAACCTTAAAATCATCATTCCCACCCCCTGCCATGAGCAGGGACACCTTCCACTATCCCAGGCTGCTCCAAGCCCCATCCAACCTGGCCTTGGACAATTTTTCCTCAAAATTCATTAAAAAAACCCCATTAACATGCTGTAATTTGGTATTTATTGATCAGGTGTGTCTTGCTTGAGACCAATAGCACAAAATCATTGGTCTTCCAGCTTTTTTAATTACTAAGAAAATAAGTTTGGGTTATTATTTCTAAAATAACATCCAAACAGATGGCCCCTTACCTCTGCTCAGGGCCTCTGTGTGACCTGTGGCTCTGGTGGTGTTTCTCCACTTTGATCCTGTTTTTTGTGACAACAGGATGATGGAAATGCCACCCCCACGTTTATCCCAGAGGGAAATTCCCTTTTTCCCCAGCCTTTGAGAAGGATGGCTGTTCCTCTGCTGGGAGTGGATGTGCAACACCAGATTCCTCAGCAGGTGGAAAGTAAAGGATTTTTTCAGCTGCTGTTGTCAGAGAGCCCCACGAGCTGTTGCTCCAGAAACTCTTGGAATCAGAAAAATAATGGGATGTCTGTCATATCTCTGTATCAAATATAATCACATAATTCCCTTTTAATAGGGGGAAAAAAGGCAGTTCTGCAGTATTTTAGAAGCTTTTAGAAGGTTCTGATGGATATTAGAACTATTCCATTACCCAGCCAGAGCAATGGTGTGCTTGGTGGTGAGCTAAACAAAAATATCTAACTGGAAGCCTTCAGTTTTGTTCTGAGCCATTTCCTGTACTAGAATAATGAAAAAGCATGAAACTGGAAGGATTATTTGTGAGAAAATTGCTGCCTTGCAAGGCCAGAGGCTTAGAGAGCACAGCCCTGGGTTGATGGAGATGAGGTTTGCATGGGGGAGCCTGGGAGGGGAAAGGGCCAGACTTGGAGGGGAGCTGGGATTTAACACCAAGAAACTCAATGGGACAAGAGGAACCACTGGAGAGTAATTTTTTCCAGGTTTTGCTTGTTTGGGTTTTTTAAAATCTCATTTTTAGATGAGTTTTGCCACATTTCTCAAACTTTCATTCTGTGTTTTGGACATGCTGCCACTATAATTTATTGGATTTCTGCCTGGATTAGTTATGTGGTCCCAAACAAAGAATAAGGGAGGTGCTTAATGGCTTGTTGGGGGTGTGTGTGTTCTTTTATTGGGGAGTTTGATCTGTTTTCTTTTTGGGTTTTTTTTATCCCCACGTGAATTCTTCCTGTTTGATCAGGGCATCTTCAGACTGAGGCATAATCCAGGGATGTGCACACAAAGTGGGGCAGGGAGCAGAGCATGAGAGATGCTCAGACTTTGGATTTCACCTTTGAGAATGACAAAATCCCAGTGTGGTTTGGGTTGGAAGGAGCTTAAAATGCCATCCAGTGCCACTCCTGGCATGGCAGGGACAGCTTCCACTGTCCCAGGCTGCTCCAGCCTGGCCTTGGGCACTGCCAGGGATCCAGGGGCAGCCACAGCTGCTCTGGGAATTCTGTGCCAGGACCTCCCACCCTCACAATTCTTTCCCAAAATCCCATCCATCCCTGCCCTCTGGCCCTGGGAAACCATTCCCCCAAGGGCAAACCTGGTTTGGCTTTGGTGGGAGCTGTGGGAAGAGCCCCCACTTGCATCCAGCTGGGATCCGAAGGGGTGACAAATCATTTTTTCAAACTCACCAGGAGCCTTTGCTGTGTGAATGTCACTGCTTCAAGGAATGGCCATGAATCTGTCACTGCTTAGGGCTGTGAAAGTGAGATGTTGCTGATGATGGATGGGAGGTGAGGTGGGCACGGGGGAAGGACAGCTCTGGTGGTGGAGCTGTCGGTGCTTTGTGCAGCTCTGTGTCTGTTAGCAGTGCAGCCATCAGGGATCCTTATCTTTTTGGGGAGATTTTAGCCCAGCTCTGTCTCTGGTGTCAGAATCATTTATCTGAAATGCTGTTCAGCTGTCGTGTGATTTGCAGGTGATACCAAGCAACATTTTTAAATTTTCAGCTCCATCTTTAAGCTTAATTTTACCAGAAGTGGCACCAACATGAGAAATGCTTTATTGATTTTTCTGACCTGAATATAAAACTATATTTAAAGCTTATTGTTTATATCATGCAGCTGATGCTAAAGAGTGAATGGAGTGCAGGAGTTTTAAATGGAAATTACAACATTTAAGTTAGAGAATATGACCACCACAATGAATTTTGAATGGAATACTCTTGATCTAAATGGGGATCCCAACATTTAAGTTGGAGAATGTGGCCACCTTAATGAATTTTGAATGGAATACACTTGATCTAAATGGAGTTTCCAACATTTAAGTTGGAGAATATGGCCACCATAATGAATTTTGAATGGAATTACAGGTGATCTAAATGGGGATCCCAACATTTAAATTGGAGAATATGGCCACCATAATTAATTTTGAATGGAATACAGGTGATCTAAATGGGGATCCCAACATTTAAGTTGTGTCTTCCAGCCCTGCCCCTTACTCCTTCATTTTCCAGCTGATTTTTTTTGGCTGCTCGGTTTCCCAGCTCCACATGTCTCAGGTAGGATTCATCTCCAAAATGATGACAGTAATTTGGTTTTCTTTTTCAATATATTTCCATTTCTCCAAATCCAGGGCAAGCCAAAAGTTTGAGAAGTCTCCAGACTTTAAAAGATGCTCCAAAACCTCGGCTCAGACTGACATTGTTTCACTGGGTTTTCTTGAATTTTCCCAGCCCAAAAGTGGTCAGAGCTGAAATGGTGGAAAATTTAATGCAGTCCCCTAGAGGTGTGGTGAATTCCCTCAAAATCTGAATTACAGGAGGGGGTGGCAGTTCTTGCTGCATTTATTCTCCCCCAACTGCTGCAAAAACATAATCACTAAAGTAATTTTTCTCTCCAGTGGCTTTTTCAGCATGTGTCAGCATTTCCCTCTTGGGGTTTTATTGTTGATGCTGTTCCTCTTTTATGATAGGAATTCTTTTCCAGACTTGAGCAAAGAAAAAAATCTCCCCCCTGCCAGGAAATCCTAACCCTTGTTACGCATGAAAAGTTGCAGATGGTTTATTCAGGGGGGGATTTGATTTTCTCACTGCAGAGCAAGGGCTCCTGTTCATGCCTTCAGCACTGTCTGTGAAGCTGGGATGGGGAGAATTCCAGGGATGCAGAGGAATTCCAGGGATGCAGGGGAGTTCCAGGGATGCAGGCACTCGGCATCCCTGCAGTTTCTGTGCAGGAAATGCAGTGCCTGCATCCCCAGGATTTGATGCAGGCTCCCAGAGCTGCCTGCACAACCACGCTGCAGGCTTGGCTTTTACTTTTCTAATAACTCCCAGGCTTGCTGGTTTAGTTTTAATAGTAAATGCAGTTTCTATTTATGTGCTGAGACTCCAGGCTGTAAAGAACTTGACTATCCCTAGAAACCCGCATGGGTAATGATCTTCTTTGGAGATAAATGCCTTATTAACATGCCTGGGACTTAATAATGGATGAGAAAATCAGATGCATTTCATGTCCCAGAGCCAGATTTAGAATTAAAGCTGGTGCTGTTGATGCCATAAGTTAGTTCTGGGGAGTAAATATATATCTGCTAACTTTGGGAATGTCAGAGGAAAAGAGGAATAGCAAGCACTGGTGGCAGGTGCTAAATCTGTACCACGGGCCAGGCTGTTGCTTCAGTTCCTGGTGCTGCAGGAGCAGGGAGCTGCTGTCTGTGCCCACTGCAGCCATTCCAGAGAAATAATTGGAATATCAGCCTTTTGATGAATGCTCAGCCAGCAACTCGTGGAAAAACAGCTGTTCCCCTGAATCCCTGCTCACGTTTGCACAGGCTGCTGTTGGGACACAGCCCCAGGCAGGGAACAGGTGTTCCCTGGAATTATCTGGGGCATCAGTTCAACATCTGGCAGCGTTTGCTTCATTAGCTCTGTAATTGTTTTGTACTTGTTTCATTTCCCTGCTGGTCAGTGGGAAGGGCTTGGAAGAGCCAGGTTTGCACCAGGAGCTCGTGGCTGTGGTGTCAGGAACCTTTTTGCTGTGACTGCTGCTGCTCCCAGGGGGTTTGGGGAGGATGAATGTTCTGGGGTAGCTTTTGTTAGCTGGAGTTTTAGTGTTGCTTTGTGAAAAAACTGGAGGAGAGGGAGTTGTACATGTAGAAAAATACAGAAATACACATAAATGAATAGACACTTGCTAAGTGGAAGCTGCAGGGGGAAAGGCTACAAAGGCTATGGATTTTTCCTGGTGTAAACTGCAGCATGTGCTGCTTTGAAGCTGATGCTTCCTGGCAGCCCCTGGGATGCACAGAGTGAGCAGGGTCCTGTGCTCACCTCACGAGATCAGTGGCTCAGTCTGAACATCAAGAACTGTTGTTTGGCTTTAAAGATAATCCCCCAAGTGACTTTTATCGCGTTTGGAAGGATTCTGGTTTGTGCCTTTGTGAGTGTGTGGATGCAGCTGGCTCCGTGTGAGGGAGCTGTATCCAAACACCTCCAGAGAGGGGGACTTTCCTGGGATGCTTTGGGGATTTTCTGGTGACAGTCACTCCTGCCTGGCTGCCAGCTCAGGATGTGGATGGGCCACGTGGGCCAGGTCATGACAGGAGCCGAGAAAAAGATGGAGCAAGGCTGTGGAAAATACTCTGAGCTTAAAGAAAGGGGAGAACCTGGGGTGGAGGCCTTAAGGAATAATGTAAGGTGTTACTTCAGCTGGAAGAGGAGATCCTGTCTGTGTGTCTGACATCAATGAGAGGTCATCAGACCCTCAAGGAGGCAGTGGAAGCAGAGATGTGACACTGCAGGCCCCAGGGAGGGTCCTGCCCTGTTGTCCCTGCTGCTGCTCTGCAGTCCCTTGCCCATCCCAGTTTTGGCACCCCAGTTTTGCTGGCTCAGCCATGGTTGGGCCCTGCCTGTGAGTTTGATCATTAAACTGGTTCAGATTTCAGGGAAAAGTGAATTTTCCTTGCTCCTCCCCCTCGTTTGCAGGGTGATGTGTGGGTGTGTTGGTGTGGGAGACAAAAGGAATGAGAATGTGCAAAGGCTGTGCCTGCAAACCCTCTGTGCTCTGGAGCAGCTGATCCCTGAGTGCTGGGAGCAGCAGCAGCCACAGAAACCTGGAACAGGCTGGGTTGGAAGGGACCTTTACAGGCCACCTAATCCAGCCCCCCATGAGCAGGGACATGGAATCACAGAATCATTTAAATTGGGAAGGGTTTGAGATCATCAGAATGGTGATCCTGCTCCAATCCTCTCCAAGCTGGCCTTGGGCACTCCACAGCTTCTCTGGGCACCCTGTGCCAGGGCCTCAGCACCTTATCATCAAAAGCTTTTTCCTTTGGCAGCTCCATGGCCAGGGAAGCTGCTGGAGAAGAGTCTCAGCACTGCAGAGGTGAGGAAACAGTGGTGCCATCACTGCTCCTCCAGTCACACAGCTAAAAATCTGTGTCGCTGTGCTTGGGCAGCAGCTGAAGGCTTACAAGCAAGAACTTTTGCAGCTCAAGGGACACTTGAGACATGTGAACTCCATGAAGGATGCAGGGAGGAGGAGAGGGGCATGGCTGGGTTCCCTGAAGCAGCAGATCTGAGCAGCTCTGTGCTGGGAATTCCTGACCCATCCCACCAGCGAGCTGACCAGCCCAGGAAAACCTTGTTAACTTCCATGTTATCAGTCTCCATTTCCATCCTCAGCACTGAAAAGATCCTTCTGTCTTTAAATTGGGCCAAGCAATGGGTTTGACTCTGAAAGATGTGCCAGAGGCTGTGCTGCTGAACTTCCTCACAGGAATCTGCCCTGAAGGGTGTCCCTGGAGCTGGCTCCTGCCTGCAGGGGCTGTGGGGTTCTGGCTCTGCAGGGACCTGGTGTGGAGGAGCTCAGGGCAGTGAGCCGGTGCCTCTGCATCCCCAGCAGTGAGAGAGCTCCCTGTGCACACTTAGATCCTTCATTCAACCCCAGCATTCATTCCTTGCATTGTTTGGATTTGGGTTTCTGCAGTGCAGAGCTGTGCTGGATTTTGGGTACACCTGTGAGGGCTCCAACCTGCTGGGCTGAAGACCTTTAAGCCACAGCCCTGCTGCCCTCCTTCCTTCCTTCCTTCATTCCTGGGTTGCATCCCTTGGCGTGTTGGAGTGAATTTTCACACATGCAGTCGTGTGTTCTCCTTTTCTGACTCTACAGTCAGGCAAGGCACACTTCTGCTTTGCTTTTTCCCTTCCTCCCCTTCTCTCCTCCAAAATGAAACTGCAGCTGAAACATCAGTGTTCAGGCTGGCCATGATGCAGCAGAAAACTCTTCTGTGAGTATTTCCCCTTGGCTGTAATTAGTTTTTGTGTTCAAGGAGCAATTTTAGACATTCATCCAGAGCCATTACAAGGGAGCATCTGTGTGAGGACATGTTTTGTGCAGCTGAGGAGCAGAAGGGCCGCTGGGACGGAACCAAAGGCAACTTCTCAAGTTAATTGTAAGATTTTATTGGTGTTTCACTCCACTGCTCAAGGGTTTCTCATGTGAATCAATGGCAGACTGCCTAATTTATGTGTGAGCCCTGCTTGAAAAGCAGCCCAGATTGATTTGCTGAGTGCACGGGGAAAGGTGACCCTAATTTGTGACTTCAGCAGGCATGTTGGGACAGGGGGTGCTGGAAACTTGGGAAAATGGAACTGCAAGGTTTTCCTTTGGCTTGGAAGGTTCCCCATCCCTGTTCAGTAAAATGCCATTAATTTGGGGTTTGGGTAGCTCTTTAGTATGATAAAAGATATTTATGAGATGTTAAAACCAGTCAAAGGGGTTTTTATCTGAAATGTTTGTTCCTCTAAGATTTTTTAAGCAAATCCTGGAGCTTTGTTGCTGGCCAATGTTGAATTATCTGATTAGTGCCCTGGTTAGTCTGATGAGTCTCTTTTCCTTCTCTGTGTTTGTGTTGATGACCTCAGTCCTTTGCTGAGCTTGCAGGAGAAATAGTAAATAATTCAAAGTAGAGCCTTGCTGCAGAGGCCTTTCTTAACTAAAATGAGACCACAAAGGTGGACAGTGAGTGTGGATGTGGAACAGGGGTGTGAAATGGCTGTGGCACACACCTGACAGTAGACAACAAGTACTTAGAAAATAATTCAGTGGTTTTTCCATCATTTTCCACACAAAATCCCCCAGTGCCTTCACCTTGGCTCAGTCTCTCACGGGGCTGTGTGAGGTGCCCTGGGGACGGTGACAGCAGCGGGGGTGTGGAGGTGACAGCCGTGGTTGGGTGTCACAGCTGCCACCCCAGCCCCGAGTCACAACCATTTCCTTTGGCCTGGGGACAGTGACAGTGGCCAGAGCCTGGGGCTTCCTGCTGACTCAGCAGTGACATCCGGCTGTCCCTTCACTGAGCGCAGCGAGCAGCCCTCAGAGTCACCCCTTTCAAGCTGGAACTCATTATCTCCATTTAATTCTGTCTGTGCTGAGCCTCTGTCTCGAACCTTTCAAGTGTCGTTTAGGTTTTTGCCTCTGATCTAGAATTCCCAGTGAACTGGGATTGCAGAGCGAGCCAGGGTTACCAGTGAGAGCCCAGGCAATTCCTAAACCTCCTGTGCCCAAAACCAGCCCAGGGTTGGGGTTACCAGTGAGAGCCCCAGCAATTCCTAAACCTCCTGTGCCCAAAACCAGCCCAGGGTTGGGGTTACCAGTGAGAGCCCCAGCAATTCCTAAACCTCCTGTGCCCAAAACCAGCCCAGGGTTGGGGTTACCAGTGAGAGCCCAGGCAATTCCTAAACCTCCTGTGCCCAAAACCAGCCCAGGGTTGGGGTTACCAGTGAGAGCCCAGGCAATTCCTAAACCTCCTGTGCCCAAAACCAGCCCAGGGTTGGGGTTACCAGTGAGAGCCCAGGCAATTCCTAAACCTCCTGTGCCCAAAACCAGCCCAGGCCTTTTCTCCCACACTCTTTGAATAGATTGGCTGCTCTCTGTGGTCTCCAAAAGCTGGGCTTAGTCAGATGTTCCTCAGAGCTGCTGGGAAGGGGGGCCAGGGCGAGCTGGCTCCTCGCTCATGATAAGCTTTGCTATATATAAAACTGCGTGGCTGGCTGCTGATAGTGCTAATGAAACCCTCTGTTAACTCCTTCAGCCGTCAGCAGCAGGTACAGCAGGTGCCACTGGCTCTCCCCAGGTCGTTTTGTTAATTGGGAGCAAGTTTTTAATTGCAGGCACTCAGCCCTGCATTGCAGAACTGCTGCTGCTGCAGCCCCGAATGGCAGCGATGAGGAAATGGTGAAATGGCCTGAAAAAAGGGAATAAGTCCAAGCCCAACTGCAGGGGAGAAGTAAAAAAAAAACCCACAAACTGAAAAAGTCAGTTCTTCCTGCAAAAATGTCATACAACAGAGATTCACCTCAGGGGATTGATTACACGAAATTCGGGGATTTAAATACTGCAGGCAGCTAATTCAGCTCTTCCTGGAGCTGAAGAAACGTTCTTTAGCTGCAGGAATACTTCTGGAGGAGGTTTTGTTATGCTTGGGAGCAGCTGGCTGAGAATGGCACCTGTGTGCGGAGTCACCTGCTGGCAGCTGGCGTGTGACACCGAGCGTGGATGGGGGGCAAGGTGAGCTTAGGGGGGTGCGACGCTGGAAGGGGACCTGGTGCAGGGATGGTGGCATCCAGCTCTGGGACCTGCTGTCCTGCTGCCCAGCTTGTGGCTGCTGCCCAGTTTGTGGCTGCTCTGCTCTGGCTGAAGCTGCTGTGAGGTGGATTTGGTGCGAACTGCCCATCCGGATCTCCAGTTCTTCAGCATCCCTGGCACGGGCTGCCCCCTGTCCCCTCACACACCATCTCCTGCCCCTCACAGCCTCCCAAAGGCAGCCATGGCTCCAGCCTCTTCCCAGATCAGCACTGCAGAGCCACCCCAGCTGCAAAACACCCAACTCCACCTGAAAGCCACTTTGTCCTTGCCTTGTCCCAGCCCAGGTCCCATCCCTGCAGCCACGGCACCGTGTGGCTCTGGCAGCTTTGGCTGCCCCTTCCCTGCTCCCCCCAGGAGCCTTTCCATCCCTTTGCTGCTGAGGAGAGCAAATCCAGCACTTTTCCATCAGAGCTGGCATTTCAGAGCCAGGCTGTCACTGCAGCGAGGAGCTGTCCCTTCAGAGCTGTGGTTTGCTGCTGAGGCACAACTGGGCGCTGCAGCAAAGACACCAGGAAATTCTCTCTGGCCCTGAAAAGAGAAGAATCAGCTTCTCGTGAATTCTGTGGTTTCTGAAAATACTTCTGGGTGTGTGGGGTTGGTGGTGGTGTGCTGCTGTGCAGCTGCACCTCACGAGTGGCCGAGCGTGGTTGGGTCTGTGTGTCCCCGAGGGGACATTCCTGCTGTGGTGGTGTTTGCAGGGGTCCCAGGACCAGGGCCGAGATGAGACTCTTGACTCCATGTTTCGGAAGGTTGGTTTATTATTTTATGATGTATATATATTATATTAAAAGTAAATTATATATTAAATCTATACTAAAAGAAAAGAGGATCAGATTTCATCAGAAGGCTTGGAAGCAAGAAGAAAAATGGAATGAATAACAAAATCTTGTGTCTGACAGAGGTCTGAGACAGCTGGGCTGTGATTGGCCATTAATTAGAAACAGCCCCATGAGCCCAATCCCAGATGCACCTGTTGCATCCCACAGCAGCAGATAACCATTGTTTGCATTTTGTTCCTGAGGCCTCCCAGCTTCTCAGGAGGAAAAACCCTAAGGAAAGGATTTTCCATAAAATGTGTCTGTGACACCTGCTGCTGTGAACGCTGAAGGTGGGTGAAGGAACACATGGAAAAGTGCTGGATTTGCTCTCCTCAGCAGCAAAGGGATGGAAAGGCTCCTGGGGGAGCAGGGAAGGGGCAGCCAAAGCTGCCAGAGCCACACGGTGCCGTGGCTGCAGGGATGGGACCTGGGCTGGGACAAGGGAAGGACAGAGTGGCTTTCAGATGGAGTTGGGTGTTTTGCAGCTGGGGTGGCTCTGCAGTGCTGATCTGGGAAGAGGCTGGAGCCATGCCTGCCTTTGGGAGGCTGTGAGGGGGCAGGGGGCAGCCTGTGCCAGGGATGCTGAAGAACTGGAGATTTGCCGAGAATTGGAGATTTGGAGACTCCGGATTTGGAGATTTGGATGGGCAGTTCAGACCAGATCACCAGGAATGGGACAGCTCCAGCCTGTGGTGAGGGATTGGCCTTGGGGACTTGTCAAGGACCTTTTCCAAATGAGCATTTTACAGCTCTATTGGTTTTATTTAGAATTAATCCTCTTGCACTTGTGTAAGCACCTAAATAAAACATGACTCATTTAATTAATTACGCTGAAATCATGGGACTGCTCAACTTCACTTTAGGTAGGAGTTATTTTATCTCCTTTAATGATTATAGCCTCAGTTCATGACACAACACAAATTAAACTTTAAAAATATATGGTAAGGGGACTTTAGCCTACTTTTTTGTGTTTGGGGTTGGTGTTTTTTATATATAACAGAAGGAACTGGAAATTTATTGAGATTTTTGGGAATATTTAAATAATTTTCTATACATCAGGTAAACAGTGAAACAGTGTCCTCACTGTGTTGACTTTGGAATCATGTGATGAATGTATAACCACTTCAGAAATGCACCTGCTGAGTTTTGCAGGATATTTCTGCAAAAAGGTGGTCAGGAAAGTGCAAAGAACTGACAAAAGAATTCTTCAAAAAGTGTTGGAGGGTAAATGTACATCTGTGAGAGAATGCATTAGTCATCCTGACCTCTTTTATTGCAGCATGAAAACAGCTTTGAATTTGAAAATACTTCTCATCTCTCTCTCTCTCTCTCTCTGAAGTAGTTCCTTCCATTTTTTTGTGCACTTTTCCTAATGTGGTCACCTTGTGCTGGACACTTGGGAGGCCAGCCTGGAATTCTGGGGGCAGTTTGGGCCCCTCGTGACAAGAAGGACATTGAGGCATCCAGGGGCTGGAGAATCCCTGAGGGAGCTGGGAAGGGGCTGAGCCTGGAGCAAAGGAGGGTCCAGAGGGATCTTTTCCCTCTCTGGAATTCCCTGCCAGGAGGGCACAGCCGGGGGGGTCGGGCTCTGCTCCAGGGAACAGGGACAGGAGCAGAGGGAACGGCCCCAGGCTGGGCCAGGGCAGCTCAGGGGGATTTTGGGAACAATTTCCTCATGGAAATGTTTGTCCAGGCCTGGCACAGCTGCCCAGGGCAGTTTGGAGTCCCCATCCCTGGAGGGATTTAAAATCCACGTGGATGTGGCACCTGGGGACCTGGGGCAGGGGTGGCCTTGGCAGTGCTGGGGGGAACAGCTGGACTCTGTCTGAGAACTTTTCCAACCTAAAAGTTTCCTTGGTTCTGTGATGGGGTTTTTTGATCTGACAGCCGCCTCTTCCACGCTGACCTGGGTAGTTTTAGATACGACAGCCCTTGCGTTGCTTCATTCAGAGCCACTCAAGCATGGAAAAGAAATCTCTCTTTTTTTATCCCTTCATTTCCAGATCTGTGGGGTCTCAGATAAGCCAGATGTGCAACACATGAGCAGGCAATGGATATTTTTTCCCAAATTAAGGCTGCAGAGTTCATTATGCTCCTGGTTTCAATTCAGTTTATGTCACAGAATATCAACACAGCTGCTTTGAGTAATCCTGGAGAGCAAAGGAAATGAAAGGAAAGGGATCCCTGTCACACTCGGTGCTGCTGCCTCCTGGTGACCGTGGATTAATTGGGGTTGGAGGGGACCTTTGACGCTCCAGCCCATTCCCCTGGCCCAGCCCATCCACTCCTGGCTGCATTTGTGGAAATCCCATTGATTGAAAAATTCCCCCACCGCTTTTCAAGTGGCAAAGTCACTTTGTAAGGGTGGCATGTCACCAGCAGTGTCAGTTAATCCTGGCTGCAGCAGCCCTGTTAATGCACTGCTTAATCTGCTGGTGACAACCCGTGATTTATGTTCTCGGGAGATCCCAGCCTTGCTAATTGAAATGGATTGGAACTCGTGTTCCCCGTGATGGGCTGGGCTTGGACACTCGGGGTGCTGGGAAAGACACACAGAAACAGCTGAGCTGCATAGAATTTAAGAATTGGGGTTACAGAAGTGGCAATTTTTGTCTGCATTTGGGTATTTCTCTTTAAATATCTTTTTTTTTAGAACAAATATCGGATTTGCCACATCTGCTGACCTCCTCTTCCATGGAAATCAAAGGCAAATATAATAATTTGTCCACCTGAATTAGACACAAAGTGACTAAATAAGCAAGACAGTCTATCAAGCTTGATTATTCCAAATGGAAATTGATTTTACTCAGTTAATTGGGTGCTTTGCCTTGCTCGGTCTCTTACGTGTAAATGATTATTCTGATTTGTAATTTTTTAATCTAATTATTGCCATCTCTTTGAAATGATCTTTACCGAGGCTGTTTGTATAGAATACATGAGGAATTTTTACAGTCAGATAGAATTTTGTGGGCAGTTATATTAAATTATAGATCATTATAAAATTATATATTTGTCCCCAAATTCCCTTGTTGTTTCTGAAGGGGTTGGAAACAAAGCTTGCCTGGTTTTTATTTGCAACAATGCAAATACATTTACGGCAACACTGAGTGTGCTGTAAACAGTTCCATTAAAAAAGAGGGGATTTATGGTGAAATTTAATGTTCATAATGGAGTGTTTTCTAATTTATCAGTGGCTGGATTTTGAGGAATGTTTCCCAAATGGAGAGGTCCCTTCTTGAGTTTCTTGCAATGGAACATGTGCACAAACATCTCCACAAACTCCATTCCTTTTTTTCCCTCTGTATTTAGGATATTTTAAGTCTCGAGGAAGAATTACAAGGATTCAAAAATAAGAAAATGAGAATTCTGTTTGTTTGGGTTTTTTAAAGCTCCTGAATGTTAAAGCAATGTCAAAACACAGGACTTGATCAAACTTCTGGAAATTGGATTTGGGGCTCAATGTCTAACTCCAAGTAAGAGATGGAGATGGTCAGGAGGAATGGAAACCCCAAAGGAGAAAGCTGGTTGTGAAAAGCTGGAATTTGCTGGAATTCTGAAGAGCTGGTTTGAAGAGCTGGAGAAAAGCTGGAATTTGAAATTGAAGAGCTGGAGTTCGAAATTCTGGAATTCTGAAGAGCTGGAGTTTGAAATTTGGAGTTTGAAATTCTGGAATTCTGAAGAGCTGGTTCTGAAAAGCTGGAGTTTGAAATTCTGGAATTCTGAAAAGCTGGAGTTTGAAATTCTGGAATTCTGAAGAGCTGGTTCCAGCTGCTGTCCCACGGAGGGTGGGGGTCCCTGGTGGGCTGAGGGCAGGAATCCCAGGTCCTGCTGCTCCACAGACTTCAGTGCCCGGCGTGGGGATGGGCATGGGGGGGCTGGCTGTGGTCACAGGGGCTGTGGGACCTGGCTCCTCCCGGAGCTGTTTGTTCATTTTCCTTGCAAACACGAGGAATGAAGGGTTGAACTCCAGCTGGATGGGGCTTGGAGCACCCTGGGATGGTGGAAGGTGTCCATGGCAGGGGTGGGGTGGGAATGGGATGAGCTTTAAGGTCCCTTCCAACCCAAACCATTCTGTGATTCCAATTCATGCCCAGACATTTTTAAATAGGAACTGATAAATAGCTTGAATGCTATTTACTTAATAAATGTTATCACCTGCAACACTCAAAATACATTTAGTTTCGCTGCCTCAAGTTCCTAAAAGACAGAGAATATTTAACCAAATTGTATTTTTAGACATGATCTAAAACCATTCATGGTTCCATCTTGATGGGAGTTCCTAATTTCCCTCATTCCTTTGGGAAAGGGAGGAGGAGCACTTCTCTTGCCAGGTGTTGTGTCATTGACGGGAGCAGTTTTGGGAATGCTGCATGCAGCGTGGATTGCTTGCCCTGATGACATAACGGGGCAATAAAGCCCGAAGCACAAATGAGGTCATGGGAGAGCAATTCCTGTTAAACTGTAACCTGGCACTGCCTGGGATGGGTCAGCAGGCACAGTCCCTGACTTCTCTGAAGCCAGGGCTTCAGGAAAAAGAGAACAGCTGCAATCAGCCCAGCTGGAAGTGGGAGCAGCTCCTGGAGCCTGGGATTCCAGCCAAGAGGGAGCTGCCGTGCCAGCTCACCTGCTCCAGGTAAGGGAACCCCCAGGCAGCTGGAAAAACAGGCACTGGGGCTTGGGATTCTTATCATGGAATCACTGAATGGTTTGGCTTGGAAGGGACCTTGGAGCCCAACCCATTCCATGCCATGGCAGGGACAACTTCCACTGTCCCAGGGTGCTCCAGGCTGGCCTTGGACAGTTCCAGGGATCCAGGGGCAGCCACAGCTGCTCTGGGGAACCCTTACAGGGCCCAGCAGGGTGTTGGGGTTGATGGGTGGAAAGCAGGAAGAGCAAAGAAAGCAGGTGACTGTTGTCTCCTCATTCCCCTTTTGGTGTTTTGTTGGTTTTTTAAATTAAACTACCAAATTTTTGAGGTTGGCACTTGCTCTTGGTGTGGCCCATGGTTTTATCAGCCTGCAGTGACAAGGCTTTTGTGTCTCTCCATTTTTAATTCTGTTTTCTGAATTGATGGTGCTTATCCTTGCAAATGTGACTTTTGTAGCACTGAAAGGCTGGGGCAGGACCTGAGCTGGGGGGAAAACACAAATCCCACCAGTCTCTCCACTCTCCTCTCTGTTACCTGGGGTGTTTCTCTGATTTATTTTTCCCTGCTTCAGGAGGATGCAAGGGGTGGGTATCAGTTTAACCTGCTCTGAAGCAGCTGGTGCATCCTTGGGAAAAGGAGCAGGACTGGGATCTGTGGCGGGGCCACGTGACACACAGAGGTTTTGTTGGCCTATTTTCTCCAAGCCCAGGTTTTACTCTTGAGCTGTCAGGTCAGATGAGGATTCAGTTCTGCGGCCAAAATAGAAATTAGCCATGTGTGGTAATCCATTAATCCCTGGAAAGAATGCCATTTATTCGCGTTTTGGGGAGCTGGGCTGTCCTCACACCGCCTCCTCGGGCTGCAGGAGGAGCTGGCCAGAGGTGTCCCAGGCTGTCCTGATCCCTGAGCTGATCCCGTTCCAGCCGCATTCCATGGCTCCTTGCACAGGGAATCCGTGGCTGCCCCATCCCTGGCAGTGCCCAAGGCCAGGCTGGATGGGGCTTGGAGCCCTGGCATGGGGAGAGGTGAAGTCCCCTTGGCCTATGAGATGTCTTTTTACCCAATTGAAGAGAGAAACTTCTGAGCTTCTTTCCTTTATAAAGGGACAAAGGATAGTTTTGTCACTCCATCAACAGGGAGCACATTCCTATAGGAAGGTGTCCCAGAGTAGTAATAAAGAATAAAAATCAGTTCCTGGGGTTAAACCTGAGGTGCCTGAGCCATTCAGGATAGAATCATGGAGTCCCTTCAGATGGAAAAGATCTCCAGGAACCACTGAGTCCCAGCTGTGCCCGGTGCCCACCTTGTCCCCAGCTGAGAGCTCTGAGTGCCACCTCCAGGAATTCCCGGGATGCCCCCAGGGATGGGCACTGCAACCCTCCCTGGGCAGTGCCAAGGCCTGAGCCCCCTTTCTGTGACAAAATGCCCCCTGATGCCCACCCTGAGCCTCCCCTGGCACTGAGGCCAATCCTCTTGTCCCTTTGCTATTTCCCTGGGAGCAGAGCCCAGCCTGTGCACATCCAGGAATAAAGGCTGAGTGCAGCAGGATATGAGTTGATAAATTCACTTTTTTTTTGTTATAAAGGCAGTTCCTATTTCTTTTTCCAGGAGTTGCCCTACAGCAGAGCTGTGTAATAATAACAGTTTGTCTCTCCGTGGATCTTTTCCCTTCCACTTTTATCAACAAGAGGCTCCTTTTGGAGCACGTGGTTGTCCTTCCCTGCTCAGCCCTGCTTTTCTCCCTGCCTGTTCTCTCAGGAGAGTTGTTACTATTTTTTCCTTCTTGTTTTACCAGGCTGTATCATGACTTTGTGCTTTTCTGAGTAAGGAAAATGTGGGAAATGCTGCTGTGCCTGCAGCAGTGGGTTTTTGCTGTTTTTTTTGGTTCAGAAAATGGTCATGTTGCAGGCCTGTATGTGAAGGCCATAAATATAAATATATGTAAATATAAAGTAAAATTCACTGTGGGATTTTTTTGTGGGATTGCAGCTTGGGCACCTCCCCATCCGCCCCAGTGGGAAGAGAAGGGACAGGATGAGGGGAAACAGCCTCAAGCTGTGCTAGGGGAGGTTTATTGGAAATTAGGGAAAATTCCGTCATGGAAAGGTTTGTGCAGGCCTGGCACAGCTGCCCAGGGCAGTTTGGAGTCCCCATCCCTGGGGGGATTTAGAATCCATGTGGATGTGGCACTGGGGACATGGGGCAGTGGTGGTGTTGACAATGCTGGGAATGGTTGGATTTGATGATCTTAAAGGTCTTTTCCAGCCTTAATTCCTTGATTTTCTGCTTGGTCCTGCTGAGCCCAGTCCTTTGCACCCACCTCAGCTGCAGCTCCTGGATTCCCTTGGAGTTTTCCTCCTCCTCCTCTCTTCAGGAGCTGGAAATGCAAGGGGCTTTGGCCAAACCAGAATCTCAGGATTTGCATAATCTTCGTGGCTGTGTTTATTTCTGATAAATTGAGGGACACCCCAGCGTGTTCCAGCCGCCCTTTATCACATCCCAGAGAATTTTATGGTGTTTTTTATCACATCCCAGAGAGCAGATTCCAGGGGTCTGGCAGGGAACTGGCATCTGGAAAACCCTCCTGACAGGGATTTGGAGAGAAGCGCTGATGTTCCTTTCGCTTTCTGCTCTCCTGGAAACCTTCCAGCAACTTCAGTTATTCTGGGGGCTTTTTTTAAGGAGCTGGATGTATTTTAAGGATGAGAAAGTGAGTTCAGCACTGACTTGGAAAATCAGCCCCTGGAAGGATTGATTATCCGAAATTCCAGTGGATTTCAGCAGCCCCTGCTGAGGGTGGGAAGCATCCCAGCATTCAGCACCTCTTCCCTGTTAATTCCACTTTTATTCTGGCTTTATTCCACATTTCCAAATCCTCCTTTCTTTCCCTTCCCTTCAGTTCCATTAAGTGCTGCCGTGTGTCCCAAGCTTTCTAATTATAAATATAATATAAATAGTTAATTTGGGACATTTATATAATGCTCAAAATGATGCAGGCACAGTTTGCAGTGATGTGAACACAATGAACTGCCTAATCCCAGGAATGGGATTGGAAAGAATGGGATTGTAAAACCCCAAGAATGGGATTAGATTGTAAGACATTTAGGCTGCTCAAATTAGAAATAGTAGTAGAAGGAACTGAAGGAGTAAATTAGAAATAGTAGTAGAAGGAACTGAAGGAGTAAATTAGTAGCAAGCTGGACTGGGGAAAAAAATTAAGAAAATAAAGTTTGATGCTAATAATATTTTTATTATTTTTATTATTTTACAATAAAAATAATAATATTTATAATAGTTTTATTTATATTTATATTTTAAAAATATTTTTATTATTCTTTTTTCACTCATTGTATTAGAGAAAAAAAACCCAAACCACTGAGCTTCCCAACTGTGTATCCAAGGAATAGCAGCTGTGTGCTGAGTTTGGATTTACTCCTGGGTGTAGGACCAGGCTTTGGAGAGGCTGGGAATGACTGGGAATATTTCACTTCTGAGTAGCAGCTGTGAGAGCAGTGCAAAGGTGGTGTGAAAGTTGTTGTCACGGGAGATTTCTCTATATTTGAGTTTATCCAGGGATTATTTCTGGTGGATTATCCCACTTTACATGGAAAGGCAGGATTTTCTAATGGTTATTCTAATGACTGCCAAATTCTGGGGTTTTTTAGTGTGTTGTGAGCCAGGACTGTGTAACACCCTGTGGAAATTGAACTGTTAAATTCAGTGTATTACCCTGAAACAGGGAGCTCTGGAGATCAGCATTTCCAGGGACAGAATTTTAGCAGTGGCTGCAGAGCCACCATCTGGATAAATCCTGCCACAAAGCAAAGGTTGTGTGGAATTGTTTCTGAATCAAGCAGGACTGGCTAATGGCTGAGATGGGAGCCTCTCCTAATTAATCTGTTCATTAGGGATTGGATAAATCACAACAAATGAATAACAACATTTATTTTCCATCTCTATTTAGAGGGATGGGAGTATTTCTGGACCTGTTTATTTGTCTCCATCTGTGAATTTCCCTGAATTAACAAGCATCACGTTCTCATCATACTTTTGCTCCAATTTTCTTCACGCTGGAGGTTATTTTCTGGTCTCACCAATGCTGGAATGGTGTGTTTAGAAAGCAGACTCAGCTGTGCAAACATTCCCCCACAGAATTCATCCGGCTAAGGGAGTCGGGTGGGATAAGGAAACCCTAAAAGTGTGTGTCAAAGGGACTCAGGGCTTTCTGGTGTTACTGGGCTGCTTGTGGTGAAAAACTTTTCCTCTTTGTTTTGAATTTTCCCCTTGTCTCTGGGAGTGAGTGCCAGGATTGTTCCCTCAGTGTCCTCAGATGGCTTTTTTATGGAGGGAGCATTTTTGCCCTGATTTCTGGTGCTGTCTGTGAACCATGCCTGAGTGTTGCCATTCTGTTGCTGGGTTTAAAACCCCCTTAAAACCTGAATGTTTTGGCGTGCACAAGCTGTATTTTCTTTTTTTTTTACATCAAAACTGAACATTCCCTGCTAAGGTGATGAGAGAGTATAAAACAGGGTTTAAATAAATTTAAATTTCAAGCAAACGTTGCTTTTATTTTAGCTTCCTTCTGCCACGAGGGAAACAAAAAAAAAACCCCAACAAACGATGATATCAATTTGACCTGAACATTTATCTCTGCTTTGCTTCCTTGCAGGTCCAGGATGGAACATTCCTGCTCGCTCCTGCTGCTCTGTGTTAGTTTCATTTTTGCACGAGCTCTGCCACCCAATGGAACAGAACTGCCCAAAACAACCACAGCCACCAGTAAGGAGTGACCTGGGGGGCAGGATGGGCACGGCCCTCGGGGGGTGTCCCTGGGGCTCAGCCCAGGCTGTGTTTGCAGGACTTTGGCCCCGCTGGCACAGTTCTGATGGTGCCAGGCGTCCTCTGGGCTCGGGCTGCCCGTGGGCGGTGTTGGGGTTTCACTTTCTCTTTGCTGTGGGAGGGAAAACCATGGCAGAGGTGAGGGAGCTGCAGGGCCCAGGAGCTGCCAGGGGCACCTGAGGGGATGTGGGCACAGATAGCAGGAAATAAAGTTTCATTAGACAAGAGGATGAATAGATGGAAACACCATGAGGAGCTTTGGGACACGTTCTGCGTTTTCTGCAACGACTCCAGGAGGGTGTGAGGTGTCCTGTGGAGGGTCCTGCCTGGGGAGAAACAGGAGAGTTCTTGTTCCTGGAGTGATCTCCTCCTCTTTTGATGCTTTGTGCAGGCTGCCCTAGAGCAGAGGCTGGGCAGAGTCACAGAATAAAGCAGGGATTGATTCAAAGAATCTCCTCCATGGATCCACCTTGGGCAGCACCAGAGCCCAGCCAGGGCTGCACCCAAGATGAACCCAAATGGCCCCAAAATGCACGATGGGCACGGGGTCTGTCCCTGGGATCAGCTCTGCTCCATTTGCACCTTGCAGTTCATTGTCCCATCCCAGCTTTAGCCCCTGCAGTCCCACCCTGCTTGTTTTTCTCTCTGCAGCCCACGGGGTTTGTGCTCCTGGGCTGAGATTTGGGTCATTTGTCCTTGGTGCCCAGCTGGAGCAGGAATTGTTTTGTCTCCCTGCTCTGTGCACAGAGCTCAGCATCCCTGATGTGAAGCTCAGACCCACACACTAAAGCAGCACAGAATGTGAAACACAGAAAAGTTAAACTTGAGGCATCGCTCTGGGCCACCACAGCACCTCACATTCATCCTCATTTCTGTTTGCAGAACTTCTTCCTCCTCAAACCCTCCCAGAACCCCATCCTGACACTGCCAGTCCTGGGGAGGGGCTTGTTCAGGGGAATTTGGGGCCTTTGAGGAAGTGCCCAAGGCCAGGTTGGACACGGGAGCTTGGAGCACCCTGGGGTGGTGCAAGGTGTCCCTGCCATGGCAGGGGTGGGATGGGACAATCTGAGGCCCCTTCCAGCCCAAAGCAGGGACATGAAGCTGCTGATGTCCCCTATGAGCAATGTGACCACATTTTGATGGCTGTTCAGGTCACTGGTGTTGACACCCAGTGTTTCATAGAAGGCTGATCTGTTGCTTTATTTGCTTTTAATCTGTTTGTGAACTTTACACCCCTGGGGAAGGAGAGGAATCAAATGCCAGGCTTGGCTCATGGCCCCTTGGATTGTTTTGGTTCTTGGTTGTAGTAATTTAAATGGAAATAGGGGAGATTTAGATACTGGGAATAAAATGGGGGTGCCCAGAGGTGGCTGCCCCTGGATCCCTGGCAGTGCCCAAGGCCAGGCTGGACACTGGGGCTGGGAGCACCTGGGACACTGGGAGGTGTCCCTGCCATGGCTGGGGTGGAATCACTTTGGATCATTTTGAGGCTCTTTGATCACAGGATCATTTTGAGGTCTTTGCATCCCAAACCAGTGTGGGATTTGTTGCTAATTCAGGTGTGAGCATTTCTCCAGCCTCTGACTGGGGCACTCCAGAGCTCCGCTGGGGAAGGGGAGGTTGGGGGGGGGACCAGGGCCTCACCATCCACCAGCTGTGACAATCTGAGCGTGGCTGTGCTTAGCGCTCCCAAAAAACCCAAATTATTCATAGAAACGAAGCTTTAGCCGAGTGTGAATTTGCTATAATTAATCAGTTTGAAGTATTGTCAAGTAGTTTTTGGTCCCTGCTTCTTGTCTGGCACCTGCAGCTGTAGAAAAAACAAGTTACTAATATTGGGCTGAATGTGTCAGAATATGGGAATTGAGAAGGGGAAGTCACTTGTTGTTTTTATCACTTCCCAGAATCTTAATAACAAAGGGAGTTTTGCCATCAGTGTTGTTCATCTTCAGAGCTTAATTCCAAATTGTGTTGGATTTAGGTCTGATAATGTGGATAAGAGTAATCTGATCATCCCTATTTTAATTAAATCTTAATTTCAGTGATATGATTCAGAAATGATTGGTGTGACTAAACTGTTTTTCCTAAATATCAAAGCATTCCTGGCTGTGCAGTGAGGAAGAGTTTTGTCTGACAGGCACCCTGAAAATTACATTGCTGCAGAAAGAGAACCAAGATAATTGGATTATCTAATAAATTTGATAGCCATTGAATTAATACAGCGTTTTAAAATATAAAAATAAAGATTTTTGATTGAAGCATAAAGAAAACTCCATTTAACAGACTATGGAAAGAACTAAAAGAGCCTAAAAAAATCAGCTTTCCTTTTGCATGCTAATTTGATGTGTGATCCCAAAAGATACTTTTGATTCTGAAAGGAATAGGTATAAATGATTTCATGTCATTATTTGAGCTGCCTTGATTTTTTCAAAGAGTTGCTGAATTACAATGTCAGCTTTATTCTTATTTAAAACATGGTTACCTTGTCTGGATGGGGCGATTTTTAGCACTGCTGCCATTTCACCTCCCACAAGAACACCCTGAAATTGCAGCCATGAAATTGAAATTTCCCTTTCAGAAAATGAGAATATTTGGGGCTTTACTGCACTGCCATTTACTGGAAATTTGCCCTGATCTTTACTCCAGGTATTCAACTGCATTAAATAAATCTAAACCAGCAAGCCACAGAAGGGGTTGGGTTGGAAGGCAGCATCTAGTTCTGACTTCCAAGCTGATATTTATTAGGATTTGCATAAATAAATGTATATTTCTTAATGCTCCCAAATCCTTGTTACAGACTGTTTATTCATGATATTGTCCGTGACCATCCCGTAACTCCTGGTAATTCAAATATTTGTAAGTTCCCCAGAATTAATCATAGTCTGGATTGTTTTACTTCCTCTTGTATTTTTACTCGTGGAGTTGTTGAAATGTGCAAGCAGCCTGGGAGCTGCAGCTGTAAACCTTTAAATACCTTCCCAAATGTTTACATTCCACTGGTATTTACTCCACGAGGGCTCCTGGTGCCTTTGAATCCTCGCAATCCCTTCCCATCACTGATGTCTGAACCTTCAGAGGGGATGAATTTATCAGAGGAGTTCTGGTTAAAAGGCAGGGAAATGGGGCAGATTTGGGGCTCCTGTTTAGTGCTGCTTGCAGCTCCCAACAAGTCAGAGGCAATGTGACAATTGGATTTTGTGTCTCTCCTCTGGAGAGGCCGCAGCCAGGACACCGTGTCCAGCCCTGGGGAGGACCTGGAGCTGTGGGAATGAACCCAAATGTTCTGAGGGAACCAAATGAGTGGGAACGAACCAAAATGGTCAGTGGGATGGAGGAAGGGCTGGGAGAGCTGGGATTGCTCACCTGGAGAGGAGAAGCTTTGGGGTGACCTCAGCGTGGCTTTGCAGGGCCTGAAGGGGCTCCAGGAGAGCTGCAGAGGGACTGGGGACAAGGGATGGAGGGACAGGACACAGGGAATGGCTCCCACTGCCAGAGGGCAGGGATGGATGGGAGATTGGGAATTGGGAATTGTTCCTGGCAGGGTGGGGAAGGGATGGGACAGAATTCCCAGAGCAGCTGGGGCTGCCCCTGGATCCCTGGCAGTGCCCAAGGCCAGGTGGACACTGGGGCTGGGAGCACCTGGGGACAGTGGGAGGTGTCCCTGCCATGGCAGGGGGTGGCACTGGGTGATTTTTAAGGTCCCTTCCAGCCCAAACCATTCTGTGACTCTGTAGCACCCAGGAGGACCCAGAGCTGGGACTTCCCTGTGAGACCCGTGGTGGTTTCATGGAGAAAATGAGGCAGCATCAGGAAACTGAGTTATGGAGAAGGGATCTGGCTCATTTTACTTGGTATTTAAATGCCAGAGGAGTTCTCTGCAGACACTCAGTTCCAAGAATTAGTTTGCAAAGCAGAACTTCAGAAATAGATGGTTTCAGATCAGGGGGTGGACAGGGTGACATTTAGAGGTCCCTCCAGGCCAGACTCAGAGTGTGTGGCTGCAGTGCCAGGGGCGCTGTGCTGGCTTTGCCCAGTGGGATTCAGCTCTGAGATGTTAAACTCTCATTTACTGGTACTGGTGGTTCAGCTTCTCTTTTCCTGGCTGGGATTGAGTTTTCAGTGTTTGCCTGGGAATCACTTCTCCACAGACATCCCAAAAATGGTGCAGCAGTTCTGTTAAACGAAGAGAGGGGTGATTTTTTTTTTATTGTGTAATTGTCTGAGGGAAATTTTACCTCCCTCATGATGCAAACTTGTTTCCCCTCTCATGTCATGGGTCTTGTCACAGAGCTAAAGAGAACCAGCACAAACCCCCAAACCCTGCAGCATTCTGACATCCTCAGGGTGACATTTCTAACCCCATGCAAGTGGCTGCATTTTGTCTGTGAGGGACAAAACCAGGGATTTTTAAATTTTTTTTTTGTGTGTATTTGTTTCCTTGCCAGCCTTGGCTTCCAGACAGAGCTGCAGAACACCCCACAGAAGGTGTTGGGTGGTTATTCATCCTCACCCAGCCACTCCTTCCAGGAGTGATTTCCTGAACCCCTGCCAAGCTCCTGACGGCGGCAGTTTTGTCGTGCCTGTCACTTTTATCTTTATACACCACCTAAAAGTCATCCCTCACGCCTTTACTGCCTTCCCTGTCTCTGGGTTATGATGTTGATTTATTTTTTTCCCTGTGTGTCCTGAGCTCACCTGTGCCTCTCCAGGAATTTTCCCCTTGCCCTCATACCCTGTGGAGCACCCAGAGAGTTTCCAGCTGCCCCCAACACTCAGATGGTTTTGTAGCCATCAATTCTGGGTATTTGTCTGATCCACAGGAATCGTTTCTGGATTATTGCAGGTGTTGCCTACTCCTAAATATTATTTTTTAAATCCCAGAATTGTTTGGGATGGAAGGGAAATGAAAAATGGCAGGGACACCTTCTGCTGTCCCAGGTGCTCCAAGTCCTGTGCAGCCTGGCCTTGGGCACTGCCAGGGATCCAGGGGCAGCCCCAGCTGCTCTGGGAATTCCAGCCCAGCCAGGAATTCCCTCCCAATATCCCATCCAACCCTTCTGTCAGTCAGCTCTCAAAGACCACTGTAGGAATGGGAAAAAAACTCCTTAAAGTGTGTAAATGTAGTTCAAAAGAGAAAAAATCCAAAATACCAGCAGCAGCAGAAATTGCCTTCATTTTGGAAGAGTGGTTGCAGGGTTGTGTTTTGCTTGGTGAAGGCTCAGACTGGGAGTTTGGCTTCCTTCAATAAAACATGTTGGGTTTTTAATGATTTTAATCTGTTCTGTATTGAATTATTCAGTAGAATGAAAAGGTTACAGAAGCATAATGAAAGTGAAAGGTAAAGAGACACTTCCACAAAACACTGTGAACAGAAGGGTGAGACTCAGAGCTTGTACCAGATACAACAAAGATGTTCTTTAATCTCCATTCTGAGAAAAATGTCATTATTCCTGCTTGTTCTTATATTTATATAGAATTTCAGTGAATAAAATCTGTGAAAGGTGGCATTTTCTATTTATATATGAGAGGTGGTTGAGAAGCAGCTGATGTGCATAAGGGCACTGCAGCAAACCTTTTAATGGGCTTCAAATTCAGCTTGGTACCTTAAGCTGTAAGTTCAAGTTTCTCTGATTACAGGGAAATGGAAAAACACCTTGGATTTTCTCAGCAGCAAGCAGTGGTTTGGTTGGGCTTTTAACAAGGGAGAAAAAATTTAAAATTTTTTTTAAAAATTAACTTTCAGTTTGACTTTGCCTGTATCAAGTATTGTGAAGCTTTTAGCAAGCAGAAGCAGATAATGGGGCAGAATTTTTGGTGCCTTCAGCACAGTTTTTGTGCCAGATGAGGCAATCCACGTCTCATATTCTGCATTTCTTGTTCCATCCCCAGACTCCACCGAGGAGAACACCTTGCACAAGGAGCTGCTGACCTCCCTGCTGATCCTGGTGCTGGTGGTGATCATTTTCGTGGTGCTGGTGGGGTATTTTTTCAGGTGGGTGGTTTCCTGTGGGCTCGGCCCATCCTCTCTCTGAGCCCTCCCACGGAAGCAGAAGCGAGGCAGAGCCTCGTGCCTGCCCTGCTCTCCCTGCCAGCATGAACAGAAAGAGCTTCTCCAGAATAACATTGTCTGTACAAAGGGCCTGGGGGGGAATGCTGCTGCTTGGCTCTTGCCAGAATTGTGGATTGATGTGGTGCCTCTGTTGTTCCAGGTTCAGGAGACACAGGAAAGCTGTGGTCAACTCCGGGGACAAGAAGATGCCAAACGGGATCTTGGAAGAACAAGGTATGGGCAGATTTGCTTTCAAACTCTCACTTTTATTTCTGTTTTTAATTCAAAATTACTCAGTGTTTGCTTTTGTTTCTAATACAAGTGACAGGGTTGTTGTTAAAGAGAACATAGTCTGAAAAAACACGATCCCAAATGGTTTGGGTTGGAAGGGACCTTAAACTCATCCAGTTCCAGCCCTGGTGCCATGTGCAGGGACATCTTCCAGCCCTTGGCTGTCCCCTCCAAGCTGGCCTTGGACTGGAGATCCATATTTAGAAATCATACTCGAGCAGTCTATGGAAAATCGTAACTTTCAGTTGCTGCTTTGAAATAGGTTTCACTTTGTGATGCAGCAAATGCTTCTGTGTAAAACCTGCCTGGGCTCTTTGGAGATGTTTTACCAGGGTGCCAGCTGAGATCCACGTTTGTGACACTGTGATCTTTGTATTTAGAGAAGGAACTGCAGGATTTCTTCTTAAAATGGGGGGAAAGTCCTTAACACTGTGATGCTTATATCTGGAGAAGGAATTGCAGTGTTTCTTCTTAAAATGGGGGGAAAAGTCCTTAACACTTTGTGAATACTCTGGGTGCTTTCTGAACGTGAGGCAGGAGGTTGAGATGGGGCAGTTTGAAGCCGGAGGTGCTGAAATAAAACTCTCTGGGGAGTTCCAAGTGTTGCCCCTGGTCTGAGTTGTGCTGGGTTTGTTTCTGCCCGTGGGGAGCCCCAGGCTGGCTCCTCTGTGGGGCCCAGCTCAAGCCTGGGAGGGCTGGACAAGTTGTTTTAATCACAACCCAGAGAAAAATGATTAAGTTAAAGATAAAATAATCAGTCTGTGGTTTGTGTCAGCCCCACTTGACCATGTGTGAAGGGATGAGTGAGCTGAAGAGGGTGACAGTCAGAGGAAAAGCCAAAACCCTAAAAATACCCATCAGCTTCCTGCTGGGGTGTTCCTGTGCACAGGGCAGCAGCTCCTCTTGGGGCACAGCTTCTGTTGGCTGCCAAGTTAAAGCTAAATTATTTATTATTATTATTATTGTGATCATTATTTTCCCTTGAAATGAAATAATCTGGCAGCGCCTCCTTGGTGATTGGTGCCAAAAGCTGTCCTTGCCCTGTCAGCAGAAAGAACCTTCTCCTTTTCTGAATAAAACTTGGTCACTTTCTAATCCAGTGTAATCAGAGAAATCATTCATTTCACCACCAGTGGTTCTTCTTGGTACCATTGATGCTCTCAAAGCAGCCACTTGGCCTATGATTTGGTGTTTTAATTTCCTCTGAATCCCCTTTAGCACCTCAGGGGGGCACGGCAGCAGTTTGCTTTGGCATCTCCCAGCGCCAAGATGAATTTGCAGTGGGAATCTGTGGCTGTGGCCATGCCTTTAACACATGCTGCCCTTGTGCTGACAGAACAGCAGCGGGTGATGCTGCTCAGCAGGTCCCCCTCGGGCCCCAAGAAGTATTTCCCCATTCCTGTGGAAAACCTGGAGGAGGAGATCCGGATACGCTCGGCCGACGAGGGGAAGCTCTTCAGGGAGGAGTTTAATGTAAGTTTTTGCACGTGGATGGCTGAAAACTGGGGGAAAACCCAAAATATTTGTGAGTATTAATAATTCTGTGATTGGTGCACGGTTGGTGCTGTTCCTACAGGTTCTGTCATGTGTGGGGACCTTTCATCTGGATAAAACCTGGAGTTTTTACTGATTTGTGATACTGAATTGGTATTATATGAACTGTTTGTCCCTTGCTCACATTTAAAGAAGGTCTTTAGTGTTTCCCTGAAGCTGGAGGACAGGAACATTGAATAGAAACCTCTTCAGCATTGCTTTTCATGATGGTGCTGGGGGTTTGGGGGATCTGGATGTTTCACCTCCATGGGAGGTACTTAGAGAAGAGGACACAGTGTGGCCTTAACATTGCCCTGGTGAGATTTGACTTCTTTTTTCCCAATGATTTGACTTTTTTGCTCTTGGTCACGATCCCAGCACTCCCCTCTCTGCAGCACAGGGTTTCTGTGAGGTGTCTCAGCTCTCAGGGTTTTCCTGTTGAGCATGGCCTTGGGCAGGATTTTGTGGTTGTAGGGATGAGCTGCACCTGGAGCCTGTGCTGAGCTCCTGGAGCATTCTTGTGGAGAAACACAACACCAGGAGCCTGAGTTTGGGCCCTTTTCCAGATTTTTTATGATTTCTCTACGCTTCCCTCCGCAGCAGAAGCAGAGCAGGAGTTTAAATGTCAGGCGTGGATTTGTGAGAGCCAAGGCACGTGTTGATTAGGCAGGCTGTTGAATTACCTTCTTAATTGGGAACATATTTAGAGCTGCACTTTGGTTGATGATAAATTTCAACCACAGACTTCTGCCTTACCAGACAGGGAGCATTGTAGAAATTCTCCTCAGAGCTGAAAATGAAAGTGAGGACCGGCCTGACACGGTGTGCGCTGGTGAATTTTGACTCTCCTGATGAAGTTGCTCTGAGGTTCAGAGTGGAACAAACCATCTGTTTGCATTTTTCAACCCCTCTTTGCTTTGGTAATGTTCTGCCTCATGCTGTGACCATGTGAGATTCTCTCCACACCCAAAAACCTGGGGTCTGATCCCCAAAAATGAGCAGTGATGGGGTTGATGCTCAGTGTGGTGTTTTTGATGAGCCTGGGAGGGCTGGAAGTGTCCCAGGCCAGGTTGGGCACTGGGGCTTGGAGCACCTGGGACAGGGGAAGGTGTCCCTGCCATGGCAGAGGTGGCACTGGGTGGGATGTAAAAGATCCTCCCAACCCAAACCATTCCGTGAGTCTCTGGTTCTGTGCCTCAGCCCTGCCCTGGGGATGCTCCAGGGATCTCTGCCCACTCCACATCCCACATGTCAGGGGCCAGGCATCCCTGGGAATGCAGATACAGGAGCTCCAGTGGGAATTAGGGACAAATTTGGGGCTGAAAATGATGAGTTCTGGGAGCCAGGCACGTACGCCAACCTGAGGAGTTTGGTCCCGAGTGATTTTTTTGGTAAAAAGAAACCAGACATTAAAAGATGAGGACACCCAGCAGGGAGAAAAGAGTTTTGAGGACAGTTCCTGACTTTGAGGCCAGTTCTCTTGGATTTATGTGCTAATGGTGTTCTCCAGCAGCTTTGATTTTGTCCTTAAAGCCTGCATGACCCTTGAGAGGTCCATTGCACCCCTTGGACACTCACCAGAACAGCTCCTCCTTTTTTATGTGATTCCTTTGTGAACACTGGGCCCTGGAAGACTCTGTTCTTTCTTCACAGGAAAAAAAAAAGTAAAATAAAATTGATTCCTTTCTGTAAAGGCCCTACCTCTGCTGATCATCCCTGGAAGTTTGGGATTATCACCTTGATTTTCAGATTAATTACTGAAAAGCTTCCCTTAAGAGTTTTCTTTTGAAATTTGAATTCTGGCTTGATTCAGACATCCCTGTGGCTCCTCCAGTGCTAAAAAGAGGAAATGTGCTGATCCTGGCTGGGCTGAGCCTCTCGGAGCTCCAGGGGGAGTTTAGGGTCACTGCCTGGGGGACAGGCCAGGGTGGGGTGGCACGGACGAGGCAGGACCCGTCAGCTCCTCGTGATTGGGGGTGCAGGGAGGGTGGGTTTGGGAGGATGTGTGAGGAGCAGCCAGGGTGATTCACATCCTCCCCGTGGCTGCAGCAGGAGCTGGGCTCTGCTCTGGGCACCAGGAGCCGCCTGGGCCCTGCGGGGCTCAGGAGCAGAGGAGATCTGGCCAAAGATAATTCCTTTTATGGATTTTTCATTTCAGCCCTGACCCCCCCAGCACACAGGAAACCCTGCACTCACGGGCTTGTCACAGACATCTTTTATGAGAAATCCTTTCCTTAGGATTTTTCCTCCTGAGAAGCTGGGAGGCCTCAGGAACAAAATGCAAACAATGGTTATCTGCTGCTGTGGGATGCAACAGGTGCATCTGGGATTGGTCCCATGGGGTTGTTTTAATTAATGGCCAATCACAGTCAGCTGGCTTGGACTCTGTCTGAGCCACAAGCCTTTGTTATTGATTCCTTCTTTTTTCTATCCATAGCTAGACTTCTGATGAAATCCTTTCTTCTATTCTTTTAGTATACTTTTTAATATAATTTATATCATAAAATAATGAATCAAACATGGAGTTAGATCCTCATCTCTTCCCTCACCCTGGGACCCCTGTGAACATGGGTCACAGTGGGCTTGGTTTGCTGGGGCTGTTGTGGCACATGAAACTGTGAGTGGAAAAGAGGGGAGGGTGAAAGAGGGCTGAGGAGGAAAGCTGCTGTCAGGAAAATCCAGAACTTCTCTGGCAGTTAATTGAAAATTGGGCGCCTGACTTGAAGTTTGAAGAGATTGTGGTTAAAAAGATAACTATTTCGTAGGGTCACAGAATGGTTTGGGTTGGAAGGAGCTTGAAGTTCATCCAGTTCCAACCCCTTGCCATGGGCAGGGACACCTTTCCCTATTTCTTTTTTTGGTTTTGTGTTTCATAAATGTACTTTAATCAGCAAACTGGGCTCATAAATAGCCACGGGCTTCATTCACATGAGGATGAAGCAGTCTGACAGCAGCTTTCTTCCTCAGCCCTCTTTCAGCCTCCTCTCTTTTCCATTCACAGCCCCGCAAACCAAACCCAGGAGTGCAGGGTGGTGTTCCCTGTGTGCTGGGGGGTCAGGGCCCCATGTGTCCCCGTGTGTCCCTGTGTCCCGTGTGTCCCGTGTGTCCCTGTGTCCCCGTGTGTCCCCGTGTGTGGTTCTGGGGGATTCCAGCCCTGCTCTGGCCCAGCCCTGCCCACGTTTGTCCTTGCCCTGTGTGGCTCGGCCTGGCAGGGGGAGGCACAGGGGGCAGGAGGTGCTGCTGCCTTCCCACCCGGCTGGGGTTTTACCTCACCGGGACCCACCCTGCTCCACTGGGGCTTTTGGAGCGCAGCTTAAGGAACTTGCTAAAATCCACTTAAAAAACATCTCACATTCTGCTTTGGTCCATTTGCAGTGGCAGCATCTCAGCTGTGGAGGAGCTCACATTGGGCACCTCCTTGCTTTCATCTTCACCCTTTTTTTGTTGGTTTTTTTCCCTTTGGATTATTGCCCTCCATGATGGTTTGGTTATGTCTAAGCCAAACTAAATTTATCTGCAGTCAGAACTCAACTCACACCACATAAAAACTCTTCATTTTTTATGGGTTAAAATTATGGTAACCCAATTAAAAAAACTGGTTTATTATTAATAAATAATAGAATAATAATATTTAATAATAACATGTAATAATATAATATATAATATATTTTATATGTTATATTATAATATAATTATAATGTTATATTACATATTATAACATAGAATCTATAATATAATATTTAATTATATAATATATTATTATTATATATATATAATTATTATTATATAATATATTCTAATATAAAATAATAATATAATTATAAGAATAATATATTATTATTATTTATAATAGAACAAATACATTAGTTGTCTATTTATCTTTATATTATTTATTCTATTATAAAAATTAATATAAGAAATTTATATTAATTTATTCTATAATTTATTTTCCCTTCCCCCTTTCCATGCAGCCTGGGCCCTCACCTGCAGAGCTGAGCAGGACGTTGGATTTGTGATGCCCCCAGCAGTGGATGAGGGCTCAGCCCAGCCCTGTTCCTGTGACTCAGCCCTGCCCCTGTGGCTGCCCTCAGTGGCTCTGAGTCACCGTGGCAGATGGCAGCTCCAGGCAGCAGCTCAGAGTTGAACAATTTGCTAAATAACTGTGATCTCCGAGGGAAGAGATTCCTGCTCTCTCCCCAGCTGCTGAACTCCTTGTCAGGAGTCAAACCTGCCAGGAGAGAGAGGAGCTAAAGTTACTGGGGGGGAAGAAGTTGAAATATATTTAGTTTTGTTGGATGCAAATTTTCCCTCAGTGGTGTGCAGTCACAATTATTTGTTTTCTAACACATTGACTTTATATCTTTTTTTTTTTTCAGTCATTAACGTCTGGATATGTGCAGGGAACATTTGAAATGGCAAATAAGGAGGAAAACAGGGAGAAGAACAGATATCCCAACATCCTACCATGTAAGCCTTTCACTTTTCTTTTAAACCAGACCATTCATTTTGGCAGTGAGCAGGCTGCTGGTGCTGCTCATGTGCTGAAAACACTCCAATAACAGCAATTGCACCGGTCAGGAGTGCTGTTCATGTGTTGTCTGTGGTTTGGGAACTCTGTGCTTTTCCAGCCCTCCTGCTTGCAAGGAAATACCATATTGCAGATTTACTAAGTGGCCAATGTCCTTCTTTTCTTTCAGATGATCATTCCAGAGTGATTTTGAGCCAAATTGATGGAGTCCCACCTTCAGACTACATCAATGCATCATACATAGATGTGAGTTGAGGGCTGCCCACAGCCGGCCAGACTTTGGCCATTAAAGAAGTAATTCTCTGCCAGCACACCTTGGCCTTTCCCCTTTTAACTGCTGTGGCATTTATTTCCACAGGGTTACAAAGAAAAGAATAAATTTATAGCAGCGCAAGGTAACTCCTTCTCATTTCTCTCTCCTGTATAGCTCAGGGCTGAGCACATTT
Source organism: Emberiza elegans (assembly GCA_024865655.1). Classification (NCBI taxonomy): domain Eukaryota; kingdom Metazoa; phylum Chordata; class Aves; order Passeriformes; family Fringillidae; genus Emberiza; species Emberiza elegans. The sequence continues at coordinate 2,238,371 of JALJVW010000241.1, read as the reverse complement.
CATTTTAGATGTGTTTGAAGGGTTGTTTTTAGCTGCAGGAGGTGGTCGGGGGCAGGCTGGGTTTGGAGGTTACAGCTGCAAGGAGTTTGGGATGTGTGTGAGGTGACCAGCTGCCTCCAGGCAGTTCTGGGGGTTCTGCTCTGAGCAGGGGCTCATTTCCCCCTCCTGACCCTCTTGGATGGAAATTGGTGTCTCCTGATGAGCCACTTCCAAGGGAACCCTGGACCTTGGCTGGGGAAGAGCTGCAAAGTGGGAATTCTAAATGTTGTGCCTGTAAAAGGATGAAATAATATTTAAGAGTTAATGTGTTAGAGACTCTTCCAGTGCCTGAAGGGGCTCCAGGAGAGCTGGAGAGGGACTGGGGACAAGGCCTGGAGGGACAGGACACAGGGAATGGCTTTTAGCTGAAAGTGGGTGGATTTAGATGGGATTTGGAATTGGGAATTGTTCTCTGTGAGGGTGGGCAGCCCTGGCACAGGGTGCCCAGAGCAGCTGGGGCTGCCCCTGGATCCCTGGCAGTGCCCAAGGCCAGGCTGGACACTGGGGCTGGGAGCACCTGGGACAGTGGGAGGTGTCCCTGCCATGGCAGGGAGTGGAAAGTAAATGATTAAGTGATTTAAATTAAATGATTTAAATGTCTTTAAAAGTCCTTTCCAACTCAGACCATTCTGTGATTCTATGAGTGGTATTTCAAGAGAGGAGATTGCTTCTAAAAATGTCGATTTGGGTGCATGGTGATGTAAAAGAAAACATGAGGGGGGGTTATTTAGCACATAAACATGGAAATTTGGTAGATTCCAAAGCTGTGCAGGTGCAGCAGACACAGCTGTGGGTGGGTGCCCAGGGCAGGCTGTGGGACTGCTCTGGGATCTGCCCCATCCTCCCCTGAGCATTTCCCTGTCCTGTCTGCAGGACCCAAGCAGGAAACAGTCAATGACTTCTGGAGGATGATCTGGGAGCAGAAATCAGCCATTATTGTCATGTTGACCAACCTGAAAGAAAGAAAGGAGGTAAGGAGCTTTCACCCTGCTCTGGATGTCCCCTGTGCTCCAAAAGCAGTCCTGGCTGCTCGGGCTCTGACCGGGTGCATTTCTCACCACTTCCTGCCCTGGCCCCTGTCAGCACAGCTGAGTTTCTGCTCCGAAATGCAGTTTTCATTTCTCAAATACTCATTTATGTCAGGTGATCTCAAGGAGAAAGGTCTGATGGCCAGTTGTGTCCTGCATAGCCCAGGGCCAAAGGAAAACTCCTGTGGTTTTATCCCAGTGTAAGGCTGCGCTTGTGGATGGGATTGATTAGGAAGGAAGATAAAAACTCTGCTCATTTTCCTGAGTATTAGGTTTCAAAATGCACAGTTTGTCAGCTAAACAAAGAGAAATGGAAGCTTCTGTGTTGTGAGCATGCTGCTGTTCTTTCCTGTGCCCCACTCTCTCCTGAGGATGGGCATTCCTTGTTTTCCTCCTGGACTTGATTTTCCTGCACTTTCACTTGATGAAGCTGAAACAGCAAAGCCAGGCCATGAGGGCCAATTCCCAGTGGGAGCAGCCAGAACTGCTAAATCTGGATATTCCTGATGGCTCCAAGCAGAACTGCTGTGAATTTCTCACAGTCTGCAGCTAAAGGCTCCAAATCAGAGTGAAAGCCTCGCAGTCCCCGCAGTTGGACACCGTGTGATAAAGCTGCCAAACTGAAACAAAAGCTGTGGGGGCTGAGCTGGTTAAAAAACAATTCAGAGCTGTTCTCACCTTCTCTGCATCAATTTGAGAAGCAGTAGCAGGGAGCTGAAGTTGTGCCAGATAAGGAGCTCTGCTACTCACAGCTGTGCTCACCTTCCCTGGATCCAGCTAGGAGAGCCTGGCAGTGAAAGCAGAGTCAGGGTGATAAAATTCCCGGGGTTTGGTTCTAAAATTCCCGGGGTTTGGTTCTGAAATTCCCGGGGTTTGGTTCTGAAATTCCCTGGGCTTGGTTGTGGGCTTGGCTCTGAAATTCCCGGGGTTTGGTTCTAAGATTCCCCGGGTTTGATTCTAAAATTCGCTTTGCTTGGTTCTGAAATTCAGTGGTTTTGGTTCTAAAATTTCCTGTGCTTGGTTCTAAAATTCCTTGTTTTGGTTCTGAAAAGATTCCCCGGGTTTGATTCTAAAATTCGCTTTGCTTGGTTCTGAAATTCAGTGGTTTTGGTTCTAAAATTTCCTGTGCTTGGTTCTAAAATTCCTTGTTCTTGGCTCTGAAATTCCCTGGGTTTGGTTCTGAAATTCCCTTTGCTTGGCTCTGAAATTCCCTGGGTTTGGTTCTAAGATTCCCTATGCTTGATTCTGAAATTCTGTGGGTTTGGTTCTAAGATTCCTTGGGTTTGGTTCTAAGATCCCCTATGCTTTGTTCTAAAATTCCGTGGGTTTGGTTCTAAAATTCCCTTTTGTTTGGCTCTGAAATTCCCAGGGTTTGGCTCTGAGATTCCCTGTGCTTGGTTCTGAAATTCCCTGGGTTTAGTTCTGAAATTCCCCATGCTTTCCTCTGAAATTCCCAGTTTGGTTGTGAAACTCCCTGGGTTTGGCTCTGAAATTCCCTGGGGTTTGTTCTAAGATTCCCTGGGTTTGGCTCTGAAATTCCCTGGGTTTGGTTCTAAGATTCCCTATGCTTGATTCTGAAATTCCATGGGTTTGGTTCTGAAATTCCCTGGGTTTGCCCCTGAAAATACCGTGTGTGTTTGGCTCTGAAATTCCCTGGGTTTTGTTCTAAGATTCCCTGGGTTTGGCTCTGAAGTTCCCCATGCTTGGCCCTGAAATTCCATGTTTTTTTGTGCAGGAGAAGTGCTTCCAGTACTGGCCTGACCAGGGCTGCTGGACGTACGGCAGTGTCCGTGTGTCCGTGGAGGATTCCATGGTGCTGGTGGATTACACCATCCGCAAGTTCTGCGTGCACTCGGTGAGGCCCCAGCTGCTCCGGGCTCCCCCTGCCCTGGGGCCTGGAGAAAACCTCAAATGCTCCTTGGAAAAAACTGAGGCTCTTTGAGAAATCCGAATTTCAGAAATTGGCCTGATTTTAGCCAACAGCCACCTAGTGTATAGTGATTTAGGCTAAATAACTCTTAATGGTTATTTATAATTAACAACTACATAGTGATTTGTAAATTGTGGTTGTTGGGTTTTTTTGTAAATCTACCAACTGTTAATCACAAGGATTTTAATATATTTATAATCACTTCTAACAACTACATAGTGATTTAGGCTAAATAACTCTGTGGTTGTTGGTTTTGCTGTTGTAAATCAACTTCTACCAACTGTCAATCACAAGGATTTTAATATAATGACTTTTAACTGCTTTTAAAACAACTTCATAGTGGTTTAGGCTAAATAACTGTGTGTTGTAGGCTCTTGCTATTACAAATGAACTTTTATCAACTGTTAATCAGAAGGATTTTAATATATTTATATATTTATAATCACTTCTAGCTACTTTTAAAACAGCCACATAGTGATTTAGGCTAAGTAACTGTGTTATTGTTGGTTTTGTTATTGTAAATTCGCTTTTACCAATTGTTAATCACAAGGATTTTAATATATTTATAAATTACATAGTGATTTTAAATAACCTGTGGTTGTTGGTTTTTAATCACCAACTGTTAATCACAAGGGTTTTAATATAATATTTAATGCTTTTAAAACAACTTCATAGTGGTTTAGGCTAAATAACTGTGTGTTGTAGGCTTTTGCTATTACAAATTAACTTTTACCAACTGTTAATCAGAGGGATTTTAATATATTTATAATCACTTCTAACTGCTTTTAAAACAACTACATAGTGATTTAGGCTAAGTAACTGTGTGGTTGTTGGCTTTGCTATTGTAAATTCACTTTTACCAATGGTTGTTGGCTTTGCTGTTATAAATTCACTTTTACCAGTTGTTAATCATAAGGATTTTAATATATTTATAATCACTTTTAACTGCTTTTAATATAATAGTTGTGATCTAGCCTTTGTGAAACTACGATTCTCAAAACATCATTTATTAATTATATTTTCATTTACGACCAGTTTAATAAATATATTACAGTTTTAACTATTATTTTAAATTATTTTATTTTATTATAGTTTTAACTATATTATATTTTTAACTTTTGCAAAATATAGAATATTATACATAAATAAATGTATTATACATAAATAAATGTATATGTATTATAGATAAATACATACATGTATTATTTATGTATAATAATACATATTGTATTATACACATAATAAATAATACATATATGTATTATACATAAATAAATGTAAATTATACATAAATAAATGTTACACATTTACCTTTTGCAAAAATAGCTATGACTATCAAATAATAACTAATATTTTTGGTTTTGCAACGAACTAACAATACAAACAACTCAAACATATCTGTAAAATAACTAATACTGTCTATATATTTAAATAACATTAAAAAATCAATAATTATCACCTACTAAAACCACAAAACCAGCATGGAAAATGAGATGTCACACTGAGTCTGGGTGTTCCTGCAGCTCCAGGAGGGATGCAAAGCTCCGAGGCTGGTCACACAGCTCCACTTCACCAGCTGGCCGGATTTTGGGGTGCCTTTCACACCTATTGGAATGCTGAAATTCCTGAAAAAAGTCAAGACCTTGAATCCTGCCCATGCTGGGCCCATTGTGGTTCACTGCAGGTATGTATGTGCTCCTCAGACCAATCCTGTGGCTTGGCCTGGAGTTATTTATATATATATATAGATTTTCAACGTATTTTTAATATCTTTTTAAGATGTTATATATATTTTATATGTATTTTATATATATATATTTATATTTATAGCTGTATATACCACATGTTTCTATTCAAGGGTAATAATCTGCTGAGTTTTTGAGAGCTGAGAGTAAAAACATTTTCCAAAGCTCTGTTGCTACCAGTTTAATACTCAAACAGAAGCTGCTGTTCTGCTGTTTGGGGTTTTTGTTATGAGGGATCTCCATTGTTTGATATAAATCTGTTCTTTGTCAGAAAAACAGACTGGTGATAGAAATCTGAGGCCTTTGCCACTCAGCGCTGCTCTGGGAATTCTTCCCCCACTTCTCCCACAGTCAAATTGCAGATTTTTAATGGAAATTGGCCATGAAATGCCTGAAAAGTTTGAAAGAAAGACTTGAATTCAAGAGGCTTAAATGCTGCAATTTAAAAAATGTGCTTCATCCCAACCCAGAACCAATTGCCACTCGTTGGTCACTCACACAGGCAAATCCTGCTGCAGAACTGTTGAAATCTTTAATGAAACTAAAACCAAACTCCCAAGCAGTTTGAAGAGAGTAATTGCAACCTCTGTAGCAGCTGTAAGCTCACCCTGAGCAGGAAGTGGCTTTTCAGGAGCAATTTTCATCGCAAGGTTAGAGTAAAAAGAGCACAAGAGCAGAGTGAAAAGAAAAGAAGAGCAGCTTTGTCTGTCTGGGTCTTGTTTTTAAGGCAAAAAAAGTTTGTAAATTCCTGTATTTGTCTCTTTTTCCTTCCCTGGAAATGTGTGTTAGAGAAAAAGAGGGTGTTTGTCCTGCTGGGATTCACCTTCTCCCCCAAGTGTCATGAATAAAAAAAACCAATTAGATGGGAAAAGTAGATTTGAGTTGTCTCAGTTGAGAATATTTTTATAGCCCTTTGCTGCGTGTGGAGTCTCATTCTGGGCTTGAGCTTTATTTGGCAGCAGCAGGAAATGCTGGGCTTGGTTTCACCAGCAGAAGGAGAGCCAAAAGCAAGGAAAATACAAAATAATTTCACCAATACCTGCAGAGATTGCAATCCCAAGGGCCAGCAGAGCACGCGAGGCCGTTGTGTGCCAGGGTGAGAAGTGGAGGAGGACAGAGGTGACACCGAGCTTCCGTCCCCCTCAGGATGTGACACCACTGAATTGTTGGGAAAAGGAAAGGGAAGCCATCAGCAGTGAGTAACCATCCATTTTTAGGGAGCCTGTAGGGAAATGTGCCCCAGCCACCCTGGCCAAAAGCTCTACAGTGAGGTTTGGGAAGTGAGTAAAACACTGACTTAGCATTTGGAAGTCAAGGAGGGAAAATGAGGAGTGGCAGGATTTTCTGCTGATTCTTGTGTTCTGTCGGTTTTTAGAGATAGTTTTTTTTAGAAATAGAATTTTTTAGAATAGTGGGTGGAGAGGAACTTTGAGTAATGGCTGAGTAAGGGATGCCACAAGCAGGCTGAGGATGGAGACACTCAGGAGGTGAATGCCCAGGGTGGGGCAGTCACCAGCTTCAGCAGGGATGGGATCCAGAGCTGATCTGGGAACAGGGATGTGCAAAAAGGGATCATGGCTGGAAAGGGAGGGAAGAAGCTGAGCTGGGCTGAAACCTGCAGGAATGAGCAGCGAGAGACCGGCGGGAACTGGGGAGGGGAGGTCTGTGCTCAGAGGTGGCTTCCAGGGCTGTCAGGAGGAGAACAGTCTCTTCTGAGTGGGAATTAAGGCATTAGGACATGGGGGGGATTCCTTGTGGTGCCAGAGAGCCAACAGGGGTGGATGGATGGAAGGGAGAGGGAAGGGAATCTCCATCATCCTTCCAGACCTCTGGAACAGTGGAACTCGTGGGTTTTGGTTTCCCTGCTGGTAAAGTGTGTGTGGAAATGAAATAATTGTACTATAAATACAATAATTTTATTTTTCTGGTCTTATTGAAAGCCTGATGTTGCCTTGCTAAGAATTGCTTTGTATTTTTGAGCCCATGAGGGGAGGGAAGACGTTTTTATCGTGTTCCTGGAGGTGTTTGTGGCCACTGCAGCCAAGCAAACTGCCCAGAGGTTAAAGGAGAGCTGCTCATGACTAGTACAGGATGCCGTGCCCTTTTCCTCTGGAAGGAAGAGCTGAAAGTCGCTGGAATTTTGTCATTTCTAACAGTCGTGCTCCCTCTTGTGGCTTTAAGGATGTAAAAACCAAAAAGTGTTTGGGGATGGCAGCCTTGGGAAATGTGCAGCTAAAAATTCCTAAAAGAATAATTAAAATTTTATCCTAACCATTAGAGTTGCTATTATTATAGTTATTTATTTTATCTTAGCCTTATAGAGCTATTATAGAATTATTGGAGATGGTCAAGAAGATTTTCTTTTAAAGGTTCTTTTTAAATTTAATTCCAATGCCATCCACTGGGGAGAGCTGGGGTTTTATGCTAAAAACGCCCCTCTTTTTTTGCTTTCATTGTTAAAATGAAAAAGGGCGAGGTTTAGATTGGGTATTAAGAAAAAGTTTTTTACAGAAAGGGTGACAAAGCTCTGGAATGGCTGCCCAGGGAGGTGCTGGAGTCCCCATCCCTGGGTGTGTTTAACAAAGCCTGGATGTGGCACTGGGGGCCAGGGTTGAGTTGGGTGTTGGGGCTGGGTGGGACTCCATGATCTTGAAGGTCTCTTCCAACCTGGAAATTCTGTAAATTCTGTGAATGCAGTTCAGGCACTGGGACAGGCCACAAGGGTGGAGCCCATCCCAGGAGGGATTTAAGAGCCCTGTGGATGTGGCACTTGGGGACTCAGGGGGAACAGTTGGACTCAAGGATCTGAGACAGCTTTTCCAGCCTTAAGCATTGCATGATTCTGTGAGATTTAATGTTTCCCAGTGAGTGTTTCAGTCCAGTCTGAGCATGAGGCTCACTGCTGCAGCAGTTCCTGCAGATTTGGGTGATTCCAGGAAGGTTTTTGTGGGTTTGTATCATGGCAAGGGTGAACGGGGAGTAATTAGCACTGACTCCATGGTTGCAGAAGGCTGATCCATTGCTTTATTAAGCTATATTATATTATATTATACTAGACTAAGAAACTCATAACCCTGACTGACTGTCCCGTACAGCTTTGACCTAATTGGTCAATGCCCCCAAACACCATCCAGTGTCCCATTAACAAACCACCCTTTGGTAAACAATCTCCATAACACATTCCACAGGACTGACGTATTCTCTGAAAATCCCTTTGCCAGGATCTTTCTCCTGAGAAGCTGAGAGGCCTCAGAAAAGAAATGTAAACAATGATTATCTGATGGCTGTGGAATGTGGTCTGGACATGGTTTAAACCAACAGGTGCATCTTTGATTGGTCTCATGTGAATTGTTTTTACTTGATGACCAATCCTGGTCCAGCTGTGTTGAGGCTCTGAGAGTCATGGGTTTTTATTATTCATTCTTTTCTAGCCTTCTGATGTCTCCTTTCTTCTATTCTTTTAGTATAGTTTTAGTATATAATTTTCTTTTAATATGATATATATCATAAAACAATAAATCAGCCTTCTGAAACATGGAGTCAAGATTCTCTTCCCTCATCCCTCAAACACCACCACACACATGTGCCCAACAACAGGTGCAGCAAGTGGAGATGAGAATTGTTCTAATTCTAAAGTTTTATAATTCTATAGTTTTAATATATCATTTTATTTTAATATAATATATATCATAAAACAATAAACCAGCCTTTTGAAACATGGAGTCAAGATTCTCTTCCCTTGTCCCTCAAACACCACCACACACACACCAACAAGAGGTGCAGCAAGTGGAGATGAGAATTGTTCTAATTCTATAGTTTTAGCATATCATTTTCTTTTAATATAATATATACCATAAAACAATCAGCCTTCTGAAACATGGAGTCAAGATTCTCATCTCTTCCCTCGTCCCTCAAACACCACCACACACACATGCCCAACAACAGGTGCAGCAAGGGGAGATAAAAATTGTTCTAATTCTGAAGTTTTATAATTCTATAATTTTAGTATACAATTTTCTTTTAATATAATATATATTATAAACAATAAATCAGCCTTTTGAAACACGGAGTCAAGATTCTCTTCCCTCGTCCCTCAAACACCACCACACACACATGGCCAACAAGAGGTGCAGCAAGCGGAGATAAAAATTGTTCTAATTCTGCAGTTTTATAATTCTATAATTTTAGTATATCATTTTCTTTTAATATAATATATATCATAAACAATAAATCAGCCTTTTGAAACATGGAGTCAAGATTCTCATCTCTTCCCTCATCCCTCAAACACCACCACACACACATGGCCAACAACAGGTGCAGCAAGTGGAGACGAGAATTGTTCTGATTCTATTCCTCTGAGCTTTCTCACAGGAAAGCCCTGTGAGAGGAGCGTGTGTCTGTGTGCAGAGGGTGTGTGATGACCACGTGTTTGTCCCTCCCCAGCGCGGGCGTGGGGCGCACGGGCACCTTCATCGTCATTGACGCCATCATCGACATGATGCACGCCGAGCACAGGGTGGATGTCTTTGACTTCGTCTGCAGGATCCGCAACCAGCGGCCACAGATGGTCCAGACTGATGTGAGTGCGCTCCAGTCACCCGGAATTGCAGCTTTTCCTGGGCAGAGAGGGAAATGCTGCTGTGTTCCCACTCTGTTGTAGCTCAGTGCTATTGGACAATTGGGAAACTGGGGCTTGGAGCAGCCTGGGATTAGTGGGAGGTGGCCCTGACCATGCCAGGGGTGGGATGGATGAGTTTTAAGGTCCCTTCTAAATCCAAATCATTCTGGGATTTTCTAATTCAAAAATGCACAAAGCTCAGTGTAGGATGTGGGGTGGGGCAGAAGATAAAGGTGGAGAACACCACTGTGAAACACTTGATTTTTAGGAGTCGTTTCCAGGTTTTCCCATGCACATGAGAGTGGAATGTCAGAGAATATGAGTGGAAATGTGAGCAAAACAGGAAAACTCTGGTTTAGTGTTATTATTATCATTATTATTATGTTAATAATTAGGAGGTTGTCACCAAACAGTGACAAGACAAGGCGCAGGGGTTTTGAAGTTAGATGTCATATTGGGAATTAGGAATTGTTTGTTCCCTGTGAGGGTGAGGAGGGGCTGGATGGAATTCCCAGAGCAGCTGTGGCTGCCCCTGGATCCCTGGCAGTGCCCAAGGCCAGGCTGGACACTGGGGCTGGGAGCACCTGGGACAGTGGGAGGTGTCCCTGCCATGGCAGGGGTGGCACTGGGTGGGATTTAAGGTCCCTTCCAAGCCAAACCATTCTGGGATTTTTAAATAAGTCCCAGAATTGCTCATTTCCCTCCCTTCCTCTTCCTCTCTGTCCTTTCCAGATGCAATATTCCTTCATTTACCAAGCCTTACTTGAGTACTACCTCTACGGTGACACGGAGCTGGATGTGTCATCCCTGGAAAAACACCTCCAGACTTCCCAAAATGCAGCCCCAAACCTGGTCAAAATAGGGCTGGAAGAGGAATTTAAAGTAAGTATGGAAATCTCTCCCATAGGATTTCCAAGATGCAAACCAAGAGGATAAAAGTGTAACCTTAAAGTTGCATAAAAGGGAAGGAGTTGTTTTATGTGGTGGTTGTTGTGAATGGGGCCTTGCTGAACATCCTGTTCCCTAAATTCAGATTTTAATCTCATGCCCTCATTCAGAGCTGTGTCATTCCCTGGCCTTCCCCTAAATGCTTTTTGTTTGTTTATAAAAGAGAAGTGGAGTGATTCTCTGAGTGTGGTGCAGGTGCCAGATCAGATAATGCTGGAAGAGGAAACTGGATTAGGTGCTCCTAATCTGCATCCCAGTGGGATTGTTAACTCTGAGGTTCTGACAGCAGGGAATGTACAGGGCTGGAGAAAAACCTCAAAAAAACCCATTTCTTATCAGTGGAGAAACCCCAGCTGAAGAAAACCACACTGGCTGTGTGTGATCATTGTCTAAAGTATTTTAGTTCCCTGAAGGAATAGTTAGAATTTTTTTTAATGATTATCCTTATGGTAAAGTATTTATTTTCTGTATAGCTTTAAAGTATTAATGGATATCTGGGTGTTAGCTGGAGTTGTCCCTTTACTTTAAAGGACTAATTTAACCAGAACTTGGGAACTGAGTAAAAGAGAATTATGTAAAAATAAGTTTGATGATAGAGCAACAAGTTCCAAAATCAACAGTATTGAGGGAAGGAAGATCAGATGGGATATTGGGAAGGAATTTTTGGCTGTGAGGGTGGGCAGGCCCTGGCACAGGGATCCCTGGGAGTGTCCAAGGCCAGGCTGGGGCAGTGGGAGGTGTCCCTGCCCATGGCACTGGATGGGATTTAAAGTCCCTTCCAACCCAGCCCATTCTGGGATGCTGTGGCTGTTATTCCTTCTCAGTTTCCATGGCCAGGGCAGTGCAGTGGCTGCAGGCTCCCTGTGAGTGTGGCAGGGGTTTTGTACCCCACAAAGGCTCTGCAGGGTGTGCTGGCCCCACTCCTGCCCTGCGCTCACCCCCTGTGCTCTCTGCAGAAGCTGACCAACGTGCGCATCATGAAGGAGAACATGAGGACTGGCAACCTCCCAGCCAACATGAAGAAAGCCAGAGTCATCCAGATCATCCCCTGTAAGAGCCCAGCTCCTCCTCTCCAGGGAAAGTGCCAGGAATGCCTGGCTGGGAGCACGCACTCTGCTGGCAGAGCACAGCTCCCCTTACAAACTCACCTGTAAAAATCCAATCAGTTGGTTTTACTGAATCACCCTAAAATCTGTTACAGTCGGGGATTTTGAATTAAATAACTCAGCAGTTGCACCTTTTAAACCCCCCCTGTTCTGTGTGATGCCATGCATGGTCTGAGCAGCACTGGAACGTTTGCACCTGAAAATGAACATTTCACAGAAAAGATTGGGTGGGTTTGTTCTTCCATGGGCAGTTGGGAAAAGTAAGACTGGGCTCAAAATTAAGCCCAAACTTTTTTTACTGGACTCAAAACTAAGCCCAGGCTTTTTTTTTTTTTCCAGATGATTTTAACAGAGTGATTCTGTCCATGAAAAGAGGGCAGGAGTACACAGACTACATCAATGCTTCCTTCATAGATGTAAGTACACAACATTTTCATGCCTTTCCTTTCCAAATCCAAGATTTTGCTGCTGACAGGTCTTTTTAAAGAGGCACAAGCTTGGCTTGCAAAGAACATGAGCTTTGTTTATGGGAGTTTCCAAATGCATTTCTTATCTGGCGTTTTTAATTTCAGTTTAAATGGTTGTGCAATTTAAACCTTGTTGTTGGATTTATAAACCAAACCTTTTATTCAAATCTGACCCAAACAAATCAGCTGCACAATTACAGCCAGTGATTCCACTATCTGGGTCAGGTTAACAGGTGTAAATATTTGCTTTTCTGAGAAACAGAGAAGCCAGTGTTGAGCACAGGGAAAGCTGTGACAGTGTCTGGCAGCCAGGCTTTACTTGGGCAGAGCTGGATGAATTCCAGGCTTTCTTCCCACCTTCCTGTTGGAAGCTGAGCACAGGATTTTGCCTTGTTTTTGGTGAGATATGAGAATTAATCATGTCCTTAAGCAGTGAAACCACGTTAGTGACTGAGGTTTGTGGATTTCACACAGATCACACCTGCATGGGAATAAGGAGAGGCTGGATGTGGCCTCAGAGCCTTGGGGCTGGGTCACAGGTTGGACTCGATGGCCTCAGAGGTCTTTTCCAACCTCATTGATTCTGTGAAATTAAACTGGACCTCAGAACTTGAGGCAGAAGTTCATTCCAGGGGAAAGCTGGGAGCTGCTGTTGTGATGATCTTGTGCAATGGGGTCCTGCAGCATCTCATCCCCTCAGCCATGACTGGAGAAATTCGCCTGAGCATTGTGAATTTGGGAAAGCTCTCTCAGACCATCGAGTCCAGCCATCCCCCAGCACTGCCCCATGCCCCCAAGTGCCACCTCCACATGGCTTTGAATCCCTTCAGGAACGGGGACTCACTGACACTTTTTGAGGGGAAATGTCCCTTGATACCCAACTTGCACCTTCCCCGGTGCAGCCCGAGGCCGTTCCTGTCGTTCCCTGGGGGAGAAGCCCCCGTTGGAGCCATGGTGTCCCCGTGACCGCTGTCCCTGTCCCTGTGTGACCCCTCTCTTCCCACAGGGCTATCGGCAGAAGGATTATTTCATTGCCACCCAGGGCCCCCTCCCGCACACGGTGGAGGATTTCTGGAGGATGGTGTGGGAGTGGAAGTGCCACACCATCGTGATGCTCACCGAGGTGCAGGAGAGGGAGCAGGTACGTGGGAAATGGGAAATGGGCTTGGAGAGAGCTCTCAGAGCCTGGCACGAGGCTCACACAGTGTGCAGACCTTGAGATGGGAAATGCTGACTTAGAGATGCCATGGAATGGGCACAGGCATTGTTGAGGGAGAAATGGAAATATAAACAAGTTTCAAAAGATAGCCTTGCAAATGAGACTGGGTACTTTGGAGAAATGGAACCATGAAAGATGCATTGTAGTGGGAGCCACTGTCCTAGCTGAGATGGAGACAATACAAAGCAACACGCTCCATTTTCAGCAGGCTTCAAACTGTTTTTATTGTAGCATGCATGCTCTTTATACATTCTTACAAAACTCCTAAATTTACACTTTACTTGTTGGTCAGGAAAGACAAACAAAATGCTCATTGGAATAGATTTGCAGGTTTTTCTTATTTATCCTTCTTTCTTTCTTGGTTTCTATGTCAACACCCTTGGTAGGAAATTCAGGGGTAAACATGGATCAAACTTCTCTCTGGCTCACAGAAGCTGCTGTAAAATAAAACCTCTTCACAATCCACAAGGAGTAATTTTAGATTGGCTTTAAGGCATTTACAGCATAGTGGGGCAAAAGCTGATAGGCCAAGAAACCCTTGTAATATATTGTAATTATGAGATGGCTTCTGATTGTGATGGCGTGAATTATAACATGTGTATTATCTCACCCTTCACACGAGACTGAAAATGGAATGGAAGTTTTTAAAAGGCCTCTCAGCTTCCCTGTGTCTGGGTCAGAAAAGGGCCTGGTCTGACTCGTGCCCACTCTGCAGCCCCACACTTCCCCTTCCCACCTGCAAGCCACGAGCATCAATACTGGAGAAGCAATTTTTTTTTGTCTAAAATTTCCAGCAATCTGAATTTTTCTTGGCTTTTCCTCAAATGAGCACTTGCTTCACTCTTTGGTGTGGGGCAGTGTTGTTGCTTTTTCTTGAATTGTCAGGAAACACAAAAAACCTGCAGAATATTGTGATTTTTGAAAGCTTCCAGTTTGCATCAGGGACACGAGACAGAGTTTTGGGATTTGGGAATAAACTTTTGTGTAAACTTTTATCCCATTTGTCCCAGTAAAAGCTCCCATTGCTCATTTTGAGCCTGTCCTAATTTGATTAAAATAAGAGAATGAATTGATTATTTGATTTAAATATGAGAATTGATGCCATTAATTTATTAAAGAGTCCTGTGCTGCAGCTTGAAAATTCTGGGTTCAACAAGGGTGTTGTGAAAAGTTTTTTCTTGGTTTTGGGAGGTTTTCCCAACATTACCTTGCTGTCAGAAATTCCATTTATTATTCTACTCTGTTTTAAAGCAGTATCTGCTATCTGGGCCTTGAGCCTTTTTTCTGTTTAATGGCTTCTGATTGTGATGGCGTGAATTATAACATCTGTATTATCTTCACACGAGACTGAAAATGGAATGGAAGTTTCTAAAAAGGCCTCTCAGCTTCCCTGTGTCTGGGTCAGAAAAGGGCCTGGTCTGACTCGTGCCCACTCTGCAGCCCCACACTTCCCCTTCCCACCTGCAAGCCACGAGCATCAATACTGGAGAAACAATGGTTTTTTGTCTAAAATTTCCAGCAATCTGAATTTTTCTTGGCTTTTCCTCAAATGACACTTGCTTCAATTGCTTTTTTCTTGAATTGTCAGGAAACACAAAAAACCTGCAGAATATTGTGATTTTTGAAAGCTTCCAGTTTGCATCAAGGGACACGAGACAGAGTTTTGGGATTTGGGAATAAACTTTTGTGTAAACTTTTATCCCATTTGTCCCAGTAAAAGCTCCCATTGCTCATTTTGAGCCTGTCCTAATTTGATTAAAATAAGAGAATGAATTGATTATTTGATTTAAATATGAGAATTGATGCCATTAATTTATTAAAGAGTCCTGTGCTGCAGCTTGAAAATTCTGGGTTCAACAAGGGTGTTGTGAAAAGTTTTTTCTTGGTTTTGGGAGGTTTTCCCAACATTACCTTGCTGTCAGAAATTCCATTTATTATTCCACTCTGTTTTAAAGCAGTATCTGCTATCTGGGCCTCCTGAGCCTTTTTCATCATGATGGTTTCCATTCAAGAAATATTTTATCACTGTTTTCTTAGTGTTTAGAACACACTTATTATGCTGGATGTCACTTCTTATGCCAGAGATTCATGCCAATGTAGATAGCTGGGGAAAAATAAATCAAGGAATGTTTGCAATTCCCTGGGTTCTGCAGGAGAAATGCTGCCAGTACTGGCCGTCAGAGGGCTCTGTGACTCACGGAGAGATCACGGTGGAAATCAAGAGTGACAGCCTGACGGATGCCATCAGTGTGAGGGACTTCCTGGTTACGTATAATCCGGTAATTCTTTACAATTCCAGCGGTTTTTTGGGGGTTTTTTCCCCCATCAGAAGGCATTTACAAATCTGGTTATGTATCTTAAATTCTGGGATTTCTGTGTAAACTCAAATGTGGTTAATCAGAAGTTGGCATTAAGAGGAAGCTTATATGAGATAATTTTGCTTAAAGTCCTTGAAAATTCTGATCAGTGAAACAGGTGGTTGCAAAATGGGGGGTGGGTTTTGGGGTTTTTTAAACTGTTTTGTTGTTGCTGTTATTCCTAGATTTTTCTGCCATCTCCAACGTAGGTATCAAAGAAAATTTGATTCAAGATTTTTCCCAAAATTTGGGTTTGGGTTGGAAGGGACCCTAAAACTCATCTCACTCCACCCCTGCCCTGGGCAGGGACAGCTCCCACTATCCCAGGTTTTTCCAAGCCCTGACCAACCTGGCCTTGGGCACTTCAGTGTATTCTAAGTCCTTCCCAGAGGAAACAGCTGTGCAAACCCAAGGAAAATTGGAGGGGGAAATGATCAGTGGGTGGTGGATTTACAAACAGAGCTGCCAGGGTAGAATCATGGAATATCACTGGGAATAAAATCACCAAGGTCCTTAACGTGGTGCGGACCAGGTTGCAAATTCCGCAGTGCAAAATGGCTGCTGCAGATGTTCCAGGCAGGAATTGTGTTTGCGCCTGGCAGTGAGAGTGGCTGAAGGGTGTTTTCCTGCTGGCAGAGCAACCAGGAGAAGCAGAGCAGGCTGGTCAGGCAGTTCCACTTCCACGGGTGGCCGGAGATCGGGATTCCTGCCGAAGGGAAGGGCATGATCGACCTCATTGCAGCTGTGCAGAAGCAGCAGCAGCAGACAGGGAACCACCCCATCACTGTGCACTGCAGGTGAGCCCCTCTGCCCCTCAGCTTGGCTGCTCTGTGCCCCCTTTTATGGGGATTTTTGAAGTTTTGAATGAGTTAGAGACAGGACCTCTGAATTGTTTTAGATGATGCCGTTTATTTGTCTTATTTTCTACATAAACAGGAAGGATGAGTTTGGCTCCCATCTTCACTGCATGGCTCAGAAGGTCACAAGACCCTTAGTTACAACACCTTTTTAAGGATTTATTGACCAATAAAACACTGCCAACAAGGATATTTATTTTTTTGACCCAATCCTTAAATATTTAGTCTTAATGGACCCATGCTACAGTGTGAGCTTTCTTAGCCAGTCATGTTATGACACACAAACCCACAGTTCTGCATTCTAAACTCCTTGTTTGCCTCTATAATTACTTTCATTTTTTCTATATCTTAAACTCTAAAACTCTAAAGTTCTTTTACTTGGTTTAAGATGTCTCTGCTTTAAACTACAAATCCACATTCTCGCTTCTAGCACCTGAGTTTGGAAGCCTTTTCCAAGGTCTCAGATCAAATCCTGGGTTTAATCCTAAGCTTTGGCTTACAGGCCCAAAGTTCTGAGAATTCTTTGCATTTCAGATTCCAACATCTTTTTTCCCATTTCGTGCCAAAAAATTGTGTTTTCATTGCAGTGCTGGAGCAGGGAGAACGGGAACCTTCATAGCCCTGAGCAACATCCTGGAACGGGTCAAGGCTGAGGGGCTCCTGGACGTGTTCCAGGCTGTGAAGAGCTTGAGGCTGCAGAGGCCACACATGGTGCAAACACTGGTATGGGATTTACCAGGCCTTTGGGAGGGAGTTCTGTCTCTAAATATCCTTGGGGAAGGAGAAATAAAGGGTTTTTTGCAGGTTGGCATGGTGGATGGATGTGTGTGTACAAGGCATAATCAGGGTTTTACAGGGGGTTTTAGAGCACGTCTAAAAATACAATTTGGTTAAATATTCTCTGTCTTTTAGGAACTTGAGGCAGTGAAACTAAACGTATTTTGAGTGCTGCAGGTGATAAAATATATTAAGTAAATGGCTTTCAAGCTATTTATCAGTTGTTCTTTCTTACCTTAAATTGTTTGGGCATAAATTAGAATCATGCAATGGTTTTGGCTGGAAGGGACCTTAAAGCTCATCCCATTCCCACCCCTGCCATGGGCAGGGACAGTTCCACTGTCCCAGGCTGCTCCAAGCCCCATCCAGCCTGGCCTTGGACACTCCCAGGGATGTGGAAATCTTTGGAAATGTCTCTGACTTCTTTAAAATCTTCAAATTTTCCTTCAAGTTCGCTACAGCTACTCTTTGAAGCTTAGTCCAGATGCTTTTCCCTATTGAGGAAACATAAAAAAGTTTTTTGAGACTTTTCTGAACTTGAAAATATATAAAAATATTGATAATTTTGATTTCCATAGCAGCTTAAATTCAGCATCTGAAACTCCTTATGAACAATTACCTCAAACCCTTTTTCCAGGGGATGTTTTCTCCATCCCACAGACAGGAAGAAAGGGGATGAAGAAATGGAATTGGATCAGGCTGAGACAGGGGTGGGTGGGAGATTGGGAAGGAATTCCTCCCTGGGAGGGTGGGGAGGGGCTGGGATGGAATTCCCAGAGAAGCTGTGGAGTTTCCTTCCACAGCTGCTGAAGGGAAGTGATGCTTTACCAATAATCGAAATTTGGGTTTTCCCACATCTCCCACTAGTTCTGTCGGGCAGGTATCCAGAATGAGAAGAACTGACTTGAAATTAATTCTTAGGGTCTGGAATAAGCATGATTGTCATGTTTTATGCTATTTGCTAAAGAAATCCTTCCCTGGGAGGGTGCTGGGCTGGCACAGGTGCCCAGAGCAGCTGGGGCTGCCCCTGGATCCCTGGCAGTGCCCAAGGCCAGGCTGGACACTGGGGCTGGGAGCACCTGGGACAGGGGAGGTGTGCATGGCAGGGTGGCACTGGGGGTTTGGGGTCCTTTCCAAACCATTCTGGGATTTTCTGATTCCCTCATTATCCCTGGGCAGTGCTCAGGAGTTTCTGCTGTGAGCAGCTGGGTTTAAATCAAAAGCCAGGCCTAAGAACTGATTCAGTTTAAGAACCAAGAAGCTCAAGAAATCATTTGAAGCAAAGAGCGAGGATCAGCCTGTGTCTGACCAAAGAAAAATAAATTATTGGTTTTATTTAAAATAATAACCAGAAATCAGAACAGACCAGTCCTCAGCTACTGGTCCAGTTAGGATATATTGAATTTATCCCTGGATTTTCTGAATTCATGTTTTTTAGTGTAACCAAAAGCACATTTTGATCTCTTTTCCTTGTTTTCCAGGAACAGTATGAATTCTGCTACAGAGTGGTACAAGATTTCATCGACATCTTTTCAGATTATGCTAATTTCAAATGAGAATTCTGCCTTATTTTTTAATTTGTCTGTATAAATAGTTGTATATTATGTTAATTTATTCTGTGTCACTTGGATTGTTGACTGAACTGTAAATACAACGTTGTGCTGGCTCTAAAATTGCATTTGCTGTATAAAGTTGTTTCTTAAATATAAATATCTTCTAAAGTAAAGTATAATGTTCCTATACTGTATAGCACTGTAAGATGGGATAGAAATCTTTATTCTAAATAACAAAAAATTAATTCTTGGTTTTTTTTTCCTTTGAATTTTGCCACTCATAAATATTTATCAACAGCGTTATCTCCCAATTCATGAATTTTTTGATAGGTGATTTACAGTTCATCCTAAAAAAAGGTGAATTTGGGTGCACATATTTAAATGTATTTTGTTCAGCAGGAAAATATGTTCACCATGAAAACAAATATTTATTTTTCCAGGCTGTTTTAAAGAGCTCCTGGTTTTGTTGGATTTTGAGCCTTACTGTCCATAGGAAAAAATCAGTAGAAATACAGATTTCAATTTTTGACTTAACAGAATTTTCAAAGCCCTGTTCATTTGTTTTTTTTTTCCCAAATAATGTTTAAGTCAACTTAGAAAGGCAATAATGTGATTTTTAGAATATTTTGCATATTTTAAAAGTGTATTTTGCAGTACCTGAACTTGTCTACTTGAAGAGAAAGGCCAGAAGCTTCTCTTCTCTATAAACACCTGCATGATTTCCCAGTTCTTTAAAACAGGAGATGAACTCCTTTTCCTTGATTTGATTCAGCAGGATAATTAAGAGGTAAAAATTGGAAAAAAATATTTTATGAACATTTAAATTCCAGAAGCATTGAGTACTGTAGCAAAAGTTTCTTCCAGGTGCTTACCCTACCAGAAATGTTATCGAAAAAAGACTTTCCATAAGGGGTTTAGAGTTGTGTACAGAGATATATTTTTATTGAAAGTACTACTGAAATAGAATTGGTGACAGAAAATATAAAAGTTTTTATTACAGCCCTGACCAGGGGCTGGAAAATCCCCAAAATCACAGGGCACCTGAATGTTGAATAATTACCAAATTTATCTCTCCCACTCTTCCAAAAGCATCTCTGACTTAATGAGCACAAAGGGGTGAATCTGTAATGAATTAAATAACAAATCTGCAGCAGTTCTGTCTCGTCCAGCAGGGCTTTGGCCATGCAGCATCAAAGCCTAATTTCAAACAAGCAGCTTAACCTGAGCTTTTCCCTGCTGTTCTTGCACTATTTTATCCCATCCCAGCAGAGTCTCCTTGCCCCCTGGAGCAATGCAAGGGGATGGGAAGGTGTCCCTAGGTCTCCTTCCATTCCAGCCTCGCTGGGAAAGGTTTGGGATAGGAATTCCTGAGCCCCCAGTCCCCACAGTGCCATTGGCTGTTCATGTCTTCCCATGGCTGCACTCCTGTATTTATTTGTACAGTAAATTATGCACTTCAGAAATGAGATTGGTTAAAGACTAAACCTCGCTCGTGAGTCTCTGTGAGAAGAAACACTCAAGGCTGGGTACTGAAAGTGGAGCTGAGGAAGGGCATGTTCCTGAAATTCCATCCGGGTGGAAAGAGCCAAAAGAAATTCAGCCTGGAAATTGTACACTGGGGTTCAGTTTGATTTATAGCAAAGGCCCCAAGGCTGGAGAATAATGCAAAGGAATTCCCATTTTCTGATCCTCATGTCAGGATCTTTCTGACCATTTAGCCCATGGTTGAATAATAATTTGTCAGAATTTGTGGTCCCTAAGGTAAAAACTTGGGATGAGTTGTCCATGAAGTCAATCTCAGTGCAGGGAGACTCCAAAATGTTGGAAAATAACGCAAAGGAATTCCTATTTTCTGATCCTGATGTCAGGATCTTTCCAACTATTTAGCCAGCATTTGAATAAGGATAATAATAATAATAATAATTTGTCTGTTAGGCAGATTTGTGGGTCCCTGAGGTAAAAAGTGAGGTTGTCTCATGAGGTCAATCTCAGTGCAGGGCAACTCCAAAAAATTGGAAAATAATGCAAAGGAATTCCCGTTGTATGATCCTGATGTCAGGATCTTTCCAACCATTTAGGGGGCATTTTAGTAATAATAATAATAATAATTTGTCTGTTGGGCAGATTTGTGGGTCCCTTTGGTGAAAACTGGGGCTGTCCCCTGAAGTCAGTCTCAGTGCAGGGAGATCCAAAAGGTTGGAGAAGAAAGGAATTCCCATGTTATGATCCTGATGTCAGGATCTTGAACAGCATTTGAACAATAATAATTTTGTGTGTTGGGCAGATTTTGGGGTCCATGAGGTAAAACCTCAGGTTGAGTTGGCCACGAGGTTGATCTCAGTGCAGCAGTGATGGGGTGTGAGGGTCTGGGGGTCCCACAGCCCCCCAGGAGCTGCAGCACAACTCCCATGGGGTTCCCTAAAGGCCTCCTTCCAACCAGGAGCAGGATGGAGTTCAGCTGGAACACCAAATGCTCGGTGGGTACTCAGATTTTAGTTGATAACCAGATTGAGATATGGAGGAGGAAAGAGAAATGCCTAAAACAGAATTCAGAGCTCCCAGCTGAAGCTCCGTGAAGGTTTTTGTGGAATCTGAAGAGCTCCCTTGGCAGTCGCCGTGTGTGCTCGCTGCCTGGAGCTCTGGGGAGGGTCTGGGTGGATTGGAATTTCCTTTGACTCTCTTGTCTGTTGCGTGGAATTCCTTCAAAAGGCCAAATAGTTGGATTGGAAGTGTCCTTCTGGTCTGTTGTGCTTTTGGTCACTGTGTGACTTGGACTGTTCATGTGTTCAGAAGGTCCCAGCTCAGCTCAGCATTGAAGCGTTCGCTTCCCGACGCCCTCATCCCGCCATCCATGGATGCCAGGGATTCCTGGCCCCAAAGCAATCCCTTCAAAGTGCTTGGCTGACTTGGGCCTTAATGAAGAATGCATACTGTAATTAGCAGTGTTTTTTAGGCTATTTTTATGTATTTTTTAAACTTTTAAAATGAGGCTGACCACCCCGTGTTCAGTCTTTTGAAATGTTTGCGTTTCCCTCGTTCCATTTTTCATGTAAAGTTACTGGAACTTTTCTGTAGAACCAAAATGTATTTAATTTGTCAAATCTTTATAATATATGTATGTATTATACAGTTTCAGCTCTTATTATTTTCTTTTCTTACATTTCTAATTTGATCTTGCTGTGTTTTTAATGCCGGTGAATGTGGCTGAATTATTTGTATATGCAAATTGCAAGATCTAATACATTCTGATGCAAGAACAAAGCTTCCTTTTTATTCTTCACCTGCATTATTTCCTTTAAATCTTTTAATTTCATTCCTGTGTTGTGTGTTCATTTGAATTGAGCATTCTAAAAGAGTTGAAATCCATTATCTAGATAAGTAATTTTTCAGTGCTTATCTGCAGCTGTATGGGAGTAAAATTCTGATTTATTTTGGGACTGAACATTGTGCATGTAAAGGGTGTAGAAACTCATGGAAGCAGATGGAATCCAGGTCTTCCCAAACTGTCTGGATAAGTAAGATCTGATTAAATAAGTATAGTAAAATTAAGTAAATATAGTAAAATAATCCTGTGGTAAACTGTGGTGTCATACCAAGATGAGAATAGGATCTAAACTTCCAGCTGTGTCACCAGTCATGAATTGAAAGTTCCCTCTAATTAACAGCAATTTCTTAATTCATTTTGACAAGTTTTGCATTGGACATCTTGCTAAAATTAACCCAGAAGGCCCCGCTGTTGTAACGAGGTGCGGGAGGTTTGTGTAAAGCAGGAGTAGCTGCTCAGGGTTCCATGCTAATGTCAAATCAAATAGGATTTCGTGCAGCCTGGTTTCTGTTTGACCCTTTTCTGTCTCCCCTGCTCCACCCCACACCTCCCATTTGGGAGATGCCTCTTCAGGGCAGGTCATTACAGCATTTTCTTTCCCCACAGTTGTTGGAAAGAACTTTTCTGCATGTCCTTCCTGGGCATTGTTCTAACATTGGCAGGATGGGAGGAAATGGCCTCAAATTGTGCCAGAGGAGGTTTGGAAATTAAAATTTCTCCATGGAAAGGGTTTTAAAGCATTGGGGAAATGCCTGGGGCAGTGGTGGAGCCCCATCCTTGGAAGCGTTCAGAAAATGCGTGGATGTGGCATGGAGGACATGGATTAATGGTGAACTCCTTGGTGGTTGGATTTGGCGATCTTATTCAAACTTAACAAATCTGATTCTAATTTGCCATTGCATGTAAAAGCTGTTAAATTTTTATATTATCCCAGAGGAGTTGATAAAATATTTTGTGATTGGGTGATGTACTTTTATGCAGCTTGTGCGACCGCTGGAAGGTAACTGTGTGTGAGGACAGGCAGGTGCCTTGGTGCGCTCTCAGAAAACAGAAGAATCTCAAAAATTAATCTGTTATTAGTTGACTGTTTTAATTTAAACAAATAGTGATAATTGTAATTGGTCACACAGCAAACATGGATATTTCTGCACTCTGATGGTGATACAGTTGTTTTTTTCTTACTTTTAAACATTACAAAAAAGATACCATAAAGACCTTCTGGTTCCTTATCTGGTTCTGTTTTTAGAAACTCAACTTTTAGGCAAAAAAAATGCAATTTAATTGTAAACTGTCCATGAAATAAATTTAGTTTAATAGGATATTTAAACAGTATAAACTAAGGCAGATCACAGAGGTGTTTGCTCTGCACAAATGCCAAGCTCTGTTTTGCCTGATGCAGAAATTGTTGAATTGAGAATTTTCCAGGCCACTGAACTTCCCGGCGAGTGTTCTTCATCTGAGGAATTAAAGGATTAGGATGTAATTTAGATCTTCTGGTGAGAGCTTCCTTCTAATGACTTTTATCCATTTTCTGTGCTGCTTTGCACAGAGGAGGGGAATTACTCAGTCATTAATTGAGTTGATACCTTGCCAAGGCAGTTCTTTGTGCAGAGAATCCTTTTCACCTGTTTCCATTCATGAGAAACAACTCCAGCATTTTCCTGAATTTTTCTGAACTCTTAACTATCCATAAACATGGAACAGAAGATCCAGGCTGGGACTTCTCACCAGTTAGGTGGGCAAAAAGCAAGGAAAACTCTCCCAGGTGGGAGGAGCTTGAGGAGGAATTGTTGAGCTTGGGGTTTTCTAGTTGAGGTTTTTACAGAAATTTGTCCTTCCAAAGCCTGAAGGGAACCTGTGGAAAAGATGGAGAGGGAATGTTTATGAGAGCATGGAGTGCCAGAGGTAGATGGGATATTGGGAATTAGGAATTGTTCCCTGGGAAGGTGGGCAGGGCAGAACCTGTCCAAATCAGGTTCTGTGCATGAATAGCAGCACTCCAAAACTTCCTGGGTGCAATATGTCAGTGAAATAAATTATTTCATAATAATAAATATAAATATAATAAATAATAAAATAAAATATTTAAGAGAGAGATTTTGTTGCAAAACTTTAAAATTTCAGGGGTAATCATGAGACTTCTCATCCCTGGCCTTGGCTTTGCACAGGGTGAGTAGCCTGGATATTTATTTACTTTATACCTTGTAAAAGCCCTAATTTAGGCAAAGTTTTCACCAGAATTTGTGCTTTTAAAAGTAAAAACCACAGCTAGCACAAATCTGTAAATGAGCTTCATTCAGTGCTCCCAAACCACCTGTTCAACACATGAATAAATAACTCTGTACGAGGCTCCTGATGTGAGAAATCAAAATGCTGATTTTTTTAATTCTCTGTCAAGGAGTTTCAAGCCCTGACTTTATTTTTCTCCTCATTTTTGACAGTTGACAGTTTTACTTCATGCTAGATTCAGGTGCATTTATCTAAATTAAATGTTTCCAAATTAACCTACCAGCAAATTTAAACCTTGGAGAAAATGTCTTTTTTTTTTTTTTTTTGGTTTTTCTCTCCTGTAAATCTGCTTTGGTAAATATTTGTACAGATGCTGTTTCAGAGAGCACTGCTGCTCTTGGAGACATTGAAAACCTTGGTTATAATTTGTGTTTTCCTCTAAATATTGCACATCACAAAAGCTGTGGCACCACTGTAAATCATGCCAGAAAATACAATTATTGTCCCAGTGCAGGTGTGTTTATTTATTTGTGCTGTTTGATCACAGGTGGGCTGGCAGAGACTGCAATAAATTCAATTTCCAAGAGTTTTTCTGCTAGAAATTGTTTTTAGATACATCATTCAGGACCCCCCAGGAAGGATTTTTTAATACCTGTTAATTAGCAATGATGCCCAATTGGATATCAAATAGAATCCTGATTTTGGTATGGTTTATATCCAAATTAAAGATTGTCCAGTAGCACACAGGTATTGTAAAATAATAATAATAATAATAATAATAATAATAATAATAATAATAATAATAATAATAATAATAATAATAATAATAATAATAATAATATCATCTGAGCTAAATTAAAGGCCCACCAAAGCTAACAAAATAGACTTCAAAGTCATTTATTTGAAAAAAAAATAACATTTTAAAAAGCTGCTTACATCTGACTGTATCACATCTAAAGTCATCACAGCACATAAAATAGTCTTTGAGGCAAGCTAGATAATAAAATAGGAGTAAAATCAAAAGTTCTGCTTTGTAAAACATCTGAATAGTAGAATTTTATCCCCCCAAGCACAAAAGGCTGCATGACCTTGTCCTGTATCCCC
Source organism: Emberiza elegans (assembly GCA_024865655.1). NCBI lineage: Eukaryota > Metazoa > Chordata > Aves > Passeriformes > Fringillidae > Emberiza > Emberiza elegans. The sequence goes on along the minus strand of JALJVW010000241.1, from coordinate 2,213,069 downwards.
TTCCTAAGCATCAAACTTGGAATGAAGGTCACATTTCAGATCTCAAGAATGCATTGTTGTTGTTGTCATTATTATTAATATTGTTATTTTTTTCTTCTGTCTTTAATCACAGAACAACACATTGTTCATATTAATTCTTGGCCTCAGAGATCCTCAAATTCCAGTCTCAGTAACAAATTCCTGTTTGGGAGCAGAGATGGAGATCAGCTTTATATCTAAATTAAGGTAACTAATTTGCTGATTAAAATTGACTTAAAATACTAATTTAACTTTTACTGCTGCTCACTTGCTCCCTTTATTTTTCTCTCCGTTACCTTTGTGATTAATAGTATTTTTTGTGGCTAGTACTATTTTAATCTGATCAAACACAGATGCTGAACTCACTTGATAAACCCTAAGTGAAGCTGAATTGATATAAAGTGAATCTGGGTGTGTTTTGTTGATCTGGGGAGGTGCAAATTTGGGACCACTGAGCTCCCTGCAAGTCCCCCTCGCTCAGAGAGAGGCTCGATAGGGCTGGACAGGTTCAGGTTTAGGTTCAGATATAGGCACAAGTTCAAGTGTAGGTTCAGATCCAGATCTAGATAAAGGTTCAGGTACGGGTTCGTGTACAGGTGCAGCTGTGGACAAAGGTTCAGCTACAGATGCAGGTTTGAGCACAGGTGTTTTTTTGGGTACAGATCCAGGTAGAGGTGTAGGGACAGGTTCATGTACAGATTCAGGTACAGGTATCGACACAGGTGCAGGTACAAGCACAGCTTCATGTACTGGTTCCTGTACAGATACAGGTTCAGATTCAGGTGTGGTCAGAGGTACAGGTTCAGGTACAAGTAGAGGTTCATGTACGGATACAAGCAGAGGTACAAGCACAGGTTTAGGTTCAGGAAAAGGGTCAGGTTGGGGCACAGATACAGATTCAGGTACAGGTTCAGACCGGGGCACAGATACAGATTCAGGTACAGGTTCAGGCCGGGGCACAGGTACAAGCACAGGTACAGATCGGGGCACAGATTCAGGAGGGGACACAGGTACAAATCAGGTACAAGCACAGGTCCGGTCACAGTACAGATCCAGGCGCAGGTACGGATCCAGTCACAGGTACAAGCACAGGAGAGGTGCCATCTCCTATTAATTTCTCCGTGTCCGTCCCGCCGTGAGGGACCGGCCCCTCCCGCCGCGGCGCCCGGGCAGCGCCTGAGGCGCGAGCGGCTCTGGGGGGCGGCGCCTCCGTTTAAACTCAAACCGCCCTCGCCGCTCCCCATTGGCTCCGCGGCGCGTCGTGCGCCACCCCCTCCGCCAATTACAGGGCACCGCGCTCCTTTTTGAATGTTCAACGGCCCGCACGGTGCGTTCGTTTCTGCTTCCGCCGAGCCGGTACGCGGTAAAGCTAAAAGAGTCCCTCTGCCCGGTGTCGCTTGTCGCGGCCGGGCGGGCTCGGTGCTGTTCCGCCGTCATGGCTGCTGCCGGCAGTGCGCGGGCGGTGGCGGCGGCTCCCGGTCCGTCCGTCTGCGCAGTTCCTGGGGGCTCTGTTTTGGCGCCTGGCGGAAGGATACAGCGTGGCGGAAGTGGGGTCGCAGTGCGTGGGTTTCGGGGCCGGCGCGCGCGCGCGGGAAGGGCTCAGTCAGCGCCGCGGCGGGCCGGGAGCGCGCGTTGGACGCCGCCACACGGGGCCCCTCAGCGGCCGCCAGCGCTCCGGCTGACCCAGGTACGGGTGGGCCAGCGGGAAAGGGAGTAGGGTTGGGGGGATACGGCTTTGGGGTGCCGGGTGCCGCGAGAGGGACTTGGGCTGCCTGACACCCCGCTTCGGTGGCCACCTACCCCCCCATGGTGGCTCTTGCCCCCTTCTCCCCCGATGTTTACCTGTCCTGTCCCCGCCTGAAGCCCGGGCTTATCAGTTTCTGCTTCTGTAGCTCCTGTGGCTCGTTTGGCCTGTGGGAGCTGGTGGCTGCCGTGGGCAGGGCTCTCTCGGTGCAGATCCCGGGTGTTTGCGTGCCCTGAAGGCTGAGGCACCGCCGGCTTCCCCTCCAAGTTGTGTCTTGTTATCCACCAGTGTTTTAGCGCATGAAACCCCCCTAAAAGTTCCATGAGAGCCTCTCTTAACTGCGTTTAACTGCCTTGTTTTACCTTGCTGCTTTCAAATAGAGTGTTAGTAAAGATGCTTCTTTGAGGATCGCTTGTGGTAATTGTACTTGCACACTAAATAATGAATTATATGAAAGGGTTTTTTCTTGCGCTGTGGGTTTGGGGTGTTCATGCCGGTTCAGTGCTGTTTCTCCTCCTGTCGCGGTCTGTTCACGATCGCGACAGAGCTCGGGGGCTGCCCCAGTTCCGGCCCCTTCCCAGCTGTTCCTGCCGCTCTCCCTCCTTTTCCAGGAAAATATAACTACACTCAGCTAGCTGCTCTCTTTTAAATCCCAATCTGACAATTTCCCTTTGGGTAAGAGATTGAAAGATTTAGATGAAGAGGAGTGAGCTTTTAAGTTGTTTATGGGATAAAATCTGTGTTGCTTCTGAAGCTTTCCAAGGTTCTGATGGGTAACAAAAACAACCGGAATACCAACATTAGTCTGACAATTTATATAAACATATTCCTAGTTTTTACACAGAAAAACACGTTTAAACAGCACTGAGATTCTTCTGCTGTCCATTAGAAAATATCTCATCTCTGGTACAAAATAAAGCATAAAAATCTATATCACTTTTCTCTCATAAACATGTAAATCATAATTAGGATGAGTAACCAGGGTGTTTTTCATAGGTAAGGTTCCTTACGTTTGAAGATGCCGCGCTATGGAACAATCGTTGTCATTAAAAGGAATGGGACTGATGGAATTGTTTTTCCTCTCACCTCAACTTCTTGTTTATTTGGAAGGTGAGAATTTGCTTGCATACATTGAAATAATGAGTGTTTTCCTGAAGATGATGTATTTTAATGCTTATTTGTAAAAATAAACGTGTATTTAGGAATGGTGTACAGAGGAGGGAAGGTGATGCTGGACTAGGGCTGATGTAAGAGTAGAAAGTTGAACTTTATTTTATTTCTGCTTTTTGTCCTTTCCTTGCCAGAACTACTTTTAGTGATTGATTGATTGATTTTAAATTTATGGCCACAGGAAATCAGGGGAAGGGATTAAAGGTGATAAGACCAACACAAAGTCAAAAGCATTAAAGATTAGCTTAAGAAAAGGATAGAAAGGAAAAGTCTGTACATTTATAAACATGTTTTAACTCAGTAATAACTTTTAAGAAGGTGGAAATGGTTCATCAAGCGAGACCAAGGCCCAGTTACCTGTTTGCAGTTTCAGGTCAGAAATGTAAGCCTGAGAATGACTTTAACAGCTCATTTTGTCTGAAAATATTGCACAAGTTTCAAGAAACTCTGGAGTAAGTTAATCCCATAGCACCAGCTGTGCTGTAGGTGTGTCTCAGCTTGTTGTGATCTGCTTTTTTCAGTTTGGGTGTTTCTCTGGTTTTCTGATCTCAGTTCTCTGGTGCTGGAGGAGTGTGAGCTGCTATTTTGTACCAGTTTAAAAAGACTTTGGTAGTTAATTTTCCTCAAATTAGAGACATCACGGGACTAAAATATTGGAAAATTCCCGAATTCTGCCAGTGTTTGTGTGGAACTGAACCTGTGTTTCCCCCCAGGAAATCAGAATGTGACATCCGCATGCGGCTGCCCTGGGTGTCCAACGAGCACTGCAGAATCGAGATCAACGAGAACAAGGAGGTGAGCAGCTGATGTTGTACTGAAACCTGCATTGCCCTGCTGCATCCCTGCAGGCCACTCACGGCTTTGTTTGCTTTTCAGGCAGTCCTGACCAATTTGAGCTCAGTGAACCCCACGCAGCTGAACGGGGCTTGCTTCGAGCAGCCTGTGCCCCTGAAGCACGGAGATGTGCTAACCATTATTGATCGTTCTTTCAGGTGGGTGCCAGCCTCTTCAGTTATTTGATTCTAGAGTGGAAAGAATGAAATTTAGTTTATATTTCTCTATAAAATCTTAGAGGGCTTCATCAGAAGGCAGGACTGCTAAAGTTATCTTTTTATCACTTATATTGCATTATGCTAAATCAGTAAAGATAGAATTGTTTAGAGACATTCTTATTTTGTTTTAGGGGGAAATTTAAAGTGGTTTTAAGTTGCTAAAGCATTTCAAATGGAGATGTGTGCACTGTTGGGAGGGGGCAACTATTCCTAGGTCATTCCTCTTAACAATTAGAACTGAGTCATCAATTATTTGACAAAATTTGATATTTTATAATATTTTTCCAGGTTTGAATATCCTCTGCAATCAACACCGAAAAGGAAGCGTTCCAGGTCTCCAAAAGATGAAACTCTGCAGGTAACTTTGTGGCTGTTGTTTTTTTCTTTACAAATATATTGGTAGTAGTGACATGATTTTATATTTCCTTGTCCTATTTTCTTCTTAAAAGTAACTTTTCAGCCCTAAACTGCCCTTCTGTCTTAAAATACAAATAATCTCTTTCTGATAAATACTTTGAAAAATTTAGTAAATTTTAGTCAAAAATTTGCCACTGTTTGGTAATAGATAATTAATAATTCATGATGTTACTAAGAGCTATAAATCTTCCACTGGGTTTGGTAAGAAGGAGAGGTTCAAGTGTTTTTATTCTTATTTTACAGCTGCTTTGACAGCTCAGAATTCAAATCATAAAACAAGATAAGCTTCTCTCTAGGGCCTCAAATGTATTGGCCGATGTTAAATATTGAAAAGTTCAAGGATTTAATTTGAATACTTTAAAGCTTGTTTAGGGACAGTGCATATTCTCTTACAAATAGGTTTTTTCAATGTAGAAGTGAAAGCTGAAGTATAAAATATTTGTTGCTCTGCTGTAATGTTGTACAAATTTACAGGTTCTTCATGTTCAGCAGGTGGCAGAAGTGGAATTATTACACAAACAACCTCCAGGAGCTAAAAGTCATGATGCTTCAGGTTGGTGCCTGTTTTATGAGGGCTTTGTTTGCTTTTTGCCCCATGAACTGTATTTATTATTGCCATTAGAATTAAACCAAAGTTAAAAGAGGAGAGAAAAGGCATTTTGAGACTTTGCAATCTGAGTGCACCTTGCTGTGTCACTGGTGATACCATGTTTAAATGCTATGAATTCACCTTAGACATGAAAATTTAACTTGGAAATTTAACTGCTCTGCTGACCTACAGCTACACCTTTTTTTTAGCAAATGTGGCATTATCTCAAGCATTCTTTCCTAATGAAATTTTGAAACCAAAATAATTTTGGAGGTATATGGTAAATACTTAAATAACTGTTTACAGGAACTGTTTCCTGTAGAACCAGAAAAATCCAGAGCAGCCAATTCTGGGTAATTATAACCCATGGACTGCTTCAATGCCAGGACTTCACCTTCCCATCCTTCTTGTCTTAAATAATCCTGATTTTCAGAGAAGGCTTTTTATTACCATTTCTGACAGATTTTTGTCCCAGTGAAAAAAGCCCCAGCTGCTTCCAGGTGTTCCATTTCAGTAGATCCTGGTTGACCAGGAAGATCTTTGCTGACCTGGATCTTCCCCTTGGGAGGGAAAAAAAGGGATTTTTAATCTGTATTTATGGAACTTTTATTTGTAGTTCTGCAATTTTAAAGTAACTCTGTGTCTGTATTTTTGTGTTGCTTTGCTTTCTTTGTAGATAATGCTGAGTGTGAAGAAAAAAATGCCAATGAAAAGAAGCAAACTCCAGAGAAAATTCTTCCTGAAGCTTTCCCTGTCAAACTCCAAACACCCAAATCTTCACAGAGAATACATCGTGTTCTTAAAAAGCAAAATGAAATGTCTCCCTTTAGTGAACTCTATGAAAGTGTGAAAAATGAGATGAAAGTGGAAAAACCTCTGCACAGGAGAAGTTCCTCTCAGCAAGCTGCAAAAGGAGACCCTGGGAGTGTTCTGCCAGAACCAAGTGCTCCCATTTCATCCCAGAATGGTCTTATTGATCCGGGCAGCCTGGATAAAAGAAAGGAATCAGGCAGGATGGAAAATACTGAAAAATGTATAATTGTGAGAAGAGAAGAAGAAAACAGCCCAGGGTTTAACCAGCTGTCAGCTGGGGGGAAAACTCCCAGGAGGAGTTTCACCAGGAGTCCTCGAGCTCCCATTTCAAAGGAGGCGTCAGGAGATAGCAGTCAGAGTCCATTGCAGGATCCCCAGGGATTGGGGACACCAGGCAGATCCAGAGGTGCTGCAGTTACACCCAGACCCAGCAAGGAGAACCACAGGAGCTCGCTGGTGTTGCTGGAGCAGTGCTCCATAGAAAGGTTTGAGTGTCCAGTTCAGACAGTGTGCAGCCCCAGCAGCGGCAGCGCTGCTGGAGGAGGTCCGGGTGTGCTGAGCACACCAACGCCCAGGAGGAAGAGTCCTCGCTCTCCTCTCGTGTCACCCCCCAGAGAAAGCTCTGGAATGAACCCTGGAAATCCTGGCACTCCAAGGACCCCGCGGCGTGGGTCACTGAAACTGAAGGCACTTCCAGAGATCCCAGCTGGAACTCCAAGGGAAGAGCCAGTGTGCAGAATTGAGAGCACACAACTGCCTTTGCCAGAAGAGAAAAGCTTAAAGCAAAGACGAAACAGCAAACAACAAACACCAAGAAAACCTGCCCAAGAGGTGCTGAAAGAAATCTGGGATCAGGCAAACCTGGATAACTCAAAGGTGGGACATGGTGAAACCCCTGCCTCTCTCTCTGATTCCAAGAGTCCCAGAAGAAGCAGAAGGGAAAGTAAAGAATTCTTGGACAAAAGTGCCCATTCAGAGGCATTGGCTGCAGAAGGGATCTTGGCATCTCCTGCTGGTCAGACACCTGGAAGGAAAAGGGGGAGGCAAAGGAGCTCTGGAGTGCTGGCTGAAACAGCACTGGAGCCAAACGCTGCTCAGGAACAGCACAATTCAGGCAGAACAGGCAGTGGAACTCCCGCAGAGCTGGCCATGGACAGGAGTCACCCAAACCAGGATTTGGAAGATACCAGTGGTACCAGACCTCGGAGATCATCAGGCAGGAGATCTCCTGGAAGTGCTGCTGAGCTGGGAGACACTGAGCCTGGCTCAGGAGCCAAACCTTTTGGCCTCTTGCATGGAGAAGACTCAGGTAAATACATTGGATTCCTTGCCTTGTTTCTTGTATGAGAGAAATTCTGTAGCACTTTGCTAAGACTTCTCCTACTTGGGTAAAATGTGGAATCAATTACTGACACTAATTGTAAATATTTATCATAGAGTTACCTTTGATCTTAACAATACACAATATGTATAAAATATCCTGGTTTTAATCTATTTCCCTTTAAGGTAAGTTTCTCTGGGTTTTGTTTCCAACTTTGAAATGCACAAGGGAAGGTTAAAGTGCTGCCTTGGATTCTTGGATATCTAAAAATCATTTCAATTGTTCTTTTCAGGCAAGACAAAAAGAACCCCTCAGAAGAGGAAAAGTGGTGAAACCCTACCTCAGACTTTGGGCAAAAGGAAGAGAGTGTCCTTTGGTGGTCATCTGAGCCCAGAACTCTTTGATAAAAGTTTGCCTCCCAACTCTCCCCTGAAAAGAGGAGCCCTCCCTGCCAGGAGGAGCTTACCCCATGGAAACTCTCCTCGGGCTGTGCTCAAAAAGGCTCAGAGCTTGAAGCATTCGATAGATCAGGTAAATATTCAGAGTAATCAAGTTGCTGAGTCCATTACTGTGCTTAGAAATTAGAAATTCTATTATATGTGTATTTATTAATTCAAAATTAGTAGTAACCCTTGTGTGATGCATGCTGGTGTCACTCATGAGTGTTTGGGGATACTCAAAGAATCATCAGCTAACACAGGTTTATTGTAAAGTGAAGGTACAACCAAGTTCATTGGCAGGATCACTCTGCTACTTCCTGGATGGGTAAAACACACACAAGGAAAAATCAGGCTCAAAATTTAAAATCAATCAACCTGAAACTAAAATGGACATAAAAAGATGTAATTGGTGGCTGAGGATGGATGAAGGGCAAGGATGGGAAAGGGTGAGGATAAAAAGTAAGGTAAACCCTCCTGCCCAACTTAGCCCGGACGTGATCAACAGTTTAGGAATCATTTTTCATTCCTGAAAAAGTAAAATCCAAGTCTCAGGCAGGGTTTGCCTGGACTGATCACTTCATTAAAAAGAAGGGAAAACCCTCCATTTACTAATGTTTTTTATTTTTTTCCTAGGAAGAGAAAAAGTCACCTAAAAATTGCCCAGCCCAGCAGTCCCCAGGTGCCTCATGCCCTGTCTCAACACCCAGAATCCCTGCAGGCTCTCCAGCCCCCTTCAGGAAAGGGCGTTTCTCCCTCTGCCAGCCCCCCACTCCGTTCCCAATTGCAGAGGAGGAAGGATGCTGGCACAGAAGACATGGATCCAGAGGGGAAGAGTGGTGTCCAAGGGAAAACCCCAAAATCTTCTCCTGCTGCCCAAGATGCCAAAGCCTCGGTGGCAGGGACGCCTTCCAGGTCAGCCAGAGGTGCCCAGCTGCGCTTGAAGGGCTCTGCCATGAAGAGCAGAGGTGGGGCTGTGGCTGTCATCAGTGCCAAGAGGAGAAGTGGTGCCTCCAGTGCCAATTTATTAGGTTGGTTTCAATAGTTAATTTTTAATACTCATTTTTGTGCTTTAGAATGCAGGAATCACACTGGAAAAGACTTGTTTTGTTATGCAGAGGCCACCAGGTAATTGGTGAATCTTCTGAAATCTGCTGGTCCTATTGGAAGAGCAAAGTGTTGCATTTTTTGGTTCATAAAGCAAATTTATTAAAGCATCTATGAACATAATTAACAACAGATATTAATGTTCAGAAGTTTTAAAATGGTAAAATTAATATTATCTTTGCAAGGTTATAGTCATGATCTTTAAAATCTCTCAAGTTCAAGTAGTGTTAAACTAAACCATGTTTATCACATCACTTTTGTTTTGAAAAACTTAACCTTTTATAGCAATGCAACTTCACTTTTGTTATTTTGTGCCTTAGTTTTATCCAAGTCTCACATAGTTTGTCCAGGAACTGAGCTGTATTTAACTACTCAAAGTGGTACCTAACTGATAGAAATGAAAAATAGGATCATAACTGGGTGTTACTTTTAAATCCTCAGAATTCCCAGTGTTAAGCACTGATTTGAAATAGATTTGACAGCATTGGAAACTGTAATAGGGGAGTTCTGGTTCTTTAAGTTTTGACTTTTGAATGAACTTTGAAGTAGCGTATATTTGTCACCTGTTTTCATCAGTTAAATCAGTTTGACAAAGTCCAATTCCCCATTCACCCAGGAATTTTTATTACTTTATTATTCTGTCCATTTTAATGGCAGCAGAGCTCTTGACAAATACCAGTGGCACTCCATTTCTCACCACCTCTGTAATGTGCTTTTTAATATCTCTACATCAATTCCTTCTCTAATATGAAAAGAGCATCACAGCTCTTAAACATTTCAGATCCCAAATAAAACTGTTTCCACAGCTTTTTCAGGTAATTTCCTGGACGCTTGGCATTTTCCTCTGCATCCTGCACACCCTGGCAATGTCAGCTTTTCAAAGTTCTTTATTTACAGACTGCCATAACAGTTCTGACAAGAGAATAACAGTGTCCTTTTCTTGGATGGAAATGGAACAACATTCCCCTTTTTATCTGTTTTAAAAATAATTTCTTTTATATGATCCCTTTGTTCTGATAGCTCTTTTTCCTGAAGTAAACAAGGCAGGTGTCCTACAACTTCCAGCTTCATTTATTCCACAGCTGTAATTCCCTGCTCCCTCTGCTGTGCACAGAATGATGCTGTGATGAAGATAACCTTGCTTTGGGAATTTTGGGAATGTGTCACAAGGAGAAAGTGATAACAAGAAAAATTATGGGAAGTCTGTGTAGATCTAAATTCAGGATAAATAACTGAAACTCCTCAGGAAGGTGGTGAAAGAAAGTTCACTTAGAAATAATTTCTCTTCTGCTGTTAAATCTCACCAGAGTAAAGCTCATCTATAATGAACGATACTGAAAAGCTCATGGCAAGTTTCTGTTGGGGAAAATGAGTTCCTTCCAAAAGAGAGGAAGGAACTGGGTCAGTGTTCAGCTGTAGGATCTGAGCTGTGTTTGACACTGTGAAGCTCATTGTTTTGGTGGGGAAAGCCTCACTGGGTACTTGGAGCCATCTTAAACTTCAGCTGAAATTGGATTTTCAAATTGAGAATATTTCAGAGAACACTTCAGGTGTTACCAGATAATAACAACAATTGTGACCTTCCATTTACACAGCTGAGAGTTAAATTGGTTCTTTCTCCTTTTCTTCTAGTTGCGAAATCTTGGGCAGAAGTGGTAAAATTGGGGGTTGCAAGACCACAGCCAAAGACTGCTAAAAAAACTGTCTGTAAAGGGAAAGCCCTGAAGAGATTAAACCACCCACCCAAGGTATCCTTTTCTTTCTTGTGTTGCTTTGTTTTATTTTCTTACATAACCACCAAGCAGCTTGGATGGATTTTGATTGAGAAGCTGAGCCCTTGATGTGATGTAAAATGGGAGTTGATGTCTCCCACAGCATGTGGGAAATGGGGGTTTGTACAAAAGGAATCACAGAATTACTAGGGTTGGAAAAGACCTCCAAGATCTTGGAATCCAACCTCTGATCATAAAAATCAGGACGTGCCTTTCCTAAACTCAGGCTGGCTACACCTTCCAACCCTCATCCTCCAGCCTTCTGGAACCTCCCAGTTACCATGACTGAGGATAAATTATGGGAGGAGTTTGGCCACCTCTTCCACCAGGAATCTTCGCTTAATAACTTTTTTTTTTCCTTTTCCTTGTGCAGACTCCAGAGAAGAAAATCAAAGGTCACTTCAGCACCGGTCATGCAGAGTCACCTGCTACCATAGTTGTAGGTAGAGCTTATTCCACCACAGTCAGGTCAGCTGGACACGTGCCTAAAGTGGTAAAAAATTCCAAGCTGAAGCTAAACATGGACATGGATGAAAGTTTCACAGGTGAGATTTCAAAGTCTGTTGCTTCATCTGCCTGCTGTGCAGTTCTTTTGTCAAAGCATCTGCTCATTTCCCCTAATATCATTTCTAGGGGTGCCTGAAATGTTCCAAACCCCAAAAACCGAAGAACACTTCCTTTGGCTGCTGCTCAGAATGCTGATGTTACACCACCGTGGGCTGCAGGGGACATTTCTGACTTGCACACTCCTGAGGAATCTGGTAGGTTTGGTATTTTAAAAAAGAATATTTCTGTACATTATGGGTTAGCAGCAGTCTCAGCCTAGGCAGACTTAACTGAGGTGAAGCATCCAGCAACCCATGAAAGGAACCATTGAGATTTATCAGGTATTAAAGAAAATGTAGTTCAGTTAGTTTCTGAGTAGGATACTTTATTATTCGTTCTGTTTGGTATGGAACTTCGGACTTCTGATGAGACATTCAGACACTGAATGCCCAATAAATGTGTTTGGATTTTGATTTCTAGAAAGGTATATTTGTATTTGAATTTGGTTTTTTTTTTATTATGCAGCAATTAAATACCTTCCATTTACACAGCTGAGAGTTAAATTGGTTCTTTCTCCTTTTCTTCTAGTTGCGAAATCTTGGGCAGAAGTGGTAAAATTGGGGGTTGCAAGACCACAGCCAAAGACTGCTAAAAAACTGTCTGTAAAGGGAAAGCCCTGAAGAGATTAAACCACCCGCCCAAGGTATCCTTTTCTTTCTTGTGTTGCTTTGTTTTATTTTCTTACATAACCACCAAGCAGCTTGGATGGATTTTGATTGAGAAGCTGAGCCCTTGATGTGATGTAAAATGGGAGTTGATGTCTCCCGCAGCATGTGGGAAATGGAGGTTTGTACAAAAGAAATCACAGAATTACTAGGGTTGGAAAAGACCTCCAAAATCTTGGAATCCAACCTCTGATCATAAAAATCAGGACGTGCCTTTCCTAAACTCAGGCTGGCTAGACCTTCCAACCCTCATCCTTCAGCCTTCTGGAACCTCCCAGTTACCATGACTGAGGATAAATTATGGGAGGAGTTTGGCCACCTCTTCCACCAGGAATCTTCGCTTAATAACTTTTTTTTTTCCTTTTCCCTGTGCAGACTCCAGAGAAGAAAATCAAAGGTCACTTCAGCACCGGTCATGCAGAGTCACCTGCTACCATAGTTGTAGGTAGAGCTTATTCCACCACAGTCAGGTCAGCTGGACACGTGCCTAAAGTGGTAAAAAATTCCAAGCTGAAGCTAAACATGGACATGGATGAAAGTTTCACAGGTGAGATTTCAAAGTCTGTTGCTTCATCTGCCTGCTGTGCAGTTCTTTTGTCAAAGCATCTGCTCATTTCCCCTAATATCATTTCTAGGGGTGCCTGAAATGTTCCAAACCCCAAAAAACCAGGGAGGAAGAACACTTCCTTTGGCTGCTGCTCAGAATGCTGATGTTACACCACCGTGGGCTGCAGGGGACATTTCTGACTTGCACACTCCTGAGGAATCTGGTAGGTTTGGTATTTTAAAAAAGAATATTTCTGTACATTATGGGTTAGCAGCAGTCTCAGCCTAGGCAGACTTAACTGAGGTGAAGCATCCAGCAACCCATGAAAGGAACCATTGAGATTTATCAGGTATTAAAAGAAAATGTAGTTCCAGTTAGTTTCTGAGTAGGATACTTTATTATTCGTTCTGTTTGGTATGGAACTTCGGACTTCTGATGAGACATTCAGACACTGAATGCCCAATAAATGTGTTTGGATTTTGATTTCTAGAAAGGTATATTTGTATTTGAATTTGGTTTTTTTTTTTATTATGCAGCAATTAAAATGCTTGGATATTCTGCTTAATTTATTTTCCAAATGACATGAGTCTACTGCTTATTTCAGGAGAGATGCTGGTGTCACCATTAAATAATTCAGATGCTTCAGAGCAGAAGCAAGAGAGTCCAGGCATATTCCACCTTCTAAGAGAGGAGTCATCTCCATCAATGTTTGATGAAATAGCCACAGAAACTCCCGAAAAGAGAAAAGTTGTGCACAAAGATACTGTGGATAGTTTGCCAGTAACTCCAGCAAAACCAGCATCTCTGGTGAAATCAGGAAGTAAAAGGAGGACTCCAAAGCAGAAAGTAGAGCCAGTTGAGGTCATGTCAAGCAAAAGGAAGATTTTAAGGACCCCTGAGCAAAGGTCAGAACCAGGAGAGGTTTTGTCAGGTATCAAGAGACTCATGAAGACCCCAAAGCAGAAACTGGAGCCTGTAGAGGTTCTGTCAGGCATCAAACTGCTTTTGAAGACCCCAGATCAGAAATTGGAACCTGTAGAGGTTTTGTCAGGCACCAAGCACCTCTTGAAGACTCCAGATCAGAAATTGGAGGCTGTAGAGGTTCTGTCAGGCATCAAACAGCTCTTGAAGACCCCAAGGCAGAAATTGGAGCCTGTAGAGGTTCTGTCAGGCATCCAACAGCTTTTGAAGACCCCAGATCAGAAATTAGAGCCTACAGAGGTTTTGTCAGGCACCAAACACCTCTTGAAGACCCCAGATCAGAAATTGGAGCCTACAGAGGTTTTGTCAGGCATCAAACAGCTCTTGAAGACCCCAAAGCAGAAGTTGGAGCCTACAGAGGTTCTGTCAGGCATCAAACAGCTCTTGAAGACCCCAGATCAGAAGTTGGAACCTGTAGAGGTTTTGTCAGGCACCAAGCACCTCTTGAAGACGCCAAATCAGAAATTAGAGCCTGTAGAGGTTTTGTCAGGCATCAAACAGCTCTTGAAGACTCCAAAGCAGAAGTTGGAGCCTACAGAGGTTCTGTCAGGCATCAAACAGCTCTTGAAGACCCCAAAGCAGAAGTTGGAGCCTACAGAGGTTCTTTCAGGCATCAAACAGCTCTTGAAGACCCCAAGGCAGAAACTGCAGCCTGTAGAGGCTTTATCAGGCATCAAGCATCTCATGAGGACCCCAAAGCAGAAATTGGAGCCTGTAGAGGTTCTGTCAGACATCAGGCATGTCTTGAGAACCCCAAAGCAGAAGTTGGAGCCTGTGGAGGCTTTGTCAGGCATCAAGCAGCTCATGAGGACCCCACGGCGGAAGGCAGAGCCAGTGGAGAACCTGTCAGGCATTACGCAGCTCCTGAGGACCCCTCAGCAAGAGCTGGAGCCAGTCGTGGATGAAATTGCCTTGAAAAGGTTGCTGGAGACTCCAGTAGAGAGCAGGGAGGCAGTAAAAGCTGTGCCAGGTGTGACTTCAGCCAGGAAAAGCCCAAAGCTGAAATGCCAGCCCGTGGAAGACATGGTTGGCATCAGCCGCATTTTCCAGACACCAAAGGAGAAGGTGCAGCCTGTGGAAAACATGTTTGGAATTAAGAGATTGATGAAGTCTCCGAAAGAGAAATATCAACCAGTTGAGGATTTTGTGGGGCTGCAAAGGCTCATGGCAGAACCCAGGCAGAAATCTTCTGATTCTGAAGTGGACTATGCTGGAGTGACTGAAATGTTTGGTACCCCTGAGGAAATGAAGGTAAAATACTTCAGCTTTTGGAAAGGATGTTTTTAGATTTTGAAACCTGGGGTTGAAATGAACTTAGACTTCCTAGTATGACACCTTCTATCTTGCAACATTTTTTAGGGACAGCTGCATTTGTGTGTGTTAAAATGGATTTATTTGAAAGAACCTGTCACAAACTAGTGTTTTAAGGTTGTCATTAAAAAGAGGCTTAATATAAAAGTGATAAGGTTGATATCAAAGTGACATTCCCAGCATCTCATTCACCATTCCACACTGACCATTGCAGGTAGGAGAAGTGAAGTTCTCCAATCAGTAGGTCAGAGTGGGTGATGTCTGTGCCCAGCCTGGTTTGTTCTGGTGCTGCTTTCTATTGTGAGAAGAATCCTGATCTTCAGTGGAGATGTGCTGGCATCACTGCCAGAATCATTTCCTGAAAAAATTACTTTTATTGTCACATTCCATAGGTAAAATGCAGAGTATCCCTGGGCTTAGTGCTTAGAACTACAGTAAAACTGCAGAACACTCAATTGCCCTTCAATACCCCAAATTGCCTTTGAGCACTGATTTAGGCACTTCTCAACCTCTCCCCAATGTTGTCTTTCACTTTAGGTGGCAAGAATTTAATTTTCTATGTGTGTGGGTTTATGTCAGATCATTGGATGCATTTATAAGACTAATTGATTTAATTTGTAAAGAATAGGGTTTCACAAGTATTTTTATAAGCATTGCTGTACATTCTTCTGGTATTGGTTGGCTCCATAAGTTCTTGTCCTGTCAGACATGCATTTATTGGTTATTTTTTATTCCTTTAGGTCAGATCAGTAAATGTTATGGATTCTCAGGGAGAAATTGCATCTCCTGGTTCTAATTCCAGTCATAAACATGGTAAGCACAAATATTTTGCTTAGATACATAAAATCATAAATGTTTCCATGAAGTTCAAATGTTCTTTAAACCTCTCTCAGTGAACCCAGCTATTTCCTAAGATAATTTTCTCCCTTTGACCTATTCAAATACATTAAACAACTTCAGTCAGAAGCCTGGCATTTAATTTAGGATTTGGTTAAAAATTTCTTTATTTATTGTATGATTTATTTGAGCAAGATGCCTCTGTGAGGAAAATGGAAATACACAGATACTTTGGTCAGGCACAGAATGTCTTAATTTTTGTTTGTGCTCTTTGCCCTGCTCTAGGAGAAAAAAGAAGAGTTTCCCAAGGTGAAGATTCCCAACAGAAGGACTCAGCTGGTGAAGAGCAGCCTGCCCAGAGACCCAGAAGGGGCAGGAGGGCTGTGCCTCCTGCTGCAGCAAAGCCGAGTGAAAATGATGTGAGTTCAAAGGAGTTGCAGAGTCCTGACACCGAGAGGAGATGGGAGTGATGACACCTGAAACCAAGGGAACAGGAAGGAGGACAAAGCGTGGCATACAAGAGGCGGTTCCAAAGTGCCCCTGATCAGGAAGGGCTTGGCATTGTTTCATCTGTGGAACCACCTGGAGCTGCTCAGAGACCAGGGAGAGGTAAAAGGAAAGAGCTGAAGGAGTTAAAACATCCAAATGAACATCTGGAGTCTTGTGTTGGAGATTGCTCGGTGCTACAAAAAGCACCTGCAAATACCAAACACAGTTTGCAGGACACCAATGAAACTGAAGATGATCCAGGCACAAAGACAGGAGCTGGAAACATTGAGAGTGAAATGTGTCAGCTGCAAACAGGTGTAAATAATCCTGATAGCAAAGCTGCTGACAGTGGGATGGAGGACAGTGGAGAAGTGCTCCTGTCACCGAGGAGGAGGCGCAGAGGAGTGGAGAGCACAGAACCAGTGATTCCACCAAGAGGAGGGAGACGAGCAAGGAATGACCAAGGTAAAGCAGCTTCTCCAGGACACCTTCATGGAACAACCAGAAAGCTTCGTAAAGACGCATCCCCAAAGGTCTCACAAAGACAGGAACAGGCTTGTGACAAAGCTCCTGAGGCTGTCACAGCACAAGAATCTGAAAATGGCACTAAACTTGAACTGAAGGCAACAGAGGGAAGACTTAAGTCTCTTAGAAGTACTAGAAACAGAAAGCACTCACCTGAAATAAAAGCAGATGCTTGTGGGGTCACACTTGAAAATCCACAAAACATTCAGAAAACTGAGGAAACATCAATTGAAACTGATGCTGAAACACAATCCCACGTGAAAAATAAGATGAAAGGATCTCAGGGATATGAAACAGAAAATGCTCAGGAAAATACAACAGAGGCAGCTCGAAGATTAAAGGCAGAGTCACCTTCTGCAGAGACAAACAAAATGCCAGTCAGCACTGAGAACATGGAAGCAAACAGGGCTAGAAACAGGAGAGGCAAAAAAGATTCTTTGGAGCAAAAAACTGAGAAATTTACTGAAAATGTGAACAGCCTAAAACCAATTTCCCCCAAATTTAAGTCAGAAGTGGATGAGTCTTCTCTGCAGGATTCTGTGGGCTCTGTTTGTGTCAGTGCAGCCCAGGGCAGGGAGGAGCAGCCCAGCCCAGGTGCCCCATCAGTCCCTGCTGCAGACACTGCCAGTCCTGCTCAGGGCACTCGGAGGAGGACCAGAAATGAACGGGGAATACTTAAAGCAAAGCAAACTGAAACCCTGCAGGGCAATCCAGCACAAAAAAATGCAGTGGTGTCTAGAAGAGGAAGAGGTAAAAAAGTTAATTTTCAGCTTGAAGAAAGCAGTTCCAAAGCAATTGAAGGAAAAGGTTTACCTGAGGGTGATGAAGGGATGACTGACAAAGATAATCAACATGAGAGTTCTGAAAATCCTCCTTCACAGGGAAGGAGGGGCACGAGAAGGCAACCTGATTCCATCCCACAAAAAGCTAGTCCTGCCTTTATGGAAAAACAAACATCAGGTGCAGATCATAGGACAGATGAGGCTGTTGTACAAGAGGCAGGATCAGCTTTGGAAGCTGCTCCCTCTTCAGCAGAGGACAATCCACCGAGGCGGGGCAGGAGACGCGAGGTGGCTGCAGCCTCCCAGAGCAGATCTCCTTCTGTCAGAACGAGACGTGGGCTGCTGGGAGGTGATGCCAAACAGACGGCCCAGAGAGAAGAGGAAAATCCAGCTCTGGGTAATAAAACTTTACAGGCAAAAGTGAATGCACCAGCAAGGGACAGAAGGAAAAAGATGGATCCGGCAGCAGAGGCAAGAAGTTCAACTCCTCTCCAGGAAAATGTGGCTTGTCAGAGACTAAAGATGAGGGTACTCAGGAAGAACAAAGTGTGCCTTTGGAAGCAGTGTCCTGTGCCAAGGAGAAGGCACCAGGAAGGGGCAGAAGGAAAGAAACTGCTCTGGCATCACACACAACCAATTCCATCTCTCTTCGAGGGAAGCGCAGGTTGCCCGCAGGTGATGGAGAAGAAACTCCCAAAGAAGAACAGAATGTTCCCTTAGAAACTTGTGATCTATCTGGAAAAGAAAATCAACTGAGAAGAGGCAGGAGGAAGGAAACTTCCCCCTTAGCAGAAGCCAAAAGTTCTGTTCAGGGAAACCAGGTCCTGTCAAAACAGAGTGGTAGGAAAAATAACAACAGGGAAGCTAAACAGAGTTTGGACAATTCTTCCCAAGAAAATACGGACCTTGTAAAAGGGAGCTCGAGGCAAGAAACCACTTCACTGGCTCTTAGTCCCACCTCACTTCAGGGTTTGCCAGAAGATGGTAAAGACAGAATTCCTAAAGAAAAAAGTCAACTTTTGGATGTAGCTCCACCTGCAAAAGAAAATCCATCAAGAGTGGGCAGGAAGAAAACAACTTCTTCCACTTCTGAAGAAACAATTTCCACTTCTCTCAGGGGAAACCCAACCTGCCCAGAGGCAGAGGCCAGAAGAGGGTTCTTCAAGAAAGTGAAGATGCATCTCCAGAAAATAATCCATGCCAGGGGAGAACAAGGCAGTTGAGAAACAACAGGAGGAAGGTGGAGGTGTCGTTAGAGGCAGCCACTTCTCCCCAAAGAAGCAGTGACTTGCCAGGAAGTGGCAGCACTCTGGGAACTCAGGATTTGAGTGGAGCATCCACTGGTTCTGAAGAGAATCAGTCAGGAAAAGGCCAGGAGGGTGCCCCTGCTCCACAGGCAGCCCCCACCTCTCGCAGGAGGAAGTGCCAGCTGCCAGCAGAGGATGTGCCACCCAAAAAGCTAAAATCAGGTGAGGCAAGGCTTGGCTGGGTTTGTGTAGATACACCAATTGTGTGCAGAGCTCTGGGGCTGCTGAGGGAAAAGATCCCAGATCCCAGCTCCCTCAGCTGCTCCTGGGGCTCCAGCCCCTTCCCCAGCTCCATTCCCTTCCCTGCTCACTCTCCAGCCCCTCCATGTCCCTCCTGAGCTGGGGGACCCAAACTGGGCACAGCACTGGAGCTGCCTCCCCAGTGCCAGTGCCCTGCCCTGGTCCTGCTGCCACCTGAAATATTCCCTGGAGTTTTCAGCTTGACTTAAAAACTCCCAATTAGAAAATATTATCAAATTAGTGCCTTGAAATGGCAGCAACTCTTTGAGTGCTACAGCAAGGAATTGCCTGCCACAAAACTTGCTCTGTTTTCATTTTTGCAGGACTTTGGTGTTGGTTCTGTTTTAGTTTTACATTATCAGTGGAAGGAATTTTAGCTCAAATGGCAGCTAATTGGTTTTGGTGCTCTCATTAATGTTAACCTACTTTCAGAAATAGCTGTGAATCCTCAGGGATCCAACTTGAAGGATATTGGATGTGCAGAAGTGTGGGGTTGGTATCTGGTTTGTTGAATTCAGGGGTGTAATCTTTGGAATGTTGTCACTGGGGACATTTCCTTTCAAAAACAATGTAGGTGAGGATGGAATTTTGTGGGAAATGTTTGATTGATGATACAGATTGACATTTTTTCCATGTGCAAATAGGGAATGATGAAAATGGGTCTCTCCAAAGAGGAAGAAGAAACAAAACTAAACTTGGAGAAGAGGATGCAAGGGCAGCTCAGACCGCCGGAGGGATGGAGAGGAGGACAAGATCCAGCACAAGAACAAGGAAATAGCCTTAGGAGTCCCAGAACCAGTTTTTAAATCAATTCAGTAATTCCAATTACAGTCTGGTTTTTTTTAATGTGAATTGATTTGCACTCTGATTTTAAGCTAAGAGTTTTGGTAATTACATGGTTGCTTTGCAAAATATATTTCTTTATGTGCCTGCAGATAGAAAGTAGATATTTCTGTAGTAGCCTTGCCAATATGTGGTGGTTCCTAAACCATGGGGTGCTTGTGCAAAGCTGCAAACACAAATTCCATTTTGCTTACCAGTGTTTGTCCCCTTTTTCCTGTTGATCAGTACAACAATCAGGAAGCCATAGTACTGCCAGCTAAAGCTATTTTCTGCTGAAATTTTCTTATGCTTAAGTTTTATTTTTTGTTGGAGTTCTGTAAATATTCTTTAAAAAAAATAGTTGTACTAGCTGAAGTATTATGCTAAAATTTTAATACGTTTTTAAAAAAAAAATAAATTTGTATTGAAAAGTGCAGGTTCTGAAGTCATTAAACTTGTAAACAGTTTGGCACTTGTGTGTATTTTTGGTTTTAAGAATGCTTAAGAATAATTGCTGCTGTCTGACAAGTTCATTTCTAAGGTTCATCCTCTGTGGTTGATGTGGTTTGGAGATGTGTTCTGTTTTGCAGAGTTTTTAGGACTTGTTACAGATAATTTGTCTTAAAGGCTGGGGGTTCTTAAATGCAGAAACAGAGAAAATTCAGCCTGGGCATCAAACTTGTGTGCAGTTTTTAGACCTGACTTCAAATCCTTGTTTATGTGGTGTGTGAGGAGCTGGGGAGGGCTCTGCAGCAGAGCAGTTGGAATTGGAATTGTTCAGGTTGGAAAAGACCCTGGGACTCCAAACCTCAAAACTGATACAATATTATGATTTTTTTAAAATTTAGGTTGGATTTTTTGCTTGTTTGTTTTTTATCATGTGGAATGTGCTGTACCCATATCCACAGAGGGTTTTTACTGAATTATAATGCACTTTTTAAAAAATTACTTTATCCTAGTGTGAAAATTCCAGTCTGTCCATACATCCAGGTTTGCTCCATCCCAGGTGCAGAATCTGGTACTTTCCCTTGAACTTCATGTGGTTAAATATGAGAATTGAAATAATCTATGATGGGGGGGGTCTTTTGGTTTGGTTTGGGTTTTTTGTGGGGGTTTTTTAACCCTGTTTCCCAATCATGACATTCCTAAAACTTTAACCCTGCAATTTCAGAGGAAAGCAAAATTTTACCATCTCCCCAAAAATCAAAGCTGTCTCCTCTGTAAGCAGTGCTATGGTTGGGAAATAGAGGGATCCACAGGATTATTTTTCTGGTTCTAAGAAGTTGTTTGGGGTTTTTTCTCCAGACACTCAGATCTGTCACTTTTGGGTTTGGTCCTAGTTCAAATCTAACAAAGCTAAGATCCTCAAAAAACACAGATTAAGTTCCTCAATTCTCCTCCAGAGCTGGGGTTTCTCCCCAAGATGGAATTTATGGATAAACTAAACTTGAGGAACATCTGAAGTAAATTCTCCTTCTCTAGTACTAAATAATCAGGAATTGTCTCCTCTCATTTCCACTTTCCCAGGTGCCTCACTGGAGTTGGTCTCGAGTTGGAGCAGGAATCCTGGGCAGAATCTGCTCTAAGGCGGGCAGAGCCTCTCCCTGAGGGATTTATCCCACTGCTGTTGTGGGAATGGCAGAGATCTCTGAGGAATTTATCCACTGCTCTTGTGGGAATGGCAGAGATCTCCCTGAGGAATTTATCCACTGCTGTTGTGGGAATGGCAGAGATCTCCCTGAGGGATTTATCCCACTGCTGTTGTGGGAATGGCAGAGATCTCCCTGAGGAATTTATCCACTGCTGTTGTGGGAATGGGAGAGATCTCCCTGAGGAATTTATCCACTGCTTTGTAGGGATGGGAGAGATCTCCCTGAGGAATTTATCCACTGCTGTTGTGGGAATGGCAGAGATCTCCTGAGGGATTTATCCCACTGCTGTTGTGGGAATGGGAGAGATCTCCCTGAGGGATTTATCCACTGCTGTTGTGGGAATGGGAGAGATCTCCCTGAGGGATTTATCCACTGCTGTTGTGGGAATGGCAGAGATCTCCCTGAGGAATTTATCCACTGCTGTTGTGGGAATGGGAGAGATCTCCCTGAGGAATTTATCCACTGCTGTTGTGGGAATGGCAGAGATCTCCCTGAGGAATTTATCCCACTGTTTTAGGAATGGCAGAGATCTCCCTGAGGGATTTATCCCGCTGCTGTTGTGGGAATGGGAGAGATCTCCCTGAGGAATTTATCCACTGCTGTTGTGGGAATGGGAGAGATCTCCCTGAGGGATTTATCCCACTGCTGTTGTGGGAATGGGAGAGATCTCCCTGAGGAATTTATCCACTGCTGTTGTGGGAATGGCAGAGATCTCCCTGAGGGATTTATCCCGCTGCTGTTGTGGGAATGGGAGAGATCTCCCTGAGGAATTTATCCCCCTGCTTTGTGGGAATGGGAGAGATCTCCCTGAGGAATTTATCCACTGCTGTTGTGGGAATGGCAGAGATCTCCCTGAGGAATTTATCCCCCTGCTTTGTGGGAATGGGAGAGATCTCCCTGAGGAATTTATCCACTGCTGTGGCAGAGATCTCCCTGAGGAATTTATCCCCCTGCTTTGTGGGAATGGGAGAGATCTCCCTGAGGAATTTATCCCGCTGCTGTTGTGGGAATGGGAGAGATCTCCTGAGGGATTTATCCACTGCTGTTGTGGGAATGGGAGAGATCTCCTGAGGGATTTATCCCACTGCTGTTGTGGGAATGGCAGAGCTCTCCAGGCTAGACCCAGTTTCTGTAATGCCAGGAGCACCCACGTGCTCTGGAGGTCTGTGCAAGGCCAGACGTGTTTGGTGCAGAGATGGACAAGGTAGGATGGGAATTCCCAAAGCAAAGCTTCACTTGTGGAAGTCTCAGGAAGGAAGTGATGTTGTTGTTGTGTCATTTTTGGGAGTGTTCTGCAGCCAGCCAGGGAAACCAGGAGTTTAAGGCATGTGGCTGCTGCATTTTATTGTATTTATTTGGTTGTGGGGACCCTGCAGCCACCCAACCTGGGCTTTGCTCACTGTCCAGGACATTTCCAGAGGAGATTTACTCTGTGTTCTTTTGTAGAACTGGTATTTAACATGAATTCCTGTTGATTCAAATCTTGTAAAGATGTATTTTGTTTTATAGGTGGCTCCACTCTGAAAATCTGAAACTGCAAATCTAACTCAAGGTAGATAATTCTGAGGGAGAGCTGATAAATCTTTTACCTGAGGGGTCAGCCAAAGAAACAAATCTTCTCTTTCCTCGAGGAAAATTTCCAAATTATCTTCTCTATAATTTCTGTAGAGCTACATCTTCATTGTATTAAAATTAAAAAAAAAAAGGAAATGGAAGGAAAATTTCATTGCAAACTTTCTGCATTGTCAATCTTTTTGGTTTTTAATCTGGGCAGATGATTTTCTTAAGGAAAGAAGGAAAAGAATGGGATATAAATAACATCAGGAAGCAGAGGTTTCTCTTAGTTATCCATGATTGTTGCTTGCATGTAAAGTTGCTGGGTATAGATATATCTATATGTTTGTATATCTAGGTATGTCTATATGTTTGTATATCTATGATTTTATTTAAAGCTAATTTCCCCAGTGATTTTGAGTGAGTAGTAAAGAAGAATAAATATTTTAAATTTCGTGTAAATATAGAGAGCTGCCTGCTGCTGATATTCAATCTCAGCCTCATTTAGGTTGGAAAAGCTCTCCAAAATCATCAAGTCCAACCCCAGCGCTTCCAAGGCCACCACTGTCCCATGTCCCCAAATGCCACATCCTCATGGTTTTTAAATCCCTGCAGAGTATTTATTATTTAAACAGGAACATTATTTATCCAGAGGTTTTGGTTTGATCCTCCTTTTGATGGCATTGTCACCGCCGTGCTGTCAATTGTCACCGATCCCTGTGGGAACCTCCATCTCCTCTAAATTCCATCTCCACACTTATTAAAAATAGATGGACTTCCTGCTTCCACTACATAAATAAGGTTGAAAAATCAACTTGATTGTCACAGGGAGTTTCAAAACCTTCAAAACTTCCTGACAACAAAACTGGATTTTAATATTTCAGCCCTGCCTTGCCATCACTGCCACAGCCCTGCCTGTTCCTGACAGTCTCTTTCATATCCAATTTCCTTCCAGGCTCCTTGGCTTGAAAGAGTTCCCTGACAGCAAGACAAGCTGCTTAATTACATGAAATATGGAAAGAAAATGGTTTGGATTTTGCAGCTTTTTGTCTCTTTCCATGGCATTCCTCCCCTGCCCTGACCCAGAGGTGTGATGCTGGTTTGGGAGAGGAGTTGTTAACCTTGGAGCTGAGCTGTAAACACCCCCAGAATTTTGGGAAATCCTGGAATTTCCCAAAGGCTGGGCTCTGATGGAAGCAATTCTCAGAGATTTACGGAGAGCAGGTAATTGATGATCTTTGAGGATGCTGTCTCCATAGATTCCCACTCCAGCTTCCTTCCCTGCTCCTTTAGAATATCATTTATGGCTGGTACTCAGAGGAGGTCACAAAAAGAAAACCCTAGAGACAGCTGGGAACTCCCATCCTTTTAAAAAATTCCATGTGAGGTTCCCTGCCACTCCAAAAGTTGTAATTAGTGAATATTCTCAGATTTGCCAACACAGGCTGGGATCTGTGGATAAACTAAACTTGAGGAACATCTGAAGTAAATTTTCCTTCTGTAGTACTAAAAAAGGTAATGAAAACAACTGGAAATTAAATACCAGGGTGTGGGGTCATCTGGGAACGTTTGGTGGTGCTCAGGGTGGATGTTGATGTTTTTGTGGTTCTGTGAGTGGCAGATAGGTCAGGACTTGTCAGCCTGTGACAGGCAATTAACACTAAAAATTTGGGAAAAATCAGTGTATTTGACAGCTAAAACCCCAATCTTGTTCTGATCTTCAGCATGATAAATTTCCCTTTTTTATTTAATGAATTTAAGCAAATTCTCCAGATTGATTTTTTTTTTTGTTTTCCTCTGGAAGGGATTTTTAAATTCCAGTAGAATGCAGGATTGTGCATGGCTAAAATGCACCCTTGTAATCCCAAAGTTTAATAACCACAACTTTTATAGAACACATGGCAGAAAGAGTAAAACTTTCTGCTGTATTTCACTGAAAATACCAGTTTTATCAAGAGATAAAACCAAATTCTGCAGCCAGAATTTGGAATGAAGGGTGGGATGCCCTAAAACCATGACAGAAGTGCTTCAATACCCACTCACTGCTGATTTTGAGCAGCATCATTCAGATCACCTTGCCCAGGAAATGTTTTCAGCCAAAACCAGAAGAAATCAAAGCTCTGAGGCAAATATTCCTTTGTGTATTGGGCAAGAAACACTGGAAACAAATCGGTGTTTTTAGCACTGCTTTTAGTGCTGCTATTAGAATTATCTGAATAAATGAATTATACATTTTAAAGTGTATTACTTGCTGCATTTTAAAATTTATTTTATTAAGATACAAAAATCTTGGCAGAAAGTTTCTCGTGGCTTGTTTTCCCTCCTAAAACTGGATGGGTATTTAAAACAAAACCTGAGTGAGAGGAGTTTCAGTGTTCATTAAGGAATTAAAAATCTTATTTTGACGTCAGCAGTTTAAAATCTGTTGATGCAAATCCTTCAATAGGAATTTTCCAGCTCCAGGAGAAATCTGGGCTAAGTGAACTTCAGCACT
Source organism: Emberiza elegans (assembly GCA_024865655.1). NCBI lineage: Eukaryota > Metazoa > Chordata > Aves > Passeriformes > Fringillidae > Emberiza > Emberiza elegans. The sequence continues at coordinate 2,187,817 of JALJVW010000241.1, read as the reverse complement.
TAGAAATAGGAGTTTAATCCAGTTTAACTCAAGTTTAAACTCAAGTTTCAACCTGGACAGACACAATAATTTGTTGGAGTTGTTTTCTGTTCTGGTGGAACAGGAAATTTCTTAACAATAAATTGCGGCTCTATTAAACAAAAAAACTTTTGATTTCCAGAAAAATACCGTTTTTGCTATTTGTGGTAGGAGACCAAAGGACTGCACAGCTTTGCAGCCATCTGAAAAGTAAAAGTTTATTTCTAAATTTCTCAATCGAATTCTAAGTAAAAGTTTATTTTAAAAATGAATTTTGTTGATATTTAGCTTTCTCATAGAAATACTGTTATAAAGTAAGTTATGTCAGCATGAAATGATTGTAGAATCTTTTTATATTTAATATTCAGCTTTAAAATATTTTTTGAAACATCATTTCCTTCAGTGAGAGGATCGCATTTTCTAGGACATGATGGAATGAAAATCGGGATTTTGTGCAATGCAGAGAGTTTTCCAGGCTGCTTGGTGGAAGAACGTAAGGAAATCTTAGTGGCTCCTGAGTGGCACAGGAATGAACTCCTGATTTTCTCCTCTGCTCCTTGCAGAGGGAGCTGCATCTCCATCTGGATCTGGCACTCCCAGTTTTACAGCTCTGGAGGTGTTTTCAATGGCAATGTTTGTGCATACCAGGGAAAGATGCAGCTTTCACTGCCCTCAAGAAGGTCAAACAGATTTTCCTAAAACCCAGCTAATTAGAGCCGTAAATTAGATTAGACCAGGCTCTTCCCAACCACCTATGAGCATTTATCCTGTAAATCTCCCCAGAACCCCCTGCCATAAATCCTTGTTTTTCTTTGAGGGGAGAGACCCCACCAGCTGACCAAAACTGCGCTGGTGAACTTTGTAATTAATATTTTGCATGTGTTCCTAAAACTCTCAATGACCTATTTTTAAATAATGGGAAATGAGAAACCCCTCTAGGAGGGTCGGGCAGATCAGAAATCATCCATGAGGCAAGCGAGGGGCCAAATCCATTTTAATTGAACCCACTGAGAGCAACCTCCTCAGTCAAAGCCTGAAACTAAGTTTAAAACTAAAGCTGAGACTTTCAGGAGCCGGACCTGATGAAAACCCACCAGCTTTTTTTTATTTTGAAGCCGAATCCTGTCAATTTACCAAACCCCAGCTCGTTATAGCTATGCAAATCAGCCCTGCAGTGCCTTTTGGGGTGTGGGCATTGCTTTGGAGCCCTCCCGTTACAATGTGTGATTAATCCCAGCCAAGTCAAGCCCACCAATTAGCACCAGCTCATTTTCCTCCCTTTCCAGCGTGTGCCTCCTTTGCTGCGCTGCTCTCGTTCATTAGTTGGTGCACCCCGTGCCAATTAGGCAGGCAGAGGCACTAATTTGATCATCTGGAGGGTTGATCCTCCCAAGATCCGCGGCCGCTCCTCCAGGGCGCTCCAGCTCGGCTTGGGGCTCCCGTTCCCCCTCTGGAGAAGCCTCCTGCTTCCCATTAACTACAGGGAAAGCCTCGGTCCTGGGGCAAGGCTCAGCCCCGCTCCTGGCTTAATGAGGGAACCCGGGCAGGGGCTTGGCTGGGGTTCCAAGGCTGAGGTGGCTTCTGAGGGAGCAGGAACACGGGCACCACCATCCCAGCCCAGCCTGGCGCAGATTTCCCAGCCTGGCCATGGCTGTGCCGGGCCCTGGCATCAGTTCTGGCCCTGGCATCAGTTCTGTCCTTAGGATCAGTTCTGTCCTTAGGATCAGTTCTGTCCCTGGGATCAGTTCTGTCCTTAGGATCAGTTTTGTACCTGGGATCAGTTCTATCCCCTAGGATCAGTTCTGTCCATGGGATCAGTTCTGGCCCTAGCATCCATTCTGGCCCTAGGATCAGTTCTGTCCATGGGATCAGTTCTATCCCCTGGGATCAGTTCTGTCCTTAGGATCAGTTCTGTCCCTGGGATCAGTTCTGTCCCTAGGATCAGTTCTGTCCCTGGGATCAGTTCTGTCCCTAGGATCAGTTCTGTCCTTGGGATCAGTTTGTCCTTAGGATCAGTTCTGTCCTTAGGATCAGTTCTGTCCCTGGGATCAGCTCTGTCCATGGGATCAGTTCTGGCCACGGGATCAGTTCTGTCCATGGGATCAGTTTTGTCCTTAGGATCAGTTCTGGCCCTAGGATCAGTTCTGTCCATGGGATCAGTTCTGTCCATAGGATCAGTTCTATCCCCTAGGATCCGTTCTGTCCATGGGATCAGTTCTATCCCTGGGATGAGTTCTATCCCTTAGGATCAGTTCTATCTCCTAGGATCAGTTGTGTCCCTAGGATCAGTTCTGTCCCTAGGATCAGTTCTATCCCTTAGGATCCGTTCTGTCCCTAGGATCAGTTCTGGCCACAGGATCGGGTGTGTCCATAGGATCAGCAGTTCCCCCTTGGACAGCTCCCGTGTTCCTCAGAACACCACTGCCCTCACTGGCACGGCACCAGGGAGCGATGAACCTTTCCAGGAGTCAATTTCTCAAGTGATGCTGGCTGTGGCACCTATTTGGTGGAATTCATGGAATTCTAGAGTCATTTAGCTTGGAGAAGACCTTTGAGTGCAGACCAATTTGCCAGAGCTGTCCCTTGCTGTGGTTAGCAATGCCCACTCTGAGCCTGCCCTGAAACTGGCCCTAAAGAGGAACACCCCCTTTGCCTTGCCCACCATTGCTCCCCTCTGATGCCAGCTTTGAAAAGTCCAAATTCCCTGTTAGGATCTTGGAGCAGACCTTGGATGGTGAGACAGGACTCAGCATCCAAGTGAGGTGAATCCTCCTGGAAGTTTGGGAGAGCCCAGCCTGAGCAGTCCCAACCAGTACCAGCTGAAAAAGAGCAGCCTGTGTGTGGATTTAATAACTTCTCATATTTAAAATTGCCTTGTCATTTGAGTAATGAGCTCTCTGTGCTTTCTGCTGGAAAAGATCACCATGGAGCTTTGTTTTTGGTGGGGTACCCACTTGGGCAGCCCAGGTGTGCCGCTAACTGAACCCAAATTATTAACCTTAATACAATTTTTAAACAATTATTAAGCTAATCGGATGCAAATTAAACAAAATGAACCTATAAATATATGTGTTTTTCAAATTAGTAATTGGATTTTTTGATGATCTTTGGCTTGACATTGATAAGCTGCTTCTCATAACAGTCTAATTAGGCAATATGTAAACTTTGGCATTCGGTTCTGTCCTAGTGGCTTTTTCAAATGATGTTTGTAAAATTTGCAATTTCATATTACAGATTAAAAATTAAAAACTGCAGGAGGCTAACATTAAAATGAGAATTCATTTCATGGAAAGCCCTGTAGACAAAATTCACCCTAATAGAATTGTGCATAAGGGGCTGCAAATCATGATCTATAGTTACACAGGGGAAGGCTTGTCAAAACCAGTATTGTTGGCCTGTAGTTCTATTCACAGTATTAAACCCATCAGTGGAGTCACTTTGGGGAAAATGCGAACATTATCAAAGAACAGTAAATTAGCAAGAAATTAAAGCATATACCCTTGCATTTCCAAAACAAAAGATCCCTTCATTAAAAACCTTTCATCAGTGGTTTAATATTCATAGCAGTAATTTGCATAACTAAATCAGTTTTCACTGATGAGAGACGACCAAAGTTTTTTTTTTTTTTTTTATTTTTTTTTTTTCTTCACTAATTTCTTTTTTGAATGAGCTCTCTAGTTTTTTGATTAAAATTTCACACCAGTAGTTGAGCAAAATTGAATACATGACTCCGCTGTATTTGCGAGCATCCTCCTTTCCAAGCCCGGGGTTAAATGCTGCTGCTGCTGCTGGGTGAAAAGCAAAGCCTGGGCTTGCTTTGTTTCCCCCTGTGTCCCCGTGTCCCTGCCCAACTCCAGCCCCAAACCCCACACGTGCTGGGCTTTTGTTGCCTCTTCCACCTCTCACACCTGTCCATAAACACAGGGGGTCGGTGCAGGTGAAGCAGGAATAAAGAAAAGTCATTTGGGTGCCCGTTAAGAACTTCCTCTGAAAGGAAAACCCTTTTTCTAAGTCCTTTTTTATGTTTTCCAAGGACCAATTCCCTTGTGAGCAGTGGGGAGGGAAGAGGAAACAAGTTTGCCTTAGGGAATTAAGACAGAAAAGTCTTTTCAGCGTAAATCAGTCTTTTTTTCAGGAACTATTTCAAGGTGTTGTTGGTAGGACTTGATGATCTTTAAGGTCTTTTCCAACCTCAACGATTCTATGATTTTATGTAAAATAAATGGATATTGTGCTGGCTGAGTAGCCTTTACTAGGAATTCTTTTGGGAAATAATGAGATTTAATTCATTAAGAGATACAGTGGGCAACCAGTCATGCAACATTTTCACGTAGGCTCTCTGGGCAGTGATTCATCCATCTGAAATAATCAAATTTATCGGAATTCTGACGTGACCTCAGTCACAGAAAACAACTGTAATGACAATTATCAAAGGCCTCATTTCTCCTGTTATCCAAACTTTTGGTCATTTATTATTACAACTGGGTGGAACTGCTTTAAAAACCTTAATATTTCCCTTTGCACCCTTAATTACTCAAAGGTGTGATCTCCCAAAGTGTGTCTGCTTTAACCAGCAAACAATATTTCATACAATTCTGATTTATTAATCCTAATTAATATCAAAGTAGATATTGGCAGGCCCTTCCAAGTTTTTCCTCCACTTTTAAAGAAAGGCCTTGAAGGAGAAGGACCTTGTCTATATAATAACAAAGGTAGATATTTCTTGGAGTTTTTTGTATTTTTCTGACATTTCTTAAATTATTCATTCCATGAGAACTATTTTAGTATTTACTTTCACTCCAAAGTGGTGATAAACAGTGTTCAACTGTGGAGGAATGAAAAAAAAGATCAAAATGAATGACATTGTTGTTCATATTAATCAAATCAAATTAATAAGATTTTTTTAATTATTAAAATATTGTTTATGATAAGAAAATTGAATAAATCATAAATTTATTTCCATGAGTATCAAAGTGTCCCTTGGTTGTTTCAAAAGGCAGGGCAGGAATGATCAGAAAGGTGCTCCACTGATTATGAATGATCATTAAAATTCCTTAAAAAAGAAGCAAGGGAACCCCTCTAAAATAAAAATTATATCATCTATCCACACAAATACATGGCAGGACTCCCTTTGGAGAGGTCCATGGAGAAGTGGCTCCCAGGGAGGGCTCCAGCCCCTGAGGAGGAGGAGGAACGGAGGGTGGGGAACTGACCGTGGCCCTTGAGTTCATCCCTGCTGCCGGCTCAGGGAGGGATGGAGCAGCTCTGGTGGTCCCGGGGTCAAACCACCTCACCCGGGCGCTGGGACAGCCCCAGGCCATGGGATGGTGTCCTACGGAACATCCTGGGGGTGTGAGAGCCACCCTGCGTGCGCAGCTGCAGAGGAGCTTTGGGTCCTGCTCTGCATGCCCCAGGTGTGGCAGCTGGTGGTACCAAGGTGATACTTTTAATTAAATAAATAATTTTTTTAATATTTTGAATTTTTAATGTTTTCAATTAAATAAATAATACTTTTCATTCAAATTCAGCAAGGATGTTTCTGTGGGAGCAAATCCCCTGAGCTGGTGCCCCATGGGCTGAACCCTTCCCAAGGTGCCCTGATGCCAGGGAATGTTTGCAGGTAAACCTGGGCAGCTTCCAGTCCAAGGAGAGGAATAATTCCCTCACGGAATGCCAGGTTTGGGTTGGAAGGGACCCCAAATCCCATCCCCAGTGTCCAGCCTGGCCTTGGGCACTGCCAGGGATCCAGGGGCAGCCCCAGCTGCTCTGGGAATTCCATCCCAGCCCCTGCCCAGCCTCACAGGGAACAATCCCTGCCCAATATCCCATCCAAATTTCTCCTCTTTCTTAAGCCTTGCCTGTTTTAATATAAATTTACAGCCCATGTATGAGAAGAGCAGAGCAAACTTCATTAAAAGTCCACCAAAATGCAAATTATGAATAACCTCCATTTAAAAACCCAAATTTCAGTTTGCATGTTCTGTGTTAATCATCTGAAGGACAAGACAGAAAAACTCAAAAAAGGCAGAGAGATTTGTTATTTTGTTTATTTATGCAACTCTCATAACCTTGGGCAATGAAACACTGACTGCAGTTTAAGGATCTATATAAAAATGATAAAGACTGAAATTTTGGTTTTTATTATTGACTTTTTCCTAATAAGATTTATATTACTTAAATTATTGATATTCATATAAAAGTTAATACATCTATTATTGCTAAACTAGAGAATTCACTAAAAAGTAAGTTTAAGTGCACAGATTGCTTCAATTAATATCTTTGCATAGTAATTAATCACAAGTGTGTGGAATGCCTATTTTAAACTGCAGGCTGAGACATTTGGGGAGGTAAATTTACAATTTACAAGTGGCAGGGTAAAATAAACTTGGTTCTCAATCTCGCCCAGCTCTAATTTGCAGTGCTAATCATTATTGTTGTATTCACGACTTCCCAAAAACGCTCCACATGAAACTTTTTTGTGGTTGGGATTTTATTTTTTTCCTTTCTAACGGAATATGATCTGGCTTCCTAAAGAAACCCTGGTGGTAGCCCCTGACCCAAATGTACATCAGGAGCTGTTCCCCCATGGCCCTGGCCTATTTATTGCTTTCCTAACGACTCCCGCTCAAACAGGAGCTCGGAACAAAATTGGAAATGAGCTTGGGGTCTTTCCCTGGTCCCAATTTGTTCACTTCCAAAAGCACTACCCAATTTAGCCTGGCTGCTCACCAGAGGCCGGAGGCTGCAGGAGGGCAGGGCTGCAACTGCTGCCCCAGGAGCCTCCCCAGGCCGGGCCAGCTCCTCAGCTGTGACAATCCGCAGCTCTAAATGCAGAAGGCACAAAGAAAAAAGGTTCTTTTTTAATAGTCCCCACTCCAAATGTGTGTGTTTGAACCTGCCATGGGCGCTGGCAGCAAGGCGGGTTCTTGCTGAGGACTAAATAGCAATTTCTTGATATTTATATTTTCAATATAATATATTACACTTACTTTCAATAAGATATTTATTATTGATAATATAAGTATATATTATATATTATTAATAATATATTTATTTTAAATAAGATACTTATTCTTGATAATATAAGTATATATTATATATTATTGATAATATATTATATTGATAATGTAACTATATTCCTATAACTATATAACTATATTGATAATATAACTATATTATCAATAATATATAAAATATACTTATATTATTATCAATATATTTATATTTACTTATATACTTATATACTATCAAGATAATATACTTGACATATATATTTTTATATATATACTTATATATACAAGTATATAAGTGTATATATAAGTATATATATATATATATACTTATATATATAAGTATATATATATATTATATATATATATTTTTACATATTATTTATATATGTATTTATATATTTTTATATTTTTATATATTTTATATATGTATATATAATATACTTATATATATTTTTATATATAAGTGTATATATATTATATATAGACACACACATATATATATATATATATATATATATATATACTATCAAGATAATATACTATCAAGATAATATACTTATATATTATCAATATGCTTATATTTATCAAGGTGCTGCTGGCTTGGAAAGGTGGGAAACACCTGATCAGAGGTGCATTTTATCAGGAAAATATCCCTGTTTTCATCTGTGCCTTGTGCTGGGGGAGCGTCTTGTCCAGTACATAATGAGAAAAGGGATGTGGTGGAAAAAACAAAATGCTTCCCACTCTCATTGCCTGCTGCAAAGTTTGGTTTTAACTGGTTGCCCAGAATGAAAATATGTATTTTATTTTATTTTATTTTATTTTATTTTATTTTATTTTATTTTATTTTATTTTATTTTATTTTATTTTATTTTATAAATTTTATAATTTTTTTATTTTATTTCATTTCATTATTTTATTTTAATTTCATTATTTTACTTCATTTTACTCTATTTTACTGCATTATTTTACGGTATTATTTTACTTTATTTTATTTTAATTTTCTGCGGAGGCGTGGCTTGCTTTGGATGGTTTGCACTGCTGCTTTTTCAGAATGGAAAAAAAGTCATGTTAAGGTGGGTAAGAGAATACTGACCTGGGAAAAAAACTGAAAATATAAATGAAAAATGAAAAACAATTAGGTCTTATTCTTGTCCTAATGAAAAATCTTGAAAATAAAATTTTCCTTAGATTTGTGTGGTAGTTTTAGAGGAGTATCTGGAGCAGCCTTTGCTTTCCAGGGCTGGTCCTTCTCCTGCTCCAGGTTATTGCCTGGCGTCAGCCGCAGCTCTGGATCTGCCTCTGGTTCAGGAAATGCCCACTGGCAGTTTAATCTAGAAACAAAAGGAGATTTAGAAATAAAAGAAATGCTTTAGAAATCAAAAGAGACACACAGGAAAACTTTCCTGCTATAAATTAGGAGTAAAACCAACTTGTTAAACCCAAAAACCCCTACAAAGGGTGAGAGAAATACAAAATTAAAGATTAAAAAATGAAAGCCAAAACTCAAACAAGGTTTTTGGTTTTCTTGAGGTACCGATGGAGTGGCAAAAAAGCCACACACAATATTACAAATATTACAAATATTTCTTGTGGCTTTATTCCTGTTTTCTGCTGACATTTCCCACCTGGCTTCACATGGATGTGGTGTCAGGAGACAGCCAGCACTCAGGTGCTCTGTCTGGGCACAAATCAAATCACACCTTTAATAATCATTTTCACCATTAGTAATTAATTTTTAAAAAACAGTTTTACTTTGAAAATACTGAGCCTTGTTTCACCTGTTCTTTTAAGGAGCACTAATTTAAAATGCCTGTGCTCGAATGTGGGATTTCTGTGGATGGCACAGGGAAGAGAATTCCTGCCACAATTAATTATGGAAACTTTTACTCTTGGCAGGTAAAAGAAAAATCTGTTCCATACACAGGTATAAATATTTTTTTTTAAATAGTGTAATGGATGGAGGTTTTTAAGAATTTGGTATGAATTATATGGATACTTTTTTTTTGTTTAAATGAATGGATTTGTCTTCAGAAAAGCCAAAGTAGTTAAGTGTGAACGAAGTATTTGGTAAATGTGAACGAAGTATTTGGTAAATGTGAATGAATATTTGGTAAATGTGAACGAAGTATTTGATAAATGTGAATGAGGTATTCTTCTCCCCAAGTCCTGCTCTTATTTGGACCAGCCTGCAAACAAGGTAAACTTTTTTTTCCCTTTCCCTGTCATTTCTTTCAGGTAAAATATCCTGGGAAGAAAATAACAAATATTTCCAGCTGTGGGTGTCATAAGGCACAACTGGAAATGCAGGAGTTCAGGGCAGGTTTGGTAACTGGGGTTGCTCAGGAAATATTCCCAGGACTTTCCCAGATGAATATGAGAACAGAACTGAGGTAGAATTACAGTGAGAATCTCTATTTTTTTATGGAGTGACACTTGAAGTTTTGCCTTTGTTTTGTTGAAGTTTAAAAACGCTGAATTTCATGGAAAAATCTCTTTTTTACAGAACTAAGATTTCTAGTTTTTTAGAAGCCCCTCAGGACCACAGGCTGTGTGTGGGTGATCCACCACGAGGAGAAAAGGAGGGAACAAATTGGCCACTTTGCTGCCAGGATGTGGAATTGATCCATCCAATTCCCCAGCAAATGCCCAGTGCTGCCCTTCCTGGATTTCCAGGACATTCCTGCTGGAAATGCGTTCCTTGGGAGGGTTCCTCCCTGAAAAATGCTGGTGGAATTTTTCATTTTTATTTTTATGGATTTCCAGGACACTTCCAGGACATTTTTATGGATTTCCAGGACATTCATTTGCATTTTTATGGATTTCCAGGACATTCCTGCTGGAAATGCGTTCCTTGGGATGGTTCCTCCCTGAAAAATGCTGCCTGTCCTGGATCTCCAGGACACTCCTGATGGAAATGTGTTCCTTGGGATGGTTTCTCTCTGAAAAATGCTGGTGGAATTTTTCATTTTCATTTTTATGGATTTCCAGGACATTCCAGGACACTTCCAGGACATTTTTATGGATTTCCAGGACATTCCTGCTGGACATTCCTTGGGATGGTTTCCTCTCTGAAAAATGCTGCCCTTTCTGGATTTCTAGGACATTCCTGATGGAAATGGGTTCATCAGGGTGGTTTCTCTCTGAAAAATGCTGCCTTTCCTGGATCTCAGGACACTCCTGCTGGAAATATATTCCTTGGGATAGTTTCTGGAAAATTCTGCCTTTCCTGGATCTCAGGACATTCCTGCTGGAAATGTGTTCTTTGGGATGGTTTCCTCTCTGAAAATTGCTGCCTTTCCTGGATCTCCAGGACATTTCTGCTGAAATGTGTTCCTCAGGATGGTTCCTCCCTGAAAAATGCTGCCTTTTTTGGATCTCAGGACCCTCCTGCTGGATGTCTGTTCCTCAGGGTGGTTCCTCTCTGGAAAATGCTGCCTTTCCTGGATCTCAGGACCCTCCTCGTGTCCCTCAGGGTGGTTTCTCCACCCTCCGGGCTGGAGGTGCTGCCCAAGCTGAAACTTGGGCTCATCACTTCCCACTGCAAATGCCCCAGGATCTCCTGCAGGGAGAGAGCAGCTCCAGGCTTGCTGCCCAAGAGCTCTGACCTTGTCTCAGGCACTGTTTGATGTCTTTTTTTCCATTTTTTACAAACTCCAGGACTCCTGGAGCCTCCCAAGGTGTTGGGGCCACCTCATTTTCATGACCCAGCTCAGGACAAGCAGCGCTGACTCCAAAAGGGACAAATTTCTCCTACAATCAACTCAGCATCCTCCCATTCCCTTCACACTCCCATGGCAGCACTGCAGGCAGATGTTACCCCCTGAACCCCACTTTTAGATGCTCAGCTTGAAGCTTTTCCAGGGATCCTTCAGCAGAGAGGAAGAAGAAGCAGCCAAACCACGGGATGTCCACGTGGCTGGGCTCCCTTCCTCAGCTTTCCTCAAGTGGGGAATAAATCAACCCAGTGGCTCATTCATTCCAGAGGAACTTATTCCCTACAACTGTTTTGGGTTTGCTTGACGGGGTTTTGGTGGTTGCTGGGAGAAGCTGCTGGGAGTTTTCCCCATTTCCCACAGAGCCAATTCCAGCTCTACGCCCCTAATGACGTATGGGACAAGAAGTTCCTCCAGCACAAGGCATGAATGAAAATAAGAATGATTTTGCTGATAAAATGAACCTCCCGATCAGGTGTTTCCCACCTTTATAACCCAGCAGCACCTTGATAAACAGCTCCAGGATGGAGCCAGTGCTGGCCAAGCTGAGCCCAGCTGCCATGGGAGCAGCTCTGGGATAAAGGGTTAGGAAGGGCATTAAAAACCCCGCACAAGCTCAGCTGGGCAGGGGAGTGAGGAGGGGCAAGAGGAGCAGCTCTGCAGCCCCAGGCGGGGAGGAAGGAGGGGCAGGAGCTGTCCCTGTGCCCATGGAGAGGGACCCAGGCTGCAGGGGAAGGGGCGAGGGGGATAAGGTGGGCCCAGCCCCATTCCCCATCCCCCTGTGCCTCTGGGAATGGGGAGGGAGAGCAAACAGGGAGTGAAGCTCAGCCAGGTAGAAGAGAGGGGTGGGGGGGATGTGTTTTAAGATTTGTATTTCTCATTATCCTGCTCTGATTTGATTGGTGATAAATTAAATTAATTTCCCCAAAAGCTGTTTCACCCATGATCCCTCCCTGCCCTTATCTCCACCCTTGAGATTTCGGTTGTGTTTTCTCTCCCCTGCCCAGCTGATGGAGGGGCTTTGGTGGCACCAGCCAGGATCAGCCCTCCACCACCACAACTGAACAGTGTCACCATTGCAAACTGTGCATTCTTTGCTGTTAAAAAAAACCCACAAAAATTAGACACAAGTCAAAGTACTGAAAAGTGGCTGCTGTGCATGGAGAGTTAGTATATTTTATCAAAAATATGACAAGTTTAATGTAAATAGTTCACAAACTCGAGCGGCTCCTCAGACTAAAGGCTGCCAAAAATCCATGGTGACACAAAGGGCTGGAGTCCCTCTCTCCAGAGAGGTGCATTTGGTGCTTGCTCAAAACCAAAAATGAGCTGTGGCACTTTCTGTGGCCAGAACTTAATTTTTGATCAGTTTGCTTTATCTGCAAGCTGCACTTCTGTAACCATTTAAACATTAAAGTTCTTGTCTATGAGTGTCTGTACCAAGTGCAAATTTTAAAAAACTGTTTTGGTTTGTGTTTCAAAGAGCACTTTCAATAAAAAAAATCACATTGAGCTAAACGAGAATTAGACTAAAAATGGGAAAAGTCTTTGCATTACCCAAAATGAAAGGTAAGGTGTTGATCAAAGGTTTTGCCTTTATAATTAGGTACAACTGTAGGAACTTAGAAATTTTTCTGTTCCTGAGTATCATGTCTAAGCAGATTTTGTAGTGGTGGATTGTGGAGAAATGCCCAAAATCCCGTGTAAATGTACATCTCTGACAGAATCATTGGCCATCCTGACTTTCTAATTGCAGCTTGGAAATAGAGTTTGGGATTTAAAAATATTTTTCCTGCCTTCCTCTTCTGAAGTTGTAATTCCCATTATCAGGGGTTTGCCTGCCTCCTCCTGTTTGAGTTCTGTTCCCACTGTTCCCCCTTTTGTGAATTCCCATTATTCCCCTTTTGTGAAAAGGAATCTGGTGTTTTTTCCCAAGCTCTCACAATTTACAGATTTAAACAAGTGGTACTCAGCTGAATTGTGAATCACAGCCTCCTGGGAGGGCTGGTTTGTCCACCTGTGAATCTGGAATTAGTGCAGGCTTGAAGATAAGCTGGCTCTCAATGCTCTCCTTGTTTTCTTTTTCCTAAAGTCTGAAGAGGAATTTGTGCCTGCATGTACAAACTGCAGTGTTATAAATAATTTGTTCTGTCCCTTCTGAGACTGTGCACATGGAAATGTTTGCTTTCAGCAGAGCTTGTTTTCTGTTGACTTCATTTGATAGCTGTCCAGATAAAAATATGAGCGAATATATTTTGACATATTTCCTTGGAATGTGTGTGACATCAGCTGGCTGCTGCTATCTCAGGCAATGTCAGAGTGATGTCATGCAGCCTCTTGATTTTAAATGAATTAAAGATGAAATATGACCCCTCTGCAGGTTGTTGTGCACAGCCACATTCATTTACTGTCAGCTTTAAAGTATTTCAAGTTTTGTTGCAAGAGCAGAAATTCTGATCTGGTGTCCAACAGATGGGAGAGATAAAATCCAGCCCAAACCAGGCTCTTCTTCAAGGTATTTATCCTTGCATGCTTTGTAATTTCAGTTTATATTTGCTGTCCAACCTGGTTTTCTACAATCCTGACAGTCACAAGGGCAGCCATGGACTCTTTCTCTGACTGATTCATGGAGGAGGAGGATAAATTACTTAACTGATGCCTCTGCACCTTTTCTGCACTTCAGCCAAGAGCAGGGGAGTGTGCAGTCCTCAGTACCTTAAAACCCGACAGAAATGTAAACCTATGAAAATTATCTCACTTTGTCATAAATTGGCCCAATTCGTATTTAGAATATGCCTGGCATTTCTCCCTCTGTCCAGCTCTGAATTTCCAGGGAAGGGAGTTATTCCTTAGCTGAAATAGCAGCAGTTTTGACTGGTTCAGCCCCCTCAGAGTGATATCCAGGTACAAACAAAACCAACCAAAAATTCCTGCCAAACTGATGCTGTTTGTATGCGATCTCCTCCTTACGGAGCCAAAAATCTTCTTTCCTTTTAAAATTCCCCTACAATTTAAATTTCAGTAAATTTCAATAACATTTCAATTTTAAATTTCCCCCAAAATATCTGTTAAGGCCAGAGCTGTGATTTCTAATTTTGCCATGGCCTCTGAGCTTCCTTTTGGCCACCTCCCACAGCCCCAGCTCTGATCCTCACTGCTTTATCCAAACTCAGGGCTCCAAGTCTCACATTTAGTTCCATGTCCTAATTCCCTGGGCTCCAAAGAAACAAGTCTGCAATGACTGAGCCACTCCAAATTCCTTGACTTTCCTTAAAAGTCCATTTAAAACAGCCTGGGACAGTCACAGCAGTTGCTATGGATTAAATATCCAGGGGGATGCCTCTGTCATTTATAGTGGGTGCAATCACTGATTTAATAGATTTAATTAGATGGAAGCAGAGGCCACATGGACACACTTCCAAAACCATCAGAAAGGCTGGAAAAGGAGCCAAATCCCCATTTTGTGAGCCTGGTGAAAGACAGCTCATCTGGGAGATATTGTAGGATACCAACCAGCATCATATGGACAATGAGTTGTCAGCAGAAGGAAGAGTTCTCCAATTTAATTTATTCTCCAAGGTTAATTGGGGAACAAAATCCCTGAGCTTCACCTGAAATAACTAAAACTGGAGGCTTTAGGAAGTTAAAATCTGAAGAAGACCCTGAGTTAATATTTTAAAAATATGTTTATTTGTACATAGTTTCTCATCACTGAACTGAAGCCAAAAGCTGCCCAAAGTGGTGTTTCAGCCATGACCAAGTGAGAAAATCAGAGAGAATTCTGGCAAAGGTCTCCTGGCCATTCTCCAAGAGGGAAAACCCCTGGACTGGGTCTCACCCTGGGAAACTGAGGAGGATGGAATTGAATTCTGAGCTTGTTCCCTCAGCTGGGCTCTGCTGCCCCTCCAGGAGTGCAGTGACGGCACAGAGCCAAGGGACACTGGTGGCCTGGCCCGGGAGGGACATCAGCAGGAATTCTGTCACAGGAAGGGGGCTCAGGCCTTGGCAGGGGCTGCCCAGGGAGGTTTGGAGTCACCATCCATGGAGGTGACCCAGGAATTCCTGGAGGTGGCACTCAGGGCCCTGGGGACAAGGTGGGGATGGGCACAGCTGGGACTGGATGGTCCTGGAGGGTTGTCCAGCCTCAGGGATTTTGTCATTCCTTCCTTCCTTGATTCTTTCCTTCTTTCCTTGATTCTTTCCTTCTTTCCTTGATCCCTTCCCTTCCCTTCCCTTCCCTTCCCTTCCCTTCCCTTCCCTTCCCTTCCCTTCCCTTCCCTTCCCTTCCCTTCCCTTCCCTTCCCTTCCCTTCCCTTCCCTTCCCTTCCCTTCCCTTCCCCTCTTTCCATTTTTGAGGAATTTGTGCCTCAAATTCAATCTTTTTGGAATGCCTGCCTCAAATTCAATCGTTTCGGAATTCCTGCCTCAAATTCAATCTCTTTGGAATTCCTGCCTCAAATTCCCTCTCTTTGGAATTCCTGCCCTAAGTTCCCCCTCTCTGGCTCAGAGCTGGTCCCTGCAGTCCCGTGAAGGCAGGAGGAGCCCTTGGCACGGGATTTTCAGGAGCAGAGCCCATTCCCACTGGGATCCCTGCCAGCCAGGGCGCGTGCCCACCCCCAGCCCGGCCCTTCTGCTCAGATATTGATTAGCAAAACAAGCTCATCGCGAAATTGCCGAATTTAATTTTGATCAGTTTTGTCTTCCCCCGGGGAAAATTCACACTTCTCTTTTTCCCCCTTTACAGGCAGTGGTTGAGCTCTCACGTTCTGGGTTTTACTCGTGACCATCTGGTATTTTGTAGACCCTTCACTGGTGCTGGATATTGATTTCTCTAACGATTCCTGGGCAACCCGGCTCTAATTATTTGCAATTTTTACTGGTTTGAAAGTAAATTAGATGCTATTTTTGATGTTGGCTCTGTGATTTGCTTTTTCCTCCACAGCAAAAATGGACCATGCCTAAAATTAAATAACTGTGCCCTTCAGTTGCATTTCTTTCAAAGAAACTTCAAACTCTGTCATGTTCTTGCCATGTTGTGCAGACTGGGGTTTTATTTTATTTGAATATTATTTTTATTTTATTTTATTTTCAAAAAAGATTCAACTTTATTTTTTAAACGAATATTTTATTTTATTTTTTATTTTATTTAATATTATTTTTAAAATACAACTTTTAAATTTTATTTAGGATTATTTTAAAAATTTTAGTTTCAAATATTTTAAAATATTCAATATTGTAAAATTTTTTTATTTTATTTCATTTTTAAAAATATTTATTTTATTTTTATTTTACTTTATTTAATTTTTAAAATGTAAGAAAATATTTTATTTAAAAAATATTTTCTTTTATTTTACTTTATTTATTATTTTTAATATATTATTTAAAATATTTTATTTTATTATTTTATTTTATTTTTAAAATATTTTATTTTATTTTATTTTATTATTTTATTTATTTTATTATTTTATTTTTAAATTAAATTAAATTAAATTTAATTTAATTTTTACTTTATTTTATATGTTGTGTTGAGCAGGCACCTGCTGTGTTTTATGGAGAATTGTGGCTTCCAGGAGGTTTCTCAGCTCACCTGATGGGTAAAGGCATGGTGTGGAAGATCCCCACAGGGTGACAATGTTCCTGTGCTCCTGGGCTGTGCAAACCCAGGGCACCACAGGGAATATTTCTGTGTCTGCTCTGGGGTGCCCTGACCCCCAGGGGTGCCCTGACTCTGACCCTCACCCATGGAGAAAGTTTCCCAGACTTCAAGATAGACTGGAATCCACAAAAGTGTGAAATAGATTATAGAGAGTAATGTAGGTGCATCACTTGGTGAGAAATTGGGGGTTTGGGATTTTAGTGTGTTGTGGATGGCAGCAAGATGGAGGGCACAGGCTGTTGTCCTAGGCTGCTTCTTCCTCCTTCTCCATGGGTTTGGGTGGCATTTTGTGATTGGGCAGGAAAGTCCCCATTGCAACTCTTTGGGATCGGTTATTGGGTTAAAAGGGAAAATAATCCAGGTGTCAGTTCTGAATTGGATAGTTCAGTCTTAAAAGACCTTGGAACCAGAGATTGTTGCCATTTTGTGCCCTCTAATGAAACCCTGCCCAACTCACAGCAGTGAGGCTGTTTTACTGACAAGAAATAATGAACACCCGAGTCTGAACAGGAATTACTGTCTCCAGTGCCTCCAATCCAGACCCAGAGAAACCAACAGTGGAACTGCCACAACTGGAAAAGCCACAGCTGGTGGCCCATGTGAGGATGGAGCTCAGGACCTTGAGATGCTGTTCCTGCTCCCAGGGCTGGCTGTGGGGTCGGGGCTGGAGCCCAGTGGGCCCTGGATGCTCCTGTCCCACCCGGAGCTGGGCAGCAGCAGAGCAGCACCAAGACTCTCAAGGGAGGAGCCCCCCAGTCCTGGGGGTTTGGCAAACATCTCCTGAAGCCTGAGCTTGGTCTCCAGATGCTGATTTGGGCTCATCAGGACCCTGCCAAGCTGCTCTGGGCAGAAAAGCTCCTGGGGGTGCTCAGAGGGACAGGCTGGGACACCAAAATGGGGTGTGGAGCTGCTCCAGGGTGGGACATCTCTGCTCTGGAGCCAGGCTGGGACACCTGGGGGGGCTCACCTGGACAGGAGCAGCTCCAGGGAGAGCTCAGAGCCCCTGGCAGGGCCTGAGGGGGCTCCAGGAGAGCTGCAGAGGGACTGGGGACAGGGGATGGAGGGACAGGACACAGGGGATGGCTTTAAACTGACAGTGGGGAGATTTAGATGGGATAGTGGGCAGGAATTCCTTCCTGGGAGAGTGGGGAGGAGCTGGGATGGAATTCCCAGAGCGGCTGGGGCTGCCCCCGGATCTCTGGCAGTGCCCAAGGCCAGGCTGGGCACTGGGGCTGGGGCACCTGGGACAGTGGGAGGTGTCCCTGCCATGGCTGGAATGATCTTTAAGGTCCCTTCCAACCCAAACCATTCCATGATTCCATGACAGAGGAAGCCCCACCTGGCTCTTGTAGCCCCAGCCCAGTGTCCTGCTCAGGTGTGGAACAGCCTCCTGGGCCTATTTCTATCTCCCAACAGGAGAAATGATCCCAAGAATCTCTTGGAAAACCCCAATCTTTGTCAAAACTTCCTCCTGCATCCTGTTCAAGTGTTTATAGCAGTTCTGTTTTCTCATCCCTACATCAACATGGAAGCTTAATGTCAATATTGGTATGAAGTGTCTGTGAGGGTTTGGAAAATGGGAATCAGAGCCATCAAATCTTTTATTTATGCGCAGTAAATTTTTAAAGTCTCCCCTGTGTTTTGATCGAAAATGCACATTACTGAACAGTTTAGTTCCCAAAGTCTGTCTCTGATGGAAAGATTTGTTTGGGATCTGCCATGGGCTGATTGAAACATGGGAAAAGTCAACGTCGCCCTCACCTGCACCCTGGGCAGGGCAGCTGGAAGGGCTCTGCTGCTCTGGGGATCCTGGGTTAAAGGGAACAATAATTCCAAACTCTGGGCATGTCTGAAGGAGTGAGCAGTGGAGAAATGGGATGGTATTCCCTGATCCTTTAAAACTCCCCCCTGGCACGACCCCAGGGCTCCTGCTGCTGCTGCTGCCCCAGGAGCTGCTCTCAGCACTCCAGGTTTTCAATTTTCCAGGGAAATTCTCTTGGTTCTGCTCTTGGGAACGCAGAGCAAACCCCTGCAAGTATTATTATTATTACGATTACTACTATTATTATTATTACTTATATTACTATTATATTTATTATTATATTTATTATATTATATTTATATATTATATTATATTATGTTATATTTATTGTTATGTTATGTTATGTTATGTTATGTTATATTATATGTTATATTATTATATTATATTATATTATATTATATTATATTATATTATATTATATATTATATTATATTATATTATATTATATTATATTATATTATATTATATTATATTATATTATATTATATTATATTATATTATATTATATTATATTATATTATATTATATTATATTATATTTTTTATTATATTATATGGTCCTAGGTTTTTAAGGCAACATTTCCTCCTTTTCCTTTGAAAGAAAATGTTCTAAGTAAGAACAATAATAAAGTGAAAATGAAAAAAACACACCACCCTTTAGAGACAAATTTGCTCATTTTTAGTAATTTTTTAAAATCAATGGCAAATAAGCCTGAGTGTCCTTAATTACCCTTAATTCCTAATTAATGTTAAATAGCATTCCCTGCACCTCCAGATGATGGTTCACAATATTGAGGCTTGGGTGCTTTGGTGGTCATTTTTTACACAAATAATCCCTTTAAAATATCACAAATGTTAAATCATAAAGAGTGGCAGACTATTACAATTTTTTTTTAATTTCAGAATATTTAGGGGTGTTTTCTGTTAATTTCTTTTTGAAACTGGAGTTTCTGACAGTGAAGAATGACAGAGACTTGCAGCTGGTCGCTGTTTCCATCCCTTCTCCCACATTTCATTTCATGCCTTCAGAATCTGAGCCCAATTCCAGGACAGCCTGAGCCAGTTTTGCCAACGTCCCCATGGTGGGTCTGACAGTGTTTGTGTAGAGCAGCCTAAATGATTATTTTGGTTTAATTTACGTGTATAATTATGGAACCTTAGAATCCTGGGATG
This sequence comes from Emberiza elegans, assembly GCA_024865655.1. Classification (NCBI taxonomy): domain Eukaryota; kingdom Metazoa; phylum Chordata; class Aves; order Passeriformes; family Fringillidae; genus Emberiza; species Emberiza elegans. The sequence continues at coordinate 2,168,420 of JALJVW010000241.1, read as the reverse complement.
GTTTGGGTGGGAAAGGACCCCAAATCCCCCCCAGTGCCACCCCTGCCATGGCAGGGACACCTCCCACTGCCCCAGGTGCTCCCAGCCCCAGTGTCCAGCCTGGCCTTGGGCACTGCCAGGGATCCAGGGGCAGCCCCAGCTGCTCTGGGAATTCCATCCAGCCCCTGCCCACCCTCACAGGGAGGAATTCCTTCCCCAAATCCCATCCAACCCTGCTCTGCCTGCCCAAGTGTGGCCAGCTATGAAGATTGCCTTGAATGACCCATACCTGCTCTTAATCTAAGATTCTGTTCTTAATTTAAGTTAATTTAATGAAGATCCTGTTCTTAATTTAAATCTAAAGGATAAATTTTTCATGGAAGAGGAAAACCTCGACTTAGATTCCCTTTAAAAGAGAAAAGCAGGAAGGTGAGTACCAAGCGCCATCATCCCAGGATGGAGCTCATGCCTGCAAGTATTATTATTATTGATTTCTACTATTATTATTATTTATATTATATTATATTATATTATATTTATTATATTATTATATTATATTATATTATTATATTTATATATTATATTATATTATATTATGTTATGTTTGTTATATTTATGTTATGTTATGTTATGTTATGTTATATTTATATTATTATATTATATTATATTATATTATATTATATTATATTATATTATATTATATTATATTATATTATATTATATTATATTATTATATTATATTATATTATATTATATTATATTATATTATATTATATTATATTATATTATATTATATTATATTATATTATATTATATTATATTATATTATATTAATGGCTCCTAGGTTTTTATTTCTAAGGCAACATTTCCCTCCTTTTCCTTTGAAACAAAATGTTCTAAGTAAGAACGATAATAAAGTGAAAATGAAAAAACCCACCACCCTTTAGAGACAAATTTGCTCATTTTTAGTAATTTTTTAAAATTAATGGCAAATAAGCATGAGTGTCCTTAGTCACCCTTAATTCCTAATTAATGTCAAATAGCATTCCCTTCACCTCCAGATGATGGTTCACAATATTGAGGCTTGGGTGCTTTGGTGGTCATCTTTTACACAAATAATCCCTTTAAAATATCACAATTGTTAAATTGTAGGAGGTGGCAGACAATTACAATTTTTTTTTAATTTCAGAATATTTATGGGTGTTTTCTGTTCAGTTCTTTTTGAAACTGGAGTTTCTGACAGTGAAGAATGACAGAGACTTGCAGCTGGTCTCTGTTTCCATCCCTTCTCCCACATTTCATTTCATGCCTTCAGAATCTGAGCCCAATTCCAGGACAGCCTGAGCCAGTTTTGCCAACGTCCCCATGGTGGGTCTGACAGTGTTTGTGTAGAGCAGCCTAAATGATTATTTTGGTTTAATTTACGTGTGTAATTGTGGAACCTTAGAATCCTGGGATGGTTTGGGTGGGAAAGGACCTTAAATCCACCCAGTGCCACCCCAGCCATGGCAGGGACACCTCCCACTGTCCCAGGTGCTCCCAGCCCCAGTGTCCAGCCTGGCCCTGGGCACTGCCAGGGATCCAGGGGCAGCCCCAGCTGCTCTGGGAATTCCATCCAGCCCCTGCCCACCCTCACAGGGAGGAATTCCTTCCCCAAATCCCATCCAACCCTGCTCTGCCTGCCCAAGTGTGGCCAGCTATGAAGTTTGCCTTGAATGACCCATACCTGCTCTTAATCTAAGATTCTGTTCTTAATTTAAGTTAATTTAATGAAGATCCTGTTCTTAATTTAAATCTAAAGGATAAATTTTTCATGGAAGAAGAAAACCTCGACTTAGATTCCCTTTAAAAAGAGAAAAGCAGGAAGGTGAGTACCAAGCGCCATCATCCCAGGATGGAGCTCATGTCTTGCTCCCAAGATTTTTGTTTGTTCATCCAGGACCAAGCATGCTCTCATCAGGAAGTAAATAAGCTGATAATGGGTTTTTCCTGGGCAGGCAGACAGGGATTTCCAGTCCTGCATCCCAGGTGGCACCAGGGAGCTCTGTGACCTCCCCTGGCTGTGCTGGTGTCCCTTCTGCTGCTCGTCCCAGGCAGAACAACCCCGTGAGTGCCACTTCCACCATTTCTATAGAAAAGGCTTTAAATATTGACTGGAACCACCCTGTTCAGCAGCCCTGAGCTTCCCACTCCTCCCAGCACAGCCCAGGGCTCCCCCCTTGGCTCCCAGTTGGAAGGGACACCAGAGAGCTGCCTTTGACCCTGCTGGCTCCCATCCTTTAACCCTGCTGGCTCCCATCCTGGCCACAATTTGGGCCAGGAACTGCTGGTTCTTGCCTTCTTTTCTCCTCTGTCAATACCCTTCTTTATAAGGTCTTTTAAGGCTAAACTATTTAATTAAGAAACTGCATTTAAATTATTTTCACGTTTAACCCAATAGCTAATCGCTCCAAGTCCACAATGCAGACTTTTCTGTCCAATTACAAAATACTACTCAAACCTATGAAGAAGAAGGTGAAAAAGGACTAGCATTTTCCCTAAAACCTCCATCATTTATATATATATATATAAATAGTATTTTATTTATATATATGTTTATATATATATTTTTACATATATATATATCTATATAAATATATATATATATAAAAATAACTATAGTTTAAAACCCCAAACTCTCTGTTTTCCCCCCTGTGATATCACACACTTCTAATCAAACTCCACACCCATAATCCCAGTGGTATCAATCAATTTTGGAACCTTTCTCTACAGCTTCAGGTCAATGCAGTGTTCTCTTGGGGGTCAGAGTTTGTCAGCACAGAAAGTCTGAAATCCAGAAGTCCAACAAGGAACTTCCTTTGAAAGTTTGATAACAGAAGTATCTTCCCCTTGGTTGTTATCCAGGTAAGAAAACTCAGTTTTTGAGGCTGTTGGTTAAAAACCTGGAGCTGTTTACCCAGCCTGAGTTCCGTGGGAACACCACCTCCTCTTTACTTTATTTTTTTGAGCTGAGCCATGACTTTTTTGGCATGGAGACATCACTGCTGGTTCATTCCTTGCCTCAGATAACTCCAAAGCACACAGATGAGCTTTGACCCTGCCACCGGTGCCCTTTTCTGCCAGGGCTGTTGGCTGGCACGGGGAGCAGCAGTTTGTGATTAACCCAAGTGTTCATTAGAGCCGTTTATTTTCCACGGGAGCACCACAGAGGTGGCGGCTGGAGGTGGTGGCAGTGGCACTGCGTGAGCAGGATCCCCGTCCAAGGGCTGCGGCGTAATTATGGCACTGCTCTCATTTGCATATTGCCAGGATGCTGCCAGGAAATATTAATGGATTACTTTTTGTTCGTTTAGCCTGTGTTTTTGAAAGATGCCTAAAAACAAAAAGATCATATCTGTATGTTGTTTTTTAATTTATTTTCACCTTTTTGTCTCCTTTGGAGACCCCTGGTGTATCAGCACTTTGTTTACCACAAATTAAACCTTAGCTGATTGTTTACCAGACTGAAGACCCTTGTGCATTACTCCAGCACTTTCCCTTTTTTTAATAATCACAACCTGGGATTCATTTGCAAGAGGCCCTAATCTGCATGAGAATTATACAATTAACTTTTGATTAACCGCCTAGTTCTTTTGGAAACCGCAGTGTATAGGATACTCTGCATTTAAATAATTTCCCTTAAATTGGGAGCAGGCCTTTCATTAAAGCGGCGAGTTTGACTAAACAACAACATTTGGAGATAATCAGGGTCAAGACAATAGGCAAGGCTGCAAGGCTAGAATGTCATCTTTAAATATAACAGCTGAGATAAAGGCACCCAGATTGTGCCTTATCGAAACACAAAAAATCAAAGCTCTCTCTTGTCTGTGGCAAAATACCAGGCCCTGGTGTTTAGGGCGCCCATTGTCTGGGCCTGGAGGGTGGCAGGATTTGCATTCAGAGAGCTGGGCCTAACACACATTACATCACGTAGGGTACTTATCTCGCAGTCTGACAATAATTATCAGGAAGAATATACTCAGAATGACTTTTTTGTGATTTTTATGCATCCCCGACACAAGGAAAGGGAGATAACGGCATTATGAAAAAGGGGAGAGTCTCCAAAGGCTCTCCCTGGAGCTGCGTTCTTCGATTAAATTTGCTGTGCCACTTTGGTGTGCTGAACAAGTGGAAAGAAAGACTGGGAGCCTTTTATAGAGGGTAATAATAGTCCTGAACACAGCCCCTAGCAAAAGATAAGATCCATTGTCAAAACAAACAAAAGGAGCGGTATTAAACGCCACTTGAAGAATATCTATGAGCAAAGTTTGAAATCCTTGCCTCTCTTTCTCATACCTTGAACCTGGCTCTGTGGCGTGGCCATCTTCTAACCAGGCACCTTGGCCAGCCCTGAGGCTTCCACTGAGGCATTTCCCTCTGTTCTGCTCCAAGGGGGTTTGTGGTGGGATCTATCCATGGATCCAGGGAAGGATTTAAACCATCCCAGCCCAAGTTTGGTGTCCTTTTCTATGGGGGATTTTTGGGCGTATTTGTTGCCCAAAGAGTATTTTGTTCCTGCAGTGCCTTTGCTGAGGGGAGCTGCAATAGTTCAATGCTCATTTTTCACAGGGTGATTGTGGCCTTGCACCAGAGCTCATCTCCAGGCCAGCTCAGGACAGCTGAGGGTGATGGACACCTCAATGGATTTGCAAGAGCCAGAAAAAGGGGGAATGGCTCCCACTGCCAGAGGGCAGGGATGGATGGGATATTGGGAATTAGGAAATGTTCCCTGGCAGGGTGGGGAGGAGCTGGAATAGAATTCCCAGATTTGCTGTGGCTGCCCCTGGATCCCTGGCAGTGCCCAAGGCCAGGCTGGACACTGGGGCTGGGAGCACCTGGGACAGGGGAAGGTGTGGAACAAGATGGGTTTAAGGTCTCTTCCAGCCCCAACCAGCCTGGGATCCTGTGATTGTAGGGAATAAATTAGAAAACAACTGAGGCATTTCTCAACATCCTCCCTCGGTGTCTTCATTCTGCCAACACCTCCATAAAGGCACGGGAGAACTTTTCCTGGGACTGTGCCTCGGGCATCCCCAGGCTTCCAGGAGAGCTGTGAGGGCACAAACTGTGCTTGTTGTGTTGGGCAGGAGCAGCTCGGTCCCTGCAGCTGCTGGAGCAGCCAGGGCTGAGCAGGGCTGAGCTCAGCTGCTGCTCCTGCTGCTCCTTCTGCCGCCTCCCTCCTGCTCCTCAGGGCTGTCCAGGAGAGCTCCTGGAGCTGAATCCCAGCTCACACCAGGGCTCCGATCAGGGAGGAAGGGCTGGAGAGGAGGGTGCTGCAGCCCAGGGAAGGCAATGATCCATCTGGCACCTCAGAAAGTTCAGAGGTTCAACCCTGACAGAGCTTTGGTGCTTCAGATCAGTATCTTTAGAAAGGTGTCACCCTTTCAAATCTTTGTTCCAGACTTCTCCTCTTTACCCCCTTTCTCTACTCATTTTGCTAAAGGCTTTTATTGCTTCCAGGGGACCCCATTCTTCTCCTAAATTGAATCCAGGTCTTCCTCCTGTTCCCTTCCTGCATGTTTTGCCCATTTTTGCCCCCACTGCACCTTTTTGTTACTGCATTGTTGAGTCACTCGTGGAATTCAGTCCTTCATTAGAATGTTCTCTATGCCAGTGACAGAGAATGTCTCATAATGCACAAGCAGTCCCAAGCACTCGGGAATCGAGGTGAGTCTCCCAGATCATGTCTAAAAATTAAGATTCTTAAAAGAAAAATGTCATTTGCAGCCCTGTATTTGGCTGCTGCTTTTTTTTTAAGTTCAGGGTTTTTTTTTTTTTAGTTTAATATTATGGGTACTTAGAGAAAAAAAAAACAGGCAAAGGGAAGGAAGGAAGGAATGTGAGAAGTACAAAAGCTCCGCTTTGTGAGTAATGTGAAGTATCACGGGGCTTGTGATTAAATCTGTATATAACATTTGAATGCAGCAGGAGGAGACACTTTATTTCCTGAGTAAATCAAAGTGCTCTGATATGGAATAAACTGCAAGAGTGTATTTATAGGCTCCAGGGCCTCACACCCACTCCAGACACAGCAGCCCCCGAGCAGCAGCCCTGAAGCCCAAGGGTTCCTTTGATTTGGGGTGTGGGCTTGGAGCCTTGTGCAGGCTGCCCTAGAGCAGAGGTTGGGCAGAGTCACAGAATAAAGCAGGGATTGATTCAAAGGATCTCCTCCATGGATCCACCTTGGGCAGCACCAGAGCCCAGCCAGGGCTGCACCCAAGATGAACCCAAATGGCCCCAAAATGCACGATGGGCACGGGGTCTGTCCCTGGGATCAGCTCTGCTCCATTTGCACCTTGCAGTTCATTGTCCCATCCCAGCTTTAGCCCCTGCAGTCCCACCCTGCTTGTTTTTCTCTCTGCAGCCCACGGGGTTTGTGCTCCTGGGCTGAGATTTGGGTCATTTGTCCTTGGTGCCCAGCTGGAGCAGGAATTGTTTTGTCTCCCTGCTCTGTGCACAGAGCTCAGCATCCCCTGATGTAAACACAGACCCACACACTAAAGCACCACAGAATGGGAAACACAGAAAAGCCAAACCCTGAGGCACCAGGGTGGGTGGTGATGAGGGACCTGCCAGTGCTTCCCAAGCTGTTTCCTCAGCTGATCTCACAGGATTTGTGAGTGATGCCACAGCTCTGGATTCATGGAGGATGGCAGAGAGGCCTTCCAATGACACAAACTGGCTGAAAGGGATGTCCCACAGCCCAGAACAGCATCCCAGAATGTCAACTGGGGGGACTGGCTGGCAGGCCCCAGTTGTGGCTGGGAGATGGGCTGGGCATTGGTCAGTGCATGCTGAGAGATTGTGTCGGGCATCACTTGCCCCTGCTGGATTTTGTTACTCTTTCTCCCTCTCCTTGTCATTTCATTATTATTATTACTATTATTACTATTATTATAATAATTATTATTATTACTATTATTATTATCATTATCATTATTATGATAATTCTTAATAATATTAATATTAATATTATTAATAATATTGTTATTGTTATTGTTATTGTTATTGTTATTGTTATTTCTTCAATGTTGCCAATACTATTAATATTATTAAAAAAATAATAATATGAATAATAATTAAAATAGTAAAATAATGAATATTTTGATATTATTAAAATAATAATAACATGAATAATATTAATAGTATTAGTGAGATTGACTAATAATAATAATAGTAATAATAGTAATAATAGTAATAGTAGTAATAATAGTAATAGTAGTAATAGTAGTAGTAGTAGTAGTAGTAGTAGTAGTAGTAGTAGTAATAATAATAATAATAATAATAATAATAATAATAATAATAATAATATAATAATAATAATAATAATAATAATAATAATAAATAATTTTGTTGTTGATGTTAAAGGAGAAGTCACTGCCTGAGCATTCTGACATAGATCAAGGATTCACCATCCCTGGAAATGTTCAAAGCACCTCTGGCTGTGGCTCTCAAGGACATGTTTGAGCAGTAACACCTGAAACTCTGCACTTGGGACACCAGGAGATCACGGGAGGGACTCACGTCTCTGCCACCAAAGGAACATCCTGTGACAGTGCCAGGGTGTGCTCTCTTTTTTTTGGAAAAAATGGGACAAACCTGACTTTCCTTTGTGCTACCAGTGCAGATGGAATCCCAAATCAGTCTGGCTGCAAAGGATTGCCCAGCTCCATTCCTGGTTTCCAGCTGCGCTTCCTGGGAAGAGCTCCTTTCTCTCCCTGCCAGCACCCAGGATCACCCGGACTTTTTGAAGGTATTGGGAAGGAAATTGGCCAGCTCAGACTTTTAATTGGCTCATCTAAGTTAAAAATGATATCTTTGCAGGGCTCAAAAGAATATCTTTTTTGCAGGACAACATAATATCTTTGCAGACTGAAACAACCTCTGCAAAACTGCCAGTAGTGATTTCATGGTTATCTTGAATGTTGAACTCTCTTTAAAGCAAAGTCCAACTTCAGCTGATGCTCCTCCAGACCTGGCAGACAGCAGTGGAGGCTTTCCTCCAGACAATGCCTTCCTTCATTCCAAAACGGAAGGTGTGAAACCAGCATCTTGTACAGATAAAGAGAGATGCTCACTTGTGTCCTGACAGAGTGGAGAGGCCTTTGGGGCATCCTGGAAGCACCTCCAGCCAGAAGGGATGGGAGAGGTGCAGCAGAGACAGAGCCTGGCAGGCCAAGTCAGGAATTATCATCTTCAAAAAACTGCTGTAGCAAGCAGGAGGGGGAGCAGAAAACCTTGGAGATCTGACAGCAGCTGTGCTTTACAAACAAACCCATTGAAATGGGAGTTTTCCCAGGAATTTCTGCTCCTTGCCCTGCCCTGATAACCCGGAGTGTCCTTGCCGAGGTCCCACACTGGCTGACACTGCTCCTGCTGCCCTCGGTGATTTATGAGCTCTCCTGTTCCCTGCCCGTGCCCGACAGCAGCCCCTGGGCAGGGGGCAGGCAGGAACAAGGCTCCTGCTGGGCTCCCGAGGAGCAGGAACAGATGCTCCAGCGTGGATGTGGGGCTGGGCTGCCCACGAGCTCCTGGTGCTGCTCCCAGCAAGCCAGGCAGCTCCTGGGGCACAGAATTCCCATTCATTTGACATGCTGGGAGCACCTGGATCAGCTCCCTGTTACTGGGGGAGTGTGGATTTACAGTTTTATTGTCCATAATAGAGTGTCGGGGTTTGTTTCCTCTGTGCCACCTTCCTGGGGCTGGGAAAGAAGGAGAGGGATGCACCTGGGAATTGGGAATGCATTGTCTTCCTGAAAGTCCCTACCTAACCTATAAACCTTCATATTTCATCTTATAAACCATCCACTGGCACATTTCATCTTATAAACCATCCATTGGCATCCTCCCTAATTAGGGACTTTTAAAAAAGCATATATTGCTAATACTTGTAATATTTTTCCCAATATTTCTCTGGGTTTTTTTTTTTTTTTTTTTTTTTCCCAGAAAATCTTGGAGATCTGTGGTTTAATCTAAATATGCTTAAATTGGAATTTTTCACAAGGGTTTTTGCTCTTTACCCTGAATTAATAACCAGGAACATGGGAGTTGTGTGTGGGAGAAGGGTAACAGGACTTGTTTCCAGATTTTGGAATTAGCACATCCAGGCAGAAGTTCCTATTGACATAACATTTTTTTTTACTGATAAAAATCAAAGTTTCATGGCTCCATTTACAAATAATAGCACAGATCCTCATTATCTTCATATCTCTGTCAGCCAAGTCACCATTAATTGGCGAAAATATTAAAGATGGGTTGTCATCACCTGTGACCACCTCATTTATAGCCCTGGATGACAGGAAAATGAGAGTGTTGACAGGGCTGACAGCGAATTTGGGAAGGACAGATGCTTAAGAGGAAAGAGCAAGACTCCAATTTTGGTCACTTTAAATTAGAATTTGCAGGAAGAGGTGTCAACACAGAGAGAGGAAGGCAAGGCTGAATGAAAGGAGACAAATTGGGAGCAGGGAGGTGGATCTGAGAGTCCTTTCTGTAAAAATAGACATTAAATATCTGTGCGAATAAGTTGTTCCACCCTCACTGTCAGGAGAAGCAGGAGGTCTTTCACGGAATATTCTGGAGAAGAAGGTGAAGAGGAAAATAAAACTGAAGGGGAAGAGGAACAGATGCAGAAATTTCCAGAGCAGCTCGTGAATGCTGGGCTTTGGTCAAAGGCTGAGCGCAGGCTGCTGGGGCTGGGTTGGAATTCAGATGGAGACGGACAGAGGTGGGGAGCTGCCCTTGATTCCCCTGAGAAAGGAGCTTTTCCCAGGGCTGAGTCTCAGCTTTGTCCCACCTGAGCCACGCTGGGCCCTGTTTCAGACCGAGCCACAGGCAAATCCTGCAATGTGGGGATGAATGGAAGCTTCCAGCTCCTGCTCTGGGTGGATTATCCAACCTCAGCCAGCTCAGCTCTTGCATGGCTCTCACAGATACCAAAAGTATCAGAGCATGGGGAGGGTATTTGGAGTACTCAGCAGCTTCTGAGCCACTCTCCTACAGAATTTTGTTTATTTATTTGCTTGTTTGCTTTTGGGTTTTTTTAAGGCAAACTCTCTTTCAGAGCAGAGGTGTGATATCTGTGTTGCAGACATCTTTATGGAAAATCCTTTCCTTGGGATTTTTCCTCCTGAGAAGCTGGAGGCCTCAGGAACAAAATGCAAACAATGGTTATCTGCTGCTGTGGGATGCAACAAGTGCAGCTGGGATTGGGCTCATGGGGTTGTTTCTAATTAATGGCCAATCACAGTCAGCTGGCTCGGACTCCCTGTCCAAGACAAAAGCTTTGTGATCATTCTTTCTGATTCTGTTCTTAGCTTAGCCAGCCTTCTGGTGAAATCCTTTCTTCTATTCTTTTAGTACAGTTTTAATGTAATATATATCATAAAATAATAAACCAGCCTTCAGAAACATGGAGTCAGATCCCCGTCTCTTCCCTCACCCTGGGATCCCTGTGCACACGGTCACAATATCTGTGTTATATCAAAAATGGGTTCAGGACAAACCCTCCAGTGTCCTGTCCAAAGTGAATCTGTGTGGCCCAGCCCAGCAAAAGGGTGAGGGGTGAGGAGTTGGTACTGCAGCTGTGCAGGTGGGGAAAAGGGATGGAGAAAGGAGACGCTCCAGGTGACATTGCGGGCCAGTGGCAGAGCTGGCAGCAGAACCAGGCTCTCTCCCCCAGTCAATATATTAATAACATAAATATATTAATATATTAATAGCATCAATGTCCAGCTCACCTCCTGCAGCATTACCTCAGTGAGGATCTCATTGCTAAAATCCTTGTGTGATCAATCAGGGCTGCTGCAAACAGTGCTGGGCACAAGGCTCCCGCTCTGCCATCATTGCTGGTTCTCCCTCACATCAAAGAGGATGAGTAAAGCCACTGATGGCATCATCCTCAGGAAGAGCTAAGGTGGATTTGGGCTGTATTTGCTGCTCTCTCACCTTTAAACTATCCTGGCCAGCCCTGGAAAGGCAGAGAGCAGCGATGCATTTCTGATTGCTGCCTCTCAGCTTGGCAAAACAGCTCCTAAAGCCAATTTGGAGCTGTTCCAGGACCATTGCTTGTGGTGGAGGTGCTGCCAGAGCCGCTGGACAGCAGCAGATATGAAAATGAATCATTCCAGAGCATCTCTTCTGCACTGCTCCCAGGCTGGGAGGGGAGAAAAGCGAACGAGGCAGCAGAGCTGGTGCTGAGCAGAAGTTAGTGGTGAGTGGCTGAATTCACAGCTCTCCTCTCTTTTTGCATTGTCTTGTTTTTGGCTCCCTGACTCATCTCTGGCTGGCACTGAGTGAGAGCTCTCCAGTTACAGCCCAGGAATGTTAGAGGAGAGCTCCTCATGCATTATCACATTATTCTTGCTATCAGCTCGAGGAAATGGACACTTGATTCATCTTCTCCCATCTATTGATTCAATCCTCCTTTTAATTCAGCACTGGAGCAGGCTATTAGCCTCCATTCACATTGCACTGAGATAATACACCCTGATAGCTGCTCTCCTGATCCATTATGGAGCAGGGATGGAATAGTTCTGTTTCTGTGCGTGAGGAGCTATTGACTCACCCTGCTGCCCTCACAGCACTGCTGTCCCCACTCCTGGGTGTCTTAACGGCTTTCACGGCTGGGGCACCGATGGAAGCTGCTCTGAGGGGCACACACAATGTCTTTGCCGTGGAAACACCCAGCCCCCAGCCTGGAACTTCCATGGAGTACGTTAAGGCTTGAGGAAAACAAACCCCATCTCTGCCATCACCATCCACCATCGTTCTCCATTGCCCAGGCTGCAAACCCCAGGCAGGTTTGTGCTGGCCGGGTCCCTCCCTCCATCAGCATCCACCAGGGATCCTGCAGCTCGTCCTTCAGCCACATCCCAGCTGCAGCCCAGCTCCCTGCGTGCACAGACCATCCCCACCGCTCTGAGGACTTCCTTCCTTTCCTTTCCTTTCCTTTCCTTTCCTTTCCTTTCCTTTCCTTTCCTTTCTTTCTTTCTTTCTTTCCTTTCTTTTTTTCTTTTTTCTTTCTTTCCTTTCTTTTCTTTCCTTTTTCCTTTCTTTTTCCTTTCCTTTCCTTTCTCCTTTTCCTTTTCCTTTCTCTTTCCTCTTTTTCCTTTCCTTTCCCTTTCCTTCTCTCTCTCTCTTTCCTTTCCTTTCTCCTTTCCTTTTCTTTTCCTCCCTTTTCCTTCCTTTTCCTTCCTTCCTTTTCCTTTTCCTTCCTTCCTTTTCCTTTTCCTTTTCCTTTTCCTTTCCTTTCCTTTCCTTTCCTTTTCCTTCCTTTTCCTTTCCTTCCTCCTTCTTTCCTTTCCTTCCTTCCTTCCTTTCCTTCCTTTTCCTTCCTTTCCTTTCCTTTTCCTTTCCTTTTCCTTCCCTTTTCCTTTTCCTTCCTTTTTCCTTTTCCTTTTCTTTCCTTCCTTTCCTTTCCTTCCCTTTCCTTTTCCTTCCTTCCTTCCTTCCTTTCCTTCCTTCCTTCCTTCCTTCCTTCCCTTCCTTCCTTCCTTCCTTCCTTCCTTCCCCCTCCCTCCCTTCCCCTCCCTCCCTCCCTCCCTCCCCCCTCCCTTCCCCCTTCCTCCCTTCCTTCCTTTCCTTCCTTTCCTTCCTTCTCTTTGAATTCTTAAATTACATTTTTTTCTATATTCATATTTATTTTGTTTATTTGTCAGTGGCAGCCTGCCTTGTCTCACCCGCACACAGCTGCTGCCTTAGGATTCTGCAAGCTCCCAAAGCCATGGAATCACAGAATGGTCTGGGGGGAAGGGACCTTAAAATCCCACCCAGTGCCATGGCAGGGACACCTTGCACTGTCCCAGGCTGCTCCAATCCCAATGTCCAACCTGGCCCTGGGCACTGCCAGGGATCCAGGGGCAGCCACAGACTCTGGGAGAAATTGAAATCCTGGGCAGGTACTCAAGAACCCTTTTCTTTCATTCAAAAATCAGCAATGTTCTATTAATTCTCAGTTTGGGATGATCTTCTGAACAATGTGCAAAATAGAAAATGAGATACACAGAGTGGAATTTTTTTTTTTAATCTCACCCCAGACCTGTCTTTCCCTCTAACAGAATTGCAGGGATCCATTTCCTGTCTATTTCTGTTTCCATTTGTCATCCGGGCTAAAATATATCAAATATTAATTATGTTGTCACGAAAAAAAAAGTTTTATTTTGTGCTAGAATAGACTTTAAAAAAATTAATAAAATGTCTTAAAAAAGTGCTAGTTCTAATTGTGGCTGCCATGGAAAAGGTGCAGCTGAATTAAATTAATCCATGGGAGACTTGTTTTGTTGTGCAGTAACTACCACTGCTCCTGGAAAGGCCGTGCTTATTTTTTTTTTCCCCAGCTCCTTATCTGAAAAGGTTTGCCATGTCTTCATGCCAGCACTTGTCATGCTTTAGAAAAATCACAAGCAGCAAAAAGTCAGAATTGTCAGTTCAGAAGACACTGCTTGTTCCACTGGGTAAAAGCCGAGGAAGCAACGTCGGCAAACGATCTTTAGGAGGAGGAAAAAAAATAAAACCCCCGATGGAAGCAGCAGTGGAATGAAGATAAAAAGGGTTGCAGGCTTTATTCTCATTGAAGGTTGGCAGTGGGAAAGCTGTTGGAGTAGAAGAAGAATATCTGATAGGTCATCTGTTGTGTAATGAAGAATAGAAGACAAGCGAGGAGAAGCAAGGTGATTCCAAACCTCCGAGGGATGGAAGATCTTGGGAGAGAAACATGAAAGCAATACCTTTATAAACTGACCAAATTTAATTTACTACCAACGAGCCTTGTAAGGCTGCAGGCTGACAAAATCCATTTGTAATGCTCTGGGTAAGGCTGAAGTCAGGCATTTTTCTCCTGTGGAATCATTTTATTATGTATTCCTTTCTTTTTTTGGTGCAGGTTTTCTGATTAAAAATTACCACGAGCATGTCAAATATTTCCTTGTCCTCCTGATATCTGGGTTTAGTTACCCCATAACTGATCCCACATATCCATCTTCAATAGGCACAAGTTAAGGGGGAACAAAAGCGGATAAATATGTTGTCATTTAAAATGTACAATTTCCTGCAAAATGTCCATGTGGCTCTGCTCTGGATGTTGCTTGAGAGACACTGGAGTTGTCAGGATGTTTTGCTGCAATATTTTCAATGCATCTTATCAAATGCATTCCTGATTTCAAGTGGGAAGTCAGGAAATGCTCAGGAAATGAGGTCATGAATGCTTTTCCTTTCATTTGTGAGACAGGGAGAGAAGTGAAATTTGGATCCTTTCGCTGAGAACATGGTGGGATGGGATGGGATGGGATGGGATGGGATGGGATGGGATGGGATGGGATGGGATGGGATGGGATGGGATGGGATGGGATGGGATGGGATGGGATGGGAGCAGATTTTCACTGGATGATGGGAATGGTCTCCTTGGCTGTGTGGAGAGAGAAAAATAGGTTTTGAATTTAATTTCTAATTCAGTGGTGGGCACAGTGACTAAATCCTGTCAGTGTTTCTGAGGGCTGGTAGGAATTTATCATGTGGGGAGAGCTGGGGCTGCTCATCCGGGAGAGGAGCAGGTCCAGGGAGAGCTCAGAGCCCCTGGCAGGGCCTGAAGGGGCTCCAGGAGAACTGGAGAGGGACTGGGGACAAGGCATGGAGGGACAGGACACAGGGAATGGCTTTAAACTGACAATGGGTGGATTTAGATGGGATACTGGGAATTGGGAATTGTTCCCTGGGAGGATGGGCAGGGCTGGGATGGAATTCCCAGAGCAGCTGTGGCTGCCCCTGGATCCCTGGCAGTGCCCAAGGCCAGGCTGGACACTGGGGCTGGGAGCACCTGGGACAGTGGGAGGTGTCCCTGCCATGGCAGGGGTGGGATGGGATGATTTTTAAGGTCCCTTCCAACCCAAACCTTTCCATAATCCCATGAGTGTGAATTTTCACTCTCCATGAACGGAGCTGTTTGCTCTGTGAGGAGCCCCAGGGTTTTGTGGTTCTGTTGTTTAGTTCAGAAGGAGCAAGAAATGACCAAGATTCTGTTTTCCAGGCCTGGGGTGCATCAGCAGGACTCCTCCTTGGTCTCCCACAGCATGGAAAGGAGTGGGATTGGGATCCTTCACACTTCCATGAGTCTCAACATTTCTTTGAACATAAAATGAAGTGGAGAAAGTGGAAAAGAGGGAAAAGTTTCCTGTTACAGACAACAGCAGCTTTGGAGAACTGTGCCTGGTTTTAACCCTGACTTGAGGGGTCAGATCTGCAGGAGGAGGAGTTCCTCCTCCTCAGTCATGGAAAATTGGCTGGAAAGGGTTAATTTTAGGGTTAAATGGGGTTAATTTTATAAAAGGATTGAGCTGGAGGGGGAGCACCTTTAGCACCACAGGTGAGCACATTTCAGAGATGCATCTCTATGATGTCACATAGAAAAATGCCAGGGCTGTGATGCCACAGAATGCCCAAAAGTAAAATGAGTCAAAACAGCATTTCACTGCATTGTAACCCTGTTTTACAATTAGAATTCTTTGTCAGTAGAGTTTCTCAGCTCATTATAAGAAACTCTGTGCGTGGACATGCTCGTTTTATTTCATCTTGTTTTACAAATCTAATGGAGAAAAACCCAGCTAAATTAGGCTAAACCACTTGATTCTGCTCTGCCCTTTTAAATGCTGTAAAGTAAGAAGATTACGTTACCCCCTTCCCCATAAATCAGGATTAAACTGGTGTTTTCAGGGTTTTCTGCCAACAAAATCCCCAATTTGCTGAGCTCAAGTTCTCTAATCTGAAGTCAGAGGCCAGAAGAGCGGATGCACTTTGGAAACTGCAATGACCACGTTGTGCATTTGGAAAAATTAGGAATTTTCCCTTAAACTATCAGTGCTCCATTCCCCGTGCCATGGGAGGAGTGAGTTTCTTATCTCTAGAACCACTTTGCTTTCTCACCCACTTGTATTAGAATTGGAAAATTTCACCTGCAGCACAACATGCATCTATTAAAATCCGTGCCAACCTCCTCATCTCATTTTTGAGTGAATGTGAGTTTTCCTTCGTAAAATTCCAGTGGGCAATGAATTAAAAATGACAACTCTATATACGGCGAAAACAAGAAAATAAAATATACAAAACATTGCTAATGATCAGTTCTTGAAAAATTTACCAGACACATTCTACCCAGGGAGCTAAACTCATTAGCAGAAACTGATAGGAAAGCTGAGAAACTCCAGGATGAGGCTCAGGCACAACATATTCAAATGAAATCTCTTTCTCAGAATAGTTTTGTTTCTTTCTCCAAGATATTTAGCAGCAGCATGTGTTGTTTTATATATTTTTTTTTTAAACAGAGGTGTCTGGGAGGTTATGGCATCTTGTTAATCATGTTTACCTGCCTGGGAGCCGTTCCCCCCTTGGGGAAGGAGGAGAACTAATGATGGGCCAAAAATGTTCCCTGCGTTATCAGGAGGGTCCTGCTCAGCCACAGCCCCAGAGCAATCCTGGCTGTTGCCTCCTCCCATCCAAAGGTGAGTTACAGACCTGGGCATGCTCCAAAGCCACCCAGACCATCCCTGCACTGCCAGCTCTCAATAAATTGTAATAATTAATGATATCTGGGCGACCTCACTCGATGACATTGCAGACAACCCGACCCATCACCGTCCTGCTTGTGGCACTTGAACGCTGCCACCTTCCAGGAACAGACAATTGTTCACACCTCATTTGCAAACTAAAGGAGATAGGGAATGAATTAAACTTCCTGCAAACACTCAGGAGGCTTACAAAGAGTCCTATCTCTAAGTCTACTGTATTATTTGCATAAAAGAATTCAGTATCAATGTAATTATTAATGATAATTCTCAAGCAGTTGTGCTGCTTCAGGATTTTTCAGATTAAGAATGTAATGAATTAGTAATAAAATCCGAACACAAATTTATTCCTAAATACAATTTCCTTCCTGCCCGTGAATCTCCTTGTGTTTATTATAAAAGATGAACTTGTTGAAGCAGCTTTCCTCCGGCGGCGTGGTTTAAAGGCACATGTCTTCAACAAACTCAAATTCCTGTCAGCAAACCACTTTAGGAGAAGCTTTCCTGCTCTTTGGGCAGCCAGAGGATGTGGCTGATGTGTTCTTAATGAGAAATATCTTCCAAGCATCCGCCTCACCCTATGTGCAGTGCTGAGGAGGGCGAGCCCTTGGAGAGCTTGAGCTGCTCCTCTCCCTGTGAAACCCCAGGGCCCAGCCTGACAGCCCTGCCTAAGTGACAAAGCCAGGCCTGGTTGCTCTCGGTTCTGGTCTGGGGACTAAAGATCTTGTGTGGGTGGGTTGCTGGAGTTCTGGATGCTGAGAGTTTCAGACTTTCTGTGCTGGCAGACTCTGACTACCAGAACACGGCGTTGACCCGAGGCCATGGGGAGGCTTCCAAAATGGAATGATAACACTGGGATTGTGGGTGTGGAGTTTGGACAGAAGTGTGTGGTACCACACAGGGTGGAAAATTTGGAGTTTGGGGTTTTAAAATATAGTAATATATGTGAAGCAAGATGGACGTTTTAGGACAGAGACAGGTTGTTCTTCTTCACCTTCTTCTTCCTTCTTCTCCATGGGTTTGGGTGGTGTTTTGTAATTGGACAGAAAAGTCCACATTGAGGACTCTGAGTGATTAGTTATTGGGTTAAAAGGGAAAATAATTCAGGTGCCATTTCTTAATTGGATAGTTTACCCTTAAAAGGCCTTGTAACAAGAGACAGTTGGCCATTTTGTGCCTTCTTAGTGAAATACTGCAGAACTCACAGCTGTGAGGCTGTAACATAGATAAGAAATAATAAACACCTGAGCCTGAGCGTGAACTGTCCTCTCACACGCCTTCAACCCCAGCCTCGACAGAGGTGGAAAAAGGAAGCCAAAAATCAGCAGTGGATGATCTTGTGAATGTACTTTGTATGGCTTCATCAATTTCTTTTGGAATTGACTAAGCATCTACTGGTACACTAACTAGACAGGTGGAAAATGGTTTTTCTGGGGTTGTGTTGGACAGACATGTGATATCTAAACTTGATATATTAGCTAAAGTCACCCAAATATTGGTCCTAGGTTGGCTAACTGGTAAAATTGTATTATTAAAAGTAAGTAAAGTAAAAAAGTAGAAGCATAGCATTTGATTGAGCTCTATATTTTTCTTAAACTATTATGTAACAAAAATTTCTACAACACTACCGATTCTTATACTGACAAAGAAATCTAAAGTTGAAAATTTTCTGTGGGTGAGACACGAGATGTTAGGTGTAATTTGGAGTGTCTGTGTGATTCATATTTGTGTGTTTGCTTCTTTGGTTGTGATTAGTGTTTTCTTGTGCTTGATAGGGTTTCACACATTAGTGTGGCTGTCCCCACACTCCTGAGGTAAGTCCAGGTAAATCCATTTTGGGAACAACCTGCCTTGACTCCCCCAGTCATTAACACACCTTTATCTGCTCCCTTTGTGTGGCAATAGATCTGTGACACCCCAAATTCCTTCTTTTCCCCTTTTCCCCTTTTCCCTTTTTCCCCTTTTCCCCTTTTCCCCTTTTCCCTTTCCTTTTCTTTTTCCTTTTCCCATTTCAATATCCCAATTGGTTATTCCAGGTTTGAGGCTGTAAAGGGTTACCTGCAGGAAACACTCCTAGAGCAGCTTTATTTCACATCAGGGAGAGTGGAAACCCAAAACCAGCGGCTGATTTTACTCTGACAATGCTTAAAAATTTGGAATTCTTTCAAAATGTTGTTTTTAAAAACAACAACAGAAGAATCCTGCTTTCCCCCACGATTTGGGATCCCCACTGGCAGCAGCCCCAGGTCATTTGGGGTTTGCACCCATCACAAACCTCAGTATAAAACCCCAAGGGAAGTGTCCTAGCTGGATGGAGCATCCACTCCAAAACCTGGAAAAACTTCAGAGTTCAGGAAGAAAACGTGTGAGAATTTCAGATCTGGAAAAAGAATTGTGTTGTTTGTTGTAGGAACAAGGAAGTGTTATAAATTCCTGGAATTTTGCTTCATTAAAATGTAGAAAACGTTAAGGTCATCTTGAATTTGTTTTGTGAAGTACTAAAAGTGGGGAAAAAAGGGCAAAATATTGTGAGTTTTTGGTTAATTAGGTAAAAATTATCAAGAAGTATCATTGCAGGACCCTTTGGTGAGAGGATTTGAGTTTCCAGGAAGGGAGACAGATCCATCTCAGGATAAGACAAGGGGAAGTAGCCTCAGGTTCCTCCAGGACAGGTTTGGCTTGGGAAAAATTTAGGAAAAATTAGGAAAAATTCCAGCATGGAAAGGGTTGTCAAACCTTGGCACAGCTGCCCAGGTCTTGCTGGCCTTGGTTCTGGGACAGCTGCTCCTAACTTGGAGTCATTTGTTAATATTTAAATTGAGCTCTGGGGGAAGCAGTGAAAGAGGAAATTATTCTTTATAAATTCATCTTTTTGTGTGCATTTGCTCAGCTAGTGACCCTTTAAACCTCCCCCTGTGAAACGTGCTGCAAGTTTAGTATTTGAAAAAACCCCTTTTTTAACATTAAGGTTTTTACATCAGGGGAAGGCTTACAGGCTGCCCCCGCTGCCTTTTTGAGGGGTTTAGGTTCAGCTCTGCTCCCAGGAGTTTCCATGGTCATCTGCAGCCACTGAAGCCAGGGATTCCTCAGCAGGGCTGGGGGCTTTGGGGTGGTTTAGGAACGGAGCTGGGCACTCCTGCACGGCCCCAGGGCTGCTTTTCCCTGGTTTCTGTCTGGAATCTCCTGGGATCAGGCACTGTGGAATGGAGCCATTGGTGACCCTGCAATGTGAACTCGTTGGGTTCTGCAGGAGCAGGAGCAGGGCTGGGCCCTGGCTCTGCTTTCACTGCGTGCAGATGTTGGGCCTGTCCTGAAGAACAGCGCCCCAACACATCCCAAAAAATGTCCAGCATCTGTGCAGGCACCTCAAAATGTGACCTGTGGCTGCTCCCCCTCCCACTTATATTTATTTATTCATGCAAACCCAGAGTACGAGTTAAGCTGTTCAGGACCTGAAATTTTTTTCAGCCTGTGTGGAGCATCCTTATTTCTGTCAGTGTGAAACCTCTCTGTGTTGCTTCACCTTTGGTTCTCAGCAGTTGTTCCACTCACAAAATCACTCCATTATCCCACAGCTTCCTGTTTGCTGTAATGAAGACAACTGGATTTTTGATAGTCTATTAAATGGTCTGTTAAATAATGTGGTTGCTGGAGGGACCCTGGTGATTCTGTGTGGAGTGGCAGAGTAATAACTCTGTGATTCAGATGCTGCCTGGATTTCCTTTCCATTCCAGCTGTTGGAAATGTTTTCCTGAGAGTTTGCATAAATCTTCCCCCTTCTCAGCTGGCCTGCAGCCAGCACGGATCCACTTGTTCTGCTGGAACCTGGGATATTCAGCAGATGGGGAAGCTCCCAACTGTTGGAATTGTCAGTCCAAGATGCACAAGACAGGGTGGCCTGAAGCTAAAAATCATGGGTTCAATTATGGCATAAAATCTGGATAATTATAAAATAAAAAATTTGTACAGATATAAAATTATTCCTCAATCTGGAATAATTCAGTGAACAAAGGTGTGTATTTACCTTTGTGGTGATGGGACAGCAGAACTCCTCTAATCTTGGTCTGGGAATATTTTTGGGCAGCTCTTTATATTTGAGTTCCAAGCCAAACTGGATCCCCATGTAGGAGGTACCTTGAAAGCCTCCTGACCCGCTCGGTGTTTAAGGTTCTGCCAGCACACACAGCACCGATGAGCTTTGATAAGGCTCTCAGTGATCTGCAGACTGTGGCGCTGCTGTTGGAGCCTGAAAATGTTCCTTGTCTCAAGCTCCAATATTTGAAGATCACAACTTAATTTCCCTTGAGGATCCTGACCCCAAAGGCACAGGGATGGTCCTGCTGAGATTCCAGTTGAGGGATCGCTCTGAATTGGGGGTGAATTCCCTCCCTGGCCATTGGCAGTGGTGCAGGCTGTTGGACGTGGCTGTAGCAATGTGTGCGCTGCTAAAACGATGTTAAACTTTTTCCTTTTCCCCTCTGTTCTTCAGTTTTCCTCCCCCACCTCTGAAATATTGGATTTGCATTCCAATTGGTGGATTATTACCCCAAATCCTCACCGTGGTGTAGTACCACAGGAAGCCTGTGCAGTGAAATATTGGGCTTTTTCTCCAGCCAGTACCCATTCTTCCCTGGCAGATGGACTTTTACTCAGACAGGGCTGAAAATGAACAGCACCAAACCCCAACACCCCTGTCCTGTTCCATCCAAGTACAAACAATTAAAAGTGCCTTAAAACCACTCCAAATGCAGTGACAGCAGCCATGAAGGCAAATTTTTGTCCAGTGTTTCTGCTGGGGAAGGGGTTTATGGTGTGACTGTGGTTTCTATCCCCAACTCTTCACCAGTGATTGTGTTCCCTGCCCTTTGAAGTGAGCAGGGAGAACTTTGCTGCTCTGGATTCACTTCAAGCTCCACTGGGTTCTGTTCTGCTCTGTCTGGGCTCAGAGATGCTCAGAAGTCCCCACATTCTCAGGTAAGGACTTATTTCATCCCAGGGTTGGCTTTATGCCCTCTGGGGGGCTGGAACAACACAACCTTTAAGGTCCCTTCCAACCCAATCTTCTGATTCTTTCAGGGTTTTATGGAAGGAGAATGACAGGAGCTCCTTTCCCGTGGTTGGATGCTTTGATAGCACTGTTCCCTTTGCCATCAGCTTTTATTCTGTATGTTTTTATATTCTTATATTTTCATTCTTATATTTTCATTCTATATACTTATATAACTCTTAGATTCAATAGATAAGTTGATTCCAGGGCAGACATGACATTTCCATAAAACCTGTCCATGTTTTAACTCCTGGGCCTCATTTCTGTGGTTTTCCTTATCCAGGGACTCTGGGGCAGGAGCTGAGACCGTTTGGATAATCCCCTTCCACTTTCCACATCACTTCATAATCCTGATTCCTTCCTTCATCATAATTTTCCTTGTAATCTGAAAATCAGGGTAAAACTTCTCTGTTGCTTTTTTTCCCTTTCACTTGCTCCAAGGAATTATCGGAGATTTCTCTGAGGGCTCTGTGCATTAAGACTTTGTATTTGTGCTTTGCGTTGCTGTGTCAACACTTAATTAATTTTATTGTTTTTCTGGTGACATCTCAGTATTTTCCATTTATTCTGCAGGATCCATTTCTTTAGTACATTCAGAACTTCCTGGTGAATTCAAAACCCAAACTGCTGCAAACTCCAGGGATCAGAGACCTCCAAAAGTGTTGCAGTTCTGGGAGTTCTGGTTGTGCCTTAAATTGCTCAGAGTTGTGTCTTGAGAGCACAGAGGTTCAGAAATGAAAATTTTGGAGTGGTCTCTTCAGAGTTTGAGGCCAACAATTTTTTTTGGTGGTGATTTTGCATAAACTCAGCACTTCCCTCTCCTCCTCAGCGATGGGGCTCACCCTGGGCTTTGGCTGAAGAGGTGACATCACCCTTCTGAAGAATTTCCCAGTTCAGATTTTGGGTTTTACACTTGCAAAAAAAAAAGCGTAGTCAGAGAATGAGATCTGTGCTAGAGCCTGGAAATTATTTTATTCTGTTGTTGTTACCTGATGGAACCTAATTCTTTAAAAACCTTGTCCTTATCGGTCACCTGCAGTTTGTTTGCAGCGTTATTCCAGTGGGAAATCCCATTTCCCCATGTTACCAGCCATCCCTGGATTTGAGATTTGAGCTGCAGGCTCTGGTTCCTTCCCAGGCTCACTGGATAGCTGGGAAGGAATTATTGGCTGTGATTGGATGCAGCTGCTGCAGCTCTTGGAAAGGCTGAAAAACTCTTCTGAAAGACTCTTCAAGATGGTTCTGATAAATTCGAAGTTGGAGAGTTTTTATTTGCTTTCCATTAAAAAGCCATAAAAGAGACAACTGCTCATATGCTGCAGGAGGAATTCCTTTACCCTGTTGAGAGATGGCAGATGGAAAACCAGGAATTTTATGTTGCAGTGATAGCTGGCATGTTGTACATGTTAATGTCCTGCTTCCCATCTTCAACAAATCTCTAAATTTGGGGATGAGACAGAGGAAAGATTAGAACCTGTTTCCTGATGGCTGCTTGGGGCTGCTTTGTGTGTGTGACCACAACTCCCTGACTCATCCACTGCTCCTGTGCCCTCCCAGTTTGGAGACCCAGGGAAGGTTTGACTCCCAGTTTTGCTCTTTTGTGTCACTTTGTGGTCACTGCTGGTGCTGTCAGGGGTTCCTGTGTCCTCAGGGTGGGCTTTGGGCTGCTGCAGGAGAGCTTTGTCCCCTGGTTGCTCTCCAGGCCACAAGCAGTGGACAGGCTGAACAGAACAGCTGCTCCTGTTGCTTTTGCTGACATTCCAAATCTGCCTTTTCTGATGGAACAGATAATTTTTGCGGCAGCCCAAGAGATGGGATCCTTATTTCCCTGAACATCTCCCATGGATATGAAGGCAATATTTTGCTTTCTCTGAGTTATGGGTGTGCCTTGCCAATGCCAGCAGATGAAATGGATTTTCACTTGAGATTGTGGAGACTCGTTGCAGATGTACATTTATTTCTCTCTCCTCTGTTCCTCCAGAAGATTTGCACGTCCTGGCAAGACACCACAAGCTTTTGTTTTGGGTTGGGAAGAGCACAGGAAGGGTTTGTGCTACTGTTTGCATGAGCCACAAGAGCTGGAGCAGCTTTCCTTGGGCTTGCCTCTTCTTTAGGATTTGCTTCGCTTCTCCAGTCCCTGGGATGGAAATTTTATTCCTTTCCAGTTTGTACTGATGGTGTTTAGTAGATCTCTGAATGTTTTGTCACCTCATTTTCAGGTGTTTGGCACCAAACATTGCCTGATAGGCTCCCTTTAGTTTGTCTTAATTTATTTCTTTGTTCCAGCCCTTCATGCCAGGGGGTTTTTGGCTGTTCCCAAAGGCAGTTGCCAGGGGACAGCTCTCCCCATCCCCATTGTGTTCCTGCACCTCTTCCCACTTCTGGGAATTTCAGAAGCAGTGAAACACGGTGAATTTATGTCCCAGAGTTGCTTTTTATGGGATTCTGGTGCTTCACTTCCTATTCACTGCACAGGATTTGTCCTTTCAAGGGATCAGGGTAAACCCCCGGGTGTGGGGTGGTCCTGGGACACCTGTGGACACCTGAGCCTCATTTGGTGTGTGTGGGGGAGCAGAGGGGGCTGGGGAAACTCCAGGGGTTGGCTTTGGGGTCTGCCCAGGTGTGGCAGTCCCTGGGGGTGAGGGATTGGCTCCTTTTTGGTGAAGGTTCAGCAGAACCTGAGGGCTGGAGCAGCTCCTGAGTGAGGAGAGGCTGGGACACCTGGGGGGGCTCACCTGGGCAGGAGCAGCTCCAGGGAGAGCTCAGAGCCCCTGGCAGGGCCTGAAGGGGTTCCAGGAGAGCTGGAGAGGGACTGGGGACAGGGGATGGAGGGACAGGACACAGGGAATGGCTTTAAACTGACAGTGGGGAGATTTAGATGGGATATTGGGAATTGGGAATTGTTCCCTGGCAGGGTGAGGAGGGGTTGGGATGGAATTCCCAGAGCAGCTGGGCTGCCCCTGGTGCCCAAGAGCCAGGTTGGACACTGGGGCTGGGAGCACCTGGGACAGTGGGAGGTGTCCCTGCCATGGCAGGGGTGGTCTAGACATCCCTTAAAGTTCCCTTCCCACCCAAACCATTTTTATTTTAGGATTCTTTGCCTTGCTGCAACCCCAGGCCATGATTACTAGGTGGGCAGGCAGGTAAGCTGAGGTCAAACAATTTCCTACAGTTTCCTGTAGGGAAAATCCCTGTTCCCAGGCTGGGGGGGAGCTCTGGGAGCTGCTGCTGCTGGGAATGTGCAGCTTTCCCAGCCATCCACCCGATGGCAGCACAGCGATGGATGTCACACTCCCGGCCTTCCCTCCCAGCCTGAGCTCCCACAGAAGCAGCAGTTTGTCCATAATCCCGAAAAAACAAGCACACAAAACCCCACCAAAAAAAAAAAAAAACCCAAAAAAAAAACCCAAACCCAAAACCAGAAAAACCCCCCAAAAACCAAATAAGCCCCCAAACCCCCAAATCCCCCAAAACAAAAATCCCCAAAAAAACGCACAAAAAAATGAAACCCAAAACCCCCCAAAACCAACCAACAAACCAACCAGCCAACCAACCAACAAACAAAAAAACCTCCCAAAAAGCCAAACAAAAAACCCACACCAACCTAACCAAAAACCCAAAATTCTTTAAATATTTTAAAAGAGAATTTTAAAAAAATCAGCTTTTTTTTTTTTTTTTTTTTTTTTAACTTCTCATCTTATCCAACATTTTTGTTTAAACTCCTCATTAAGATATATACATTTACTAAATAATTCCCATGGTTCTGACTTCTGGTAAAACGCTGCAGCACATATAAAACAGACCTCAGAAATTCCCAGCATGTGGCTAAAAAACCCCATTTTCTGAGTGGATGGGACTGGGCTTTCCAGTTCAGCCTCGTGCAATTGCAAGTGCATTAAGTCATGAAGGAGGGTAATACAATGTACCATCATTTTCAAGTAATTTAATCACGAAAACTAAAAATTTGGAAGCAAACAGATATTTTACTTAATAGAAACCATCTGCACTGTACAGTAGGCAAATTGTATAAAAATGAATAAAACTGTCTCTGGAGGAAAATGACTCAGGCACCAGCTTATATAATGAAGATGTATATGTGCCTTTTAGCATTTGCATTGTCTATTAGAGTAGGTAAATCGCAGTGCTGGTGTAAGGAAACAGCTCCAGGTTTTATTGCCATCCTCTGACTGATGGCAAAGGCAGCAGGGGAAGCCATTCCTTTAGAGGGGGCTTGCTCCACACCCCAAATGCTTTGGATGGCAAAGTTTCACTGGTGGAGGCACATTTTAGGCTTTTCCCGAGGAAGGACTTTCCCTGATTTGGGCTTTTCTTGTTTGGCTTATTTGGGCTTGTCCAGAGAGGATTTGCTACTGGGTTTTATTTGGTAGAGCTGGTGGATGAGTTTTAAACAGGTCCTTTAAACTGAAATTTTAAATTTCTCCTTCAAACTGATCCTTTAAATCCCCACCTAGCCTGTTCCAGACCCCAAATGCTTTGGATGGCAAAGCTTCACTGGTGGGAGCACATTTTAGGCTTTTCCTGAGGAAGGACTTTCCCTGATTTGGGCTTTTCTTGCTTGGGTTATTTGGGCTTGTCCAGAGAGGATTTGCTACTGGGTTTTATTTGGTAGAGCTAGGAGATGAGTATTAAACAGGTCCCTTAAACTGCTCCTTTAGAGACGTCCTTTAAACTGTGTTTTTAAACTGATCCTTTGAACACGTCCTCCAAACAGGTTCCTTAAACTGAACCTTTAAATCCCCACCCAGCCTGTTCCAGACCCCAAATGCTTTGGATGGCAAAGCTTCACTGCTGGGGAAACCTTTTAGGCTTTTTCTGGCTAAAGACTTTCCCTGATTTGAGCTTTTCTTGCTTGATTCAGGCCTGGCTTATTTGGGATTGCCCAGAGACCTTTCTACTGAGACTTTTCTACTGGAGTTTTATTTGCTAGAGCTGGTGGATGAGTTTTAAACGGGTTTTTAAATTGGTCTTTTAAACATGTCCTCCAAACTGGTCTTTTTTTGCTTGGTTCAGGCCTGGCTTATTTGGGATTGTGCAGAGAGGATTTGCCACTGGAGTTTTATTTGGTAGAGCTGGTGGATGAGTTTTAAATGGGTCCTTTAAACTGATATTTTCAATTTCTCCTTCAAACTGGTCCTTTAAACTGATATTTTAAATTTCTCCTTCAAACTGGTCCTTTAAACTGATATTTTCAATTTCTCCTTCAAACTGCTCCTTTAAACTGATGTTTTGAACACCCACCCAGATTGTTCCAGACCCCAAATGCTTTGGATGGAAATCTTTACAGATGGGGGGATGTTTTAGGCAGATTGCTTTTCCTGGGGAAGGATTTCCCCTCACTTGGGCTTTTTGCTGCTTGATTCAAGCCTGGCTTATTTGGGCTTGTCCAGGGAGGATTTTCTACTGAACTTTTATTTGGCAGAGCTGGGGTGGATGAGCTTTAAACTGGTATTTTAAACAGGTCCTTTCAACTGGTTCTTTGCTTTTAATTTAATTTTCATTTAAATTTGGTCCTTCAAACCCCACCCAGAGAAGGTGCAGGTTTGGCTGGTCCCTGCTGCTGGCACCTCTCCCTCCCCCTGTTGTTGAAGGACAGATTTCCCTACTTTTCCAAATATTTATTCCCTGGCATCCGGCAGCTTCCCTAAATGATGGCAAATAATATGAATTATTCAACCACAGGGCTGCCAGAGCCCGCCTCCAGCCTGCTTTTAAAATGAAGTTTATAAGAGCCACTTGCAGGGGCTGAGATTTAACACTGGAAATCAACGTGCCCTGCTTTAAAAGCTTTGCATCCTTTCTCCCAAATCCACAATGAGATCTGGTGAGAAAAACAGGAATTTTCTGGCACATTTTTTAACAAAGAAAAATCCCAACTTCCCGATGTTATTCCTGCTTTTACTTTCTCAGCTGGAATGTTGAAGGATAGGGGAGGAGGGAAACCTGGGTGATGCAAGAGCAGCTTTATTTTTATTTTTGGTTCGGGAAGAGTAAGGAGGCAAAAGCAGAATCCGTTTCCCCTTGAATATTAAAGCATGTTTGGTGACGAGAACATTTCGCATTAACAAATATGTAAAGTAAAAATACGTCCCAAAAGACTGAGACTTCTGTGAATGTAAACCAAATTAGATGCAATTTTCTGCCCTGATATTCTCACTTTCTGTTGTTGTAACCCCCAGATCCACACAAAGCCTCACCTGCCCTGGTGCTGGAGCTGCTGTTTCACACCTGGAACACAAAACCTCATCAATATTTTGGGTAAAAATATACTTTTTCTCTTTTTTTCTTTTTTTCTGAGTGTGGCTTTGGGTGTTTTTGATACTCCCCCGTGGTGTTTGAATGCAAAAGTTCTTTAAATAAGGAGCAAATCCTGGGGATCCCGAGGTCTGTTTTTAGCAGACAGCAGTGTCCAGGTCAGATTTGGGGCTGAATTGTTTAAAAATGGATATTTAGGGGGAAGATTTTTTGGGGAGCTCCAAACCACCCTGGTCAAGGCAGTGAGAGTAATTCCTGACTTAAATAACCTGGATTAAAAACTTTCTGACAAAAAATCCACACAGATTTTAGCCCAGACCTGCTGCACTGGGTGGAAGTGAGGCCATCAAGTTTAGAGCAGGATCAGTCCCATGCCCCTAAATACTTTATTAACACTCTTTTATTAATTAACATCCATTGCATTCATGAAAATGAAAATGTCTTTGCTTGCCCATTTAAATCTGAATATTAAAAACTCCTTACCTGTGCTTTTCTTTTGTGAAAACGTAACTCACTTTGGGAAATCTCAGTTTTTTTTTTTTTTTTTTAACTGAGAGATGTAAGGAATTTAAATCCTTACAGATTTTTAATGTTCAAAATATACTATTTTGTGTGTTCCTAAACCACAGGCAGAAAGAGCAGTTCATCTTTTTATTTTTAAATTTGGCAATTAATAGCCAGTAAAACATGAAACTCCGAAATGGAAAGAGCCCCAGAGTCCAAAAGCACAAAGGAAATGGCTTCAGAATGAAGACATTTATTTTCTCCTTGCTTTCTTGTCCCATGGTTTATTTAGTTTCATGTGATTTGTGCCAGGACAAAGTGTGTTCTATAAACAAAAAAAGGGAAAAGGTTAAACCAGTAATGAAGTGCAATGATAATAAAAAATAACGATGATAAAAAAAAAAAAGAAGAAAAGATGATTAACAAAAAGAAAAGAAGGGTGAGGAGTTACAAATGCAGGGTGGGTGAGACAGTGGGACCCCAAACAACAGATTTATTAGGGAATTAAAATAACTGTGTGTTTTTTGGGGGAAAGAGGAGGGTTCGGAGCTCCATGGAGCAGGAGCACCAATCCCAGATCCACACGATGGCACTCTTAAGCTTTCAAACAATTCCATCCCCAGCTCCCAACATTTCACCCAATCCTGGTTTTTTTTCCCCTGCCAAAAACCAAGGAGGAGTTGGAGGGGGGGAACAGAACGCCCAGAACTCGGAGTCCCCCCTTGAAATCCCAAAGCCCTGAGCTGTCCCCATCCCACCCCTGCTGGGAGCTGCGTCCCAAAGGGTTTGGGGATGGCCAGGACACCCTGCAGGGCAGGAGGGCCAGGGCTGTCTGAAGGCAAGGACACCTGACCATACTGCTCTAGAGGCACCCAAAAAATCCCTTTAAAATCCCTTCTGCACGGCAAGGGGGCCACAAAGCCCCCGGCCCCAGAGCGAGCTGGTGTCGGGACACTGGTGGGGAAAAAGGTCAGAGTTGTGGTTTGGGAGCTTTCTCTGCACAGCCTGAGCTGTACAAAAGTCAGGAGTGCTTGTTATTGAGGGGGCTTCATAAACAAGAGTCCTGCAGGGCTATCTGGAGCACTAAATTCCGTATGGAAGGGAAGGGAAGGAGAAAGGAAAGGAAAAAGGAAAGGAAAAAGGAAGGGGGAAAGGAAAGGAAAGGAAAGGAAAGGAAAGGAAAGGAAAGGAAAGGAAAGGAAAGGAAAGGAAAGGAAAGGAAAGGAAAGGAAAGGAAAGGAAAGGAAAGGAAAGGAAAGGAAAGGAAAGGAAAGGAAAGGAAAGGAAAGAAGGAAAGAAAAGGAAAGGAAAGGAAAGAAGGAAAGGAAAGGGGAAAAGGAAGGAGCCAGGGGGATGTTGAGGCAGATCCTGTCCTTCCCAGCCCTCTCATTCCAAGGTTGCATCACCCTGCCCGGGAGGGATGATGGAAAATGCAGCAAATCACTGCACACCAGTACAGCCATGGAAGCAATTCCTGCTCCTTTCTCCCCTCTGCCCTCCTGCCAGACAGGTTTGGGCTTTGTGCTCAGGGCTCAGGGAGGATTTTCCAGCTTCCCTGTCTGCCCTGGTTGCCCAGGCAGCAGCTTGAACCCTCTCACAAAGCTCAGCCTGGGGTTGGGTACAGGTTGCTGACCCCCTGTGTTTTCCTGGCAGGGGAACAAACAAGACCTTGCTCCTTTGTTTCCTCCTTCACCTGAAAGGCTCCTCTGCCTTTGGATGCAGAGCTCCAAATTCTCCACCAGGTCTTGACCACCGGTGTGAAAGCCACTGCTCCTGCTGGGGCAGCCTGTGCCAAGCTGCTGTTCAGGGAGGAGTTTCTCCTCACCCTTGCACTGATCCAAAAGAACGGGGCATTCCATCAGCAGCTGGAGCAGGAGTGAAGTTTGAAAGGTTCCAGCAGAGCCCCTGTGTCACCTCTGGAGGGCTCATATCAAGGAGCCCTCGCTGCAGGAGGGGGAATTAATCCTGGAAAAGTGGCACAACCCCTTATGAAAACCTCAGTGACAAAGGGTCGCTGCAACACCAGATCAGGGGCAGCCAGAGCACAAAATCCTAGAAAAAATGGACAAATTTCTGACTGTTACCCCAAATGAGCCCTTTGTGGGGATGATTTCCAGTGTAACCCACATGTGAGAGATACAAAAACAATGGAGATCCTAAAGGTCCCAGTATAATGCATATCCTGAAGGTACGAAAAAAATGAAGACCCTAAATATCCCAATATAATGAATATCCTAAAGGTCCCAATATAATGCACATCCTAAAGGTACAAAAATGCACATCCTAAAGGTCCCAATGTAATGCATATCCTAAAGGTCCCAATATAATGCACATCCTAAAGGTCCCAATGTAATGCATATCCTAAAGATTCCAATATTATGCACATCCTAAAGGTCCCTATGTAATGCACATCCTAAAGATTCCAATATAATGCACATCCTAAAGGTACCAATATAACGCACATCCTAAAGGTACAAAAATGCACATCCTAAAGGTCCCAATGTAATGCATATCCTAAAGGTCCCAATATAATGCACATCCTGAAGGTCCCAATGTAATGCATATCCTAAAGATTCCAATACCATGCACATCCTAAAGGTACCAATATAATGCACATCCTGAAAGTCCCAATATAACGCACATCCTAAAGGTACAAAAATGCACATCCTAAAGGTCCCAATGTAATGCATATCCTAAATATTTCAATATAATGCACATCCTGAAGGTCCCAATATAATGCACATCCTAAAGATTCCAATATAATGCACATCCTAAAGGTACAAAAATGCACATCCTGAAGGTGCCAATATAATGCACATCCTAAAGGTACAAAAATGCACATCCTGAAGGTGCCAATATAATGCACATCCTGAAGGCACCAGGGTAAGACACACCCTAAAGGTCCCAGCACCCTGGAAGAGGGGCTGGTACCAGTCTGGGGCTCTGCAGATGAAGGAGCTGTTCCCCCATGCTGGGATGTGCCCAGTCCTGGTGAGTTTTGGGCTGTCAGGAGGAAGCACGGTGGGTTGGGCAGGGGCAGGGCAGGAGTTGGGAATGGAGATTCCTTCCTGGTGACTCTTCCTGCTGCTCTCTGGGTGTCTGTGGGCTCAGGGTCCTGTCCTTGCTGTCACACAGCACCCACAGGGGCTCTCCTGAGAAGGGGAAGAGAGGCTCCTGAGCTGTGCTGGATCACATCTCTCGAGATCTGCCAAGCTGGGGTTAGAGGGCATCCTCAAGGGAGTGTCCAAAACCAACACGATTATCTTGATTATTAATATTTGCATTGGCAGGACCGCTGTGGGTTTGTGTGGAGAAGCACAGTCCCTCCCTGCTCGGTGCTGCATGGCTGCTGAGCCCGTGGAGCAGCAGCTGGTCCGGCTCCAGAGTGGACAATGCCATTGTTTTGGTGTTTTCCTAAATGCCAGGAGAGTTTGTGATGCAATCTGTGTCAGTGGCACCTCCTTTGGGGCAAATCCTGACACTGGCCCCAGGATGTGATGCACTGAGCCTGGTGTAGATCTCCTGGATCTTCAAAGGAGAGCTAGGACCTGTATTTTAGATGGGGGTGGGAAGTTTGGGCATATCTTTCCAGCCTTCCTGAGTATCCCAGGCACCTTAATTCTCTGTATTTTCCCTCTAAAATCAATCAGTTTTTGCTGAAATTTAGTCCACTGTCACTTTTTAAGAAGCGTTCCCAACCTTTACAAAACAATCCCTGGCATTCCAGGGGTTAAAAATAATTCACTCCTCGAATTTTTCAGCTCTTAATTAGACAAGAGATTATTTGGACCAACCAGCAAACAATGATTTGGGCAGAATTCAGTCTCTGGGTATGTTCTGCCTTATTTTTCCTAAAGAGATCCTTTCGTTTTGATTTTTGGAGCATGAGCAGGTCAAGTGTCATCCCTGGCTCCTTTTCTCTTTTCTTTTCTTTTCTTTTCTTTTCTTTTCTTTTCTTTTCTTTTCTTTTCTTTTCTTTTCTTTTCTTTTCTTTTCTTTTCTTTTTTCTTTTCTTTTTTTTCTTTTCTTTTCTTTTCTTTTTTCTTTTCTTCTCTTTTTCTTCTCTTTCTTTTCTCTTCTCTTCTCTTCTCTTCTTTTCTTTTCTCTTCTCTTCTCTTCTCTTCTCTTCTCTTCTCTTCTCTTCTCTTCTCTTCTCTTCTCTTCTCTTCTCTTCTCTTCTCTTCTCCTTTTTTTGGTGTTCTAGTGCATTTAATAGAAATCTAATGGAGAGACTTATTGCTGGAGATGGAGTTTTGTACTGAGATTCCAGCACTGGGTTAAGTTCATTAGTTCTAAAAAACTCCACTTTTTCATTGCTGAGCACATCCTCGCTGTGTTTTCTTGCTAACTGAAGCAGGAAATTGGGTTGGTTTGTAAATGTGGTAAAAACCACTAGATCTGTGCCTAAGAAGAAGAACTTGGTGTTGTCTCGAGTTATTGGCAGAGCTTTTCCCTGGAACAACCTGGGCAGGGAGTGCGGCAGGGACTCGTCACTGCAATTATGGGATTTCTCTGGAGGTCGCCTGCATTTTGGGGAATTTATCGCACTTCCTTCTGGATTTGGGGAGCAAAAGGCCCAGGCCATTCACACGGGGGCTGCAGCAGCTTTGGGGGGTGCTGGTTCTTCCTCTGCACCCCAATCCTGCAGCCCAGCCCTGGGTTTGGGGGCCAGGCCTGAGCTTCCCCTCCTGAAATGCAGAATGCTCAATGAATGGCAAAAGTGCTTTTAAAAGGGGCTCGTGGAACACTTTGAAAATATTAATTAGTGTGTTGAAGCATTCTGCATAGCATATCATAGTAAAACTGCTCCAGGGGGTTGCTTGGAATGAATTATTAATATGAATCCCTCTCTCCCTTATGCTTCACACCCTGATTTTATGGGACTTGGCGTGGGTTGGGGTGTCTATTAGATTCACTTATTGCCTGTTTAGTGGGAGTACTTTGTAGACTGCATCAAAAGGTCACCATTTTTTTTTCCAGATTCCCAAATTTTAATCAGTGCAAAAAAGACTAAATTCTCCCAAATGTGGAAGGAGAGCTATGAAGAAAAAAAAAAAAACCACTAGAAGAAAATTACCGCAAAGCCATGACTGAAATAATTTTGTGTGCAAGTCCAGGCCCTGGGCCCAGGCTGGTTTAGGAGCATCACTGTGGGGTTTTCCAGAGCTGGAATGGCACAGCCACATGCAAATCCCACCTCCAGCCTTGTCCAAAGCACTCCAAGAAGAGCAATTCCGCTAAAACACTCTTGTAACATGTTCGTGCTTCCTTCACGGCCATTTAGATGCCTTGTACCACAAGTAGAGAATTCATTAAATTCACAGAGCACAGTTCCTTTTCCCCTCTTGGCTTTACAATATCACAGAGCTGAACCTGTTAACCTAACACTGGAGGAGAAAAGCTGTGCTTAAAAAAAATTGTTTTTCAGCTCTTGAGGTCTGTTTTGATGAAGTCCCTCGTGTGCAAATATAAATAAATCCATAAAGTAATTTGACTTTTAATTCATACTTGGATTATGGAAATATTTGTATTTGCATGGCTGCTAGACTGAATTAGAAAGGGGTTTGAGGGTCCAGTTCTCAGTCTTAGAAGAAAAATAAAGGAAAATGGTGGTTTAAGAAACCGTGGCACCTGTGACCCAGAGATTGCCAAGGGACAAAGGGCTGTGGCAAACTCCAATTTGTTATCACAGAACCCCAGACTGGTGCGGGTTGAAGGGAATTTAAAGCTCATCCCATTCCACCAGGGACACCTCCCACTGTCCCAGGTGCTCCCAGCCCCAGTGTCCAGCCTGGCCTGGGGCACTGCCGGGGATCCAGGGGCAGCCCCAGCTGCTCTGGGAATCCCATCCCAGCTCCTCCCACCTTCCTGGGAACAATTCCTGCCCAATATCCCATCCAAATTGACCCTCTTCCAGGTAAAACCATTCCCCTTCATCCTATTCGACACTGAACTTTGGGCTTTGGTCTCACCCCTCATCCAGAATTTCCAGTGTCTGCAGCACTGCACTGAGTGCTGAAGACGGAGGGAACATTTCCCCATAATATTAAACAAAAAAAGGAAATGAATAAGAAGTTGATTTCTGCATCTGAAAATAGATGCTTAAAAATAGATCTGTGTGGCACCTTTGAAAGTCCAAGGAGAGGGAGTTTAAGCTTTCTCTGCAAGAAGCAAAAGGAAAGAAGAAAGGGAAAGCTGCTCCCAAGCAGCAGTGACATTCTGGAAGCAGAAAGGTTTCAGTTTATTTATGGTGTTAAAAACTTCAGGCAGAGTCATCATTTTAAAAAGCAAATCGCAGAGTGAAAAATGCCAAGGAGATTACTAATAATGGCACTTCTTTCCCCCTTTTTCTTCCTTGTAAAAAAATTTAATTAAAAAAAACAAAAGGTGAGAGACAGCATGTTCCACTGGAGTCTAATAGCGAGCATAAATCTGCACCATCTGCAGAAGTTTGACACAGATTTGCCTCTCTTGCTGTACTTCCCAGGAGTTCTGAGCTGCAATTCCTTGTTGATGACAGCTCGCTGCAATTATGACAGAAAGCAATCATTAGCATCAGCCCTTTCTTACTTTTAGGAGAACCAGCAGCTTTTTCATTTGTTTTGGTTTTTTCTTTTAAAAAAAAACCAATCCTGAGAACTCCCCTTGCTTTAGGAGTTTAGCTGCTGATGGATTTTTCTAATGAAAGGATCATCTTACGCTTTCTCAGGTTGTGAGTGTTATTGGCTCTATGAAATGTCTTTTTTTCTTTTTTTTCCTGCTTTTTTTTCTGTTCCAGAGGAGAAATGTTGCCAACTGATTAATATTTTAAGCATGTAGACAACCTGCAGACCTTGCTCTTCGACTCAGATTTCTCCTTTCCCCCCTCCCCAAAAATGGTTTCGCTGCTTTAAACTCATTGTTCAGATTTCCTACTCCCAGGTGAGACGCGATTATTTATTCACTTCATGTCACCAAAATGCAGGACAAATAATTCTAGAAAGAGTTCAGCAAACAGTTAAAACAATATCACGTGGAATCTCTGTGGAGTTTGGCTGAGATTTCAGCTCCTTGCTTAAAATTATGTGGGTCAGCCTTATGATGTGGGCAGTGAATAGGAAAATCTGCTGCATTTCAGGCACTGAATTTTCCATGTCTTTAAAGAAAATGCTGGTGATGTTCAGTGCAACAGCGTCTAGGATGCCAATTTAGGGGTTTGCGTGTGCTCAAGGTAGTGCAAAGCGAGTTCCAGTGTGCAGTTCAGCTCCTCTGGATAATTCATGCAGATTTGGTTTTATTTATCATTCAGATTTGGAATTCAGTATTCCACATTCTCGTGTGCAAGTGCAAACTGAGAAACCGGGAGGTTTGGTGAGAAAAAAGAGACAAAGGAGCTGAAGAAGAACTTCCAGTGGCCTCTCTGTGCTGGCCAAGCCCCAAATCCATGATGGTTTTTTGGGGACCTCGAGGCTGGATGAGAAGAGCCACCCCAAAATTGCACCAAAACTGGAAAACTGGCATTTAAAATAAAAAAACCCCTTCCTAATAGATTTTTTCTCTAATAAATTCCGCATTATTTCTCTTCATAGGACCTATTTCTCTTCCCACCCCTTTTATTTGTTCCCTTTTATTTATATCTACGTGAGAATTTCACTTTGGACTACTTGGAACAAGCACCAAGCCCAGCCTTTAAATTTCATAATTTGTTATTATTTGAATGTCTTTCTTCTTACCCCAGGTTTCTCCTGGATTGTTTGTTTGACTTTACTCTTTTTGAAAGGTTCATGGGAATAACTTCTAAAGTACGAAAAGACATGGCAAGTGCAGCAGAATAAATTCTGATTTAAAAATTAAAAGGAAATAGAGAATATCTTCATATTGAGAGTCCTGAATGGCAACTGGCAATAAGTAAATTGCACAAAAAGTGCTGTGCAGACCTTATATGAGTTGAGAAAGAGGATTCTTCTGCCAGGGAATGTTAGGGAGATCTACAGCTCAGAAAAGGTATA
The DNA here is from genome assembly GCA_024865655.1 of Emberiza elegans. Taxonomy (NCBI): domain Eukaryota; kingdom Metazoa; phylum Chordata; class Aves; order Passeriformes; family Fringillidae; genus Emberiza; species Emberiza elegans. The sequence continues at coordinate 2,132,037 of JALJVW010000241.1, read as the reverse complement.
AATTAAAAAGCATTCAGAACTATAAAACCATAATTATGGGAAAACTGCTTCTGCACCTTACACATTCTCCCTTTCTTTTGACTTCTTGTGACTCTGATTCTGATTTTGGTCCGGCTCCCTGGTGATAGTCAGTAACTCCTCATCAACCTTCTGCTTTCACTGAGATCAGGGACCCATTTAGGTGCCCTCAGCCTGGGCCTACCTGAGTTTTTCATCTGCAGGCAAGCTGGCTTTGAGCTCATTTTAGTGGTAAAATCTGCGTCTGAAATATTTGCACAGTTCCTCACATCTGTTGTAAAACCACAGATGTGCCTCTCCGTAGATATATATATACTTCAGTGTGATATATTATGTTTTATAATTAAAATTTTATTGAATTTTAATATAAAAACAAATTCATACATTAAAAATTAAGTAGAGAACAAACATGTGTGGTATCAGGAGGATACAAGCTCCAGTGCAGGGGGACAACAACATCTGACCCATAAAAAACACCCTGCTTTACTTCTAAAATACCTTTGTGGCTGGGAGATTAGTGGGATGTATTATTGAGGTTCCAATATTTGGGAAAAATAATATTGTTCTGTCACTTCCATTGATGAGCAAAGGAGCAGCTTTTGAAATCCCTCCATTAAACAATAGAAAACAAATGGATTTTGACAGAGCATGGCCTCCCAGCCAGCAGAGAGAGTTATTTGTGGGATAAACTCAATACTTCAGAGCAGAATAAAGGGCTTTATTTTTTGCAGGGTCCAGTGGAGCACAAGAATTTGGATACTGGAGATCTGAGCTTGAATCCAGGAATAATCCAGCCCTCACTTGCACTCCTTCCCTGGGCAAAGGTAAGCACTGGTTACACAGAGGAACTTACTCCTTGTAGGACGTGAGTCAGGAAGGATGGAGAGACAAGAGCTTGGAGTGCCCAGAAGAGGGGGAATGGTTTCAAACCATTGGGGTTAGATGGGATTTTGGGAAGGAATTATTCCCTGGGAGGGTGGGGAGAAGCTGGAATAGAATTCCCAGAGCAGCTGGGGCTGCTCCTGGATCCCTGGCAGTGCCCAAGGCCAGGCTGGACACTGGGGCTGGGAGCACCTGGGACAGTGGAAGGTGTGGGATGGGATGGGATGGGATGGGATGGGATGGGATGGGATGGGATGGGATGGGATGGGATGGGATGGGATGGGATGGGATGGGATGGGATAGGGATGGGATGGGATGGGATGGGATGGGATGGGATGGGATGGGATGGGATGGGATGGGATGGGATGGGATGGGATGGGATGGGATGGGATGGGATGGGTGGAATGGAATGAGCTTTAAGGTCCCTTCTCACCCAAACCATTCCATGAATTTATATTTCTGTGATAATTACATCCTACAGTCCCAATATGAGATGGTCCAGAGCAGTTCTCCAAGAAGATTTAATCTTTATTTCACTGTCAGCTTTGGAGATAAAATTATCTTTATTTCACTGTCAACTTCGCAGTTTGGAGAAAATGAATGACCCAGCCTTGGTCATCAGCAGGGACAAGCAGATATTTGCTCTCCACCAATTCCAACTCACGGCACCACCCTGCTGTCCCTTCACTGATCCCATTTTTCCTTGATAAAAAGCAAACCCCAGCACAGGATGTGTGAGAGAAAACAGTGCTGAAATATTTGAATGCTGTTACATAAAGGGGCGATGAGCCTTTGCCTTGAACGCTGCTTTCATTTCCATTTCAAAAAAGGTACAGCTGAAGTGTAAAAAGTTCAGAGAGGGCTGATGGAAATGATTAGACAGAGGGTGATATGTGCTTGTGATGAGAGCCTGTCAAGTTTGGAGCATGAATTTCCTGGCTAACAAGGATAAAAATGGCAAAAATGTATCAGATAAGGAATAGTTGATGGGGAATATCTCGGGAGGTTGTTGAGGGTACCTTTTTTCCTGCGCTTTCTGCTGACACAAGAATCCAGGAACAGCCAAAAGATGTGGCAGGGCCCACAGCACGGGCTGGTGACAAGAGACAGGGCTTTGGGCTGGGATGTGGGATCATTGCCACAGGGCTCTGAGACATCAGGAGTGCTTAAAGAATGAGGAATGAGAGATTTGGGCAGCACTATTGACATTGGATCAGGTAAAACTAAGGGATAGGACCATGGAATCATTAAGGCTGGAAAAGACCTCCAAGATCATCAAGGCCAACTTTGATCTCACCCCACCAATGCCCACTGAGCCGCGTCACAAATGCTACATCACTCAGCCTTTGGACACTTCCAGGGCTGTGACTCCATGACTGCCCTGGGCAGCCTGTCCCAATGCTTGACCCTGTTTTCCATGAAGAAATCTTTCCTGATGTCCAAGCTGAAGCTCCCCTGGTGCAGCCTGAGGTGGGACCTCATTCCACGTCAGCTCCTGGGACAGAGGGAGGTGTTTCCCAGGGCTGCCTCATCCCTTTGCTCTGCCTCCTGAATCTTTTCCAAGGCTTTTGGAAGTTGTGCCCCATCTCCAGCCCTCCTGTGTCCAGCAGCACCATCCTCAAAGGAGAAAACAGGCCCAAGCTCTGCTAAAAAAATAAAATTTTACTTTTAAATCAGTTTCAAAACCCACATCATCATTTTTCCCTGTTATTTGAGGAGTCAGGCAGGAGCAATACCTGGGAGTTTCACTGATGAGCAGAGCCAGGCGTGTGGTGGCTGCAGAGCCCAGGAGTTCTGGGCAGAGCAGTTCTGGGGGAGCACAGCCAGCCCCAGGTGCCCCCACCTGCACACACCCCTGCCCCGAACTCAGCCTGACTCTGCACCTCCACACTTCCCCAATTAAACCATTCAAACTCATATTAACGAGCTGTCCGCAGCCCCGCAAACTGATTTATCTGCTGCTGACAGTCCGAGCTGCTGCCCAAACTGCTGGAGAGGAAAAGGTCTTTAATTTAGGGGTTATTTTCTTTCATACTTGTTTCTTTTCCCACTGATTTTCACTTGCTGTTGCTTCACAATTAACTCAAGGTCACAAGTTTAGGAGGTACCACAGGGTGATGTCAGCTCCACTTGGCATAAATAATATTTGTGTTCCTGTTTGTTAAATGAATGGATTGAAATAGGATTTTATTGGAATAATGAAGATTTTTATTTGTTAAAAAAATGGGATTTTTCAAAGAGGATTGCTAAGTCGTTGCAGATAATTATTTTTAAGGAATCTTTTAAAGGTGTGGTAGGGGTTTGGAATGAGATTATCTTTAAGGTCCCTTTCTGCTCAAACCATTCTTTGATTCTGTGATTCACTGTTGTTATTTGTGCTCTGAGAATTTACTGAAAAGCAGTTTTTTAGGTTGGAAATTTATTGAGAGTATGAAGAGCTGATGGCTTCTGTCTGGTGAAAAAGGGGTGTTTTCCTCCACTCACACATTTACATTGTTAATCTGCAAACTCACCAACACATCTGAACACACATCTGAATTATTCACCATTTACAGTTTCTAGAAACCCAAAATAAAGCTGTGATGAAAGATTGGATTATTCACAGATAATCTACAGCTCTCCCAAACGATCACTTTATGACTGTGCACACAGAAAACAAACTCTTGGCTTTTTTGTGATTTGGAAAAAAAGACTCCAAACCCTTCAGAAATGATTAATAGTAATTGTCAGGAATTTGTCTTGGAGGGGGACTGTCCTTATGTTGGCACACGTCCATTAACACCGGCAGCAGGATATTGTTTAGCCACAAACAAACTCTACTTGCAATTATTTCACTGCAAAGGAGCAACCAGAAGAAACTAAAAAACCAAATTTAGAAGTCTATAGATATTGTTTTGGTGAGTCTACAGCAAGCTAATTTACAGATAAAACAGAAAAAATGGTGATAATTTTAAAAGATGTTATTTTGGTACAGCTTATATTTAACACTTTGTCACAATCAAACCGTGTGAGGGAAAAGTTAAAGTTCTGTGAACTTGCGGTAAATCCCTAAATATTCATAGCTGGATATTGATAGAAGACAGGGAAAGGGAAAATTATCATCCCTGCCACGTCAGTGCTCTTCTGTTCTGATGTTTCACTTCACTTCCAGGAAATTTTTCTCAGTTCCTGCTGTCTTAAGTCAGAGCTAAGGAAAAGCCCATTGAGTTATCTCAGTGTCTTCAAGAAAACTCTCGCTGATAATAGAAAATAACAACCTTTAGACAGCACTTTTTATACCTGGCTGTAAAATTTAATCGAGGGTTTTATCTTGCCATAGAAATTTGGTGGTTTTTTATAAAAATCCCAGGAAACATTATTATTTCTGTTCAACCTTTTTCTAAGGAATGTCTGCAGAACTGACTCCTTTTTTATTTAGATACTTCCAGGACCTGCACCTGTTGAATGACACAGGACTCTTCCAAGGGTAAAGTTAATTCCTCAGGAGGTTTGGAAAAATCCCAACCCTTCTCATGATGTTGAAGACTCTTTTCACATCTAACAGTGGTGTCTTGGGGAAAAAAAATTAAAAAATTATATTTTACAGGAACTTGGTGAGGGACACACAACCTCTGCAGGAGGGTGGGAAACCGCACCCCATCCAGGGATTTTTGGGAAACTCCACCCCCATCTAGGGATTTTTTGGGAGGATGGAGCCTGTAGGGTGGAGCCACCTCATTCAGCATCAGAGGGAGGATAGCAGGAGCTGCCTGGGATAATCCCAGAGGATGCCCTAAACGCTCGTGTGTTTTGCAGCACTTTGAGGCTTTTTTGATGCTTCTAAGGAGGATGCAATTAGCTTTTCAATGATAAATAAATTAGAGATAGTTGATTTTGCCATTCACACATTTGTTTTCTTCGCTTTCATGAGGGACTGCAGCCTGTTTATGATTTTCTCAGAAGTTTGAGAGGCTTGCTTTGCTTAGTGACAAATCCTCCCCTCTAGGCAGCACAAGGAAAAAAAAAGAGGAAAGCAAAGATAGTGGGAACCTGCAAATGGCCAGTGTGTCTGCAGGGAAGGGAATCCCCTCAGGACTCCCAGAGGTTTGGTTTGTTTCCTGGCTGTTTATTTACGTAATTAGAGCTCGTAATTCCACACAAGGCAAAGGGAGAGAAGAAGCAGCAACAAAAGAAATCATGGGAAAGCACAGGCAAGAATCCGGTGGCTATGCAGGACTGGAATAAGGCTCTGGAGGAACTTCAAGGATGGCTTTGGCTCTGCAGGTGGTGGCCACCAGCTGGTCTCCAGCATGGGTGGGACTTTATGAAATCATGGAAGGGTTTGGGTTGGAGGGGACCCCAAATCCCCCAGTGCCACCCCTGCCATGGCAGGGACACCTCCCACTGTCCCAGGTGCTCCCAGCCCCAGTGTCCAGCCTGGCCTTGGGCACTGCCAGGGATCCAGGGGCAGCCCCAGCTGCTCTGGGCACCTGTGCCAGGGCTGCCCACCCTGCCAGGGAACAATTCCCAATTCCCAATCTCCCATCTAAATTCACCTCTTCCAGCTTACAGCCATTCCCTGTGTCCTGTCCCTCCAGGCCTTGTCCCCAGTCCCTTCCCAGCTCTCCAGGAGCCCCTTTAGGCCCTGGAGGGAGTTCGAGGTCACCCTGGAGCCCTCTCTTCTCCATGCTGAGCAATCCCAATTCCATCATTTGTCATCACCCAGGTTCTGTGCAGAGATTTCATCACCACCACCACCACGTGCAGCTGAGGGAGAAGCTCCTGAGCACTGTGTGCAGCCTTCGAGGACCATGATTTAGAGAGTGACATCCAAAGATTTGCAATGTAAGTCCTTTGTTAATTCCCTTTAATTTTAATTTGGTAATTATTTTGTACATTCCAACTTGGTGTTCAAACCCACTTAGAACAAGTTCTTCCTTAGACAAGTTCTTCCTATGGTTTCAGAGTTTCAAGCAATTCCAAGGGGTTGGTAGAGGAGGTAAGGGTAATTCCACCACCAACCTCTAGCTGCTAGGGGGCTGAAATTGTGTTATTTGGAGAAAATTTTGCTTCAGGACAGAAGTATCTGAAAAAAAATGCTTAAAGTAGCAAGAGTGTGGCTTGGAATTTGTACAAAAGAAAGAATAAAATACTTGTTAAAAAGCAAAATCCAAGTAGAAAGAAATACTCTGCATAGTCGTGTTAAAAGGGGGTTAGTAAGGTCAAGGATAAGTTTTGTTTTGAGAACTGTGCTGCTGAGGAGTGCAAAGAATAACAAATAAGAAAAATGTGTCTTTTTTTCTATCTCCTCCTGAATGAAACACAGCATCTTGTGGAAGGTCAGTCACTGGGAACTGATGGGGGATGATAGAGGCAGGCTCCCAGCTCAGCTGTACAGATAATTTCAGTCCCATTCTGTATGAGCAGTGCAATGAGGCTGTCCCAGCCTTGTCTCCAGGTGCATTTCCATCACACCCAGCACTGCAGCTCTGCCGTGGGAGATCACATCACGCACATTGTATTAGAGCAAGGAAATAGGGGCAGCAATAGCCCGGCCAGCGGGGCACTCCAGGCAATCAGAGCAGCCCAGCCACCCTCAGCTGAGACTTATAAACTGCAAGAAGTGGGGAAATGTAATTTTTTTCCTTCCTAGGAACAGCTTTTATCCATGTGTGTTTGTGTGAGAAGCAGCGAGGCGGGAAAGGAAGCACAGCCACAGCTCTTCCACCCACCCAGGGCAGGATGGCCATGGATCCTCTGCTCTGGAACTCTCCCTGCCACCTCCCAGGGACATCTGCTGGGTCTGCAAAAGGTGGAACTGGTGTCTTCGCACTGCAGTAGGCTGGGAACAAGGTGGGTAACGGGCGTAATTAAAGCAGGCATAATTAAAAATTACTTCCAAGTGGTTTCTCCTTCTCCAAGAGGAGAGTGGAAGGGCTGGTTGGGCTCAGTGCTGTGGGAATAAATATCATTGTGTAGATGATGGTGTGGAAAGCGAGCAAAGAGTAAGGTGGAAAATGAATTGGAGTTGTCTGGAATTGGTTGATCAGAAATAGTTGCACAATCAGAAACAAAATCAGGTTTGAGTTGGAAAGGACCTTAAAGATCACCTTGTTCCAACCCCTTGCCATGGATGGGGAGGATGACAGGCACCTGCAAAACTCCAGATGTCCCCTGATGCTGACTAAAAAGAGAGACAAGGGGAAAAAAAATCAAGAAATCAAAAGAAACTATCCTCATTGTGAAAGTCAGAGCAGTCTCAAAGTGTTTAACTCAGACTTCAAGTCCCTCAACCCCTCTTGAGGGTGGAGAAAGGAGCTTCCCATGTATTTTGGGAAGGGCAGGACCATGGGAGCTGTGTCTGTTTGCCAGGCCTGTAGTGAGCACCTTGCCTGATATTAAGCAGAAGCAATAACTTTGTGATGGCCTAAATTCATTTAAAAAAGAATTACTGATTTATATATTCAGGTCAATAGCGCTTTCCCCAGGTTTCAATAATCGGATCAATTATCTGAATCCAATAAAATCTTATTAAAGAAATTCAGAATTATCTTTAGAATAGTTGGCCTTGTAGTCCCTGAGTAGGTTACAAAAACTGCTATGAAGAATTAGTGTGACCTACTTTCTGGGTGGTACAGATATCATTATCATATCAGAGGTGCAGGCTGATAAGGCTACATGACTTCCATCTCTTACAGAAGAGAGTTTGGCAAAAAACTTGCACAAAACTTTCATCTAGCTCTCCAAACTATTTTATTTTCCTAAACACCAGCTGAAATTTGAAAAGTCAAAGCATTGCATGTGGAGATACACCTATTGAATGAAGTGAATGCGGTAAAGGCAACAGGGTGATGAACATTTAAAGCATCTGGGGTGTGGATGAGTTGTTGTTGTTGCAGGTCACAAATGCTTGGTCAGCCCAAGCATTTGCTTGCGGCTTCTTCCACAGGGTCAGTGAGGACTCGGATCCCGAGGCAGAGGGGGAATTACAAAAAGCCAATGTTTTATTACAAAAGCGGATGGAAAACCTTCCAGCCTTCTCTCTGCCAGGTGAGACGTTTGGTTATTTTATTGCTTCTGAGACAACCACTTTGTTAAAATCTGGCTGGAAACTTCCTTGTGTTTCTAAGCTGGTTTTTGATGGGGCAGCCTTTGCAGATCTGGGCTGGGGAATCAGGCTGTGCTGGGCAGGATTGCCCCAAGAGCTGCAAAAGCAAATCTTTGATACCTCTGAATTAAACCCGACCTCCATGCTGGCTGTGTCTGGAAGAAGTGTTTCCTTAAAAAATACCCTGGGATATGTCAGGGCTGGTGTTTGGAGCTGTGGAAGACGGCGAGGGTTTATTTGGGGCTGCAGTGGGATCAGGGTGGAATCTGTGCTGGTGTTTGTGGCATGGCACCCCTCCCTCAGGCAGAGGAACCAGTGAAGGAGAGGGAGGAGGTTCCTGCCCTGGTTCCTGGAGGTTCCACCTGGTTTTGCATCAGCTCTGCCCCATCCAGCTGGAGATATGACGATGCTGTGCTCCTGTGAGGAACATCACCGTTCCCACCACAAGTGGTGAGGAGATTCTCCGAGCTGTGCAAACACAGGATCGGGTCACAGAAACGGCTCCAAACACTGGTAACCCCTTCGTGAGGTTACCAGAGAGTTGATGCCAACATGTGAGGCCAGAACTGCCTCATGCCAGCCAGCGGAGATGGCACTGGAGCAGTGCCAGGAGTGCTCACACCCTCCTGTGCCCCTCAGGCTGCTCTCCAAGGCCGCCATCCCTCACCCACCCACGCACGGCCAACAGGGCCGAGCGCAGCGAAGGCGGCAGAGCAGCTGTGGGACCCCCACACCACTGGGCCGTGAGCGTGGCCAGGATGGTTTTCCAGGAGTTAATTAGGAAGCCGAGGCTCTGGGAGCCCGTTGGAGAGCGCTGAGCAATCCCAGCTGCTCCGCAGGCCCTGGCGGCGTGGCAGAGCCAGGCCCTCCTCCCTGGCAGCCGCGGGCTTTGATCTCGCCAGTATCAAACCAGTTGGGCCCCAGTAGGGTGGTGGGAGCAGCGGGAGCCACTGGTGGCCTGTGGCTCAGGGCAGCCACCTTCTCTCCACACAGGCCCGCCGGCCCCCGCTCGGCGGCGGGACATCAAGGCAGGGCCGACCGACGAGCGCGTTAATTAGGAGGCTGAAATTATAATGTTGTGTTAAAGAACAAAGAGTCTCCAAAGGAAAAATATGTGCCGCATATCTGACAAAGATAAATTGGATTATTCAAAATATTCCTGATGAAATGTTACATTTTGCAACTAATTATCAATCTGTTTTATCTCCGGACCAGCTGGGCATTTTTGTGCATGCAAGACCTGCCTTACCAATGATCTTAAGATGTCACTGTAGCGTTTACATCTTTTATTTCAAGATTTAAATAACTAGGAAGTAGCTAATGTAATTCACTGCTGAGAAGAAAGGCTAGTTAGTTGAATGCTTTCCAAAGTGATCTTTTCCTAATGAACTTCTCTGGACTGTGAGTAATGAGGCTTTATTCAAATAATGTTTAAGAAAGGTTTTTATAATGTAATTTTTTAAAGAAAGAGCAACATTTAATGCATTTAAAATATCTTTATTAATCCTATACTGCCTCATGTAGCATTAAAGCATTGTGAATATTTGGATTTGTTCCTTCTGAATGTTCCTTTTGTGATGAACTGGTTGTAGTAACAATGGAGCTATAGAAATTGGGCAATTATCTCATAAATGTTCAGTGATATCTTACAAATTACCATCTGACATGATTACAGAGCCATTTTGCTGTAAAAGCATTTGTTGTTTAAGTATATTTATATACCACAGTGGTCTGTATTTCCCCTGGTCCCTACTCAGACACCACTCCTACGCGCAAGCACTGAGCTTTGCTACCCCTTCTGCAGCTCACCTTTGGGACAGCTGTGCTGAGATTAATCTGCTGGAGGTGTCATAAAAATTTTCTTTTGGGTGTGATCTTGTGGGAGTTTTCAACTGGAATAGGAGAGGATGCCTCACAGGTTCCCTATAACAGCAGTGGTCTGTAATACTTTGGATTCTTACAAGGTTCTGAAGTTCTCCTGGAAGAGTTCTGGCAAATTTTGCTTTTATGGCACTGAACTGACAGGGTGACCAAAAAAAAAAAATTAAGAAATTAAATATCTCAACGTAACATCTGCTTGGGCAATTTCTAGAAAGGGACAAATGTATTTGAGCAAACCTCCCTATTTTTGATTAATGAATGAAGTGGCATCACTGAGTATGATAACCAAAAGGTTACTGACTCCCACTGCTTATGGGACCTGCTGATACACCCCATGACTACACATTTCTGAAGTTGGCTTTATTTATGGCAGAATATCAGCTCAAAAAGGACTTCACTCTAGATCTTGATTTTTTTCTGCTTCTATCTTCCAATAGTTAAATTTTAAACACTATATCCAGCCTATATTCAAAGTTTTCCCAGAGAACAGGAACTAAACGTGAAGACTTCAACCTGTGGTACATGGAATAAAACCAAAGCAGTTTGCTCAGCCCATCAATTTTTCCTCCTCTTTCTACATAGTAAATTTTGTCCCACCTGATGATCATTTTAACTCTTCAGAGCAGGTTCTGTTTCATTGTAGAAATGAATTCTTTCTGCCTTTCTAAAAAGCTCTTTCCAAAGCTGATCAGTGCATTCCCTGCTTTTTTCCATGCTCTATCAAGGCCAGATCCTTGGCCCACTGACCTTCTCCCAGAATTCCTGCCAGGAATTAGGAGTGTTAGGAGTGGTCAGCACTCGGCAGGATTTGGCCTTTGCTTTGCACAAAAACCTCCCTCAGTTTGAATGTTTCATAATGTATGTTTAAACAGTCACAGCTCACAAAGAACTTTGATGAGGCAAAGGGGTAATTGGATTTTCTTGTTCTATAATTAAAAACGTATATATTACATCCACATTAATACCAAAAGAGTTCATCATGATCAGTGTTATTACCAATGAATACCAAAGGATTTAACAGTGATTGGCCACTTAGTTTAAAGGGTACCTGAAATCATTAAATTGTTTGCTGGAGGGCTTTTGAAGGCCTGTTGGATCGCCTGCCACTCCATTTTTTTTTACTCCTTGCCTGCAATGTGAGGTTTACTTTTACAAAGTAGGAGCAACAGGGTGATCATTTTCCTTTATTATTCCCTTATTGACTTCCAGTTAATTTTAATCTTTGCATTAAGTGACCTCTATTAAGCTTGCCAGGTATCTGATTACTCCGCCAAGGTTGAGACCAGAAGGCGACCTATTGCACCACATCAATTGTCCTTCACAGAAGCCCTTACTGTTAATCAAGAGAGGAAGATTAAAGGAGATCAGAACTATCAGCCTGGAGTGAATTTTGCATTTGAATACACCTTTCTACCAGTGAGTGTGTATTGTTCTAGAAGAAAACAAATATGGGCTCTTAGGAGCAGCCTCTGCTCAAATCTCCACTGAGAGAAGCTCTCAAGGCAATGTGGTGTCTGCAAACTTAGCTCTACCCTTAAACACTCCAATTTGTTTTTAAAATTCTAAATTAGTACATTTTAATATGTCTGTAAAATCCTTCAATAAGCTTTCTCATATTTGGTTTGGACAAACACAACTTTCCTTTTTTCTTTTCCTGCAATCCTAAAATGATCATATTTAATTTTGATCAGTTCTATGTAGGTACAAATGAGCTTAATTAACTCTCATTCTTAGAATCACAGAATCTTTTAGGTTGGAATAGACCTCTAAGATCAACAAGTCCAACCATTAAATCTACATCAGGTTGTTAGACAGGTTAGAGTTGACTTTTCATCAGCATGTGAATGTTCACACTTTGAGGCAGCTCCTCAAAGTGTGGGTTGTTGGGGTTGTTGGTCTTTGTAGAATTCATTTTGGAGAATTCAGAATTTAGAGTTTATAGAATCCATAAATTTGTATCAGCTTGTGCATTTTCATGTGGTAAATCCCAGTGACTCCAATTAATTAAACTATAAATTTATTTGTATAGGAAAAATATTAATTTTCTTGTATTTCATTCTCTTAATGTGTTTTGGAACTTTGCCTGAAATTCTTAGGGACCAAAAATTCTGAAATTATTGTTGAAAGCTATAGTGTGGGTCTAGAAAAGATATAATAAATGTATGCAAAAATAAATGTATTGATTAATCCCTGATTATAATTATACTATTATACATTAGGTTTCTGTAGTTTCAAAAATTTAATCTCTTGTCTTCAAATGAGCTCATGTACATGACTTCACCTTTGATCATCTACACAAGTAAAAAAACCCTTGAAATTTAAAAAGAAGGTAAGTTGATGTTAAAATCAGAGTTTTAGTGCAATTATGTATTTGTAAGGTCAACTACTGCACTCTGAAATATTCTGAACCAGTTCTGAATATATCAAATTAATAAATATATTCATAGAGGGGAAAAAAAGTGTAAATTAACATCTTTCTAGCTTAGGAATCCAACAAGTGCTTTGAAAAGAGACCTGATCTATTTGGAAGATATTTTTTGAAACCTAAAAATCCTCTTTTCCCTTTTTCCTAGCATCCCCATCCTGCACAAAGCCTCCCAAGCCTGGACAGTTTGTTCAGCTTTTCTGGGAGCTTGTGGAGCTTAATTTCAGTGCAGAGGATCCCAAGAGCTTTTCTCTTTTATAATCAATTCTACCTGCACCAACTTATTCTTAATATAAAAATGACCAGTTGGAACATGAGAATGTCATTTTATTGGGATTCAGGTCAATAATTGTATTTATTTTCTTGACAGAAGAGTCACCTCCAGCATTCAGTAATTTGATTATTGTGTTTAATTCGTAACAAAATTGGACTAACCCAACTCAGAAATGCTTTTGTTCTATGGTTAACTCCTGTTTTTAAATAGTTTTATGATATAAAGGTTTCTATTTCCTCCAATGAGACAGAAAAGTTGCCCAGTTCTTCAGCTTCCCAGCTCTCCAAGGGAAATCGGGAATGATTTAAAAAATTATGTGTTGATGCATCTTTATGACTTAAATCGCAGCAAGAGCATTTATAACTTTTAAGGAATCAAGCATCTGTTCTTCCTCTTCCAGGCTGTGCAAACAAAAGTGCTTTGGCTTCCCCCAAAATATCCCTTTTTTTAACAAATCCAGCAGGCACACTGTGGTCAATGACAAGGCATCCTGAGCCTGGCTTGTTCCAATCAGCTTCTGCAGGAGCGGGATCGCCGAGGGATCGCGGGAGTCGGGAACAGCGTTTAGCACTTTGCTGACCTTGAGTCCACCTTTTCAAAACTCCTTCTGGAACCAAGATTTTTTCCAGCCATTTTCAAGTGATTTCTTCCACTTTCTCCAGAGACTGAAACACTTGATTGACCTGTGATGTTCAGTGAAATTCTTGCACTGGAAATGAAAAAAATGTTGGTAGTCCTAGACATGAAAATGCTCATGAACTTTTTTTTAAAAAAAATCTCCAAAAAGTTTTCGATGTGTCATCTGTCCAGGGTGTTTAACAACAGGTATTTGGGGTTTCTTTTCATTGTGAAGGAAGATTTAGAAGCAAACATGAAAAATTGATATTTAATTTTAAATTTATGATTTTTACCTGTATTTTGGCCTTGTAGATAACACTTTGTCTCACTTGAGAGTGGCTAATAACTAGGAAATGATTACTGAGAACTTCTGAAATGACATCAAGTAAAAAAATTAAAGGATGTGAGGAGACTTTTTTAAGAAATAAAAACTTTTAGAGCTGAGATCATGATAAATTATTTCTCAGCATTCCTTAGAAAGAATAATGGAGCTGAAATTTGTACTGTGTGTATTGTGTTACTTGATTAATCTCTGGCTCACAGTACCTACATGAAAACAGGACTCCCCAAAGACTTGTCAGGACTCTATGTTAAAAAAGTTCGCACAGGGAAAGAGATTTTGTTATTTCTAATTCGCTTTTCCATCTTATATTTTTTTTGCTTAAACTTGGTAGACTTTTTGTGGCATCAAAAAAAAAGGTCTTTCAGCTTGAAATTTTGAATCAGTCCATGCTGAATCAACTGAGTGGTAGAAACAAGTCATGACTGACCAGTTTTCTGTGTTAGAAAACCAAGGAAAAGAAAAAAAAAGATTTCTTTTTACTAAATTACTTTAAAATGTTTTTTGATATCTAAAGTTTATCCATACTTTGAGGAATTTACTTATTATTTATTTTCCAAATGGCATCAGCAACAAATATAGGTGATAAATTCACCTCAATAAGAAATTCTGCAACAATAAATATTTTAGTATTTGTATAATGGGTAATCACATTTGATCTCACCCTGCTAATTTGCTCTCTCAATTCATTAGACAGAAACTTTCTGTGTTGAAATGTATCAAACCAACATCCAAAGATGAAACTTAATAGCACTGAAGCATAATTTTCTGAAAATCTGCATCTTGAAAGCTTCAAGTCTGTAAATTTCCTCATATTTCTCTTTATAATAATCCCTGGATGAGAGTTAGGTTTTGCTTTGTTTTTGTGTAAAAAGTGGGACCAAACACTGAATTAATGAAAGTTGAAGATGAACATTTGAAAGGTAGGTATGTAGGGCTTCATTTATTTTAAAAATTATTTTTGAGGCTCCATTTGTTTATTCTGGATAGTTATCCTGGCTGTATGAATTATTGCTTCCTAGGGATCCATCCAAGCCCTGTGGGTTGCCATTGGCCTCTGGGGACTAGTGAATTCCAGTGTTAATTTTATTAAGCCCTGGGATTTCCTCCTCCTGGTCACTGTTCCCTGGAAATGAAGTGTGGAACATGTAGGGCCTCAGCTGCACCAGATCCCTCCCGCAGCACATGGAACGGGGCATGGCATGGACAGCATCTATAATTTAATTGTACAGCCTGAGTGTTATTCTCTAATCCCCTTGCTCTGCTGTGTCAGAAATCAGCACTTGATTGTCTGGCTGAGTTTCCACGTTCCAGAGGTGATACTGGGTCAGCTCTAAAAAAATGATGAGAAAAAAAGGAAGCTGTACAGTTGCAGAACAGTTCTGTGCTACAGGCAAGTTCAGTGTGGTGGTGAGAAAAAGGAGTTTTATAGCTCGGGAGAAAATCCCATATCCATCCCAGCCCCAGAATAGGATTCAAGTTTAGGACCACGTGGTACAAAAAGTTGTGCAGCCTTTGGTTTGCTGTTTAATCTGGTTGCTCATCTATCAAATGAGGATATTGATTCTGATCTCTCACAATCTCCAGCGAGATTTTTAAGGGAATATATGAAGCACCTATAGATCAGTGAGCTCTGCAGAGATGTTTTAGAGTGCAAAGTGCTTTTAAATGGTGCAGCTGTCTGCTGGGCTGTGTTTAAGGCTTGGTTCACCTAACACTGCTCCCTGTTTTGTGCAGAGGTGCTCGGGGGCTGGCCAGGCTGCCTTGCAACAGAGCTGGCAGAGCCTGCTGGAAAACAGAGCTGGAAAAGTCAATGCAGCTCTTGCTCAGGTTAAAGGGAAGCCTGCATTGTTTTACCTTTAGTTGTAATTCCGAGAGCCACTCCAGTTCAATGCAGGCTGTATTAATGTGCATCACTTATCCATACACTGAGTCAGTCAATGACTGCATTGATCCAGGGCTGTGTTTTCTTTCAGAGGATGCTGCAATGAGGCAATAGAAATCATTAGGGCTTGTGATATTGAAATCCTCTTGGTGCTGGCAGACCTGGAGCTCACATTTCACATACTGTTGCAGCAGCACAAGAGCAGTCATGCCTGGAATTTCGAGTGAAAGTTTCTGTTTATATTTTTTTGTTGAGTGAACCTGCTCTGTTTTGTTCCTTTCTCTTGTACTCAGGTTATTTTACTGAGGTCTGTTGTGTACCTGGCAAGCTGGTCTAGGGCAAGTTGTCCCTGCCCAAGGCAAGGGGTGGGACTAGAAGGGCTTGAAGGTCCCTTCCAAGCTAAACCATTCTGTGACTTGATGATTTTATGTAGAGGATGTAATCTTTTCTTCTTGTGTTGAATGTGATTCTAGGAATGGCATGGCCTGGGAGGCCTCAGAAGAGGCCTTAGAGATCACCTTGTTCTGACACCTTCATGGGCAGGGACATCTTCCACTAAACTCGGTTCCTCAGCTCTGGTGTTTCTTGGTAAAACCCTCTGAAGGTCTCAAACAGCTCTTCCAAAACCTCAAATTATTCAATATCCTCTTCTCGAGGTCTCTCACCCTTTTAGTTGTCATCACAAACACCTAAGAGTGAGGGAGACACAGCTTTTGTACCTTAGCTCTTTCCAAGCTTTTGCAAATGACTGGATGTTTAACAGACTTCCAAAGTTGATACCTTCTTCATTAATAACAGTAATCTGGTCATTGCAAAAATGTTTATGAGCTCTTCTTCAGGGAAGAATGCACCCTAAGCAAAAAGAGCCTGTTACAAGTAGAAAACAGAAGGAAATTATGTGACCCTGGTAAATATTATACAGGGGGTTTCAGCAATCTGCAGCCTCATTGTTGTGAAGTTCTTTAGGATATTCATAGAGGGAGAAGGGGAATAATCACCTACAGTTGGAGGCATGAATAAGACAACATTCAAAAAAGCTGCAAGTTTAATTTGGGGAATATGGCTGAGGAAGAAATGGCAGCAGGGAAAACAAGAAGAAATTTGGAGAACATTCCCCCAGTCATCCAAGTAAACCCCCACTAAATACACCCAGCAACTTGTGCTCGTAAATCCGTGTGCAGGAAGGGCAGTTGTCAACAGATCGTTCCAATTTTCAAATGAGGTTTGTCCTTGCAGGTTTTCTTCACACCTCTCCTGATGGCTGCAGGATTAAGACTATAAAAAAAGCAGGTCATGGAAACAAATTGGAAAATGCCAACCCTCCCTCCAGCTTCATGTTTCCTTTTGAAATACTGCTTTAAAAAAAAAAAAATCTCCCAAGGAGATCATTGACGACTTGAGGGATGGAAGAATTGGGGTATGGATGCTTTAGGAAATGTGTCAGGATTTTGGGAGGTTATGGAGCTGATTCAGCTAATCTGGATGTATTAGGGGAAATCTCCCTGGTCTACCCCACCTGAGCATGGCAAATATTCCTTTCATTTCCTGCAGCAAACCTGAAGACGTGTTACGAGGTGGCTTTTTCTGGATGATCCTGAGATAAACAGAAACTTCATAAGAAAAGCTTTTCCTCATGGTAACCCTGCTGCAATTCTGAGGGCTTTTGGATAAAGTTTTGATAACACCGGTAAGGAGTGAAGTGTTACTGAAGTCAGAGGCATTCAGGCGAAATCCTAACCCCAAATCTTGACTGTTTGTTACTATTAAAGACCTCTTGGCACTTTTCACAAGAGCAGAGGTGTGAGCCCTGGTGTCCTGGCCAAATTCCAGCTTGGGTAATTAAATTCTGCACTCCTAAAATCCCCCCTGTAGTTTCAGCCAGGTCCAGGATTCCTCATTTCCTCCGCGAAAGTGCGGCACAGAATTGCTTTGTGCTGGTAAACAGCTGCCACAGCTCACCCCAGAGGAATTGCTGCAGCTCAGTCCTCAATCTCTCTCCATCTCTCCTTCACACTCACACAGGGCACAGCACTGCCCCAGAGCATCCCTCCTCCCTGGAAATGTGGGATGCAGGAATTGTGCAAGGCACAACCAACCTGCCAAGCACCCCTGGACCCCATTCCCCTCTCTTAGCCCAATATTATTAAACCCTGCTCAACTTTAGGACTCTAGCCTAAAACCACCTTGCTATTTCTGAAGAGCTGGGGAGATAAAGTGTTGCTGGTGCTGCTCCCCTTGATTTCTGGATATTGGTCATACCTGGTAAATGGTTTCATTTTCTTTGCTGAGGAAGAAATCTTGAGTCCACTTCTACTGGGGCTTGTTAAGCTGTTGCCTTGGGGGCCAGTTGATCAGTTGTTAAGTAGTAAGCAGCTTTGGCAGGCAACAGGCATAGGATCCCCTGCAGCTACTCCAGCCTGCCCATCCTATCATTCTTTAGAGACGGAGCCAGGGTATTGTCTTAGAAGTGCAATAATGATAAAATACGGGCAGAACCTCTTCCTTCCACTTTGTATGCACAGGTATTTTAGTAAAGTCCATGATACCTGGAAGGACAAATATATAGATAAATATTTACTTGACAGCAGTGGTTGTAAAGTCCAGCTGAGGATTTTTTTACAGATTTTTTTTTTTTTTGATGCTAAGTCAGGGGCTCTCAGTGAAAAGGCTGAGAAGTGGGGCAGCTGTACTGAGAGCTCCTCAGCTGTTTGTCCTGGCTGTTATCAGCTTCAATTCCTCATGAAAAATTATAGGAAAATATGGCAGAAATCCTGGCCACAGAGAGACAGGCTTGGTATAGGGTAATTGTGCCATGCTTCTATCTGACAGCAAGGAAGTTCTTCAGTTGTAATTTTTTTGAATATTGCTATTATTTTGTTCTTATTTACTGCCTTAATTGTTGTGTCATATTTGCCTGAAAGGTGTGACAATTTCTAAGCATTGGGACAAAAAAAAGCGCCAGCTTTGTCATTTCTCTATCTCAGAAACATTTCTGTGCTAGCAGAAATATCTATTTTCCAATCTTTGTGCACACTGAGAAATTTCATCCGTCTGATTTTTCCTTAGCTAAGTACACCAGGAATGATTCAAAGCAAGCTCGACAGATTCCTGCTTTTCACATGCCAGTAGGGTTTTTTAAAATGTATTTTATGCTGGGCTTATTTTGTTTGGTTTTTTGGTTGACTGAATTACCTATATTCCTTGAAATGGTGTTTAGTAATTCTCAGCGACTGCAGAGATGCCTACTGGGAAGTGGTCAACGGATCACAACAAACCCCACTGACTCCGGGCTCTCCTACTGCTTTAACTCAATTGCACTTTCTTATCCGAAGCCACATCTCTTAGGAAAATCCCAGAAATGCTGTTTGCCGTGAAGCATGGTTTTAATATTATCACAGCTATTTGAAAAGACAAAAGATTAGAAAGACTATTTGGTGCTGAAGGAAGAAATAGTTTCAAGGGATGGATTTACCACAAACAAGACTCACATTTGCTGCTAATGTTGGCCCCAGAGTCTGTCTTCAGCTAAATCATCCCCCCTTGATGCTGGGTGTAACTTCTGTGGATATGAAAGGGGGTGGCCATTCTTCATCCCAGTCTTGATCTCCTACAGGCAGTAAATAATTACAGGGGAAATTGTATCTTGGGATGTGTTTGTCTATCTATCTATCTATCTATCTATCTATCTATCTATCTATCTATCTATCTATCTATCTATCTATTTTTGGCCTCAATTGATAATGTGTCATTGGGATTCTAAGCTTGTTAAAAAGTCAGATGAGGAGGTGTGGGCCTGATAATTAAAATATGAATGGATTTTAAGGCAAGCTGGAGGCTAAATTCCAAGTCCATGGAGCTGTTCCATAAGAAACCCACTGGCATCCTCAGCAAGGACTACGACCCATTTACAGTTTTGCAGCAAGAGATGGGATAGGAGTGGCCATTTATTTTAAACAGCTGGAATTTGACACCTCTGTCATGACATAAAATAAAAAAATTGTTGTTATGAGTATTTGACAAAAGGAGAATCGGACAAAATTTTCAGAAGTGGCTGGTAGCCACCAGAGTGCAGGTGCTGCACAGGCAGCATAAAGTCCAGAGGAATGATGGATTAAGCCCAGTTCATCCCAGAGAGGAATGGACCAGGCTTTATTGACAGGCATCACCTCCAGCAGGATGGCAAACGCCCCAGGCTCCTGAGTCTCTGCACACTTGTGTGTATTTGCTGCTGGTTTCTCCAAAAATGACCTCTCCTGCCCCTCCTCTTCAGCCAGCCTCTCCACAAAAACACCTTTATCAGGTGGGTAGGAAGGGAGGGGCAGGCAGAAAATGGAAATGCCTTAGTAAGTAGAGTCTCCAACTAAAATAGTTATTGGCTTTAGAGGCAGAGATCTTAATTTCTAAAATAGGATTCTGTGCAGTGCTTTGCCTTCCTCTGCAGTGACTTTCTCCTGAACTGAGTGTTTGTTACTGGAAACACCACAGCAGTTTGTTCCTTGCCCCACAGGACACCTCCAGCAGATCTATCAATTCTTTGCAGCCAAAACATTCACATTCCCTCTCTTAGGTCAGCACAGAATCTTAGAATGGTTTGGGCTGGAAAGGACCTTAAAGATCACCTCATTCCAACCATGGGGGATGGAACTGTGCATCTTCTTTCTTTGTTTGCTTCTTCCTCTGAGAAAAAACCTTCTCTTTTTCATACTTAACACAAAACCAAGCAAAGAACATTCTCTGGTTCTGTGGCTTTATCCCCACTGATGGCAGGGATCACAGTCCAGAAAGCAGCATCCTCTGCAGGTTGGATCTTCAATACATCAAACACCAACGTTGGCATTGTTTTGAGAGGGTTAACTAAGATTAATGAGAAAAGAAACATGAAGCCATGGAGGATCAACATTACAAATCAATGCCTGAATAAATTTAATGTGTATTCCAGCTGTACTTTACCTGGCATGATCCTGATTCTTATGAGTGTATCTTTTATGCTTCTAAATAACCCAGTAGGACAGGAACACTGCTTCCACTTTAATAATGCTTTATTTAAGCTTTATACAGTAGTCAATGTATTGATTTAGGAGGAATTTGTAGAATAAAAAAAGAATCCTTAATAAGGTACAAATACACTCCTCCAGCCTTCTGCATTCCTCATCCGTAACATTTGCAAACTGTAACTCCAGTATTTTAATTCTGGAAAAAAAGTCATTAGAAAATAAACCTGGACTTGCTGGGAGTTAGAACTTCAGCCTGGATGAAGTAACTTCCCTGAAGGGTGGACTCTTTAAATTCTATCACTTTATCTGCAACTTTTGAGAGCAGATGAAAAGAGAATGACTATTTTATTATTCTATACCTAATTAATGCTCAGATCTGGGAAATGGCACCTGTGCCTTTGCGAATTTGTTGTTAAACTTCACGACAGGCTGGGCTGGCTTTGTTTCCTAAATCAAACCCCTGCTATCCTAAACCTGCTCCCCAAAATTGCCGTTTGTGCCGCGGACCTGGCGGAGCCGCGGCCGCGCCGCTAATTACACGCGTGGAGGCAGCGACAAAAGGAGACCTTTTCCATGAAAACGGTCGTGCCGGCCAGCCTCCTAATCAGATTCCAAGGAATTGAACTTGCAGAAAGTTTGTGCTAGCCTTGTGGATTTTCATTTCAGATGTTGTCAACTCAAGGGCATTTGGACCAATCAATATCTGTCTGTCTTCTCGCACAGAGAAAGTTGGCTATTAGAAAAGAGAGGCTTAGAGCAGGCTCAGCCAATACCATTAGCCCTTGCCTAAGGGCAGTTGTGGCCGTGTGCCGGGGTAGGCACCTGCCCCCTCCCCTCCCCCACCATTAAGAAGGCCACTGGGGATGTCATTTGGACATAGCGGGCAAAGAGCACTTCTTTATTCTTTCTCTTTTTTACACCCAGACTTCACCAAAAATCAATAAATCTGTTCTTTGCTTATTTTCAGAACTTTACTTCAATATAAGCAAGGACTTTCCTTCCAGCTACAAACTCCAGTAGCACCAAGTCAGGGATTTTTTTTTTTTGTGTGTGTGTGTATTTTTTTATTTTCCTTTCTCTGTTCCAATTTGAGAGATAATTGGAAATAATATCTACTGTTTCTTCTTTTCCCTGCTAAAGATTTTTTAGAAGAAAGACCTTGATCTGCTGACTCTTTTCATGATTCAGCACTTGATTTTTCTCTCCTTGCTCTCCTTTTATTTATAATGATTTTAAATGATCAGGGAGGGAAGTGATACATTTCTTTGTTTTCCAATCAACAAAGTTTTCACCATAATGAATTAGGTTTTGCTATTTTCTGTGTCAAGGCACTATTAGTGACACTGCTCTTGATAATTCTTTAAATATGAACAATCACCCTTCAATTTTAGGCAGCATTTCTGTACATGGGAACCAGGAATATATTCTGAGAAGGCATCAAGCCTATGCATGAATGCTGTGAGAATTTTTTAAAGGCGTATTTTTGAGTCTACTCTTTCTCTGAAATAACTAAAAGGAAAAAAATGTAAATTTAAGATTATTGAGCTCAGTGACCAAACCAAGTGGCAATGGGCTTAAATATGGAGCCTTCAGAAAGGATGATATAAAACCTGTAAGACATGCCAGTAAATTGTCACTGGAAGGATATTCGTTGAGAAGCTGATGGCAGAGGACAAAGGGAGAAGGTAAAAGCAGAAATCGAGTTGATTTGGATGGAGACATGGTCCACCAGAAAATAAACCAAATAAAACCAACCAAATAATAACAAAAACAAAAATCCCAAACCAAACTCATATGAAACAGCTTGGAAGGAAAAATGTAGGAATAAATTTTGAAAACAGAAAGTTTTTCGTCAAAACTTGCGGCGGGAGCCAGTGGTAATAATTTAATTTAACAGGTGTTACCAGAGGTCTTCATGCTGAGCTTTAATGGATGCACAAACATTGTCCTTTTGGCTGTGAGAAGTGAGAATGGACAAAGCTCCTGAAAATGGGAGCGTCCCATCCTCTGCCAAACAGTCTGGTCACATAATGCATGTCTCAGCCAAATTCCACCCCTTCTACTATGGGATTATATTTATCTCAAAAAATTAAGGAGTGTTGTTTAGATAAGAAGACTAAGATTTATCTCAAATAATTTAGTGAAGTGGGTTGAGACCCACTGCAGACCTGGCCTGAAACCATCACCTTGCTGAATTCCCATAAATACAGAATTGGGAACTTAGGGAATACCACAGGATGAAGATTCTTTTTAGTTGGATCTGAACCACAGAAATGCAAAGAATTAAAATGAAAGAGGATCAAACCACATGAAGCCATGAATGGAAAAAGGTTGGGTCATGTTCCACTGAGAAATTCAGCATTTTTTGGCTATTTCACTCAAATAGCAACCAAAGAATGTAATTAAATATTCTTCAAATGACCTGTGAGAGCTTTTTAAGGTTCAAAGATTTCCACCATCCAAAGATGTCACAGATAGTTTTGTGATGGGGGAACAGGCTGGAAGTTCAGCCAAGATCCTCTGGAGGTGAGTGATAAAACATCTAGGCTGCTAAGCCATGGCCACTTGTGCTGTTTTGATTTTGAAAGGTTTAATTGACACTTTACCTGTTTTAAATCACCAGCAAGGTCCAAGAGGACAGTCAGGACCAGGAAGCCTTCTCCTTCTTCCATGGGTGATATGGAATGTGGATGAATTTCCATGAGGAATGGGAAGAGCCTTGCAGCTGGATTCCCCCAGAAAATGTCAGGATTCAAGGAGCAGAGTGAATGTTTTCCCAGAGCAGGTCAATGAGTAAGTAGGAAAGGGGCTTTTACGTGAAGATTTCCATGTGGTTTGTAGCTATAAACAGATTTCATGATATTACAGACTAATTTCTAAAGTGTCTTTAAATTAACACAGTTTTGGGGTTTGAAACTTTTCCCCTCTCTTCTTTTTTTGTCTCTTTTTTCCTGTAAAATGCACAAAGGTCAAATTTAGGGTTCCTCTCACAACCTGGCAGGACTCCTGCATTTCCAAGTGATCATGCTCATCCATTTCCAAGTGCTCCTACTTGCTGCTTCATTGAAAATAATATTACTGTGCTAAACAACGTCATCTTGGAATCACTTATGGGATTTAGTGGTGTTTAAGGGATGAAGGCCAGGATACTGCTCAGTGAAAACCTCCAGTGCAAAGAAAATAAGGTTCATTTCTTATGAACCCCTTAAACAGCTGCATTTCATTCAATGAATGCATATGGAAAAAAATACACAGGCAAAATTGTATTTGCTACTGATGTTATAATGACTTGGTAGAATTTTTTGAGACTGATGGGTCTGGAGGTAGATTTTGGGCTACTTAATCTCAAGAAATGGTAATATTTCTTCATTTAAGTGAGGAAATCTGTTATTCCACCAAGCGATTATTCATTAAATGGATTATCGTTTGGAACCAGAGCAAGATCCTTTCTTTTTGATATTTAAATGGAAAGAAAAAATAAATAGCATGTCCTTTTCAAAACAAACAGTTCAAAATGACTGGTCAATACCAACTATTAAAAAATCCCAGATAGGTTTCTTAGCTGGATTCCGACATCATTAAACTCTGAGAAACTTTGGTTAGGGAATTTTTGACTAATTCCATTGTGGAGTAAAGATCCACAAGCTGGGTAATTATTACAAGGTCCAAAGTATGGACCCACTGTCCTGCCAGCACTGTGATGGGCATTTCCACCACATTCTTTCAATTCCCACACATTCATCTGTCTAAAGCTGTAGCATGTGGAACAACAGGTAGGAAATAAATTATATAATACTTTAAAAACTTGTGAAGTCTCCTTAAGAAAAAGTCATTACAGCTCTTGTTCTGTTATTCGCATCATTTCTGATGATCATTTCACCAAATTCTTTCAATTAGGTGCATAGACATATTTTTTTTTAAATATATTTACATAAATATCCTCCCGTACTATGAAACTTCCTGCTACTGAGTTAGGAATTTGATTGTTACCTCTGTCATTAGAAGAGTAAAAGCATGTGAAAGTTAATCTCTAACCTTCTTAAGCTCAAATATGTCCAGAACTAAAATACCAAAGAGTACAGAAGAGTTTTAGAGTATTAGAAAAGTTCATGAATGAAAATGGTTGTCTTCTGCTCATACTTTGCATCCCATGGCAACTGAGCATTTATGACTGAAGGAAATCTCAATAATTGTGTAAATTAGCAAGTCTTACTTATGAACTTAAATTGTAGAAAATAAATGCCAAGAATTTGCCACAGTCTGCTCACAGGCTCATTTTGTGAAGAAGCAGCTTGGCCTTGCCTAAACCAACTGGAATTCAAGCTACAGCAGGAAATGCATGAATACTTTCCAGGACACACTTTAAAAACAATGCCGGTTATTTTTTCCTTAGGATATTCAGAAATTTCAGCATTCACAAGGCACGAGAACGGGGACAGATGAAGCGTTAGGGATGCAAACTCCCTCAGTCCGTTTTGCCAGACTGGTTCCCTTTTTAACCGTGGAGCAGCCAGGGGATGAACACATTTTCCTGTGGGCTCCCCAGTGTCAGCCGTGGAGCACATTAGTGTCACTTGTGGCTGCAGCGTCCCTGGTGTGGGCGCCTGTCTAATGGACAGTGGTGGGAGCTGCAGACATCAAACCCCTGAGCTGGAGCCCATCAGGCAGCGAGCGGCGGATGTGTCAACTCCGGCTTCTTTGCGGAAAATGTTTCTCCTCGTCTCCAGCCCCGTTGCTCCCACTGAGTGTGCATGCCAGCTTTAGTGCCTGCTCCACTTATTTCAGGTATTTTTGTGTCAACAGCCCGGTAACAGTCTAAAACCGTCACTTTTTTTTGCTGACAGTGGTAGGAAATATTCTTCTTTGACCAAACCCTGACTCTTCCTTCTTGTTCAGGTAAAACCAGTTGGAAAATCTCTGACTGGAACAAAGAACTGCACATCCAGCTTGCTTCACGTGAACACTGCAAAAAAATTAGAGATGTGAATATTATTTAATTAATCGGACCCATTATCGGCCTCTAAGGAACAAGAGGAATCCATGTCTTAGAATTTTTAAAGACCAAATACAGAATTTTCCATAACCACAGCATTTTACTTTGGCAAAATGGAGCTAAGGTAGTATTTCATTTGCTTATTTACAACATCAAATGAAATATTCTATTTCTATTTTTTTTAAAAAATATATGTTGCTGTTTATTGTGACAAATATTCGAAATCTCAGTGCTCAGTTCTCAACAGAGCTTCTCAGTGCGTTTCAGCGCCTCACACAGTTAAAATTATTCCATTAGGCTATTAAAGCATGGAATGTGCAACATGCCATCCACCTCAAGGCATTTCTCTGCTCATTTTTATCTTTTTGGATACCTGTAGCTTCCTTTCTGCACAAACATTTTACTGCGAGCGTTCTCTCGGATCTGCCAGTTAACTTCCCCTTGAAGCCCGGTGGCCTTCTCTGCTCTGGTGGTCACTCATCTCGGCCCTCTCAGATCTCAGAAGGGGGTGGCAGCAACACACTGAATGAAATATCAAGCAAATTCCCATCAAATGGCAGCATGACCCCCCCAGGTAACAAGCAGACGTCAGGTGTAAAACCGTTCTGTCCCATGACTCGTCCTTCTCTGCGCGGATGGCGCCAAGGCACGTTTTCCAGCCTAATTCAGAGCAGTTCAGTGCCATCCCTTCCCAGATCCCTGTGTTGGGGTTCTTAATTAGCAATGCAGTGCTAGGTAGGTGATGGGAAAGGAGAGGGGAAGAAACAGCCGGCAGAGAAGAACTGTTTTATTGATGCCGGTAGTCTGGGCTAAAGCACAGCTCCTGCTGCATTTCTTCCAGCAGCGCAAGCTGAATCTTTTCCCTCATTTGATACAGTGACCTCTCAAGTGCATCATTGCCCTGAGGGCTGAGGGCAGTCCAGCAACTGTTAAACCCCTTGGGTTGATAATCTTCTCCCACATTTGCCCTTAACACCAGACATACCACCATTAGCTACAGCTCCACTGGTGCTCATTAGAGCCGATCAATATAGACTAACATAAAGAATGCTGCTGCGCCTTCTGTTATTTTTCAGTTACTGCAAATTTACAGAGTTTTCACCTACAATGCAAGGCTTTGCTGCTGTGCTATGTAAAAAAGAGGATTTGAGACCTGAAAAAAAAAGCAAAAACAGGAGTTTTTATTAGATGCCTAAATGTTATTTATCCTGATGCTCAAAATACCTCATTACTAGAGAGCGGATAGGAGATGTTCTGCACAAAATTCTCTTTGGATTAAGTTGCCATAAGATCACAACTTCTGTAAAAATCACAGCAGCTGGACTGGCAAACAAAACCAAGCACATTTTAATATGAGAGAGTGTTTTAGACAGCAAAGCCTGTGCAAATGTTTTCATGAACTCGGGCTGGTAATTTTAAGCCCACTAGCCACGTCCATGCTCTTTGCAGGTGGACAGGGATTGTGTGGCCAGTTGAAGGTCTATACGTTGAAGGCATATATGTAGAGTGGTTCCAGCACTGCAGAGTACCACCAGCAGGTGTTGCCAAAGATCATAGCAAGAACAGCAACAATTAACAAATATATCATTCTTTTCCCACGTTTTAACCCAAAGAGTCTCTCACTGATCATGATAGGAAACAACAAACAAACTAAATCTAGTAAAAAAAAAGGGCACAAAGATCAACTAACATCTATTAGACATTTCACAGGGAATAATACACAAGTGTTCGATTCATTGGGAATTAGTTTTCATTTGCATTTGGCAAAAGGAAGATCAAAAATCTTCATTGGATTTGCCAAATCACAGCACCATGCAAATAAAAAGTTGGGATTTCTCATGCTTTGTTCAGTCCTTTTGGTCATTCAAATTTTATGATTGTGCTTGGGATATAAAGCAAGGAAAATACAGCATCTGATCAACTTCAGGAAAAAATTAATAAGATAGAAACCAAAGGTTTTATTCAGTACAAAGACAAGTAACCCTTATCATGGATAAACTCAGCCACCCCATCAAATAAAATGGTTAAATGGGTATAGGGAACATTAGAAATATTGGCAGAACTTTGAATTCCAGTGAATCAAGGATAATAAAGCTTCATCCATACCAAGTCTTTCCATATTCCTAGGACTTAAGGCCTCCTGTATCTTACTCAAAATGGTGCCTTAAAGAGATCAATGTCAGTTGCTGAGTGAAAAGGAATTCTGAGCTCTCTATTTGAGCTGAGAAAGCAGTAAATGCTAAATTTTACCTGTTTTCTTCAACAGCTTTCAACAACTTAACTTTTGACATTGTTCTCCAGTGTTTGAGAGATTAAATACTTCTGTTGAATGACTTATTTAGTTGGGACTGTTCTGAAGAGCTGGAAGGGTACAAGGATTTCACTTGTGGAACGTGGGATTTCTCAAAGTCCATTAAAGCACTTTTAGTTGGAGAATGACACAACTTCTCCAGATGCCTCCTTTGCTTTAGTGGGCCTATTTGCATCTTAGGTATTACTTAGTTTGAGTAATGTGGTAGGACTGAGCCCTTGATGAGAGGCTGATTAATGAAATCCGTTCTGCTGGCTGAACATAATGGAAAATGTGATTCTGTTGGCTTCTAGGGGCTGAAATTCATCTCCATGCAAACGACACCCATTTTATGGATGTCATAAGGCTCCTGCTATCCTTCTGCTTTGATGGGGATTTCATCTGGTGAATGGGAGGGTGGTTGTTACATCCATTAACGTTGCTAAAATGTACCCAGTAAACCCATGGCTTATGACTTTGCCTCAAGTTGGAGTCTTCCCTTCAGGAAGAGCTTGGATAAACTTGATGAAAAATAACCAGTGAACGAAACCTAAAAAGAACCCAGAAGCTTTTTGTAACAGCACAATGTTTAGAAAAAAAACACCCAAATAACTTGATTTTTAAACTTTTAGTGAAAGAAAAGTGGCAAAGTCTCTAGGTGTATAACCTGATCAGTTAAATCATGGCAGGTAAATTCTAATTTGCATCCTTCTCACTCAGCTTGATGTTGTCAGTGCTCTTAATTCATACTCTGCTAAATTAATGGCTGTACGATCCCAGTTCTCCTGTTTATTTCCCTGTAAATCTTGTCCTTAAACTTCTGGTCAATGGGCTTTGAGGTTCTTACTTTTCCCATGATGAGGACAGAAAAGAGCCATATTTTCCAAAGCCTTTTTGCAAATTCCCTCTAATTTTCCCAACATTCACTTTTCCAGGCGTGGGATCAGGGGGAGCAGATATTTCAGCACTGGGTTCACAAATCTGGCTGACAGCAGCAATAATTCCTCACCACACCTCTGGATAATCCATTATTTTCAATAATATCACAACATGGAACCGAGAGCCACTGTCCAATTGAGAGTAATATATTGTATGTTTGGATCAACAGGGAAAGGTTTTTAGGAATTTTCTCTTGTCAGAGCTGGATATATATTCCAAACCTTAATTATTGACCAAATTGGCACTTCAAGCAACAATGTCTTTGGCTGTAAATTAGCTGGTTTTAATGGTCTGCAGCAAGGCTTTCAATATCCTCTTTAGTGCCAAGTTTGAATGATGGAACTCACTATATGTGCTGACACTTTTTATTCTTAAACACCTAACGTGCAATCTGTTCCCGGGAGTTTTAAAGGGTAAGATAAAATGTCAAAATTGTTCAAAAGTATCATGTATATTTTTTACTCAGAAAGTTACATACTCAAAACTCTAATCAGTCCACCTGGATTTATGAAATCCCTTGTTATTGTAGCGGTGTGAAAACTGGACTAGAGATAAAGAAAATGGTATTTTTATAGACTGGTCCTTGGAGATGGGGCTGCTCCTCTGTTGTCAATGTAGGCCAAAGTGCCAGTGGGAAGTGCAGTACATGACCTTAGTCAATTAGCAGGGTCTCCTTAATCTCTTGGGATTACTTTGATCTACAATATCAAGTCTAACACCTTAATGAAATTTTACAGATAGTCACAGAAGACATCCATGTAGTGAAAAAACAATTTCATTTTATACCTAAACTCCTAACACATGCTTAATAATTCCCCAGAAGGGAAATAATAACTATAACCATATTCAACATAAATTTCTCTTTTTTTTTTTTTCACGCTGTGTTTATGGCTGAGAAAAACAAGATTATAATAGACAGGACTTTGCTTGTGAAAACAGGGAACAGATCGAACTGCTGATTCACATTTTTCTTGTAGAAAACATGTTCTTTGTTGCTGTTACATTTTAAATCTCCTGAAATAAAGGTGGTGTGCTAAATCTTAATTGTATTTTTTTTGTGTGTGTGTGAATACATTTCAGACTTATTCACAGATATATGAGATCTCAGATTTATTCAGATATATCTGAAATATTTCTATCATATAAATTTCAATATGAAATTTCCATAGCATAGCACTCTCCTGATTTGTATATTCAACCCTAGTTTTTTTAAAATTTGTGCTCATTCAAATTTTGTCACAGGTCTGGACACTTTTGACGGAGTTAACTGGACAACCTGGACCAATTTAAATTATTAGGTATAATATTTATTGTACGAATTATTATATAATTATTAAGTAACCATGTGACAAAAAAATTTTGACTGTGTGTTGATTTTGTTTATTTTTGTCTTGTCTCTTACTCAGACTATTTCAGCTGCAGGTCTTGCAGGATCCAGCTTGAAGATATACAGAAACGCTGTAGTGGGAATTTTATTTTCTGGGAAAAAGCTCCAGGATTCCCTTCTCAGAGGTGAAAGTGTTGCATGATTCACAATGTCCTGGAGAAGAGGAGAAGGAGCAAAGGACGGGGTTTAATTAGGCCACAGCTTTATTAACTGAATTTGTCCTGGAATTATGCAGTGATAACTCACTGTGGTCACTTCTTTCCATTGGTGGTTTGTGCCACCACCAATGCCACCCTTCTGGGTGACCCTTTGGGATGGGTGGAGAATGCCAAGGTTTGACCTTTTCCTCTCTGCTGATTCTTGCCTTCTCCCTGAAGACCCAGCAAGTTCCTCTCTGCAGTCTTCAGCGCATCCTGCAGCCTCTGGGGAGAAGGTCTTGCCTCCACCCTCATCTCCAGCTTCCTTGCAAAATCCCAAACAATCTTCAGCTGGGAATTACATTTTGGATACCTGGTGGTGAAAAAGCAGAGGAGAAACCTCTCCAGCTGCTGTGGGACAGCTTGGCTGTGATATCGGGAGGTACCCAGGGGTGCTGTGGGACAGTGGGGTGGTGGTGGCAGCTCTTCTCTGCCCCTTGCAGTGCCAATCCATGCAGGAAAAGTCTTGGGCAGAAGAAGGAGGCTTTCTACACTCCCTGTAGACATGTACGAACCCACTGGAGCTGATCGGATGCTTCCTAGGAGGAAAGCAAAGTGGATGTGGTCATTCCTGCTGTAACCACCTGAAAATTGCAGCATTTCATTCTCTGCTGCTGGTGCTCTCAGGGCAACCCCTCTGTTTATCCAAGGCATTTCACCAGGATCACTTTTTTCTTGGGATCTGACCTCTGGTCCTGAGGCAAAACACAAGCTGGATTTAAAGTGGGATTTTGCCAGAGTGAGGGCTCCAGGTTTCACCGTGGCAGCTCAAGAATTCACAAAATCATAGAATAATGGAAACTTAGATTGGTTTGGGTTGGGGGAGGGACCTTAAAACTCACCTGTCATGGGCAGGGAACTTTCCACTAGACCAGGTCTCTCCAAGCCATATCCAACCTGGCCTTGGAAGCATCACATTTCTGATGCTCCACATGGAGAACTTACCAATCCACAATTAGGGGAACCAGAGATGTTCAAGAGAGCTCTCTTATAAATTGCTTTTTGCAGTCAAATTAAGGTTTATAGCTGACTGTCTCATGGTTTGCACCAGCTCTGCTTTGCAGTTTTATCCCTTGTTTTGCCCCTTGTCCTCCTACAGCCAAATAGCAAAACAAAATCAGCTCTCCCTGAAGGCCCCACAGGTGAGATTTCAGTGTGCAGAATTCAAGAGACAATCCCCACCGCATTTCCTGGGTTTTAATGCATTCAGTAAGTGTAAAAACCTCTTAAAATGGAGCAGGGTTGTAAAACGTGGCTCTGTACCAATTAACTCATGATGGATACTCGCGGTTGTTCCGCCGTGCTCTCCTCTGGAATCTGCTCCCCACAACCATAAAACGCCTTCCACGAGGCAGAGCAGGCACCAGCTTTGTCTTCACGCACATCTGTTGCATTTTTTAAAGGTAAAAATAAAGTCTGAATTTTTAAAATCTCAATTTTAATAATGCATGAAAAAGTGGAGCAGCTCTGCTTTATTTCCATCCAGGTCTCATCTTGCATCTCTTTCACCACTGCCAAATATTCCCAAAGAAGTTTCTATCCCCTCTGTCATTCCAGCTGCAGAGATGAGCTCCTGGAGACCAAGGTGAGCAGTGCCAAATCCTGGCATCCATCTCAGAATCCTGGTTTGGGTTGGAAGAGACCATAAAACCATTTAATTCACCCCTGCCATGGGCAGGGACACCTTCCACTGTCCCAGGGTGCTCCAAGCCCCATCCAACCTGGCCTTGGACACTTCCAGGGATGAGGCAGACCTTTTTTGGTCCTCATTTTTCACAGATACCCCTGTGAGGGAAACCTCTAAGAGGAATTTTCATCAAAATATAGATTTGAAACAGGTGTGTGAAAAGGCAAATAGTGATTATCTCACTAATAATTTTATTTTGAGCTAATTTAGTAATTACAGCTTGAAAATTTAAATTGTTTTGACCGGGCTATTTTTTAAATCAAGGGATTCATAAATCTATCTTATTAATATTATTTGCCTTTTATTTTTAGGCTTCAAATTAGTATTTAACTGTGTGTGAGGTTTCACCAGCATAAAGACTGAGGAGATTCTTTCCTCAGGAGTTTTATATTTGAACAAGGAGTGAAGGGGAAAGGGTGGGAGAACAAGGAAACAACACCATGCCTGCTTTACCTGCAGAGAATTGAGTGTTTTAAAGATGAATTTAGGTAAAAATATAAATGAGCCCTGATTTTTGAACCCCTGTTCACTGTTTTAAGCTTAAGATCACGCAGCAGAAGTGATTTTGCTGATACAGATAAATAAAAATATTGCTGTCCCCTTGCCCAGAGAGCTGCTGGAGCTTTATTTCCTCTTCTAGGGTACGTGATGAGACCCAGATGGGAGAAGGCAAAACTCTCCTTAATGGCAGCTGATGTTTTCCTGGATGGAGCCAAATCGGAGCAGACAGCAAAGATCCTTATCTTAGCATGGGAAGCCTGACAGCAGAATATTTCTCTTGATTTCAGGATTATTTTGTTATGGACTCCAAAACCACACTCCAAAAATAACTCAGATTCATGTGTTTGCTGATGCCTGTGTGCTCCCCCATCCTCCTTGCACAGGTAAGTCCCAAATGCATTTTTAATTTAAAATTGTCTCATATAACAATAAGAAAGCTTTCAAATCTAAATATGTGACATCGCTGAATATAGGATTTAAAAAAAATCTATATTCATTGTGGAGGGGGGAAAAAAAGGAAAATATTACAAAAGACCAAAAGCTCTAGGGTTCAAGCTAATTTTTCATCTTTTCCATGGGGAAAAACACTGGTAAATGTTAAGAAACACCCTTCAAGAACCTTTAATTTGTTTTTCACTCTCCGAGATATAGATTTTCCCCTTCCCATTTAAGTAAAAAAAAATTTCCTGTGGGTTTTTAGAGTCATTTGAGAAAATATATATATATACGTATTTGTATATTTTTCCATGCTTTCTAGCATAGCTTTGATTATGCTGTCAGAGCAGAGTAAGCAGAATTTGAGTTGTAGCCAGGTCCACTCATTTTTTTATCTGCTGAGGAGGATTTGCCTGTAGATCACACAAATCACTTGCAGGATCAGCTCCTCACTCCAAAACCTTGTTTTCGTTGGTCAGTGGCAAATGGATCAGGATTGCCCAGCATGGATCAGGATGTTGCCATAATTATCCAATATTTTGAAGTTATTGGCAATAAGATTAGGACATTTTATTTTTCTTTTGTGCTGTGATGTTGCACTTCTTCAATTAGTTTTGCTGCTGTTGAGTTCAAGCAGATACGAATGGATCCAGTCCTGTTTATCAGCAAAATGCAGGAAAAAACATTGGAATTGGAGGTTTATTCTGTGTTTTAGTGTGGCCCTAGATTAATAAAGGTCTGAATATGCTTTTATAGGCACACAAATATATATTTATAATGTCTATAAAAACATATAAATATGGATGTGATTGTATATGTGTGCATAAGTTCCCTATAATGAGGGAATTTATTAATAATACCAAGGATTTCAGGAAATTTATAATACTTTGCCTTTTGTAAAATGATCATTTCAAAGCCATTAATTAAACTTATTAATATAAATTAATCAAATGTATCTTCAGAAAGGTAGAAGTCTTGGCCCCCACGTTAATGACTTCCACTTGGATATTTGGAAGTTGACCTGGCTTTTTTTTTTTTGGACTTAACCACACAAGTATTTGCAGGTGTGTGAGAAAATCAGCCTTACATTAATTATTCTCCTCAGTCCATGGTTCTATCTGGAAATCGACCCCCTAAATGCTGGGACGTTGAATGGGAATTACCCTGTCCAAGAATCATGCAAGGCATAAAGAGGATTTAAACAGGACAAAAGGTTTGTGTGGACGCCCTGTTCCATTGCTGGTGCGGGCTGGAGTGAGCTGGGAAGGCAAGATATAAATTTGCAGTAGATAATCTTCCAGCAGGGCTGTTCATAGCCCTGACTCTGGATATCTCACCCTGTCAAGCACAGCTAAAAACACTCAAGAATATAAAGCGCAGCAGTTGTTGCAAAAGTTCACTCATGGCAGTTCCAAACCGTGCTGTAAGCCTTGAGCATGACATGACAAAGCCAGGCATGGATATTTTTCCATTCATTTTCTTCGATGCATTTTTTTGATAGCTGGGGTTTGAGTTGGGAAAGCCATTTTTATAAATCCTCATTATAATTTTAATAGAGATTTTTTGGAAGGGTTTTAAAATTACAAGGAAAAAACCCTCAACCAAGAACTTTGTCTTCATGCCTGAAATGATGCCATCAGTGAAGTCAGTGGCAAAACTATGGATGTCAAGAGTTGTAGGATTTGACCTCTGGGCTTTGGAGCTGAGTTGGCAAGAAAGAATAAATAAATAAATCCTGCAAAATGATATATGAACTTTACAATCTGTGCCTCACGTCTTAGGCAGGCTATACAATAAAATATCCTAAAATCTAGTCCTGGCTTTTTCTATCGAGCTAATTTGTAGTCAAGACAGCTTAGTTCATGTTCTTGAACATGCTGAATAAGCTGAGAGGTAAAAAATTATCAGCAGTGTGCATTTTAAGGACTTGGACCAAACCCTTTCAATGTCAAACTGCGCTGGATCAGACCCAAACATGCTCCTCAATAAAAACCCGGGTTTCTTCAAAATTTGGCCTTATTTTGCTTTTTGCATCAGGTTTGAGTAATACCAAATTTCTACCTTTCAGAAGATCTTTCAGAATGCATGATTTGGTTTTATTATCAAAAATAACCTGTAAAATTTTTTTCTTTCTCTCTGTACCTTCAGAGAAATTAACAAGTTCTGCTTGATGAAAATAGAAAAAGAATAGAGATAGAATAGAATAGAAATAGAAAAAAGTAAATAGAAATAGAAAAAATGGAGGCTCAATTGGCTTCGTTGAAAAAATCCAGTGAGTGACAAGGGGTGATAATGCCCCAAACCATTGCAAACCATCCCTGCATCCTCCCAGTCGTGTTACAATCGATCCTGTCCATCCAAGGCAGTTTGTGGAAACCCTTTTCCCAAGCAGCCGTTTCATCTGCTTGTTTATCCCCAGCCTCCCTGGGTGTGAGTGCTCTGTGCAAGGCTGGCTCCCAGCTCTCTTCCCACATTTAGCTCCCTGCTGGCAGGTATTAGAAACTCTCCTGTCCTCAAATTTTGTGTATTCTGGTCAGAGGAGCTGTCTGCTAAGGGGGCAGCGAGGGACCAAACCAACCACGGCTGGAGGGCTCGTTTGGCCATCGCTGGATTCCAGCAGTGTTCCCAAGGAAGCCACCGCGTGGTTCATCTGCTTTGCTCTTCCTTCATGTACTCAGCAACAAAACACGGGGGAAGGTTTGGAACCAGCTTGGAAAAAGTAATTGGTAGTGGGAAAAGAGAAATGCTGATGGTTGGGTTAACCCCAAAATTACTGCAGAGGGAAAAGTGCCAAAAACTGCATCCCCTGGATCTTGGAGATGGAAGTGCTGGAGGGCCTTTAGAGTTATCCCAGAATCCTGGAATGGCTTGGGTTGGAGGCCTCGGAGGCAGAACAAGCTCTGGGTCTGCACCAGAGACTGGGGTGAAGGGGAGGGAATTGCTGCCCTCAGGGAAACAGGAGCAGCCTTTAAATGTCCTGCAGTTCTCTGCTCTGCAGAACACGAGCAGGTGATGGAATCATGGAGTGCTTTGGGTTGATTTGGGATTTTAAAGTTCATCCAATGCCACCCCTGCCATGGCAGGGACACCTTCCACTGTCCCAGGTGCTCCAAACCCCAATGTCCAACCTGGCCTTGGGCACTGCCAGGGATCCAGGGGCAGCCCCAGCTGCTCTGGGCACCTGTGCCAGGGCCTGCCCACCCTCCCTTCCCAATATCCCATCTAATCCTCCACCCTGGCAGTGGGAACCCATTCCCTGTGTCCTGCCACTCCATCCCTTGGTAGATAACAGACTTTTTATCCTGGGGAGATTTCACTCATAACTAATTTTTGACAGCTGCTGTAATTCAAACAGGTACCGAGTCAGGAAAACTTTATAATTTTTGGTGCACACAGGGTCAGTCCTGATGATCATTCTTGGCCTTAAAACCCATGGAATATCCTCTCCTGCTGGAAAATCCAGGTGTGCAGCACTATTTCTTCCTGCCAGGAAGGTTCTTCCTTCCCCTCAGCCCACTCAGCAGCTCTGTACCAAACCCTGCAAGCGCACCAGGGCCGAGATGTGGGAATGAAAAGGAAGTTTTCTGCCAGGCATCCTCCCCACATGGAAGGATCTGGGATGGCTCTGTTGGGAGGTGAGTGGCTGCAAGGCCAGGGGCTGTGCCAGGCCCAGCATTGCCCCGGTTCCTGCCCAGTTTGAGCCCAGCCAGCTGACACAGCCCTTGGGCTGCAGCCCCATCCCAGCCCTGCCGTGTGACAGCCAGAGAACATTTCCTGGCATTCGCCTTTTCCATTCAGTTGGCCACTGCCTTTTTTGTCTCTCAGGAAGCAAAACTGGCCCCCAGACAAATCTGTGGCAGGGTACCAAAGCCAGGAACATTAAAAGGAGCAAAAGGAAAGCCAAATTGCTCGTGGAAATCAAGATTGCTTGCATTTTCTTTTGCCATGGCGAGGCAGAGCTCTCTGTGCTGTGAGTGATTCTTGGTTTAAGGACAAACAGTGCAAAGATTGCCAGAACCGGGGGCTGTGGACAGAAATTTTTATTCTAATATTATATTTTTAAGCAGCTCCAATTGTAAAAGTGCATCCCTGGAAGGTGGAGAAAGGCTTCCAAAGTTCACTGACTTCCCAACCCTGACAGGGATCCTCCTGATAATGGCACAGCAGGTCCACAGTGGCAAAGCCTAATTGACAAAGATCAAAATCTAATTTGGATAACACCAGGAGCCGAGGGGGTCATGCTCCAAATAGTGCTTGAGCCACAACCAGCCGTGTTTGTCATTTCACGGGGAAAATGCAAAAAAGATCATCCCAGGTCCCCAAATGAGGGAGATGCCAATAATATTGAAAAGCAGACACAGGAAGAAGCCTTGCTCCTGAGGGTGCAATTACCGGGGCTGTGATGTGAAATAATAAAAAAATATTAAGTAGATTTTAATGTTGTAACAAAGGGTGGCCCTGCACTGGGCATAGGGATAGGGGAGGAAGATCCTTGGGGCACCCAGATGAAAAATAATACAAGTGTAGCTATTAGCAGAGTGCTTCACGCCAGTGAAATTCCTCCGTGGGAGGAATATTTCCTTACCTGGAATTTAGGTCACTTTTCCTCGGAAGAAGCAGTTGTTATTATTATCTATTAATTCCTTGAAAGGAATTAGACTAACCTGGTCTGTGGCTTGAAATTAAAAAAAAAAAAAAAAAAAAAAACCAAAACCATCTGCTGAGGGGGTTTTGTAGGATTTTTCCATGTTTTTCTGGGGTCTGGGGTATTTCGGTAGCTGTGCTGTGTGCTCTGGATCCCAACTCTGATAAACCAAGTTAGGATAACTGAGGGAAGAAAATCCTGATATTCACAGAGAATTCCTGAGGTCTTTTTATGTATATTTCCACCCCAACAATTAAAAATCTAACACAAAATCCTATAGGATTCCCTTTTATCTTCAGTGTCGTTTGCTGGCAATGAAGGAAATTTTAGGGAAATTTTGTGCCCTCCTTAGAATTTCTAATGAGTAAATGCAATGTTTGACTCATCCATTTACTCTCTTGCAGCTTCTGTGGGATTTTACTCACTCCTCACTTTTGCCTGTGAGTTGTATTCCATTTTCCCATTTAAAATTTGCAAATTACAGCAGAAGAGAAATAATTTCAAGACCTTCCTCTGCATTGGGACTGAATTCATGTAGGTGCAAGTCAGCCAAGGTACTGCTGGCCTTTGGGACTCTGATAGTTGCTGGAAAATGTACAGCAAAATTTTTATAAAAGAGATTTTAATGAAAAGGAAAATAATTCCATAATGGACAGTGAGAAGGAGGGTGCTTGGAGGAAAATCAGGGCTGAGCTGAGAGGCAGCTTGGGGCTGGGTTGGTGATCTGTTTGTGTTCCATTTTAAGTTTATATGTGATTTATTACGACTTGGGATTTTGGGATATTGGGATTTAATGTGATTTTTGAAAGTGGTTTAGGTGACTTAGGAGCACGAGCTCCATTGACTCAGCTTTTCAAACACAGAGAGGAGCTCAAAGCCCAAATCTCAGCACTTTGTCCTCCTGAGCAGCTCAGGACAAATGAGGTGCTTCAGAACACACAACCTCATTCTACGCCATTATAGGAAAAATAAACACTAATCCTATAAATTACAGCCAAGAGGCTCCTGCAGCCACTCTGGCAGCACAGAACTATTTAGAGGAGGGCTGGAAGGGCTGCAGGGAGCCGATTCCTGCCCTTGGCTGGCACTGCCAGTTTTGTTGTCCCTTCCTCTCCGCAGCCGTCCGGCAAAGCTCCTGTAAAGGCCCCAAGGCTGCTCCAGAGAAGCCTTTGGAGAACAGGAACTGCTCAGCACACGGGTTTGGCACGTTCAGCAGCCCAGGTCCAGCGCAGAGGGAGCAGAAAAGGCTCCTCACACTGCCCGTTCCTGAGCAGGGCCTACAGCTGCTCACAGGCACCGATGGAAAAACGGCAACGCAGCTGCCTGGGCACCAACCCATCCCAGGGATGGCTTCTCCTCGTGCTGGCATTAAAAAACCCAAGGAAAAGCAGAGTTTTAGCTCTGTCTTTTCATCATCTCTGCATTTTTTCCTCGCTGGTTTTCTCACTGGAGGGTGAGGGTCTACATGGCGCAGGTTAGTGAGGGGTGGGAGGTGGATTCTCAGTGTGATCTACAGCTTGTCGCGCTTGTCAGGGCACTGGTGAGACATAAAGATCCTTTTCATGACAAAAAAAAATGAATGATTTTTATATCCTCAGAGGTGAAATCAAACCAATCCCATTAATTTCAATTAAAATGTTACCTGTCTCCAGCTATCTCCTTTTTTTGCTCGCCCTCAAAGACTGTTTAGGGATGGGAAAAATGAAATATTAATGCATTCTATAAATAATATGTGTGAGGTCCATGGGGACACAGAACCCCCACATCATTAGTCAAATTGATCTTCCTCTTAGATTTTGCAGAAAATCGGGGGGTTTTGTGGCTTAGTTTTCAGGAAAAGTGGTCAAAGCTGGGTCCAGACTCCAGCAAAAATTGAAGTTTTTGAGTTTTTGCTGCTGCTCCTTTTTTTCTGGATGTTTTAGACATTGGGTAATGTCACAAGTTTCAGGAGAGGTGCCACTAACCTGTACTCATGCATTGAATTTTGCCATGGAATTTCCAGGAGTGAGGAAAAGGAGATTGTGACTTTTAAGAAAGAATAATTGTCAAAACACAATTTGTTTCTGCTGCAGATCATTCCCTGCGCATCGTGGTTGTAAAGAACTTCCTGTAATTCACAGAACCACAGAATGGTTTGGGTTGAAGAGACCTCGAGATCATCCAGTTCCAAGCTCCCTGCTGAGGGGTTTGCTCTCCAAAGGCAATTTTTTTGTGGAATTCTTGCAGACATTTTAAACACCTGTGACCATCACATGGTGAGAGCAGCTTTGAACAAAGCAGGAGCTTCACCTGCTGCAGCTCCCTCTTGAAAATAAAGCACAGTGTGGCTCCTTCCTCCTTCCCTGGAATGCAGCAGAGGAGCTTTTCCCTTTTATTTTTATTTTTGTGTGCGTATAATAACACAAAGTCACTGCATGAGCAAGCAGCAATGTTTATTAATAGAGATCTCCAATTTTGGAGTCTTTGGTAAATTGAGAACACACTGAGAAAGAATCTTATCGCTCGAATCGTAGGAAATCCATTTCCAAGTTGTCTGTTTTTCATCAAATTAAAATTAGTTTCATGGGAATATGAGGAGGCTTTTATAATTAGATAATGGAAATTTGCCTAGGTTATCTTCCACTTATTTGGATGGAACATAAATAACAGGAATGTCACGTCATGCCAGTGTTTACTCATCTAACTCAGCACAAATCCTGGGTCAAGCAAAAAAGATTTGGAAACATTTCAGTGCTTGTTGCTTGGAGACCATTTTTAACCACGGGAAGGATTTCACTGGAATCCACGGCTGCAGAGTGGAAAACCTGAAAATTGCTGATTTTTGGAAGGGACCTCGAGGACCATCTGGTTCCAGCTCCCCAGCCACGAGCAGGGGCATCCTCCACCAGACCAAGCCTTCAGGTGAAACATTCCCAAGAGTTATCCATCAATGTTCCCATTCCCCATCCCATGCAGAGGTGGGATGGGGGATTATTTGGACATATTTCTCATTTTCAATCAAACCTGGTCAGTAATCAGTACATTTTGCTTTTGGTTTTTTTAAAAAAATTAACTATTATAATCATCTCTGCTTTCTCACCTCTCCATTCCTGTACTGAATACTGAATCCACATGGTTTAGGTGAAAATTCCTGAGGTTTGGAGCCAATTCCAGTGGGGTATTGGCAACAACTGGTGCTGTTGACCCTCTCATTGCAGGATATTATGTAATGGAGATAAAATACAACATCCCATCCCTTCCAGACAACTGTGTGTCAAATCCCAATTATCCTGACTGTTTTCCTCCTCAGACATTCAAAAGTCCATTTTTCAGTCATCTCACTTCTCTCACACATGAAATCTAAATCAATTAAGATCAAATTTCCAGATGGCTGAAGTGGGTTTGCACATGTTCCCACCAGGCATAGCTCTCCAAGGATGGTTGTGTGACCATTTCTGTCCAGGTGCACTGGATTCATTGCCTGAAAACAAGGAAATATCCTGATAGGAAGGAATTTTTTCCTGAAAATGGCTGAGAGCTGGAATTCATACAGGGGAATCTTGCAGATCACCACAAACCCATTCAGCTCTTTAAATAAAGGGGAAAATTCTGCATCAGTGACTGAAGAGACAAATTAAAGAAACCAGGGAAAGAGCATGTCCTGCATCATCATTTTCAGAGGAGCTGGAAATAAACATGTATAACCAGATTTTAGGGAATATTCAACACCAGCCTGTTCATGCTGGGAAGACTGAAGAGCTTCCCCACAGGTTTTGCATAGTGGGAGCTGTAATTTCTTTCTTATCCCTATATCGAGTGTCAGGCTTTTATATATTAATCGCTGATTGGTTTTGTCTTCCTTTAAGAAATGCAATCCCTGCAAACACATCATCCCTCAGTGCTCTCTGCACATGGAGAATGCAAAACCATCTCGATAAAGCATTGCTGCACTGGTGAAATCA
Source organism: Emberiza elegans (assembly GCA_024865655.1). NCBI lineage: Eukaryota > Metazoa > Chordata > Aves > Passeriformes > Fringillidae > Emberiza > Emberiza elegans. The sequence continues at coordinate 2,090,618 of JALJVW010000241.1, read as the reverse complement.
GCCTGGGTATAGTTCTCGCTGCCCCTTTGTGAATCTCAAAAATGAATATATTCCATAAGCTTCCCTCTCTCCCCCTTCTCCACGTTCTCTTTATTTTTTTCCCCCTTGCCCTAAATTCCAAGTGCCTGCCCTCTGGATATGGATTAGTGAGAGAAGTTTAAAATTGGCACCTACGGGCAGAGAATGTCCCACCCCACGTCCAGGTGATGTTCCTAAGGATCCCAGCCAGGAGATGCTGCAGGGAGCTGGTGGCACTTGCTGGACTGTGGCACCTCATTGTGTCCTAGTCCTTGGCACAGCTTGGAGATCAGGAATCACAAAATATCCTGAATGGGAAGGGACCCACAGGGATTGTCAGAGCAGCTCCTGACCCGGCAGAGACCCCCCAAAATCCACCCTGGGGATCCCTGGCAATGCTGTCCAAACCTTCCTGGAGCTCTGGCAGCCTTGGGGCCGTGACCATTCCCTGGGGAGCCTGGGCAGTGCCAGCACCCTCTGGGGGAAGAGCCTTTCCCTGATACCCAACCAAAACCTCCCCTGACAGCTCCAGCCATTCCCTCAGGTCACCAGAGAGCAGAGATTGGTGCCTTCCCCTCCTCTTCCCATCAGGAGAAATTGTGACTACACCAAGCGCTGCCCTCAGTCTCCTCTCCTCCAGCTGAACGTCCCAAGTGCCCTCAGCTCCTCACACGGCTTCTCCTCAAGGCCCTTCCCCATCCTTGTGGCTCCTTTGGACACTCCCCAACAGTTTAATGTCTTTTTTATAGTGTGGCACCCAAAGGTACCCCAGAGCTCAAGGTGAGGCTGCCCCAGCCCAGAGCAGAGCAGGACAATCCCTCCCTGTCCCACCAGCATTGCTGGGCCTGGTGCCTCAGGATGTCCCCTCTTGTCGTGGTTGAGATGGTCACAACACAAAGCAACACGCTCCATTTTCAGAAGGCTTCAAACCTGGTTTTATTCTAGCATGCATGCTTTTTATACATTCTTACAAAACTCATAAATTTACTCATTGGTCAGGAAAGACAAACAAAGTGCTCATTGAAATAGAGTTGCAGGTTTCTCGTATTTATCCTTCTTTCTTTCTTGGTTTCTATGTCAGTGACCATTCTTTCAGGGGTAAACATGGATCCTCATATCAAACTTCTCTCTGGCTCACAGAAATTGCTATAAAACCTCTTCCACACCCTCTGGCTCCAGGGCACTGCTGAACTCAGATCCAGCTTTCCTTCAGCCAGGACCCCCAGGTCCCTTTCCCTGGCACTGCTTTCCAGCCCCTCATTCCCAGTCTGTCCATAATTCCAGGCATGTCCCACTCTGGCTGCAGAATCCGGCACTTTTCCTTGCTGAACTTCACCTTGGTCGGTGATTTTTCATCCCTCTGATTTGTTGAGGTCTCTCTGCAGGACCTCCCTGCCCTCCAGGGAGCCAACATCTCCTCCCAGGTTTGTATCATCCTCCCTCTTGCCAAAAATCACCCTGGAAAACTGCTCCCTTTCTCCTTGCTGCCTTTGGAGACTTCCAGGGTCACGATGGATTCATCTTGGAGAAAAATGTGGTGTTGATCATCCTGGAGCAAAACCCCTCCAGAATGTTCCCCTTGCGCTCCTGTTTTGTAGCGTCTCAAGTTTTCTCTGGAAGAGCAGGAGCAGGATTATTTGCGGCCATGGTAGAAAGGTGAATTTCTGGTGTTACAACACAGCTGTCATCTCCCAAGAAATTACAATTATCTCTTCTGTAATTAGGGCAGGTTTGGCTGAGACTCTGAGTCACTGGGAAGTTCAGTTCTGTCGTTTAGCCCAGAATAGCTCTGTGGTTCCAGAAATGTTTTCCCCACAGACTGAACCTCGAATTTATGATAGAGATTAAATCCCTCCCACTCCTGAAGGAACAGAGGAGGTGGGAGGGTTTTTTTGGGGTGGTTTTCCAGGGATTGGACACCAAAACACCTGGTAAATGACCAGGTAAAAGAGGAATATGTGCAAACCTAAAAGAAGAAGAAGAAGAAAAAATAGAAAATAAAATCAAACCTGAAAGAACAAGGAAATGGGAGGGTTGCAAACCTAAAAGAAAAGAAGAACAAAAACCTAGATAAGAAATAAAAAGGAATATGCAAACCTAAAAGAAGAAGAAGAAAAAAATAGATAAGAAATAAAAATCTCATTGTGCAAAAAATAGTAAAGCGTAGAATTTTCAATTTTTTGTTTCGTTTTAATTTTGGTGTAAGCTTCCAAAGCATAAGTTAATAATTAAATACACTTAACCTAAGGTGGATTTTCTTTGGAGTTTTATTACACAGACAAGAAATTCTTGTGAGTGACCTGATGGGAAAACTGGTACCATATCTAACATGCCAGACCAAGGAGTCACCATCTTAAAAACCAATGAAACAAGGCAAAAAAAAAAAAAAAAATCAGGATTTTAAACTGCAGAAAGTCTAACTAATGCACAGCTCTTTAAGCAGAGGGGTAGAACCTGCTCATTACCTTAATTGATTAGGAGAGTGAAGTAGAATCTGCCTTAATTAGTGGCAACAAGGCCCTGAATAGAGGAGAACACCCCCAAGTATGAGGTGTGGAGTGCTGGTGTTGTCAGGGAGAATCCTCGATGCCAGAGGTAAGGAAGGAAAGATTTGCTGGGTCACTTGCTCCTTTCATTGGCTGACAACTAAAACAGAATTGCAGTGGGAAAGAGTGTGGGATTTCCACCAAAAATTATCATTTGGTTGTGGCTTTACAAAATAGGAGACGATTAAGGTCAAATTTTTACTTGTTTGGGAATCACAGCTGTCCTCTGCACGTGTGTGTTGGATTTTGAGTCAACTGGCTGAAAGGTTTTTATTTATTCTTCTGTTTTGAAACTATTTTAAGTGCTCTATGACACACTAAGTGTGAAAAAATCGGTTGAAATTCTGATGTCTCCTTTTTTCCCTGCTTATAGCTAAAAAGCAAGCTATGTTGGTTTGGACATATTTAAAATCTTGTTTTAGATCGTTTTGCTGGTAAATCTGAAGGTTTTTATGCTTATGAAGAAAATCTAAAATAGGTTTTTGGCTGGAGAGAGGGAAAACTTCACTAAGAAAGATGACAAAGTGTGGTTTGTGTACATTCTTATGAAGAAATGTCTTTCCAGAACCCACCTGGCTCTTTTGTTTGGGTTCAAAACTTCCCCCTGCTAAAGCTTGGCTTGTTTTAGGACCTGTTGATGAACAGAAAATTTAACATGGAAAAGAGTAATGGAAGTTTATGATGGTTCATGTGCTCAGTGCGATGAGCAAATAAAAGACTGGGTGACTTTTATTTGGCAAAGAGAGAAACAAAGTCACAAATTAGACTATAACTAAAGGAGAAATCTGTGTTATTTATAGCTATTTATGTCATTCCAGAGATATAGAGAGACAGCTTTAAAAATAAACTTATAAAGAAAAGGAATTAACACCTCTCAAAAAAAAAAAAAGCTACATCACATCTGAGCTCTTCCTATTTCTGTTGTGTCATTCATTGGTGAAAACACAGGGAAAGGTGCTGGAAGGGAGGCCCTGTTTGAACAGATCTAATCGTCAATAAGTAATTGTGTTTTAATTAAAATGTGTCATGTCATTCTGAGGGTCCTATATTACATGAGTATGAAAATGTATGACTGCATAATTCGGTAATAATTAGAATTACATTTTCCTAACTCTTAAATTAAAATGCTTGGCAATTAACTGCCTGATAAATCTCACTTTTCCATGTGTGTTTTTTTTTCCCTTTCTATCTGGGAGTATTAAATAGTCCTAATTGCTGATTGCACATTCCTGGGCTGCTGGCAGTTTTGTGTTGTGTGTATCAGATACATCTTCTCCAAATATTGCTTTATTTTTGCACATGAGGCAAAGGTATTGCAAGCAACTTTTACTGCTTGGGGAGCTCATGAAGTCCTAAAACCTCAAAGATGTATCCATAAAATCAGGTTGGATGAGGAGCTGGTGCAAGGATGCGAAATCCAACACAGCTCTGAAATAGTTGGATTCACTGCTTGTACCTTTTATGCAGAATCCATTGATGGAGATTTTCTGATTTGTATTGGTTTAGTGAGTTCAGAAATTAAATCTGTCTCACTTTCAAAGCTTGGCATAGTGGTACTCCTTGATTTAGAGGACAGAATCCCAGAATCACCGAGGCTGGAAAAGCTCTCTCCAATTGACTCCAACCATTCCCCAGCACTGCCAAAGCCACCACTGCCCCGTGTCCCCAAGTGCCACATCCATGTGGATTTTACATCCCTCCAGGAATGGGGACTTCAAACTGTGCCAGGCCTGGACAAACCTTTCCATGAAGGAAATTGTTCCCAAAATCCCCCCTGAGCTGCCCTGGCCCAGCCTGAGGCCGTTCCCTCTGCTCCTGTCCCTGTTCCCTGGAGCAGAGCCCGACCCCCCCGGCTGTGCCCTCCTGGCAGGAGCTGTGCAGAGCCACAAGGGCCCCTGAGCCTCCTTTGCTCCAGGTGAGCCCTGCCCAGCTCCTCAGGGATTCTGCAGCCCCTTCCCAGCTCCTCAGGGATTCTGCAGCCCCTGCCCAGCTCCTCAGGGATTCTGCAGCCCCTGCCCGGCTCCTCAGGGATTCTGCAGCTCCTGCCCAGCTCCCTCAGGGATTCTGCAGCCCCTGCCCAGCTCCTCAGGGATTCTGCAGCCCCTGCCCGGCTCCTCAGGGATTCTGCAGCCCCTGCCCGGCTCCTCAGGGATTCTCCAGCCCCTTCCCAGCTCCTCAGGGATTCTCCAGCCCCTGCCCGGCTCCTCAGGGATTCTGCAGCCCCTTCCCAGCTCCCTCAGGGAATTATCCGGTCCCTCAATGTCCTTGTCAAAATTAAGGAGTCCTGGACTGGTTTGGGTGGGAAGGGACTTTAAAACTCATCACATTCCAACCCCTGCCATGGGCAGAGACACCTTCCACCACCCCAGGTTGCTCCAAGCCCCATTCACCCTGGTTTGGATGAGGATTTTTAACAATTTTAGGTGAATTCTGCTGTTGTAAGCCCCTCTCTGGCTGAACAATGAAAAAAATGAGTGGTTGGTTGGCACAGCCCTGGCTGTGGCTCCATGTGTCAGCCATGTGGCTTCTTGGGGACACACAGCTTGTCCCAATGGGCTCTCACAAGTTCAGATCATGCTTTTAGCATAAATGTGCTTTTTCCCCATAAATGCCCAGCTCTGCCTAACAATGAGGAGCCCAACACAAATGCATCTGGAAGGGGTAAAATCTGCAAAAGTTGTCTCCAGAAAGACTCTTCCATTTGCATTTTGCATGGGCTTGTCAGCGTAAATCGCTTTGGAAATAAAGGCACTTCTGAAGATGTTTTCTGTGTGAGCAGAGAAAAGGTTGGAAAGGATTCAAGAGTGGGTAAACACGGGAGGATCACCCAGGACCCCACAAATTCATTGAGACAATTGAGTTTGGGAGACGACGAACTCCACGGCACAATCCGAGCGATATCTTCATTTTCTGGGGAAGAGCAGGGTCTTGGGAGCAGCCATTTCCTTAAACATTCATTAAACTCCTTCCCTGCAGATGTAACATTTCCCCTGCCTTCCCCTGCACTTCACATCTCGGTGCTCATGGCGTGAACTTTGCTGGGAGTGGTTCTTTAGTGGCTGACTGGAGGTGAGCCAGGAGCGATGACTTCCAGGCATTCCCACAGCACATCCCACCCCCTGTGCCGGGCATGGGCTCGCTCCAAGCACTCCTGTCACCAGGGCCTTGAAAACTCCTGTCATCTTTGGACTTTTTGAGCTGATAAAGATGAGATTATAGGGGGAAAAATAAGGGGAAGACATTTAAATTTGTCACTGGAGTTGTCCCAGCTGCGCACTGTGCTGTGTACATGGAAATCACCTGAAGAATCAATTTTAGGGATTTTTCTCCCTGTTGATTATTTCAGTTTTGCTGCATCTCCATCCCAACTCGGTGGTCACTCTCTGTCCCTTTGATCATTCAAACTGTGACTTCTCACTCCCAAATTGGACAATTTGATCCTTTTTGTGCCAGGTGATGCTGAGGCATGGTACCTGCAGTGGGATTTGGGGGAAAGAAAGGGTAAGACATTTAAGTTCTGTCATTGGAGTTGTCCCAGCTGAGCACAGTGCTGTGTGCTGTGCAATTCACCTGAAGGACTAATTTAGGGCATTTTTCTCCCTGTTGATTATTTTGGTTTTGGTACATCTCCATCCCAACTCGGTGGTCACTGTCTGTGCCTTTGATTATTTAAACTGCAACTTCTCAGTCTCAAATTGGACAATGAGAGCCTCATGTTTTGTGCCAGGTGATGCTGAGGCACGGTACCTGCAGCTGGGATTTGGGGGAAAAAAAGGGGAAGACATTTAAGTTCTGTCACTGGAGTTGTCCCAGCTGTGCACAGTGCTGTGTACATGGAAATTGTGTATAGGATGACTTAAGGGAAATTCCTCCCTGTTGATTATTTTGGTTTTGGTGGATTTCCATCCCAACTCGGTGGTCACTGTCTGTGCCTTTGGTTATTCAAACTGTGACTTCTCACTCTCAGATTGGACAATTTGATCCTCTTTGTGCCAGGTGATGCTGAGGCACGGTACCTGCAGCTGGGGGAAAATGAGGGGAAGACTTTTAAATTTGTCACTGGAGTTGTCCCAGCTATGCACAGTGCTGTGTACATGGAAATCATCTGAAGAACGAATTTAGGGGATTTTTCTCCCTATTGATTATTCCAGTTTAATCGTGCGTCTTCATCCCGATTTGGTGGTTGCTGTTTGTGGTGTTGGTTATCCAAACTGCAACTTCTCAGTCCCAGACTGGACAATTTGATCCTCTTTGTGCCAGGTGATGCTGAGGCAGGGTCCCTGCACCCGGGATTTGGGAAGTTGGGGATTTGGGATGGGATTTCAGCTTCTCCTGCACTCAGCAGGGAGAAGGAAAGGAGCAGCTTTAGGCACAGGTTTCTCTCTCCAATGGTGCTGTGGTTCTCCCTTTGGAGAAATCCCTCTCCCCACTGACAGTAGAAGCCCCAAGACAAACCTTGTATACAGAAGAAGAAACCAAAGGATGTAAATCCCTTATTTCTGGTTCTTGTGGAAAATCTTCACACTAAGAAACTCTCTCTGGCTTGATAATTATTAATTTTTTTTTTAATGCTCATACATGCTAGCTGCAAGCAAACCCAAAAATTCTTTTAAAAAAATGAAGTGGAAAATCTGCCAGCAATAACTTCTAAAAAAAAGATTTTACTTAGTAACAAAAAAAAATAGGTTGTGGTGGTTTTTTGTTTGTTTATTTTTTAAGGTTGCCCTTTTATTTCTGAGTCTCTGTCGTCACTGGAACACATTTGCAAGAATTTTTGCAACTTTGGGGACTTGTGATTTTCTTGCTTATCTGAAGGAAGGCTCTGATTCTCATTTAATCACTGCCTGTGAAAGCTGAGGCTTGAAGAAAATCTCCAGCCCCAGCCACAGTCTCTGTAACATCAGGAAAATTGGCATCTATTAAAATATTTGCAAATTTCTTTCTTGCCAGTTTTTTTCCCTCAGTTCTGCTCACAGCCATCAGCAGGGGACCTTTTGAGGGATAACTGCTCCCTACATGGAATCTTCCTGAGCCCAGTTCAGAGCTGGTGGGTGCAGGCACAACTGCACTGGCTTAGAAATTAAAGAAATTAATTTTGATGAGAACAATCAAAAACTCCATTGATTTTTGATTTTGTGCTGTTCAAGCTTTTTATTTACCTTTTCCCATCCTTTCTGAGTGGGAAAAATGCCATTTTGAAGTTCCTGGATGCATTAAAAAGAAATATGAAATTTATCAAAATTTATCTGGTAGAAGACTTCATTTTGGGCACTTTATAATGAAAATCTTGCCTTGTATTTTTGAAAACACGTCCCAAATTCAGGTCTTCTGTCTCTACCTCCTGCAATTGGTGCAAATATGACTTTGGGAAGCTTTGGAGAGGGACAGGTTGGGAATAGGATAGAAATTGCTCCTTGTTCCTTGCTGGTGGCTTTGGTGGAAGGGAACAGACCCTGCCCTGGGAAGGAAAGGCACCAGGGCCATGCAATCCAAGGATTTGCTTCCTCATGGACATAGGAAAGCACACGCAGATTCCTTATGTCTTGCATGGGAAGGCTGCAATTAATTTTTGTGTTGTTTTGAGCCTTGTTTTAAGGATTTAAAATAGTTTTGGAAGCTTCCTAGCAGTGATTTGTTGATGCCTTGCTGTACCCAGCTCTGGGGAATTTCAGTTCCTCAGTGCACAGGGAAAGAATCAGCTGAAGTGGCTGTGTGACACAGCAGACCAGGATTTGTCCTGGGAAGTGGCAGCATCCAGGTTGAGGTGTGTTGTGGAAGTTAACCCACACAAAGGCTTGCTAAAGACACCCCAAAATCGGGGGGAGCAGCCAGCAGGAGTTAATGGGGCAGTGACAAGAAAATGCTTTCCCCAAACTTTGGCAGAGCCAGCAAATCCTTGGTTTGTATTGTGAGGCAAAAATAAAAAGGGGTTTTTCTCTCAATTGCCTTTTTTTTCCCCCCTCCAGCATCAAAGATGTAAAGGGAGCAGAAGAGTTTTGAAAAAACACCTTCTCATTACCCGGATTTCTCCAGGAGCTGTTGCAAACTCTGGATGGGGTGTGGGGATGCTGAAAATCTCATATTTGGGAAAGCAAAGCTGACAAAGCCAGGGAGTGGTGACAAGTTTGGCTCATTTTAGAATGGTGAAAATTTTGGGAGGGAAAAGACCTTAAAGCCAATCTCATCCCCTGGGCAGGGACACCTCCCATAGATCAGGTTGCTCTAGGCCCCATCCATATAAATCCTTTTCCCTCTCTCTTTCTTTTCTCTCTCTCTCTCTTTTCTCCCTCTCTTTTCTCTCTCTTTCTTCTCTCATCTTCTCTTCTCCCCTTTCTTTCTTTTCTTTCTTTCTTTCTTTCTTTCTTTCTTTCTTTCTTTCTTTCTTTCTTTCTTTCTTTCTTTCTTTCTTTCTTTCTTTCTTTCTTTCTTTCTTTCTTTCTTTCTTTCTTTCTTTCTTTCTTTCTTTCTTTCCTTTCTTTTCTTTTCTTCCTTCCTTCCTTCCCTTCCTTCCTTCCTTCCTTCCTTCCTTCCTTTTCCTTCCTTCCTTCCTTCCTTCCTTCCTTCCTTCCTTCCTTCCTTCTTCCTTCCTTCCTTCCTTCCTTCCTTCCTTCCTTCCTTCCTTCCTTCCTTCCTTCCTTCCTTCCTTCCTTCCTTCCTTCCTTCCTTCCTTCCTTCCTTCCTTCCTTCCTTCCTTCCTTCCTTCCTTCCTTCCTTCCTTCCTTCCTTCCTTCCTTCCTTCCTTCCTTCCTTCCTTCCTTCCTTCCTTCCTTCCTTCCTTCCTCTTCCCCTTCTTTCTTTCTTTCTGTCTTTTCCCCCTCTTTCTTTTCCCTCTCTTTCTTTCCTCCTTCCTTTCTCTTTATTTTCTGCCTTTCCTTTGCTCAGCCACTGCCCAATGAAAGTCCAGAACTGGTGTTTAATCCACAGTTTGGTACCAGCTGAAGCTCTGATTTGATTGCTGTTAATTCAATGTCATTTATCAGTGAATGGTGGAAAAGTGGCTGTTCCTATGAGCAAGAACTCCATTTAGTGCTAGGAAAACACTGAATATTAAATTGCTTAAAAATCACAGTCTGTTTTCACATCCCAAAAATGTTTTATTCAGGGGAATGAATGGCTGTGCCTGGATCAGATGGAGTTGCAAGTGGGATATTGGCAGGAATGAGATGGATACCACAAAGCAAGAGGAGAACTGGGGGTTTGTTAAACATCCACATTTTGGGCAGTGTTTTCAGACACAAATAAAGGGGAAATAATGGCAAATGCACCATTGTAGCCCTCATTTGGACATGGTTTTTCTGTGTATTTGTCTCATGTGAACCTTTCACATCCATTACATCCATTTTCTGGGATAAAGGATGCCTCAGGATTATGGGGTCATTACTGACTTGCAGGAGACACCTTTCCCTCCACCTGCATTGCTCTCAATTTGGGAAAAAACACTATTTAGTTTTTTTGGTTTTTTTTTTTTTTTCATGGAATATAGGTGAGGATGGGGACAAGTTCCTCCAGTGTCCCTCTGCTGTAGGGATTTAACCTCTGTGGGAAAAAGGAGATGTCCAAAAATTCTGAGGTTTAAAAATATCTCTTATGGCCTAATTGAATGGAAGTTGGTGCAAAAATGAAGGAGGGGTTTCCCTTCTGGGTGTGGGTGGAAGTGAGGGGGATTGTTGGTAAACAAGAAAATGAAATAAAAATCTAGGTCAAAGGAGATGCTGTAAAATGAGGAATTTTGGGTGTTTTTATGTACTTCTGTGAAGAGGAACTTAGAGCAGGTCAGAAGTTGAATCTCTGAGGGGCCAATTCCACCACAAGGATGCTGAAAACACGTGAGGAGCTGAAGTGCATCTTCTCTTTCTGCCTCCTCCACCAACCACAGAGATTTTATATTAAAATAACAACAACAAAAAAATGCATCTGGAATTAGGCAGACGAGAAAATGCAAATTCATGGCACAGAAAAGAAAAGCAGAGCATGAAAGAGAAAAACATCCCGATTGCTCACAAGGGGAGGGATGGCTCAAGGGCTTTCACAGTTTTTTTTAATAGAAATATTATTGCAGTTTATTTCTATTCTTTGTGATGGGAGATGGAGGCTGTCTCATGTCCAGGCCAATGTGGGGTTTATTTTATTTATTTTATAGGGTGAGGCTGATTAGCCCACCCTGTCTGCTCCTTCTCCAGGAGTAGGTGATTCTTTGTGGATGGACACAGGTCTGGAATTGTGGCCTGGAATTACCTTTCTCTGTTGGTTTTGGGCCATTCCGCCTCCCCTTTCTCCCTGGAGATTTATTGTATTAAATTTTCGGGGTTTTTTTTTTCCTAAAGGCTTGGAACAAAGGGAGATTTGCAGAAGATTTGTATGAGGCGAGGGCTCATATTTGGTCTATATTTCAGAGAGGCAAAATAAAATGCTGAACCTCCTACAGATAAACCTCTGGGAGTTCTGCTGGGCACCAGTGGCATATTTCTTCTGTGATCCTTGCGGAGGTTAGGGGTGAAGCTGGAGCTCTGTGAAGAACAATTTGTTTGCTCTCAGCAGAGGCAGAGACAGACGAAGTGGGTGAGCACAACCTGGGGGCCTTGGAGTCATTTCAGGGCTCAGCCCGTGCCCGTCCTGCAGCCCTTGCTCAGGTCCCCTTCAGTGCTTGCAGGATGCTGTGATGGTGTTCACAGGGGTCCCAGGATGAGGGGAGAGACGAGGATCTGACTCCATGTTTCCGAAGGTTGGTTTATTATTTTATTATATTTATTACATTAAAACTATACTAAAAGAATAGAAGAAAGGATTTCATCAGAAGGCTGGCTAAGAATAGAATAGCAAAGAATGATAACAAAGGTTTGTGGCTCACTCTGTCCGAGCCAGCTGGACTGTGATTGGCCATTAATTAGAAACATCCAACATGGGCCAATCCCAGATGCACCTGTTGCATCCCACAGCAGCAGATAACCATTGTTTGCATTTTGTTCCTGAGGCCTCCCAGCTTCTCAGGAGGAAAAATCCCAAGGAAAGGATTTTCCTTAAAAGATGTCTGTGACAGGATGCTCTCATCTTCCAAGACTTCCCCCTCTCTGCAGACCAGGAAAACTCCCTAAAAAAATAATGAATGCACTGGTGATGTGTGTCTTCCAAAAATAAACCCTTTGTTTGCTCTTTACTTTCACATGCATAAAAAGTGTAGGATAAATTAATTTTATTGGACAAACTGGCCTTGAAAAGGTTTGTCACTGAAAGAATTTTTTGTCACTGTTTCATCTTACGAAACACCACATGAAAGATTAAACAACAACCTTAGTTTATATTTATAGGGATTTTCTCCTCAAATGTGCAACACAATGGACAAGGATTTCATCAAAGGTGCAGAGGACCAAAGAATGCTGGAATGTTTTGGGTGGGAAGGGGCCTTAAACTCACCCAGGGGCAGGGACACCTTCCAATGCCCCAGGGATGCTCCAGGCCCCAGTGTCCAACCTGGCTGTGGGCACTGCCAGGGATGGGACGTGGTGGAAGATCCCTGAACCCTCATCATGAAATCTCTGTCCCCAGGTGGGGTTTCTCACCAGCATCTCCCTAAAACTCCGCCAGCCAAAAATCTTAAAATATTGCAGAACAGGAAAAAAAAAAAATCAATTATCATCACTAATTAATGATAATAATATCATTTAATTCACTGCCTGGAAATCCAGTAGCTTTGGCCCCATGCCATGGTAAATTCTGCGTGGTGGAGTCTTTCCCGTGGTCACACACCCATTCTGAGACCTGACAGTGATGAGCAGGCTTTAAACATCCAAGTGCTGCCATTGTTTTAGAGAAGGGATTTTATTGCCTTGCTCGGGGGCAGTTAATATCTCACAGCAGCTGGGATTGATTGCACTGATTTGGGTATTTAAAAAAGAAAGGGAGAGAATTCTGTAACTCCAATTTCATGTTGTAATATGTCTCTCCTTGCTGTTGGATGGGTTTAGAAGAAGTTGGACCCTCACCATAGAAGTACCCATATCAGTAATCAAATATAATCCATATTTTGCCAAGTTTCCTGGGCTGTCGCATCTGCCATCACCACCTGTGATAATTTTCCTCCCTTTTTTTTTTTGCACTAAATAATCAATTATAATATTCTACTTTTTTTCTCCCCCTGCTCTACATGCTGCTTTATTACAACTGGCTCTGATTAGGAGCTTTTTTTCATGTCAGTGAGGAGGTGTGGGTAACTTTGTGCAGGCTTTTTGAGCACTGGAATGGGCATTGTGGAGTCCCGTGCTCCCAATTCCAGGACCTGCTCTCTGTTAACATTAAAACCAGATGACCCCAGGTGTGTAAACGAGAATTTACTGAGTCAGGGAATGTCAGACTTTGCAATTTTCTGTCCCAAAATGAAGCCCTGGGTGTTGGTAACACGCAAGGAGCATCTTTGAAAGGTCCAAACAGGGCCCATCCCAGCTTGAGTTTTGTGGGAAAAGCCAAGAGGGAAACATTTTGGAGGAAACTGAGCAAATTTGGTCGAAGACAGTGATCGGAGAGAGCTGAGGTGCCGCATTTTCCAGGTGAACTTTGGAAAATATCTGCACTTTGAAAAGCAGGGAATGCAATTTACTGGATGGATTTATTGTTAAAAGTGTTTCAGGTGTGTCAGTGGGATGTGCCAGTGCTGCCTGGGTGATTTGGGTGCTCTCACACACTGAGTGTCTGTTCAGGGTGTCCACATTGATGATTTCAGACCTGGCTTAGGGAGGCCTGAGCAGGGTTTTACCCCTGCAGTGACCCCTGTGCCCTGGTTTGTCCCATGGGGCTGTGCCAGCACCGGCACTAGGAGCTGTTAACCCACCCTCATTTCCAGGGAAAAGGGAAAATATCAGCACTGGGGACTTCTAAAGGCAGAGCAGAGCAAACAGGGCAGGGATGGGAGCGGAGCAGACATTTACACTCCTGGGGTTTATGGCACTGCAGCCACAGACCCCTCTTACACGAATATTTTAAAAATAACCATCTTTTATGTGCCATTAGTTAAGAGGTTCTGCTGGGGACAAAGGGATGGTCCTAACCCAGCCTACTGCTGTCATTTCATGGGGAGTTTCCCCTGGTGATGCCCAGAAATCCCATTTCCAAATCTGCATCCCATCCTCTCCCTCTCAGAGCTGCCCTGAGGTTCCGCTGCACCCACCAAAAATTAAAAGGTGATATTTGCACTCAAAGAGCTGCTGGATCCCTCCAGCCTGGATCAGATATTTGTCTTTATCCATCAGATGAATTCTTTGCACTTCAGTTGGACTTCAAACTGGGTTTTATATTTTCCTTTTTAATTTTATGCTTAGGATGGGAACTGTGGATAGGAACCTGAAAAAGTTTGCGCTTGCTCAGCTCCTTTTAGAGCCAGGTTTAATTTCAGGATGATCCTTTTTACTATAAAAAGTAATTTTATTATTTTTCTTGTTCCAGTAAGATAAGGTCTCTGCCTATTTGCTTTTTTGAGATGGTAACTGAAAGGGTACAAAAACTGGGCATTGAGCTAAATTTTTGATAACAGAAAATAGAAAACCATTTAGGAAATTAGACTTTAAAAAGGACAAACTTTAAAAATAAAAAGTCCAAAATGTGCCTTGGTTGAGCTTTTATGAAATATGACACATCCCCTAAATATGTCACGTTTATTTTTACAATACTGTAAATAAAAAAGTTGAGTGAGAAAATAATCTCTTGGCTGTTCTTGGGAGCGCAGCCCCTGCCAGGAAAGGTCTCTGTAAATAGCAGAGGTCAGAGCTGCCTGGGATCTCTCCCCCAGCCCTCTGAAAGCAAGGAACACATCTTTGTGTACATTCCATAAAACATGGATAGCTAGTCCTCCTTGGGCTGTAAATCCTGGTGACCCGGAGGTGCCACACAGGTGCCACAAAAAAATAGAGAGAGAAAGAAAATCTACCCTTGGCTACTGTTTCCTAGTGCTGACTTGGTGCTTTAACTATTTTGGCCTGGGAATTTTGTGACCAACATTTATTGGACTGAAAACTTAGAGTTTATTGAAGTGGTTTTTACATGAGCAAAAGCCGGTTTTGATGTATCTGAGATGATCAAGCAGTACCAGGAAGCTTGAAGGACTCTGTTGTATTTTGTTTTCTCTGTGTTGGTTTTTATTTATTTTTTTCCCCAGGGGGATTTTACACCCAATAATCTTGATGGTGGTTGCTGCTCAAAAGAATTTGCTTTGAAATTTGTTTTCCTTTGCCTAAAGAGATTTGCAAGGGATTTTTATTTCTTGCATGACCATGATTTAGGTGAGCTCTGGTTTAGATGCTGATGCTGCAGTAGGAGCAGCAGAAATGAAGTGCTTTGGGAAGGGCAGAGGTGGAAGGAAGTTCATCCTTTCCAGCTTCTCTGGTGTGGTTTACATCTATAAATCCATTTTAAGAGATTAATTCTAATTTATGCCCCTTCAGGGGATTGTCCCAGGTTTGCTCTGGGGCTGTTGGTGAGCAGGGGATTATCCCAGCCCTGGAGCATCCACGTGGCTCAGGGTGTTGGGGATGTCCTGGGTGCTCCCAAGAAGGCTGAGCAGCCTCCTCTGCCCTGCCCCTGGGGAGAAAGGTGGGGTTTATCCTCAGAACCCTCATGCAGTGTTTAATTTTCCAATTTCACAGGGAAACATGAGAGTTGGGCCTTTGGAGGAAGGGCTGCAAGGTTCAGTGCTGGCCCTGGCCATGCTGGGCTAATGCTTGGACTCGATCTTGGAGGGTTTTCCAGCCTCTGGTGATTCCTGAGCCACTTAATTTTGAAAAGAATTTAAAATTAGAGCAATATTTATGTGGTTAAGAGGGGATTGATGCTTTCAGGAGCTGGCTCCTCATCTCAGAGGTACAAAGGCGGGCCCAAACAATTTCAGTATGAGCAGCTCTCTGCTCTGCACAGCTGGCAGGAAGGGTGATCCCCACACATTGTGTGAGGAACGGAATCTTAAACTGCTCCACAGTTTTCTTGGGAAGTGCTTGGAGAAAGGTCTAAGGGCAGGGACTGAGGGCACACCATGAGCCCATTCCCAAACCCTGTTTCCCCCCATCACTGTCCTCTCTACCTCTAATTTTCTTCCTGAATTAATTTCTTTTACTATTTCACTTCCATCACCGCCCTAAACCCAGGCTTGACCTACTGTGTTTGCTTTCATTAGAATAAAATAATTCCTTTTAGTGCCTTTTGCCCTGGCCAAACCTTCAGCTTTTTCCAAGTCCTTCAGCTCCTTTGGAATTTTATTGTCAATACAGGCCGGATAGATGGAATCAATGAGCATTTTGTAGGAGGTGTGACACTCTGAGCTTGTTCGTAAACAAATAGAAAAGAGGAAGAGGATGAGTGGGAAACCGCTCATCAAACCATTGGGTTTGATTCCTGAAGAAAGAGGTGCTGGAGCACGCAGAAATCTTCTCTAAAAGGGATTTTCCTGCTCTTTTGTGGTTTTAATTTTAGAAATAAGCCGTATAGCGCCAAGTGGCTGTGATCATCTCTCTCACGCTCATGGGGGTGCTGGCTCTGGGAGAGAATCCAGCACGTGCTCCTTGCTCTTCGTTATCTTGAATTACACAAATGATTCTAAAACATATGTCAGTAGGCTTTTAAGCAAGCAGATTCTGTTCTGATTAATTAATCATACAGTTTCTCAGCTTCAAATGGACTTTCTAAATGACAAGTATTCATTTTTAAATTTTTTTTGTGGCTGTTTGTTTTTTTACGCATCTGCATACTGCTTAGTTTGAACTTATTAATTAGAATAAATAAAAAATAAGGAAAGCAGCAGGTGTTCTCTTATGTCTTCTACAAAGAATCTTATTCTTTAAATTTTTCCAGATTATTTTATTCCTGCTGCTTCACGCTGCAGGTTTCACAACAGAAATATTTTCCTTTATTCACATGAGACTTTTTTTGGACTTTTTTTTTTTTGTTGGCAATTTAAAGGCTGTCATGGTTTGTGGAGAAGAAAACATTCTTACAATGTCTCCTTGCTGCTCCATGACTGATTTTACATGGACTCAGGAGTGAGTTTTAAATAAGTAGATTAGCCCAAAATATCCTGGGGAAGGTACAAAGGGAAATGTGGTTTTTTCCTCCCAATTTCACTTGCAGGAACCATGTTTGGGAGTGGTTGCTTGTATTAGGTTAGCTTGTATTTTTTTTTTTGGAGGAGAAGAATGGGTGAATTATGTGTTTGTCTGTCTTGATTTTTGTTTTTAGGGCTGAAGGGCTCAATCTTCTGAAAACCTAATTGAGTATATGAATGCAAAGATGACGCTATTATTATTATTATTATATTATATTATTTATTATTATTATTATTATTATTATTATTATTATTATTATTATTATTACTACTACTACTACTACTACTACTACTACTACTACTACTATGTGTATTCGTTCCCTTTTCAGGAAGTTTTCTCAGTCTCTCCATGACTCCAGGACCTGGGGCATGTGGAGCAACCAGTGTGGCTGAGGAGTGCAGTGAGGATGGGGTTTGGGGATGCAAGAAAATTCCCTATTTCTTGTCCCTGACCTCCTGGGGAAGAGAAATTCCTGGGCAGTACCTGATAGAGAGCACAAAAAATCCAACCAAAGATGTTAAATATCAATTTCCAGCCTATGAGTTGTTTATCACATCCTAAAAATGAGGAATATCCATATTTATTTATTTTAGTGGGGGTGTCAGCTTGTGGCCATCACCTGCATGAAGTCATCCCCTCCTCACACACTTTTATTTCCCTTTTCAATTTTTTTTCAAATCAATTTTAAATCGTCAAATTAGAAATTCCATCCAACAGAGCTAAAAAGGAAAGAGTAAGGCATCACCTTTTCCCGCATCCTGCCTGAAAACTCTCCTCCTTTTTATTTTTTTTTTTTATTATTTTTTCTCATTGTTCTCCCTATTTTATTTTTAATTAAAAGCCAGCCCGCACGCGAGCGGCTGGCGCGGAAAGCTAAAGAAGCAACTTGAAAGTTTGGGGGAATGATTTCGGCGCGGCTCAAACGCCGGGCGAGGATTAGAAACAGTTTAAAAGCTTTTCCCATCCCAACGTTCTCCGTCAGAGGCCCCTCGGAATGCCCAGCTGAATATGGGAGTGGACAAGGTTCTGGTTCCTTTCAGAGAGCTGCCTCGACCTTCTGGGTTTTTCCTCGGGCATTGATGTTTGGTGCACATGAAAGGATTTCTCCAGGGGCTTCTCCAAGGGTTTTGTGGGAAGGGAAGCAGATTGGGTGAAGTAAGAATACAGACTTAAGTTCTCTCTCTGTGGTTTTTTTTTTTTTTTTTGGGGAGAGAACTGACTCCTGCATTATCTCACAAACACATAGGAAACATAAAAAGGGGAAATTATGCAGAAAAACATAAATTATGTAGATGCTGGAAAGCCTATGCAAAACATGATATGTGCACATAATAGCATATTTCCCTAGGGTCTAATTGCATCCTTTGGGTACCTTTTGAAGCATCTGAATATTCAGAAGAAAGCAAATTTATTGTAATTTACAAAATATCACAAAAAATAAGGTTGATACAATGATGGATGTTGTAATGGAAACTCGCTCTTCAGTTGTTGTCTCAAAGTTGACCGAAGACTAAAATGCAATAAATTAGTGCAGCTGTTGTGTGGGGGGATAGAGCTGCTTCCCTCAGCCCCTCAGCCCCTTTCCCTTGCAATCCTGGTGCTTTTCCAGGTGTTTTTTTGGCAGGTCCTTGGTGCCATGTGAGGGGCCCTGTGGGTGATCAAGGGCTGGTGTTTGTTTCCTCCTCAGGAGCTGGGGTTTAGTCAGGACAGAGGAGTTCCATGCCAGCCCCGTGGAGTGGCTCTAAGTGGATGTGATGGGACAGTTCTGGTGCCAGAAAAGGTCATCAGGAATTCTGGGCTCCCACCAGAATTCCTCCTGAGCCCCACCGAGCAAACTGACAGAGGTTTCTTTGCATCCATAAGCAGGGAATGTGCAGAAAATCCAAATGCCCCTGCTCCAATTACAGCTGCCCTCAGCGATTCCTCTCCTGTCAGAAGCTTTTGGGAAACTTGGGATCAGCCACCAAAATCCAAATTTATTCCTTTTTCTTTGGAACAGCCTTGCTGCTTTGAACTCCAGAGTCAGGAGGAGACGGGGAACAATGGGAAGCGCTTGCTGAGCCAGGTTTTAACATTTTTCCAGAGGCAGGAGGTTGTTGTAGCTCTTCTCTGGGGGCTGTTCTTTCATCAGAGGCTGACTCAGGTGCCCCAGCCGCCTCTCCCTGGGCTCCCCTTCCAAGGATTCTCATCAGCTCCTGGCACTGGGGATCGCAGGCTGCTCCTCCTGCAGTTCCTCCACTCGAGGAACTCCTTTGGATCACTGGGATCTCTATAGCTGCTCATATTTTAGGTCAGACATGCGCAGGCATCTGCTTTGGAGAACAGATTCCTTGGAAGAGGGAGCTATCCACAGATTTAAGAGCTTTCCCAGTGAATGTTGAAGGAGCATCTACATTTTCCATCAGAATTTGTGGCTGATCTGGTCTCTCTGGACAAGGTTCTGAGTAATGTCCTCTAGAGTTGACCCGTTTGAGTGAAGGGTTGGATGAGATGACCTCCAGTGGTTTTCCAATCTTAGCCATTCCACGATTTCTACTCATTGTTATGAAAGAACAAGAAAGAATATCAGATTCTGAACAGGTATAACTGCACAAACTCTGTTAAAACACCTAAATTGGTCTTTTTGGCCACCAAATACTGAATCCCAAATACAAACAGTGTCAGGATGATTGGGATCCAGCACATTTTCCCTCTGCAGAGCCTGTTTTATGGGAATTTGGCTGCTGATCTTAATGCAGAGAAATCTGGGGCCTCTGTGAGAGGCAGGAAGCTCTTCTTGATTTAAGAATCAGGATTTCAACCTTTGTCCTTGTTCAAAATATCCACACCCCATGGAAAGAACAAGCAGGGGCTTCAGGTGACGGCACGGGAAAAGAATCCCTGGAAGCAAGGTCTAGATCCACAAAACACCATGGAAAATCTGGGAAGTTTTTGATACATTGCCCAAATTTTAACTGTATTTAAGAAGTTTTCCTCCTGCTCTGGCTGCTCAGACCATGGGAAGGGCTGTGGTTTATTCTTCTGATGCGCCATGCCATGTGTTGATCCTGAAACTCTTCCCGTCTCCCGGGGAATCCTGGAAGTTTTTGGATGGGGTCGCTGGGATTTGCCATCTCTTATTTGTTTTGCCTTCTTGTATAAAAAGAGAGGGCTCCCTTTGGGCACCTTGGGGCGGTGTCACGGTGGAGAGTGTGGGTCCCATCCTGGTGGCACAGCCCTGTGGGATGCAGGCAGAACACCCCAGTCCCAGGGAGGTGTCCCTGCTCTGTCCCACCTCACTCCAGCCTCCCTGCATTCAAGGAATGTGTCCAAGCTCCCCCACGCCTGGAATTTAAATACATAAATGTCCTGCACAGATCTGCTGTTGGTCGGTAATGTATTGTCAGCTGTCCTGCCAGCCTTTTTATCTTCTGATTAGCTTTGAAATCATTGAAGCCGGTGGAGATTCGTTTGTTATCCCAGTCCTCCGAGGACCAGAAATCCAGTGATGGTGTGGATGTGCTCTGAGGCAAGTTCCCATTTGTAAGATGGATGATGATTGCTTGTCGATACTAAGAAAAAGAGCTTTGTCAAATCTGAAGTTGTCTCCTTTCTTAACGTAAAATATTATTTTTATTTTCACGCTCGCAGAAAATTGTGATGCTGCGAGCAGTAGGCAAAGGAAAAAACAACCACCACCCCAAAACCCAAGGTGACTCGGATGTTTGTTTATTTGTCTGCTTTTGAGGTGTGCAAGATGTTTTCTTTGTTTTGGTTTTTTATTTTTCTTTTCAGAAAAAAAACCCAAACCACTGTCAAGGGAAAGAAAATACTTTTATGATAAGCTCGTGCAGGTTTGCAGGAATTTTCTTTCTTTAATGAGCAAAGATGTAATCTCCCTCTTTGCCTGCTTTCTCTAATCATCTCCCTGAGATGTTCTCACTCTTGGGCTTTCAAAGGAGCACGCCAAGATTCAGTGTTGGGAGGACTTTGGGAGCTGGGAGCCCCAGCCCACAGGGGCACAGCCAGGGGCAGCTGCCACTGCTGTGGGTCTGTGCACAGGGCTTCCCTTCAGAGTGTGCTGGGATGGGGCTGGAGCACAGCCGGGGCAGGAATGAGGTGGCTGCGGATATTTCATAGAATTCCAGAAGGGTTTGGGTGGGAAGGGACCTTAAGGCTGATCCCCTTCCACCCCTGCCATGGCAGGGACACCTTCCACTGTCCCAGGTGCTCCCAGCCCCAGTGTCCAGCCTGGCCTTGGGCACTGCCAGGGATCCAGGGGCAGCCCCAGCTGCTCTGGGCACCTGTGCCAGGGCCGCCCACCCTGCCAGGGAACAATTCCCAAGATCCCATCTAAATGTACCCACTCTCAGTTTAAAGCCATCCCCTGTGTCCTGTCCCTCCATCCCCTGTCCCCAGTCCCTCTCCAGCTCTCCTGGAGCCCCTTCAGGCCCTGCCAGGGGCTCTGAGCTCTCCTTGGATCCTTCTCCTCTCCAGGAGCACCCCCAGCTCTCCCAGCCTGGCTCCATAACAGAAGTATTCCAGCCTTTGGAAAATCTTTGTGGCCTCCTCTGGGATTGCTCCAGCAGCTCCACATCCTTCTGATGTTGTGGACCCCGGAGCTGGATCAGAGTGGACTGGAGGGGGAAATCACTTTCAAGCAATTTCCAACAAAAACCCATTTGAATTCCTCAGAGTGAAGTTGGCTGCTAAAGCTGGGACTTGTCAAGACACAGTTTAGTGAGTCTCTGCTTAGAGCAGGGCCTTGTTTGGCTCCCCCTCTGTGACGCTGGGGGAATAATGGGGATTTGTACAGCTTCTTTCCTGCCACCAGTGGGGCTGGGTTTGCTCAGGGGAGCTGAGCTCAGTCCAAATGTCCTCTGAGCTGCAGCCAGGATGCAGCAAGTCTGTGCTTGGGGCAGTGGGAGATGGATTTGGTCCTCCTGGAGCAGGTGGTGCTTTGGTCTGTAGCTGCCTTTATGTACCTGAGGATGATGGTCTCCAAATTTTTCTGTGCTTCTCCCCTGTTCCATCCAGCAAAAAACCTCTGAGCTGGGTGTGAAAGCTCACACTGCACCCCTGAAAATCCATGTTTTCCTGTAGGCTCTGGGAAGTGGGAAACAGAGTGTGAGACTGTCTGGGTGAGCTCACACTCTCTCATGGTCTTTGTCTCCACCAGCCCCTGTTCCTTCCAGCCCTCCCCTCCCCTCCCTGGGTTTTTCCATGCCATAAAACCAGGAGCCAGGCTCTTTACAGCCCAGCAGGAGCTGTGTCTTTCTGCTCGTTTGCTCTGCACAGACTTCTGGCCACTGTGAAATAACTCAGACCCACCTGAGGGTGACTGGGGCTGGCTCTGTGCAGCTCTTGTTCTGCATTTCCTGTCCCAAAACTTCAGTGGGAGAATCTTTCTTCTCTAAATCCTGTAACAGGACAAGGGACAAAGTTTTTTTGTAATTTCTTTCTTCAGGAATTCATAAATTCATAAATTCATAAATGTTCTCTCAGTAAGGGCTGTGCAGAGAGCTTGGAGTCCAAAATGAGGAATCATTTCAGTAATGTGGGTTTTGTTGGTTTAAGAGGAAAAATACTCCTAAATCCCACTCCAAACTTTGACCTTTCTTCCCTGGGAGGGAATAGATGAGCAAATGGGAAAAGTGGGGGTGTGGGAAGGAGGATAAGGAAGGCACTGGCTTCAAGCAGAGCTCTGTCCTGTGAGTCTGTGAACGTACTGTGAACATATCAGTGAATACATTGCAATTATTAATCCTGTAAGTGATGTCATGGCTTCTTGGCAGCAGCACAGAGCCCTGGGGACACCTCTGGAGCGAGTCAAAGGAAGCAGCAGTGGCTGTGAACGTACCCAGGGATGCATTTGGCTCTCTGGGCGTCAGGCGGGTGGTGCCAAAGCTGCTCCCAGCGGAGGGGCAGGAGCTCAGGGGGTGAGCACAGAGCTGCCAGGGAGGCCAGGCTGCCTCTGAGCTCCAGGGAACCCCAGCAGCAGCACAGGGAACACCAGGAGCAGGGGCCAAGAGCTCCTGACTGCAAAAGCACATGGTCCCTGTGAAGCCTTTCCAGCGCTGGCGGCCAAGGAGCCGCGGGTTTATGGCTTCACACGTCTTCATTGCTGGGATTTAAGTGCACCAGCAGGGCTGTTGGGGATTAACCCGGAGTTAAAAAGGCATTTATGAGGTGGGAGGATATGGAGCGAAATGCTCCTGGCGTCTCCAGGGGCTGGGTTAACAGCCTGTCCCTGCAGGCCTGGCACCCGTGCCCTGAGGGTGACAACAGCGCCAGAGTCCCAAAAATTCCACAGCTGCTCTTCCCTTTGCTTGGAAATCCCACTGTGCTCAGTGGGGACCCATAATCCAGGATATTTATGGCGGATATCCCAAAAACCAGCGCCCTTCTCCGCGCTGGGAGGATGGGGCGGTGCTGGGCTGTCCTGGAGGAGCCACCTCATGTCCAGGGATCTGCTCTGTCCCTGTGCCACTCGTGGGGCAGCCATGAGAGAGAGCAAAGCAAGAGTAAAGCCTGCTGTAAGGGTGAGACCTTTTCCTGGTGGCCAAATGGTTTTGATGAGCAAAGAGGAGGTTTTTTAATTTGAAAGGTGGAGGGAAAAGGTGCAAAATGCAGCCCTGCAGTATTTCCTACATGGATATAGATACCAGCCTGATTAGACAAGCCTGGCAATATTTCTCCTTATAAAAAATCAGTGTTAACTTTGTTCGGTGGAGGAAGAGGGAACAGGGCTGAGGAGAAGGGCAGGAAAATGAAACATGCAGGAATGAATCCTATCCTGGATGCATTCACACTCAAAACTCATTGCAGCAAGGCACAGGGATGCCAACTGAACGAATTTGTATCTCTATTCCAAAGCAGCATAACAGGGAAGCCTCTCATCAGTGACACAGATTAGAGACTGGAAAAAAATCCTGTATGCACAAGATTAATGCAGAGGAAAAGCTCCCTGTCCAAGCCCACCACCCACACATCTGCTGACCACCCTCCCCTGCTCGGGCTCCGCGCTCCACACGTGGTGAGAGGATGGAGATGATTAATCAGGGGCTGCAGGAGATGCTGAATGTCTGTGGCCCTGCAGAGCCTGGGGTTGCTGCTGTCTGCAGTGAGGATTTGGGGGGAAGGCTCTCAGTTGTCAGATAGGGATGGAAGATAAAGGACTCCACCAAACTGGAAAAAAAAAAGGGTGTTTCTGTGAAACTCGTAGGAAGTAAAAAATCAGTGGCTTTGCAGAGCTCTGCTCCCAGTATTATTCTTTGTGATTAGGCTAATGAGCCCTGACTCTTACAGGTACAGTGTGCTGTGATACCCACAGGGGTTGGGATCTTCATCACACAATTAGGTCTCTCCCTCTGTGCAGGCATTTTATAATAAATAATCAGTAGTCTTAATATGGTTTTGAAGCTGGTCAGTGCAGTCATTAGCCTGCACAGCTCCCAAGTTCAGCTAAAATTCACTTAGATTGTTTGTTAAGTCTTGCCTGGTAATGAATGTAAATGTTTTATGAAAGTAAATATTTATATCTCTTGAATGCTTTTAGATGATTATTGTTTTTTTCAAGAGGAAAAGCGATAGCCATGCCTTGATGAATGATGACCTTTATTTGGGTTCTTGTGCTGTGTTCTGCCATGGGATATTGGCTTACATCATTTGGGTTCTTGTGCTGTGTTCTGCCATGGGATATTGGCTCACACCATGGGTTTGGTACTTGCCATGGTGAGGAAAACTTGGTGCCCAGTGGTGTCTCCCTCAGCAGGGCTGTTCCCCTTTCCCCACAGGTATGGGCAAAAAGAAAAAAAAAAGAGCATGGCCATGTCTTACATGGCAAAAAGAAAATGCAGATCCTCCAGATTTATTTCTGGGGCTTTTTGAAGGTTTCCATGTGGTTTAGCAGCAATTTTAGTGTGTGCTGTGCTGAGCCCAGCTGGCCTGGCCTGCCTGGTCCCTGGGATGTGCAGGGGAGGGTGGTGTCCCCATAACCCACCCTGCCAAGCTCAGGAGGCGCCTGGCCAGCTCTCAGCCCTGCCATATTCCTCGTGATTTCTTACTCCCTGTTAAACCCACAGAAACCATTTCAAACCTCATCTGTCAGAAGCATCACCACTGCTCAGATAAGTGTTTTAATTTTATTTAATCACTTCTAGCTGCACATCTCGGATGATTGAGCGTGGCCTCTTTGTGGCAGAGTGCTTGGGAGAAGGGACAGAAATCAAACTAAATGATAGTGTTGGCCAAGCCCTCGGCCTGCCATGAAACCAGCTCCTGACTCCCAAAACCGGTTTGCCAAGGATAAATTCCCTTCCAGTTGAAAAGCCAGGCAGAACAGATGTCTTGCCTGGTGCCCTGTAAATAAACATCCCGGGGCTCTGGAGCTCACAACGAGCTGCAGGCTCCAAAAGCTGTTTCTGGATGTGACAAGGGCAGGGTGCTCCCTTCCCTGAGCTGTAGCTGGCACCGCACAATTGGATTTGGGATATGGGGAACTTGGGCCCACTCTGGGTAAGAGGGGTCATTGTTCCCTTGTTAGACATGATGTGCAGCACTCAAACCCTGGAACTTTGGGCATTTCCAGCCGGTGGCTCAGTGAAGCACTTTGGCTGCTGCTTAGTCAGCAGAGAGGATTAATTTAGGAACCTATCATACACCACTAATTAAAAACAGAGGCTGGGGGCAGCTGGGACACCTGTGGCTCATCCCTGGCAGCGCCCAAGGCCAGGTTGGACACTGGGCTGGAGCAGCCTGGGGTGGTGGGAGGTGTCCCTGCCATGGCTGGGGTGGCCCTGGGTGGGATTTGAGGTCCCTTCCAACCCAAACCATTCCATGGCTCCTCAAATCTCTGATTTCTGTTACAGCTCCTTTCCTGGACAGGAATTTTTTGTCTCTCTGGGGAGCCTGACTGGGTGAGGGGTGGAAAAAAAGGGATGTGAGAAGAAGGGATGTTTGATGCCATCGAAGCAGGGATTTGCTGTGGGGCTGGGCAGTGAGGATGGGTTTGTGCGGGAAGGGAATGAGGCACAGCAGCTGCTGGGAGCCCCCAGGAGCTCCTGCTGCTTTTCTCCATCTTTTCCTCTGTGCTCCCCAGCTCCAGCGTTGTTTTCCCTTGTTTCCAACACCTTCCCATTTGGCACGTGAGGGCTCTGTAGGGAATAACGTGGCTGCGGTTGGGAGATGCTGAGTGCACATTTCACAGCCCCTTGCCAAAACAGCCCAAATATCCCGCCGGCCTTGGATGAGTGGTGCTTGCCTGAGGCTCAGTCTGCTCAAAGCAGAGTTTTTGTGGTGGTTTGAGAAGCAGAGCGCAGCAGCAGAGCTCTCCTTGCTGTGGGCAGCATCCTTTCCCTGCTCCTGGGGCTCAGGGCAGCACGTGGGGCTGGGACAGAGGATGGGAACAGGCTCCAGGATTTCCTCCTGCCTGCACCTTAAAAAATAGTGATTAAAGGCACTTGGTGCCAACAGAACTCAACAAAGTGATTTGCAGGTTTGGGTGACACTGCATAGCCAGGGTTCTCAGATCCTTCTTTCCCCTTCCCTGGGTGCCTACAAATTGCTCTAATGCCACATAAGGGATTGGGAAGGGAACTTGGGCTCCATTCATACCAGCATTGTTGCTAGGAAACCTCTCCCTCTGACAATGGAGGGTGAGCATGCCTGTGTTTGCCTTTGCCTCTCCGAAGGACAAAAATCACCATGTGGCACTGGCAGGGGGGAGGATGGGGAAAAAAGAAAAAAAAAAAACACAAAAAAAAACCAAACCAACAACACAAAAAAACCTGAAAATTACTTTAAAATTTCGCGCCGTGCCAAATGATGCTCTGGATTGCAGATGCCAGTGCTTCTGGTTTTGTAGGGACACAGATGAGGCACAGCTCGACCCTTCCGTGCTCCATGTGCTGGAAAGTCAGGCTGGATTCTTGGAGTGCCTTCTGCTACCTGGGCTGGCTGGGGCTGCTGTGCCATATGGGAGAGGGGGGCGAGTGCCTGCCCTGGTTGGCACGGGGGGAGCCAGCCCTGGTGTCCATGGGGAGCTCACAAACCCTGCCTCACGTACTGAGCTCTGCTGGGTGGGCAAGACAGGCTTTGTGATTCTCTGTCCCTCTTTTTCCCTCTGAATTTCAAGTTACCGATTTGAAAAATATCCTAAATACCCATTGTGCGTATATATTTTACATCATGAGTGTTTTTGATAGGCTTGAAAAGAGAAAATGTTTGGAAACTCTTCTGCTTTTTCCAAAGAGCTGAGAGGACTGAAGTCTTAATTATCTAAAATCAGCCTTCATATTTTTTTTCACATATTGGCATCTTTTTTTTTTTTCCTTTATTTTTTTCCATCCTGGCTGAAAATCCTGCAGAGTGGATTTTTTTTTTTTTTTTTGCCCGCAGTAGCTGCTGCCAAACACTTTGGATGAAGAGCTGCACATCAGCGTTGACCCCTGGTCAAGGCAGAAGGGGAAAATCTGGTCTTGTGGCCAGGAGATTACAATTATAATGTTTAATGTTGTAATTTTGGCTGCAGAAGAGACAAATCTGTGCCTCAAAATGGAATACTGGGTGCAGAAAACATGGGCTGTGCCCATGCAGTCTCCAGTGCACCGTGGGAGCAAAGAGCTGATAAATTGATCATTATCTTAAGGAAATGAAGAGTGAATTAAGTGAAAACAAGTGCGAGAAATTTACCAGTTTTAGTAAAAATCCCAATTCTTGATTTGCAGCTGACAGCAGCGAAAGCTCCCATTGAACAAAACGTTCAGTGGGTTTTTTGAGGGAGCAAAAAAATTATAAATTGACCATTATCTTAAGGAAGTGAGGAGTAAAATAAGTGAAAATAAGCACAAGAAATTTACCAGTTTTAGTAAAAATCCTAATTCTTGGATTTGCAGTTGACACTAGTGAAACCTCCCATTGAATCAAACATTCTGTGGGTTTTTTTAGGGAGCAAGAAACTTATAAATTTATGATTGTCTTAAGGAAGTGAGGAGGGAATTAAGTGAAAATAAGAGCAAGAAATATACCAGTTTTAGTAAAAATCCTAATTCTTGATTTGCAGTTGACAGCGGTGAAACCTCCCATTGAATAAAACATTCTGTGAGTTTTTTGAAGGAAGCAAAAAGCTGATAAATTGATAATTGTCAAAGAAGTTAGGAGTGAATTAAGTGAAAATAAGAGCAAGAAATTTACCAGTTTTCGTAAAAATCCTAATTCTTGATTTGCAGCTGACAGCGGCGAAACCTCCCATTGAACCAAAGGTTCTGTGGGTTTTTTGAGGGGTTGCATTTCCATTTCCCCTTCTGTGCTGTTTGCAGTGAGGGATAAAAGGCAGGAGCTGCTCTGGGGGCTCCCTGCTTTGTCCATTGTCTGGGGGGCTCCTGCCTGCGCCCTGTGCCAGGAGCTTTCCCAGGGCAATGCCATGGAAATGGAGCATCCCAGCACATCCCAGTGCTGGAGAGCAGCTCGGCATCAGGGCAGCGCCTCCGGAGCTGTGCTGGACCCTCTGCCTCCCTCCCTGCTCTGCTTGGGGCGCACAAACCCCTTGTGCCCGGCCCTGCTCCTGTTCCCTCCCTGCAGACACCTCCTTACCCTTCACCCTTGTCCTGGTCACTCCCCTTTGGCTTTTCACACCCCTAATATCGCTATTTACCCCATGTTAAATTATCTCTGTTAAAGCAGCAGCTGGGTCCCTCTGTACAAAGTCTTCCGTGTCTGTGTGAACCATCAGAGCTAAAAGTAGGGTTCCTGTCTCTGTTTTGGGGAGAAATTAAAGCTCAGATGTGTGAGTTTAGCTGTCCAGCATCACTTTTGCACTCCAGAGGGCTCAGATTTGCAGTGTCTCAGTGTTTTAGAGCAGTGGCTTCCCGATGGACCCGCACACTTTCCTGAGTTTGCTGCAAAGGCTTCAGTGTGTGGAGTTCAGAGCAGCCCAGGACCTCCTTGCTGCTCCTAGAGGATTATTATTCTCGTTGTTATTCTCATTATCATTATCATTATTTAACAATGTATGGGGTTTTTTTCCTTGCTCTGTGCTTCTAAAAGTCCGGGACAGGGGAGTAATTTTCTTTAAGGCTTTTGTCTCTCCTGGGTCACAGTTAAGGATTTCCCACCCCTCCAGCCCTGTCCCTGCCCTCCCTTGCTCAGGGTGATTTTGAGGGGCCTCTGAACAGAGGATTTCCTAAATTTATCATAATTACCTCCACTTTGGTGCTAAATACCTCTTCTGCTGTTGTGGCCTATGAATTCACAGGTTATTCCCATGCCTGCTTTCTGCCCAGCGAGCAGCTACAGGTGTGCACCACAAAAACAGATGGAAATGGGATTTTTGTGGAGAGCTGTGACAGTTCAATGTCCACAGTGTATTTGTCCTGGATGAACTTGTTAATTTGCTGATTTTTCAGGCAATTATTAGAGTTTTAAGGGATGTTTTCTCAGCCTTCGTATCACTTATGAAGATCAGGAAAGATTCATGACAATACTGGGGAGGCATGGCTGGGTCTGGTTGCTGACATCAAGGGTTTCTACACATAAAAAATGTATAAAATCTCATTGTCTCTAAAACTGACACTCTGGTAGGGAACATTATGGTGATGCATTTTGAGGAGCAGGATCCTGACCTACATTTCCCCACTGGAACTTGCCCACGGGTATTCCCACTTTTCACCCTACCTTGAGCTTCAATATATTCCTTTTCTTGGCGCCTGCTTTCAAGCCTTATGTAGACTTGAGTTTTATTTAATTAATATTTTAAACCTGTGCCCGTGCCTTGACGAGGAAAGGCTCCTTTCCAAAAGCTGCAAATGGGCTACTTTTATTTGAAATTGCATCTGAACAAAGGGCTCAGCACAGATTTATCTCTTGTGTTTCCAAAGCTTTCTCTAGCTCTCCATCAACTTTGGAATAAAGGGTCCATCCATTAAATTCCATTCATCAAACTCGCCTGCCTATGGCAGCAGCAGCTCTGTTGCCCTGCCTGCCCTTTCAGAGCATTTCCTCCTGAAACCAGTGAGATATTTACTTACATTTTAGCAACTCTTTGAAAATGGCCATTATCAGGATATATCATTATGGGTGAAGTATCCCGGGTTTAATCTGCCCGTTGAAATTTACTTCGTGTAACAACACAGTGTGTGCCCTGTAAATAACACGCTGCATCTCAGGAAATGAAAGATGTTTTGAATAAATAAATAATGGCTTGCTGACTACTGAGGCTCCTGGCTTTGGTAATGTGCTGTGGAAGAGAAAGTAAATAGAAATCTCCTTCTGGGCATTTCCAAACATCAAAATGCCCTCTGTGTTTTGTTGTGGTTAAACACACAACCCCAGCAGAAGCCTGGAGCCCCCTGTTTGGGTGGCCTTGCAAATGAACAGCTCTGATTTTCCTGTAATCAGGGTTCCTGTGAGGGAGAAGAAGGTGTTGTTGGATGTAGGGGATTTTTTAAATGAAAAACTCTGGCAATGCAAGGGATGTGTCTAAAACCTGGTGGTGTCTGGTTTAATGATGACTGCCAGCATCTGAGGGATGTGTGGTTCTGGGGCAGAGCTTTGGTAGATGTCGTTTTCTGCAGGAATTTTGGATGCTGTGGTGTGCGGTGACCACCTCATGTTGTGCTGAGCCTTGGGACAGGGTCTGAACCTGCCCCAGGGTCTAATCCAACCCTTGGATGTGCTGTGCTCCTTGAGGGAACAGGGCAGGTGGTAGATGGAGATCATTGGAGATCATTTGCCATCCTTGTGAAACCATCTCAGGGCTCATCATTAACTTGAGTTTTAGCTGAAGATTCACATTTGTGAAAGGAAAAGGCTGGAAACAGTGATTCCTGGTGGGTTTGGGGTGGTATTTAGTTCAGCTTGATGTGGCCAGCTCAGGTGGAGATCAGCACTACCCATGAAGAAATACAACACCTCCCACCGAGACTCAGCGGAGACACGACCCGTTTGCAAATCCCCTCGCTGAATAATTTCCAACTCTGGCTTAGGTAAAAGACAGAAATCTATCAAATGTTGTACAGATTAACTTATCACCCAGTTAAATCGGCTGTCAGTCTGGGCTGCCTGTGCTTGGCAGGGTGAATTCAAATGCATGCAAATTTCCCTGGTGGCTGACGAGCGACGATGGTGGAGCTGTCAACTGATGACATGTGAAAATACATTAACATTGTTTAAAATATATTTGAAAGGGATAGCTCATATTTTGATAACATTTTCACAGGCAAATGATTTGTATGAGATCTGAAACACTGACCACATAATTTATACTGGGAAGACTTTTTTTTTTAAATTTTTTTTTTCCTAATAGCAACTCTTCAGATATGTTTTGTGCTTGGAGGAAGCCCCCAAACAATTAACAATTACCACACAAACCAGTTCGAGTCCCATGTGCCACCATTGTACGGAGTCACTGTTCCGATAGCCTCACTTGTAACTTCCACTTGATCTTTCCAAAAGTGATTAGAAACTTCAAAAGAACCAATTACACAGGCCATTGTGCTAGAGACCTGGCACTTTTTTTTTTTTTTTTCCCAAACCCTCATGCTCCTCCCTGCGTTTGGACCCGCCGTCTTTATTTTCTCCTATTTTCAAGATGGATTTCTCCACTTAATGGGAGCTATTACTAATAGTGAAAGCTCCAAAGCTCTCACTCTGTCTTTCAGGGCCTAGTGACTCCTTAGCCATTAGGACAGTGAGGATCCACGTGGCTTGTGATGGTCACTGCCTGTGTCCCCAGTTCCACCGGTGACCGTTTGGATAAGCAGCCCTGAAAGGCAGGAGAGAGATGCAGGAAAAGGTCGCAGGATGTGAACAAGTGTTGACTGAGCTGTGTGATAAGAAAAACATCTGAAGCCTGTGATTCAAGATCCAGCCTTTAGTCTGGAGTCTTCAGGGGTGAAAGGGGAGAACTTAGCGCAGTCTAAAAACAGCAGATCTCACAGTTCAGCAGTCAACCATGGCGTCTGATACATGAAAAAAATTACTTATGCTGTCAGCTTCCATTATTTACATGATCTTTCTATGGTTGAGTCGTGGCTGTGGATGTGCAATTCAGCTAGAAAAATCGTGTATTTACACAGATGGGTGCTGGCATGTGACCAGGGCTCGAGCAAAACGCACGGTTAGAGGTGGAAATCAAATACAGAGAGTGGTGAATTGGTTTTTGAGGGGTTTGGTTACAAGGTGGAAACGTCTGCAGGTATGAAGGGCTCTCTGGGAGATGGTGATTCTTAGGAAGAGGAAGGTGGTGTGAACAGGTTTGGGGGCTTTGCTCTCCTTGGCTTCCTGGGGTGTCAGCTCTCTGTTTGACAGGGCCACCTCTGCCTCTGGTTTCATTCAGAAATTCCTGGCAAGGACAAAGGGGATGCCAGTACAGTCAGAAAGGCCTACCAATAAGACTAAAAAAACAGTAATAATAGCAATAATCATAATGGAAGGTGACTGTAAAGGTGTAACTGGAGTGCCTGGGATGGGGGGGAAGAGACCTGGTGGTTCTTCTTCATGGAAGCATCTTCTGATGAGGGAGAGACAGAGCTCAGGATAGAGGAGCTTTCCTTTCTCATTCATTCCCTTCTTCCTGTGGATTGTACATGGGACAGACTGTTTCCACCACAGCCTGGATAAGACTATTATTAAATCAGTGGGAATTTATCCATAAACTTTTTTTTTGTGCCTTACAGTGAAGTGTTTGTGCACTCTGGGCACCACTGCTTCCCTTAGAATCTCTTCAGAACAGAAACCTGGGGATGAGATGCAATCCCTAACCTTTCCATGGCTGTGGGACACTGCCATAAATCCATAACCCCCCCTCCCTCCCTTCCTTCCTCCCTTCATTTCTGGGATTTGCCTTTTTGACACCATCTCCAGGTGCAGGTGGGCTGTAAAACACTTCAACCAGGTGCTGACTGGGTTCCTGCTGAGGAGTTTGCAGGGAGGGAATCCTCAATGCTGGCACCATGAACACAGACAGGGTGCAGGTGATGGGAAAGCTTTCCAGGTCTCAAACTGGACAGGACATTCTGTGACAAAATCTTCACAAAGCCTGGAATTTTACCAGGATTATTTGGGCAGCAGTGTAGTACTGAGGTGAGGTTTTTGTCACCGCTGCGAGGTGACATCTTTAGTGAACTTTCAATTTAAGCAGAAATCTCTGACCTGGTTTTGATCTCCAAAGTTCAAACACGGGCCATGTGTCAGGAGCACAGACCTCAGTGCTGCAGGGCACAGGTAATGGAGGGAAGAGGGATGAGAGGAGGGAAAGCAGGAGCAAGGGGATGAGGCCAGGCCATCAGAGAGACTGCCAAGAAGGGCAACAGGTCCTCTGCTGACATTAGTGGCCAGTGGTTAACTTGGAACAACATGTATTTCACATTAAAACAGTATAAAATATTTGTACGTGTGTTTGTGCCTTCCTTGAGGGTGTGACTCTCCCTCCCTTAAGGAGGAGAAGTGTCCTCGTGGGTTGCCAGGTATTTAACACGTGGAAAATTGGTACATAAAATCCATTTAACTTGTTAGTGAATCAATTGCATCTCCCTTGGTGGCGCTGTGATGTGCAAAGCCTTTCCCTCCAAATTGCTGTCTGCAGTTCTGCGGGTTCTAGCCTGGTTCAACTCCATTCAGCTGGGTAAACTGGGGGGAAAAATGAGACTTCTGTCCACATGGAGACATTTCCTTATGGGAAAGAAGGATCAAAGAGAAGCTCGTAGTTGTGATCTTAAGGAAGGCAGTGAGGTCGGTTTTACCCAGAGGGAATTCATCCAGCAAATGTTCTTGTATTGAGGGGAAAGCCTCCATTTGCCAGTCCACTGCCACTTTTAACAGCCCAGAAGATTCTGATCGCAGATGCCCTTCCCAGAAAGAGTTAAATAGCAGCACAATTGCAAGAAGGTGAAGGAGGGGAATGGAATGACTCAACTTTGAGCCCTGCGACCCCATCCCATCCCATCCCATCCCATCCCATCCCATCCCATCCCATCCCATCCCATCCCATCCCATCCCATCCCATCCCGCTTGGGCAGCCTCACCAGCAGCTGTGTATTAGCAAGGCAGGGAGGGTGGGACACAGAGCTGGCGCCCGCCTCACTCCTCTCATTGCTTCTCCCTCTACAAGGCCAGTTCCAGCCCTGGCTGGGTGAATTGCTGCTGGTTTGTGCATTGTCAGGTCATTCATTGCATTATTTTGTTTTTCTATTGCTGCTCTCAGCTCGCGATCGGCTCTGGGTGCTCCCAGCGCCCTGGGATGCGCCGCTCCTGGGAGCCTGGCATCACTGCTGCCAGCAGAAATGGCCATTTTTCCTCTGGGGAAAATTGGCTTCTTGGGGTAAACCTGTCTCCAAAGCTCTCTCCATGCTCCTCTTATTATTATTATTTTATTTTTCCCCATCCCATCTCAGGAAGGAGGAACTCGCTGGTGCAGGTAGGGAGGAGGCGGCATTGCTCTGCCATGGGGCTCAGTGTGGAGGGGATGCTGTATAAATCAATTTTTGCACCCATTCTGTCCCCAGACATGGCCTCTGGTGGGGACAGGGTGGTTCAGGTTCACCGTGACCCTCGTGGGATTGTTAGAGCTGGAAGGGACCTTGGAGATGGAGCCCAGAGCCCTGCTAAGCCAAGGCCACCCAGAGCAGGGGACACACCTGTGCCCAGGTGGGCTGGGAAAGCCTCCAGACAGGGACATTCCACAACTCCCAGTGCTGCGGTGAGATTTGTATCCTCGACTCAAACTTTTTTCCAGGATCAGAGCCCACCAACCCCAATGTGTGAGGTTGTCTCAGTGAATTTCAACAACTCTGGGCCCAGGTTGTGGTTTTTGCTGATCAGACTCAGCGCCTGGCACAGCAAAGCCCAGATCCTGCCTGAGATACCCCAAATGAATCCCTCAATTTAAAAAGGTTCTTTGGCCACGTATGGAAGTTCTGTTACGATTGAGTTTTTCCCCCTTTCTCCTCTCCTTTTTTTCACCTTCAAAATGATTACAGATAATAAAGTAGGATGCAAAAGTCCTCATTAAAAATGCATCTTGTAAAATTGAAACTTAAGTGTCAGGTTTTTCAAGCAGTCTGTCAAATACTTGACAATTAAAATAGCTGTTTTTAAAAATTTAATGAGACACAATAAGGACTAAATGCACAAGAAGCTTGCTCCTTCTTAGGATAAAGTAGAAACATAACAAGTCCATTATATTTCCTTACAAAAATGTCCCATTTGTAAAATATGCTATAATCTATTTTTAATTAAATTAGTATATGCAATTTATTACCTGAGCTATATTTATTAATATTTAATATTTAATTTCAAATTAATTATCCAAGTGAAAGAGGGCTCAGCTGGGCTGGAGAGACTCACAGAACAGCAAGTGTCCTGCAGCAGCTGGAGGTAAACCTGGAATGTGCAGCTGTCCTGAGCTTTGTGGGAATGATGGAAATAAAATGATACATCAGAAGCTGTGGGTGCAGTCACCGTCCTGTGTGGAAGTGTGGAATCCCTGAGATGAATGCCTGGTGTTCATATATTCATAATTTTGGGAAGTATTTTCACTGTGTTAGTCGGAGAATGGATCAGGTTGGAAGGGACCATTGGGGGTTATGGAGTCCAAGCTCCCTGCTCCAGCAGGGACATCCCAGAGCACATCGCTCAGGATGGTGTCCAGTGGCTCTTGAACATCTGTAGAGGAGGAGATATTGCTGATATTTCATCTCAATACTGCTCTCTGGAACATCCTGAGCATCAAGACCTGACCTCCCAAAGTTGGACCTTTCTCCTCTTTCCTGGGTAGTTTCCTCCATTTCTATGCTTTGGGAAATTTTGCTTTGGATTTCCACAAGATGGGATTTCCTCCTTCTCTCCTGTGCTTTTATGAGCAGACAAGAAGGTCCCACTCAGAAATTTAAAGTGTGGTTCCTTGGCTCAGCACCCAGCCTGTCACCCTGTGCCACTTTAGTCAAACCCAGGCAGACAGAAATCATGGAATGGTTTGAGATGGAAAGGACCCCAAATCCCACCCAGTGCCACCCCAGCCATGGCAGGGACACCTCCCACTGTCCCAGGTGCTCCCAGCCCCAGTGTCCAGCCTGGCCTTGGGCACTGCCAGGGATCCAGGGGCAGCCCCAGCTGCTCTGGGCACCTGTGCCAGGGCTGCCCACCCTCCCAGGGAAGGGATTTTTCCTACTATCCCATCTAAACCCACTCCTAGTCTGAAGCCTTGTCCTGGCACAAGATGTTCTTGTGAAAAATCACTGCACTGGGCCACCTTTTCAGGGTTTTCTTCACCATTGTGGCAGGTAGCAGTTTTAAAAATTATTATTATTATTATTATTATTATTATTATTATTATTATTATTATTATTATTATTATTATTATTATTATTATTATTACTATTACTATTACTATTACTATTACTATTACTATTACTATTACTATTATTACTATTATTATTACTATTATTACTATTATTACTATTACTATTATTGCTATTATTAGTGAGTGCTGGCAGACCCAAAGTTAGGGCATCCTCGGCTCTCTCCTCTTCTCTTGGCCCTATTCTCTGTTTCTTCCCTTGGAAAATCTTCTACCACTTCTGCTCTGGAGCACTCCAGGGCAAATCTCTTGAAGCACCTCTTATTTCTTCCTTTTAGTTTGCCACTTTTTGGTTTCAGCACTTTTGTGAACATGACTAAATAGATATCTTGCTCTCAGCCATATACAATCCGACAGGAGCTGCACCAACGGGGAGCTGGGGAGGTACAATGGAATACTTTCTAATTTACCCAGATAATTTGCAGAGACTGCCAGTCCTCTGTTGGTTTAAGCCAAACTTCAGTGTGGGTTGTTGTTCTGTTCTTTTTTTTCCTCAGGAATATAATTTTATATTAATTACACTGGGATTATCCGAAGGCGTGTGTAAATTCCACATGATTTGTTGAAAAAGGCACCTTTCTGGGAAGGAAAAAGAGCAATCCACTGTGACAGAGCTCAGACAGTTGCAGTATTTTAATCAGCATGGGTGTGCAAAACCAAAATAAAAACCCTAGGAGTAGTGATTTTTCTACACACAATCTGTTTAGTTTGGGAAAACAAATGAAAGAGAGAAATAATTCAATGCTCAGTTGAATAATTGAACATCCTTCCTTCCCAGGATGCACAAGGTGGTTGTACAAAAAACATTTGTTAAACAAAAGTGACCATTAATAATCCAAAGTTGTTCCCTTTTTGGCTGATTTTCATGCAGCCCCATCCCCATCATAAAAGAGCTGTAAGAGGAAGCTTGTCTTTATTTATTAATTCAGACTGACTTCAGAAAGCGCTCCCCAAACCACCAGTGATGGCTTCTGACAGGCTCCTAATCTCTGCCCGCTGCTGCAGGAGCAGCTTCTCATTAGTCCTGGCACTCTGAGCCACAGCTCCAGGGTTCCCTGGCCTCCACCCTGGCAGCCAGGCGGGCACAGCCACCGCTGGTTCCTCATCCCAGGCTCCTGGATGTCCCCAGCTGTCACACAGCGGTGGCAGCACTGCGGCCGTGTCCGGTGCCACACGTGGTGACCTCTCAGTTGCTGAGAATTTGGGACTTTCTGTGCTGGCAGGCACTGAGCCCCAGGAGGACACTGCATCGACCTGAGGCCGTGGAGAGGCTTCCAAAATGGAATGATGGAACTGGGATTGTGGGTGTGGAGTTTGGATAGATGTGTGTGATATCACAGGGTGGAAAACTTAGACTTTAAGGGTTTAGAATATAGTGATATATAAATAAAGATGGAGGTTTTAGGCCCAAGCCTGGTCCTTCTCCACCTTCTTCTCCATGGGTTTGGGGGGTATTTTGTAATTGGATAAAAAAGTCCACATTGTGTGCATGGATGGTTGGTTATTGGGTTAAAATTAAAGATAATTGAGGTGTCATTTCTTAATTGGACAGTTTGTCCTTAAAAGGCCTTGTAGAGAGAGAGACAGGGCTCCATTTTTCAGTGTGTCAGAGTGAAATGCTGTAAACTCAGGGTTTGTGAGACTGTGACAGGGATAAGAACTAATAAACATCTGAGTCCTAACAAGAAATACCCTCTCACACATTTAATCCTGACCCTGGCAAAAAGAAGACAAAACTCGAGACTCAGGGTGTTCTGGGTGTTGCAGGAGCTGTGATGAACACCGTGCTCTGACTGCCTCAAGATGGGTGTGGGGAGAAGCTGGGTGTCCCCTCACTGGGGCTGGGGACAGCTCTGTCCCTGCACAGTGCAAGGCACAGAGATGCTATTAGAGTGGAATAGAATCCTGGAATGGTTTGGGTTGGAAAGGACCTCCAAGACCATCTTGTTCCACCTCCTTCCATGGACAGGGACACCTTCCAGTATCCCAGGCTGCTTCTGTCCAGCCTGGCCTTGGGCACTGCCAGGGATGCAGGGGCAGCCCAAATTTCTCTGGGCACCCTGTGCCAGGGCCTGCCCACCCTCACAGGGAAGGATTTATTCCCAATATCTACATCTAACCCTGCCCTCTGTGAGGTAGAAGT